>OX459099.1:14459348-15803842 GCA_949775045.1 Metridium senile | reverse complement strand
GATCTGAAAATGTTTCAAAAAGATCGGGGTTTCCGACTCAAAATTTTTGCAAAGACCCTGTTAGTAATGTCTGAGAATATTAGAGCATTCTGGTAAATGCGCAAGATTTTATTTAGAAAAAATAATACAAAATCCTACCCAGAATGCAATATGCCCTATAGGGTGATCTGAAAATGTGTCAAAAAGATCGGGGTTTTCGATTCAAAATTTTTGCCTAGACCCTGTTAGTAATGTCTGAGAATATTTATTTAGAGCATTCTGATAAAAGCGCAAGATTTTATTTAGAAAAAACTACAAAATCCTACCCAGAATGCAATATGCCCTATAGGGTGATCTTAAAATGTGTCAAAAAATTCGGGGTTTTCGACTCAAAATTTTTGCCTAGACCCTGTTAGTAATGTCTGAGAATATTAGAGCATTCCAATAAAAGCGCAAGATTTTATTTAGAAAAAACTACAAAATCCTAACCAGAATGCAATATGATCTATAGGGTGATCTGAAAATGTGTCAAAAAGATCGGGCTTTTCGATTAAAAATTTTTGCCTAGACCCTGTTAGTAATGTCTGAGAATATTAGAGCATTCTGATAAAAGCGCAAGATTTTATTTAGAAAAAACTACAAAATCCTACCCAGAATGCAATATGCCCTATAGGGTGATCTGAAAATGTGTCAAAAAATTCGGGGTTTTCGACTCAAAATTTTTGCCTAGACCCTGTTAGTAATGTCTGAGAATATTAGAGCATTCTGATAAAAGCGCAAGATTATATTTAGAAAAAACTACAAAATCCTAACCAGAATGCAATATGATCTATAGGGTGATCTGAAAATTTGTCACAAAGATCGGGGTTTTCGACTCATAATTTTTGCTTAGACCCTGTTAGTAATGTCTGAGAATATTAGAGCATTCTGATAAAAGCGCAAGATTTTATTTAGAAAAAACTACAAAATCCTACCCAGAATGCAATATGCCCTATAGGCTGATCTGAAAATGTGTCAAAAAGATCGGGTTTTCGATTCAAAAGTTTTGCCTAGACCCTGTTAGTAATGTCTGAGAATATTAGAGCATTCTGATAAAAGCGCAAGATTTTATTTAGAAAAAACTACAAAATCCTACCCAGAATGCAATATGCCCTATTAGAGGGTGATCTGAAAATTTGTCAAAAAGATCGGGGTTTTCGACTCAAATATTTTGCCTAGACACTGTTACTAATGCCTGAGAATATTAGAGCATTCTGATAAAAGCGCAAGATTTTATTTAGAAAAAACTACAAAATCCTACCCAGAATGCAATATGCCCTATAGGGTGATCTGAAAATGTGTCAAAAAGATCGGGGTTTTCGACTCAAAATGGTTGCCTAGACATTGTTAGTAATGCCTGAGAATATTAGAGCATTCTGATAAAAGCGCAAGATTTTATTTAGAAAAAACTACAAAATCCTATCCAGAATGCAATATGCCCTATAAGGTGATCTGAAAATGTGTCAAAAAGATCGGGGTTTTGGACTCAAAATTTTTGCCTAGCCCCTGTTAGTAATGCCTGAGAATATTAGAACATTCTGATAAAAGCGCAAGATTTTATTTAGAAAAAACTACAAAATCCTACCCAGAATGCAATATGCCCTATAGGGTGATCTGAAAATGTGTCAAAAAGATCGGGGTTTTCGATTCAAAATTTTTGCCTAGACTCTGTTAGTAATGTCTGAGAATATTTATTTAGAGCATTCTGATAAAAGCGCAAGATTTTATTTAGAAAAAAAAATACAAAATCCTACCCAGAATGCAATATGCCCTATAGGGTGATCTGAAAATGTGTCAAAAAGATCGGGGTTTTCGACTCAAAATTGTTGCCTAGACATTGTTAGTAATGCCTGAGAATATTAGAACATTCTGATAAAAGCGCAAGATTTTATTTAGAAAAAACTACAAAATCCTACCCAGAATGCAATATGCCCTATAGGGTGATCTGAAAATGTGTCAAAAAGATCGGGGTTTCCGCCTCAAAATTTTTGCCTAGACCCTGTTAGTAATGTCTGAGAATATTAGAGCATTCTGATAAAAGCGCAAGATTTTATTTAGAAAAAACTACAAAATCCTACCCAGAATGGAATATGCCCTATAGGGTGATCTGAAAATGTATCAAAAAGATCGGGGTTTTCGACTCAAATATTTTGCCTAGACACTGTTACTAATGCCTGAGAATATTAGAGCATTCTGATAAAAGCGCAAGATTTTATTTAGAAAAAACTACAAATTCCTACCCAGAATGCAATATGCCCTATAGGGTGATCTGAAAATGTTTCAAAAAGATCGGGGTTTCCGACTCAAAATTTTTGCAAAGACCCTGTTAGTAATGTCTGAGAATATTAGAGCATTCTGGTAAATGCGCAAGATTTTATTTAGAAAAAAAAATACAAAATCCTACCCAGAATGCAATATGCCCTATAGGGTGATCTGAAAATGTGTCAAAAAGATCGGGGTTTTCGATTCAAAATTTTTGCCTAGACCCTGTTAGTAATGTCTGAGAATATTTATTTAGAGCATTCTGATAAAAGCGCAAGATTTTATTTAGAAAAAACTACAAAATCCTACCCAGAATGCAATATGCCCTATAGGGTGATCTTAAAATGTGTCAAAAAATTCGGGGTTTTCGACTCAAAATTTTTGCCTAGACCCTGTTAGTAATGTCTGAGAATATTAGAGCATTCCAATAAAAGCGCAAGATTTTATTTAGAAAAAACTACAAAATCCTAACCAGAATGCAATATGATCTATAGGGTGATCTGAAAATGTGTCAAAAAGATCGGGCTTTTCGATTAAAAATTTTTGCCTAGACCCTGTTAGTAATGTCTGAGAATATTAGAGCATTCTCATAAAAGCGCAAGATTTTATTTAGAAAAAACTACAAAATCCTACCCAGAATGCAATATGCCCTATAGGGTGATCTGAAAATGTGTCAAAAAATTCGGGGTTTTCGACTCAAAATTTTTGCCTAGACCCTGTTAGTAATGTCTGAGAATATTAGAGCATTCTGATAAAAGCGCAAGATTATATTTAGAAAAAACTACAAAATCCTAACCAGAATGCAATATGATCTATAGGGTGATCTGAAAATTTGTCACAAAGATCGGGGTTTTCGACTCATAATTTTTGCTTAGACCCTGTTAGTAATGTCTGAGAATATTAGAGCATTCTGATAAAAGCGCAAGATTTTATTTAGAAAAAACTACAAAATCCTACCTAGAATGCAATATGCCCTATAGGGTGATCTGAAAATGTGTCAAAAAGATCGGGGTTTTCGATTCAAAAGTTTTGCCTAGACCCTGTTAGTAATGTCTGAGAATATTAGAGCATTCTGATAAAAGCGCAAGATTTTATTTAGAAAAAACTACAAAATCCTACCCAGAATGCAATATGCCCTATAGGGTGATCTGAAAATGTGTCAAAAAGATCGGGGTTTTGGACTCAAAATTTTTGCCTAGACCCTGTTAGTAATGTCTGAGAATATTAGAGCATTCTGATAAAAGCGCAAGATTTTATTTAGAAAAAACTACAAAATCCTACCCAGAATGCAATATGCCCTATAGGGTGATCTGAAAATGTGTCAAAAAGATCGGGGTTTTCGACTCAAATATTTTGCCTAGACACTGTTACTAATGCCTGAGAATATTAGAGCATTCTGATAAAAGCGCAAGATTTTATTTAGAAAAAACTACAAAGTCCTACCCAGAATGCAATATGCCCTATAGGGTGATCTGAAAATGTGTCAAAAAGATCGGGATTTTCGATTCAAAAGTTTTGCCTAGACCCTGTTAGTAATGTCTGAGAATATTAGAGCATTCTGATAAAAGCGCAAGATTTTATTTAGAAAAAACTACAAAATCCTACCCAGAATGCAATATGCCCTATAGGGTGATCTGAAAATGTGTCAAAAAGATCGGGGTTTTGGACTCAAAATTTTTGCCTAGCCCCTGTTAGTAATGTCTGAGAATATTAGAGCATTCTGGTAAATGCGCAAGATTTTATTTAGAAAAAAAAATACAAAATCCTACCCAGAATGCAATATGCCCTATAGGGTGATCTGAAAATGTGTCAAAAAGATCGGGGTTTTCGATTCAAAATTTTTGCCTAGACTCTGTTAGTAATGTCTGAGAATATTTATTTAGAGCATTCTGATAAAAGCGCAAGATTTTATTTAGAAAAAACTACAAAATCCTACCCAGAATGCAATATGCCCTATAGGGTGATCTGAAAATGTGTCAAAAAGATCGGGGTTTTCGACTCAAAATTGTTGCCTAGACATTGTTAGTAATGCCTGAGAATATTAGAACATTCTGATAAAAGCGCAAGATTTTATTTAGAAAAAACTACAAAATCCTACCCAGAATGCAATATGCCCTATAGGGTGATCTGAAAATGTGTCAAAAAGATCGGGGTTTCCGCCTCAAAATTTTTGCCTAGACCCTGTTAGTAATGTCTGAGAATATTAGAGCATTCTGATAAAAGCGCAAGATTTTATTTAGAAAAAACTACAAAATCCTACCCAGAATGCAATATGCCCTATAGGGTGATCTGAAAATGTGTCAAAAAGATCGGGGTTTTCGATTCAAAAGTTTTGCCTAGACCCTGTTAGTAATGTCTGAGAATATTAGAGCATTCTGATAAAAGCGCAAGATTTTATTTAGAAAAAACTACAAAATCCTACCCAGAATGCAATATGCCCTATAGGGTGATCTGAAAATGTGTCAAAAAGATCGGGGTTTTCGACTCAAATATTATGCCTAGACATTGTTAGTAATGCCTGAGAATATTAGAGCATTCTGATAAAAGCGCAAGATTTTATTTAGAAAAAACTACAAAATCCTATCCAGAATGCAATATGCCCTATAAGGTGATCTGAAAATGTGTCAAAAAGATCGGGGTTTTGGACTCAAAATTTTTGCCTAGCCCCTGTTAGTAATGCCTGAGAATATTAGAACATTCTGATAAAAGCGCAAGATTTTATTTAGAAAAAACTACAAAATCCTAACCAGAATGCAATATGCCCTATAGGGTGATCTGAAAATGTTTCAAAAAGATCGGGGTTTCCGACTCAAAATTTTTGCAAAGACCCTGTTAGTAATGTCTGAGAATATTAGAGCATTCTGGTAAATGCGCAAGATTTTATTTAGAAAAAATAATACAAAATCCTACCCAGAATGCAATATGCCCTATAGGGTGATCTGAAAATGTGTCAAAAAGATCGGGGTTTTCGATTCAAAATTTTTGCCTAGACCCTGTTAGTAATGTCTGAGAATATTTATTTAGAGCATTCTGATAAAAGCGCAAGATTTTATTTAGAAAAAACTACAAAATCCTACCCAGAATGCAATATGCCCTATAGGGTGATCTTAAAATGTGTCAAAAAATTCGGGGTTTTCGACTCAAAATTTTTCCCTAGACCCTGTTAGTAATGTCTGAGAATATTAGAGCATTCCAATAAAAGCGCAAGATTTTATTTAGAAAAAACTACAAAATCCTAACCAGAATGCAATATGATCTATAGGGTGATCTGAAAATGTGTCAAAAAGATCGGGCTTTTCGATTAAAAATTTTTGCCTAGACCCTGTTAGTAATGTCTGAGAATATTAGAGCATTCTGATAAAAGCGCAAGATTTTATTTAGAAAAAACTACAAAATCCTACCCAGAATGCAATATGCCCTATAGGGTGATCTGAAAATGTGTCAAAAAATTCGGGGTTTTCGACTCAAAATTTTTGCCTAGACCCTGTTAGTAATGTCTGAGAATATTAGAGCATTCTGATAAAAGCGCAAGATTATATTTAGAAAAAACTACAAAATCCTAACCAGAATGCAATATGATCTATAGGGTGATCTGAAAATTTGTCACAAAGATCGGGGTTTTCGACTCATAATTTTTGCTTAGACCCTGTTAGTAATGTCTGAGAATATTAGAGCATTCTGATAAAAGCGCAAGATTTTATTTAGAAAAAACTACAAAATCCTACCCAGAATGCAATATGCCCTATAGGCTGATCTGAAAATTTGTCAAAAAGATCGGGGTTTTCGATTCAAAAGTTTTGCCTAGACCCTGTTAGTAATGTCTGAGAATATTAGAGCATTCTGATAAAAGCGCAAGATTTTATTTAGAAAAAACTACAAAATCCTACCCAGAATGCAATATGCCCTATAAGGTGATCTGAAAATTTGTCAAAAAGATCGGGGTTTTCGACTCAAATATTTTGCCTAGACACTGTTACTAATGCCTGAGAATATTAGAGCATTCTGATAAAAGCGCAAGATTTTATTTAGAAAAAACTACAAAATCCTACCCAGAATGCAATATGCCCTATAGGGTGATCTGAAAATGTGTCAAAAAGATCGGGGTTTTCGACTCAAAATGGTTGCCTAGACATTGTTAGTAATGCCTGAGAATATTAGAGCATTCTGATAAAAGCGCAAGATTTTATTTAGAAAAAACTACAAAATCCTATCCAGAATGCAATATGCCCTATAAGGTGATCTGAAAATGTGTCAAAAAGATCGGGGTTTTGGACTCAAAATTTTTGCCTAGCCCCTGTTAGTAATGCCTGAGAATATTAGAACATTCTGATAAAAGCGCAAGATTTTATTTAGAAAAAACTACAAAATCCTACCCAGAATGCAATATGCCCTATAGGGTGATCTGAAAATGTGTCAAAAAGATCGGGGTTTTCGATTCAAAATTTTTGCCTAGACTCTGTTAGTAATGTCTGAGAATATTTATTTAGAGCATTCTGATAAAAGCGCAAGATTTTATTTAGAAAAAAAAATACAAAATCCTACCCAGAATGCAATATGCCCTATAGGGTGATCTGAAAATGTGTCAAAAAGATCGGGGTTTTCGACTCAAAATTGTTGCCTAGACATTGTTAGTAATGCCTGAGAATATTAGAACATTCTGATAAAAGCGCAAGATTTTATTTAGAAAAAACTACAAAATCCTACCCAGAATGCAATATGCCCTATAGGGTGATCTGAAAATGTGTCAAAAAGATCGGGGTTTCCGCCTCAAAATTTTTGCCTAGACCCTGTTAGTAATGTCTGAGAATATTAGAGCATTCTGATAAAAGCGCAAGATTTTATTTAGAAAAAACTACAAAATCCTACCCAGAATGGAATATGCCCTATAGGGTGATCTGAAAATGTATCAAAAAGATCGGGGTTTTCGACTCAAATATTTTGCCTAGACACTGTTACTAATGCCTGAGAATATTAGAGCATTCTGATAAAAGCGCAAGATTTTATTTAGAAAAAACTACAAATTCCTACCCAGAATGCAATATGCCCTATAGGGTGATCTGAAAATGTTTCAAAAAGATCGGGGTTTCCGACTCAAAATTTTGGCAAAGACCCTGTTAGTAATGTCTGAGAATATTAGAGCATTCTGGTAAATGCGCAAGATTTTATTTAGAAAAAAAAATACAAAATCCTACCCAGAATGCAATATGCCCTATAGGGTGATCTGAAAATGTGTCAAAAAGATCGGGGTTTTCGATTCAAAATTTTTGCCTAGACCCTGTTAGTAATGTCTGAGAATATTTATTTAGAGCATTCTGATAAAAGCGCAAGATTTTATTTAGAAAAAACTACAAAATCCTACCCAGAATGCAATATGCCCTATAGGGTGATCTTAAAATGTGTCAAAAAATTCGGGGTTTTCGACTCAAAATTTTTGCCTAGACCCTGTTAGTAATGTCTGAGAATATTAGAGCATTCCAATAAAAGCGCAAGATTTTATTTAGAAAAAACTACAAAATCCTACCCAGAATGCAATATGCCCTATAGGGTGATCTGAAAATGTGTCAAAAAGATCGGGGTTTTGGACTCAAAATTTTTGCCTAGACCCTGTTAGTAATGTCTGAGAATATTAGAGCATTCTGATAAAAGCGCAAGATTTTATTTAGAAAAAACTACAAAATCCTACCCAGAATGCAATATGCCCTATAGGGTGATCTGAAAATGTGTCAAAAAGATCGGGGTTTTGGACTCAAAATTTTTGCCTAGACCCTGTTAGTAATGTCTGAGAATATTAGAGCATTCTGATAAAAGCGCAAGATTTTATTTAGAAAAAACTACAAAATCCTACCCAGAATGCAATATGCCCTATAGGGTGATCTGAAAATGGGTCAAAAAGATCGGGGTTTTCGACTCAAAATGGTTGCCTAGACATTGTTAGTAATGCCTGAGAATATTAGAGCATTCTGATAAAAGCGCAAGATTTTATTTAGAAAAAACTACAAAATCCTATCCAGAATGCAATATGCCCTATAAGGTGATCTGAAAATGTGTCAAAAAATTCGGGGTTTTCGACTCAAAATTTTTGCCTAGACCCTGTTAGTAATGTCTGAGAATATTAGAGCATTCTGATAAAAGCGCAAGATTTTATTTAGAAAAAACTACAAAATCCTAACCAGAATGCAATATGATCTATAGGGTGATCTGAAAATTTGTCACAAAGATCGGGGTTTTCGACTCATAATTTTTGCTTAGACCCTGTTAGTAATGTCTGAGAATATTAGAGCATTCTGATAAAAGCGCAAGATTTTATTTAGAAAAAACTACAAAATCCTACCCAGAATGCAATATGCCCTATAGGGTGATCTGAAAATGTGTCAAAAAATTCGGGGTTTTCGACTCAAAATTTTTGCCTAGACCCTGTTAGTAATGTCTGAGAATATTAGAGCATTCCAATAAAAGCGCAAGATTTTATTTAGAAAAAACTACAAAATCCTAACCAGAATGCAATATGATCTATAGGGTGATCTGAAAATGTGTCACAAAGATCGGGGTTTTCGACTCAAAATTTTTGCCTAGACCCTGTTAGTAATGTCTGAGAATATTAGAGCATTCTGATAAAAGCGCAAGATTTTATTTAGAAAAAACTACAAAATCCTACCCAGAATGCAATATGCCCTATAGGGTGATCTGAAAATTTGTCAAAAAGATCGGGGTTTTCGCCTCAAAATGTTTGCCTAGACCCTGTTAGTAATGTCTGAGAATATTAGAGCATTCTGATAAAAGCGCAAGATTTTATTTAGAAAAAACTACAAAATCCTACCCAGAATGCATTATGCCCTATAGGGTGATCTGAAAATGTGTCAAAAAGATCGGGGTTTTCGACTCAAAATTTTTGCCTAGACCCTGTTAGTAATGTCTCAGAATATTAGAGCATTCTGATAAAAGCGCAAGATTTTATTTAGAAAAAAACTACAAAATCCTACCCAGAATGCAATATGCCCTATAGGGTGATCTGAAAATGTGTCAAAAAATTCGGGGTTTTCGACTCAAAATTTTTGCCTAGACCCTGTTAGTAATGTCTGAGAATATTAGAGCATTCTGATAAAAGTGCAAGATTTTATTTAGAAAAAAACTACAAAATCCTACCCAGAATGCAATATGCCCTATAGGGTGATCTGAAAATGTGTCAAAAAATTCGGGGTTTTCGACTCAAAATTTTTGCCTAGACCCTGTTAGTAATGTCTGAGAATATTAGAGCATTCCAATAAAAGCGCAAGATTTTATTTAGAAAAAACTACAAAATCCTAACCAGAATGCAATATGATCTATAGGGTGATCTGAAAATGTGTCACAAAGATCGGGGTTTTCGACTCAAAATTTTTGCCTAGATCCTGTTAGTAATGTCTGAGAATATTAGAGCATTCTGATAAAAGCGCAAGATTTTATTTAGAAAAAACTACAAAATCCTACCCAAAATGCAATATGCCCTATAGGGTGATCTGAAAATTTGTCAAAAAGATCGGGGTTTTCGCCTCAAAATGTTTGCCTAGACCCTGTTAGTAATGTCAGAGAATATTAGAGCATTCTGATAAAAGCGCAAGATTTTGTTTAGAAAAAACTACAAAATCCTACCCAGAATGCAATATGCCCTATAGGGTGATCTGAAAATGTCTCAAAAAGATCGGGGTTTTCGACTCAAAATTTTTGCCTAGACCCTGTTAGTAATGTCTGAGAATTTTAGAGCATTCTGTTCAAAGCGCAAGATTTTATTTAGAAAAAACTACAAAATCCTACCAAGAATGCAATATGCCCTATAGGGTGATCTGAAAATGTGTCAAAAAATTCGGGGTTTTCAACTCAAAATTTTTGCCTAGACCCTGTTAGTAATGTCTGAGAATATTAGAGCATTCCAATAAAAGCGCAAGATTTTATTTAGAAAAAACTACAAAATCCTAACCAGAATGCAATATGATCTATAGGGTGATCTGAAAATGTGTCACAAAGATCGGGGTTTTCGACTCATAATTTTTGCTTAGACCCTGTTAGTAATGTCCGAGAATATTAGAGCATTCTGATAAAAGCGCAAGATTTTATTTAGAAAAAACTACAAAATCCTACCCAGAATGCAATATGCCCTATAGGGTGATCTGAAAATTTGTCAAAAAGATCGGGGTTTTCGCCTCAAAATGTTTGCCTAGACCCTGTTAGTAATGTCTCAGAATATTAGAGCATTCTGATAAAAGCGCAAGATTTTATTTAGAAAAAAACTACAAAATCCTACCCAGAATGCAATATGCCCTATAGGGTGATCTGAAAATGTGTCAAAAAATTCGGGGTTTTCGACTCAAAATTTTTGCCTAGACCCTGTTAGTAATGTCTGAGAATATTAGAGCATTCTGATAAAAGTGCAAGATTTTATTTAGAAAAAAACTACAAAATCCTACCCAGAATGCAATATGCCCTATAGGGTGATCTGAAAATGTGTCAAAAAATTCGGGGTTTTCGACTCAAAATTTTTGCCTAGACCCTGTTAGTAATGTCTGAGAATATTAGAGCATTCCAATAAAAGCGCAAGATTTTATTTAGAAAAAACTACAAAATCCTAACCAGAATGCAATATGATCTATAGGGTGATCTGAAAATGTGTCACAAAGATCGGGGTTTTCGACTCAAAATTTTTGCCTAGACCCTGTTAGTAATGTCTGAGAATATTAGAGCATTCTGATAAAAGCGCAAGATTTTATTTAGAAAAAACTACAAAATCCTACCCAGAATGCAATATGCCCTATAGGGTGATCTGAAAATTTGTCAAAAAGATCGGGGTTTTCGCCTCAAAATGTTTGCCTAGACCCTGTTAGTAATGTCTGAGAATATTAGAGCATTCTGATAAAAGCGCAAGATTTTATTTAGAAAAAACTACAAAATCCTACCCAGAATGCATTATGCCCTATAGGGTGATCTGAAAATGTGTCAAAAAGATCGGGGTTTTCGACTCAAAATTTTTGCCTAGACCCTGTTAGTAATGTCTCAGAATATTAGAGCATTCTGATAAAAGCGCAAGATTTTATTTAGAAAAAAACTACAAAATCCTACCCAGAATGCAATATGCCCTATAGGGTGATCTGAAAATGTGTCAAAAAATTCGGGGTTTTCGACTCAAAATTTTTGCCTAGACCCTGTTAGTAATGTCTGAGAATATTAGAGCATTCTGATAAAAGTGCAAGATTTTATTTAGAAAAAAACTACAAAATCCTACCCAGAATGCAATATGCCCTATAGGGTGATCTGAAAATGTGTCAAAAAATTCGGGGTTTTCGACTCAAAATTTTTGCCTAGACCCTGTTAGTAATGTCTGAGAATATTAGAGCATTCCAATAAAAGCGCAAGATTTTATTTAGAAAAAACTACAAAATCCTAACCAGAATGCAATATGATCTATAGGGTGATCTGAAAATGTGTCACAAAGATCGGGGTTTTCGACTCAAAATTTTTGCCTAGATCCTGTTAGTAATGTCTGAGAATATTAGAGCATTCTGATAAAAGCGCAAGATTTTATTTAGAAAAAACTACAAAATCCTACCCAGAATGCATTATGCCCTATAGGGTGATCTGAAAATGTGTCAAAAAGATCGGGGTTTTCGACTCAAAATTTTTGCCTAGACCCTGTTAGTAATGTCTCAGAATATTAGAGCATTCTGATAAAAGCGCAAGATTTTATTTAGAAAAAAACTACAAAATCCTACCCAGAATGCAATATGCCCTATAGGGTGATCTGAAAATGTGTCAAAAAATTCGGGGTTTTCGACTCAAAATTTTTGCCTAGACCCTGTTAGTAATGTCTGAGAATATTAGAGCATTCTGATAAAAGTGCAAGATTTTATTTAGAAAAAAACTACAAAATCCTACCCAGAATGCAATATGCCCTATAGGGTGATCTGAAAATGTGTCAAAAAATTCGGGGTTTTCGACTCAAAATTTTTGCCTAGACCCTGTTAGTAATGTCTGAGAATATTAGAGCATTCCAATAAAAGCGCAAGATTTTATTTAGAAAAAACTACAAAATCCTAACCAGAATGCAATATGATCTATAGGGTGATCTGAAAATGTGTCACAAAGATCGGGGTTTTCGACTCATAATTTTTGCTTAGACCCTGTTAGTAATGTCCGAGAATATTAGAGCATTCTGATAAAAGCGCAAGATTTTATTTAGAAAAAACTACAAAATCCTACCCAGAATGCAATATGCCCTATAGGGTGATCTGAAAATTTGTCAAAAAGATCGGGGTTTTCGCCTCAAAATGTTTGCCTAGACCCTGTTAGTAATGTCTCAGAATATTAGAGCATTCTGATAAAAGCGCAAGATTTTATTTAGAAAAAAACTACAAAATCCTACCCAGAATGCAATATGCCCTATAGGGTGATCTGAAAATTTGTCAAAAAGATCGGGGTTTTCGCCTCAAAATGTTTGCCTAGACCCTGTTAGTAATGTCTGAGAATATTAGAGCATTCTGATAAAAGCGCAAGATTTTATTTAGAAAAAACTACAAAATCCTACCCAGAATGCATTATGCCCTATAGGGTGATCTGAAAATGTGTCAAAAAGATCGGGGTTTTCGACTCAAAATTTTTGCCTAGACCCTGTTAGTAATGTCTCAGAATATTAGAGCATTCTGATAAAAGCGCAAGATTTTATTTAGAAAAAAACTACAAAATCCTACCCAGAATGCAATATGCCCTATAGGGTGATCTGAAAATGTGTCAAAAAATTCGGGGTTTTCGACTCAAAATTTTTGCCTAGACCCTGTTAGTAATGTCTGAGAATATTAGAGCATTCTGATAAAAGTGCAAGATTTTATTTAGAAAAAAACTACAAAATCCTACCCAGAATGCAATATGCCCTATAGGGTGATCTGAAAATGTGTCAAAAAATTCGGGGTTTTCGACTCAAAATTTTTGCCTAGACCCTGTTAGTAATGTCTGAGAATATTAGAGCATTCCAATAAAAGCGCAAGATTTTATTTAGAAAAAACTACAAAATCCTAACCAGAATGCAATATGATCTATAGGGTGATCTGAAAATGTGTCACAAAGATCGGGGTTTTCGACTCAAAATTTTTGCCTAGATCCTGTTAGTAATGTCTGAGAATATTAGAGCATTCTGATAAAAGCGCAAGATTTTATTTAGAAAAAACTACAAAATCCTACCCAGAATGCATTATGCCCTATAGGGTGATCTGAAAATGTGTCAAAAAGATCGGGGTTTTCGACTCAAAATTTTTGCCTAGACCCTGTTAGTAATGTCTCAGAATATTAGAGCATTCTGATAAAAGCGCAAGATTTTATTTAGAAAAAAACTACAAAATCCTACCCAGAATGCAATATGCCCTATAGGGTGATCTGAAAATGTGTCAAAAAATTCGGGGTTTTCGACTCAAAATTTTTGCCTAGACCCTGTTAGTAATGTCTGAGAATATTAGAGCATTCTGATAAAAGTGCAAGATTTTATTTAGAAAAAAACTACAAAATCCTACCCAGAATGCAATATGCCCTATAGGGTGATCTGAAAATGTGTCAAAAAATTCGGGGTTTTCGACTCAAAATTTTTGCCTAGACCCTGTTAGTAATGTCTGAGAATATTAGAGCATTCCAATAAAAGCGCAAGATTTTATTTAGAAAAAACTACAAAATCCTAACCAGAATGCAATATGATCTATAGGGTGATCTGAAAATGTGTCACAAAGATCGGGGTTTTCGACTCATAATTTTTGCTTAGACCCTGTTAGTAATGTCCGAGAATATTAGAGCATTCTGATAAAAGCGCAAGATTTTATTTAGAAAAAACTACAAAATCCTACCCAGAATGCAATATGCCCTATAGGGTGATCTGAAAATTTGTCAAAAAGATCGGGGTTTTCGCCTCAAAATGTTTGCCTAGACCCTGTTAGTAATGTCTCAGAATATTAGAGCATTCTGATAAAAGCGCAAGATTTTATTTAGAAAAAAACTACAAAATCCTACCCAGAATGCAATATGCCCTATAGGGTGATCTGAAAATGTGTCAAAAAATTCGGGGTTTTCGACTCAAAATTTTTGCCTAGACCCTGTTAGTAATGTCTGAGAATATTAGAGCATTCTGATAAAAGTGCAAGATTTTATTTAGAAAAAAACTACAAAATCCTACCCAGAATGCAATATGCCCTATAGGGTGATCTGAAAATGTGTCAAAAAATTCGGGGTTTTCGACTCAAAATTTTTGCCTAGACCCTGTTAGTAATGTCTGAGAATATTAGAGCATTCCAATAAAAGCGCAAGATTTTATTTAGAAAAAACTACAAAATCCTAACCAGAATGCAATATGATCTATAGGGTGATCTGAAAATGTGTCACAAAGATCGGGGTTTTCGACTCAAAATTTTTGCCTAGATCCTGTTAGTAATGTCTGAGAATATTAGAGCATTCTGATAAAAGCGCAAGATTTTATTTAGAAAAAACTACAAAATCCTACCCAGAATGCAATATGCCCTATAGGGTGATCTGAAAATTTGTCAAAAAGATCGGGGTTTTCGCCTCAAAATGTTTGCCTAGACCCTGTTAGTAATGTCAGAGAATATTAGAGCATTCTGATAAAAGCGCAAGATTTTGTTTAGAAAAAACTACAAAATCCTACCCAGAATGTAATATGCCATATAGGGTGATCTGAAAATGTGTCAAAAAGATCGGGGTTTTCGACTCAAAAATTTTGCCTAGACCCTGTTAGTAATGTCTGAGAATATTAGAGCATTCTGATCAAAGCGCAAGATTTTATTTAGAAAAAAACTACAAAATCCTACCCGGAATGCAATATGCCCTATAGGGTGATCTGAAAATGTGTCAAAAAATTCGGGGTTTTCAACTCAAAATTTTTGCCTAGACCCTGTTAGTAATGTCTGAGAATATTAGAGCATTCTGATAAAAGCGCAAGATTTTATTTAGAAAAAACTACAAAATCCTACCCAGAATGCAATATGCCCTATAGGGTGATCTGAAAATGTCTCAAAAAGATCGGGGTTTTCGACTCAAAATTTTTGCCTAGACCCTGTTAGTAATGTCTGAGAATTTTAGAGCATTCTGTTCAAAGCGCAAGATTTTATTTAGAAAAAACTACAAAATCCTACCAAGAATGCAATATGCCCTATAGGGTGATCTGAAAATGTGTCAAAAAATTCGGGGTTTTCAACTCAAAATTTTTGCCTAGACCCTGTTAGTAATGTCTGAGAATATTAGAGCATTCCAATAAAAGCGCAAGATTTTATTTAGAAAAAACTACAAAATCCTAACCAGAATGCAATATGATCTATAGGGTGATCTGAAAATGTGTCACAAAGATCGGGGTTTTCGACTCATAATTTTTGCTTAGACCCTGTTAGTAATGTCCGAGAATATTAGAGCATTCTGATAAAAGCGCAAGATTTTATTTAGAAAAAACTACAAAATCCTACCCAGAATGCAATATGCCCTATAGGGTGATCTGAAAATTTGTCAAAAAGATCGGGGTTTTCGCCTCAAAATGTTTGCCTAGACCCTGTTAGTAATGTCAGAGAATATTAGAGCATTCTGATAAAAGCGCAAGATTTTGTTTAGAAAAAACTACAAAATCCTACCCAGAATGTAATATGCCATATAGGGTGATCTGAAAATGTGTCAAAAAGATCGGGGTTTTCGACTCAAAAATTTTGCCTAGACCCTGTTAGTAATGTCTGAGAATATTAGAGCATTCTGATCAAAGCGCAAGATTTTATTTAGAAAAAAACTACAAAATCCTACCCGGAATGCAATATGCCCTATAGGCTGATCTGAAAATGTGTCAAAAAATTCGGGGTTTTCAACTCAAAATTTTTGCCTAGACCCTGTTAGTAATGTCTGAGAATATTAGAGCATTCTGATAAAAGCGCAAGATTTTATTTAGAAAAAACTACAAAATCCTACCCAGAATGCAATATGCCCTATAGGGTGATCTGAAAATGTCTCAAAAAGATCGGGGTTTTCGACTCAAAATTTTTGCCTAGACCCTGTTAGTAATGTCTGAGAATTTTAGAGCATTCTGTTCAAAGCGCAAGATTTTATTTAGAAAAAACTACAAAATCCTACCAAGAATGCAATATGCCCTATAGGGTGATCTGAAAATGTGTCAAAAAATTCGGGGTTTTCAACTCAAAATTTTTGCCTAGACCCTGTTAGTAATGTCTGAGAATATTAGAGCATTCCAATAAAAGCGCAAGATTTTATTTAGAAAAAACTACAAAATCCTAACCAGAATGCAATATGATCTATAGGGTGATCTGAAAATGTGTCACAAAGATCGGGGTTTTCGACTCATAATTTTTGCTTAGACCCTGTTAGTAATGTCCGAGAATATTAGAGCATTCTGATAAAAGCGCAAGATTTTATTTAGAAAAAACTACAAAATCCTACCCAGAATGCAATATGCCCTATAGGGTGATCTGAAAATTTGTCAAAAAGATCGGGGTTTTCGCCTCAAAATGTTTGCCTAGACCCTGTTAGTAATGTCAGAGAATATTAGAGCATTCTGATAAAAGCGCAAGATTTTGTTTAGAAAAAACTACAAAATCCTACCCAGAATGTAATATGCCATATAGGGTGATCTGAAAATGTGTCAAAAAGATCGGGGTTTTCGACTCAAAAATTTTGCCTAGACCCTGTTAGTAATGTCTGAGAATATTAGAGCATTCTGATCAAAGCGCAAGATTTTATTTAGAAAAAAACTACAAAATCCTACCCGGAATGCAATATGCCCTATAGGCTGATCTGAAAATGTGTCAAAAAATTCGGGGTTTTCAACTCAAAATTTTTGCCTAGACCCTGTTAGTAATGTCTGAGAATATTAGAGCATTCTGATAAAAGCGCAAGATTTTATTTAGAAAAAACTACAAAATCCTACCCAGAATGCAATATGCCCTATAGGGTGATCTGAAAATGTCTCAAAAAGATCGGGGTTTTCGACTCAAAATTTTTGCCTAGACCCTGTTAGTAATGTCTGAGAATTTTAGAGCATTCTGTTCAAAGCGCAAGATTTTATTTAGAAAAAACTACAAAATCCTACCAAGAATGCAATATGCCCTATAGGGTGATCTGAAAATGTGTCAAAAAATTCGGGGTTTTCAACTCAAAATTTTTGCCTAGACCCTGTTAGTAATGTCTGAGAATATTAGAGCATTCCAATAAAAGCGCAAGATTTTATTTAGAAAAAACTACAAAATCCTAACCAGAATGCAATATGATCTATAGGGTGATCTGAAAATGTGTCACAAAGATCGGGGTTTTCGACTCATAATTTTTGCTTAGACCCTGTTAGTAATGTCCGAGAATATTAGAGCATTCTGATAAAAGCGCAAGATTTTATTTAGAAAAAACTACAAAATCCTACCCAGAATGCAATATGCCCTATAGGGTGATCTGAAAATTTGTCAAAAAGATCGGGGTTTTCGCCTCAAAATGTTTCCCTAGACCCTGTTAGTAATGTCTGAAAATATTAGAGCATTCTGATAAAAGCGCAAGATTTTATTTAGAAAAAACTACAAAATCTTACCCAGAATGCAATATGCCCTATAGGGTGATCTGAAAATGTGTCAAAAAATTCGGGGTTTTCAACTCTAAATTTTTGCCTAGACCCTGTTAGTAATGTCTGAGAATATTAGAGCATTCTGATAAAAGCGCAAGATTTTATTTAGAAAAAACTACAAAAAACCTAACCAGAATGCAATATGATCTATAGGGTGATCTGAAAATGTGTCACAAAGATCGGGGTTTTCGACTCAAAATTTTTGCCTAGACCCTGTTAGTAATGTCAGAGAATATTAGAGCATTCTGATAAAAGTGCAAGATTTTATTTAGAAAAAACTACAAAATCCTACCCAGAATGCAATATGCCCTATAGGGTGATCTGAAAAGGTGTCAAAAAGATCGGGGTTTCCGACTCAAATTTTTTGCCTAGACCCTGTTAGTAATGTCTGAGAATATTAGAGCATTCTCATAAAAGCGCAAGATTTTATTTAGAAAAAACTACAAAATCCTACTCACAATGCAATATGCCCTATAGGGTGATCTGAAAAGGTGTCAAAAAGATCGGGGTTTTGGACTCAAAAGTTTTGCCTAGACCCTGTTAGTAATGTCTGAGAATATTAGAGCATTCTGATAAAAGCGCAAGATTTTATCTAGAAAAAACTACAAAATCCTACCCAGAATGCATTATGCCCTATAGGGTGATCTGAAAATGTGTCAAATGGATCGGGGTTTTCGGCACAAAATTTTTGACTAGACCCTGTTGGTAATGTCTGTGAATATTAGAGCATTCTGATCAATGCGCAAGATTTTATTTAGAAAAAACTACAAAATCCTACCCAGAATGCAATATGCCCTATAGGGTGATCTGAAAATGTGTCAAAAAATTCGGGGTTTTCAACTCAAAATTTTTGCCTAGACCCTGTTAGTAATGTCTGAGAATATTAGAGCATTCCAATAAAAGCGCAAGATTTTATTTAGAAAAAAACTACAAAATCCTAACCAGAATGCAATATGATCTATAGGGTGATCTGAAAATGTGTCACAAAGATCGGGATTTTCGACTCATAATTTTTGCTTAGACCCTGTTAGTAATGTCCGAGAATATTAGAGCATTCTGATAAAAGCGCAAGATTTTATTTAGAAAAAACTACAAAATCCTACCAAGAATGCAATATGCCCTATAGGGTCATCTGAAAATTTGTCAAAAAGATCGGGGTTTTCGCCTCAAAAGTTTTGCCTAGACCCTGTTAGTAATGTCCTTAACAATGCAATATGCCTTATAGGGTGATCTGAAAATGTGTCAAAAGGATCGGGGTTTTCGGCACAAAATTTTCGCCTAGATCCTGTTATTAATGTCTGAGAATATTAGAGCATTCTGTTGAATGCGCAAGATTTTATTTAGAAAAAATTACAAAATTCTACCCTGTTAGTAATGTCTGAGAATATTAGAGCATTCTGATAAAAGCGCAAGATTTTATTTAGAAAAAACTACAAAATCCTACCCAGAATGCAATATGCCCTATAGGGTGATCTGAAAATGTGTCAAAAAGATCGGGGTTTTCGCCTCAAAATGTTTCCCTAGACCCTGTTAGTAATGTCAGAGAATATTAGAGCATTCTGATAAAAGCGCAAGATTTTGTTTAGAAAAAACTACAAAATCCTACCCAGAATGCAATATGCCCTATAGGGTGATCTGAAAATGTGTCAAAAAGATCGGGGTTTTCGATTCAAAATTTTTGCCTTGACCCTGTTAGTAATGTCTGAGAATATTAGAGCATTCTGATAAAAGTGCAAGATTTTATTTAGAAAAAAACTACAAAATCCTACCCAGAATGCAATATGCCCTATAGGGTGATCTGAAAATGTGTCAAAAAATTCGGGGTTTTCGACTCAAAATTTTTGCCTAGACCCTGTTAGTAATGTCTGAGAATATTAGAGCATTCCAATAAAAGCGCAAGATTTTATTTAGAAAAAACTACAAAATCCTAACCAGAATGCAATATGATCTATAGGGTGATCTGAAAATGTGTCACAAAGATCGGTGTTTTCGACTCCAAATTTTTGCCTAGACCCTGTTAGTAATGTCTGAGAATATTAGAGCATTCCAATAAAAGCGCAAGATTTTATTTAGAAAAAAACTACAAAATCCTAACCAGAATGCAATATGATCTATAGGGTGATCTGAAAATGTGTCACAAAGATCGGGATTTTCGACTCATAATTTTTGCTTAGACCCTGTTAGTAATGTCCGAGAATATTAGAGCATTCTGATAAAAGCGCAAGATTTTATTTAGAAAAAACTACAAAATCCTACCCAGAATGCAATATGCCCTATAGGGTCATCTGAAAATTTGTCAAAAAGATCGGGGTTTTCGCCTCAAAAGTTTTGCCTAGACCCTGTTAGTAATGTCCTTAACAATGCAATATGCCTTATAGGGTGATCTGAAAATGTGTCAAAAGGATCGGGGTTTTCGGCACAAAATTTTCGCCTAGATCCTGTTATTAATGTCTGAGAATATTAGAGCATTCTGTTGAATGCGCAAGATTTTATTTAGAAAAAATTACAAAATTCTACCCTGTTAGTAATGTCTGAGAATATTAGAGCATTCTGATAAAAGCGCAAGATTTTATTTAGAAAAAACTACAAAATCCTACCCAGAATGCAATATGCCCTATAGGGTGATCTGAAAATGTGTCAAAAAGATCGGGGTTTTCGCCTCAAAATGTTTCCCTAGACCCTGTTAGTAATGTCAGAGAATATTAGAGCATTCTGATAAAAGCGCAAGATTTTGTTTAGAAAAAACTACAAAATCCTACCCAGAATGCAATATGCCCTATAGGGTGATCTGAAAATGTGTCAAAAAGATCGGGGTTTTCGATTCAAAATTTTTGCCTTGACCCTGTTAGTAATGTCTGAGAATATTAGAGCATTCTGATAAAAGTGCAAGATTTTATTTAGAAAAAAACTACAAAATCCTACCCAGAATGCAATATGCCCTATAGGGTGATCTGAAAATGTGTCAAAAAATTCGGGGTTTTCGACTCAAAATTTTTGCCTAGACCCTGTTAGTAATGTCTGAGAATATTAGAGCATTCCAATAAAAGCGCAAGATTTTATTTAGAAAAAACTACAAAATCCTAACCAGAATGCAATATGATCTATAGGGTGATCTGAAAATGTGTCACAAAGATCGGGGTTTTCGACTCATAATTTTTGCTTATACCCTGTTAGTAATGCCTGAGAATATTAGAGCATTCTGATAAAAGCGCAAGATTTTATTTAGAAAAAACTACAAAATCCTACCCAGAATGCAATATGCCCTATAGGGTGATCTGAAAATGTGTCAAAAAGATCGGGGTTTTCGACTCAAAATTTTCGCCTAGACCCTGTTAGTAATGCCTGAGAATATTAGAACATTCTGATAAAAGCGCAAGATTTTATTTAGAAAAAACTACAAAATCCTACCCAGAATGCAATATGCCCTATAGGGTGATCTGAAAATGTGTCAAAAAGATCGGGGTTTTCGACTCAAAATTTTTGCCTAGACCCTGTTAGTAATGTCTGAGAATTTTAGAGCATTCTGATCAAAGCGCAAGATTTTATTTAGAAAAAACTACAAAATCCTACCCAGAATGCAATATGCCCTATAGGGTGATCTGAAAATGTGTCAAAAAATTCGGGGTTTTCAACTCAAAATTTTTGCCTAGACCCTGTTAGTAATGTCTGAGAATATTAGAGCATTCCAATAAAAGCGCAAGATTTTATTTAGAAAAAACTACAAAATCCTACCCAGAATGCAATATGATCTATAGGGTGATCTGAAAATATGTCACAAAGATCGGGGTTTTCGACTCATAATTTTTGCTTAGACCCTGTTAGTAATGTCCGAGAATATTAGAGCATTCTGATAAAAGCGCAAGATTTTATTTAGAAAAAACTACAAAATCCTACCCAGAATGCAATATGCCCTATAGGGTGATCTGAAAATGTGTCAAAAGGATCGGGGTTTTCGGCACAAAATTTTCGCCTAGACCCTGTTACTAATGTCTGAGAATGTTAGAGCATTCTGGTAAATGCGCAAGATTTTATTTAGAAAAAAAAATACAAAATCCTACCCAGAATGCAATATGCCCTATAGGGTGATCTGAAAATGTGTCAAAAAGATCGGGGTTTTCGATTCAAAATTTTTGCCTAGACCCTGTTAGTAATGTCTGAGAATATTAGAGCATTCTGATAAAAGTGCAAGATTTTATTTAGAAAAAAACTACAAAATCCTACCCAGAATGCAATATGCCCTATAGGGTGATCTGAAAATGTCTAAAAAAATTCGGGGTTTTCGACTCAAAATTTTTGCCTAGACCCTGTTAGTAATGTCTGAGAATATTAGAGCATTCCAATAAAAGCGCAAGATTTTATTTAGAAAAAACTGCAAAATCATACCCAGAATGCAATATGCCCTATAGGGTGATCTGAAAATGTGTCACAAAGATCGGGGTTTTCAACTCAAAATTTTTGCCTAGACCCTGTTAGTAATGTCTGAGAATATTAGTGCATTCCAATAAAAGCGCAAGATTTTATTTAGAAAAAACTACAAAATCCTACCCAGAATGCAATATGATCTATAGGGTGATCTGAAAATATGTCACAAAGATCGGGGTTTTCGACTCATAATTTTTGCTTAGACCCTGTTAGTAATGTCCGAGAATATTAGAGCATTCTGATAAAAGCGCAAGATTTTATTTAGAAAAAACTACAAAATCCTACCCAGAATGCAATATGCCCCATAGGGTGATCTGAAAATTTGTCAAAAAGATCGGGGTTTTCGCCTCAAAATGTTTCCCTAGACCCTGTTAGTAATGTCTGAGAATATTAGAGCATTCTGATAAAAGCGCAAGATTTTATTTAGAAAAAACTACAAAATCCTACCCAGAATGCAATATGCCCTATAGGGTGATCTGAAAATTTGTCAAAAAGATCGGGGTTTTCGCCTCAAAATGTTTGCCTAGACCCTGTTAGTAATGTCAGAGAATATTAGAGCATTCTGATAAAAGCGCAAGATTTTGTTTAGAAAAAACTGCAAAATCCTACCCAGAATGTAATATGCCATATAGGGTGATCTGAAAATGTGTCAAAAAGATCGGGGTTTTCGACTCAAAAATTTTGCCTAGACCCTGTTAGTAATGTCTGAGAATATTAGAGCATTCTGATCAAAGCGCAAGATTTTATTTAGAAAAAACTACAAAATCCTACCCGGAATGCAATATGCCCTATAGGGTGATCTGAAAATGTGTCAAAAAATTCGGGGTTTTCAACTCAAAATTTTTGCCTAGACCCTGTTAGTAATGTCTGAGAATATTAGAGCATTCTGATAAAAGCGCAAGATTTTATTTAGAAAAAACTACAAAATCCTACCCAGAATGCAATATGCCCTATAGGGTGATCTGAAAATGTCTCAAAAAGATCGGGGTTTTCGACTCAAAATTTTTGCCTAGACCCTGTTAGTAATGTCTGAGAATATTAGAGCATTCTGATCAAAGCGCAAGATTTTATTTAGAAAAAACTACAAAATCCTACCCAGAATGCAATATGCCCTATAGGGTGATCTGAAAATGTGTCAAAAAATTCGGGGTTTTCAACTCAAAATTTTTGCCTAGACCCTGTTAGTAATGTCTGAGAATATTAGAGCATTCTGATAAAAGCGCAAGATTTTATTTAGAAAAAACTACAAAATCCTACCCAGAATGCAATATGCCCTATAGGGTGATCTGAAAATGTCTCAAAAAGATCGGGGTTTTCGACTCAAAATTTTTGCCTAGACCCTGTTAGTAATGTCTGAGAATATTAGAGCATTCTGATCAAAGCGCAAGATTTTATTTAGAAAAAACTACAAAATCCTACCCAGAATGCAATATGCCCTATAGGGTGATCTGAAAATGTGTCAAAAAATTCGGGGTTTTCAACTCAAAATTTTTGCCTAGACCCTGTTAGTAATGTCTGAGAATATTAGAGCATTCCAATAAAAGCGCAAGATTTTATTTAGAAAAAACTACAAAATCCTAACCAGAATGCAATATGATCTATAGGGTGATCTGAAAATATGTCACAAAGATCGGGGTTTTCGACTCATAATTTTTGCTTAGACCCTGTTAGTAATGTCCGAGAATATTAGAGCATTCTGATAAAAGCGCAAGATTTTATTTAGAAAAAACTACAAAATCCTACCCAGAATGCAATATGCCCTATAGGGTGATCTGAAAATTTGTCAAAAAGATCGGGGTTTTCGCCTCAAAATGTTTCCCTAGACCCTGTTAGTAATGTCTGAGAATATTAGAGCATTCTGATAAAAGTTCAAGATTTTATTTTGAAAAAAACTACAAAATCCTACCCAGAATGCAATATGCCCTATAGGGTGATCTGAAAATGTGTCAAAAGGATCGGGGTTTTCGGCACAAAATTTTCGCCTAGACCCTGTTACTAATGTCTGAGACTATTAGAGCATTCTGATAAAAGCGCAAGATTTTATTTAGAAAAAACTACAAAATCCTACCCTGAATGCAATATGCCCTATAGGGTGATCTGAAAATGTGTCAAAAGGATCGGGGTTTTCGGCACAAAATTTTCGCCTAGACCCTGTTACTAATGTCTGAGAATGTTAGAGCATTCTGGTAAATGCGCAAGATTTTATTTAGAAAAAAAAATACAAAATCCTACCCACAATGCAATATGCCCTATAGGGTGATCTGAAAATGTGTCAAAAAGATCGGGGTTTTCGATTCAAAATTTTTGCCTAGACCCTGTTAGTAATGTCTGAGAATATTAGAGCATTCTGATAAAAGCGCAAGATTTTATTTAGAAAAAACTACAAAATCCTACCCAGAATGCAATATGCCCTATAGGGTGATCTGAAAATGTGTCAAAAAATTCGGGGTTTTCGACTCAAAATTTTTGCCTAGACCCTGTTAGTAATGTCTGAGAATATTAGAGCATTCCAATAAAAGCGCAAGATTTTATTTAGAAAAAACTACAAAATCCTAACCAGAATGCAATATGATCTATAGGGTGATCTGAAAATGTGTCACAAAGATCGGGGTTTTCGACTCATAATTTTTGCTTAGACCCTGTTAGTAATGTCTGAGAATATTAGAACATTCTGATAAAAGCGCAAGATTTTATTTAGAAAAAACTACAAAATCCTACCCAGAATGCAATATGCCCTATAGGGTGATCTGAAAATGTGTCAAAAAGATCGGGGTTTCCGACTCAAAATTTTTGCCTAGACCCTGTTAGTAATGTCTGAGAATATTAGAGCATTCTGGTAAATGCGCAAGATTTTATTTAGAAAAAAAAATACAAAATCCTACCCAGAATGCAATATGCCCTATAGGGTGATCTCAAAATGTGTCAAAAGGATCGGGGTTTTCGGCACAAAATTTTCGCCTAGACCCTGTTGGTAATGTCTGAGAATGTTAGAGCATTCTGATAAATGTGCAAGATTTTATTTAGAAAAAAATTACAAAATCCTACCCAGAATGCAATATGCCCTATAGGGTGATTTGAAAATGTGTCAAAAAAATCGGGGTTTTCGGCACAAAATTTTCGCCTAGACCCTGCTAGTAATGTCTGAGAATGTTAGAGCATTCTGATAAATGTGCAAGATTTTATTTAGAAAAAAACTACAAAATCCTACCCAGAATGCAATATGCCCTATAGGGTGATCTCAAAATGTCTCAAAAAGATCGGGGATTTCGGCACAAAATTTTCGCCTAGACCCTGTTAGTAGTGTCTGAGAATATTAGAGCATTCTGATAAATGCGCAAGATTTTATTTAGAAAAAAACTACAAAATCCTACCCAGAATGCAATATTCCCTATAGGGTGATCTCAAAATGTCTCAAAAAGATCGGGGATTTCGGCACAAAATTTTCGCCTAGACCCTGTTAGTAGTGTCTGAGAATATTAGAGCATTCTGATAAATGAGCAAGATTTTATTTAGAAAAAAAAATGCAAAATCCTACCCAGAATGCAATATGCCCTATAGGGTGATCTGAAAATGTGTCAAAAAAATCGGGGTTTTCGGCACAAAATTTTCGCCTAGACCCTGTTACTAGTGTCTGAGAATATTAGAGCATTCTGATAAATGCGCAAGATTTTATTTAGAAAAAACTACAAAATCCTACCCACAATGCAATATGCCCTATAGGGTGATCTGAAAATGTGTCAAAAAGATCCGGGTTTTCGGCACAAAATTTTCGCCTAGACCCTGTTGGTAATGTCTGAGAATATTAGAGCATTCTGATAAATTCGCAAGATTTTATTTAGAAAAAACTACAAAATCCTACCCACAATGCAATATGCCCTATAGGGTGATCTGAAAATGTGTCAAAAGGATCGGGGTTTTCGGCACAACATTTTTGCCTGGACCCTGTTAGTAATGTCTGAGAATATTAGAGCATTCTGTTGAATGAGCAAGATTTTATTTAGAAAAAACTACAAAATCCTACCCACAATGCAATATGCCCTATAGGGTGATCTCAAAATGTCTCAAAAAGATCGGGGTTTTCGGCACAAAATTTTAGTCTAGACCCTGTTAGTAGTGTCTGAGAATATTAGAGCATTCTGATAAATGCGCAAGATTTTATTTAGAAAAAAACTACAAAATCCTACCCAGAATGCAATATGCCCTATAGGGTGATCTCAAAATGTGTCAAAAGGATCGGGGTTTTCGGCACAAAATTTTCGCCTAGACCCTGTTGGTAATGTCTGAGAATGTTAGAGCATTCTGATAAATGTGCAAGATTTTATTTAGAAAAAAACTACAAAATCCTACCCAGAATGCAATATGCCCTATAGGGTGATTTGAAAATGTGTCAAAAAAATCGGGGTTTTCGGCACAAAATTTTCGCCTAGACCCTGCTAGTAATGTCTGAGAATGTTAGAGCATTCTGATAAATGTGCAAGATTTTATTTAGAAAAAAACTACAAAATCCTACCCAGAATGCAATATGCCCTATAGGGTGATCTCAAAATGTCTCAAAAAGATCGGGGATTTCGGCACAAAATTTTCGCCTAGACCCTGTTAGTAGTGTCTGAGAATATTAGAGCATTCTGATAAATGCGCAAGATTTTATTTAGAAAAAAACTACAAAATCCTACCCAGAATGCAATATGCCCTATAGGGTGATCTCAAAATGTGTCAAAAGGATCGGGGTTTTCGGCACAAAATTTTCGCCTAGACCCTGTTGGTAATGTCTGAGAATGTTAGAGCATTCTGATAAATGTGCAAGATTTTATTTAGAAAAAAACTACAAAATCCTACCCAGAATGCAATATGCCCTATAGGGTGATTTGAAAATGTGTCAAAAAAATCGGGGTTTTCGGCACAAAATTTTCGCCTAGACCCTGCTAGTAATGTCTGAGAATGTTAGAGCATTCTGATAAATGTGCAAGATTTTATTTAGAAAAAAACTACAAAATCCTACCCAGAATGCAATATGCCCTATAGGGTGATCTCAAAATGTCTCAAAAAGATCGGGGATTTCGGCACAAAATTTTCGCCTAGACCCTGTTAGTAGTGTCTGAGAATATTAGAGCATTCTGATAAATGCGCAAGATTTTATTTAGAAAAAAACTACAAAATCCTACCCAGAATGCAATATGCCCTATAGGGTGATCTCAAAATGTGTCAAAAGGATCGGGGTTTTCGGCACAAAATTTTCGCCTAGACCCTGCTAGTAATGTCTGAGAATGTTAGAGCATTCTGATAAATGTGCAAGATTTTATTTAGAAAAAAACTACAAAATCCTACCCAGAATGCAATATGCCCTATAGGGTGATTTGAAAATGTGTCAAAAAAATCGTGGTATTCGGCACAAAATTTTCGCCTAGACCCTGTTACTAGTGTCTGAGAATATTAGAGCATTCTGATAAATGCGCAAGATTTTATTTAGAAAAAACTACAAAATCCTACCCACAATGCAATATGCCCTATAGGGTGATCTGAGAATGTGTCAAAAAGATCCGGGTTTTCGGCACAAAATTTTCGCCTAGACCGTGTTGGTAATGTCTGATAATATTAGAGCATTCTGATAAATTCGCAAGATTTTATTTAGAAAAAACTACAAAATCCTACCCACAATGCAATATGCCCTATAGGGTGATCTGAAAATGTGTCAAAAGGATCGGGGTTTTCGGCACAAAATTTTTGCCTGGACCCTGTTTGTAATGTCTGAGAATATTAGAGCATTCTGTTGAATGAGCAAGATTTTATTTAGAAAAAACTACAAAATCCTACCCACAATGCAATATGCCCTATAGGGTGATCTCAAAATGTCTCAAAAAGATCGGGGTTTTCGGCACAAAATTTTCGCCTAGAACCTGTTAGTAGTGTCTGAGAATATTAGAGCATTCTGATAAATGCGCAAGATTTTATTTAGAAAAAACTACAAAATCCTACCCACAATGCAATATGCCCTATAGGGTGATCTGAGAATGTGTCAAAAAGATCCGGGTTTTCGGCACAAAATTTTCGCCTAGACCGTGTTGGTAATGTCTGATAATATTAGAGCATTCTGATAAATTCGCAAGATTTTATTTAGAAAAAACTACAAAATCCTACCCACAATGCAATATGCCCTATAGGGTGATCTGAAAATGTGTCAAAAGGATCGGGGTTTTCGGCACAAAATTTTTGCCTGGACCCTGTTTGTAATGTCTGAGAATATTAGAGCATTCTGTTGAATGAGCAAGATTTTATTTAGAAAAAACTACAAAATCCTACCCACAATGCAATATGCCCTATAGGGTGATCTCAAAATGTCTCAAAAAGATCGGGGTTTTCGGCACAAAATTTTCGCCTAGAACCTGTTAGTAGTGTCTGAGAATATTAGAGCATTCTGATAAATGCGCAAGATTTTATTTAGAAAAGAACTACAAAATCCTACCCAGAATGCAATATGCCCTATAGGGTGATCTCAAAATGTGTCAAAAGGATCGGGGTTTTCGGCACAAAATTTTCGCCTAGAACCTGTTAGTAATGTCTGAGAATGTTAGAGCATTCTGATAAATGTGCAAGATTTTATTTAGAAAAAAACTACAAAATCCTACCCAGAATGCAATATGCCCTATAGGGTGATCTCAAAATGTCTCAAAAAGATCGGGGATTTCGGCACAAAATTTTCGCCTAGACCCTGTTAGTAGTGTCTGAGAATATTAGAGCATTCTGATAAATGCGCTAGATTTTATTTAGAAAAAAAACTACAAAATCCTACCCAGAATGCAATATGCCCTATAGGGTGATCTCAAAATGTGTCAAAAGGATCGGGGTTTTCGGCACAAAATTTTCGCCTAGACCCTGCTAGTAATGTCTGAGAATGTTAGAGCATTCTGATAAATGTGCAAGATTTTATTTAGAAAAAAACTACAAAATCCTACCCACAATGCAATATGCCCTATAGGGTGATTTGAAAATGTGTCAAAAAAATCGGGGTTTTCGGCACAAAATTTTCGCCTAGACCCTGTTACTAATGTCTGAGAATATTAGAGTATTCTGATAAATGCGCAAGATTTTATTTAGAAAAAAAAATGCAAAATCCTACCCAGAATGCAATATGCCCTATAGGGTGATCTGAAAATGTGTCAAAAAAATCGGGGTTTTCGGCACAAAATTTTCGCCTAGACCCTGTTACTAGTGTCTGAGAATATTAGAGCATTCTGATAAATGCGCAAGATTTTATTTAGAAAAAACTACAAAATCCTACCCACAATGCAATATGCCCTATAGGGTGATCTGAGAATGTGTCAAAAAGATCCGGGTTTTCGGCACAAAATTTTCGCCTAGACCGTGTTGGTAATGTCTGATAATATTAGAGCATTCTGATAAATGCGCTAGATTTTATTTAGAAAAAAAACTACAAAATCCTACCCAGAATGCAATATGCCCTATAGGGTGATCTCAAAATGTGTCAAAAGGATCGGGGTTTTCGGCACAAAATTTTCGCCTAGACCCTGCTAGTAATGTCTGAGAATGTTAGAGCATTCTGATAAATGTGCAAGATTTTATTTAGAAAAAAACTACAAAATCCTACCCACAATGCAATATGCCCTATAGGGTGATTTGAAAATGTGTCAAAAAAATCGGGGTTTTCGGCACAAAATTTTCGCCTAGACCCTGTTACTAATGTCTGAGAATATTAGAGTATTCTGATAAATGCGCAAGATTTTATTTAGAAAAAAAAATGCAAAATCCTACCCAGAATGCAATATGCCCTATAGGGTGATCTGAAAATGTGTCAAAAAAATCGGGGTTTTCGGCACAAAATTTTCGCCTAGACCCTGTTACTAGTGTCTGAGAATATTAGAGCATTCTGATAAATGCGCAAGATTTTATTTAGAAAAAACTACAAAATCCTACCCACAATGCAATATGCCCTATAGGGTGATCTGAGAATGTGTCAAAAAGATCCGGGTTTTCGGCACAAAATTTTCGCCTAGACCGTGTTGGTAATGTCTGATAATATTAGAGCATTCTGATAAATTCGCAAGATTTTATTTAGAAAAAACTACAAAATCCTACCCACAATGCAATATGCCCTATAGGGTGATCTGAAAATGTGTCAAAAGGATCGGGGTTTTCGGCACAAAATTTTTGCCTGGACCCTGTTTGTAATGTCTGAGAATATTAGAGCATTCTGTTGAATGAGCAAGATTTTATTTAGAAAAAACTACAAAATCCTACCCACAATGCAATATGCCCTATAGGGTGATCTCAAAATGTCTCAAAAAGATCGGGGTTTTCGGCACAAAATTTTCGCCTAGACCCTGTTAGTAGTGTCTGAGAATATTAGAGCATTCTGATAAATGCGCAAGATTTTATTTAGAAAAGAACTACAAAATCCTACCCAGAATGCAATATGCCCTATAGGGTGATCTCAAAATGTGTCAAAAGGATCGGGGTTTTCGGCACAAAATTTTCGCCTAGACCCTGTTAGTAATGTCTGAGAATGTTAGAGTATTCTGATAAATGCGCAAGATTTTATTTAGAAAAAAAAATGCAAAATCCTACCCAGAATGCAATATGCCCTATAGGGTGATCTCAAAATGTCTCAAAAAAATCGGGGTTTTCGGCACAAAATTTTCGCCTAGACCCTGTTACTAGTGTCTGAGAATATTAGAGCATTCTGATAAATGCGCAAGATTTTATTTAGAAAAAACTACAAAATCCTACCCACAATGCAATATGCCCTATAGGGTGATCTGAGAATGTGTCAAAAAGATCCGGGTTTTCGGCACAAAATTTTCGCCTAGACCCTGTTGGTAATGTCTGAGAATATTAGAGCATTCTGATAAATTCGCAAGATTTTATTTAGAAAAAACTACAAAATCCTACCCACAATGCAATATGCCCTATAGGGTGATCTGAAAATGTGTCAAAAGGATCTGGGTTTTCGGCACAAAATTTTTGCCTGGACCCTGTTTGTAATGTCTGAGAATATTAGAGCATTCTGTTGAATGAGCAAGATTTTATTTAGAAAAAACTACAAAATCCTACCCACAATGCAATATGCCCTATAGGGTGATCTCAAAATGTCTCAAAAAGATCGGGGTTTTCGGCACAAAATTTTCGCCTAGACCCTGTTAGTAGTGTCTGAGAATATTAGAGCATTCTGATAAATGCGCAAGATTTTATTTAGAAAAGAACTACAAAATCCTACCCAGAATGCAATATGCCCTATAGGGTGATCTCAAAATGTGTCAAAAGGATCGGGGTTTTCGGCACAAAATTTTCGCCTAGACCCTGTTAGTAATGTCTGAGAATGTTAGAGTATTCTGATAAATGCGCAAGATTTTATTTAGAAAAAAAAATGCAAAATCCTACCCAGAATGCAATATGCCCTATAGGGTGATCTGAAAATGTGTCAAAAAAATCGGGGTTTTCGGCACAAAATTTTCGCCTAGACCCTGTTACTAGTGTCTGAGAATATTAGAGCATTCTGATAAATGCGCAAGATTTTATTTAGAAAAAACTACAAAATCCTACCCACAATGCAATATGCCCTATAGGGTGATCTGAGAATGTGTCAAAAAGATCCGGGTTTTCGGCACAAAATTTTCGCCTAGACCCTGTTGGTAATGTCTGATAATATTAGAGCATTCTGATAAATTCGCAAGATTTTATTTAGAAAAAACTACAAAATCCTACCCACAATGCAATATGCCCTATAGGGTGATCTGAAAATGTGTCAAAAGGATCGGGGTTTTCGGCACAAAATTTTTGCCTGGACCCTGTTTGTAATGTCTGAGAATATTAGAGCATTCTGTTGAATGAGCAAGATTTTATTTAGAAAAAACTACAAAATCCTACCCACAATGCAATATGCCCTATAGGGTGATCTCAAAATGTCTCAAAAAGATCGGGGTTTTCGGCACAAAATTTTCGCCTAGACCCTGTTAGTAGTGTCTGAGAATATTAGAGCATTCTGATAAATGCGCAAGATTTTATTTAGAAAAGAACTACAAAATCCTACCCACAATGCAATATGCCCTATAGGGTGATCTCAAAATGTGTCAAAAGGATCGGGGTTTTCGGCACAAAATTTTCGCCTAGACCCTGTTAGTAATGTCTGAGAATGTTAGAGCATTCTGATAAATGTGCAAGATTTTATTTAGAAAAAAACTACAAAATCCTACCCAGAATGCAATATGCCCTATAGGGTGATCTCAAAATGTCTCAAAAAGATCGGGGATTTCGGCACAAAATTTTCGCCTAGACCCTGTTAGTAGTGTCTGAGAATATTAGAGCATTCTGATAAATGCGCAAGATTTTATTTAGAAAAAAAACTACAAAATCCTACCCAGAATGCAATATGCCCTATAGGGTGATCTCAAAATGTGTCAAAAGGATCGGGGTTTTCGGCACAAAATTTTCGCCTAGACCCTGTTACTAATGTCTGAGAATATTAGAGTATTCTGATAAATGCGCAAGATTTTATTTAGAAAAAAATATGCAAAATCCTACCCAGAATGCAATATGCCCTATAGGGTGATCTCAAAATGTCTCAAAAAGATCGGGGTTTTCGGCACAAAATTTTCGCCTAGACCCTGTTAGTAGTGTCTGAGAATATTAGAGCATTCTGATAAATGCGCAAGATTTTATTTAGAAAAAAAAATGCAAAATCCTACCCAGAATGCAATATGCCCTATAGGGTGATCTGAAAATGTGTCAAAAAAATCGGGGTTTTCGGCACAAAATTTTCGCCTAGACCCTGTTGGTAATGTCTGAGAATATTAGAGCATTCTGATAAATTCGCAAGATTTTATTTAGAAAAAACTACAAAATCCTACCCACAATGCAATATGCCCTATAGGGTGATCTGAAAATGTGTCAAAAGGATCGGGGTTTTCGGCACAACATTTTTGCCTGGACCCTGTTTGTAATGTCTGAGAATATTAGAGCATTCTGTTGAATGAGCAAGATTTTATTTAGAAAAAACTACAAAATCCTACCCACAATGCAATATGCCCTATAGGGTGATCTCAAAATGTCTCAAAAAGATCAGGGTTTTCGGCACAAAATTTTCGCCTAGACCCTGTTAGTAGTGTCTGAGAATATTAGAGCATTCTGATAAATGCGCAAGATTTTATTTAGAAAAAAACTACAAAATCCTACCCAGAATGCAATATGCCCTATAGGGTGATCTGAAAATGTGTCAAAAAGATCCGGGTTTTCGGCACAAAATTTTCGCCTAGACCCTGTTGGTAATGTCTGAGAATATTAGAGCATTCTGATAAATTCGCAAGATTTTATTTAGAAAAAACTACAAAATCCTACCCACAATGCAATATGCCCTATAGGGTGATCTGAAAATGTGTCAAAAAAAATCGGGGTTTTCGGCACAAAATTTTCGCCTAGACCCTGTTACTAGTGTCTGAGAATATTAGAGCATTCTGATAAATGCGCAAGATTTTATTTAGAAAAAACTACAAAATCCTACCCACAATGCAATATGCCCTATAGGGTGATCTGAAAATGTGTCAAAAAGATCTGGGTTTTCGGCACAAAATTTTCGCCTAGACCCTGTTGGTAATGTCTGAGAATATTAGAGCATTCTGATAAATTCGCAAGATTTTATTTAGAAAAAACTACAAAATCCTACCCACAATGCAATATGCCCTATAGGGTGATCTGAAAATGTGTCAAAAGGATCGGGGTTTTCGGCACAACATTTTTGCCTGGACCCTGTTTGTAATGTCTGAGAATATTAGAGCATTCTGTTGAATGAGCAAGATTTTATTTAGAAAAAACTACAAAATCCTACCCACAATGCAATATGCCCTATAGGGTGATCTCAAAATGTCTCAAAAAGATCAGGGTTTTCGGCACAAAATTTTCGCCTAGACCCTGTTAGTAGTGTCTGAGAATATTAGAGCATTCTGATAAATGCGCAAGATTTTATTTAGAAAAAAACTACAAAATCCTACCCAGAATGCAATATGCCCTATAGGGTGATCTCAAAATGTCTCAAAAGGATCGGGGTTTTCGGCACAAAATTTTCGCCTAGACCCTGTTGGTAATGTCTGAGAATGTTAGAGCATTCTGATAAATGTGCAAGATTTTATTTAGAAAAAAACTACAAAATCCTACCCAGAATGCAATATGCCCTATAGGGTGATCTCAAAATGTCTCAAAAGGATCGGGGTTTTCGGCACAAAATTTTCGCCTAGACCCTGTTAGTAATGTCTGAGAATGTTAGAGTATTCTGATAAATGCGCAAGATTTTATTTAGAAAAAAAAATGCAAAATCCTACCCAGAATGCAATATGCCCTATAGGGTGATCTGAAAATGTGTCAAAAAAATCGGGGTTTTCGGCACAAAATTTTCGCCTAGACCCTGTTACTAGTGTCTGAGAATATTAGAGCATTCTGATAAATGCGCAAGATTTTATTTAGAAAAAACTACAAAATCCTACCCACAATGCAATATGCCCTATAGGGTGATCTGAGAATGTGTCAAAAAGATCCGGGTTTTCGGCACAAAATTTTCGCCTAGACCCTGTTGGTAATGTCTGATAATATTAGAGCATTCTGATAAATTCGCAAGATTTTATTTAGAAAAAACTACAAAATCCTACCCACAATGCAATATGCCCTATAGGGTGATCTGAAAATGTGTCAAAAGGATCGGGGTTTTCGGCACAAAATTTTTGCCTGGACCCTGTTTGTAATGTCTGAGAATATTAGAGCATTCTGTTGAATGAGCAAGATTTTATTTAGAAAAAACTACAAAATCCTACCCACAATGCAATATGCCCTATAGGGTGATCTCAAAATGTCTCAAAAAGATCGGGGTTTTCGGCACAAAATTTTCGCCTAGACCCTGTTAGTAGTGTCTGAGAATATTAGAGCATTCTGATAAATGCGCAAGATTTTATTTAGAAAAGAACTACAAAATCCTACCCACAATGCAATATGCCCTATAGGGTGATCTCAAAATGTGTCAAAAGGATCGGGGTTTTCGGCACAAAATTTTCGCCTAGACCCTGTTAGTAATGTCTGAGAATGTTAGAGCATTCTGATAAATGTGCAAGATTTTATTTAGAAAAAAACTACAAAATCCTACCCAGAATGCAATATGCCCTATAGGGTGATCTCAAAATGTCTCAAAAAGATCGGGGATTTCGGCACAAAATTTTCGCCTAGACCCTGTTAGTAGTGTCTGAGAATATTAGAGCATTCTGATAAATGCGCAAGATTTTATTTAGAAAAAAAACTACAAAATCCTACCCAGAATGCAATATGCCCTATAGGGTGATCTCAAAATGTGTCAAAAGGATCGGGGTTTTCGGCACAAAATTTTCGCCTAGACCCTGTTACTAATGTCTGAGAATATTAGAGTATTCTGATAAATGCGCAAGATTTTATTTAGAAAAAAATATGCAAAATCCTACCCAGAATGCAATATGCCCTATAGGGTGATCTCAAAATGTCTCAAAAAGATCGGGGTTTTCGGCACAAAATTTTCGCCTAGACCCTGTTAGTAGTGTCTGAGAATATTAGAGCATTCTGATAAATGCGCAAGATTTTATTTAGAAAAAAAAATGCAAAATCCTACCCAGAATGCAATATGCCCTATAGGGTGATCTGAAAATGTGTCAAAAAAATCGGGGTTTTCGGCACAAAATTTTCGCCTAGACCCTGTTGGTAATGTCTGAGAATATTAGAGCATTCTGATAAATTCGCAAGATTTTATTTAGAAAAAACTACAAAATCCTACCCACAATGCAATATGCCCTATAGGGTGATCTGAAAATGTGTCAAAAGGATCGGGGTTTTCGGCACAACATTTTTGCCTGGACCCTGTTTGTAATGTCTGAGAATATTAGAGCATTCTGTTGAATGAGCAAGATTTTATTTAGAAAAAACTACAAAATCCTACCCACAATGCAATATGCCCTATAGGGTGATCTCAAAATGTCTCAAAAAGATCAGGGTTTTCGGCACAAAATTTTCGCCTAGACCCTGTTAGTAGTGTCTGAGAATATTAGAGCATTCTGATAAATGCGCAAGATTTTATTTAGAAAAAAACTACAAAATCCTACCCAGAATGCAATATGCCCTATAGGGTGATCTGAAAATGTGTCAAAAAGATCCGGGTTTTCGGCACAAAATTTTCGCCTAGACCCTGTTGGTAATGTCTGAGAATATTAGAGCATTCTGATAAATTCGCAAGATTTTATTTAGAAAAAACTACAAAATCCTACCCACAATGCAATATGCCCTATAGGGTGATCTGAAAATGTGTCAAAAAAAATCGGGGTTTTCGGCACAAAATTTTCGCCTAGACCCTGTTACTAGTGTCTGAGAATATTAGAGCATTCTGATAAATGCGCAAGATTTTATTTAGAAAAAACTACAAAATCCTACCCACAATGCAATATGCCCTATAGGGTGATCTGAAAATGTGTCAAAAAGATCTGGGTTTTCGGCACAAAATTTTCGCCTAGACCCTGTTGGTAATGTCTGAGAATATTAGAGCATTCTGATAAATTCGCAAGATTTTATTTAGAAAAAACTACAAAATCCTACCCACAATGCAATATGCCCTATAGGGTGATCTGAAAATGTGTCAAAAGGATCGGGGTTTTCGGCACAACATTTTTGCCTGGACCCTGTTTGTAATGTCTGAGAATATTAGAGCATTCTGTTGAATGAGCAAGATTTTATTTAGAAAAAACTACAAAATCCTACCCACAATGCAATATGCCCTATAGGGTGATCTCAAAATGTCTCAAAAAGATCAGGGTTTTCGGCACAAAATTTTCGCCTAGACCCTGTTAGTAGTGTCTGAGAATATTAGAGCATTCTGATAAATGCGCAAGATTTTATTTAGAAAAAAACTACAAAATCCTACCCAGAATGCAATATGCCCTATAGGGTGATCTCAAAATGTCTCAAAAGGATCGGGGTTTTCGGCACAAAATTTTCGCCTAGACCCTGTTGGTAATGTCTGAGAATGTTAGAGCATTCTGATAAATGTGCAAGATTTTATTTAGAAAAAAACTACAAAATCCTACCCAGAATGCAATATGCCCTATAGGGTGATCTCAAAATGTCTCAAAAGGATCGGGGTTTTCGGCACAACATTTTCGCCTAGACCCTGTTGGTAATGTCTGAGAATGTTAGAGCATTCTGATAAATGTGCAAGATTTTATTTAGAAAAAAACTACAAAATCCTACCCAGAATGCAATATGCCCTATAGGGTGATGTGAAAATGTGTCAAAAAAATCGGGGTTTTCGGCACAAAATTTTCGCCTAGACCCTGTTACTAATGTCTGAGAATATTAGAGCATTCTGATAAATGCGCAAGATTTTATTTAGAGAAAAACTAAAAAGTCCTACCCAGAATGTAATATGCTGTATAGGGTGATCTCAAAATGTGTCAAAAGGATCGGGGTTTTCGGCACAAAATTGTTGCCTAGACCCTATTGGTAATGTCTGAGAATATTAGAGCATTCTGATAAATGCGCAAGATTTTATTTAGAAAAAACTACAAAATCCTACCCAGAATGCAATATGCCCTATAGGGTGATCTCAAAATGTCTCAAAAAGATCGGGGTTTTCGGCACAAAATTTTCGCCTAGACCCTGTTAGTAGTTTCTGAGAATATTAGAGCATTCTGATAAATGCGCAAGATTTTATTTAGAAAAAACTACAAAATCCTACCCAGAATGCAATATGCCCTATAGGGTGATCTCAAAATGTCTCAAAAGGATCGGGGTTTTCGGCACAAAATTTTCGCCTAGACCCTGTTGGTAATGTCTGAGAATGTTAGAGCATTCTGATAAATGTGCAAGATTTTATTTAGAAAAAAACTACAAAATCCTACCCAGAATGCAATATGCCCTATAGGGTGATCTCAAAATGTCTCAAAAGGATCGGGGTTTTCGGCACAACATTTTCGCCTAGACCCTGTTGGTAATGTCTGAGAATGTTAGAGCATTCTGATAAATGTGCAAGATTTTATTTAGAAAAAAACTACAAAATCCTACCCAGAATGCAATATGCCCTATAGGGTGATTTGAAAATGTGTCAAAAAAATCGGGGTTTTCGGCACAAAATTTTCGCCTAGACCCTGTTACTAATGTCTGAGAATATTAGAGCATTCTGATAAATGCGCAAGATTTTATTTAGAGAAAAACTAAAAAGTCCTACCCAGAATGTAATATGCTGTATAGGGTGATCTCAAAATGTGTCAAAAGGATCGGGGTTTTCGGCACAAAATTGTTGCCTAGACCCTATTGGTAATGTCTGAGAATATTAGAGCATTCTGATAAATGCGCAAGATTTTATTTAGAAAAAACTACAAAATCCTACCCAGAATGCAATATGCCCTATAGGGTGATCTCAAAATGTCTCAAAAAGATCGGGGTTTTCGGCACAAAATTTTCGCCTAGACCCTGTTAGTAGTTTCTGAGAATATTAGAGCATTCTGATAAATGCGCAAGATTTTATTTAGAAAAAACTACAAAATCCTACCCAGAATGTAATATGCTCTATAGGGTGATCTGAAATTTTGTCAAAAAGATCGGGATTTTCGGCACAAAATTTTCGCCTAGACCCTGTTAGTAATGTCTGAGAATATTAGAGTATTCTGATAAATGCGCAAGATTTTATTTAGAAAAAAAAATACAAAATCCTACCCAGAATGCAATATGCCCTATAGGGTGTAAATCGTGTTGTTATAAACTGAATTGTTCGAAGGGATAACTTACAAAAACCAGAAAGGTAAATACAATCCAGTTAGCTGAAGAAAATAGCTTATATTTGTGATTTATATCGTTCAGAAGTTCTTTGTAAGAGCACATGATAGGATAAATTAATATTCAGTCGTAGATCATAAGATTTCATTTTAATATCATAGCTTGTTATATAGCTTTTGTCAGGAGCCCATAACCTGCTTTTGTACCATTATAATATATCAGGAATATGTGGCACAAAAATCAAATCATTGGCGTGCTTGTACCTTGCTTAGTTATCGACAATAAACTGAGTCTATTAAATCTTACAGTGGTCTATTCACTGTTCTTTTAGAAGGTAACATAACTTCTGCAGATCTAATCTGCCAATCTTTACTTTTGATAACATTCTTAACTATGGCAAGTTTCCATGAGCCTCGCCTCTTCATGAAGTAGTACTACGTCACCAATAGATATAGTTTCAGTTGATGTCACTCGTGCAGACTTTAAGTTTAGGTTTCTGTGACGTTCACGTAGACTGAGTAAATAATCTTCTGACCATGTTTTCCAAAAGTGATTTAAGTGTTTTTGACTGTCTTTCCAAGTTTGCAATAGCTTATCAGCTGAGTCTTGCTGTAAAGTAAAGTCGGGGTCTTGGTCCAATTCCCATTCAGGTGTTCCTGATTTGACACCAGCGTTCATTCGTAGAAAACATTGTGGTGAGAGTACACTTACAGAGTCAATGTCATCAGACAAGTAAACAAGTGGTCTGGTGTTCAGTACAGCAGCTATTTCTGTTAGCACAGTTGTGAGATGATCTTGAGTAAGTTTAGACTTTCCTAATGATTTTCTTAATGCTCGTTTAACAAGTCCTACTAGTCTTTCATAAAAACCGCCCATCCATGGAGCATTGGTTTTAATGAAATGCCATTTAATGTTTTCATTTGCGACATAACTTTGTACTTCCTCATCTACTTGGGTGTCTTGCCAAGCTTTATCAATTGTTTCCTTAGTAAGTTTAAACTGTGAGGCATTGTCTGAAAATATTTGCTTTGGTACTCCATAAAGTGCTATGAATCGTCTCAAACAAAGAAGGAATTGTTCTGCTGTTAAGCCATTAACTAGTTCCAGATGTATGGCCCGGACAGCCATACAGGTAAATAAGCAAACCCATACCTTTTTCTCTTCTTTTGATTCATCTCTGATATACAATGGTCCCAGATAATCGAGGCCAGTTTCTGAGAATGGAGATGATCTAGTAACTCTTTCAACTGGAAGTGGTGGTATTGTTGGCATTCTATATGGTCCTCCATCCCATCTGCGACAGGTTTTACATTCTTTGATTGTCTTTCTTACAGTAGAACGTCCATGAGGAATCCAGTACTTTTGTCTAGTCTCAGCTAAGGTGTGAGAGACGCCAGCGTGTAGCACTGTCTTATGTGCAGCTTCTATAATAAGTTTGGTAAAGTACTCTGCCTTTGGGAGTAAAATTGGTGTCTTCGCTGTCTCGTTGACATCACTATTTGAGAGTCTACCATAGCATCTAATTAGTCCATCCGAGTCCAATTTCAATCCTAGTTGAATTATCAAATTGTTTTTTTGTATTCTGTCGAACATCATTGAGTACGTCAGGGAATCCCCTTTTTGAATATTCAGTTCCCAGAGTCTCCTTGCTTTGTTTAGTTCTTGTGACGTAATTATTCCAGTGATTTTACTACGTTTCTTGAGCTTCTCAATAAATCTCAGCACCAGCGCTGAAACTCGTAGTAGTTTAGAAATTCTGTTTTCATTATATCAAGTAAGTTCTTTTGGTTGTTGTTCCGTGAGCAGTCCAGCTTCATAAAATGTCTTGGTAATTCTAGTTTCTGAGTTCACTGCTTCTGAGACAGTTGGATTAACATCATCAATCTGCCAGTTCGGCCACGTGTCTTGTGGCTTGGTGAGCCATTTTGGTCCTTCCCACCATAGTTTATTATTTCTTAGTTCTTCTGTTGATAGTACTCCTCTAGTTGGTAAGTCTGCTGGGTTTTCTAAGGTGGAAATGTACTTGAATGTAATTTCAGATGATTTGATCTCTTTCAGTCGATTCTCTAAGAATACTGTTAGTTGGACTTTAGAGTTAAGCCACTTCAAAACACATTGTGAATCAGTCCATAGTAGTTTTTCTTCAATGTCAAGTTTAAGTTCTGTTTCAACAAATTTTAGACATCTGACTCCAATTAACACTCCTAACAGTTCTAATCTTGGAATAGTTAGTTCCTTAGTCAGCGCAAGCCTTGACTTGGAAAATACAAGATTGACCTTTATAGTTGTCTCAGTTTGTACTAGGAGTTAAACTACAGTTAAACTACAACTGCTCCTATAAATCTTGGTATCTGTAGATTTTCTATATGTTCAAGTTGTTCCTTTATCTCACTCCATTTTGTTTGGTGTTCAGGTGATATAAGTTGGTCCCAATCTTTGCCTTCCTTCCATAAGTCTTGTACAATTATCTTTGCTGCTAAAGTTACAAGAGTAACCAGTCCTAGTGGATCAAATATAGATGATACAGATTGCAGTATACCTCTTTTAGTCTCTGATTTTGAAAGTTTTACATGACTTGTACTTAGTGTATCTTTCTCCATGTCCCATATCATTCCTAGTGTTTTCACAACAGTGGTAGTTTCTTTCATCTTATCTTCAGGTTTGATGTGCTTCATCAACTCTTCAGAGTTTGACGTCCACTCTCTTAAGTTCATTGATGCTCTCTTGAAGATTTGTTTACTTTCATTGTATAGTTCCTTTGCTTCTTCAACAGTGTTAGCTCCAAGTATCACATTATCCACGTAAATGTTTTGTCGTATGTTCTCTGCAGTTGTTGATTCTTCTTTCTTCAAGTGATGATGTATAGTTGCATTCAGTATAAATGACTTGATATGACACCAAATGGTACGGTAAATCTGTATGTTCTCAGGTGATGTATCAGGTATACTTGGATCTGCATACCATAGAAATCTTGTTACATCACGATCTTTTATTTGCAAGCCCACTTGCAAGAAGGCCTTTTCAATGTCAGCTAAGATGCCAATGCATTTACAACGGAATCTAAACAGTAGTCCGCTCAAGTTTTCAATCATCACTGGTCCTCGATATAAGTAAGAGTTACATACCGAGAATGGAGGCTATAAGCCATATATATCCCGCGGGCCGCAGGCCCAAGGGATATATAGGCTTATAGCCGAACATTCGAGGTATGTAACTAATTTATTTCACACTTGAGAAGGTTTTCTCACAAAAAAACAGTGATTTAATCCTATTCTAACAAAGACACATGATTTGAGTTAAGAAATAAAAGAACGGCTTTTCAAATCTTACTAATTAGTATCTACTGGGAGTCGTATTTGATAAAAGAAATGATATGAATAGAAAATATTAATGTGCAGGGAACCGGCTCGGTGCATTTTTAAATCAAAATCTTATTGATAGAACACGATTGAAGGAGGTTATGCTATCTTAGTTTTGATTCCTTAATACAAAGACTAAATTAGTCAAACCATTGGAACTAATGAATAAGGTGGAATGCTAGCTGTTAATGATTTTTGTCACTTGAATTCCACAGTTTTCCCGTAATTGAAGTTTATTGAAAGTTTTCATAACAAAATAGTACTGACACAATCTAAACCATTAGGCTGAGATCTGACTCGACATTTTTCAATGATAACTAAGGTTTTCTGAAAAGAAAACAATGTATGATTTTCACTGATCGTATTCAAAAAAATAAAACCAATCCAAAAATATGTCAATAATCTGTTCATAATTTAATGTTCATTGTCAATGAATTCCCATAAGGAAATATTAAACAATCACTTTTCAATTCTATTCAGAAGAATACTAACGAACTTGAATGCTAATGAACTTGATGACATTAAACGAGTTTTTGTTGTTAACTTTCTATCGGATGACTATGTAGTATAATGGGTTAAAGCGCGGATACAGCAATGCAGAGGTTCTCGGTTCGAGTCCTCACATTGGTACTCAAAGATTTTTTTCTCCAAAAATCGCTATCTAGTAAAAATTTCTAAGTCTAATGTTGCAATAAATAATAAATGCAAAGGTTATAACTAGATATAGACCCGGGTTTATATCTAGATATAACCCTTGAATTGGTATAATGAGGGGTTTATATCGGAGATACATCCCTATGAATAACAAAGAAAACCGTGTCAAGTGTGAAATAAACAGTCGTTTAGACTGCACTCTCTTTTGTTTGCTCTTGACGATGCGTCGTACACTATTCGTAGTTTAGTTGTTGATTTCGAAGGAGTGATGACAGCATGATGTGGTATATAATGTTTCTTTGAGTTAGACTTTGTTTGTTTGTTGACTTTCTCAACAACCCCTTTATTCACTTGGTCTTGTATAATAGTGTCATATTGCTGTAGCAATTCAGAATTGTTTTTCAGCTTATTACTTAATGATTTCAGTCTTCCTAGGGCCAAGTTGTAGTTGTCAGGCAGTTCAGTAGTATTATCTTTCCATGGCCAGGTAACTTGATATCTTCCATTCTCTTGGGTAATAGTTTCATTGAACTGCTTAAATGCAACTTCATCATCTGATACTGTAGGTGAATCTTTAATGCCAATGTGTTCTAAGTTCCAGAAGTCTTCAATGTTAGGTTTAATTGGCAGTGATTAATCGGGTGATGGAAACACTTCCTGTTTAGAGATTTGATCATGTCCGAAGGTAGGAATAGTAAGCATGCTTGGCCTTGGACTCTCAGTAGTTGATAGTTCTGTGGAGGTTCTTCTAGTAAGGATCCATCCTAGATTTGATCCCATTAAGTAAAGTCCAGGTTGAATGGTTATCCGTATATTTTCTACAATATCAAGATAGTAGTCATTACCGATCAATAAATCAATCTTTGAGCATTGACGTCCAGTTGGTAGTTTATCTGCTAGTGGTAAGTCTTTCAATAAGTGATTATTCAAAAGTTTAGTATTAACAGGCAGTTTTTGGATCTCTCCTGTAATTTCTGGTACAACATTAACAGTTAATTTCAATACAGTTCCATCTCTTAAAGGCACGTCAATTGTTGTTGGTGGTGTTTTCAGGACAGTAGTTGTAACCTTACCGAAGGTTACTAATTTAATTTCCTCCTCCTTTCCTAGTGGTAGTTTCAAGTCTTTGGCAAGTTTCTTTGAGATGTAAGATCTATAACTTCCAGAGTGTAGTAACCAGTTTGCAGTTTTCTTTGAGTCTAAGTTGTTTGGATTTAGTATAGTTGCTGTAGCAGTCTGCATAAGGACTGTATCCTCAGGTGACAACAATGATTGCTCACTTTTGTCAGTTTTAGTAGCTGCATTCTTGTCCAGGACTAGTGTTGAAGGTTCTGTTTCTGGTAGTGAAAATTGTTTAGGACACATACTTCTGTGATGATTGTGTTTTTGGCCACAATAATAGCATTGCTTGTATACCTGACAGTTTTGGACTTTGTGATTCTTACTAAAGAAAATGTAACATCCTTTAACTCTTTCTCTTCTTTGATGTGTTGTTGCATATTCTTGACACTCATCAGACCAGTGATCATTATTACAGTAGACACAGTTCTTTTTAGTTGATTTCACAGGTGACTCTTTAGCTAACAGTGCTTCGCCAGTAGACTTATAAGTCTTTGAATAGTTTCTTTGAACACTCTCTTGTGATTTTGAAGCACCATGATGTAGCTTAGAGTTACTTTCAGTTTGATTTGTTAAAGTCTTGTGCAATTCCAGAGGATTGTTGGCTCTGTCAGCAGTTTCTCTAGCAGTTACATAATTGTCTAATGCCTCAATAAGTCCATCTACAGTCTAGCCTGCAGGACAGGCGTTTTTTTGTATTTTGGGGTTTTTTGGGAAAAATCGGGTTTTGGGCTTCCTGTGTTGAACGGGCGAGCGGCGTTTTTTTGTATTTTGGGGTTTTTTGGGAAAAATCGGGTTTTGGGCTTCCTGTGTTGAACGGGCGAGCGGCGTTTTTTTGTATTTTGGGGTTTTTTGGGAAAAATCGGGTTTTGGGCTTCCTGTGTTGAACGGGCGAGCGAAAAGGAAGCGAAGGGGGTGGGGGAGGGGAAGAGGGGAAGGGAACGCCTGCCCGCAACCCCTGTGATTTTGAAATACGCCTCCTAATTAGTTATGCATCGATCGAATTTCGAGCTGTCAAAAATAGCCAATCACAATGGAGATTTATTTTAACGGAAGTAAAAAAACACTTCCGATAAAAACATGACACACGTGGAACGGTGTCAAAAATATATTTCGAAGTGTTTTCATGGATTGCAAAGCAAACGAGTATTGTAGATTCTGTAATTGTTACTTCAAAGTTAAATTTGGAAATTTGAACACTGCAAAGGCATCTTTTATTTCTTACGAAAATTTATTTAAACCATCTAGAAGGAAAGACTCGCTGGGGATCGTCCTCGCAAACATTTGCGAAGAAGTAGGCCTTACAATAGCCAAGAACAACAACTGTTCAGAACGTTGCTGCAACCCGTGTGCAAGAAAAATAAGGAATCTTGGACAGTTGTATAGCTTTGTGAAAAGCAAAGTATACGTTACTACAACCCCGTTGAAATCTCAAGGAAAGCGACCTCTGGAAACGCCGGATAAGTCGAGCCCGTCTTGGAGAAGATCTAAAGCGGCCAAGGTAAAAAGTCCCTCGCGGCAAGTAAGGAAATCACTCAGCGGGCAATATTCTGCAGCCGAAAAAGACGTAGAATATCTTAACATTGACGACTTACCTAGTGATGGTCTTCAAGTAAAAGTTGTTTTGCGAAACCCAAATGGCAATGTAGTCGTTCGCATCCCACGAGATGAGGACAGCAAATCTCTCGTGAAGCAAATTGCACTGAGGAATTGGAGTGCGGCATCTAATGCTGTTCTCAAGCATCATGAAATGCAAGAAGACTTGAACACTGCTATTCGAACGAAGGTGTCTTCTGAGTTTGAGAAATACCTAAAGTCTGGTAGTATGCTAGACTTAAAAAGCCCGGACGAAATCGCAGGATTTTCAAACAGAATCTTCATCAAAGAAATCAAAGTATATTGCCCTCTTTGGTATACTTTAGTCCTTGGAGCATGTGGCTTAAAGGAGACGGACCTTAAATATCTTGGTAGCTACAACATCAACGCTGCCGCTCTCGCTACCGCGACTCTTGTGAGAGTGCGAAACAGTAGTCTTTCTGCATTGCACTACAGGATTTCTACTATTCTATTCCACAGTGGTGTAAGATATGAAGATTTAGTTCGGTTAAATCGACTAGGAGTTAGTGTCTCTCCAGACTCAATTATTCGTCTGCAGCGAAAAATGGGTGAGACATTAGAAAGTAAAGTGCAAGTTTGGAAAGAAGAAATCGTGAAGAATAGATCCACTCTTGCATTATGTGTAGAAGTAAAACATTGTCATGAACCATCCGTTGAACCAACCCAAGATGAAGGTGTCCAAGACGATAGTATAGACACTACTAGAGTCACTTTAGAGGGGCATAGCATGTTTACTGACGATTCTTTCAATCTACTTATTAAGCTGATGGATGAGGAGCAACAGAGAAGGGGAGAGTTGTACCATACCAAGGGCTGTTTGGATTCTGTCATTAACTGTCTTCAAACTACAATCCTACCACTATACAAGTAAGTTATTATTTGTTCATGCATAACAAGAATAGAAATAAAAAGCAAAAAAAAAACAATGACAATAGTAATAATTATAAAACATAACTACACTAAGATTGAAATTGAATGTATGTATTAAATGATAATAATTGATTTTATTATAATGATAATTGATTATTAATATTACCATAAAAATGTAATCCAGGGCTCAGGGATAAATGTAACAATATCTAATACACTAGATAATTATAATGCTGATTACTAATTTATTTTCTGATCTAGATCAAGTAATTTTTCTTACTTTCAATCTCTATTGTACACAGACTGGTGGGAGACAATTTGGATCATGAAATACATGCTCGTATTCAATCTACACAACACAAGAACCAGTCCATACATTGGACTCACCAGTTTGCAATACTTGACAAAGTGCAAGATCCCAATCTAGATAGAAAGAAGGCCCAAAAGCCCACCAAGGAAATCCAGTTTGTGGAGCTTCTACCTAACCAAGAAGTACAAGAACATCTCCTGAATAATTTTGCCATTATTGTGAGCAGGATTGTAACTAAGTACTTGAAACACTTTCAAGCTCTACAGAATGCTGCTGTTCGTCATGTGCCACACCAGTTTAAAAAAGAAATGGCAACTAAATCTCAGACTGTAAGTGTTTTTGCATTTTTATGTGTTTATTCTACATATCTAAAATATAGTTCAATAAAATTCTGAAATTTGTTGAGCTAATAGAGTTACTGTTATAAGATGTTAATTGCAAATATTTTAAACAGTTTGTATAAAATCACATGATTTAAAAATGCAATAAAGAAGTCATTTTTTCATGTTAACATACAAATGACGCGTGATCAGAATTGCAGAATGTTATTGAACCATATTATAATAATAGCATGTTTTGTAGTCATATTTATCATAAATATATGTGAAAATTATCCCTAATTTCAATATCTGGGCTTGTGATATTTTGTTTAATAATTTTGGATTATCAATTTTGGTATTTATGCCAAATATCACTAAATAACATGCTATTACCTATACAAATCGATCAGTACCGAGCAATTGTTACAATGTGCTGTGTTTTTCCTCAGGTCTTAATTCTATGTCTGTGTAATAAATATATCATGAGAGCACCATTTTCTAAAGCAGATTGCATTAATTTCTTTGTCAGTGCTGTCTGGGTATGGAATTTCTGAACCCAAATGTCTCTGGAGATATGGCCCAGTTGTTAATTCATGACCAGGAGAAGTTTGTGCCTTGCCTCCACAAAGACACAGGCAAAGTTGTGTTGGAAACCATACCTCTACATGGAGATCAGCTGTTCGAGGAGCGAGCCCGGAATGTTATTTGGACATATCAAGATGGAGATAGTTCCTATGAACGGTTAGAAGGAATAGACACCGAGTTTGCAGACTGGCATGCCAAGTACACTCTCTATAAGGTGATGATTATTTTAAATTTTTGTAAAGGGCAATGTAATGTTATATCTGATTGGTACAACAATAATTAGTAGGTGTAATATTTTGTACTAATTAGTAATCAATCAATGACTCACTCAAGTGCAAAGACTAAAAGTATGAAATAGTACTAAATCTAAAATCATGCAAATTCCCTTGTTTTATATTGTTTTATTAGTGCTATTTTGTACTACTTATTTAGTATTATTTCACACTTTTAGTGTTTGCACTCTCTACACATGTATAGGAGATATCATTTATTTGTTTTCTTTAAAATCAGTGTCTAAATCATTGTTTTCCATTCTTATTTATAACAGCTTGAATTCAAATTGTTTGTCGACCATTCATCGGCTGGGGAGATAGGGACAACCCGTGCTAGTATCAACCGCACAGGCAAAACCAATGCTTCAAAGGGTGTAGAAAACCATTACAATGAGTATTCGGAGTTTCATTCAAGGGAAATTGAAGCCCATATATGTGCATCCTTTATGGAGATGCATGGCATGAAAACAATTGATGGTAATGCTATACATATTAAGAGTGAATGGTCTGATCCCAGGCGTAATAGGCATGATCGTCCAATCAGGCCTAGTTCAAAATTTTCCAATCACTTCTCACATGCCAATTTGAAACCAAAAACTATTGAAATTAATATGTAACTGAATTTTTAATTGTTTTAATTTTTAATTGTTGTCATGATTAAATCTCAGTGACCTATTCGACTTAAGTCCCTTGACTTTAGCCTTTTTTGACATACAGATTTTATCTATAATATATTACAATAATACTATTATTTTGTTCTCATGTTCATTTCAGACCAGCCAAATTTAGTGTTACCTGATGCCACAGTATCCCATGGAACCAAATCTCAGTGGTTGCTAGAAATTTGTAAGCAGCATGTGGAGAAGTTTGTGTTTGACAGGGGTGAGCTCAGTGGCTTAGTCAACCAAACCAGTGAATTACAAGAAGCTGCCAATCAATCTACTTGGAAATGCAGAGAGGAAGGCTGTACTGCTCAATTTGTCTACCACTCAGGAAGAGTGAGGTAAATATTAATAACAATGGCCATTAATAGCTTAATAATATATATATTAATAATCAAAATTGCTTATAATGATAATGAAAGTAATAATAATACTAGTTACTACAATAATGATAATAATGATTAATAACTTCTGTTTAAGAGACAGCCTGAGTGGAGATGAAACTCCCATGTGTACGATGATGATGGTGATTCTCCATGCTTTATTTGACAAAAAATGTAATGAAAACAAAAATAAATAAGTATTTGTATTATAGTACCGGTAGTAATATTATATTTATACACATTTTCATTAATTTACAATACAGGCATGAAACACAAGTTCACCAACTGACATTTGACAATGGGACGGATAGAGATAACTTTGGTTACTACTACTGTAGAATGCGATGTGGTCAAGTATTCAAAACAACGACAACAAGAAACAGGTAAACATTATTTAGTGTAAGATGTAAATGTTCAAAGCGGAGTTGGCTTAATTTTATGCAATGTTCTCGACCAGATTTCAAACTCCTTCACCCTGGTGATTTTTCTTTGTTTTCTCTTCATTAATTATTCATGAGTTTGAGAAAAAGAACAAACTCTATTTTCAAAAGAGGAAGCCTAATTGAATGCTGTAAAAACAATAACCCTCACTATTTGTGTTTCGAAAAATATTCGTTCCTGCTCCTTTTAATAGCTTTTGTCGCTGCAGCCTCTAAGTGTGTAATATATTTTTCAGTGGATTTTTGAAGTTTCATCTGTTTGTGTGCATTACTCGGAATGCTATGTAGTAATTGCTGTGTAGTAATTGCTGTGTAGTAATTGCTGTGGACAGTAGTCAATTTCTACAGAATATATTACACGCCACATAAGCTAGGGTGACAACTCTCAAATGACTATTATTCAGGTCTACTTCAATGTGATTCATTTGTTTTGTTTAATTTCATGTAGACATGAGCAGAAGCAGCATGACCAGCATTTACCAGAAAATGAGCCATCTCCGTCCGCCAGTGATGTCAAACCTGTTGACTACAAATTTAACTACCACAGTGCCAAGATATCTTTTGGTCGTCTAATCTTATTTGAATTATCTGATGCAATCAAAGAAGGTGACGGCGAAAGGCTATATGAGGTGTACAAACTAGCTCTGCTGTTATACCACAACCATGGGCATTACAAATATGCTTATGCTGTTCTACTCTACCTCGTGAAATGCATCTCAATTCTCCCCCCAGCACAAGCACTACGTCTGAAATGGAATAGATTTTATAATGGTAGAGGCATTCCAGGAAAGAATATACCCCTAGATCTAAAGAAGGAGCAACAGAACAGGATACTGAAAACCATGTGGCGTGCCTTGGGTGCAAATTTAGACGAGATAAATGCTGAAAGGACTGCAGGATCTCTTGAGAGTATGGAGGTGATTTATGAATCAGTAGACAGAGACTGTGAGAAGGACAACCATTCAAGGAACAGATCATCCGCTGGAGAAGAAGAGGCAGTGCAACAAATTGTACAGGACTTAATGGAACACAAGTTTTTCAAATTATTCCTGGCAGAGAGTACCCATCATTTCCTAAGTTTGAGCGTAGCTTGTTACATGGTCTTGACTATAGAAACTTGCATAATTATATTAAAGAACATGTAGACCTTTGGGGATCAATTTTTAACAATTAATTGTAAATGACATTCATATATTAAAATATGAGCACAGTTTCGTGCATTTTGAGTTGCCGTCACACGTCATTTAGCGCACGCTCGGTATTTTCACTTTCGATTATCTGTCATTTTGTCAAAATAAAACGATTGAAATTCTCATTTTGTGTTGAGGTTTCAAGCTCAAGCTCAGTGATTATCAGTAAATATCTACCTCACGGCTGGAGGACTCGCCCTTCGGTAGATATTCACCGATAATCACTTCGCCTTCGACGAATAATTGTTAAATATACACAAGATTGAGATGAATAAGATGTGCTTATATGTACATCAATATGTTACAGTTGTATTGCAAATTTCAAGTTAGTGTTCCAAAACGTTTATATTACATGTAACAATGACATAAAAATAACACTAATTATAATCAAAGTGAGGAAACATATACTGAAGGTGGTTACATGTATTATTCACTTATCATATACACCTTTCAGATGCAGCCCAAATTGTTGTTGTGATAAAAAAAACCAGTCAAAGCTTCAAGTATTTGCAAGTTATTTAAGTCCATATGAACACATAGAAACAAAGTTTAAAAGTACAGACAATGAACCTGTGAAACAGTACTATATAATCAGTGCTGTCACATAGTACTCATTATAATAGAAATAGATTTGCTTTGTAACTAGAGTTTTGCAGCTTTCAGAGGGTTCATTGGTGCACTATAGTTATATATTCAAGTGTTATTTCTCTCAATTAAAAACTATAATTGTGTATGGCAAGAGAATGTGGTCTAACTTCTTTACATTTATTATAAAATCATGCATTGGACAGAATATAATAATAATGAACCCCTTTCACATGTATATATGTATTTTTTCTGCATTGATGTCAAATTTATTCTTTTTGATTTTTTGAATGTTGTACAAAATGTCAAAATGATACATGGTCAATGGCAGAAAACACAACTTTATCGTCGACGATTGGATTGGCAACTTATCCAGGCGAAAGAAGAACTATAAGAGTTATAATTTGAATACAATTCTTGTACAGGCTTTCACCTGGATAAGTTGCTAATCTTATTGACTATTTTAATCAAGTACAATAAAAGTTATTCACAAATCTGTCATACCTTTGTTAATTAGTCTACATTTCAAGCATACTTGCCAGTTCATCAATGTCACTATCTGACCTGTCATCATAAATGGAATGGTCACCAAAATCAATATTGTTCACATGGCTAACATCCAAACACATTCCTTTGGACATAAGGAGGGACACAGTTTCATCCAATGACGGAATATCCTCAAACAATTCTTGAATGAGTTCAAGTACTCGTAAAGCATTGACAAATGAGAAAACAGGGAAATGTCTAATCAAGTCATCTATAGAGAATATGGTACTGCAATGTTGGACAACGTCATCAATAAGTGCCATAGAAAACCATTCAGTAGAATCTTTGTCCAATCCAACACTCTTTCCTTGCAACTCATGCAAAACTTCAACAAGAGCATTCTTCAGGTCTGCTTTGTCCTCAGCGGAAACAGTTCGTTTGGGTAAATCCTGGAAAACACTTTTTTCCTCAAGATTTTTGTCAAATGGTAACAATTCCTGCTTGCACCTTTCTCCATCACATTTGCATTCCCTTGCACAATTTGAGCAACAGTCATGTTGAACTCTGCTTGGTTTGATTTCAGAATCGAGAGAAATGTATGCAGAAACACGCAAGCAACCCTCAGCACGAATAAATTCTTTGACTTCTCTCTCACAAGGGCTTGCCTGCTGCCCATGGTAAATCACAACCACATGTGATTGTTGACCATCCCTGCCAGCCCTTCCAGATTGTTGGTGTTGGTCAAGAATTGACCTAGGAGGTCCCCAGTTGATTATATAACGGATATCGGGGAAATTTACCCCCATACACAATGAAGTGGTTGCCACCACAATCCGTTTGTGTCCATTACCTTTGAATGATTGTGTAACTCTGTCTTTCATTGATTGCCAGGAGTTGGAGTGGTAGATGCCTATTATAGCGTTTCCTGGTGATCTGTTATCTGGAGTTGCATACAGTGCATCTCCCAATTGGGACACTAAATAGTTAACGACAGAGGCCATGTCATTCATGACTGTGCAGAATATTATTGTTTTCGGTGTTTGTGATCCCAAGTCTTTGGCCATCTCGACAAGCCATTGCAGTTGTTTCAAGTAACCTGCTTTCTTCACCTTCTTTACGGTAAATCTAAGGTTTGGCCTGTTTGGGCTCACGTAAATTGTCAATGGCTTGTTTAGACAAAGAACAGTCTTTATTGTTTGCTGGGTGTTTGTGTCAGCAGTTCCTGTAATGGCACCCACAGGAGTCCCTAAAATAGAAATGAAAGAAAGGAAATTTAGGAACATAACTACACTGTATATAGTATGAATATGTAAATATCTGAATCTAAATTTTAATTGGCAATGTTTGATTGCTTTAAGGCCAATATTACAAAAAAAAATAACAATAACAATTGATTATACTTAATAAATTAATTAATTATACAGTGGAATATTTTGAGGGTTTGTGAGTCAATTCTAAGAGCTATTCCAAACTGGTATTCGTCATGGAAATGTATAATTTTACCTGGTTGACAGTAAGATCTTAGGTTAGCTAGTTGGCCAAATGATTCCCTGAAGGCATGCGATGCTTTTCCTTTCTTAGTCTCCCTGAAATTAAAAATGATTTGAATGCTTCAAGCATTGAAAATGAAATATATTGCATAATTACTTCGCATTAGTGAAGACCACTTGAGCACTCGTCTAACTCCGCAAATACCCGTAGAAAAGCGAATTTGTATAATTTACCTTGAACCAGTCCAACTTTCGCAAGTGTGCGATTCATCGACAACAACGGCCACAATATTTCCACATAGTTTGGAACCGGTTTTCTTGAGAATGGCCAATAATCGTTTTTGTAGAACTTCCTCAGCCGATCCAAACAATAAATCGTAAGATGCAAGCTCTCCGTCCTCCATCTTCACATCGCTTATGGCTCCAGCTTTAAGGCCCAAGGACGTTGCTTCGGCCACTTGATCCTCGATGATGCTTTTCAGCGGGCAAATTACGAGAACACAACAACTTTTCTTCAACATGATTTTCTTCATCGGTACGAGAAGTTGAAAAATCAGACTTTTACCAAAGCCGGTCGGTAAAACGGCAAGAAGGTCTCCTCGATAAATAAGTTGCTCGACACTTTGTCTCTGCTCGGATTTAAGCTCAAAACGAAAGCCTAAGTGTGACTCAAATGAATCCAAAACACTATCTAACGCGCTACAAAAATCTTGTCTATAATCCGCCATTTTGAAAACTACGACTGGAAACTCTTGTTTGTCAAACTTGTCTTTGTCACTTGTCAAACTGGTCGACAAGAGCCAATCAGCGACGTTCGTTCGTCCACGAACGAGTGGCACAAAAAGACAATGGCTGCGGGCAGGCGTTCCCTTCTCTCCCTTCCCCCTCCCCCCCCACACTCCATTTTTGGCTAAGCTCCATATTTCGCGCGGTCAAAAAAGTAAAACAGGAAGCCCAAAATCCTAAATTCTCCAAAAAGCCAAAAGAACGCCTGCTCTGCAGGCTATCTACAGTCCATTTTTGATTCCTTCCCTTTTGTATTTCAAGTTGAGTAAGAACATCTCTTGGTAATTTAGAAGTTATCATGGTAACAAAAATATCTTGTGAAGTATCTTGTTTGAGGACACGAAGGCTTCTCAGATGTGTTTTAATTTGATCAGTTAGTGATCTTAAACTCATAGTGTTATTTCGTGCAGAGGGTACATCAATAAGTTGAACATAATGTGCATTTACAATTGCTTGTTGACCTCCAAATCGTTCTTTAAGTATTTTTAGTGCTTCATCATAATTTCCACTGCTCAGAGACAGACCACTGATAAACTCGATTGCATCACCTTCGAGTTTGGTTCTTAAGTAAGTGAATTTTTCAATCGGTGATAGTGTGTAGTTTTTATTAATACAAGCATCAAAAGCATCCCAAAACTCTTGGAAATGAATTATATTACCTTTAAATGAGGGAATATCCAGTTTAGGAAGTTTTACTGATGTTGATTCAGAACCTGTAGGTTTCTTGTCGCTTTGCACCGTTTGGCTAGCTAGCTTTTCCATGATTTGAGTTTGTAATTCAAATAGTTTCTCCAACTTCGTATTGTCTTCCTTTTGTCGTTTAATTAGTTCATTTTCCACTTCAGAAAGCTCACAAATAGTTTCAAGAATAGTTCCGAGGAGATGAGTCGGCTTTTCCTCTTCTCCACGTTGTAGTTTCTGTTCATTTTCGTCTTCGATGGCGTCAATTGCAATCGCTAGTTTTTCGCAAGTAGTTTCGAGCTTTGAAGCATATTCCTTAAGTTTAATTATCGTTGCTGACACTCTTCGTCGAACAGCTAAAATATCATCATTTTCAGCACCTGAAGCTTCAGTAATTAAAGCTTTAGTTTTATCGAGTTCCTTAACGATTAAGTTGATATATCTGGTCCTTAATCCTTTGAGATATGGAAGCGACATGTTGTTGTCACATTTTTAACAAGTTTTCTCGTAGAGTTTACCTTGAAGTTGAGATATTTGACGGGTTTCGGCACCATGTGGCGAACACAAACCAAATTACGACCCTTGATTCCACATAACTTTATTTTCTTCCGTATTACAGTAAACTAAGTGAGGTAACACGAGTCTTGTTGCACGAGGTGTTTTGTAATCTATCCCATAATATAACAACACAGGGATCCCAGTTCGTGGAATCCACGACACAGAGAAGTACTTTGCGTCTACTGGCTATCATTGTCAGTATCCTTTGCACAAATTATGCGAGCCTGATAAATGGGATAGAGGAGTTCACAGATTACTAGAGATCAAAGACCAGTAGCATATCCTAGTAAAAAATGTTTTAAGACGATAGTTAATAATACCCTTATATTTTGAAATTAATTTAAATAATCAGAAAACAAAATAAACATATCACTGGATATAATATGTCACTTTGATGTAAAATGAAATTTATAAGACGAAACACTGATGTTATTTGAGCATAGGAGACGTTATCCGTTAACCGACAATTAACATGCATATTTTTCTACATTTCACTAGCACCAGCAGCCGTGAGATATTCTATCAGAGAATTAAAACAAAGTTGAATTCGTAAATTTTCTTTTTTTTTTTACCGCAATCCATACTGAAAAAACATTGAGCGGGTTTAAATGGTTTGTGTCATCACCCCTCCCCCTTTCAATTTCGAAACCATTGAGTCCCGTTATTTACGTTAGATGAATACACTGAAATAGTACATATAAGATATTAAGACCAGCTACAAGAAATTTTTTTTTTATATTCCTGATTACAATGGTACAAAAGCTTTCAACAAGTTATCATATGAAAACGAAAACTTATATGACTAGCTACGACTGGATATCATCCTGTCAAGCTGTCTGACAAAGGCCGGAATTCTTCACAATATAAACCCAAAACACAAGCAATTTGCTTCAGCTAACTGGATTTTACTTACCTTATGATTTTACTAAGTTATCCCGTCGAACAACCCAGCTTACAACACGATTTAAAATTATTAAATGAAAGGTAAATAAAGCAGTCAAAACATGACGAATTAAGTGCTTATAAACAATTCGTACCTATTATCGCGCACATTATATTATCATGCTATTCGTAAAAAAAAAAATACATATCTTCTAAAAACTGCTTCAAAATTAATTAAAACAATAATCGCTGCTTATTCTGTTGCAACTAACTCTTTTGTTCCATTTTTTCAATCGAGTTTTACACAGAACAGAAGATATATATTATTTTCTTCGAAAAGTACGATAATAGGATGTGCGCGATAATAGGTACGACTACCTTACATATGTCGTCACAGAAATCTCTGCCTTAAATAAATTTTTCATGACGAAAACGCGTATCACTTAGTATATTGCCCCTTTGACTTGACATTTACAATTTTTATTATCCTTGAAATTAAGATACATTGAGCAAAATAAAGATTCAACCTGGTTATTAGAAGCCAATTTAATGCTTATTGGGAGGATTTCAACCAGCTTTTTTTGCGGGCATCAATCTTCTCGAATTTTGTGATATTGACATAGTAGGGTTGAGAAAAGGTTAACAAGGTTAACAGGTGCCCGCAGATTTTCTTCTTGTTTTGGTAATTTAAGACATAGATTGAGTTGACTATTGGCCATTTTTGACATTTTCATAGTGGACTTTTGAGATATAAATTTTTAAACCTAGAGATATTACAGTAAGTACAAAATTGGCAATTTTTGTTCCGAAACAAAATGTTGCCATGGAAACGGCTTAAAAGAAAAATGTACCTCCTTGCTTGGTGACACTTACTGACATCTGTAATTCGTAGGGAAATACGTTTTACATCAATGTCATCAATAGTAAATGTTTTCTGTTTCATTAAAAGTTAGCTATATTTTTGCTGATTTTCGAGGCAAAATGGGTATTTTAAAGGGGGTGGTCTAACTTCCCACCAAAGTGACAGATCCAGCTGAGTTTCTGGGATAACCAATAATTTACTAGGACCTACAACTGTACCAAGTTTGAGCAAAATCGGTGAACCCCCATGTAGCACCTACTAGAACGATTTCACATACGCGTTTTTAACATGCAAATATGTTTTGTCGAGTATTTAATATGCAAATGAGTTGTCACCTTAGATGAGTTGTCACCTTGCTAATCAAGGCATACGTATGGCGGCAGTTTCATGGCTATTTAGCGGCTACGTAATTTCGCTCTAAAAGATAGTTGACATATTTTGACAATTTCTGCTCAACTTCTTTTTTTTTTACAGCGAGAATCATACCCCAGTGAATGAGCCGTGAAGTTGCCCACGTGCGCTTGCCTCAGTTGTCGACGTGACAACTCATTTGCATGTTAAATACTCGACAAAACATATTTGCATTTTAAAAACGCTTATACGAATACGCTCTACTGCCTGGTCCTATTATGGACACAGTCTTAATTTCTCATTGCGTGCCCTTTCTGGCTCTGGATATGGCGACGGTAATTATAAATCTGAAGGTGCTAAGCACTAAAAAAACAGGGCCAGGCCTGGTTTTTGCAGTACGCAATTTTCCTGATTTCATTTCGGTCTCAGATTGCAGATTCAGATCTCCTTCTGACAACGTTTTTTGAATAGGGGTAAATTGCAGATTTTCGAAGCGTTGCAAATTTTGTGATTTATAAATCGCAGATTCTCGAATACTAAAAATCTTAGCGATTTATAAATGTATAAGTTTTAGCTTATAAACAAAATTGCGATTTATAAGTCGCATGCCGGCTAAATCACACAAAAATGAAGAAAAACGGTTAAATAATAAATTTACACTTGGTGCCCCATAATAATGATACGACATCAACCAAAAGCGATTAATTAATTAATTAAAGTGATTAATCAATTATTTAAGGCCTTCGAAAACAATTGGTTTAACTCGACATATGATCCTAACTTACAAAAGGATCAGCTCACGCAATGATAGCTAATAATTAAGATAGTTAAGATAGATAGATAATTAATTAAGATAATTAAGATAGCTTCTACCAATCAATTATTTCAATTTCATGGTCAGTTATATGAACAACATGATGGCGTTGCAATGGGCTCTCCCCTTGGCCCATTGTTGGCAAATGTTTTCATGTGCCATCTGCAGGAGAAATTATCCAAAGATGAGTTATTACCACCCTTCTACAGACGCTATGTTGATGACACATTAGTAATAATGCCTGATGTTGACATTGCTAACGATTTTATTTGTCTTCTCATTGGTTTATATCCTAACATTACAGCAGTTCTCAGTCACACGTGCACCGCTCGCATAAAAAGCCCCGCTATAAAACGTGAAGTTGGTGGACGTCAATCAAACTGTGTTTACAAGACCCATGGTGGTTTTACTTCAGTCGGCCGCGGGCTGCGAAACATGTCTGAATCTGGAAGCTGACTTCCCACAATAACTTCTTCGTCGGATTCAGACATGTTTCGCAGCCCGACTGAAGTAAAAACACAATACGCCTCGTAAACACAGTTTGATTGACGTCCACCAACTTCACGTTTTATAGCGGTGCTTTTTATGCGAGCGGTGCACGTGTGACTGAGAACTGCTTTAATTTCACAATGGAACTCTCTGTTAGCAACTCCATCCCATTTATTGGCATTGAAATCATGAAAGATGGAAATAGATTACAGACACAAGTCTATCGCAAGCCCACCAATTCTGAGTCCTCACTTTCAGAGTCATACTGATAATTGCTACAAACGCTGTTTACTTCAAACCATGCTTCTACAATCACCGTGCAGAAGAGCTGTCATCAACACGCGAATCATTTATTGAGGAATGTAAACACTTACGATCAATGTTTACTCGTCTTGGCTTCCCTACTGATATGATTAATTCAGCTATTAACAAGTTTATGAACGATCGCCCTACATCTGATTCTAGTTCGAAGTCAGCTTCAGACGACACTTCATGGGCCAAGATTCCCTTTAAAGATCAAAAATCGGCCGACGCTGTTAGAAGGCGGTTAAGAGATCTGAGTATCAAGATTGGCATTAAGTTACAGCCGGTTTTTACAAGCAAAAAAACTTGAAGAAGCTCTAAAGTACAAAGAACAAAAGCCAACTATCATTAACCAACATTGTGTTGTATATATTTTTTAATGTGATCTGTGTGCCGCAGATTACGTCGGATATACGGCGCGCCACCTACATCTACGCATTGCTGGCGACACTTCAAAGAGATCCATGGGAATATTAATCTACTAAATGAAAAACAATTTAACGTTTTAAAGAAATGTACATCAAAGTGGGATTGCCTAATCAACGAAATGCTTTTTATAAGAACAATTAAGCCTAAGTTGAACACTCAAAGTGACTCTATTAGGCAAAAGTATTCGCTTCATTTTTTGTTTTTCATTTTTTTCTTAATTATTTTTTTCTTAATCTTTATTGTAATTTTCACACATTATTATTCATGGTTATAAGTTAATCATTTTCACTTGATAATGGCGTTTGATAACGTGGAAACGTCGTGTAAAACTTTGTAAATTTCAATGTCTTATCGCAGAATTTTATTGTCAAATGTATTTCTAAATCTTTACTTATACGAATTAATTAATTAATGATTTGCGGAACCATAAAAAACACCTATCCGGATCCATGTTCAAGATGACAACAAAAGAGAAGAAACAGATAAAAAGGAAGGAATTTCAAAATAACATGAATTATTTATTTTATTTTATTTTACTATTTTTTATTGAATTTTCTAGATTTCATCATTATTTGAATTTGGTCTTGTCTGATCTGTTTTCAGCAGTGTGACGATCGCTTCTCTGGAAAATAATAATAAAAAAAACAGTTAAATAAACGACAAGCAAGTTTTTAAACAAACAGAAAAACCTGCTCCCACGGACTGTACAGTAAGCGAAAAATTAAAAGAGAAGACAAAAGACATTATAGATGCTTATCTTAATTCATTGGCATAGATACTAACTTGTTAGTATGTTGTTGTTGTCTTAGCCTATGGGCAATATTTAAATGCCTTGTCTATGTTGATGATGCAATCAGGAGCCTTAAGGCACGCCGCGAGACATATAGAAGGTTTTGTACAGCTTATTTTCAAATGACACACGGTGCAACTAGTTTTTGAATTATTTAGGTATACTGTAATGCACTGTCGCTTAACGTCCTTTAATTAGCTGGCTTTGAAGTACAGAGCCTTTTTAAAAGCAGTGTTGCTGCACGCCGCAGGACATATAGAAGGTTTTGTACAGCTTATTTTCAAATGACACTTGGAACACGTGAAACTTGGAACATTTGCCCTCATGAGCACATATAAAAATAATAACAATAACAATAATAATCACAATAATAGTAATAATAATAATAATAATAATAACTTTATTTCACAATCATTAAAATATATAAAAATTTACATAATAATAATAATAATAATAATAACTTTATTTCACAATAATTAAAATATATAAAAATTTACATGATATAATTTTTAAAAAAGATATTAATGACATTAACAATTGTTTGTGTATAATGTTTGAAATTTATAAAATTGAGTACTATAAAAAGTTACTAAATTATTTACATGTATCAAATAGAAAAAAATTATAGTTATTGTTGAATAGAAAAATATATATTATATAAAAAAAAGAAAAAAAAAGGAATAAAAAATAAAATAAAATATTTAGAAAGATCTGATGGCTCCTCCTACTACTACTACTACTACTACTAATAATAATAATAATAATAATAATAATAATAATAATAATAATAATAATAATAATAATAATAATAATAATAATAATAATAATAATAATAATTCTGTAAGGCTAATAATAATTCTATAAGGCTAATATAGATATAATACAATCATTAAATAAATAAATAATTAATTAATTGACTATTTTACTATTAAACTGACTATTCCTATGTAATTTTGGATGCTGAGTTCAAATTTGTGTGTTATTACTCCTCAAAATGAATTCCAGGGGGGTATTCCAATTTCAAATTTTCTTCGGGCTTTGCTCACATCATGCCGAAGCGACATTTTGACCGAAACATGTAATAATAATAATTAATAATTTTTATTTATAAAGCGCAAATACAAATCGATATCTGTTCTAAGCGCTATACAATGATTGTTACAAACAACAACAACAGTAACAAATAGGCGTAATTACAAAGAATAAGCTAATTTGAAAAGATGAGTTTTTAGTTCAGTTTTGAAAGAAGCTAGACTTGATATTTTTCTGATAGATATTGGAGGTGAGTTCCAGAGTTCAGGAGCAGCTTCAGAGAAGAAGCGATGACCATAAGATTTAAGATTATAGGACTGTACTGATAGAATATTTTGTGATGACGAACGAAGATTACGGTTCGGTTTATACATTGAAATGAGTTCTTGGATATAGGTAGGAGATAGGCCATGAAGAGCTTTAAAGGTAAGTAACAGGATTTTATATTTGATTCTATGACAATTGTCAAGTTTGGAGGATATAAATGCATGGACGATAGTTTTAGTTGTTTCCAATTGCAAAGAGATGTATTTTCGTATTTTTGCAATGTTACGAAGATGGTAAAAAGAAGACTTACAAATATTATTTACATGACGAACCATAGTTAGATGTGTATCAAATATGACACCAATGTTCCTAGCATGCGTTGAGGGCGCTATCACATCAGAGCCAAATTGAAGAGAAGGAAGAGCTAACTGTGGACTGTGCTTTGAAGAAAATAACAGGAATTCAGTTTTGTCTTTGTTTAATTTCAAGAAAGACAGTTTTCAATCAGTTTCTTGGAATCATGAAGAGACAAATCATTATTACAGGAGAAAGGAACATATAATTGAGTGTCATATCAGCATAAAGGTGAAAAGAAATTTTGTGCTGTCGAAGGATATCAGCTACTGGAGAAGTGTAAAGGAGATACAGCAATGGACCAAGTACAGAACCCTGAGGTACTCCACAATCAAGTTGAAGGGCTTCAGAAGAATAATCATCAATAGAAACAAATTGAAAGCGATCAGTGAGGTAGGATTCAAACCACTAAAGAACTGTGCCAGAAATGCCAAATTTAGTATGTAGACGATTTAAAAGAATTTGATGATTGACTGTATCAAATGCAGCCGATAGATCCAAGAGTTGCATGGCAACACAAGAACGATTGTTAATGGAGTGGAGGACATCATTTTGTACTCAAAGAAGGGCAGTTTCACAGCTATGAAATGTTTTGTATGCAGACTGCAATGGTTCGTGGAGATTGTTTAGAGACAGATAATCATTTAGTTGAAGATAAACAACTTTTTCAATAATTTTCGAGACATTCTTTAAATTGGAGATTGGACGATAATTACTAAGAACTTCATGATCGAGAGATGGCTTTTTCAATAAAGGTTTTAAAACTGCATTTTTAAGGGACAATGGCACAACACCAGTAGAAATTGACAGATAAACAATTTCACATATAGTAGGCAGCAATAAACCAAACTGTCCAAGTAGAAGACTTGCAGATAGAGGGTCAAAACTGCAGGATTTGGATGACATTTTTCTCGCAATGCATGACAAATCATCAATGGAGATATGTGCAAAAGAATCAATTTGACAATCCAGTTTAGGTGAGTCCAGATAAGAGAAATTATTGGAAAGATGTGTCGTAGGAACAAAGCCGTTCCTGATATTAACAATTTTGTTTTTAAAAAAGTGAACAAAACTGTTAGCCAGATCTGTGGGTGAGGTAGAGGTTGGTAGTTTTTTCTCAGGTGTACGGTGTAGCAATCGATCAATAGAACGGAATAAATCTTTACAGTTTGAGCCAGCATCAGTAATCAATTTAGAATAATAATTCATTTTTGCTTCGAAGATTAGTTTTTTAACTACATTACATTGATCCACATATAAATCACGGTGAATTGTTAATTTAGAACGTCGCCAACGTCTTTCTAGATTACGACGTTTTGGTTTTGTTTACTTGGATGCAATCAGTATCCCATGGAGCTCTTGGACGAAGAGAGATGGATTGTGTGCGTAAAGGAGCATGATTTTTTAAATGGACGATAAAACAGAGGCATATTGAGTACACAAATCAGATAGTTCAGCAGCAAGAGATTGATATAGTGTAGAGGCCATAATATCTTGTCGGAGAGAATCAGCATTTATTGCACGAAGCTTGCGGTAAGAAAACGTTTTTGATTTGAGAATAGGCTTGTTTATAGATAGCATACAATGGACAGCATAATGATCAGATAAAACAGGATCGTGTATAGTAAGATTTGTCGTAGATTTATAATCAGATCTTGTAATAATTACTCGCTGCGTCAGCAAGCGAGGTATAAAATGCAGTCCGTTTCTTTGTTCTTATTATTCTTGTTGTTAGTCAATGTCGAGTTTTAAACCAATCACAAATCGGCAAGCACGTGCGCTGTGATAGATTACGTATTGTATTAATATGGTTTACCGCTGTACATGGGACAAAGGCTCACACCTCAAGAGAAGTATTTCCAACGCTCGATCTTCATACAAATACACACGCCGTTGGCGATAGACCCACACTAAAAGATGGTTTCGAGCGTATATTTCGGAACCGGTCGTTTCGCCATCTGATCAAAGGAATCTATAGGAAACACTATTGGAAATTATGGGAATCAAATAAGCTTACTGACTAAACGTACTGAAAATGTGACTCGACTGCAAAACAACATGACAAATACGAAATATAATCACTTAAATGGATGGGAGAGCGGTTGACGGTAAAAAATTGAATTTTCAACTGCAGCGCGCTGATGGGTTTCCGGTGGTGTATTTATTTGAATGCGCGCGGATGGGATTCCTGTTGCAAGCAATTTTCCCGTCGCGCGGAATCGCACGTACGACAGAAAAATCGAAGAAAGTAGTATCTTGATACAAGGTGTGAAACTCGATGGCGTGGATGGATAGAGGTGCGCCGCACTTGCTTCGACGGCGAAGATTTAACGAAGAGCGCCGAGAAGGACTCGCCAAAGAAAAACTTATCATATTCAAACTTTTCTTTTGAAACAAGTTTTATTTTCTTATTCGGATTTTCACTAAGAAAACCTCTAACAAAAACAAACGGCCAGTGTGTGAAATTTCTTTCCATGTTTATTGAAATGCTAAACATATAGTTAATATATTTTATAATGTGAAACAATTGTGTTCAAAATAAAATCTGTAAAGATATTATGTTTTAGCTTTTAATCTTATAGTTTTACGAAAATAGTTTATAAAATACAACTATAAACACTTTCACACTTTCATAGCAAATGTATTATTGTTGAACTGCTAAACTAACTATAGTTTTCACGAAATAAAGTTGAACTTTTTTGATCCAATCAAGTGGAAAACTTCGCAAAGCGGCCATCACAAAATTTCACTGTTTAGTTCGGCTTTTAGTTGGCTTGAACAAGATAACATTATTCGTTTTGACATAGAAACTTCAACTCCAATAATTACATGTACATACCAGGCTACTAGAGAAGCTTTCCCTCATTTTTTTGTTTTTTTGTTTTTTTGTTTTTTTGTTATAGTGAAGAGCATTGTTGACTTCAAAAGCAAGTGCTCACTTGAATCAGGTGTTTTGAATGAAAACTCAACTCACTGTAGCAGCCAAATCTTTTTGACTCTCGATTCACCATCCCATGATAGCAAATAGCCATATATAGCAAATAGCCATATATTTACTACTTTTGAAAGATTTGGTGAATTTGAAGACATGTTCTTCAACAGATAAGTAATAAGTAGTATTCTTAGTTAGTAAATAATTTACCTCTTATGAATTAAGAAATGGATCCCACAATTGATCCTATAAATATAACTGATGATTCATTATTATCTAATTTAAATGATTTGTATGATGTCCTACCTAACCCAGACCGGTTTGATGATGCAGATTCGGACCATATGCTTATCAACTTAAGCTCTGATTACTGTTCAATTGAACATCTAAATAGGTTATTTGACCAGTATTCTAGGATTGAAAACTTTTCTCTTATTCACATGAATATTAGAAGCTTGCAGAAAAACTTCTCTCGATTAAATGATATACTTTTTTCAATATCGAAACCTGTTGATATTATTGCTATCACTGAGACAAAACTCAACTCCAACTCTGTGGATAATATTAATCTTGAAAACTACAATTTTTTCCACTGCGATTCGCTAACGAATGCTGGTGGAGCTGCTATATATGTGAATTCTAAATTTAGATCCATATTTAGACCTGATATTAAATTCAATATAGAATCGGTTGAGTCATGCTGGATAGAAATAGAAACAATTAAAAATAAACCTAATATAATCATTGGCTGTGTTTACAAACATCCAAAGGCTATTATCAACGAATTCGCAAAAGAATTTGAAAGAATAATAGATGATCTTAAGGGCTTTCAGATTTACATTCTTGGAGACGTAAATATTAATTTCTTAAATTATAATGAAGATACTGCCACTGAAGAATATCTCAATATGCTATATAGTAACAATATTTTTCCACTTATAACAAAACCAACAAGAATAACAGCCACTTTAATTGATCATATATATACAAATACTACGCCAGCTAATATAATTAGTAAAATAATTACTGCAGATATATCAGATCATTTACCGATTTTCTGCTTATCAACTGCACAGATAACCAGAGCTGAAAACAAAATATATTACCGCGACTTTAAAAATTTCAATGAAAACTTATATGTAAATGATATCAATAATACAAACTGGAAACAGCTTATTACATCTGATTTATCATTTGATGAACATGTAAATGATACTATTCATTGTCTGCAATCTATAATTGATAAACATGCTCCTCTAAAAGCTGCATCTAGAGCTAAGGCAAAAATACTATCTAAACCTTGGTTAACAGATGGCTTACTGAAATCTATAAAAAAAAAATGTATCGCACACATTTCTTATCAAAATTGCCTTATCGTGTCATGCACTACCGGAACTACGTTAAACTTTTGAACAGTCTTAAAACTAAGGCTAAAAATGAGTACTATAATAAATATTTTAAAAAATACAAAAATAATCTTAAAAAAACGTGGAAACGTGTTGGAACACTAATCAAAAGAAAATCAAAAGGGGAGATAGTACCAACTGCGATCATCCGGGACAATATAACATATAAAAGTGAAAAAGACATAGCTGACCAACTTAACCAACACTTCGTTGATGTAGGTCCCTCCCTTAGTAATAATATTAACGCGTCTAACATAGATCCTGTATCTTACATTAAAAATTCTCCTTCATCTAGTTTTGTTTTTACTCCTGTAACTGAAAAGGAAGTTTGTGAAAAATTCTCTTTACTGGATGTTCGCAAATCATCGTTGGACTTACCGAATAAAATGATTAAAATAGCCTGTGAACCTTTGTCAAAAATATTCACGCCTATTTTTAATCAATCAATTTATCAAGGTATAGTACCTGATATTTTGAAAGTCTCAAAGATCTCTCCGATCTACAAAAGTGGAGTGATGACTGACGCAAATAATTATAGGCCTATTTCTACCCTATCACCTTTCAGTAAAATTCTGGAACGGTTAGTTTATGATCAATTAATGTCCTTCATTAATAAGAATGATATTTTATATAAATATCAATTTGGGTTTAGAAAAGGTTTCTCAACTGAACATGCTATTTTGGAACTAACTGATTACCTAAGAACTGCCATTGATAACAAACAGTACACTTGCGGAATTTTCCTCGACTTTTCAAAAGCGTTCGACACAGTTAATCATAACATACTCTTTAGAAAATTAGAAAAATATGGTATACGAGGACTCCCATTGCAATGGTTTTATAGCTATTTATCTAATAGAGCTCAGTTCGTACAAATTGGCAACATAAAGTCAAAAAAACTAATCATGAATTCCGGTGTTCCACAAGGGTCTACACTTGGTCCCCTATTATTTCTTATCTACATAAATGATCTTGCCGACTCTTCAAATATCCTTAAATTCAGAATCTTCGCAGATGATACAAATATCTTTTATTCTTCCAAAAATCTGAATGAACTTCAAAATATAATGAATAATGAACTCCCTAAGGTATATCAATATTGCAATGTAAACAAATTGTCAATTAACTTTGCTAAAACTAACTATATGATAATAACAACTACGCAAAGGAAAAATGCACAAATCAACATTCCTAATATTACACAAAAATGTTGTATTAAATACCTTGGTGTATATATTGATAAACACTTAAATTGGAAAAATCATTTATCATATATTAGTAATAAAATTGCAAAAAACATTGGGATTCTATATAGACTGAGAAGATATTTAAGCTTAAAAATGCTAACTAGCTTTTATTACTCCTTAATCTATCCCTATATTAACTATGGAATTATGAGTTGGGGATGTACCTATAAAACCACCATTGATAAGCTATCTTCGCAACTAAGGAAATGTGTCAGATGTATTTTTTTCCTTAATAGACGCAATGATCCGTGTCTGTATTTCAAACTACTGGGCATCCTACAGATCGAAAATATATTTAAACTTAGAGTGGTTCTATTTATTCATCAGATACTAAGCAGGTCCATAAAATCATGTGATATATTCGATGATTGTGTAATACCAGTCTCAGCTATTCACCAATATAATACAAGATATTCATCCAAAAATAATCTATATAGGCAACGAGTACGCACAAACTATGGTAAATTTACCTACAAATTTACTAGTTCTACGGTCTGGGAAACAGTACCAAACTCACTGAAATGCCTTCCTTATGCATCTCTAAAACGGATGTATAAAGAGCATCTAATTATGAACAATCAATAATTGTATAACATGAATCCATTGTTCATGTAGTGTTGTTGTTTTTTTTTCTCTTTTTTATATTCTGCTTGTTACAATTTTCTTTCTTTTGTCCTCTTTTTTTTTCTGACCCATATGTGAACATTACGGCAACCAACTCGAAAGCTATTCAAGCTCCTTTGGTTGCCGTGCACTTATATAAAATATGTATATATTGTAAACTACTTAATTTGTAACCATTATAATGTTGTAATTGTATTCATATAATATGTATTGATGTAAACAGTGTAAATAAACTGGAATTGAATTGAATTGAAAATTGAATTCAAGAGATTCGCTCCTATCTCTACAATTCTGGTGGAAGGCTTCAGCACTTCAAGGCGTTCAAATCTCCCGCCATGTTGGAACAGTGAATACTGTTAAACCTCTATCTTCTACAGTTTGGTGTGCTCTAAAACAAGCTGGAATACTCAGAAAAACTAGGGGACGTCGTGGTGGACAATTTCCATCAAGAAGTTACTGCTCAAGGCCCATTACTACAGTTTTTTCAAGACGAAAGACTACTGAGTTCAATGAACTGAAACGAATTTCTACATCTTCATTACATATTCAAAATCAACATCTTCGTTCTGGCCCACTGGTGTTTAGAAATGTGAATAATTTAATCTCAGTCCCAATTACTTCAAGTCCATCTCAGCCCAAGATAATTCCTAAGTGCCTCATCATTAATGCAAGATCCATTGCAAAACCGGATGCTTTGCCGGCGCTGTATTGTGAATTAAAGTCGCAAAATTGTGATATTTGCTGTATCTCTGAAACTTGGTTAAACCAAAACATTCCTACTCATCTTATCTGCCCTAGTGGTTTTTCTATATTACGCAAGGACAGGTCTGGTCGTCAAAGCGGTGGAGTTGCTATACTGTGTAGAGGCGATTGGCAGCTGGAAAGATTAGAATGCGACTTTTCCTCTGATTTTGAGTGTTTATGGGCCAAAGTATCAACTAGTAACTCTGTATTTTACATCGCTGCCGTGTATCATCCTCCTGAGCCTCAGTACAACGCTGATGAACTTACTGACTTTTTGGTCAATACATGCAACGATATTCTGTCTTCTGATCCTAACTCTAAGCTTATCATTTGTGGAGACTTAAATCAACTACAATACAAAGACTTACTTCTGCAGAATTCACTGCTTCAAATGGTTAGATCTCCAACAAGGAAGGACAAGATACTCGATGTTTTCATTACTAACGTTCCCCATTTGTGGGATAAGATAACTGTATCTAAGTGTCTAGTCAGATCTGATCACTCGATGGTAATAGCCTGCCCTCGTGTTTCTGCTATACTAAACCTGTTAGAAAGACCACTAGTTTTAGAGATGCGAGAGAACAAAATAAGATTCAAATGAGTCGTGGATTACAAGAACTGAACTGGACTGATGTAATTTCAAGTGAAAAGGTTGATGATAAAGTCAAATTAGTACAAGAAAAAATCATGTTGTTGTATGACAGCTGCTTCCCGATGATTTCCGTCAGAGTTTCTTCAAAGGACCCTCCTTTTGTGTCACCGTTGGTTAAGCACCTGCTGAATGAAAGACGGAAGCTGTTTAAACGCGACAGTGGTAGTGTGGCTAGACAAACCCTAATCGAAAAAATCAAAGATTTGATTAGTGAAAAATGACATCAACAAGAATGATAAAGGATCTAAATCGTGGTGGGGTATCGTCAATTCAATAACTGGTCGGAAGTCTTCTCATGTATCCATCAGCTCGATTATTAATCCAGATGAAATTAATAATTATTTCTGTGCCATAAACACAGATCCTAACTACGCTGAACCTGAAACTTTGACAATTCCTGTTGGTACTAGAATCCCGGAGGTCTCTACTGAAACTGTTTGCAACTTTCTACTTAAACTGAAGAGAACAGCTGCTGGTCCTGATCAACTACCTTTCTGGCTGTGGAGAGACTTTGCTTTTGACCTGGCTCCTATCATAACTCACATCTTCAATTGTTCTCTAAGATGTCAAACAGTCCCTAATTCGTGGAAAATGGCCGACATCATGCCGTTACCAAAGGAGACACCATTTAAGACTTGTAATCAGCTTAGACCCATATCATTAACTAATATCATAGTACGGCTTTTTGAAAGAGTTATTTTTAGAACTGAGCTTTTTAATAGCATAGATAAGTTTATAGGTTCTGATCAATTTGCTTACCGTAAAGGCTATAATACCACAATGGCCATGATTTAAGTGTCAGCATGAATGGCTTAAATGGCTTGACGGCGATGCTGATTTTATAAGGGTTTTTTCATTCGATTTCAGTAAGGCCTTCGATTCAGTTCCGCATGATATTGTTTGTAAAAAGTTAAGAAATCTTGAAATCAACCCCTATATTCATAATTGGATAGTTAATTTTTTAATGGGCAGACAACAAAGGGTTGTTGTTGATGGTATTAGTACGAATTATCTTGCTATAAATAGAGGTATTCCCCAAGGGACGGTATTGGGACCCATTCTTTTTTCGATAATGGTCAATGACATAAAGGCAGTAAATCCAACTAGTAACCTTTTGGTCAAATATGCAGATGATATTTCGTTAAGCGTACCTATTGGTACTAAATTAAATCACACAGATAGCGAGATCGAGGTTAGATCTATTATGACATGGGCAGAAAATAATCGTATGAGTTTAAACCTCGGGAAAACATGGGAAATGTTAATGAGAGGGAGAACCACAAAGGATCAGCCTGACCCGCTGCCTTTCATTAAGCGTAAATCAAGTTTAAAACTTTTAGGAGTCACTTTTGAGGATAGCCCAACTAGTTGGGATGACCATTTTGATTATATGTTAAATAAAGCCAGCAGTCGCCTATACATCTTGCGCGTTTGCAAATATTATGGGTTTTCAGTAGACTACTTAGATCTTCTTTTTAAGTCGTTAATTCTTTCAATTTTTACATATGCTATAGAAGTCTGGGGTGGTGCCCCTTATAATAAATATCTTAGTCGTATTGATAGATTTTTTAGTAGAGCTTTTAAATCAGGTTATACCAAAGATTGTTACTCTATATTAAGTATTTTACGGGAAAGGGATCTCAAACTTTGGGAGAAAATAAAGTCGCCAGAAAGTCCACTCTATTGTTTACTGCCACCCACCAGGAATCGTATTTTAAGAAATAGGGGCCATTCTTTTCATTATACCTAGAATTAGAACTGAACGTTTTAAAAGCGTTTTTATTAATAGAAGCTTACTTAATTTTAGATAATTTATTGTAGATAATTTTTAAATAATGTATCATATATAAATTTATTGAATTACTATTTTTCTTATTATACATATTATATTTTTTTCTTACAAATTAACTGTAAACTGAACACGTCTGTTGTCCAGTATGTACATTTTTAAATGAAATGAATAAAGACTATTATTATTATATGGTCTCGATCGATATTTTAACGATCGCTCCACGATTGCTCCACGATTGTAAAATTTCCGAAGTTATGTCCAAGGGTTTACGGCGCACTTCGACTCCCTGCTGCATTTTTAAAAACTAATTTTAACCTATTTGTTGAGCTTGGAGATGATCATACTTTTTACTGTAGTTGAACAGCAACGTAAAGTTTATATATTCGAAGAAAAATTAAAATTTTCTCCCATGGCTGATTTACTACGCGCGAAACTAAATTTGTCACGTGACCGAGTGTCATACGTTGTCAAAATACCTCCCTCTTCAACACCGCGCGACTTTGACGAATGATTGCTTGCAAAAAGTCACAGGAATCCCATCCGCACGCATTCAAACAAATACACCACAGGAACCCCACCCGCACGCTCAATATATATTTAAATCGCTCGGCGCGCTGTTAAAAATAACTTTATTGTCATTAAAAAATCCTCAAAAGAATAATTGGGCTGCCTGTGGTTTTGTGTCAAAAAATCGCTTTCTTTCGAAATATTATGAGTTTCAAAAACATTTTATGGCCTTCTTTTATTATGACTGGCATTTTTTACTCATTTCCTTTCTTGTTTTTGCAACCAAGACATTCCGTCACGCAGCTTGCGAAAAATGCCGACTTTGAGACCATTTTGCTCGAAAACAACAACGGTGACCCCCATTTTTTTTTACTTAGTTAAAAAAAAGTTTACTCTAATTTAGTTTTATCAACTGGCAAAGTCTCAGGAAATTGACATTTACTTTGCATTTTCCGGCGAACGTCCTTAAGAGCTGGAGAAGATAGTTAAATCCAGGGGGTACTCCCTTTGTCCAATTGGTAGGGGTGATCGGCGGAGATTTTGAAAATGACCCCTAAATAGTATGCACAGATACAAATAAAGCAGAGTAAAAACGAACCTTACAACTGATTTTTGAGCCAAAACTCTAAATGGACCCTAAAGGGTACGCACAGGAAATATTTCAACCCTAAAAGGTACGCCGATCACCCCTACTACTTGGATGAAGGGAGATCCCCTCCTTCCCCCCCCCCCCCCCCCCCCCCTCCCCAACCAGGAAACTATGTAAATAAAAATTATCCTGTGATTCAATAAAAATAAAAATAATGATAACGATAACGATAATGATAATGATAAATGATAATTATTAATATTCTTGACTCCCCCTGGAATTACTAGTAGTAATAACCCATAAATTTGAACTACATCGGAATAGTCAGTTTTCTAATTAATTAATGATTGTATTATATCTATATTAGCCTTATAGAATAAAGGCAGTTTTAATTTAATAACAAACAACATATTGAAGATATCTGAATTTATGCTTGATTTCCTGATTCCTTAGCATTAGTCGATCACAAATATGAGTTGCGGGTTGTGAAAATGTTTTCGATGGATGGAATAAAGGGGTATTTTAAGGTAATTCCTCCCCATTCCCCCTCCTAAAAAGGAGGTTGGTTTTTAAAAGCATCTTATACGAGTCACAGGGAGATATTTTCTTTGCTAAAGTCTAGTTAGTCAACAAACCTATTGGGTCTACATGTTTCGGTCAAAATTTCGCTTCGGCATGATGCGAGCAAAGCATTCATTTTGAGGAGTAATAACCCACAAATCTGAACTCAGCATCCAAAATTAAATAGTCAGTTTTCTAAGTTATAGATATGTGGTAATATGTAAACATTAATTAATTATTTAATTCATTAATTCATTAATTAATGATTTAATGATTTAATGATTGTATTATATCTATATTAGTCTTATAGAATTATTATTAGTGATATACTTACCATCACAAATCTGTTGCTCCTTTGTTGATCCTGGACATTTATTTTTGTGATGGTAGGCGATGCTTGTATGTCCTAAGATGTGTTCAGCAAGCAGATAAAATACAATCATTAATTTAGCACTTGGTTTATGACCAGCTGGGCATAACTTAGCCTCCTATGCAGCCGCTCCTTTGTGTCGCCACGCAAGCAAAAAAAAATATAGCTGAGTGAGTGTTGAGTGACCACACGTCAGTTGGACATAAATACTCACGAATATCGTCGAATACCTAAAGTATGCATGCATTCAAGTGTATACAACACAAATATTTGACTATCGTGGCAATGGACCTTTGACTGACGTCTTTGACCATTGGAGGCGAGCGAGACTTTAAATTAAAATATCGAATACCTGCACCATCGGCAAAATTACCTTTTGGCTGAACGATTGCATGTGGTCACTGAAAAAACGTTATTTTCATTCCGGTGTTCTCTAACAAACTTATTTCCTTGGTTAGAAAACCTGTCTTATGTATATTATGATGGTTACCTTTTACACAACCAAGACAAATCAGTTCACATTGTGCCTTTGAGAGAAAGTTGTTAGAATTGCCATGACAACCTCCATAACAAAACACCTCACAGTTTCCGGTAACCGGGTTAAAGTAGTATCTTGGAATATTTCCATTCCCGGTACCAACGCATTTTGGTAAACGACATATTGGGTTGATTGGTGGACGAGCTGAAAAGGAAAATAGTACGCAATGAGATTATGAATAATCTGCGAGCTTGGTGGTTCGAGTGCTACTTATTCTAATCTATCATTACGAGCCGGAGAGCGACTTTTTTAGTTTGACCTTTGTGGTTACTCCTATGGTGCATAACAAAAGAGACGATGAACGATCTGTCAATAACGGAGCCAATCTGTCATTCACAGCTCTTTCAATACCTACCGTAAACACATCAACATTCAGTAAAACAACAGGAGTTGATATATATTATAAAAACTAAAATAAGCAGTTCGATCGGCCATGGAGCAATTCAGAAAATCGGATATATATGTATAGACAACGCGCAAGGATCCATATGAAATATTCACGTATTGTACCGAGAAATAATTTAGCTATATCTGATTATAAAACTAATTTATATCGCATCTGCGCAAACATTATACCCGGCATTATACAATCCCGAAAATATAAACTACACTCGTATTTATAGCTAATCTAAGGGCCAGATTATTGCAGGTATTCGCACGAAGCCTACCCAAGCAATGTATCTGTACTATACTGGTATTTATAGCTGATCTAAGGGCCAGATTATTGCAGGTATTCGCACGAAGCCTACCCAAGCAATGTATCTGTACTATACTGGTATTTATAGCTGATCTAAGGGCCAGATTATTGCAGGTATTCGCACGAAGCCTACCCAAGCAATGTATCTGTACTATACTGGTATTTATAGCTATTCTAAGGGCCAGATTATTGCAGGTATTCGCACGAAGCCTACCCAAGCAATGTATCTGTACTAAACTGGTATTTATAGCTATTCTAAGGGCCAGATTATTGCAGGTATTCGCACGAAGCCTACCCAAGCAATGTATCTGTACTATACTGGTATTTATAGCTATTCTAAGGGCCAGATTATTGCAGGTATTCGCACGAAGCCTACCCAAGCAATGTATCTGTACTATACTGGTATTTATAGCTATTCTAAGGGCCAGATTATTGCAGGTATTCGCACGAAGCCTACCCAAGCAATGTATCTGTACTATACTGGTATTTATAGCTATTCTAAGGGCCAGATTATTGCAGGTATTCGCACGAAGCCTACCCAAGCAATGTATCTGTACTATACTGGTATTTATAGCTATCCTAAGGGCCACATTATTGCAGGTATTCGCACGAAGCCTACCCAAGCAATGTATCTGTACTATACGCGTATTCTACTTACGGCATCTTTCATATAAGATAGAGAAGAGTTGAATCCATCGGCGATTTATCGGCGTAAACATTATGTTTTTGGCGCGCATTCTCAATTGAAGTTTAGATGATCAATTTCAAACATTCTGCATATAGATTTTGATCTTTTCCAGAACGGCTAAAGTTATAGTGTCTCCAATTTCCATCATTTTTACACACTAGTATGCCTTTTGCGTATGAATAATAAAGCGAAGTGAATGAATCAGTACACTTTGGTCAGTGACTGATCACAGCATGTGCTATGCTTGACTCAGATTTCATCCTTGCACAATCAGCAGGAATACCTAATCCAATTAACGCCTCGAAGCGGCTCTCAGAGCCGGGTCAGTGCAAAAAAAGACGGTCTCCGGCTCGTAATGAAAGGTATTGATGAAAATCGAAGCGAATTATGAAATAAAAAAAATTAGATTATATAAAAGCAGTGAAAAATAATGTAAAACACACACACAAATTAAATCATTTTTTCTTAAGCTAATCGATCTGTCTGTGTCGACATAGGACCAACATCGCCGGTGTGCTGATTAGCTCTTAGGGATGCTAGTTCTCACACCCGACCAGCTCCTATTCATAACAAAATACCAATCGATGTTATTCATCAAAGCGAGGCTAGTAGATCCCAATGTAGGAAGTTTTTTTGTCATTACCAGTCACGCTCTAAAACAATTGACCAAAAAGGTTTGGGCCGAGAATTAAAGAACGATATCTTAAAGTTAACAACATTGGAACCCGTTGTTTGACAAATCGTGTAAACATGATCAGAATTTGTTTTAAAAAAATATTAATTCACAAATACTGCCAACATTTACCAATAATGTATTATAACGACGGCCTTGCTTTTCAGTTAATCCAAAAAAGATCCCGCACAATTTCAAATATACCTTATCATTATTTAAATTCATATTATATGACTCAGTTTATCTCTTTTGGCATATCATGTCTGCGTTGTTTATATAAATTGTACTTATTTCAAGTGATACTTACTGACACAAGGATTTATCGGTGGTTCGACTATTAAGTTCCGGCAAACAGTGTCACATTCGCCTTTTGACAGGAAGTTGTTTCCATTGCCTCCCATACCACCATAAACAAATTTTTCACAGCATTTTGTGTTTTGGTTGAAATAATAGCGTATCATATGCGCTTTACCAGGTCCTGGGTCTTTTGTTTCGCGGCACCGGACTGTTGGATCAGATCGCCCTTCTACAGCAAGACCTAAAATATCATAGGTATAATCCTGAGTTACAATCTTTGTTAAAAAGCACGTATTTTATAGGTAAATTCATTGGCCGACGAGTGGAATTCCACATTGAATTCACTCGTAAAGACGATATCGCACGAATCGCGGATCAAGTCGGACAATGAATTTTCCTTGAATCCCATACCGACACGGTTTTTAACGTAATGTAAAGTTTATTTTAACAAAAGTGAATCTTATTACGCGCGACTAAGAAGCCACTTTGTAGCTCAGCGTACGCTTATGCTGAACGACAAATGAGTCATTTCAATCAACCTCGTGGTGATCAAATTCAGTACTTGTTTTTCGATGATCAATTCAATTCTGTTAGGAAGCACATATATACAAATCTAAACAGAGTTCTCTACTAAAGCTAACAATGAAGAAGTAAGGACTTTACACGTGAAATTCGGCAATGGATCGGCAATGGATTCAGCTAAAATGCAACGAGAAAAAAAAAAACTTAAGATCGCCTGTCGATCGATTGTCCCCGGGGGGGGTATTCCCTTTGTCCAAGTGGTAGGGGTGAGCGGCGGAGATTTTGAAAATGACCCCTAAAAGGTACGCTCAGATACAAATAAAGCAGAGTAAAAACGACCCTTAGAACTGATTTTTGAGCCAAATCTCTAAATGGACCCTAAAAGGTACGCACTGGAAACATTTTAACCCTAAAAGGTACGCCGATCACCCCTACCACTTGGATAAAGGGAGATATATATACTATACTCTTTGAAGTTAAAATTACTCGCTTGGTCGATTCATCTTTTTAATGCACGAATAATAATGAAAAAACCTATATTTATTAAAAATTATCGAGTGGGTGGTATACAGCTTTCTGACCGTTGAATATCACTCTGAATACCCTCTCATCCGGTTTGTGTTTCAGCCAATCAGCGCGCGAGTTTCTAATGTGATATGATGATTTAGCGGTGGTCGTTGGCTCAAGCTTATCCGCTATCCTATACATAACAGGTCTTTTTGCGTCCTGCTAGCGCTGGTCATGGTACCCGCTAATGGGCTACAATATTGCCAGCAGTAATAATAATAATGATAGTTTATTCACTTATCAAGCGCAAATTTCAATTGGTGAATTTTAAAAGAAAGAATAAAATGAAATAAAATAATTTAAATATAAATATAAAAAGAGCCTATCTAGACTAAAATATTATAAACAATTAAGATGTTCAAAATCTTTAAATTGTAGAAATAAATAAAAAAGTTCTAATTATAAAAATTGCTATAAATTACATTAAGAATCAATTAAAAAGATGCTTGCTTAAATAAGAATGACTGAAGTGCCCCTCTACAACGATCAATATGAGTCATCATCTGAGTAGTATAAGGTAAAATATTCCATAAATTAAAGGTATTACCACTAAGTAAACATATTATTATCATTAGACCTAAAATTGTATATATTTCTAGGCTTGATAGTAATCAGTTCACATATATGATGGTGCAAATATATGGATAGCTTTAAAGGTTATTAATAATATCTTAAATGAGTCAATACGAAATTTGTGTGTGATTGTTTGTGTGTGTCAGTGTAGTGATTGTAGCAGCGGTGTAATATGGCAGAATTTATACAGTATAGTATAGCAGTAGCTAGTAAAGTCACCGGAAGACCCTGAACTGACTTTGCTGACGAAATATATCCATTTGTCCTCTTGTTGCTTAAAAAGCTTAGCTCTATTTAGAACTATTAAATTGGTATTATTTGTTTTGTGGGTTAAGTATAAACACTCTATTCAAATAAACACATTAGAAAACAAAAGCATTTGACGACTCGGTACTTTTCACCATAATTAATAGAGGGTCCCCTCTATTAACTTTGTTTTCACATCATTTTTAAGAGAATTATGAAGCAGCGTATCATATATTCTAGGGGCTAGTGCTAGCACTCTCATTAAAAACAAACGAAACTGAAACTTACTTGTAGCCAAGACAATAAAGACCAAAAGGTGAAGAGCCATGTTGAACAATTCTGAAATGTAATGACTGTAAAATCGTGTTGTTATATTATGTCTGCTACCAGTATCAACCTGTCATGTTGCCATAATAGGGTCTGTCATCCACGTGTAAAACAAAAGATATGGAATTGACTTTTTTAACCAAAGCTACATTACACAATATTGGTTGTGCTGGTACTAAACCTAGCACATCATAATTCTTAAAAAGCAACTAAAATAGTAATCAATACAATAGTGAGATAATAAAGAACAGAACACAAAAGAATAAAAACAAATAAGAAGCTAAGTACAATAGAAGCGAAATAGAATAAAACGAAAATGGAAAACTAGTTACTGGTGGAAGCTTTTCGTCAACACGTGAACACATTGATCTAGTACTATGACACTTTAATATACTAACTTATAAATTCATGATTCACACTTCATTTTACACATGTATGTACACATTTAGAGTACAAATAAACTGTTTTTGTTGTTGAAATTCAAGTGGAGCTGATTGTGTGTTATTAACTATCAGTATATAAACTATGTAAATATAATTAAAAATGAATGTAGAAATTGAAGTACATGATACTATACCGGCACATGAGTTCAAGAATATAGTTTTAAGAATAAGCTGCTTATTGATCACAGTCATTATTGCGTTAATAATAATAATAAGAATATTTTTTCTTCTTTTCTTCTCTATTTCTCTCAGTGCGATTATTCAGAAAACGTCAAACTATCGCCTATCTATTTAGATAAATATAGAGTTATATTTAGGGAAGAGCAACAGGATTTAAATATCCTTCCTCCCAACTTTTATACCATTTTTCTCCCTCCTCCCTAATTTTCTCGACCATTTCTCCCTCCTCTCCGATTTTCTTTAGTCTTTCTAAATAATAGCTATTGATGCTATTCATTAGAGAGCAAATGATACAAATTTGAACTATTAAATAGTTTGTATTTCAGTCACAGATAAGCTGTTCGCATAAAATTGGCCCAAATAGTATTAGAAACACTGAAGCAATAACCATTAATAATAATTATTTTTGTCTAAGATTGTAGTTTAGTCATGAGGATTAAACGGTGGTCGCTGGCTCAAGCTAATCCGCTTATAACAAATCTTGATTGCGTCCTGCTAGCGCTGGTCATGGTACCCGCAATTGGGTTACAATATATTACCAGCAGTAGCTAGTCACAACAAGACCCTAAACTGACTTTGCTGACGAAATATGTCCATTTGTAGAGTACAAACATTAAAAGTGTGCAACATAAATACCACTAAATACTGCTAAATTATGCTAATTCTATTGTTCTCTATTGTTTAATCAACACTATTTAGTGGTAAATAGTGCAAAGTATTGCACACTTTTAGTATTTGTACTCTATTTAAGTATTTTATAAGTAAACGCTCTTATAGATGTTATACTCGCACACTGTTCCAATTTATAAAGCCGAACATTTATTAGCCATTCAAGAGCTGCACATTTCTTTTAATACTTCTGATCGCTATAAAATCAGTAAAGCCAGAGACAAAATATTTTATATTTGCACATGTGACTTATCTGTTTAGATTAATTATTCTATTGTTCTTTCACTCCTTCTAAATTTTTCTATCACTTTTTGACTGGTTAGATCACTTTTCCCCGTTTCTTTTTTATACTTAGTATCTCTCTAGTCTAACCCTTTTACTACGACGAAAGGCTCAAGCTCGAAACGTCAGTAAAATTAAGTCAACATATTTTATGGTGTTACAAATTTCATTGTATTGCATATCGTTTATATCAAAAAACCGACGCAGCCTATACTAGTTTACTCGCTAGCTTCCACCTTTATGTTTAGATTCTTTTAAATTTTCACTGAAGAGTTCAGACAAAAAGCGTTGTACATTATGGACGCTAAATGGTGTTATATTTATTTAGTTCTATTGGGCTAACTGGTGCCATTTTCATAATAATATGAAGTATTTTTCTCGGCGTCGCATAAATTCAAACTGGTTTTATTTCATGCTTGTAATACAAAGGCGCACATTGCAGGCAAGTGACATGTACACGATTATAAGTAAGCCATTAAAATACACTACCAGACGACATTTTGTTTTGATTCTTGATGAAATAGCACCTTTAAAACTTAAATTACGATCATTTGAAGATAACTTTGCAACGTTGGAGAATTCGGTTGATTTCTTTGCGAAAAAGTATGAAGAACTGTTAAATAACAACAACAAACCTTTATGAAGAATCTGACTGGAATGTCTATAAAGACAAAAGTGAAGTAAAAGCTGAAATCAACTCTACTAAATCCCTAATCAATAATTTGGGAAAAGATCTGATGAAAACCAACAAAGATCTCGACGATTTAGGACAGTACATTAGACGAGACTGTGTAGAGATCGTTGGCGCTAAAGCAAAATCACCAGAAGAATGTGATAAAATCGTAATAGCAATGGCCAAGGACATGGGAATTGCTTTGGAACCGAAAGATATCTCAACCTCACACCCGCTCCCAACTCCTAAAGGTAAAGATAACAAGTTTATAGTTAAATGTACAAGAATTGAGATACCAAAGATAGATTCTACTCCAATGGAAAGAATGTAGCAAGTAGAAAACCCTGTAATCTACCTACTGTTAATAATGTGATACCACCATCAGATAAGAAGCTATATGTTTCGGAATCATTCCTCTACGAAAGAAGCTATTTGGTCTAGTAAATGATGCACGCAAACAACTCAAATGGAAGTTCATTTGGACAAAGAATGGTAAGGTTTACGTTAAGAAGAACGAGGAATCAGGTACAACTATAATTGACTCTTCTGATGACCTGAATAAATTCAAAGAAAGTTATAACTTAAACAAACGCTGACTATGCAAAAAATAAATATATTACTATGCACATGCAAACTGATATACTGAAAGAACTTTCTTTTTTTGATTTAACGGATATTGAACTTAAAAGGTTATTTGGCATTTGTGAGTTTCAAAATAACATGTTAATACAGTCTAACGACTTATACAAAAACATCTTAGAAAGTCTGGACTTAGTATAAGTAAAAAGTATAAGGAAGATGAATTTAATAAAATATAGAGTCAAAGTATCATAACATAAAACAAACTAGTAAATGTTTTGAAAAAAGTAAAGACAAAGGTATTTCAGATTTTCATTGTAATACTAGAAGCCTACCAAAACATTTTGATGTTTTAAAAGACATATTAGATTCATTTAAGGAGCTACCAAGTGTTATAGATATCACTGAAACAAAACTTAGAGATGACAATATTCATAATGTCAATCTTGCTGGATATAACTTTGTGAACATAATATACCTTCACAATCTAATGCGGGTGGTGCAGGTATTTATATACATCACTTTTATTCAGCGAAAAGAATTTGAATTTATATCCGAAGATTACGAATCATGTTTTATTGAAATACCAAGAAACAAACAAAAAAATATATTGATTGGTTGTGTGTATCATAGTTAATAGAGGGAAACTATGTGTGTATAGACATCCATCTAACAACTGTACACAGTTTAGAGAGGTATTGTCAGAAAAGCTTAACGAAATTAATCGCTTGGGATTAGAGGCTTATATTGTTGGCGATATTAACATAAACATTTTCAATTATAACACAAATGAACCTACTTCTGAATACTTAGATATGCTTTTCAACTTAGGCTATTACAAAAGCGACTAGGATTACGTACCACACTTCTACATTGATTGATCACATCTACACAAATATTCCGGAAAAAATTCTGCAGTCCGGTATCTCCCTGGTGGATATATCAGATCATTTACCATGCTTTTGCACTGCCGCAACGAAATTACCAAACATTATTCATCAAAAATATTATCGTGATTTCTCGAATTTTGACAATAATAAATTTCTAGACGATCTGTCAAAAATAGATTTCCAGTCCATTGTTAACGAAGATGTTACAGTGCGACTCGCCGTACCGTAGTCACTTACAAAAACATTTGATGAATTTTTGACATTATTTTGACATTTTTTCATCTCAATTGGACCAATTACAGACATCAAAGTATCTAAAGTCTCCGCCTCTGATCGATATTAACTCTGCCTCAGCTCTCGATATAAACTCCGCCTCCCGATATAAACGTGTATCTGATTGGTCCGATTGAGATGAAAAAATGTTCAAAAAAAAAAAATTCATCAAAAGTTTGTGTAGGTCACTACGGTACGGCGAGTCGCACTGTAACCTAAGTATGGACGAACTTAACAATTCCCTAAGTAAAATCACAGAAAAACATGCTCCAATCAGGAAAGTTACAAATAAAAAAAAGAAACAATTAAAAAGACCTTGGATAACTAAAGGTATCCTAGTCTCTATTAAAAAAAGACAAAAGCTCTTTAAAAGCCATTTTCTCAATTCGGATATACAAAAACGAAAAGAATACAAAAAATATAATAACAAACTAAATAAAATAAGGTCAACCGCAAAAAAAGATTATTTCGAATCGCAATTTCTTATATATAAAGGTAATATTAAAATGACATGGAAACTTATTGGTACACTTATAGATAGAAAAAAGAAGAAACACTCTAAGATATCTAGACTCATACAGAACAATAAGTCGTACACAGACTCAAGAAACATATGTGAACAACTCAATACATATTTTACATCCGTTGGACAAACACTTTCAGAACAAATTCCATCAACTCAAGTAAACCCTTCCTCATATATTAACAGGTCATTTCCAAATAGCATTATGTTTCGGGGTATATTACCAATCGAAGTACAGGAAGTGATACATAATTTAAATGTTAACAAGTCCTCAATAGGAATCCCTATTCAATGTATTAAAATTGCATCAGACCAAATAAGCGATCCTTTAACGTATATATTCAACCAATCGCTTACACAAGGTCTAGTACCAGAAGCCCTTAAAATCTCAAGAATAACTCCAGTTGACAAAGGTGGCAACATCTTAGATCCATCAAATTATAGACCCATATCAACTTTATCACCATTCACACAGATATTTGAGAAACTAGTTTGCAAACAACTCCTAAAGTATATCGAAAAGCATCAAATTTTAAGTGAATTTCAATTTGGATTTAGAAGAAACGGTCAACCGAGCAATCAATCGTAGAAATAACTGAATGCCTAAAAAAAACAATAGACAACAATCTATTTACGTGCAGCATTTTCTTAGATTTTGCGAAAGCACTTGATACCGTCAACCACCAGAGTCCACTTACCAAACTACCAAAAGTATTGCATAAGGGGGATTCCTCTTCAATGGTTTACTGATTACCTAACAAATAGAAAACAATATGTGGAACTAGATGCTAAATCAAGTATAAAAACAGTAACATGTGGAATTCCTCAAGGAAGTTCGCTAGTTCCATTGTTGTTCTTAATATATATAAATGACATAACAAGTTGTTCAGAAAAACTGTCCTTTAGAATATTCGCTGATGATACGAATACCTTTGCATCATCTTCGAATTTAGCAGATTTAGAACACGTAGTCAATTGTGAGTTGACTAAGGTTGTTGAATGGTGCAATGCAAATCGACTATCAATAAACATTCAAAAAACTAACTTTATGTTTATTAAATCTACACATAAGAAACTAACACAAAACGTAGATATAAAAATTCCAAACAAAGAGGGTTCATCTATTTCTATCGAAAAGAAAAACCACATTAAATACCTAGGAGTAATGATTGATGATAGTCTATCATGGAAATTCCACATCTCTTTCATTTGCTCACGCCTATCAAGAAATGCGGGAGTTTTTCTAAAGTTGAGACACTATCTCTCTCTTATACAACTGAAACAACTTTACTACAGCCTTGTTTACCCTTATCTAACCTATGCAATAGTTGCATGGGAAAGTACATATAAAACCCAACTAAAAAAAATTCAAGTTAAACAAAACCATATCATTAGAATATTTTTCTTTGCTACACTATATGGTAAAAATACTGATAGTGCTCTTCCATTAATCAATCTTTTAGACCTTCTAACTATAGTCAACATCTTTAAATTACAATCACTAAAATTTATTCACCAGTGGGTAACTAAACAGCTTCCATCAGTCTTTGATAATTATTTCCAATTTTCTAAGAACATTCATAGCTATAACACAAGGTATGCCTCTAACAATTACCTTCTCAAGCAAAAAGTTAAAACAAATATTGGCAAACAAACAATTGGTGCTCTTGCACCAGATCTATGTAAAGAAATTCCAACTGAAACCAAATTAGTTACAAAACCCTTCATTTTAAAAAAAAAAGGTCAAGGAGCATTTGCTGCAAAGCCAATGCACCTCATCTTCGAATTAACAACCAAAACAATTATATATGATATAAATATTATAAATACAATTATAAATATATAATCTAGATTAGTTGCTTTACATATGGCTATATTTATTTATTTATTTGTTCGTATTATTTCATATTATTTCATATATTTCATAATCAACATATTTTTGTACCGCTCTTGATAATACAATTATAAATGACAGTGTCTAACTCGAAAACTAAGTGTTAATTTAGACACTGACATTCCAAAAATTTAATAATAACAAAAATATGAGAAAAGAAAAATGTAATTAAACGATTAATTTGTAATTAGAACATAAGTATTTAAAATGTAAAAGAATGTAAATAAAAAGTATTGTATTGTATTGTATTGTATATTGTCCAACACCACATCGGTCAAACGACTACGCATGCGTGGTAAAATGTTCAAGGCAGTAAATTTGCCATTGAAAACATTAGCAATTTCAGACTACAGTGTTTGAAGTCAATTTATAAGAAATTCCCGGAATATATAAGCTTGAATTTGCATATACAAAACCTTTCTTATATTGTGAAGCTCCCATTAATTCACACTTTTATATTTTTGTTTAAATGTAGAGAAAAAAAGCGACGAAAGTCGTCAACTCCATAGTTTTTTATAGAGTCCGTACGAATGTCAGCTGTATCATTTTACTTGTTTGTTTTTTTCGCGCATGCGTGGTCGTTTGATCGCTGTGTTTTGTCTACCCAAACGATTTGTCCATGCCTTCCGGGCAATTCTAGTACCAGGTCCCCCAACATGTTTCTGGAGTCGAGAACTGCTTGATGTTCCAAATGAAACTTTAATGTGATAAAAACTAGGTAAATCTTTCAGAGGGCACTAGCCAATCAGCGCGAAGTGAACATGCTCAATTTTTTAGCGTAACCCAGGGGGGAAATTATTGGTGCGTTAATGCTAACCTGACCGGGATAGGGATCTTTCTATGATTTTGTAATCCATCGAAAAAAGCATAAAAAGTGACATCGGAAAACATAGCTCCGTGATTTTGAACATTTGATATTTCCAAGTAGAAACCCGCTTTTAAAAACAATTAAACATCCAGAGAAGCCTTTCACAACACAATATGCTTTATATATATACTCAGACGACTTATCACCGGCGACAAAATAATATATATCATTCAAAAGTTCTCAAGGCTCTACTGTTTGCTCGATTTTGAATGAGAGTCTTGAAGAGAATGATCGAGAGATTACAGCGATAACAATCAAAAATCTTGAAAAGTACGGTGTTTTGTTTTTTTCACGCATAGTCATGTATTACACATCAAAATGTCCGTAAAAGAATGGTGTTTTCGAATCCATGGCTACTTTTTTAAAGGGTTTGTTTAATTTTAAATATAGCCCATATTGTAACTTGACATGAGAATAGTCGCACAATCTCTCTTGTAAAAGTGATCAAACCGTTAACTTTCAAACAGGAGGGAGGAGGTGTCTCCTGGGAAAAGGCGTGTTTAGGGATCACTCAATTGTGACGTCAGGACTTTTACGTCTCGATTCAAAATGGCGACGATTGTTGAGCTTGGTTGTTACAACAAAAACATTCGATTTTCTTCGCATTGATAAACTTTTTTTTACTAGTGAGAGTTCTTTGATATTTAATAGTATCCAATCATTCACTGTAGCTAAATTGTTTGGTCAGATTCGATGGAAATACTGCTTTTCTATCCAGTTTCGTGATGAACTGTGATGTCGGTCAAGTGCTGTTGATATGCAGGTTTTTTACAAGTACACGAACGTAAAAGCACAATGGATCAGTATTTTTCATCCAGAATAGGAGGTTTATGCAAACACAATCTTCGGATCTGTAAAGTTTCTCTCTGTTTGGCGTTATGGTTGTTCTCATCAATCGATTTGAAGGCTGATCTTACGAACAACAAGGAATGCACTACTTGTTAGAGTCGAAACGAACCTGCATGAACCGCGAACCCTTGCTTTTGAACCTTGGCATGAATGTTTATCCTGATTCAATGAGCTAAATGCATTCGTTTAAGATCGTATGCATGTGTATTTTAAAATAACTGTGTAAAAATGTTCTTAAACTATAACCACCTGTATCCACTTTATAAAATGATATATTATTTATTTGGCTTCATAATCAATTATTTTTGTTAGTAGAATTTGATACAGTGCAGTGTAAAGCTTTCTGCTGTCCAGTTTTCACTTCAAAGCTTACTGAATTTAATAATAATATATAACATGAAATTTATTATTTCAAATAATAATTTGAAAATAAGGGTATACATTTTTAGCTAATATGAGTGTTAGAAATTACTTATTAAAAAACTTTCTTACAAACGGAATTTAAGTTAAATGATGATGATACAGTTAAACTTTTTGTGTTTTTTGTTTTTTTGCAGGTTAAATGGCTGGAAAAGATAAAACACTATTTCAGCACTGTGAACAGTGGATATAATAATTATTTGTTAGTTTACACTGAACTGTTCCATGCATGTCATCTTAGCCTGCGTTGCCGGTGGTCTGCGTGATTAGGGAGAGAAGAAAAAGGGAAAGAAAAAGACCACAGTCTTTCCTTCTCTCTTTCTCGCAACCCTGCAGACTGCAGTCATCGCAGGCAATTGTCATCTTGTTTATGCCAGTAACTGGATAAACTTGCAGAAACAATCCATGTTATCATGTTTGAACATAACTTAGATGAGCTGTATGTTAACTCAAAGACCCCAAGCATACTAGAGCAAAAACACTATATCCATGAGATAGAATCAAATTGTTACTGTATGTGTAACAGTTTTTATTTTGTGACCATTAGTCACTATCCAAGACAAGGACAGTGGTAATGAGGTATGGCTTTCTTTTGTATTAATTAGAATTCTTACTATCAATCAGCCAATGAGTATGTTTGGTCAGGTCAGTCAAGCATAAACAAAGAGGGCAAAACAAAATTATGGTCACAACCATTTGTCAGCCTCTTTGAAATTGCCGGATTTCATAACTTACCCCCTCTATCAACTCTGGTTTAATAATACTGAACAAATATAGTGACTAAATACAAACTATTGCTTAGTAACTATTTTGTTTTTATAGAGCGAAAAAAATAGTTACTAAGTAACAGTTTCTATTTAGTGACTATTTAGTCAACATCACTCAACCAGAAACATCAAAATACAAAAGAAAACAAAACCTCATTGTAACTTAAATGTCTTATCTTTGATAGTGACCAATAGTCACTACATAAGAACTAGTATACTATAGAAGGAAATAGGTTATAGGTTTTAATTTAACTATTATACTGTTGCAATTTTATTTTATTTCATGAATATAGTGTTGTTGCTCTATCAAACTTGTTTGTGCCCTGCCCCGTAACTGCTGTGTAGCGGCGGACTACTAATAGGGACTTTAAGATTCGACGACGACGGACGACGACTACGGTTGGCCGGGATAAACACTATCTAAGAAGTACTGGGTCGACTACTGTTCTCTAGCGCGCGAAAATTAAGATTAAGTTTTGACTCCAGACAACTGAGTACGACGAGCAAAATCATCAGCAAATATGTCTTTTTGTGCTGTGAGAGAAAACTTAGTCATATCCTTAGCTGATGGTATTTTGACTGATGAAGAATTTGTTCTTCTTTATCCATTTTTTTGCTCAGAAAATCCGTGTTACCCTTACTGGGATTACGACATGTTTTCTTTGGATAACCTTGATTCGAGCGAGTGTCTCTCGGACTTTAGAGTTTCCAAAGAAGATATACCGCTGTTATCGAGGGCATTGCAAGTTCCCAACCAGTTTAGATGCTGACTAGGAACAATTTGCAGTGGTACAGAAGGTCTTTGTATTCTCCTAAAGCGACTGGCTTACCCTTGTCGGTACTTTGACATGATTCGTCTGTTTGGCCGTCCTGTTCCCGAGCTATGCATGCTCAGTAATGTAGTTTTGTACAGGTTTTACGACACACATGGTCATCGCCTTACTTCATGGAACCAACCCATTCTTTTACCACCTTTCTTAGAAAGCTATTGTCAAGCAATTTCAAGAATGGGATCTCCACTTACTAATTGCTTGGGATTTGTTGATGGCACTGTGCGTCCACGTCCTGGTGAAAACCAAAGGCTCGTGTACAACGAACATAAACGTGTCCATAGCCTGAAATTTCAATCTGTTGCTATCCCTAATGGCCTGATAGCCAATCTATATGCCCCAATAGAAGGCAGACGTCACGATGCTGGGATGCTTGCAGAGTCCAATCTACTTACTGCACTCACTACTCATGCTTACGATACTGCTGGGAATGGGGACCTAGCATACCCTCTTCGTCCGCAACTCATGGCCCCTTATCGCCAAGCTGACTATCAATTTTTCACTCAGAACATGGAAGAGTTTAATACTGCAATGAGCGGTGTTCGTATTTCAGTTGAGTGGCTGTTTGGCAACATTTCTACATATTTCAAATTCATTGACTACAAGAAGAACTTGAAAATTGGCCTGAGTGCAGCTGGGAAGCAATATATAGTCAGTGGACTAATGAGAAATGCCCTCACCTGTTTATACGGGAACAATACCTCTAATTTTTTCCAACTGGAACCACCTACTCTACAAAATTACTTTTTCTAGTTATCAAATATGAATGAACTCAAAAATTGTATTTATTGATATATTGGTTTAGACAAGTGCTATCAGTGGAGGCTTTTAAGTGTAAACTAACAAAATAACTACAAGATAATTCCAAGTTAAAATTAGAGCAATAAATGATTTATGATTAAAGTACAGCTAGCATAAATATTTTTTTAGCCTAAAGTGAGACTGAGGCACTTTTTGAACAAAGGACTGAATCTGATTGATAGTGATACTGTTGTAAAGAAATGTTGACAGACAGAACTCAATTTGCCCCCCCCCCCCCCCCCCCCCTAAAATTTTGGCTGGATCCACCTTGCTATAACAACAGCATCAAATATGAACATATCTCATATTAATATAAATAACTAAATTTCAAGAAACATGTATATATATGTATGTTTATAGTGCTTACACTCAATCCATGAAAGATTCAATGAGTGCATAATCAAATTTATCAAAATTCTGCAAATTAACCAACATAATTAGCACAGGTTTGAATAACAAGGCAGATTTGAATTATTTTGATCTTAATTCATTTCATGGATTTTGTGTGAAGTACACTCATTTTGGCATTTTTGCCAATAAAGCAATGATTTGTGTTTGAAATGCCATTTGTTGCTGTATCAATACAATACAATACAATACAATACTTTTATTTACATTCTTTTACATTTTTAAATACTTATGTTCTAATTACAAATTAATTGTTTAATTACATTTTTCTTTTCTCATATTTTTGTTATTAGTAAATTTTTGGAATGTCAGTGTCTAAATTAACATTTAGTTTTCGAGTTAGACACTGTCATTTATAATTGTTTTATCAAGAGCAGTACAAAAATATGTTGATTATGAAATATATGAAATATATGAAATAATATGAAATAATACGAAATAATACGAACAAATACGAACAAATAAATAAATAAATATAGCCATATGTAAAGCAACTAATCTAGATTATATATTTATAATTGTATTTATAATATTTATATCATATATTGTTTTGGTTTGGTTGTTAATTCGAAGATGAGGGGCGTTGGCTTTGCAGCAAATGCTCCTTTACCTTTTTTTTAAAAATGAAGGGTTTTGTAACTAATTTAGTTTCAGTTGGAATTTCTTTCCATAGCTCTGGTGCAAGAGCACCAATTGTTTGTTTGCCAATATTTGTTCTTACTTTTTGCTTGAGAAGGTTATTGTTTGAGGCATACCTTGTGTTATAGCTATGAATGTTCTTAGAAAATTGGAAATAATTATCAAAGACTGATGGAAGCTGTTTAGTTACCCACTGGTGAATAAATTTTAGTGATTGTAATTTAAAGATGTTGACTATAGTTAGAAGGTCTAAAAGATTGATTAATGGAAGAGCACTATCAGTATTTCTACCATATAGTGTAGCAAAGAAAAATATTCTAATGATATGGTTTTGTTTAACTTGAATTTTTTTTAATTGGGTTTTATATGTACTTCCCCATGCAACTATTGCATAGGTTAGATAAGGGTAAACAAGGCTGTAGTAAAGTTGTTTCAGTTGTATAAGAGAGAGATAGTGTCTCAGCTTAAGAAAAATTCCCGCATTTCTTGATAGGCGTGAGCAAATGAAAGAGATGTGGAATTTCCATGATAGACTATCATCGATCATTACTCCTAGATATTTAATGTGGTTTTTCTTTTCGATAGAAATAGATGAACCCTCTTTGTTTGGAATTTTTATATCTACGTTTTGTGTTAGTCTCTTATGTGTACATTTAATAATCATAAAGTTAGTTTTTTGAATGTTTATTGATAGTCGATTTGCATTGCACCATTCAACAACCTTAGTCAACTCACAATTGACTAGGTGTTCTAAATCTGCTAAATTCGAAGATGATACAAAGATATTGGTATCATCAGCGAATATTCTAAAAGACAGTTTTTCTGAACAACTTGTTATGTCATTTATATATATTAAGAACAACAATGGACCTAGCGAGCTACCCTGAGGAATTCCACATGTTACTGTTTTCATACTTGATTTAGTATCTAGTTCCACATATTGTTTTCTATTTGTTAGGTAATCAGTAAACCATTGAAGGGGAATCCCCCTTATGCCATACTTTTGTAGTTTGGTAAGAAGAATCTGGTGGTTGACGGTATCAAATGCTTTCGCAAAATCTAAGAAAATGCCGCACGTAAATAGGTTGTTGTCTATTGATTTTTTTAGGCATTCAGTTATTTCTACGATTGATTGCTGGGTTGACCGGTTTTTTCTAAATCCAAATTGAAATTCACTTAAAATTTGATGCTTTTCGATATAATTAAGGAGTTGTTTGCAAACTAGTTTCTCAAATATCTGTGTGAATGGTGATAAGGTTGATATAGGTCTATAATTTGATGGATCTAAAACGTTGCCACCTTTGTCAACTGGAGTTATTCTTGAGATTTTAAGGACTTCTGGTACTAGACCTTGTGTAAGCGATTGGTTGAATATATACGTTAAAGGCTCGCTTATTTGGTCTGATGCAATTTTAATACATTGAATAGGGATTCCTATTGAGGACTTGTTAACATTTAAATTATGTATCACTTCCTGTACTTCGTTTGGTAATATACCCCGAAACATAATGCTATTTGGAAATGACCTGTTAATATATGAGGAAGGGTTTACTTGAGTTGATGGAATTTGTTCTGAGAGTGTTTGTCCAACGGATGTAAAATATGTATTGAGTTGTTCACATATGTTTCTTGAGTCTGTGTACGACTTATTGTTCTGTATGAGTCTAGATATATTAGAGTGTTTTTTCTTTTTTCTATTTATAAGTGTACCAATAAGTTTCCATGTCATTTTAATATTACTTTTATATATAAGAAATTGCGATTCGAAATAATCTTTTTTTGCGGTTGACTTAATTTTATTTAGTTTGTTATTATATTTTTTGTATTCTTTTCGTTTATGTATATCAGAATTGAGAAAATGGCTTTTAAAGAGCTTTTGTCTTTTTTTAATAGAGACTAGGATACCTTTAGTTATCCAAGGTCTTTTTAATTGTTTCTTTTTCTTATTTGTAACTTTCCTGATTGGAGCATGTTTTTCTGTGATTTTACTTAGGGAATTGTTAAGTTTGTCCATACTTTGGTTAACATCTTCGTTAACAATGGACTGGAAATCTATTTTTGACAGATCGTCTAAAAATTTATTATTGTCAAAATTCACTAGCACGCAGTAACAGGAAATGTGCTGTAGTGATAGCCGCCCAGTATGTTATGTCGGTTGGCAGTGAATGATCGATGAAATAATATAGCTTGCATAAGATGTCAAAGGTTATCGGTAGTTTTTGCTTGGTTGGTAGAAAATGTTCACGTTCAATTCCACGTAGTGTTTGCTGTAGTTTAATCGTACTTGTAAGTGGATTGTTGTAACCATGACTAATATGTAGCGCTCGTACAGCTGCTAAATAAACTTTGATTGACTGTGGTTTAATCTTTACCGCGAGATGAGATACAAATAGTAGTAGAGTGCTTTCGTTTCCAGGTAGCGATTGTAAATTGTGAGTGTCACAGAATTGTAAATATTGTCTTTGTGCTGAAGAATACGTGCGGTGAGTGTTGTCGGCTAGTCCTTTTTGAAAATAGTAGTCCGCTTTTACTTGAAGGTGTCCAAGTCCAGTTGTTTTGTTTGAGTCGGGAAAGCTCGTGCGTGTGGAACCAGCTCTCGGAACCTTGAGACCTGTAAACGAGATAAAGCGTCAGCTGCCGCATTGTGTATACCAGGAATATGTATTGATTTAATAACAATGTTAAATCGGGCACAAACATAAAATAAGTAACGCATTAAGGTCATGATATGTGGACATCGGCTACTTCCGGAGTTGATTATGTGAACCACAGCTTGATTGTCACAATGAAAAACTATATTCCTGGATTGGAGTAATTCCGCCCATACTGTGATAGCCATCGTGATTGCATATAGTTCCTTAAAGGCGATTGAGCGTCTATTAGCGACGCCCACCATAGCAAACGTTTCGTAGAGCCAATATTCCTCAAAGAGAGCGCCAAAGGAAGTTGTACAAGCGTCAGTGTACAAATGTAAACAAGAGTTAGTAATCCATTGTTCATCGTAGAAAAAGGTTCGACCGTTCCAGTCGCTCAGAAAGTAAATCCACCAACGGAGGTCTTTAAAGAAGCCAGAATGCAATCTCAAATGATGAGTTGGGTGGCGTGCTTTCTTGAGTAAATCAAGCATTCTCCGCAAAAAAGTTCGACCGGGGCGGCAAACAGAACAAATGAAATTTAGTTTTCCTATCAATGATTGAAGCTGGCGTTTGGTGCATGATTTTCGAGACTGCCATTCCATAAGCAAATCGGTAGTCTTTTGTAGGCGTGATTCGGTTATACGTGCTTCTTGAGAGACGCTGTCGAGTTCGATTCCTAAAAGTTCCAGTTGTGTACAAGGTTCGGTTGTTTTCTTTGGATTTGCCTTAAATCCTAGATCCATACAAGTCGAGAGCATTAAGTCTAGATTAGTTTTACATTGGTTATGCGGGGCCGGCGGGCCACAAGACCAAAAATCATCGAGGTAATGCCATACAGGGACGACTCCGCGCTGTTCCATGACGTACGCCAGCGAATCGGCATATTTTAAAAATAAAGATGGAGAGCTGCGTAAACCAAATGGTAAATAAGCGTTAATAAAATAACCAGTTGAAACAGTTCCATTGACCTCGATAGGCCAAGTAGAGCCTAGTAATTCCCAATCGTTTTTGTTTACTAGGATGTGTCTAAAGGCATCTGATAAGTCCAGTTTACTCATGAGTGCGCCGGCACCCAGAGTCTTTAACTGTTTAATAGCGTTGTCCAGAGTGTCGTAACGACACTTGTACAGTTCTTTAGGAATAGAATCGTTTATACTGTTGCCCGGCGGCCAAGATAAGTCGTGAATTATTCGCCAGCGTACTGGTTCGGAGCGCTTTTTCGGTATAGCGCCCATCGGCGATCCGATAAAATTAGTGAACGGTGGACTTAGAAAAGGCCCGAGTATGCGGTTGAGACTGAGCTCACGTTCAAGTTCTTTAGCTACGGCTGTAGCATTCGATATTGCAGAGAAATGGTTATTGGACACGCGAAAATTGCGGTCCCCGATAAAGCCAATATTGAGTCCATTGTCAATGCCGTTGAGTAAATCATCAACGAAGGTTCGATCAGGATAATCACGTAAATTAAAGTTCCAAACATTCAAATCAAACGGTGATTTTGTTTGAGTTTGTGGTAAGCTTGCAATCGGCCAGAGAGTGGTTCCCCCTGCAAGCCTTGCACACATGTGCTCGCTTGCAATCCGATCCTTGTTGGCAGGCGCGTCGTTGGTACAAATTACAGCCTTGTTTCTCGTTGGCGAACCAACGTTCGAACTTCCAACTGCTGTCCGAGCTTCCAACTGTTGTCTTCTTTGCCGTTTTATTCTCTTCCATCGTCGGGTTCGGACGAAAGGAACAGTCGCGAACGAAGTGATATTCGGACTTGCAGCGCTGACATTGGAGACTTTCTTTCCTGACGCTCGAGGAATCTAGGATCGTAGAATACAATGTTGTATCGACAATGTCTAATCGTTCTGATGTGGCGTCGTCGTCTAAACTTTTCCTAAACTGTGTATCGTAACTGTATACGGCCGGCCAGCGAAACTTACGGTTGGCTTTCTGGATTATAGTGCGATATTTTGCCAATTCTTTATAACGCGTGGGGTCGCTTGACATTAGTTTTCCCTCGTAAACGGTCCACGCTTCTAACCACTGGTCGAATGATTCGATCGTCGCGGTCCGTTTAGCCTCTTTGTCCGTGCTAGGTCCTGGCTTTGAGGTTGATGGCGTCGTCGGGAGTAATGTATACAGATCGACATATTCGTGTTTAGACGGGGAATTTTTACCTTTTGCAGCCTCGTGTTGTACCGGAGCACAACCATCTTGTTTTTCGTTTATTTGAGTCCGCATCTCGTCCTGTTCAATCTTAAGAGCGCCTACTTGATCAGACAGTGCTCTGATCGCTTTCAATATTTCAGCGTTCATTGGAGGGTGGTTATGATTTGTTTCGAAGGAGAGATCTTCATCTAGTTGGCCCTCGCAGTGTTTACCCGGTGGCCCGAAAGAATGATGGGCTTTTGGTGTCTTACAGCCCGGGCAGACACCTTGTCTTGCCTTTTTAGATGACATTTTGAACTTAGCAGTTGTTAATAACACACAAAAAATGGTGTATATACGAAGGAATTAATACGAGAGTTAAACACGAACGAACGTGGCAAAACACAACGCGGTATGACACCGGATACTCTCGTGACCTACCATTCCACATTAAACTATATTAATCATTTACTAATAACACCTAAAAATTTATTATTGTCAAAATTCGAGAAATCACGGTAATATTTTTGATGAATAATGTTTGGTAATTTCGTTGCAGCAGTGCAAAAGCATGGTAAATGATCTGATATATCCACCAGGGAGATACCGGACTGCAGAATTTTTTCCGGAGTATTTGTGTAGATGTGATCAATCAATGTAGAAGTGTGGTACGTAATCCTAGTCGCTTTTGTGATAACTGGTAAATAGCCTAAGTTGAAAAGCATATCTAAGTATTCAGAAGTAGGTTCATTTGTGTTATAATTGAAAATGTTTATGTTAATATCGCCAACAATATAAGCCTCTAATCCCAAGCGATTAATTTCGTTAAGCTTTTCTGACAATACCTCTCTAAATTGTGTACAGTTGTTAGATGGATGTCTATACACACAACCAATCAATATATTTTTTTGTTTGTTTCTTGGTATTTCAATAAAACATGATTCGTAATCTTCAGATATAAATTCAAATTCTTTTCGCTGAATAAAAGTGATGTTTTCAGATATATAAATACCTACACCACCCGCATTTGATTGTGAAGGTATGTTCACAAAGTTATATCCAGCAAGATTGACATTATGAATATTGTCATCTCTAAGTTTTGTTTCAGTGATAGCTATAACACTTGGTAGCTCCTTAAATGAGTCTAATATGTCTTTCAAAACATCAAAAATTTTTGGTAGGCTTCTAGTATTACAATGGAAAATTGAAATACCTTTGTCTTTACTTTTTTCAAAACATTTACTAGTTTGTTTTATGTTATGATACTTTGACTCTATATTTAGTTCAGATTCATTTAGAGGAAGATTAAATTCATCTTCCTTATCTGGACTTTCTAAGATGTTTTTGTATAAGTCGTTAGACTGTATTAACATGTTATTTTGAAACTCACAAATGCCAAATAACCTTTTAAGTTCAATATCCGTTAAATCAAAAAAAGGAAGTTCTTTCAGTATATCAGTATTCATGTGCATAGTAATATAGTTATTTTTTGCATAGTCAGCGTTTGTTTAAGTTATAACGTTCTTTGAATTTATTCAGGTCATCAGAAGAGTCAATTATAGTTGTACCTGATTCCTCGTTCTTCTTAACGTAAACCTTACCATTGTTTGTCCAAATGAACTTCCATTTGAGTTTCCATTTGAGCGTGCATCATTTACTAGACCAAATAGCTTCTTTCGTAGAGGAGTGAGTGATTCCGAAACATATAGCTTCTTATCTGATGTTGGTATCACATTATTAACAGTAGGTAGATTACAGGGTTTTCTACCTGCTACTTTCTTTCGATTGGAGTAGAATCTATCTTTGGTATCTCTTCTTGTAAATTTAACTATAAACTTGTCATCTTTACCTTTAGGAGTTGGAAGCGGGTGTGAGGTTGAGATATCTTTCGGTTCCAAAGCAATTCCCATGTCCTTGGCCATCGCTATTACGATTTTATCACATTCTTCTGGTGATTTTGCTTTAGCGCCAACGATCTCTACACAGTCTCGTCTAATGTACTGTCCTAAATCGTCGAGATCTTTGTTGGTTTTCATCAGATCTTTTCCCAAATTATTGATTAAGCATTTAGTAGAGTTGATTTCAGCTTTTACTTCACTTTTGTCTTTAGACATTCCAGTCAGATTCTTCATAAATGTTTGTTGTTGATTTAACAGTTCTTCATACTTCTTCGCAAAGAAATCAACCGAATTCTCCAACGATGCAAAGTTATCTTCAAATGATCGTAATTTAAGTTTTAAAGGTGCTATTTCATCAAGAATTAGTTTCTTTACCTCTTCTAAGGATACCATGGCGAATTAAATAAAATAAATCTACTTTTAAATCATATTTTGGCAAGATTTTGTCAGAGCTCTTCAGTTCATGACCAACATGGCCGCTCGCATGCGCAATCGTATCTGTTGCTGCTGTTGTTGTTGCTGGGCAGCCATTTGTCTTTGCTGTTGCATGAGGAAATCTTGCATTTGATCTTGCCTTTGCTTTTCCATCTCTACTCTCTTTTGCTCTACTTCAAACTGGCCTTTCTTCACTTCGACTTCCTCCTTTCGTAGTTCATATTCACCACTGTATTTTTTCTGAAGATAATCAAGTGCTTCTGATGCCCCACCTCCTCTTCTCTTTCTTTTCTTTCTTTTTGGCTCAACATCATGGACACTTGTAGTGGATAACTCATCAGAATCACTTTCATCCTCAACATGACTTGACCCTTGGCTATTAGTTTTACCCCAAGTGTTCATAGCTTTATCTCTGATTGACAATGATTTAGCTCTTTCATTATTTTGATTTGTTGATGAAGGCTTGGTCTGGTTGTTACCCTGGTTGGATTCAATGATTTCTTTAATTTCTTCAAGAATCTGTTCTTTTTCAGTGAGGTCAGGAGGGTTAGTACCAGATGACCCTTCCTCTTTTCTCATCTTTGCTTTAAAATCACTTAACATTTTAGTAAACCTATCTCTAACAGATCGTTGGTCCCTTGATGAATCTTTAAAAGACGAGTGGGTGTTTAGTGCACTTGCTATCTCGCTCCACTTCGTTCCACTTTCCTTTGAACCGACTCTTTCTAAGTAAGGCTCTACAAGTCGAACCTCCTTCAATAGAAGCTTATCTTTTGTATCATCCCATCTGAATGTACCACTGAAATGAAAGTAGTAGAAGCTTTTATATTAAATGCATAACAAAATACAATATTAACTTGCAATTGAGTGAGTCTAGTTCATGTCAACATGAAAAGTCAACATTTCAAAATAGAAAATCTACGAATACTAGCGTATTCAATAAAATCATGAATTCAATAGATGATTTTGTGATAAAGTATTAAAATAATAAAAATCTTACTTATTATTTCTTGGTGCTATCGCTTGAGCTAAGGTGGTTGTGTTTGTTGATGGTATACTCGATCTAAAAAGATAATTTAAAAAAGAGTAAGAAGCACTCATAATGCAGAAACAGTCAATGGTATGATACTTTGAATTGAAGTATATATACTTACCCATTAATGCTGAACGCCATTTCAGTCTAAAGAGAAAAAGAAAGATGTATTTTAAAACACGTTTACAGTACATGTGAACCGAGTTTACGGCCATCTTAGCGGCTTTCAGTCTGAAAACTTTGATGAATCTTAAAGAGTACAAAATGTGAGTCAAGTCTTCCGTAAAATTGCTAAAAAACAGCACACAGTCAAGCTTAAACGTTACAAACCTCACTTGTGTGATTAAATACACAAATAAATAGAAAACAAGCTTGAGAAGTAGTATGTTTTCGCGACTACGCAAAACTGCTCCATTACTTACCGTAGTGAGGTGGACTACGAGGGACAAGACGTGCCAATGTGTCTCGTCCCAGTCCACTTCCGGTCGTCGTCCGTAGTCGTCGTCCGTAGTCGTCGAATCTTAAAGTTTGACCGTGGGTGAAACATGGAACGGTGTCATTTGACTTCAACACAGGCCGACATTATTGATGTGAATAAATGTCCTTTATTGTTGAAAAACCCGGTGAAAACCTACAAACGAAATTACATATTACATACAGAAACTATACACGAAAACTAAGCACAAAGGAATACGAAAAACTAGGGAAAAACCTACCAAAATGACGTCCCACGGAAACACGGCAGAATTCACAACACAGCCTCGTGGCTCACCGTGTTACCATAGCAACGCACGTTACGCAATATTTTATTTTATTTTATTTTATTTTATTTTAACAGCTTTATTGAGCACGTATTAGTTTGACTTACAAAACAGATTTACAAAACAGATTTACAAAATAGACTAAATGAAAACACACAGGACTGATCGCAGACGATTAATTAAACGAGCCCAATGGGGTTTGCGCGAACGGGACACAGGTCCCATGCGAGGCGCAACCCCATTGTAAATAATGATCATAAAATACATATATTAATAATGACGAATTGTGAATAACGATATAAAACTAATTGTAAATAACTAAGAAACTAGGACATACATTAATAATAAATTAAATATAAATATTGCCGGAGAGTGGATTTGATGTCGGTACGCCTCCGCCTATCTTGCCAATACTGTCCCTTTCTTGAGTTGCATCGTTGTTCGTCACCTTGTTCTTCTTTAGCTTGAAATCTTTTCACTCAACAAAGCTTCAGTTTTGCATGTTGGCCGTTGGCTCAAAGCGAGCTCATCCGCCCTTTGGCAGGTCTTATTTTTCGTCCTGCTGGATGACATGCCACCCTCCTCACTAACATAATGTTAGTGGGGGAGCCGGTTTAGTCGCCGACAACCCGGCCATGCGGCAGGTGGTACCAGGTTACAATGTTACCAGTAGCAGAGTCACCAGTAGACCCTGACCTGACTGGACCAACGTTGTGCGCGAGCTTATTTGGAATACGGCCGTTGGATTTTTGGCGCGCGCATGCATCAATGAACGGTTGTGCTCGAGCATAAAAATTGGAATTACAGAAATCACGTAAGCAAGCAAAAGAAACCGTTAAAGTGCAAGTATCACCAAAAATAAACTTTGCTTGAAATGATTGCTCTCAATGATTTATTTTCGAATCCAAATGTCTTATAACCAAAATTTATTTCGAAGTGCGGAAAAAATCGAAAAATATACATCGTCGAAGCCGCAAGTCAAGAAATTATGCAAATTAGCTGTGACGTAGCAAGAGGAACGCTTTCGCACGGCCGGGAGCGGAATCGTTTGTTGTCTGCTCGTTGTACATTGTAGTTTTAATAAAAACACGAAAACCTGCTCAATGCCTATGCGATGTGTTGTCCAAAATTGTAGCTGCACAAGAGCAGATGGTGTTTCTTTGTATAAATTACCGAAAAACACAGTTCTTTCACGTAGTTACGGATAAAATTAATTTGTCTGATATAGTTGTATACTGGTGTTCAAGAAACTTCACTTCATCGGACTTTGTTGACAACTATATCAAAACATCATTGGGATTCAGTCCAAAGAAAGTGCACTGGTTTTTAGAATTCTTTATTCTAATAGCTAATTCTTTATTAATTTGGTTATTATCTTTACTATCAACGCACAAGCCGATGTGAACTAAAAACAAAATCTAAAAGAGCAGTATTAGCGTATAGCAGTTTTCATCGCTGCTCACACCGGCAAACCAACAAGAAACGCCTATTCTAAACGAGAACGCCACAAGCGTTTTACAACACAATTTTACCAAAATAAATGTACAAAACATACAATGTCAGTTAACGGACGAAAAATTATGAATTTGTCACGCATCGAACTCAATGGTTTCTCTTCAAGATACGGAAAATCACACAGTTTATGAAAATGATCTCTTTTCAGCATGAAAAAAAAAAAAAAAACAATTAGGTTATTTTCATACAGAAATACAGTGCACTGTTTGTCTTGTGAGACTTCCAAGTGAAGTTAGAAAAGTAAAAGTACAAGAACGTCAAACACGGCCGATAAGCAGCTGGGTTCAGGTTTCACCCGTTTCAAAACAATTGCATTTTAAATACATTATTAAAACTGTTCATATAGAATATACACAATACCAGATAGGTCTAACCTTTGTACAACATTCTAAGCTTTTCAAAACAGTCCTGAACGAATGCTATTGTTTGTCTAAAATGTAATTTTGAGCACGTTTTGGTTGAAAAGACTACCGAATTGATTGTAAGTGAAGATTTGTCGAAAAGACTGAAAAACACATAAAATTAAAACGATAACAACTCCATGACAGCATAATTACATTTATTACAATTTTCTACTTACAGAATAGTAATATCCATTGATAGTTTATCCATAAAATTGTTTTTAAAATCCTTTTTTGTTGAAAAAACTGTGTCGATGACAAACTTTCCCTCAAATCCGCACGAGTGTTGTGTGACAATCGTTCCTCCTCATACGTCACAGATACGGATCGTCATATGACCTTGAAATTGACCTTGGCAAATACGCTCGCTTTTTGCGCAAAATAACATGGATTTCGATGTTTTTTTAAATTTTTAAAATGATATTAGGTACAAAGCAACCACTTTTCGATCTAATGATGATAAAATAAAATCACTTATTTTTGGTGATACTTGCACTTTAAGATAACGGAACGAAAAGACAAAAAATCATACGTAAAGAAGGAGAAAAAAAAAAGCAAAAGCTATCAAAGCAAAAGAATATTAACAACTGATCGGAACAGGATTACTAAGACACGGGATTACGCGGAATACACTAGCGATCATTATCCCATTTAATAGCGGAGCTCCATACTTAAACAGGAAGTTCCACTATAAAAAGGGCCATCTCACGTCAGCAGAGCTTCATGGCTGCCGATTCGTTAAAAAAACATGGTCGAGGGCACAGCTCCCATCTTGACATCTCAGAAATAATTTGAGATAAACAATAAAGCAAGCTTGAAATCGTAAAATCAATGAATTAAATCGACTGCCTATTAAACACTTTATCATAAAAGACGAAAATAATATTAATTATGCCAGAATTTATTGAAAAATTTAGGGTGAAAAGCTTTAAAAAAATTGTAACATCTTTTCAATAGTCATACGTCCAAATCAAAACATGCGGGACAATTCCCGCCAATTTTGTAAGCGGACGCGTTTGCATATCCGGGAGACCAAGCTTTGCAAAGAGAAAGAAATACTCTTCATTTTGACAGAAATTGAAGTTTATTTATCGCAAATAGAGTCTGGAAAAACGGAAAAATCTCTTCTTACATATCATGCCTTTGACTTCAAAGCAACTCCTGACGTCGTCTTTGACTGGAATTACAAGGAAGGATATGGAGTAAAAAAAACAACTATTTTTCAACATGTTTGTCGAGAAATTTGGATGTTTGCCGAAGACATACAATCTTCAACGGATAAAAAAGCAAAAGATCGACGAAATACACTAGAAAGTGACTTCAATTGCTGATAATCAAAGTTTGAAATCTATTTGACTTTTGAAGAAGATCGAGAATTAAAGGTTGAACTTTTTTACACGTCAAGAACAATGATTTTGAACGATATCTGTGTTGTAAAATTTCAAGTTTTGCATGTTTTAATATGGACGTCCACTTTTGCTTTCTATTACCAATACATCGATAAAAACAATTATAAAGAGCATTACAGAGGTATTTTCATCGGCTGTTCAAAAAACAAGGTACGAAATTATGTAAATTAGCATCTTGTTTTGTTGTGTATTCATTAGCATGTTAGATCAGTTTTTATATCATTTATATGCAAAATACTGCAGAAAACAAACAAACAAAATTGATTTAATTTAGTTTTTTTTGCTTTACAAATATTTTAAGATTTGATTTTTATATATAAGGACAACTTATAAATAGACGTTTTTTTGGTGTACAAGTCATGCTTTTTTGAACTGAAGAGACAATAAAGTCATGGGGATCAGATTTAATTTTCTTGTGTTAACGAATTGTTTCACGTTTTTTGCTATGTTTACAATATCTATTGACATTACCCCTTGATAAATAGTGATTTTTTTCAAAATATTAATGAAAAATATTTCTAATAACAGCGAAAAAACTCTTCATTTGTTCAAAATCACAAAGTCAAAACGCCTTCACGGCGTATCTATAGATTCTCTCTTCTCGGCATCTGATTGGCTAATGAGCTGAATTTGGCCTGGCCATTTCCCTTTTATAGCGGAGCTCCGCGCGGGCCAAAGGCCCGCGCAAGCGGAACACCATACTTAAGAAAAAATGGTAACCCATCGAGTTGATTTTTACTAAAGAAAAGCAAAAGACTGATTACAAAAGATCAAGAAAACGTATTTTCCTTCGCGGAAGAATAGTTCTGACAGCAATATATAAAAAATTGATAAAGAAGCGACCTTGTTTGTTATGAAAACTGTCTTCAAATCGCTTCCCGATCAAGGAAAGTACATAAGCTTACATCTATTCGTCAAAATATGATCAATGTCATTGAAGAAAGAAAACCTCAAGAAAATAATCACTGATAAAGTAAGTTCAAGTGTTTTTATTATCCATGGTTCAAGATTATCATTTGTTTCAAGTTTTGAGAGACAAAACTCAAAAATTAGTTCAATCTTCAACTCGTTTCGTCGTAGTTTTCGTGTAAAAATAGGGACTGTTTTGCAGTCTAAATTAGTTCAATCTTCAACTCGATTTGTCATAGTTTTTGTGTAAAAGTAGGGTCTGTTTTGCAGCCTAAATTAGTTCAATATTCAACTCGTTTTGTCATAGTTTTTGTGTAAAAGTAGGGACTGTTTTGCAGTCTAAATTAGTTCAATCATCAACTCGTTTTGTCATAGTTTTTCCTCATAAACGGAAAACATCAAAGATGAATTGAAATACAAACATAATTTAAAATTGGTTGAATAACTTTTGTTTATTTAGCAATATTAACTATTTTATGCTTACTAAACGAGCTTTTTTAGTAGTTTTTACTTCAAAGTCGTTAAAGTTTTTTTACAGAACAAAATGATGTTTTACACAAAGTTTTTCATAATAAAATACCTTGTTTTAAAATCCTTGTCTTTTCAAATCGATCTTGTGTTGGTAGAACTTATAATTCTTGAGGCGTTTAATTCCATTTCAAAATAACTTTTTGTTTTGTTTTATGATTTGCCATGACTACTTTTTAATAAATCTAATACGATGAAAAGGTTTAACCTTTTCTATCCGGAATCCTAACTCACTTTGAAAAATAAAAGAAGGTAAAAAGCGGCCGTAAAACGACTGTTCAGCCAAAGCACTTTTTCAAGGCGTTATCAAAAGCAAAAAGAGCTTAATGACTTAAAAATAAAAGAGAAAATAATAAGGCTATTCACACTATCGTTTGGGAATCGTATTTTCCATCAAAAACATTTCTGAACACGTTTTTGTCTGAACAACACTATTGACTGAAGTGACAGTTGAAAATTTGAGAAAAAGATGAAAAAGTGCATAGAATGAAAACGATAACCAACCTAAGAAAAAGCAGTGGAATTTTTTACAATTTTTTACTTACATTAAATCAATTTCCATGATGAACTTGCTAATTTCATAATTTTATTGTATAAATTCACACTTTATAAACAGAGAGAAAAACAAAAAGCATATCTATCTATATCCTTTTTCAAGAATACAGTAAGGCAGTACAGAACAATAGAATATAAAGCAGCTTTGAACAAAAATAAGATTAATTGTCATACTAAAAAGTGGAAGAAACTAATTAATTTTGTATAAATATATATCATTGAACTTTCATAAACACAGCACAGGAATTTTTTTTGTTTTTGTTTTTCCTGTTGTTCTTCTCTTTTCTTTTTTTTGCCTTATTATGTTTTTTTTTTTGTTTTGTTTTTTTTTTTAAGTTATTTTTTTCATATTTTTGTATTGTAATTAATTAATCATTGTAATTACAATATCAAGTATATAATATTATCAATTGTAAATATGCTATTCTGTTATAATTGTCAATAAAAATCAATTTCCATTCATGAATTGTCCATTAACATGCTTTTATCGGACTTTTTTCAATGAGAAATCTCCGTCCCTCGTGTAAATGACAAACTTTCCTTTCGTGCGTTGCGTTACATGATGGCGTCATCTACATCGATAGCCAATGAGGTTTTTGACATTATGTCAATCAAAAAGAGAGCGAGAAATATCTGGCTTTTCCAGGGCTTTGTTTTGATTCTCTCTTCGCGCGCTGAATAATAATAAAAAAAAAAAAAAAAATTATTGGGTTTCAAATAAAGTCGTGCTTTTTTCCAATCTGGCCCATTAAAATATTTACATGTATGCTGATTTTGATCTACCTATACAATTGAATGAACTAAACTATAGGTATATCTAATAATCTAATAATTAAAATTGGCTAATCATCGAGTTAGAGGTTGAGTTGAGTTTGAGTTGAGTTTGAGTTAACATTGAGTTAGCTTTGAGTTAACTTTGAGTTAACTAAAATATGAAATACCAATTTTAAATATCAATATAATTTTAATATATGCAATAAAACTGTAAAAAAAATACCTATAAACTTACATATTCAAAAACGAATAAAAAACTGCATTAAGCTTATTTCACGTAGTCAAATTAAAACAACTTTACCTTATATGCTAGCAAATGTAGACAGTTTCTTTCAATGTCACTTCTAGTTAGATTAATTCTTAGTACAATTTCACTTAATACTAGTAAGTTTGACTCTAAATAAATGTAAATAACTATAAAAAAAAATACAGACTGGCCGATAGTCTGGCAGCCATGTTTTTTTTCAACACAGGGATCCCATTCATTTTCCGTGTGTTACAACACAGGAAGCCCATTTTTTGGAAAAACGAAAACGAAAAATTGAAGATTTTTGTTTTTTGTCCTGAAAAGCGGGGATTGTTTTAATTCTACATTAAGATAAATAAGAAATTTCCAATACATTTTTGATGCGGCCAGGAGAGTCTACCTCAACGAGGAACTTTCACATGACACGTGTGGATCTACGCATGCTCGTTTTTTGTCAGCGGTTCATCTTGGACGTCCGTGTCTTGTATGTAAGTATTGCATGAATTCATTCTGCTTTAATGGTATTCCATAATTGTTAAGCATTCAACTAATTGCTGTTTTAATTTCAAATCAATTTCGAGGTAAGTGCTGTTTTAAAACTTAATGAGAAAACTATTTTTATTTCGCGCTTAAATTTCGTATTTCGTCTGCAATTTCTTTTATAAAACATTAAGTTTTCTTGACACAAAAAACAGACACAATATTCTCTGTAAATTAGCTCAGTTGTCCCTTGTGCCGGTCTATTCTATCTTATATGTTATTCTGAATAGCGATTAAAAGGGAAAGGAAGAAGTTATGAAACAGACTGTTATTCTGACGATAATATAGCCTGCAAAACAGGCGTTCTTTCGGGTTTTTGGGAAAAATCGGGTTTTGGCCTTCCTGTGTTAAGCGTTCAACACAGGAAGCCCAAAACCCGATTTTTCCCAAAAACCCAAAAGAACGCCTGTTTTGCAGGCTATTAAACGATAATATAGTCCCAGACTAGAAAGCATTTTTTTTTAGTATTTAAGTATTTGAAAATATAAAAGAAAGAAACAAAAAAAGACCAAAAAAAGAAGAAGAAGAAGAAAATATGTGCTTTTTACTCGGTGCAAGCACACGGTGCGCAGAGAGTTGTAAAATGCAAACAGTTTCATGTTCTTGGTTCTTGGTTACACGTTTCGGTGGTGTTTCGTTTCGGTGTTTCGGTGTTTTTTCGCTGCCCTTTTTTCAGATATAGGATATCATATCTAGCAGCCTTAAACTAAGTGCAACTATATCTAAAATAGATTCAACAACAATTAATTCCTCTTTTCTTAGAGTTAGATATCAAGAGTTTATCATGTCGGACCTGCGCTTGAACTTATTACAACGGGTGAAGGAGGAAGGTTTGAAAATTGACTTCGACCCATCAGGAGACGGAATGTGTTTCTATGCCGCAGTTGGCCATCAGTTGGGCATGAGTGCCAATGCAGTACACTCGATGGTGTTCAACTATCTTAAACACCATAGATATGACGTACGTATTTCAGTCTTAAATGTAGGGCTTTGTTAATTTTGTCTATTTTAGATGAATTAAGATTAATTTACACACTACTTTCCTATCCGTTTTTTTATTCTAAAGGAAAATGGAGCAGATCGTTTGAGCTTTCTGTGTAGCCTTGATTTGGGCGATACAGATGTTCCTGACTCGTGGGAAAAAGCCTTGGATATCCTTAAGAAGAACTTTGCCAATTCAATGGTGGTTAGAACAATTCCGGAGCTATTTCACCACGAAGTTGTAGTTGTGACTGTACATGGTGTAGGTTGTACTTGATTTATTAAACATTGCATATTTGAGCTATTGTCATATTATTAGTATTTTTATCATTATTCTTTATGCCATCAGAGTGAGCGCGCGCAATCTGCACTCAGGTTAACTGTTAAACATAACTTAAATTTACATTACTATTAATATTATATTACGTTTTTTTATTGTATTTTTTCAGAAAACAAGTGCCGATTTTGTGAAAACTATTGCCCCAAAAACAGGACCAGCTATTGGCAAGTTATATTTCGGGCATACCGGCAACCATTATGTTGCATTAAAGCCACTAGCTGCCGTGGTAGATCTATCTAAGGATGGAACAAACGAATATTGCGAACCCTTAAAGCACACTAGGCGTACCCAGCCGAAACCCTCTCACGATCAGTCAAAGAAAAGAAAAAAATACCAAAATATGGAATGGTGGGATGATATAGAACCAGACTGTGAACCCGGCGATTGCATATTCAAAGGCAGAGTTCTTGGCCTGACAAAAAAGGTATTATATTATACCTGAAGAATTATATCAACGTTGGTCTTTAACACGACGTAACCGATCTTAAGGTCGTACTCGACCCGTGGAATAGGGTATAAATTTATCTAACGAGTTTCACAGTGTTTTGGGTGCATTCTTCAGTTTTGCTTTGTTTTTTTGTTTTTTTGTTTGTTTGTTTTTTCACGGAAAGCGTCATCTTAAGTACGTACGTTAATGGAAAGCAGTCAAATCTTTGTGTTATTTTGAATTCATTTGCAGGAAATAATTGATCTTGATGGCGATGTCATCAGTTTGTCAAGTGCCGATAGCTCGCCGATAAAACATTGCATAGATAAGGTGAGCTGTATACCTCGTTGTTCATATATTATACTTTTTTAGCATTTTTTTAAGCCCAAGATTACTAGCCTGCGTGCAGCCGGTTTAGTCCTTTGCAACCCGAAATAACAAGCGATTTCTGATTGAAAAAGGTTGGAACAAGCTTTCGACCAACCAGCAAAGAAATTTGCTGCACGCACGCCAAGGATTACCGAAATGGAACACCTCCAAATCCAAGCTGAATATCAAGAGTTCTCCTGTACATAAAAAGCGCTCTTAAAGAACAGAACTTAACAGCCCAGTTAAATATTTTGTATTAGAACTTCAGTCAAAAATAAATCAAAGCAAAACTCAGAGCTCGAGACTTTCCACTCCCTATAAACTTAACTTGATCCGGCCGTATACGAGCTTATTTATTTATTGACAAATTGTGTTCATCTTAAGTTACCAACATCTAGTAATAAATATATTGTTTTGCTTTTATAGGTTGTAAAAAATCCACATGTAAAAAATCACGTGTAAGTAAAAGTTCAAGTTATGATTGCATTTTGGATCGAATTGTCTATAAAGGTTGATAAAACGTCAAGATTGATATATGTTTTTAACATTAGGAACTGTGCAATAATTATCTGGAGGGGGGGTTCTAAACTGAGTTTTCCATTGGTGAGAGGCATTGACTTGCGACTTGCCTACACTTTCATTTTGGTCTTTTTTCTTGCGCATGTAATTAAGTGTAACACAATACTTTGCTATAAAGTAATTCTTATTTCTTGGTTGATAGCAAAAAAACCATTGTAGTGTCATCTGAAAGTGATAATGACCAGGAATTGTTGAAGCCAGTTTTTGAAACGACAAAGATTAGGTCAGTTGATCAAACATTACAAACATTACAAACATTACGAAATCAAACTTGGACATTTTTAATGCTTATAACTCACTTGTGTTGTAGGACATCCAAAAGCGTCAATAGCAAAGCTCCTGTAAGGTATGCTGTGTTAATGCTTAATTGCATTATATACTTTTCTACGTATTGTGAATAGTCCACGACTATCACGACAGTCATGGTCATGATTATGGCTAACAATGGGTAACTTTTCTATTATAATATCCAGACCTAAATTTGAACAAAACGAACCTTTATCCAGTTCCAGTGATGAGATGGATGAGAATGAGTGGAATATTCAAGTGTAAGAGGATAGATAATTTCATGATAACTTCATGCATTAAAGCTTTGTAATCTATCTGTTTTTCAACTTTCAGCAAAAGACAAAAATTAGACCCAGTTATGTGGTACTGCGTGAATCCAGAGGAAGTAAAAGAGCTGCCTTATGACATCAATGGTCTAAAAATGTATCATGTCCCTTATACAGCCGAGAAACGAGATGTGCAGGATGGGAGGAGATGGAAACCTTGGGTTACCTCAAGCCGAAAAGGATTTACAGGAAAACGGAACGTACAATCATGTAAAGGCTCTTATATTTGTTCCTGGGATGATTGCTGCTATAAAAAGGAATTTGCAAAACCCAATAGTGTGCAATTCTTTAACGCAAATGGAAAAATGCATTGCAGATCCTGCAATAGAAAAGGAGTTTATGTCCCTTGCCCAGCGAGGAAGATCAGCGAGTTTCCCAACAATTCGTATGTAGCTACCATTTACCACATTGGTAATCACACCTGCACTGCTGTACCGAAGCCTAAAATCAATGCACATCATGACATCGAGGAAATGTTTAAGGCAGATCAAAAGATGAAACCATCAGCTGTTCCAACAGCAAAGTTGACTTCTATGATTAGAGAAGGAAAATCGTGGAAGGAAATTGAAGAAAGTGCAGAAGGAATGCTAGACAAGAATAAAATAAAAAACATTAAAGCAAAAGTGGTGAACAGCATGCACCCAAATGGCCACAATTTTGATGCAGTAGCGGAGATAAAAAAGAAAACTGATGAAAAAGACCGATACCTAATATGGAAGATAAACAACCGCCACTTCAATTGCAATGGCCAAGGAAGTTATGTATTTAAGATGAGCAACGAAAAGACAGAGATTTGTGTGCAAATGGATGTGCAAAACAGTGAACATCCTTTGTCCAAAGAATATTGTTTCTTGGATGCTGTCCATAGCAGGTGCCAAGGGTTTAAGACATTGACGTTGTGGGTATGGCACCCTACATTGAATGAACTAATCAATTTAGCTACAATGGAATGTGAAGCGGAAACCAGTGAAATTATACAAATATTCTGGACTAACGTCAATGAAGTGAGTATCATTTCCTTAAAAAAAATACTGGTTTGACAAGAGAAACAGTAACAATGTAAATTTTGCGCCAGCCAGAGTCATCAATTATTAAAAAAAAAATTAATGTTTTTTTATAGGTACTTCAAGATCTAACTGGCGACATAACATACCTCTTTAATCCGATTGGGTGGATGTTTGACGAAGCGGGTGCAAATTGGGATGCTGTTGAAAAGATTTTTGGAAAAAACGCCCGGGCAAACCGGTCTGTTTCCTGTAAATTTCATTTCTTCCAGTGCGCAAGGCGGCAAGCAAGTGGTAACTGGAGTGAAAAGGCAAAGAGAGTTTTTAACGACCTTGTTAGAGATATTAGCAAGGCACTAACGCCGTACCTCTATGATCAGGCGAGGAGAAAACTTCAAGCGTTTGTAGAAGAAAAAAAAAGTAAGAGAGGCCACATAATCGGCTGGTTCAAATGGTGGCACCAAAGGAGAACCCATATATTTGATGCATTTAAATGTGACGCTCCTCTTACACCTACTGTCAACTTGGCGGAGGTTGGCCACTCCAAATGGGCCAAAAAAGGAGCATATAGATTGTCGCTAGCAGTGGCAGCAGAAGAAGATGTAGCTGAGGCCATTCTCCTTTCAAAAAAGCTGACAGCATTTGGATGTGGCTCGTATAAAGGAGGAGCTAAACGCAGCCAAACCGACAGGCTTAGGTTGAGCCTCAGTCAGCAAGTGGCAAGAGCCAAAGCGTTCGGCGATGAAGTTGCAAATAGCAATGTTGAAAGTGAACTGTATAATGAAGCCGCGTCATCACGTAATAGTTCAGTTGATCCTAATTGTTCTCATCGAGCAACAAAGAAAGGACAGAAAAGACGTTTAGATGACCTTCAATCATCCGACTCTGACGACGATTCTGAACAGGAAAAAAGACAATCAAGGGACGGGAGATTTCGATCTAGGCCTAGCAAGGCATTCCAAAGATCGCTCGAAAAGGCAAAGACTGGTCAATTTTCTCTCGTAGACTCCACTGAGCCTGGAAAAAACGAGAGATCATTTACATTAAAGTCAGGTAGCAATGTCTATGAAGTGATCATCTCAAAATCACCCACATGTGATTGTCCATTTTCAAACAATGTCAACGTATGTAAACACGTAATACATGTCTTGTTGAAATACTTCAAAATAAAAGAAAATGACTATCTCATATACCAAAAAACTTTTACATCAAAGGAGGTAGAAAAACTGTATCAACACCTGGATGTACAGCCCCAAAGCATTTCAAATGCCACAACGGGAACTCGGCCATGCGATCACAGCCCATCGACATGGGTTGTAACAAAACTCAAAAATCAGCCTGGACCTAAGCCATCATGTGCTAGCTACAGCTGTAGAAAAAAATTCCTACCTGGAGACCTCTGCATTGCTGTAGAAGGGCTATATACGCCTCCTCATAAAGATCAAAACGGAAAGTCCTTTAAAGTCAAACGCACTTTTCGATTTTGTGTTAAAAACGAATGTGTTTCCATTAAACCAAAAGGTAGCAATCTCCAAGTACCTCCATCTAAGGCAACCTTAGATCAACACGAAAGTTTTACGGCCAAGGAGGTCCAAATTTATATGGAGTTTAATATGTAAGAGTTACATACCGACTTGATTGATTTAGCTCGAACGTTTTACGAGAATATGTGATTTGATCAAATCAAGATAAACAGTTTTGCATTATGATAACTTTCTGTCAATGTTATAAAAGAGATGACTCATAAGAAGTTGTGTGTCCATCGTGTTATGGATGCACTTGGGAGGTTGCCTAAGCACTCAAGAAGCTTCGCGTCGCTTCGCGTCGCGTCGCGTCGTGCAACTCATTACGCTTCTTTCGTGCTTAGCAACCTCCCACGTGCATCCATAACATGATGGACGCAGTCTACTTATGAACCGTTTCTTATAGGCTTATAGCCGAACATTCGAGGTATTTAACTAATTTATTTAACACTTGAGTAGGTTTTCTCACAAAAAAAAAACACAATGATTTAATCCTATTCTAACAAAGACACAGGATTTGAGTTAATTAAGAAATAAAAGAACGGCTTTACAAATCTCACTAATTAGTTATCTACTGGGTGTCGCATTTGATAAAATGAATAATATGAATAGAAAATGTGCATTTTTAAATCAAAATCTTATTGATAGAACACAATTGAAGGAGGTTCGAGTCCTGACATTGGTACTCAAAGACTTTTTTTCTCCAAAAATCGCTATCTAGTAAAATATTTCTAATATTTCTAAAGTCTAATGTTGCAATAAATAATAATGGCAAGGGTTATAACTAGATATAGACCCGGGTTTATATCTAGATATAACCCTTGAATTGGTATAATGAGGGGTTTATATCGGAGATACATCCCTATGAATAACAAAGAAAACCGTGTCAAGTGTGAAATAAGTAGCTATACATATCATGTGTTGACTAAACGTTTTGATGTTGCAATTTAAAGCTTAACTTTAAAATACCCTGCCACTTTATGAATATAATTAAAATCTATTGAGTTTTGCATTGTTCTCAAAAGGTCTGACATGATTGCTATTGTGGCAGATGTGGCCGGGTATGTTAACCAGTTGGTAGCATGTTATTGTCTTTGAGATTAAATTTTCTGTCCATCGTTTTAAAATTGTTCATTTATTATAAAATAAATAATAAATTAAAACTGCAACAATAATATAACATGGCATTTATCTCATGATATATTTTATTCGCTTATTTATTATTTATTATTATTCAAATTTAATTATATATGCACCTTTGACCAATAGCTTTATAAAAAGAGAAACATAATATTTTTCCTTTGTTGCATGTGGGAGCCCTGTGTTGAAGATCATGGCGAGTCTCGGCCAGTATGAATGTATATGTTGATGTTTTTTTTTACATTTATCAGTTTGGAGTCAACCCAGCAAGTATTGTGTAAAATTGTGCTGAAAACGGATTTAACTAAATATACGATTGCAAGAAACCAACAAAATTTGCGTGGATATAAGGGAAAGCCGTTTTATTTCAACTATACATGAAATGCTACTTATGAGTCTATCGCTGATGAGTCTATAGTGACATGCAACACAACTTCCATACATTTGAAGATGGTGTAAGTTTAAGTTTATGGTGTAAGTTCTGACAATATATTTTTATAGATTTTTAATATATATATTTTATATATTTTGTTGAGGTTGACTCTCCTGGCCGCATCAAAAATGTATTGGAAATTTCTTATTTATCTTAATGTAGAATTAAAACAATCCCCGCTTTTCAGGACAAAAAACAAAAATCTTCAATTTTTCGTTTTCGTTTTTCCAAAAAATGGGCTTCCTGTGTTGTAACACACGGAAAATGAATGGGATCCCTGTGTTGAAAAAAAACATGGCTGCCAGACTATCGGCCAGTCTGTATTTTTTTTTTATAGTTATTTACATTTATTTAGAGTCAAACTTACTAGTATTAAGTGAAATTGTACTAAGAATTAATCTAACTAGAAGTGACATTGAAAGAAACTGTCTACATTTGCTAGCATATAAGGTAAAGTTGTTTTAATTTGACTACGTGAAATAATGCAGTTTTTTATTCGTTTTTGAATATGTAAGTGTATAGGTCTTTTTTTTCACAGTTTTATTGCATATATTAAAATTATATTGATATTTAAAGTTGATATTTCATATTTTAGTTAACTCAAAGCTAACTCAAAGCTAACTCAATGTTAACTCAAACTCAACTCAAACTCAACTCAACCTCTAACTCGATGATTATCCTATCTCCTAATAATTAATCTTATTATATATTTCTATCTATTAGTTAATATTTACAATTGGATTTTCAACTTATTTACTAATTATATATTTTTACAGATAAAATTGAATGACTTTATCAGTACAGTCTGGCTGTATTTAGCTCTACTGCTGATTTTAACTTAGATTTAGAGTAATATTTACATTTTCTGTTGAAAGCACTAACAGTTTCGATCTTGTGGGTTTCAGAGGGTAGGTCATTCCATATGGAAGGTGCAAGAAAGGAGAAGCGACGTTTTCCTGAATTAGTTTTGGCCTTTGGGATGGTTAGATTATATTTTGAGACCTGCCTAGTAGTGTATTTATGGTGTGGGCGGCTTATCTTACTTGCTAAAGAGTTAGGAGCAAGTCCGTTTAGACATTTAAAGACAAGGTTGGCAAGCCTCACACGAATAATGTCAGAAATAGGGCACACCCCAAGTTTTTGGAAAAGGTTGATAGAGGGGGTCGAAAAGTCAGAGTTAAGTAACAACCTAACAGCACGCTTTTGAGCAAAAAGCAGATGTTGGAGAAGTTCAGAAGAGCAATTTCCCCAGACAGAGCAACAATATTCTAATGTTGGTTTGGCTATAGTGTTATACAGAAGTAAGATGTGTCTGGGGGACAGGTATGGTTTAGCTCTTCTTAACATTTCAAGCTTAGTATTGAACTTCTTAATAGCGTTAGAAATGTGTTCGTCCCATGACAAAGAGGAATCAATAAAGACGCCTAAGAGCTTTTCACTATTTGATTGCTTGATGTTGATTCCATTTATTGAAATGTTAAGTGGTTCAGAGAGGGAGGCTAATTTCCTTTGAGTGCCAATTAGCAAAGACTTGGACTTATCAGGATGAATTACCATTTTATTATTAGTAGCCCATTGGCTCAATAGGTTAGCACCTGATTGTAGAGATAAGTTTATGTCAGTAACACTTGGTGAGGAACAAGATAGAGTGGTGTCGTCAACGTATAAGTGTGTATTGCAAGATGTATTAGAAAAAGGAATGTCATTTACATAAACAAGAAAAAGCAGTAGGCCTAGGCATGACCCTTGAGGCACACCATTAAGCATAGGTAAGGTGTCTGATTTTAAAGAACCAATAGAGACAAGCTGTGATCTGTCTCATAAGTACGAGGAAAACCATTGGTAGGCAGGCCCTTTGACACCATAAGATGATAGCTTCCCCAAGAGGATGTCATGATTGACAAGATCAAACGCTTTGCGGAAGTCTATTAGAAAGACTCCAGTTAGTTGGCCTTTGTCCATAGCCTCTAGCCAATTATCAGTTAGAGTTAGGAGAAGAGTCTCGCATGAATATAAAGGGCGAGAGCCAAACTGAAATGCACTTAGAAGGTTGTTGTCCTGGAGATAATTAAGTAGATGTATACTAAAGTGACGTTCCAGAATTTTAGAAAGTGACGATAACACAGAGATGGGGCGATAATTATCCACATCATGCTTGGGTCCTGACTTGTGAACTGGGGTGATCTTACTAGTTTTCCATTGTTTTGGAAATTTTCCAGATGAAATAGAGAAGTTGTATATATAGATCAAAGAGGGGGAAATATATGGACATGCCATCTTCAACAATTTGGTGTTGATTGAGTCGACCCCTTTAGCTTTGTTGTCAGGGAAGCTATTGATTTGTTCAGACAGAAATGTTTCAGTCATAGCCGGTACAAAGGAGAGAGAGGAGACATGTTGCGATTGTTTACTTAGAAATTGATCTACTATAGTAGTAGGTTCAGATTGGGTGTCTGAGTGCTGGGTCCCAGATTCATTGAGAACCTTGTTTGCAATGTTGGAAAAGTGATAGTTAAATGCATTGGCAATATCATTTTGGTCAGTAAGAGACTCACCATTTTGAGTTATATTTGAAGGAAGGACAGCTTTGGACCCCATGTTTGCTGCTCGTTTTAGTACTTGCCATAGCTTGTGGGTGTTTTCTTTGTTATCTTCAATTTGATGGGAGTAGAAATTCCTTTTTGCTAACCTGATATTGAAAGTTACCTGGTTCCTAAAACTCTTATATTCACTCCATTGTTCAGAATTCCTAGCTGACTTCTTAAGATTATTTCTAGTCCTAATACTTGTTAAGATATCTTTGGTTAGCCACTGAGGCAATGCTACTGATTTAACTCTTTTTTCACATATTGGAAGATGACTATCAACAATATTATTATAAATGCTGTACCACGTATCTAAAGCATCTGATGGATTATCAAAAGAGTCTATTATAGACCAAGGGGCCAGTTTTAAATCATCTATGAATTTAGTTTGGTCAAAGTTCTTGAATGATCTCGTCTTATTACAAAAACTGGGTAGTGATCACTTATAGAGACGTTTGATACATGAACCTGATGAACGTTTTGAGAGTGTGATACGTAGATATGGTCAATCAGTGTTTTTGTGATGTTAATATTTCCATCTGGTCGAGATTGTCTTGCGTCAACACGTGTTGGGGCATTAACTATTTGTTGAAGGCCGAGGGCATGAAGGCTTTTTAAGAGTTTGTTGGAACGGTTCTTGGTATTTAAGATGTTTATATTGAAGTCCCCCAATATAAAGTGTTCTTTGTTTTCTTTAGAATGTTTTCAATGCACATCTTCAGAGAGGCATCGTATACGCTGTCTGCAGATGGAGGTCTGTAAACATTCAGAACCAGAAGTGGAGATATGAATGGAATAGTGACTTCGATGCATATACACTCCAGTAGTTGATCGGTGGTAAGATCATCCCTGACAGAGAACTGTATTGTGTTATGGACGTAGATGGCAGTTCCTCCTCCAGTTGTGTTAGTTATACGATCGCGCCTGACAACAGAATAGTTATCGATTGCAATCATACTGTTAGTCCAATTATCGTTAAGCCACGTTTCTGAAATTGTAAGGATATGCACTGTGGGTTTTTTATTAAGTAGTAATTTTAGTTCTTGCAGTTTTGTTCCAGATTTGATACTCTGTACATTTAGGTGACCAATGATTAAACCCTTGATGTTTTCCTTAGAATCAAAGAAATCAGTACCAGGTACTTTGGTTAACTTTTGAGGTGGACTCTGGTGTCTGTTATTGTTATTGATGTCGGGAAGTGTATTAGCTCTAGGATGTTTAGCTTCAATAGTGTCATTGATGTTATTTATGGTATAATCTAAAGTTTGGTCATCCTGGTTAGTAAATGATGAACAAAGCGGACACGTCCATGCATATTCAGTAAATAGGATATTAATAAAGTCGTCGTAAACCAGGTAGGCGCAGCTGTAATGAAGCCACCGATTGCATACATCACAAAGAAGACCAGCGCGACTGTCCAAGTTTTGTTTACATTGCATACATGTTAATTTAGTTGAATCTTTATCTTGCGCTAGCACGTGTCTATTGTAAGGTGGATGAATAGATATGCAGTTGGCAGATGGGTTATGGTATTTTATACGGCCATATGAGTTATTATTCCTTTGAGTTATTCTAACCGTGATTTCTGTAGCGCAACAGGAGTCAGGGCCAGGATGCTGGTGAACATCGCCAGAAAGGACTATTTCCATGTAGTTAAATGATGCAGTTGAATTAGGATAGTATTGAATAGGGCATTTAATCTCCGAAAGGTTATATTTTTCGATTAAAAATGCTATAGAAATTACAATAAACATGCTATAGAAATTACAATAAACAGTAAGTTGTATAATAAATCCCTTATTAGATATTTTCTTGGGTATTACGGGCTGGCATTTTACTCATTGCTTGCTGATTAAACGTACGCAACTCGTAAAATATCAGCACGTATATTATACCCAAGAAAATATCTAATAAGTGGTATTTACATGCACATATTGATGCTGTAAGAAAAAATTAAACTGGGAGCTCCGCTATTAGGTAATATACAAATTAGGTAATACCTAATAGCGGAGCTCCCAGTCTAATTTTTTCTTACAACATCAATATGTGCATGTAAATACCACTTATTAGATATTTTCTTGGGTATTATGTGCTGATATGTTACGAGTTGCGTACGTATTGCGTACGTAAAATACAAGCAATGATTAAATGTCAGCCCGTAATACCCAAGAAAATATCTAATAAGGGATTTATTATAATTTATTATTCACTGTTTATTGTTTATTGTTTATTGAAAAATATAACCTTTCGGAGATTCAGCGCGCGGAGAGAAAATCAAAACAAATAGTTAAAACACAGGCAGCCCAAGCAAATCACTTGTATTCAGTGGATTTTTTTTTTTTCAATAAAATGTTACTAAACTTTGTCGTGATGTATGTACTAAATACTTTTTGGATGAGCTCCCGAAAGATATATTTAGTCAGTTAGTTCGGAGATATGTGTGACGCAAGACCCATTTAAATCAGACTCCTTCAGGTTTCGCTAAGAATAAAACATTTTTTTGAATAAAACCAAATCTTGTAATTGCCAGTCAAATGATGAACATGAATTCATTAACTGACTATTCTTTTCGTCTTGAGTTTTGTTGATGCAAAACACTATATATATAGAGAGAGTAGAACACTAACAAATTTGAATTCTTATAGTGTTGGTGTACAATTTATTATGAAGATTGTTTTAAAATACACTATCCTAATTATGTTCCATATATTTCTCTTAAAAAATAACATAACTTAAGTTATTTACAAAAGATAATGCATTGCCTGCTACGAAAAAACCAGATGTAAACCACTTGGGGAACAAAATTCTGGAAAACGTAGTCCCGACCAATGCAAATGCATGGTAGCTCCGGGGGTTAGAGCATTATGAAAGATTAGCTAAATTAAACTTATATATAACATTGAAAATAAAATCATAATATAATTTTCGTAATCCGATTATATTCCAATTATACCAATGTCATTAATTACATGTGCTGATCAATACAAAACTGTTTGCCCACTGATCTTCAAATTCTTACAGTTAAGTAATTCTCCCTTGTTTTAAATAATAATATGTTATAGTACTCAATACAGCATTCAATTTCAGATTGTATGAGGTTGCAAAAAAAGGATGTATTTAGTATGTAAATATACTTGTCGTCAATCTGAAAAAAAAAAAAATGATTGTAAATGATTATGCAAATAATAATTCAATACAGTTTATTTTAAAACATCTTTCTACAGCTGTGTTAGTACAGTAGTCCAAGGAGACAAGTGGAGTATCTACGGCCGAACTAATTGTTTTAGTAAAAAACATGTCATCGGTCAAATAAAGAATAAAAATCAGAACTTTTTCAGACATGGCATCTACTGGTGGTATGTCAAACAATTAGACCATTAGTAGAGTAGCCAATCAGAACACAGGATTTGTGAAAGACCATTAGTAAATTGTTTATAGTAAATGCAGAGTAAATGAGAGAAAAAATAATAAATGTACCTGCTTACTAAAAACAAATGTCTGTGCAAATATCTGCCAACTGCAAACCTATATAAAGAAAAAAACTAAAATAAAAATGATCTTAATTAGACATGATGAAAATAAACACAATAGTAAAAATAATGATAATGATGAAAATCATAATAATGATTCTTGATGATAGTCATGATAACTATCATAATAATAATGCTAATAATGACACTAATATACCCCCCCCCCCCCCCCTAAGTATAAAAAACTGAACCCCCTGGAAAGGACTGTAATCAAAGTTAATCAGCATGTGGAACACTATAATTGAGGTAGATTTGGAGTTCTCTAGGTATTATTATCCCCACCCACACCCTAAAAGCAAAAAATGACCCCCTCCACCCCCTGGACGAATCTGGGTGCGTTCCATAGCTTAAATTAATCATCATGTCAAATACTATATATATGTGCCAAATTTGGTGTTTTTATCCCGAAGTGCACAATTAATTAGGCCCTTTTTGCACCATATTGCTGGACTAAACATTTCACATACGTATCTAAACATTTCTGCAATTCAGTCTCTATAATGTGGTACTATATCTAATTTATTCAATGTATTTATTATATGACTGTTTAATTTCTTGCATTCTGATTGGCCTTATTACTTGCTGTATTTTGCCGTCCATGTGCACGGTTACACACAGGTTCAATGATTGTTGAAACTTAAATTCTAGCACACACCACTTGTTATTCCTAAAAGCGTGCTGCTTTAATTTATTCATGGTTTAGGGAGAATGTAGCAAATCATATGGCAAAACAATATTCACCTTGCTTGCTCTGTCTGTACTGAAAAATATCATATCTCACTATTTGCTGCACAGTCCACAACCTATTATGTCCTTGGACTGTATATTCAAAACCTCTGTACAGACCTTGCACTTAGTTAATAATCCTAAATAGTGTCTCATTGTCATCACAAAATGATCAAATTATTTGTTCAGTAATTAACAATGTGTTTAACTTGTACAAATTCATTTCACAAGAGCTAACAATTGTACAATCCCATTCATTGATAAATAAATCCAAATAAATTGAATTTATGTGGTTTTGGTCAAGCAATATATCAAAAATATGCATGATAAACACTCAATATATTAATTTTATCATATCCATTTTGAAATCAATATACAATTCAGATCTGTAATTTCATTGGTTTTCCAAAATTTTAAGTCTGAATTACATATAAAAATCCATAGATTAGGAATTGGTTTTAAAATGACTTGAAATATAATTGATTATTAGACGTGCTGATATTGAGTAAATAGTGATTCAGACATTGTTCAAGCTGAGCATTTTGCCACATGAACGAATTAAAAATATAATATTGATGACAGTTTTTGACTTAATTCTGGTATTAATTAGGCCCTTTTTTGCACCATATTGCTGGACTAAACATTTCTGCTATTCAGTCTCTATAATGTGGTACATAACTATATCTAATTTATTCAAGGTATTTATTATATGACTGTTTAATTTCTTGCATTCTTATTGGCTTATTGACTTGCTGTATTTTGCCGTCCGTGTGCACGGTTACACACAGGTTCAATGATTGTTGAAACTTAAATTCTAGCACACACCACTTGTTATTCCTAAAAGCGTGCTGCTTTAATTTATTCATGGTTTAGGGAGAATGTAGCAAATCATATGGCAAAACAATATTCACCTTGCTTGCTCTGTCTGTACTGAAAAATATCATATCTCACTATTTGCTGCACAGTCCACAGCCTATTATGTCCTTGGACTGTATATTCAAAACCTCTGTACAGACCTTGCGCTTAGTTAATAATCCTAAATAGTGTCTCATTGTCATCACAAAATGATCAAATTATTTGTTCAGTAATTAACAATGTGTTTAACTTGTACAAATTCATTTCACAAGAGCTAACAATTGTACAATCCCATTCATTGATAAATAAATCCAAATAAATTGAATTTATGTGGTTTTCGTCAAGCAATATATCAAAAATATGCATGATAAACACTCAATATATTAATTTTATCATATCCATTTTGAAATCAATATAAAATTCAGATTTGTAATTTCATTGGTTTTCCAAAATTTTAAGTCTGAATTACATCCATAGATTAGGAATTGGTTTTAAAATGACTTGAAATATAATTGATTATTAGACGTGCTGATATTGAGTAAATAGTGATTCAGACATTGTTCAAGCTGAGCATTTTGCCACAGGAACGAATTAAAAATATAATATTGATGACAATTTTCGACTTAATTATACGATTTACAGAAAGTATAGTACATACACCATGGTCACAGTATTTATCTAATATGTCTATGCAAGTACATGGGCTGATCACATTGTGATACAAGCTGTAGCTGATGCTAAAATCGAGTAGGATAAAAAATAAACTTAGAAATTCTCAAAAGCCATGACATAAAGAAGATGTTTGAAGATTTCCAGTAACTTCAAACTAGGTCACAGACAATTAAAAGTCGTCTGCACTACATAAAACAATTTGACAAGAACAAAACAATAAACAAACTTCAAAAGAGTATTAGTTTTAAAGCACATTCCACCATTTTGTATCTGTAAATCATCCAAATAATGTCTAAATGCTTCAAAAGTTAGTTCTACGCCAAAGTAGAAGAGGATAAGTATGATGATTGCAATATGAAATCCACTATAATAATACAAAACTCAAAGCCATCTTGAAATTGAAGGAAAAGACAGTTTTTCTAATCATATGAAGTATACGGAATAATCATTGCAGGCGCCAAACTAGTAGGACATTTCGGTATCAACAATGGCTACATACTTTTTGTCCTTTTAAACTCCAAAAGCAAAGTCAGATAAACTAAAACACTGCTTTCGATTCTTGTTATTTTTATAGCACTGCTGGTTATAGTTTCCCACCTAATCTTGCTTGATAATTATGTTCATGCACTGTCATGATCACGTAAACTTACCGCCGACCGTAGTTTTAAAAGCTTATAACTAAAATTAACTATCAACTTACTTCTCAAAATATGCCAATCTCCCCAGCCACAGAGGAACCAAAAAGAATGACTTGTTGAGTCAGTTGATGAGGAATTACTTATAAATCTCAACACTCATTAGCAGAATAAGCCTTGCAAAACATCACAGTTGGTTGTCCAGTTGTCAAACTTTACGTACGACCTGTCACATGAAAATGTAAAACAGCATTCCGTTTCCGCTGGCCACTTGAAATTCTTAACGGATAAGGCTAGCAATGCTTGCTCATAAGCTAATAGATAAGAATTCTTACCTATTCAGGTTTATTTATTTATTTATTGACAATATTTTAGGAGAGATGCCCAGTTCAGCGAAGCTGGTTTAAATGGGGCTTTAAATGGGGACAAACACTTACATTAATATTAACATAAAACTATCTACTAAATTTTAATTACCTGAGAAGAATGGGGCTCTTGTACTTTCCCCTTGTAGAGCACTAGGTTGTAGTTTCATTCTCTCTCGTGAATTTCTCTTTCTTACCCTCTCCTTTTTTTTTCCTCTTCAGTCAATTTCTCTCGCGAAGTTCTTTTCCTTTCCCTTTCATTTTCTCTGTTTTCCTCGGAAGACATTTCTCTCAAAACCCTTTTTCTTTGACTTTCATTTTCTCTGTTTTCTTCTGACAAGTTTCGTCTACAATCTCGTTTTCTTTCTCTCTCAAGCCTGCGCTGTTCTTCATTGAAACTCCTTCGCCGTTCTCTTTCTCTTTCTTGTCTTCTTCTCTTTTCCTCTGCTGTTAACTGTCTTTTTCCCTTATTAATTTCGTTTTCTTTTTCTTTTGGCATTTTTTTAAATTGAAAAAAGCTTAAGTAAAAGCGATAAAAAAGTTGAACGTCGAGAAAAGCTAGAAAAAAGTTTTCTCAGGGAAGGATATTTTGACGCGCGCGCCCTCTTCAATTCCCGCCATAAATAAGTAGCCAATCAGAATCGCGATGTACACGGACGGACGGACGGACAGAATCGGGATTCCTGTGTCGGTCGACGAAAAATCAACTAGATGGGTTACCATTTTTTCTTAAGTATGGTGCTCCGCTGGCGCGGGCCTTCGGCCCGCGCGGAGCTCCGCTATTACCTAATTTGTATATTAGCGGAACTTCCTGTTTAAGAAAAAATGGTAACCCATCGAGTTGATTTTTCATGGACACCACATACGATCGCGGGCGCGTACGTCCGTACAACGTCCGTGCCCATCGCGATACTGATTGGCTGTTACATTTCGGCGGGAAAGTGATGCGCGCGCGCGCCGAATAGCAGAGCCCGAATCGAAAGCAGGTTGTTCTTTTATCGACAAAAAAAGTCAAATAAAAAACAACAACAAAATACAATACTTAAAATATCAACTGAGAAATATGAACATCGAAGAATCAAATTAAGATAGTTTTGGCCGAAGAAGAAAATAAACTTGGGCCGGATACAAAAATGAAGAAATTGAACAGTAGAACTGAAAGGCCAAGAAAACGTGTCTGTAGATAAAACCTCTGTGAAGATAAAGACTACCAAAGAAGAAAATAAACTTGAAGGAGACAAAAATAAAGAAATTTATCTCAAGAAAAGGAAAAGATTGAAAGGCCAAGAACACTTGTCTGTAGAAAAAACTTCGTAGAAGAATAAAGACTACAGCAACGTAAAAGAATTGAAAAAGAACGTAAAAGAATTGAAAAAGAAGCGACTTTATTCGTTATGAAAACTATCTTCAAAATGCTTCCTTCCGTATAGTTTATTGATGGATTTTCAAGCTTGGCAGTTTAACTATGACCATGTTTAATTCATCAAAACTGATTCAAGTATATTCATGTATTCGTCAAAATATTATCGATGTCATTGATAAGAAGAAAACCTTTGGAAAATAATCACCGATAAAGTAAGTTCAACGGATTATTTATTTCAAGTTTTTTGAGAAAAAACTGTTTGATAACGAGCGTGAAAAAACACGGCCTAAAAACTTGAAATAATTATTAAGCTTCAAAAAGGAAGAATCTGTTCTCTGATTTATTATAGAAAGAAAAAAGAAAACGTTTATCTCCATTTGATTTACTTTGTTTACAAGTGTGTAAATTGTACTTTTTGTGGTATTTGGTCGATTCAAAAAGGTGCTTTTCACAAACTCATCAACGGAAAACATTAAAGATGAATTAGAATACAAACATAATTCAAAACTGGTTGAATAACATCTGTTTATTTAGCAATATTGACTATTTTATGTTTACTAAACGAACATTTTTATTATAGTTTCTATTTCAAAGTTGTTAAAGTTTTTTTACAGAACAAAATGATGTTTTACACAAACGTTTTCATAATAAAATACCTTGTTTTAACATCCTTGTCTTTTCAAATCGTTCCTGTGTAGGTAGAACTGATACTTGAGGTCTTTAATTCCACTTCAAAAGAACCGTTTCAGGTCGTTTTTGTTTTGTTTGAATTTTGAAGATTTGCCATGACTACTTTTTTTAATTGTAAATTTAATTCGATGAAAAGGTTTTTTTTTATAAAGAAATGTTATAGAATTCCCTTTTTTCCTTTAAATACATAGTTACCATCCTATTAAGTACTTGTTCAAGTAACGTTTTTGTCAATTTGAAGCTCAAAATCTTGATTTTTCTCAGCGTTTTGTCTATGGGACTTTATCATGCACGCTGTGTCGTGCGTGACATAATTCACGCTGTCACGAATTTTTGTACGATTTGAGTCTCAAAAAGTGAAATCTAAAAATTCATATCTTTTTCAAAAACACGTGGATACCCCTAATTTTGTTTCTCTAGAAACGTTATAGTGATATCGAAGTTTTTTTCTAGGTTCATATTTTAAAAATAGAAATGGGTTGGGTTGGATTTTTTAGTTAATAATTCATTATGCACACAAAATACCTTTTTCATAATTTGAGCATAAAATTATTGAAAAATATAGTACGCTGTATGCGTGATAAATAAGATTTTTGAATTTTTATCGAAAATATATATATCGCAGATTATTATTTGCTCATAAAGTAAATAAAATTAAAAGTCCGTTCCACCTATATGTATGATTTTGTAGTTGTCTTTTGCGGTTACATAACTAAAATAATTACAGTTTAGATTAGGCATGGCCCATGCACAAAAACTATTTACATGCACATATTGATGTTGTAAGAACAATTTAAACTGGAGCTCCGCTATTAGGTATTACCTAATTTGTATATTACCGGAACTTCCTGTTTAAGAAAAAATGGTAACCCACCGAGTTGATTTTTCGTCGACCAACACGTAGGATCGCGGGCGCGCACGTCCGTACAACGTCCGTGCCCATCGCGATACTAGATTGATTTAGCATGAAGACGCGGCCTTCATACAGGACGTCGCTCGCGGCCAAAGAGATTGGAACGAGGCAATTTTCCCGCGTCTTGTTGTCACGGCCGCGCGTCCGCGACGTCAAAACAACAAGTTTCACGTCTTGACAAAACGGCGAAGTAAACAATGGCAACTACAAGTAAAAAGTGAGTAAATTTGCAGTATTTTTTCTCATTAAGAGATAGTTCATAGATAGCGTGCGTATATCCAGTTCTACATGCACGCGGGAGGTTGCTAAGCACGAAAAATAGCGTAATGAGTGGCACGACGCGAAGCGGAGTGCCACTCTAGCTATTTTGAGTGCTTAAGCAACCTCCCAAGTGCATGTAGAACTGGATATACGCACAGCTATCTATGAACTATCTCTTTTATAACATAGACAACGTATTTGTACACACAAAGGTTTTCATATTTCAAATAAAGTCTGTTCAAATGACAAATTCTCCTAATGTTACGCACGCTTGGCGTTTTACAAACTCGGTAAGTTTCCAGTTTTACAAATTTTTCAATTCTATTCACAATGAATAGCGAGTGCCGAGTCATTTTACATCAAAATAATGAAAGGAAAATGCCCAAATTGTCTTAAACATATTGATATAAAAGTCCAGTCTCTAAAACAAACTCGATACTGTCAAAAGTGTAAGTTTTCAAACTAAGGCTGAGTTATTTACTAGCTGAGGATAAAGACAAATTCAAACTTTTCAAAGGAACCAATTGTCGATATGTTGTGGAGCTCTTCCTTGGACTTCATGAAGGTGCCAATTATTCTTTTGAGCTGCCGTTGCTACTGGAGGTAGTTGAGGGGAAGGCTGACTTTGCTCGAGGCGTCTTGAAAGGACTTCGCTGCAATGATGAAGCTGTGCAGTCGATGGTCGAGTGTTGTAATGGCTTAAACTTTGTACACATCTTTGGCCAGAGATAGCCATTAAGTCTCTGATGGCGACTCAAGCATCAAGGAATGGTTAGTGTAAACACGAGACAACTCGGTAGCATTCGGCTAATTTCCTTCAGATCATGCTGTCTTATTTATTTACAATTGTATTTACTCCGAGTGGACGCTTTTCAAAATCAAACTTCATGTGAAGGCTGCCATTTTTTGTTTGGATATTGTCGAATTTCTTTTAGAGACTGGACTTTTAGATCAATATGTTTATGCCAATTTGGGCATTTTCCTTTCATTATTTTGATGCCTCATTATTTTAAACAGACTTTATTTGAAATATAAAAACCTTTGTGTGTAAAAATACGTTGTCTATAATTATTAAGCTTATAAAAGAGATAGTTCATAGATGGTTTGTTACTGAACTTGATTGAGAGTCCAAAAGTTCATTTTGTATAGGCAAAAATTTGGAAATTCATCCATTTTTACAAGGGTAAAAGGGTAAAACACGAAAAAAAAAAAACGCCGGGTGAAAATAAATTGTTTTTCGCGTTGACATGAAAATTGACGTGAGCAAAAATCTATGGTATATCCAAATCTAGTTCATAGATGCTAGCCAATCACAGCGTGCGTTATATACCATCTATGTTATAAAATCTTTTATGGTGCATCTAAATTTGCGTTAAGAGTAAAAACGCCTTTTAAAAATAGGGTTATTCTGTTATTTTTCCACGATTTTTCGAGCAGGTAGCTTTCGGCAAATCTAGTTCAGTCTCAAAATTGCAATTTGACTGTTACAAGAAATACATTGTAAGAAATCTAATTGTTTACTTGTGTTAAAGTAAAAAAGAAAGTTATTTGAAAACTAACCGTATTTATATATACACCTCCACTTATAGCTAGCGTTTTAGTGACATTTTTCTTTGTTTTATTAAAAGGTAAAATTTGCAATTGAATTTTTTTAACACGTACGAAAATTGATTGAATTTTGTCTTGTCTTCAAAGGTCTGTAATGAACTGGACGGATGAGAAAGACATAGTTTTAATGAGGCAGATGGTGGGAGCCGGCCTCTTTGAAAATAAATCTGGCAGTAAAGAAAGAGGAAGAACATGGCTAGAGATAGCCGAGGTCCTAAATACAGACGAGCGGTTTGGTGATGCTCTCACAGCTAGGGGGGCACGAGATAGGTTTACGTTAATATCGAGAAGACACAAAGCGAAGACTGCCAAGAAATACGGAGTACTGGAGGTGGAGGGGAGGAGAGATCAGAATTCGAAGTGTTGGTCGAAGATCTAATTGAGCTGAACGAGGAGTCAGAGAAAAAGGCACAGGATCAAACAGATACACAGAAGGAAAAAGAAAAACAAGAAAAGGAAAAAGCATTGGATATTAGGAAGAAGGCAATGGAAACGATGAGGCCTGCCCCTGGACCTTAAATCGCCGTAATTTAATGCGGTTTAAAGCGTTTTAAGGCGATTTAATGCGATTTAAGAAAATATGACCAAACTTCGAGTGAAGTTTTAAGGCGTTTTAGTGCGGTTTAAGGCGATTTAAGGCGATTTAAGAAAAAATATAAGAAAATCAGAGGCGCCATAAGGCAATTTTAAGCAATTTACAGCGATTTAGGGATGTTTAAGAAAATATATGGTGAAGAAGATGCATTTTCTGGTGGTTTAAGTAATTCTTTTTTGTAAAAATGAACAACATTTTAAGTTCATTTAAGGAAATTTGAAAATAAAGGTATCATTGTTCAAAATATCATTTAAATATAATACTTCTAGTAAGCAAAGGCCAGTTTAAACTTTACATCAAAAATTGTATTCAATAAAGGTCAGTTTTATATTAATATAAGGAATGCCTGTGATTCATTTACATAATTGATTTAGAGTGCAAATATTATATACATGAAATACAAAATAGTACAACATGATGCTAGTTAAAACAATAGAATAGAGTGCAAATAGCGTAACAATTAAAGCACTTTTAAACAATGATTATCAATTATTTTAACATAGTTTAATACTATGAAACCAGTTGTAAAACAATTATTTTTGTACCTTTTTTATTTTGAATATTTTTATCATCAAAACTTTTAAACAACACTTCCTTTGTACATCTTTCTGTATATACATATAAATTAAATAATTCTATACGTTCTGGGTGCTTTCATTAAGGATTGCTGGCTATTTTCTAAGAAACATTTGTTTGAATTTGTATAATATTGCTAACCTCCAACAATAAGAATCTAATCTTTATTGTAGTAGATATTTTTCCACATTAAACAAACGTTTCTGAAACCAGGGACTGAACAGTAACGAAATTATTAAAGCTAATATTTCTACATACCACTGATGAAGATTTAAAGTCCAATTCGCATCTTATCTTGATGTTAGTTAGTGTAAATGTTTCTGAAATTGTCCGTATTTTCCTGTCGCATTGATGATCCTTACAGAAAAACTTGGTTTTTGATACATAAATTATATCTTATGTATAAATAATCTCAGCGTGCATTTTCGGATCTTTCTCAGGAACCCATCCTATTTGACGTTCTCCAGATCGTATAGACAGCAAAATACCCCCAAACCATACCTTGATCCAAAAGCAAGTGTTTTTTCTTATGCTCACTTCAAATACTTCTTCTGGCTGATATTAATTACAGCAATAACCACTTCTTTACTTGATGCATACTTGGACGTTCCACTATTCGAAGGTGATGTCTGTGGCAGGTGGCAAGTCTTTTTTCCTTCTTGTTTCCTGGTTTTGATCTTATTTACAAGATGATCTCTTCTAAGTACCTTTACAGGAGATGACAGAAGCTCAAAATAAAACTATGTTCGAGTATTCCGCCATTTTGATTTGTCCCAGTCTCTCACGCTAAGTCCTGACATGTGACCTATCTGACATGTGTTACTGTGCTGTCATAATATTATCGGATTTGACAGTCTCATGAAATTGACCATCCACTCCCCAATCTCGAGCCCAGCGTCACGTCTGGCTTTTTGTCAGCGGTCTTATGGCGCCCGACATTAGACTCTGGGGGAACGGAATTTTCAGCTCCAATTTTGGAGTTCCGGTTTGGAATGCGCATGCTTAGTTAATATTATAATGATCTGTGGGTTTGGGCATCCTGTGTTACTTAGTACGTTAATGACATTCAAAATATTATTGACCTAGTAGCATTTTTGAATATTTTCTAAGCCAAAATATAAACATTTTCCTCACTAATGAAACATTTAAAGTTTAGGAAGGTTTTTTAACGGCCATCAGGATTTATATAATGATATAAAAACGCGTCTAAATCTCCTTCAATTCAGATCGCTTTAACCGTCGATTTATTTATAGTTTTCCAACGGTTATTAGTTTGCTTTCGTGGTACGATTGACCTTTAGTAAATAACTGGATGCCAAAGGTCTGAGGATTGTCAAGGTTTAGAATAGTTTAAAGCCTATTTTGTGTGTATTCTAATTTGCTTCGCGACTCGATAATCATCGCTTAGCGGCGATACAACATCTCTTCGCTTCGCGACTCGTAAATATTAAATAAACGACGATATTTAATATTCTATCACCGTTGACGTCGTAAAATTTACATTTTGAATGTACATTTGTTTTATACATGATGGACCAATCAGAGCTTTTACTTCGTCTGTTTCCGGTCTGACCATTGTATTTTCAAGGGCCAATCAGCATAAGCATAGAATTCCGGTCCCCCAGAGTCTTACGTTACTCGGCTGGCCAAGAGGAACGAAGGCTCGGGGTTCGAGATTGTCCACTCCCCCATCCCAACGGAGAAACACCTGTGCGGTGTTATCGCAGGCTCACAAAACCAATTTAAAATGGCGAACAGCATTTGCTAAGATAGTTGAAGTGATTTATATTTGCATGTGTTTTCCAATCGTTTATGTAAAATACGCAGACAACCTATTTGCACAAGTAAAGCTGAACAAATGATATTAACTTACAATGGCTTAATGGTGACCTTTTACTGTGTGACTGACCATATTAATGTGTGACTGCATGCATGCTGCCCACGTAAGTAGAATTCACTTGATTCGATTTGTACAATAAGATTATTTACTAGTAAAGTTTTCGAGATAGTTCGGTGAAAACCACATAAAATGTTAATTAATTTCTTTTCAATTTTCTTTTATATTTCGCTAGATTGATGATAAATATTTCTTATAGAATGACCAACAAAAAATATTCTAAAATGTTATAAATAAATAATATGTTCTTGCAGTTTTGTTAAGTACTTTTAATGTGCTTTTATGTATATTTGCATGTAGAAAATTCACAAAAAATGTTGAATTGTGCATTCCAAGACTGAAATACATTGTTGGTTTCAAAGGTAGCAAATATAGATTGATTTGCATTTCATATGAAGCTAATATACAAAACATAACTCTAATACACTGTACTGACATAATGGCATAAACTGCACAATGCATTTTGGTCTTGCATGGAATGTACTATTCAGTATTCATAAGTCAAACTCTTTCTGGAATAGTTATATATTGTATATACCGTATATATATGTATGATTACATCCTATTGCAGAAGGATTTGAGCACATATTTATACAAACAATCTAATTTAATTAACATCCAGATAAACTAGTATTTTGAATTTTGCATCTCATTTATATTTGTATACTTGACTGTATATATAAATGTGTACCACAATCATTCTGTACTTGAGGGTATGCATGTATAATTACTTTTATACTACATACTCTCAATTTCAGAAAGGTTGTGGTTAATTATATACATGTACATATATAATTATACCAATACCTTAATATTCGGTGTATCTTTTTATGATTTTTTTTATATTTACGTGTGTTTAAAAGGATAAGAACATTCATTGCAGAATATTAAGTTGTCCTTCAGTAGCATTTTGGAAGGTATTATGAGAGTAGGTTTGAGGCCATGTACTATACTGTATTTATTTATTTGGATCTATCTTCTGATGATGTCGGCGTCCAACAAAAGCTCAAGACCCAAATAAATAAATACAATAGTACATGGCCTCAAACCTACTCTCATAATTTATTGCAGTGTTTTTAGTTTGCATCTTTTTAGATAATTAGCCTTAGTTACTACAAGGTGTGCATATACTGCAATCAAGTATATATATATATCAATATAATGAAAATGGGTCGCAATGTTTTTAAGTGATTTTAGGCGATTTAGCGCGTTTTAAGGCGATTTAGCGCGATTTAAGGCGATTTAAGGCGATTTAAGGCGATTTAGCGCGATTTAAGGTCCGGGGGCAGGCCTACGATGGGACAAACGCGAAAAAGAACTAGCCTGTGAACAGGCTCAAGGGGATTTGGGAGGGAGGGGGAGGGGATAGGAAGGGAAGGGGAATGGGGCGAGGGGGAGGGAGGAAGGGAAGGAGAGCCTGTAGTAATTCTATTCATGATCGATTTCCGCCCACTTGAAATACTAGACTCAAAATTGTAAGTAACGGCTGTCATAACTGTCAAATATCAAAATGACATACAACGGGTCTCAGCAATCTCGCCGCGCTATCTCTGCTCTTTATAGCAAGAGTGATTTCATATGACCTTGCAAGAAAATAGACCATTTAGTTTGTGGTAGTTGATAAAGAACAAAGAAAATAATGGGTTTAGTGTTTACTACTAACTATTAGTTTGCCTATTCTTGACGGTCATATAAAAAAACACTCTATAAAGAACATTTGCCGGTGTTGTTGTGACATTTCAAACTCAACTACAAATCTGACAAAACCTGAACGTAAATCAAAAGTCCGTATTACTAAGAACTGCAAAAATCTAAGCTGTACTGAAATTAAAGTACCGAGAGTATCGTTGTTTAACGTTGTGAACAGAATAGGAAACGGGAGCTTTCTGTGGAGCTGAGAGTATCGTATTAGAGAATGATCCCTTCGTCGTCTTCCTCGCCGATGGTTTCCGCTTTTTTCAAAACCGGTCGGTAAAATTCCAAAGAAGTCTCGTCTATTTGCACTGTTTATCAAGTAGCCTGCGTAGCAATTCTTTGCTCTTTTTTAGTGAAAGTCCTTCGTTTTGAAAGTCCTCCAGACATTGCTTAATGACTTCCTCTATATCCATTTGAAGAAAGACTAAAAATATTGTTGGATTCAAATCGTCAGTCACGAAGATTATATTTGAACTACTCATGTGCTAAAACTCTTGTAAACAAAGAATCAAATTCAGACCGGTAAGACTGCGCTTTGTTAATGTAGTTTTTGACATCCGCTGATATGTGCTGTCATCAACTATTGAATTGACCAATCAGAGGGTATACCAGGAGCTGGTATACTGGAAATCGATCATGAATAGAATTACTACAGGCTCTCCTTCCCCGCCTCCCCTCCCCCTCTCCCCATTCCCGCTCTTCCCTTCCCCTCCCCCCTTCCCAACCCCCATGAGCCTGTTCACAGGCTAAAAAGAACCGGCAGTGAAGACAAAGACGATGAAGTTAAGGAGAAAAAGAAAAGAAGATCAAGGAGTGATACTCTAACCTGGTTGGAGAAAAAAGGAGAAATGGATGCAGAGTGGAGGAGGAGAGGGCAGAGAAAAAAGAGAGGAGAGAGGAGAGAAGGCAGGAGATGGATCTACAAAAGAAACAAACTGAGATGCAAATGAAAGCTCAACAAGACCAACAGGCTCAACAGTCAATGTTGATGCAGCAGATGATTACCATGATGAACCAACAGCAACAACAACTACAGGCCATGTTTTTGTCAAGGCCTGGGTCAGGCAACTAGACTTTTAAATTTTAAAAACTGTTATGAGCTGATATTTAATCAGTGATATATATGTATTGATAATGAAATATGATATATATTTTTATATGTTGAATTTTACATGCTCAATTTTCAAATTTTCAAATGATACTAATAATATAAAAAGTTATATTAATTTATATAAATTTTGTATTTTTATGGAATAATGTACATTACATATTGTACTAATTCAATTTTATTATTATTATTATTCAATAAACATTGTCTTGTACACTTAAAGAACTGGATTATTATATGTATTCATTGAACAAGGCCTAGGATGTACTATACTATTACCTTTGATTCAAACATAAAATTCAGTTCATGTCTTTAAAATATTTTTGAAATATTATATATTCCAGTAACCATGAATACAATTCCTGAACAGATTTCCTGATCTTACATAAATATGATGACCTCGTCAAAAAACCTTTAATACATAAGTTTAAAAAATATCATGATTAAGTGTGAAAATTCAGTTATTGAATATATTTGCATGCAGCTGGGAATAAAATGACTGAACAAAAATTATAGCAAAAAAGTTATTTTCATTTGCCGGTGTATAAGGCTGATGTACATCAGTGTACGTGTGCTATATCATAGGGCAAGTCAATTCTATTGTTTTCTTTTGGTGAATAATATGACGAAAAAGTCATTTTTCTTTCCCCGTCAATTGATACTTACTCAAAATTATGAAACTCATTTTGAAATACAAAATACTTTTTTTTATAATAATAAAGCAGTAAATGAATAATAATAATATTTTATATTTTATAGAGCGTCAATATCCCAAAGGTTGGACAATTATGCTTTAATTATACAACTTGTACATATAAAAATATCCATGAAACAAATATATAAAAAGAACTTACATTTTTCAAATGTTGTTAATAAAGAATGCAAATGCATGGTTATAATTTTAAAACACATATACAAATTATATAGCATTTCATGACATTATTTACACATTGAATTGTAATTAATATTACAATTCAAGACTTTTTTTTAAAAAATACAAATTTTCAAATATGCACATGCATGTTAAATAAAATTCAATTTACTGATTAGAAATATAATAATGTAAGAGGCTTACATGCAAAAAACTAAGTACTTATGATAAAATTAAGTATAATTATAAATTAGGGATTCAAAACAAATAGTTTTACTTTTCTTCAGTTTGGTGTTTAATTGAACAAATATGCTATATTCCATGATTGATGATCATGAACTGTCATGAAACAAGATGACAATTGTATATTAATAATAAAATACTTAAGAGTACAATCTTCTTTCAAGGGTTTTTTTAGTAGCTATTTAGAAAATCATACTCAACATATGCATGTTAATTGTGTGGATTATATAGTCTGTGTTGAAAATAGTCCTTATAAACATTTTGCCAGACACATTTTATTGTGATCATTTTTTTAAATTCAAATTAGAAATAAGCCCAAAAAGGCATCATATCAGCAATAATATATAGGACAATAACTAAAAACAACATCAAATATAAGATATATGAATTCAATAAGCTTCAGCTTCTTAAATTCTGATAACTGCTTATTGTAATTTTTATCACTCAATTAGCATATTGACATCTCATATAGAACATGCATGCAATGATCACTATACTCAATATATTTTAATTTAGTATAAATATAAGATAAACATTCACAAAAACATATAATATGTATATACACCTATTTCAAAAATCGTTGTCACAGCCGAAGCTACAGTCCACGTACACTGAAACCTGCAAAGGGTGACGGAATATGAACAGAATACGTGATTTATTACACCTTTTTCAATAAATATTTGTTTTGTCATCTTCCACTGTAACAACACTTTATGGTCATATAACACAAACACGTACAATTAAAATATACTATAAATATAAATCTATAACAACAGAAGAAATGCTGACATCCTTTGCAGGCATCACAGTGTGGACTGTAGCTTTAATTTGATGGCAACAATGATTTTTTGAAATAGGTGTATATAACTGGAAAAGTGAATTAATTAATGCTCCAAAAATGATTATTACTTATTTATCTGCAGGTTTGAAAGGTATCAAAAATTATAACAATTAGTGGCATATATCTCTTGGTAAAATGAAAACCATGCACATATCACACATCTATAGAGTGAATGCACTTTTAATTATACAGCCAATAGGTAGGATATATAATGCTCAGCACTATTAGCTATAATATTTATTAAAACATTCTATATATGCCATCATTGTTATAAACATTTTTATAGCATAATGCTATAAATCAAATTACACAAAATAATCATGAATGTTTGGTGGTGCCAAGTCAAAATAGTCTGATACAATGTTCCCATAAATACACGTGTGGGCATTTTGCAGAATTCCACATACAAGATACATCTTACCCACAGGGCTTAATCCAATCTTCATTTGCTTCTTAAAATCAATGAATTTGTAGTAGTTTAAAATTGATCCAAACAACCATTCAACAGAAACCCTGACCTCACTCATGCGAGCGTTGAATTCTGACATCTGTGGAGTGAGGACTGGATTTCTAAATGGTGCTTGAAGATGCAAGCTGAGGGGGTAGGCTGGGTCACCGTAAATACAGAGAGGTTGGCCATTGGCAGCTGACCATGCACTTCTTCGAAGGTCTGTAAGTAAACCGGAGTGATAAAGCATCGTGCTATCGTGTCTTCGACCTTCATAAGGACCATCAAGATTTCCAATTAAACCATTAGGTAGGACGACACTTTGGAACTTGATCCCATGTACTCGTTTGTGGCCATTGTAGACAACACGTTGATTCCTTTTTGGTCTTGCAATTGGACGCAAAGTCCCATCGACGAAACCAAAACAGTTCGGTAGTGGTGATCCTGTGCATAACGGTCTAACATTTGCGGTGAAAGGAATGGCTGGTTAATTGACTTCAAGCGGTGATGGTGATTGTCGTAAACAGAACTTAAAACATTGTTAAAGATTAGGCACAATTCTGTGGGGTTTCGTCCAAATCTTCCCACCATATCTGTGTATCTACAAAGGTAAGCAAGTCTTTTCAGGAGAATACATAGTCCCTCTAGTCCAGAACATATTGTTCTTTGAGAACAAATAAACTTGTCAGGAAAGTTTAGAGCTTCCAGCAGCAAAAATAAGTCGGCTTTCGAGAATCTGAACTCGGTGATACACTCAGTGTCGTATGGAAATGAACTTCTTGACATATTTTCGTCGTAAAGAAACATGAATTCGTAATCATCAATAGCATCATTGAAATAGGCTGCAATTAAAGCCTCTCTTACGGTGCGAAGGCCACCAAAAGGAGCCATGTTTAGAGTATAGTTTTAGTCCATTATTGGTACATATTGACGGTCGCGTTTCGTCATCTGATGTCAGCTAAATCAAAACATTGGACGTGACCTCGTACCCAGTCTCCGAGATGGAAAACCGGTCAAATGGCGCGTCTTGGGCTACGCGCGTCTTCATGCTAAATCAATCTACTGATTGGCTGTTACATTTCGGCGGGAAAGTGATGCGCGCGCGCACGGAATAGCAGCGCCCGAAAGAAGATTTTTCTTTTATCGACAAAAAGTCAAACAAACAACAAAATACAATATTTAAAATATCAACTGAGAAAGATGAACATTGGCCGAAGAAGAAAATAAACTCAGGCCGGATACAAAAATGAAGAAATTTAACAGTAGAAATAAAAGAAAACGACTGAAAGGCCAAGAAAACGTGTCTGCAGATAAAATTTCTTGGAAGAATAAAGACTACCAAAGAAGAAAATAAACTTTAAGGAGACAAAAATGAAGAAATTTATCTCAAGAAAAGGAAAAGACTGAAAGGCCAAGAACACTTGTCTGTAGATAAAACTTCGTAGAACAATAAAGACTACAGCAACGTAAAAGAATTGAAAATGAAGCGACTTTATTCGTTATGAAAGCTATCTTCAAAATGCTTCCTTCAGCACAGTTTATTTATGGATTTTCAAGCTTGGCAGTTTAACTATGATCCATGCTTAATTCATCAAAACTGATGCAAGTACATACAACAGGTATTCGTCAAAATATTATCGATGTCATCCAGAAGAAGAAAACCTCAGGAAAATAATCACCGATAAAGTAGGTTCAACGAATTATTTTTTTCAAGTCAGTTTTTTGAGAGATAAATTGTTTGATAACGAGCGTGGAAAAAAAAAACACCTAAAAACTTGAAATAATTAAGCTTCAAATCGATCCTTTGTTGGTTGATACTTAAGGTCTTTAATTCCACTTCAAAAGAACTTTCAGGTCGTTTGTGTTTTGTTACCCTGGTTCCAGAGGGGCTTTCTTTTATAGGGAAATAATACGAGCCGCGAAGCGACGAGTTATTGAGTCGCGAAGCGACGATGATCGAGTCGCGGAGCGATGAGCCCCTCTGGCCACTCGAATCAAATTTTTCCGGCTTTCCGGAAAAAGTTTATCCGCTTCCTGATTGGCTAGTCATTTGATCGCCATAGGAACCATCAAAGGTCATTTTTGATTGGCCCTAAATGCAGATTATGACGCATGTTATGCTAAACCGGTTTCTACAATTACAATTGGTATATTTCACAACGCTAAACAGTTCGAGCTAGCATCAAAATACACAGAAATACGGGAGCTAAATTATGTGCAGGAGAAAGCAATTTACCATTTTATTAAGAGAAGAGATGTATTCTCAGTTTTGCCAACTGGATAAAGAAAATCGTTGGCATATGCAAATTTGGCACTAGAAACCGGTTTGACAGGAAATGACGTGAAACAAACACCGTCCGTTGGAGATGTCTCGAGTGGCCAGAGGTTTGTGGAACGATACTCTACCAAACAAACAAAATACATTGAAAATAGTCCTCAAAACTACTTTAAATCGTAAAAACTTCTCAAACCTCTGGCATCCAGGGTAGTGTTTTGTTTGAATTTTGAAGATTTGCCATGACTACTTTTTTTAATATTAAATCTAATGCGATGAAAAGGGTTTTTTTTATAAAGAAATGTTCTAGAATTCCGTTTTTTCCTTTTAATACATAGTTATCATCCTATTTAGTACTTATTCAAGTAACGTTTTTGTCAATATGAAGCTCAAAATCTTGATTTTTCTCAGCGTTTTGTCTTGTGTTTGAAGCGAATTTGCCAGGTGACGGTGCCTTCAGTTGGCATTCGCAAACACGCCAATGTACGCGTGTTATGCTGTCACGAATGTTTGTGCGATTTTAACTCAAAAAGTAAAATCTAAAAATTCATATCTTTCAAAAACGCGTGAATAGTACCCCTAATTTTGTTTCTCTAGAAAAGTTATAGTGATATCGAAGTTTTTTAATTGGTTCATATTTTAAAAACATAAATGGTTTGGGTTGGATTTTTTTATTTAGTCAATAATTCATCATGCACATACATAAAATACCTTTTTCATAATTTGAGCATAAAATTATTGAAAAATATAGTACTTTGTATGCGTGATAAATAAGGTTTTTGAATTTTTATCGAAAATATATATATCGCAGATTATTATTTGCTCAGAAAGTAAATAATTCCGTTCCACTTATATCTATGATTTTGTAGTTGTCTTTTGCGGTTACGTAACTAAAATAATTACAGTTCAGATTGGGCATGGCCCGTGCACAAAAACTATTTACTAGCACATATTGATGTTGTAGGAACAATTTAAACTGGAGCTCCGCTATTAGGTATTACCTAATTTGTATATTACACATTCTCATTGTTTTCGAAGGAAAACCACTTACTAACAATTCCCAAAGGGTCCTTTAACTAAACTATTTTTCTTGCATGTCCGTCCCATGGGACCAATGCTAACAATGTCTTTTGTAACAAGTATCAAGAAAAAGACATTTCGTTTTTATTTAAACCAAAACTGACATCGGTTGGTCAGATAGCATACAGCGTTAGGTGTAGGAATTCGAAGGCAGAGATTGCGGGTTCGAATCTCGTTGGTGTCATTTGATTTTTTCTTTACTTTCAATTCAAGTCTAAGTCTCAAGTCTAAGTTTCATATCTATCGAAGTAACTTTCAAACCTCGATCTGGATCAAAATAATAACCTCTAGCTCCAAATAATAACCTCTGGTTCCAATTGAGTGACTACAATAATGACCTATGAATAATTAATTCATCAGCCCCACTCTTCCCTGCTGAATTCAAAACCCTCCCCAGCTTGAAGATTCTCGTAAATAATGACTACTTCGAAACAATGAAAGTGTGTATTAAAATGGCTTCTCAAACCTATTAATAATTCATGACGTAATCAGCCAACCAGGTGTCTCGAATTAGATCACATGATGAACTTTGAAACCCCGGAAAGTCCGCTCCAAAGTACTTTGAAATCATTTCAAAGTCCGCTCCAAAGTACTTTGAAATCATTTCAAAGTCCTCCGTACTTGGAAATAATTTAATATACTTTGGTAACGCTTTATATAGTGACACTTAGAAATATTAGCCCAGAAAAACATAGTTCCTTATTTAACTTTACTTTTTAAAGGATTAAAAGACTCTTGAAATATTTTCATGGTAACCAGTACCGAGACTCGAACTTCTAACCACTAACTTACTAATTCCTATTGCTTGCCATTAAGCCACAAGCTAATTCGTTGACCAGAACGGAATGTTTTAAACTGTTATAGAAATTATCCATGCATGCATAACTATCAGATAATAGTTTCATTATAATAAAATGGCTAAATATCTATAGAAGAAGATTCCTCCCAAATAATTATTGAGTTTGAGAAGTCGTTCAAAGTCCTCCAATTCGGACCGGACGGGATTTCAAGTCCTTGCAATTAGTTCCAGTCCTTATTGTCGGACTTTAAACATTACTTAAAGCGCGGATACAACCAAGCAGAAGGTCTCGGTTCGATTCCTGGCATTGGCACTCAAAGACTTTTTCTCGCCAAAAATCCAAAAGTAAATTATTTCTAAACCAATATATGTTGTAAATATTGTTGTATATTGGTTTTTAAAAGTTTTTTGAGTTTTAGTTTCTATTTTTCTGACCGAAAAAAATCATTCGTACCCTACTCTACTGAGGCAGGTTTTGGTGCGCAATTTTTTCCTGTCATGGGCTATGCTAACAACTTGAGCTTGTTAGCTTCGCGCTGATTGGCTAGTTACATTTTCTTGTATCATCTAGGACATGATTTTTTATATGTTGTAGAGGGAAAACGTTGGAAACTCTTATATTGCAATAAGTTGTAGGTTAACCTTTTTTCGATGAAATGGCGGATGGACTGCGTTTTTCATTTCTACTTTATTACTATTTAGTACAAATAATATATGCTTTTAGTTTTTGTAAATTTTTAATTTATAATGTCTTTTTAGTGGACATCATTAAACTATAACAACAGACACATGTATTTATAATTTTGTTTGTTTATTGAATCTTTATATGGAGTCTTGTCATATCGTTTTCAAAGACGTTGACCTGAAAAAGGTTATATTCATTATTAATTTTAATATACATTTAATATTAATAACTATCATTTACATATAGGTAATATAATGAAATTTGTAACACCGTAAAAAATGTTGACTTAACTTTACTGACGTTTCGAGCTTCAGCCCTTCGTCGGAGCCCTTTTTAATCCGACGAAGGGCTAAAGCTCGAAACGTCAGTAAAGTTAAGTCAACATTATCGTTTATGATTGGAAGCAATGAGGTGATACCCAATAGGGTCACAAGAACGATTTTCCCGACAATTTGAAATGTGTACTTTTTTGTCATAAAATGATAGATATTGATGCAAAACTCATTCTAAACATGAAATACATATGAAATAATTCTCAAATTAACACCATCGCATGATCTCTCTGTAATAACTAAAATATTTTTTTTGCACCAAGCTAACATATGCAAATGAGTATTCGCTTGTCGAAAATACTCAACAAAGTTTCTTCTATAATTGCCCCCGCAGGGTTTTGGCCCAGAGGCCAAAACCCGAGGAGGCATATATAGAGTCCCCCGCGTATATATATATTGGGTATATATTGGTATACGAGAAAAAATCTCGACTTGCGCTCCATTTACGTTGCAAGGGATCACTGGGTAATTTGTAAAATTTGCGAGAGCATTCTGGGTACACACACAGGAAACCCATATGGTTATAGTCAGTCTGGGTCAGATAAAAACAGACACTTTGGCACCAATAACCATGGGAACGGTTCAATCCTATTGGTTACCTCTTAGAGGCGTGGTAGATCGTGGGAATGATCAACTCTGATTGGTTGAAGCACTTCCGAAACAAGCGAAAACCAGTTTGATCAGTGTTTGAAGTAACATGTGGGTTTTGTGGTCTGATCTCGCCAAACTCCAGAAAACCTCTTTGGCTTTGATGTATTTCATTCCTTTGAGAACTACTTCTTTGTGTTAGTCTCTTCTTTACAACAAAATCAAAGATAAGCGGCTAAGTTAGCGTTCACATATTATTTTTGTAACAGTCGACGATAAAATGAAGTTCAGTCTTTATAAGATCTACAAGACGTCTGCATCGCCACAGATTTATTTGCAAAAGTGATCAATTATTTATCTTATTAAGCTATTTCTAACCTTACATCCAAACTTACTTAGATCGAAACAATATCGCATTACTTTTATTCAAATCTTAAGCTTATAACCTTAACTTTATACACAATTCAACTGACTTCGGTTCAATAATTACATATTTTTATCATGTCTAACTGTTTTCTTTTTAAAATACCAACCATATTACTAGCTATTCAACTTTGTTAGCATTTACTACAATTGCTTTATCAATAATTCCACTAATGCATGACAAATTCAGCATTCAATTCAAAAATTATATTCATGACATTAACATTGTTAATAAAAACTTTGCGATCATTTAACAAGACTATGTTTTTACACTTTTCTCTATTTATTGATCATTATAGTTGTTTCTTTTTTAACCAAAGCCATTTGTTTATTTTGATTTCTTATATCTTAATCAATATATTTTATCATTACTGAATAACTAACAAATACACACATATGAAAAATTAAATTTTTCAATTTTTTTACTTTATTACTCTGTAACAAATAAAAGGAACTCTATCAAGAAGTTACATCTTATTGCCTATTTAGATAAAAAGGATCCTGTTACAAATGGATCTAATTTGTTCAGTTCCTATATATTATATATATATATATGTTTATATTCTTACCTTTCAAAAGATATATTTCCCTTTTCAGAATAACTTCAGTTATTTTATATTTCAGCAATAATAGAAGGGGGCAGATTAGTGAAAACTATGGCTAGTTATACAATTACGTTAAGAGCTAGCCTAACTTTTATGGTAGAAATATGTCAAACAAGTAAACGACGAATACATCCTGAAGTATTATAGAAATTAAGGCTTTGTAACTAGAGTAAAAAATGTTGACAAAAATTGAATTCATCTTTTTGACGTGTCGAATCTGTAAATAAAAAACTTAATTTTACACTGTTCCTGATCATCAAGGTCGATCAGCATCAAATTTGCACTAAGTTGTCGAAGATAAAGTAAAGTTCATGTTCCATCGAAATTTGACAACTGATAAACCAGTTTTAAGGATACACCGGAGAAAATGTTTCTCAAAACCCTCCAAATTTTTAAATCACCCTGAGTGAAATGTAAGACAATTATCTCCAATTCTATGGAAAAAAAATAGTCGAAATGTTTTTTTGCAAGGGAGATATTGAAGAAATTCTAGTTCGAACGCTCTTCGAAACGTGTTGGACTGTCGACAGGAGATGTCAGAGGAGATCTTAGGCGGGTCACGCACAATACTTTAGTGTGCCTGTCACACTAGTTACAAACACATCAGTCACGGACTATCAATTGAAGCTATAAACACGCGAAATTTTTATCACAAGAAATAGATATCCAAGTATTTTATATAATCATTTAGTTAGATTTGTAAAGTTCGTTTTTATATCGTTGTAGTTTTGTATCTGTGGTTGGGATATCTTGTCCAAGACAGAAAGGAAAGAGCCCTTTCTTTCGCAATCGAAGAAAGAGGCGCCGAAGCTGTGAGGAATTTACCAAGCTGAAGATAGCAGCCTATTGGACAGCCTGTTCAGCAGCCTGTTCGCGGCTCTAGCAGCCCGTTCGACTTTCTTTAATATTAAACTTTAAAACGAAATATAGATTTGTTATTATTAGGTTATAAACTAATAGCTTATTACCTGAGGATATCATCTCACAGGAGGAGCCAACGGTCAGCTGGGACAATTATATCTGTTCTTACATCCCAGCCAGATATGAGTCAATTTGAGTCTCAGGAAACGTTTGGGTTGGCCCAAGAATGTTTCCCAGGAAAATATTTTAAAAAAATGGTTGTTTAAGTGTTGTTTTATAACTATAAACAAAACATCAGTGTTTGAGATTGGTACGAGAAACGGGGCTACCCGAAAATTTATGTTTTCCAGGTAATTTCAGAATGACAGGATGTATATAATGAAAAACGTGAGAGCGTAGAATAGTCAAGGTACAGAATTTAATTCCCAGGAACTTACTCTTATAAGAACAGTTTTTTTAAAGAACACCCCCGTTGGCTCCTCCTGATCTCACAGCAATAGACTGCCTGAAACACTAAAACTTACGAGTTTTCTATCTTTGAAAACGATCAATAATTAATGAAATTCGAAGCTCGGAGCAAGGGCGCCAAAACGAAAAGTTCAGTGCATTGTGAAATGTTTGGACCTAGCCTAATATAAATTATGTTTTACTTATCTCAAATGTTGTCCAGAGAATGTGTAATTGTCCGCTTTAAGCACAATAATGTTCTGTATTCCACCACACCGACAATAATACCAACGGTCGTCTGAACGCTAAGATTGTGTGCCGCTGTACTAGCCGTTCAACGTAGTGCTGTCGCGAATATTCGTTATTCATTAGCCAAACACTAATTGGATTAAAATCGAATTCGCCTCTCCATTCACTTAAAGAGAATGGAGAGGCGAATTCGATTTTAATCCAATTAGTGTTTGGCTAATGAATAACGAATATTCGCGACAGCACTACGTTGAACGGCTAGTACAGCGGCACACAATCTTAGCGTTCAGACGACCGTTGGTATTATTGTCGGTGTGGTGGAATACAGAACATTATCGTGCTTAAAGCGGACAATTACACATTCTCTGGACAACATTTGAGATAAGTAAAACATAATTTATATTAGGCTAGGTCCAAACATTTCACAATGCACTGAACTTTTCGTTTTGGCGCCCTTGCTCGGAGGTTAATGAAAAATTATCTGACCGTAGAATTAACAAGTACTACATATCAATCGACAAACTACCATCCAGGGATACCATCTCACAATGTGTGCATGGTATATCAATAAAACATCATGAATTATCATGTCAAATTATGGTTCAAATATACGATAATCCGATTTTTCAAGTTAAATAGAAGATTGCGTGACACAATGATTGACATGTCATGCTCACCAATGGACACTATATCATCCGGGGATACCATCTCACATTATCTGCATGGTATATCAATGTATGGGAGATATCTGTCAGCGAGTCACCGATCCTTGATGTTTATCTTACTTACGTAAACAATTGGCCCGGGTGGGGGGGGGGGGGGGGGGGGGTTGTACTAACTTATATTTACTATACGGGGATTATCCGCTGAACAGGGTATGATTTTTCGAGCTTTTTTTGCATCAACGATAAGCAAACTGATATACTAAATAGGTAATATGATGAGCAGCGCGGTCTTTCGCCTTTCGGGAAATTCAGCACGTTTTCGCGGCATAAGGAGGATGAACACCCAACCTCGTTCCCAGGGCCCTCTCCCTTCGCTTTTGGGTGGGGCGGAAAGGGAGAGGGCCCTGGGAACGAGGTTGGAGGAACACCCCTACCCAAATCCTAGCCGAGTACCCCCCCCCCCCCCCCCCCCCCGGGACGATTGGGTTATAAAAAGTTACGTAAATTGTATTTATTTGTACAAAAATTTGACATATTATTATTCATTATATTTTATTGATATACCATGCAGACATTGTGAGATGGTATCCCCGGATGGTATAGTGTCAATTGGTGAGCATGACATGTCAATCATTGTGTCACGCAATCTTCTATTAAAGATGGAAAATCGGATTATCGTATATTTGAACCATAATTTGACAGGGTGTCGGGAAAAGGAGGATACGGACCGTCCGTCGGCGGACCAACGGACCAACGGACCGACGGACCGACGGACCGGTCCGTCGACGGACCATTTGGGAAAACGCGGGCCAAAAAAAAAAAATTATTAAATTAATAAAAAAAGATATTAAAAAAAAAAAGATACAAAAAAATAAAGATACAGAAAAAAAAAAAAATGAAAAAGTAGATAAAACGGTAAAAAAAAACTTCCAAATATTTATAAAATGTTTCTTTACCCGAAAAAAATCAATGATTCAGAAGAATTAACCTATTAGTGAGTGTCCCACTGTGTTTCTCGATGCGACTCGAGGAATCGGGATACGTGAATTATACTGAGAGACTTTTTCTGAGATTTTTTTCTCTTAAACTCGAAACGACAAGCTAGTTCACAAGCTGCCTGCAAACAGAGTACGAATCATCTTGTGATGTCGAATGTGTATAATGTCAGTCATCACTTGATAAGACACGCACGTCCCTCTCTCAGTACATAAGCCTTAATGTTAAAATCTAACAACCCCCCCCCCCCCCCCACCCCCCGCTCAAAAGTCAATTGGTATACCCCTTAGCATGACATAAAATTTATCGTTCACTTTATCAACTTTATCGTTCACTAGTCATTTATGGGCATTTATTGGGCCTTTTTTCGTCCGACGCAGGCTTCAATTAAAATATGTACATCAAGAAGCAACTCAAGAATGTGTTGTGGGTGAGAACGCGAATTTGCAGTCCGTCAAATTCACACTTTTACAGCTGCACCTCGCTATGATATCTATGGTATCCGCAAATGTTATCACTTCGTTTGCATCACCGAAACGAATTATAAATCTAGAATTATTCCCAGTTGAATTCATATATATATATATATATAATATATATATATACATATATATATATATACAGCGATTTGCAAAAACTTTGACCATTTGGCCATATATACAAATATATCAAAACAATATAAGAAATTATGGGATATGATAACTGATATTTTTTTCGAGTTGCCTATGACTTGGGCTATCTGAAAAAAATATCAGGGATCATATCCCATAATTTCTTTTATTACATAACATATAGTGGTATACCGAGTGATATCAACTAGATAAAAAGCCTATCCTAGTCATGAAGATATCATTGATATCGCACATGTGTGATATCACTCTCAACCAATCAACTTTCAAAAAAAAAAAAAAAATTTTCTTCAATCTGTTATATAATAAACAGAACATTACATGTGCGCTTGGAGATATGAATTTTATCTTCTCGTGTTGAAAAGATATCCCACTCATTCGCTGCGCTCACTCGTGGGATATCTTATCAACACTCGAAGATAAAATTCATATCTCCGCGCGCCCATGTAATATCCTCTATATATTGTTTTGATATATTTGTATATATGGCCAAATGGTCAAAGTTTTTGCAAATCGCTGTATATATATATATATATATATATATATATATATATATATATATATATATATATATATATATATATATATATATATATATATATATATATATATATATATATATAGTAGTAGAAAGAGTTAGAGAGTAATGACGATGACGGTTTCTCTACAACGCTGTTTCGTAAGACCTTACGGTCTCACTCATCAGGAGTTTTAATTGACTGATTAAAACTGTACAGAATATACTGGATTTACTGAATTTACATATGATTGTTTAATTATAACGCTGAAGTTCCTTATTCCTGTGTCTGCACGATGAAATGAGTTCATTCCTTTTGTTAAGGCTGCAATGGTGTGGTTTGCAGATAATTATGTATTTTTCCAGTAAACAAAGGTTACAACGCTTGGTTGCGCTGCTGTAAGCTTTGGCGCGTGCCATTATGCGCCACGTGATTGTGTAGTCGATGCTATTGTCCTTGAGTGTCCATACGTTCATAGTTCATAGTTCATACATTCATAGTTCAGTAGAATTTCTGGATGACGCATTGCGGAATGAGGCTGTGTGATTCCTGTATCGTGTTTTGAAGTTGTTTTCGGTTAACCCGACGTAGGTCTCGTGTGTGTCGTTGTCTTTTCGTGTTACTTTGGCCTGGTATATCACACCCGACTGTAGGCATTCACCCATCAGGGGACAGTTCTCTTTGTTCTGGCAATTGCATGGTTTTGTTTTTTCGCTTGGGCTGGCATTGTGTGGGCTTAGCTTTTTCTTGTTTTCGTTGTCGATTATTTGTTTTGCACTGTTCATACAACTGTAACTGATTTTAATGGTGTTACTGTTGAAGATCTTTCGCAGGGTGTGTCCAATTGGAAAGCATTTGTTGACCAGTGAGAGGAATCTTTTGCCGGTATTATTGCTGACGCTCTTGCTAAATGGAGGGTTATACCAAATGATACCATGTCTTGGTCTATTTCTCCGTTTGCTTGTCTGAGGTGGTTGGAATTCTAATTTGTAGCTGTATCCACTATCGTCGAGTGCTTTCTGGTATGGAGGTGCAGCGGTGTCAAACGATTGTTGATCCGATGATATGGACGAAAGTCGTCTGTTGATTCCTGCTGGTATGTTTTCTATGATGTTAGGTGGGTGGTTGCTGTCTCGGTGTATATACTGTAGGGTACTGCTGGGCTTAGTGTACGGGCTGTAAGTACCTCCAGTGAGGTTAAAGGTGACATCTAAGAAATTCACTACTTGTTTGTTCGCCTCGATGGTGATGTTAAGGCCGTTGTCTTTAAATATACGGCAGATCTTTTTCTTGATATTTTCCGCTGTTCTTGGAGTGCTGTCAGTAAGTGCTAGGCCATCGTCTCGGTATAGCCCTATTTTGTTACCAAATTTGGGTTGTAGTTGTGATAACAGAAAACTTCCCACAAGTTCACATGTCTCCGCTCCGTCGAAGCTTCCCATTGTTACGTCGAAGGTGCTGGCGCTTTTTTTCTGCCATTGTTGTTGTTTGTTGGTTAGAAGTGAATTCTTCGCATGGATGATAATGTTCCTTTCGTCAGGTGTTATGCTGTCGTAGGCTGCGGCGAAGTCTAGTGCTTTGTTCAGGAGTTGTTCGCTTATAGACGGGTAAAATTCTACGATGTCAAAGCAGATGAAGCTGTATTTTTTCTTATTGTCGATGCTTTTGAACCAATTTTTCCACTGATTGATTTTGGTGGCTGTTACTATCTTTGTGTTAATTCTGTCAAGGATTTGTTTGCTTATCTTGCCAATTTCTGATTTCGTTGGGTTAATAAGTCTGCATGTGGGCTTGTTTGCAAAATTGGGCTTGTGGTCTTTTAGCGTGATAAATGCCTCTTTGTTAGCAGTGATGTCTACACGGTCGTCTATACCAAGTTTCGTGGTGATTTTCTTGTTTTCTCCTTGGATTTTTTGTGCGGTTGCGGTGTCAGTTTTCTTGTATGACTTCGTGATGTTTTGTTCAAGGAGTTTGTTGTATGTGGGTGGTTCTAGCTTGTAGAAGTTAGTAGTTTTGTCTGCGGGCACGAGTAGTTTACTTTCGCTCTTGATATGTTTGATGTCGTTGTTGAGTTTGTTTAAGAACGCGTTGTTTACTGGCTTGAATTTAGTTGTTTGGATGATGTTAAGCATCCCGTCTTCGAATTCTTTTAGATCGGCTATAGGTGGTGGATTTTTTGTTGATTTGAAGCCATAGGATTCTTGACCTCCCACCATGAAATGACTGTGAATCTGAGGCTACGAATCTCAGGCCAGCTTCACTTTGGGCAATGAATGGGCTACTATAATGATCGCTTTAGGAAAGTCAAACAACAAGAGTAAGTTTCGACGCGAATTGAAGCCAAGACAGAGGGAAGCATAAGAGACTTTTCCCGCCTCAGGTTCCTACTACAGTCAAAACGTTTGCATTGCTCATTGTTGTTTCGATAGCCTCTTTCTCTTTTTATTTATCGATTTAATTAATGTGCGGATAATTTCTACTTTTCAAATGTTTATAAACTGCCATTGTAGACCATGAATCTAACATCTGACCTGAATCAACTAACAGTTATCAGAGTTATGATATTTGCAGTTTAGATGTATATCTTGTAAATTAATCAAGGTAAATACATTGAATTGAATCTGTACTATGAGAGGCCGAAAGGTTTCGAAGCCGAAGTATATCTCCTCAAAGTATCACCGACAAGCGAGCGCGTTCATTTAGCTTGTCTCGGCGTCTGTTGAGAAATTAACGGTCTCTCTCGTTTCCTTTGACTCAACTGGTGCCTCAACTGTTCCTTGGAATTACTATTAGTTCCGTCAAACTCTTCGATCGAGCTCGATCAATACCTTTCTCTTGTCTGTGCCTTCTTGGCTGGTTTTGTTTTTCACACACACAACGGAAACTCTATCTTCGTTCTTCGACAGAATGCCGAACTCGCGGAACATAAACTTAAATTTAAGTGCTGCTTTATAGCAAGAACTGGCTCTAAGAACTACTGTTAACTCTCCAGAATACGTGGTTTCGAAGTCCGTAGAATTTATACTGTCAAAGGAAGGCAAAGTCGATATTTTCTCAGTCGAAATGTTTTGGGCGCATTTATTACACTACGGCCCCAGTGAGTTTGATGAATACCAAAGTTTCCCTACCCTCGCCTAGATGGTAGAAATTCTGATGCGCAAACAAAATGCGCAGTTGGTGTCTCTGGTGTCAATATATGGCAGGCATCTCCTCTCCTTTCTTTCCTTCTTCCTCCCCCCTCCCCCGTTCAGTCATTTTTGCCATATGCAACAGGAAGCCCGCGAAGTGTTTTTTTCTTTTTCTTCGTTTTTTCTGCCTAAGAGATGCCTGCGGAGGAGGCTAGACACACCCGATATATCATGCAGACATTGTTCATGGGATGGTGTCCCTGGATGGTAGTTTGTCGAATGAGCGACCGAGGCTAGGGTTGTACTATGACCAAAAAGAACTATTGGAGGAGCAGCACGGGGAACTATAAACCGTGAGTTCTAGTGTCATCCATAGCAGGAGACAACCGCTACAACATGCTATGATCACTCAATGATGGTGGTCACAACCTCAGAAAGAATGATCAGCTAACGGTTCTGGACCCTCTGATATTAGAAGCTAAGAAGGACTAACAAAGCAACGTAAAATACCAAGTTATAAAGACAAGTGATGATGATTTACTGGAAAATTACGAAGTTTTGTGATAATATGCTAAAAAATACCAAGTTTTCATTATAAATTACGGCGGTGATTGTAAATTGTCAATTGTATCGAAACGACTTGTAATTATATATTATTATACACAACTATATTCTCAGAATAACTACATTTAAATCCAAAATCTTTACTTTCAAAATAAAAAAGGTTTATTATGCGCGGTTATATAACATACTCAATATATTCACTACGATTATTGTGCTTGTATCTGGCGTTGCTGTATTTCTGCCTCTTCCTCTTCCTCTAGCTCTCCCTCTGCCGTTCCGCCGTCCTCCTCTCTTGTTTAATTCTTCTGTTTTCATTACTGTCGATTTTTTTGCGCGAGAACACAACACAACAAACGCAAGGTCAAGCTATGAACTCACTCAACAACGTTGCTATACAGGTCAGTCCAGGATCGTATTTCGTTCCTATTGCTTATTGGTTCACGCTTATTGGTTCACAGTGCTTGGGCTTGGTAAAGCAAAATACTCAAAATGAAATGGTTAACATGCAAAAATTTAATGAATTTCAGCGAAAATTTGCATGATGACTCCGACACTATTCAGGTTTCAAAGGGTGTTGGCATTTGTATTTAAACACATTTTTCGACAGATATCAACCATTCTCTGGAGGATGCGCTAAAAAAAGCATAGGTCTAACTTTGAAATGAAATTAAAAAAATAACGACGCGTTAAAATACAAAATGCCAGCACACTTTGAAACTACAATGTGTCTGAAGGAGGATGCCGAAAAAACATTTTCTCTTTACGTTAAAACTACTGCAGGGTAACCTTCCGCGCTAGGACACCATGTTCCTGTTTATTGACGGATTTCATAAAATTGAATCGGTTTTGTCGAAAATATGCTTCATATCTATACTGTTTGTTCTTTTAGCTTAAAAAAATGTATACTTTGTCGGGGTTTGCGTATAAATTGAGCGCGCCATAAGCTTTTTTAAAAAACGTCTCTGTTTTGTCCGAAAATTTAACTGATATCAGAAATTAACGCTAAATGGTTACACATAGTCGTGGGAAATATAATCATCAAAAACAAATAAAAAAATAAAAACGTATAGTTATGTGGCTTATATACTGAATATTAATCGCATTTTTTTGGTAAAAGACCGCTAAGTAGGTGCAATAGAGCCTCCTCCGCAGGCAACCCAACCGGAATTCGGACTTGCTTTCTATATTTGGCTTCCTTTGTCGAGAAAAAAGAAGATTAGGACTAGGGAAGAAAAGCTGGAGGAAAACATTTTTCTTCCCCTCCCCTCAATTTGTCCCAAGTCCTTTCTCGGCCACAGGAACCCCAATTTTGCCAAAGCTTTTGATTCTGTCTGCCACAACAAATTGCTCCAGAAACTGGGTTGGTATGGTATAAGTGGTCCTCTTCTGGCTTGGTTTGAAAACTACCTCAGCTATCGAATGCAACGTGTGGTTATCAATGGTACGTACTCCAACTGGAATACTTTAAAATCTGGTGTCCCACAAGGCTCTCTACTAGGACCAATCCTATTTCTGGTGTATATAAATGACTTGCCGAATGCTATAAGTTACTGCAAATTGGCAATGTTTGCGGACGACTCTAAATGCTTCAATGTACTTAATCCGCGATAGTAGCATCGATTTTACTAACATACAAGAAGATCTAGATGCCCTTGCTGACTGGTCTTTTACTAATGAATTATACTTCAAGCCTTCTAAGTGCCTCAATCTTAGGATTTCAAGAAAACGTTTAAGTCCTCCTAGGTCGTACTCTATTTTAGGATCCGATCTTGATATAGTCAACTCTGCTACCGACTTGGGAGTTACAATCACCAATGATCTGAAATGGACTGATCACATATCCTTCATTGCTTCCAAAGCCAACCGCATGCTGGGGTTTATTAACTCTTTCCCTACTACCCCTTTAAAAATCAGTCCCTCAGGACTGGTGACTTCAAAAATTCTAGCTTTCTCGCTTTGAAAGTCATGGCTCTAATATATAGTTAACTGTGTTGCCTGGTAAGTTCCACAACATCTGACACTTAATTGATTGACTGAGATCCGTATTTATAAACTACAGAGTCCTTTGTGTTAAGGTGAACGTTAAAATGTGCGTTTTTGCGCCATAGAACAACCACAATAAACGTCATTTTTCACCTCTGATTTTTATACCAATAATATCATTTAAAAAGCAAAATTCGGCATTCTCAGAACACATTAGCCCCAGCTCTTTTGATTTCTTTACTTTTTATGATCTAACATCTTCCACGAGCCGCACAACAGCCGTTTCTTTTAGCCTACTAACGCAAAAACGCGTTTCTCCATTTAATAACGAAAAGCATTGTGGGTAATTATGCACGCGATCGATTAATGGCGGACGCATAGAGCCGAACTTCAGACGCTAAATACAGCAACTTCCCGGACTCGTATGAAAATAAAATTTTAACAGTGATATAACCATCATCTGAAGTTTTAAAAGGTATAATTTTTAGAAATTTTGTCATACTCGCAAGACTAGCACTTTAAAAGGCGAGAAGTTGCCTGCGGAGGAGGCTAGGTTACACACAAATGTAGACTCCCCTTCATTTCTATGTATTCAAATTCATCCGTATAAACTTATATTCTATATTATATATTATATATTATATTTAATATATTTTATTATATAGATTGATTCTAACGCGCGCTCTGATTGGCCAAACAAGCGTGGTTTATGAGAGTATAAACCACGGTCGTAAGTTTTCGAAATCAAACAGACTTTTTTGAACGATTTTTGAACAATTTTTAATCGAAATTTATATAATAAAATAAATAATTAAGGTTCAGCCTTGGATTATACTCTGATAACCGCACGCTTGGCATTTGAACACACTTAAAAATGTCCAGAAACACTCGCTTTCAGCTCGTGCTTCTTGACATTTTCTCGTGTGTTCAAATTGCCAAGCGTGCGGTTATCAGAGTATAAACCACGGCTGAACCTTAATTATTTGTTAAATATACTATATTCGTTTACATATAGTAAAAACCATCCTCCCTTTTCACTTTAAGTAGAAAAAAAATCCTATTCTAGCAGCGCATAGCTTCCAATAATAAATATTTATTTTGAACAAACGGCTAAATTTGATGTGGGTATCACCTCATTGCTTCCAGTCAAATATCAAACACCGACGCAGCCTATACTAGTTTACTCCGCGCTAGTCAGTCCATTCATATAAATATATGGCCGGACTTAAATTACATTGGACATCGCATTATTTTGATTATAATAGAGCATGATGATGACGATGATGATGACCATGATAATAGCAATGACGATGATGGTGATAATAATAGTATTGACGATGATGATAGTGATAATAATGAAGATGCATGCATATTATGGTGAATAATTAGTAATTGTAGTTATAATCAGAATCATTATCACATAAACTCACATAAAATAATAATCACAATAACATAAACACACATCCACATTCACTGAATCACAATAATTAAATCACGTAAGATTGTAGTTACAATCACAGCCACATAAGATTACAGTCACAATCACAATCACATAAGATTACAGTCACAATCACTTATTAAAGATTACAGTCACAATCACAATCACATAAGATTACAGTCACAATCACAACCACATAAGATTACAGTCACAATCACAATCACTTAAGATTACAGTCACAATCACAATCACTTAAGATTACAGTCACAATCACAACCACATAAGATTACAGTCACAATCACAATCACTTAAGATTACAGTCACAATCACAATCACTTAAGATTACAGTCACAATCACAACCACATAAGATTACAGTCACAATCACAATCACTTAAGATTACAGTCACAATCACAATCACATAAGATTACAGTCACAATCACAATCACATAAGATTACAGTCACAATCACTTATTAAAGATTACAGTCACAATCACAATCACATAAGATTACAGTCACAACCCGGGAGTCACAATCACAACCACATAAGATTACAGTCACAATCACAATCACTTAAGATTACAGTCACAGTCACAATCACTTAAGATTACAGTCACAATTACAACCACATAAGATTACAGTCACAATCACAACCACATAAGATTACATTCACAATCACAATCACTTAAGATTTAACAGTCACAATCACAACCACATAAGATTACAGTCACAATCACAACCACATAAGACTACAGTCACAATCACAATCACATAAGACTACAGTCACAATCACAATCACATAAGATTACAGTCACAATCACAATCACATAAGATTACACTGAATCACAATCACATAAGATTACAGTCACAATCACAATCACATAAGATTACAGTCACAATATATCGTAATCACAGTCACAATAGCAATCACATTCGCAATTATACAGATGTTTAATTATAATCATAATAACAGTCACGATCCTGACAATCTGATCGAGTAAAATAACAGGAGAGAAGGTATAGTACTTACATTAAAAGTCAGTATTCATGCCGGATGACATGCTGATTTACACTTCTCCATCGTTGCAAAGTTATTTTTGTTTCCGTCACAGCCACCATAAGTAAACTGCTCGCATTTCCCTGATTGAGAGTTATGGTAAAATCTTGGCATTGCTGCTCGGCATGGACCAACGACTTTAGGGAGAAGACAATCTTTATTGGCGGGTCCACTAGAGTGCGATAGGGAGAAACCTAGAAGTAGCACAACTGAAGTAAAGTAAAAAATATATACTTGGTATCTCTCTTAGTTAGCCTGCGTAGCCATCTCTTAGTTGAACTCTTTCACTCCGACAAAGGGTCAAAGCTCGAAAATTCAGTACTGATTTAAGTTAACATATTTTACGGTGCTACAAATTTCGTTATATTACCTAAAGTAAAAAATGACTTACAGTGCGAATCACAAAACCGTGCATGGGCACCCAGAAATATTTTAGAAATCGTTTTTTGTTCGTTGAACAACTCAGAAACAACTATATCACCGCAAAAGTTTGACTGATATGTAGTATGATAAACGTTTTGTAGTTAGAGTTGTTTGTGAGTTGTTCAACGGACAATAAAAGATTTCTTAAATATTTCTAGGTGCCCACGGTTTTGTGATTCGCACTGTAAACATGCATAATACATGCAATGCCATCAAATTTTACTCCGAATCAAAATATGCAATGCAATTTAACTAAAATATGCAATGCAACTAACCTGTAACAACCAACCATCCTCACAAATTGCCCACAACATGCAAACAACGAAGGTTTAAATTTAATGCTACTAGAATTGTAGATAGGGAAGGAAACTGGTGCAAGAGATTATTTCTAGGGGTATGGAACTCTGAACTTGATAAAAATTCAGGGAATAATCATATTGCTATACCTAAAATATATAAAATCATTGTAAATTCTAGAACAGCGCGCGCTTAAACAATATTCAAACCTGCGCGTGATACATTATAACGGATCACTCAGTTGTAACGATCACTGGTGAAGGTCTAAGTATAATAATAATATAATAATAATGTATATAGCTTATATAGCGCTTATTCAAGTCTGTTCTAAGCGCTTAAAATAAAAATACAAAATACAAAAATGGATATGATTACAATGAAAAAGCTAATTTAAATAAATGAGTTTTGAGTTTGGACTTGAACGAAGATACACTTGAAATGACAGTAATTGAAGGAGGTAGAGAGTTCCAAAGTAGAGGAGCAGCGACTGAGAAAGAACGTAGACTATATGACTTGAGATTGTACGACTTTGAGGATAGCAACAAGTGAGAAGTGAGCGGAGATTTCTTGCAGGTTTGTGAATAGTGATGAGATCTTGAATGTAAACAGGCGAAAGACAATGGAGTGCTTTAAATGTTAGAAGAATTATTTTAAACTTAATACGGTCAGCAACAGGAAGCCAGTGCAAGTCAATAAGGACAGGAGTGATGTGATCATGTTTTCTAGATAAAGTAACGAGACGAGCAGAAGCATTTTGAACTGCTTGAAGTTTGTTAGTTTTGCTTGAAGTTTGTTAGTTTTGCTTGAAGTTTGTTAGTTTCCCTTAATTTTTTAGTATAGATCGATTTAACCAAAATCAGGCCAGAGTCAAACCTATTTGTATTTAATTTTAATATGAATCCTGGCTGCAAATTCAACATTTTTACTAACCTGTAACGTATTTTCTGGGAGCTGTAGAGCGCTCGAGAATTCAAAGATATTATGCACAATAGGTAATATGATGAAATTTGTAGCACTGTAAAAAAAATGTTGACTTTACTGACGTTTCGAGCTTTAGCCCTTCGACGTGTTACAAATTTCATCATATTACCTATCGTTTATATCAAACACCGACACAGCCTATACTAGTTTACTCGCTAGTTTCCATTTATGCATATAAAAGACGTTAATTTCTGAATTTATTCTTCGCCGCCGAAGCAAAAATAGCCTGAAAAAACTCGATCTTCGATTTTTTAACTGAAATTTGCTCTAATTATTATTACTGTAAAACTAAAGAGGTAAAAGAAAATAACTTCGATGCCATTATAGCATTCTTTCTTTGCCGGAGTACTGAAACAAAAAACTGATAAAATTAGGCAGCCGATTTGCTATGGGAAAAAAACTGATATGCTCTACATAGCCAAAATGGTAATTAACTTAACCACCGTATTAAAAAAAGACCTTGCTTGTCTACTCTGACTTTAATTTCGGACATTAATCTTTCATCGACGTAAAATAGAAGATTGATAAAAGTAGATATTGTTGAATTACTTACAAGCACTGACGATTACTCCAAACAAAAGAATCGTCTTAACACTCAAGCCATCGTATTGCTGCATCATGCATCCCATCAATGAATCAGCCGAAATACTAAGAACGAAGCTATCAAACGACAATCACAAAATATCTTTTTCTATAAAGGTTGTTTCATACTGGCAACATGTAATTTCAAGACCTAAAGGGATTGTGGGTATCCATCGAAAAATGAGTTCTAAAGAACATGGTTGTTATTGTGTTTATATTTAGCGTTTATTTAAGTTAATGTAATCATTCAAACTCCTTGATTATTTGTGTTTGAAGTATATCAATAGTTTTTTTCGTCTTTGAATAAGATTTTCCCTTGGACAACCTTTTTGAAATAGTTGAAAACCAGTACTGATTGGCCATATTACTTTTTTTTCTCCCGACAAAAGATTTTGCACAATGGGTACATCTGACTAAACAAAACCAACTGAGTCCATCGACGTTTAGACAAGTAAATTGCTAAAACGAGTTAGTGTTTGTTCAGCTTCGCGTTGGAGAAAAACGTGTTCATGGTGTTTAGATTACTTTTATGATAACATCAATTTAATTTTGGTTTTTAATACATGTCGAAACCGCTTTGATTTCAAATTCAACGGCGACTCAATTCATTCTAATTGCATATTGACTATTAAAAAGAGAATAGTATTACGCTTAGCTGACATTTTTTTTAATTTGAATAGTGTATAATCAAAGATCGGGTCTAATGATGATTGAAAAATGACTGATTTAATATATCATAAGATTGAGTGTATTCCAGTACCGCAATGGGTGCCAAGAAACAAGCATAATACGAGTATTATTTTATTTTTATTATTCAAACAGGCATAACTCAAAAAATGTTTTCAAATATTAATTTTTTTTTATGATAAATATACTTATACTTATATACACTTATACTTATATTATTACTTATACTTTTTATGATAAATATACTTATACTTATATACTTATATACTTATACTTATATATATAGTTATGTTTAAATGAAGAAATAGAAAACAAACTACAATCTTGGCAAAAGCAACGGAGACACTTTTACGGTTTTCTCTATTTTGACCTTTAACTATACATTTTTTCTATCATCCTCCCCTCAACCTCCATGCAATGTTGGTTTTCAATTAACATTATTCTTCGAGGACTGCCAAAAAGCACGCGCATTACGGTAAAGATTATTTTGAAGCATTTGTCTCACTTAGTTTTTGTCGAGATTGCAGCTAGCTTGCTATATCTACCAAATAACTAAGGACTGGTAAGCAGGCAAACCGGTTGGCCATTTACAAGCATGATCGAGATACTAACTTTGACCTTATCAGTCGGGACAAATACAGCTAGTCTCAGCTAGTGGCTAAAGCGGGACTCTCACACTGCGAAACCAACCGCGCTCTCATCACCTGAGTTTCACACTACATGCTGCCTCACACTAAAACAGCAGAAAAAAATTTAAAGATACAAATTGACAGATTTCATGAAAATTCAATTGAGTTGTGCAGTGTGATCTCTTAAAGCACGCGCCTCAACCAATCAGACCTGGCGAGTTGCGCAGTCTGGAACATGTATATATTATTTACTAGTTTTGGCAATGTTTTATAAACATAGATCTAACAAATCACAAAAAGGAACTGTACAGGCCCGCAAATGAACCCTCTATCGGCCCGGGCTATCGGCCCTCTAATGAACCCCCTATCGGCCCGCAAATGAACCCCCTATCGGCCCGCAAATGAACCCACTATCGGCCCGCAAATGAACCCCCTATCAACCAACAAATGAACCCACTATCGGGTTACAACGTGCCGGTAGAAGGCCTTTATGTTCCTTTTGAACAAAATTTTGTGGCTCAAACAATGTTCTATTTTTGTCTAAGCTCAAACTGCGTAAAGAACACTCCAAGCTGAACAAATCTTAGGCCCCTAGCAAAATAACAACAAAGTCGTGTATAAGCGATATCGAGGCAAACAATTTAAGAATTGCAGGGTTGTCAATCTCATTGTCTCAACTTTATCTAGGATTTTGGTTGCATACGTTAACGTTAATGTTATTTTGATTTCATAAGTATTAAGTTAGAGTAACTAAAAAAAAATCTGTAAGGCTTTGCATATTAGATATTAGTTATTTACACGGTTCGCGCCTCACGATTCAAGTGTCAACTACAATAATAACAAGATATGGCATTGTAAATGACCAAATGTAGATCTTTTGTTATGTTAATGTTTTATATGATCTAAATAATTTTGTACAAGAAATGCATGTATTCATTAACAAAGTAAATGTTTACGGATGTTAATGTTCATTTATGGATTTTCATGATAATAATAATAAAAACAAGTACATAAAAATGAAAAAAAAAAATTCAAACGAGTTGAAATTCGTCGGTCTTGTGGACGTTTGCATCGAGAAAAAGAGCCTATGAAAGCGCTTATTTTTCGATAAACAATAATGAGAACTTTAACTCGAAATCACCGTCAACTGTTGAAGGAATTAATTTATCTGTGTCGTACTTAATGAAGAAGATGAAAGCATGATGATCACTGACAGAACTTTGAATCGAGAAAAACGGCCTTTTTCAAGATATTTTTGAATCTTGTATGACTTCAAAAACGTTGTTAAACTTTGTAGAAAAACTTATCGTGAATTTTACAAGCTTTTTAAAAGTAACTGAAAAGCAACGATATATCTCAGCAAAAGATAGCTCAACTCACCGCCGTGTTGTTTACAAGGAAAAATAAAAACTAAAACTATACTTTTCAACTATTATCGAGGTATGTGAACGAGCTTTATATTCTTTAGAGAATTAAAATAAAGCCCTTTTGTGTATTTCTCTCTGGAGTTTTTGCAATTTGATTTAATTTTCTCAACTTTTGCTTGTTAAAATGTATGCAAAAACAACCAATGCTCGCCACCTATTTGCAAATTTGCAAATCTTTGTGGGTCTCTCAAGTTTTTCGCCTTTTTCCTCCACTAGCTCAACATTTTCTTCAAATATGTCGAAAGCAAAACAAGGAAAGTCATTGTTATCGTCCAAAGCGGCCATTTCAATACGTTTTTGTCTCAAAAAAAAAAAAACTAAAAAATTTGCAATAGCGAACTTGAAATGTAAACAAGATTTTTTGCCGCTGCCTTACATTAAATTTCTATGGGATATCTCTGGGATATCTATTTCTCGTCAATAAAAAAATAAGCCAATCAGAGCGCGCGATTCCACTTGCATATGTTATAAAATCGGCTCTTTCACTGCTTGGCGCGCGGTAAAAAAATATGTTATTCGCTTTGAAAAATTCCTCAGATAGACTAGTTGGGCTGCCTGTGACGTGGTCAATGTCAAACAATCCATACAGTTGATGATCAGAAGGTGTAATAAACAATTCATTATAAAAACTTAATTCAAAGATGAAAAAACTTGAATTCATATATATAGCCACAATAATTTTCCCCCCCAACTATCATTTTCAACTTTCAAGACCCCCACTTCATATTTTTCACTAAAAACAATTCAGGGCCCCCCATTTTCTCTCTCGTTACAAAGTTGAGTGTCCGGGTATACAAGAATGAGTTCTCGTTCATCACGGCTCAGCCTCGATAGTGTGTAATATATTTTTTACAATTGACCACATTACCAAACAATTAAAATACTTAAAAATTCCACGGGCAGCTAGCAGTCAAATTCTATACTAGAATACAATACACTATAACGAGGCTGAGGTTGATCAACGAGAACTGTGAAATGGTCTATTGAGGAAGGGACTGGGAACGAGTGGTGAAATATTGATCTTATTAAAACAAGCCCAATGTTTAGAAAGATCAGTTGATTTATGGCCTTTAAAAAAATTTGTACAAATAAGAGAGAATGTATTGTTTTGGGGGACGCTGTCCTTACAGAGCGACGCGCAAAATTATGACCACATTTAATGTATTCGCATACTTCTATGCACGGGAGTTTGTACTTTAAACAGACACATTTGATGTGAAGTTGTCTGATTTTACCGAATAAAGCGTGTAAAAACTCGTTTCGCAGCATAGAGTCCGTGCATAGAAGTATGAGATAATATTAAACTTGAAGTAGTCATACTTTTGCGCATCGCGCTGTAAACCCCACACTAGCATTCTCTCTTAGTTTTGCGACTTTTAGAAGCTTGCCACTCACTTGCTACTTCAAGTTTAATATTACTTCTCTACTTTGCAAGTGAAAATGTCAGAGATATTGAGCAATATCTATCTATTGATTTGCAAAGTGTCTGCGATTGGCTTAGCTCAAATTATCTGATACTTAATGCTAAAAAGACAAATTTCATGTTTATAGGAACCTATAAACAGGCTATTTTGGAAATTTCTGACCAGCTCAAAACAAACATTGATAAAGGGCAAGTAACCTGTGGGATATTCCTGGACTTACGTAAAGCGTTTGATACCGTAAATCATCAAATATTACTTAATAAATTACATAGGTATGGTATTCGTGGTATTGCCCTTGAATGGTTTGAAAACTATTTAAATCACAGAACACAATATGTACAAATTGATGACATTAAGTCCAAAATGCTAGATATCACCTGTGGAGTCCCTCAAGGCTCTACTCTGGGTCCTCTGCTTTTCTTACTGTATGTAAATGACATGCCAAACTGTTCAAATAAACTTTCTTTTAGAATTTTTGCTGATGACACCAACGTGTTCTATGCTTCTGATAATCCCACTGACCTGAATGATACAGTTAACCATGAACTGGATAAGCTTCTTGAGTATTGTAAAGTGAACAAACTTACTGTGAATCTAGAAAAAACTAATTACATGCTTATCTCATCTAGACAAAAGAACTGGCGAATAAATGTGCCTAACATAAACCAAAAGGACCATATCAAATATCTTGGTATCTATCTTGACAAAAATATCACTTGGGAGCCACAAATAAAACATATTAGAAGTAAATTATCCAAAAATATTGGAATTATTTATAAAACAAGACATTTTCTCAGTTTACAAACTCTTAAACATTTGTACTATACTCTAATCTACCCTTACCTAACCTATGGTATACTAAGCTGGGGAAGTGCAGCAAAAACTAGACTCACTAAAGTTTATACCTTACAAAATAAATGTATACGGAGTATATTTTTTGCTAATAGCAGAGAGAACGCAACTCTCTACTATAACCTCCTAGGTATTCTGACTTTGAATAATATTTATAAACTGAAAGTCGCCTTGTTTGGATATAAAATTACATTTGACAAATCACATACACCTGGTCCGTTTATTGGATATGTCACCCCAGCCTCTGAGATTCATGAATACAACACCAGATATGCTTCACAGCTAAATTATCACAAGCCTTCGGCTAAAACAAACTATGGTATTTCCACATTCAAATTCTCTTTAACAACCATCTGGCATTCAATTCCCTATACTATTAAAAACATGCATACTTATTATTCTTTTAAGAAAAATTATAAATCATATCTTTTGAATTCACAAATGAAAAATATTTAATTATAATTTTTTTTTTTTTTTTTTTATTATTATCTATGTACAATCAAATCACATTTATGATCCGTATATAGAGGTGTACATGTATTGTGTACATATGTACACTTATATATACTATTTATACTTATTTATACTAATTTGTAGTTACACATAATAAGACATATTACTAATTTGTAGTTATACATATTAAGAATTACTTTTGGCCTTTGGTAACTGGAAACTCTTAATGTCTTAGCTCCTAGGTCCTCTGAGCAGGACCTGGGAGCGAGAATACTTTTATCTTGTATCATAAATTTTGATACTGAGTCGCGAGCTCGCCATATAATACAATTAATCATGGCAGTGGCCGACTAGAAAGCCTATGCTCCTTTGGCCACTGCACACAATTTCAAATTGTTGACAATTTTACTGAACATATTATTTTGCTAGAATTATTAATTTAAATTTATCTAAGTGTCATGTAATAGTTTATTATTGTAAATATCTACGTGTATATGTGTAAATAAAGAATTGAATTGAATTGAATTGAACCTACCAGCGCCTTTCTAGGGTTGATGAAGAATTTTCAATTGCAATAAATAGCAATAAACTAGATCGAGTAACAAAGTTTAAATACCTGGGAGTAGTATTAGATAAAACTCATGGAAAGATCTTAAAAGGAATTAATTTATTTTTTTTACAAATTGTACTATTATTTTTGAAAAATGAAAACGTCAAAAATGAGAAACACGGTTTCGAATATCCACATTTACTAGTACCGTTCACCAGAAACTTTCCGAAAATATGTACTTTATTGGGGTTTGGAGTAAAAGTTTAGGCATGTTTATGTTAAGTGGTCATTTTAATAAAAATATGTAAATACAGATTATCTGCTTTTATGTAGTATATAAAAAACGAGCAGCAGTGTTTTATCAAGGATAAAAACCCGAGCGCAGCGAGGGTTTTTGATCCTTGATAAAACACGTGCTGCGAGTTTTTTATATAGCTTAAAAAACTCCAACGCTTATTCAAAACTAAATTATAAAAGTTTCTTGAAGAAAAGTCCAATTTGGAGACAAACTTTATTTGCAAGGTACACTGCGCATTCTCATATCACACCATGCACCATTAAGCACCACATTTGGCATCCCGCATTTGAGAAAGGTCGTGTATAATATAGTAGGAGCTTGATAGCATTGTTTCGGGTGATGCCTCTAGTAAAGGTCAATGATGAGAGATTAAAACTGAGACCTTTACAAGTGTCATAGGTACATAAAGACACACGTACCTTTATCATAAAGACACATGTGTTTTTATATAATGTACCTATGGCAGTGTTTTATGGGGTATAAAGGTCATGCATGTGACCAAATTGGAATGCCCCGATTGGACTAATAGCTCATGAATTATTAATGAGTTTTTTTAAATCAATATATTGTAGTGAAATGTGTTTTTTTTCGATCTTTGAAAAATAAAATATATATAAACATAAACAGTTTTCTTCTTTATTCATTTTATTTACACATTTTTCAATTTTTGAAGTCTGTAGCGCTGTCTAAGCTGTTTTAGTTGCATCGAGTTATGCGCCTAGCGCGTAACTCGATGACACTAAGTTGTGTTAGTTTTATCGAGTTATGCGCCCAGCGCGTAACTCGAAGAAACTAAGTTGTGTTAGTATATCGAGTTATGCGCTGGGCGTGTTCAAGCTCAGTAGGGGCGTGATAGAGCGCGTAACTCGAAGAGCGCGTAACTCGAAGAGCGCGTAACTCGAAGCACGTAACTCGAAGCTCGTAACTCGAAGGTTACCCGATCCCCTTACTAGTTTGATGTGACACTGAGCTGGCCTGAAAACCGCGTGTCTAACTGCTAGGCGTGTCTAACTGCTAGGCGTGTCTAACTGCTAGGCGTGTCTAACTGCTAGGCGTGTCTAACTGCTAGGCGTGGCTAACTGCTAGGCGTGGCTAACTGCTAGGCGTGGCTAACTGCTAGGCGTGGCTAACTGCTAGGCGTGGCTAAGTGCTAGGCGTGTCTAACTGCTAGGCGTGGCTAACTGCTAGGCGTGGCTAACTGCTAGGCGTGGCTAACTGCTAGGCGTGGCTAACTGCTAGGCGTGTCTAACTGCTAGGCGTGGCTAACTGCTAGGCGTGTCTAACTGCTAGGCGTGTCTAACTGCTACGCGTGTCTAACTGCTAGGCGTGTCTAACTGCTACGCGTGGCTAACTGCTAGGCGTGGCTAACTGCTATAGGCGTGGCTAACTGCTAGGCGTGGCTATCCGCTAGGCGTGGCTAACCGCTAGGCGTGGCTAACTGCTAGGCGTGTCTAACTGCTAGGCGTGGCTAACTGCTAGGCGTGTCTAACTGCTAGGCGTGTCTAACTGCTAGGCGTGTCTAACTGCTAGACGTGTCTAACTGCTACGCGTGGCTAACTGCTAGGCGTGTCTAACTGCTAGGCGTGTCTAACTGCTACGCATGTATAGCAGTTTACAGTGATGCCAGCTATCATATCAACCCAGTAAGTGATATCCACGTTCAGTTTATTATTATTTATTTATTATTTATTTATTATTCTATATGCGTTCTGAACTGAACGTGGACATCTCGTACCTAAAGCGGAGGTCAAACGGCTATGATAGCTAGTCTAGTCTACACGGATCCGGATACTTTTGAAACTGCATACTTTTTGATGCGAATCGGCCTATCGTCCACACGAATCCAGTGAATCCGGTCACCGAAACCGAATTCTTCGTTTGCAATAGACGTCATCACATGTCATCACCAAGCCGAAATTGTTTTTATATCTCGTATTAAAACATGCACTATATATGTTATAGTTAACTGTTTTAAAAAGACCTTTCTGAAGGGGGTTTGGGTTTATAAAAGTTTTTGGTTCCCGAAATATTTAAGTTAGAATCTTATACTTCAATTTAAACTCGCGCGCTGATTGGTTGAGAACGAAACCGGATGCGAGGGTATTTAGCGTGGAATACCCTCTCATCCGGTTTCTGAATTCATCGGAACGAGCAGCGAGCAGCGAGCGTCTGGTTTTTGAAGCTCCGCGGACTCCGCGATTCATGCGATATTGATTTCTTTCGTGAAATTCAACGTGAAATTCCCTCGTCCTCAAATGAATTTACCTATAGAATTGTGTCACGCAATGCCGGTCACGTATCCGAATCGGGCGATAAAAATCAAGAATAATTTGTTCCTTTTCAAAACATTTGGTTCGTTAAGACTTTTAGCATCTAATTCAAGTATATTTTAACAAAATATTTTTTAAATGATTCAGTTTCCCTTCATATCAGACCTTAGAAGTTTTGTCCGCCATCTTGGAGGATGAGATGTACTCCAGCATGGCCGCTCCATACATTCTTACCAAATATCGCGCAACTTTGATCGCGAATAATTCTGCATCCAAATACTCTACAGATTCAAAAATCGGTCAATATACTCAGTTTTGAATGCTCTAAAAGAATATGAATGCCATTTTTCAATACGACTAAGAATTAAGGTTGTGAAATTTGAGATCGGCAGAAATTGGCAGAAATTGGCTTATTATCTCCCGATTATCATGTGGTTGCAAACGAAGAATACTTTTGAATTGGAAACGATCAACAGGATTCGTGTGGACGCAAATATTTTTATGCGGTTTCAGCCGGATCGGATTCGTGTAGACGAGGCCTCAACTATCATCAACTATCCTGTACGCGCGGTCAAACGGCAAAAACTGTCATCGACTATCATGTGAAATTTGAACATGTTCAAACTCTATGATAGTCCATGATAGTCGATGATAGTGCATGATAGTTGGAACTATCATCAACTATTATGAACTATCATTACCGTTTGACCGATGCTTAATAGCAGGCCGGCTTTATTGCTGTTATTATGATATAACTACCCATGCATATACAGCTATTTCAAAAAAACGTTGAATACTGAATAGTTCATCCCAAGACCGAAGGGTAATGTGGGTCTCATTAATAAAAATAAAAATACAGCGATATTATCTCCCCATTCCTTAAATTGTATATATATTGTTTTGAATGGAATGCACAAAAGAATAAAATAACTAATTATTATCTATTTTACTTTGAACAATATTGCCTGTCCCAAAATGCATTTCGGTCTTGCAATGCACTATTCAGTATTCACTGAAGTTTTTTTAAATAGCTGCATAAGCGACATCGGTTCCTGCTGGTTGCGGTGCTGCTATAGCAACGAATAGTTGGAAAGTGCAATTACTCGGAGCAATTCCTCTCTGCCCTTTCGTAAACTCTTTTTCCCATTATCAGAATAAGTGTGTTTCTCAATCACATCACAAATAGCATTTCGCCTTGAAGTTAAAACGGGATATTGTATATTATCATGTTCATGTTTTTGCTGTGGAGAATGTATATCTACAGAGTCCATAGAAGTCTCTTTGCTTGTAGCTCTTTTGTCTTTCTCACTGAATGACGGCAACGAAAGTCTTTGGTCAGTTTCATAAGATGTTGATTCAGAACATTCATATTGTTCCGAAGAAAATTCAGAGTCCGATTCCGAACTGATCAGCAACCATTGCTTACTATCAGCCCCTTTAAGTTTACGACGCTTGACCAAATTTTGTAAGTTGTTCATGTTTATATATTTTTCAGTTAGTGAATGGATGATCTCTGGTGTAAAGAGGGATTCGTAAAGAGATGAGCTGTTTTTGAATAGTTTCACTAAGTTCAGTGAGCTGAGTGTTCTGTCATGCGAGTGATAATGTCCAAATCGTCGGAATCCTTAGCTCTCGATCACAGTTTACATCAATCGTTTCGTTACCAAAGTCATTTCTTGATATGCTTTTTTGCTACCCAGAGTGTAGTGGTACCAGGACATTTAGTTTCTTCGTTATTAGTTGTATTCTCCTGCGTGACAATTATACACAAATGTAAACACGATATCATCAAATTTCAACTTTGACGACCCTAGGCCTAGCAATTCAATTTGAAAACTCTTATACTGCTAAATAAATCGTTGCGTCGCGACCTCCAACTTCGGTCATTGTTTTTTTTATCTTGTCTGACATCCTTAGAAGGAAAAAGCTTTACACGTGAGCTCATCCTGTCTTTGGTTGATATGATAGACCAGAAAAATCCAAAATAAAAAATGACATTCACAATTTGCTTGTCGCGATTTCTGTTGTAATCAGTAGCACCAATTTATCTAAAAACGTTTATATAAATACTAGAAGGTGCCAGTCATATCTCAAGCATTTATAGCTGTATACCAATATAACTGTAAGCAGTTTAAAAGCAAAACTGATAAATGACTAAATAGTACAAAATAGTACTAATTGGACAATAGATAATAATAAAGTTAGCACAAAATTGCACTAAATATTATACTCTATAGAGTGGTTTTCATTAACCCGTGAAACAAAGTGTAATAGGGAAAGAGTAATAAAGTGTATTAATGTGTAATAGTGCTATTGAACAAATGATTATAAAACACAAAGTTAAAGTTAAAGTGTAATAAAGCATATTACGCTAAAGTATGTTTCACGAGTTAATGAAAACCACTCTAATGTTTCATATTGATAATCTCTTTGTACTCTAGTCAGTAAAAGTTCAACTCTACTACTAATCAATAAAAGGTCATGTATAGGTTTGTTTGAAAAACTAAGGCTTCAAATGACTGATATTCTGGTTATAACTCTGATACTAATAGTTTAGACTTAAATCATATTAGAACCAAAGCAACTAAAAGAATGAACAAACACGATGGCTAGTTTTAGAATCGTGAAGCGGAAATGACAGATATGTGTTAACTTCATGAATAAACCACATTTTATCAAACTATTGAACAGCTTCCTACCTTGTCTATGTTCAGCTAAAGCCGTGTGTAGTCTAGTTAATAGTGTAGTGTAGTCTTTCGTTAATACCCAAGCGACCTTCTTCACTCTATAAGCAGAGTTTCTAATGAGTATTTGAGTCTTGTTGTTGTGACTTCTTCGTATATGAAATGCTTAGTTGACAAAGCATAACTTTAATACGTCAACACATGAGTGTTGTTCATTCTTGTAGGCTGGGCCGAGAGGTCACTCAGACGGAACAAAACAACATTAAAAACTTTTGTTTATTTAGTCTGACCGCGTTGCCTGAAGTTATTGTTTGATGCCTCGAACAACAAAATAATTTGTTATCATTACACGCGGTCATTTCTTACTATAAAATCAACCCTCCATAAACAATTGCACTGCAATATATACATGAAAAGAAGATATAATTAAGCCGGGAATTAAGAGAAAATAGACAAATAAGAAATAAATAAACAAATGAACTGAAATAAATGAATAAATCACAAATGGAACTGTGATTATATAACACTGAGAAACAATAAAAAGTTGGCATAAAAATAACAAAATAAAGGAATATGAATAAATGGAAAAAAAGGAATGAAATCAAATAAATTGAAAACTAGAAATGGTAATTATATTTTTTCAATGTAATAAGAGCCTTCAAAGCTCATTTAACACAGTCCATATCTCTAGATGGTATCGAGGTAGCCTGATTTTGCAGATTCAATTTTTTAATTCTTTTGATCATAAAAATATCACTGATAGCCAAAAAGTCGGGCCTCCTGTGTTAGTTATGGGATCCCTGTTTCGGATTTGGCCGCGCGAAACCTAAGACGAGCACAATCTTCCTTGGTTGTGCCTAGATCATACCCTTTAGAGGCTATTTCGCGAAAGACTGGAATCGAGTATTTCTATTCGGTTCGTCGGAGATACCGACGAAAACCTTCGGGAAATAAAACATGGCCGTCTTTCTAGGTGAATGCGGAGGAATTCTTTTGCCAATATAATGATGTCAAATACGGATAATTTGCTTGCTGAATCAAGGTAAAACAACACACAACAAACTTAAGTTAAAGATGTGCTTCTATTTGAAATTTCTAGAGAAAGAACTAAACTAATAATACAATTGTTTATTACTTCTACAACCGTCTTATATACTTAGAGGATATATAAAATTTTTACTTCATTGAACCGCTAAAGAGTACTATAGAGCATGTTTGTCATACCCTTTAGAGGATATAACTAATAAATTCTCTTTATTTCACCCTCTAAAGGGTACTATGTGTGCCATACCCTTTAGAGGTTATAACTTACTGTACATTCTCTTTTATATTACTTCACCCTATCAAGGGTACTATAGAGTATGTGTGTCATACCCTTTAGGGGATATAACTTAAGTTATACATTCTTTTTATTACTTCACCCTCTAAAGGGTACTATGTGTGTCATACCCTTTAGAGGTTATATCTTACTGCATACATTCTCTTTATTACTTCACCCTCTAAAGGGTACTATGTGTGTCATATTCTTTAGAGGATATAATCACTAATAAATTAATATAATATCTTTATTTCTTCATTGAACTACTAAAGGGTACTATGCAATATGTATCATACCCTTTAGAGGATACCATTATTATTAAACTAATTAATACAATCTTTTTATTAGTGCAACCACTAAAGGGTACTTTAGAGAATCACTACTACACAAATAGGCGAGCGTAGTGTTTACAAGTGTGTCCTAGCTGATATAATAATGTTTTATAATGATATCCCATAGAAATTCACTCATGAAACAGTCATCTTTATAATCAAAATATTTATCTGATTTTTTGTTGACAGGGTCAGGCATTGTAGCAACATCAATTCATGTGAACAGATCAAATTGGTTTTACTTTGAACACAAAAGGAATGAGTACGTAGAAGACTTCTAGAGCTGGAGGATATCATAACTCATTTATGGCAGCAGCTTTTGCCCAAAAGAGCATGTTATTTGTTGATCCATTGATTGGGCTTTCAGGCATATTATGCTCATAGTATTTACTTTTTTCAGTAGTGTCAACATTTATTGAGACATCTACACAGATTATTATTCTGGCTAAATATTAGTTTGCATGTTTGACAAGGAATGCAATGTGTTTCCAATAGTCTAAAATTAAACAACTGGTAATGTTTTCAAATTTTCATGCAATCACCAGTTGAGCCTCAAGTGAAGATTACTAGAAAAATAAGCCAAGTATTATTTGCTTCATTTTGTACACAGACTCAATTGTCTGAATAAAAAAGTGTTGATGTTTTTAGAATTGTTTATATTCCTAATATATACATGCAAACTCTCATTTAGCTCAAACAAAGTGTTCATGACCTCTGGTAGGTAAGTTTGGAAATCACCTCCACATGTTGGGTATATTATAATGGGAGATGTTCTAGAATGTGTACTTCTAAATTCAGAAATATTAAGAGGTTTTATTAACCAAGCGTGAGGTCTGTATGAGAAAATATCAGACCAAGGTCTTGACAGTACAGACCGAGCACAGCAAGGTCTCAAAAAAAGACTGTGGTCTGATATTTTCCAGACAGACTGAGCAAGATAGGTTAATAAATCGTTTATTGTATGGCTTTTTTTCTTAGCAATGTACGAAATCGCCGAATTGCTTATTATTGAATGAATAAAAATACATTAAAGATTAAACTTATCGGCAATGATAACGTTGGGTTTGGGTGCCTCAATGCCGCCCCACAAGGACACGCATGTCCCTGACGACAAGGCAGTAACCATGGTAACCATCCACTGCCTGACACCCTTCACACTGACTCAGTTAGTGGAAAGTTATACTTACCTAGAGAACATACTTACCAGGGAGAGGAGGGTGGGAGCAGCAAAACTATGCATACACAGCGAGGATCAACAAGATCTGAACAGCATGCTCATGTGCAGGCCCCTGCACAGCTCGGGGTGACACTCGCACACACAACAACCGCTGACCACCGTTTGCACAAGACTCAGCTACTGGAATCCAAGGATTCACGCAATTGCCTCTAGTTTAACCTCGCCTAAATTACATTTAGCCACATCAAACTGGCTAAAACACTTTGCAGGTATGACAAGGCAAAATTTTAACAAAATATTTATTGCATTACTTTACAAGTTGTTTTTAATTTCTCGGTCTGAAGAAAATATGAAAATTGGACCGTTGTCATGGTAATGGTCTGAGATGGGAAAATCTCAGACCGGAAATCAGCCAATCAGAGCGCACATACTATTGTAGCCATATCATAAAATGTTTTAAATAATACAAGTGCAACTAAAACATTTATTTTTGTAATATAAATCCTGTATAATTTAAAAACTGGCATGTAACACTAAACAAATTGGATGTTTTAAATGTATCCTTGGGCATTTTTAAATTTTATACCTTTACTTCTCTGGAATGACAGTCAATATGCAGTAATGTTGCACCATGTTATTATACCCTAGATGCAGAAGTGATTTGGAAACTAAACTTTGACTTGCATGATTATATACACATATATATGTAGTTGTGACTGCAAGTTACAGTGAGGATACTCGAACCGTGAACACTTAGAGTTTTTTGTTCCCATTTGAAACCTACATCCAATGAGTGAATAGATTAGAAATAAGATTTATTATGAACACTCACTGTATTTGAACTCACTGCTTCATTTTTAGAGGTTTTGAAGCAGTAGAATGTTCAGAAAATAATAACTTGAAAAAAGTCAAGTGTTCACGGTTCGAGTATCCTCACTGTAATATCAGCTGAAAATATTTGTTTCCAACAGAGATGTTGAATTTCTAAATATATCATGTTTGAATTACAGTTAATTTTCATCTTGCCATTTGATATTTCATTTGGGGGTGGGATTTTAAGTTTGCTCTATATTTTTTTCCAGCCCCTTCACAACATTTTAATAAAAAAATATTTAAAAAAAATATTTTAATATTAGTAAGTTGTTTAAAAACAATCCATCTAAAACAGAAAACATGTGACACTAATTGTACTTGATTACACCACCTTTTTACTTCTATAGTTTTATCTAAGGTTACTTATGGGCTCAGTGTATATGCTGCTTCCAAACCTGAGCTATAACTACAGTACAAAATTTTATCAGCCATTGTTACAAGAGAAAATACATTTCATATTTTATAGATATTTTTAATTTATAAGATAAATCAGACCGTTCTATTTTTCATAAACCTTGTAATATTAGCCATCCTCTACACAGTTTTTTACACATTCTAGAACATCTCCCATTATAATATACCCAACATGTGGAGGTGATTTCCAAACTTACCTACCAGAGGTCATGAACACTTTGTTTGAGCTAAATGAGAGTTTGCATGTATATATTAGGAATATAAACAATTCTAAAAACATCAACACTTTTTTATTCAGACAATTGAGTCTGTGTACAAAATGAAGCAAATAATACTTGGCTTATTTTTCTAGTAATCTTCACTTGAGGCTCAACTGGTGATTGCATGAAAATTTGAAAACATTACCAGTTGTTTAATTTTAGACTATTGGAAACACATTGCATTCCTTGTCAAACATGCAAACTAATATTTAGCCAGAATAATAATCTGTGTAGATGTCTCAATAAATGTTGACACTACTGAAAAAAGTAAATACTATGAGCATAATATGCCTGAAAGCCCAATCAATGGATCAACAAATAACATGCTCTTTTGGGCAAAAGCTGCTGCCATAAATGAGTTATGATATCCTCCAGCTCTAGAAGTCTTCTACGTACTCATTCCTTTTGTGTTCAAAGTAAAACCAATTTGATCTGTTCACATGAATTGATGTTGCTACAATGCCTGACCCTGTCAACAAAAAATCAGATAAATATTTTGATTATAAAGATGACTGTTTCATGAGTGAATTTCTATGGGATATCATTATAAAACATTATTATATCAGCTAGGACACACTTGTAAACACTACGCTCGCCTATTTGTGTAGTAGTGATTCTCTAAAGTACCCTTTAGTGGTTGCACTAATAAAAAGATTGTATTAATTAGTTTAATAATAATGGTATCCTCTAAAGGGTATGATACATATTGCATAGTACCCTTTAGTAGTTCAATGAAGAAATAAAGATATTATATTAATTTATTAGTGATTATATCCTCTAAAGAATATGACACACATAGTACCCTTTAGAGGGTGAAGTAATAAAGAGAATGTATGCAGTAAGATATAACCTCTAAAGGGTATGACACACATAGTACCCTTTAGAGGGTGAAGTAATAAAAAGAATGTATAACTTAAGTTATATCCCCTAAAGGGTATGACACACATACTCTATAGTACCCTTGATAGGGTGAAGTAATATAAAAGAGAATGTACAGTAAGTTATAACCTCTAAAGGGTATGGCACACATAGTACCCTTTAGAGGGTGAAATAAAGAGAATTTATTAGTTATATCCTCTAAAGGGTATGACAAACATGCTCTATAGTACTCTTTAGCGGTTCAATGAAGTAAAAATTTTATATATCCTCTAAGTATATAAGACGGTTGTAGAAGTAATAAACAATTGTATTATTAGTTTAGTTCTTTCTCTAGAAATTTCAAATAGAAGCACATCTTTAACTTAAGTTTGTTGTGTGTTGTTTTACCTTGATTCAGCAAGCAAATTATCCGTATTTGACATCATTATATTGGCAAAAGAATTCCTCCGCATTCACCTAGAAAGACGGCCATGTTTTATTTCCCGAAGGTTTTCGTCGGTATCTCCGACGAACCGAATAGAAATACTCGATTCCAGTCTTTCGCGAAATAGCCTCTAAAGGGTATGATGGTAGGCACAACCATCTTCCTTTCACCAGTTCGGTTCATCCGCAAAAAAGGGGATACGTGTCACGTGACTAATTCTATTGTTTGTGACGATAGAGTTTCGTATTTCATAACATAAACCAAAATCCAAGATGGCCGTCGTAAAGACTGAAATCACAGAAAGAAATGCCGTCTATTGCGCACTGTGGCAATTATATACAAGAAAATGATGAATATAAGCGTTGTTTACATTCATATAGTGTAGTCAGACTGTTTGATAAGTTTAGCGTTTTAAAAACCGATGAAAATGGGCAGAGAAAAGACGCGATGAACGACTCCGAACCACGGCTCCGAACGATGAACTATGTTAGATGCGAATAGCATATTTTCTGGAGTGTTCAGAACCTACAGCAAGCCTGAGTTATGACGACAATTGCATGGTAAATTAACGAGACTAATCACTATACTGTATTACATGTAACATCCCCAATATTTTACAACATTAGGCTAGACCGAAAACACTAGAACCATGAAACAAAATCAAATTGTTAGTGTGTTATAGCTCTTATTTAGCGACTATTAGTTACTTTAAAAGACAAGTAAAGTTGTAATGAGGTATTGTTTCCTTTTGTATTTGATGTTTCTAGTTGAGTGATACTGACTAAACAGTCACTAAATAAAAACTATTAAAAAACTGGCTTTGTTATGTCCCTTCACACGCTAAAACAATTGAATGATGGTATATAGTTTGGAGACATGCAGTCGGACAGTTTATAAGATTATATATATATATATATATATATATATATATATATATATATATATATATATATATATATATATATATATATATATATATATATATATATATATATATATATATATATATATATATATATATATATATATATATATATATATATATATATATATATATATATATATATATATATATATATATATATATATATATATATATATATAAACATCAGTATTTTCAATGTCAATATATTTTTGTGATTAATTGTTAAAAAGCTATCTGTCTATCCAAAGTTAATCAGTCTTAAATATTATAAACTGGAATAAATTTGGTTGGGAACACAATAATACACAATACAAGAGCTTTTTTATTGTACTTGCATATAGAATCATGTATGAATATAAGTGATATAATTAAGTCTAGTAACTTTTACAAATTATTTTCTGAATACTAAGACATTAGATAAGTAACAATGAAGGCTTTTTTATTTTTATTTCCTCCTTATGGTGTTAATTTGTACATACACTATATGAGCATAAAAAGTTCAAAAAGGATCATGGAAGTAAAGGTACAAAACTTCATAAGGGGAACAGTATATGGGTTGTATGGAAGATAAAAATACAGACTAAGGTAGTTATCTAATTGACATCAAATAGACCAGTTTCCAGTTCTTGTTGTGCAGGTTTAACCTCAATTGCATTTAATGTATTCTTTATAAATTACATAAGCATGTGGTAATGTAAAATGTACACATTAATAAAAAAAAAATGAAAAGCTAAAACAATATCCATGGGATAAGTTTATTTTTAAAGAATATATGACATACAATTGATGTTAACCCTGCAGAACAAGAACTGGAAACTGGTCTATTAAACTTAAAGCACTCTATAGTTTGTATTATATTTGTATAAATGCAGTATATCCATGGAACAGTACTATATAAGAATAGAACTATTTATACTCTTTCCATATTTTCAAATAAAGCATTTAATAGCTAAACTGCATTACACAATAACTACAGAACAACAAATTAGGTGGTGGGCATCTCATTTATTAATTCATATCTGATAGAAGAGAGCAATTACAGGAACAAATTCATACTGGATATTATTATTATAGATGTGATATTAATGTATAAATTAACTGAGGCGAGCAAGTATACACTATTAAATCTGCATGTCTTTCCGATTAATAGGCACTTGCGCTGGGCAACAAGGCTGAATCCATATGTAATAAAAATTTCATTGATTCATACATTATGATTTGAATGAAATTTATAAAATTTATATTTAATAGCACAAGAGTGCTTCAGAGAAATGCCTTCAAGTGATGATTGCTTCATATCACTGTCCTTATATACTCCCACATACAGAATTACCCTGGGGAACCCTAACCCATTTAAGCCCACCTCCACTTCTATCGACTATGCAATACCCAGTGGTATACATTCTGTAACGCTACTAAATACTAAATACATTTAGTGCAATATGAAGTGCTATAACTACCAGAGTGCTTACAATATATCTGTGAAAAACTTTGCAAACAAAATGGTGCAAATTAGTACAAAATTTAAATTTATTGTTTGATTGACACTATTTTGTGCAATTCATTATTGCAAATGTTTTCACAGATATATTGTGAGCACTCTCAAATTTTTAGAATTGTTTGACGGATAAATGTGTTTGCACAAATAAATACAAAGTTTCAGTTATTTATGTTGATATGTATAATTAAACTATATTTAAATTCCTCAAACTGGATTATTTCATAAGAAATTATAATAATAATTTTATAAGGAATAATAATGCATTATCAAGTTTTGTTGGTTGAGATGGCTAGATTTTTATTTTTCCATACTAGCATGTGTAATTCTCAAATAATAGTGTTCTACAACTTGTTGTCAAAAATGTTACTACTGTAATCAAACGCTTAATAATGGGAATGATGACAAGTAAGAAAGAAAAAGAGGTTCAAGTATTAAATAGAATTCATCTGCAATAACAGTGATTTATTGACAAAGCACTATGAGCAAATTATTTATACTCTGATGTAACCAAATATTTGGTCAATAAATCACTACTGGGAACTCAGTAAACCTGGCTTATTGGCATAAGAACAGTTGTTTTAATACCAATCTCAATTCATATAACTTTCAGGTTTAACAAGTTTAATAACATTTATAAAGTGTACAATGCATGCTGTACATTACAGTACCAAATTCAGTTTCTAGATTGCATAAAAAATAAAATATGGTATTATTCAACATAAAATCTTGAATGTAAAAAATAAAATTCGCAAAAATTGCGTACTGGTTGGCTTCTTTTTAATACTCCCACCACATATTCGACATTTCAGCGACAGGAGATGTCGATGAATTTCCATTTGGTTATCTAAAATAAAGCACAAAATACAAATAAGTCGACTATTCCGATGACATATCAACTTTTGTCAGTACATAGCCATACACGAACGGCTGTGATTTCAGTAAGGAGTCTTTGAAAAGAGTTGCCACAAGAACTAGGTTGTTGCCACATTCTACAATGCGACAGAATGTAAGGCATATCATAAAGACTTCATTAAAATTGGTTTCATTACTCTAGGAAATGGGCAGGTAACAAATTTTTATCATCAACCAACTACATACCTTTGGGAGGGTGACAATATGGCGGCCATCTTGGATTGAAATCTCGACTTCAAAGCCATTTTTTAATGAAAAATCTTGTAGTTTTCTCGCTGTATCTGCTCGTCCGCCATCTTCAACATATCACCTCTATGTGAAATGTTAAAAGGTCCCGGATGTCCTCTTTGTGACCGTGATATCGATGAATTTCGAAGACTGGGTAATTTCTTCGTAATAAAATTTTCGATTTTTATCGATTTTCCCTAGAACAATGGAATTGTCACGTGACACGTATCCCCTTTTTTGCGGATGAACCCAGGTGGTGTTTCCACTGCGACCGCAATGCATGGCGGGAAGTTCATCAAAAATGTCACATTTGCTTTTGACCGTCGAGGGGAGAGGATCTCAGTGTGGTGTTTATGTACGAGTCAAATCCAAAGGTGCCCATCCCCCCCCCGGGCAAACCCCGGGCATTTGACAAGACTTGGGTTCCGTATAGTGGGGAATTTGACGCCGATTAGCTACTTGAACGGGCGGGCATTTGACGAGTGTCGGCCATCTTTAAAAATACCCAGAAAGCATTGGAGTCCTAACCACAGGTAGCCCATGATCAGGCAAAAGTCACACGGGAACGGAAACGAAAAGCAAAGAATTGATAGATAGTTTTTCCTTGTTATACACCTATCTCAAAAAACGTCAGAAAGAATTGGCGATTGACGAACAGCGATTGCAAAGGAGCTCTGTTCTTTCACAAGTAAAATTAAATTGACGAAGTATAAATGCTTGTCTTTGTGTTTTAGAGTCGAAAAGTGCAAAGAAAATCCAAGTTCTTTCAGTTTTTAAGATAGATTTGTGAATTATATCGAGATCCATCTTTCGGTCGTGCAATCACCAATCAAAAATTGCCAATAACCATTCTCTTCTTCAACGTTTTTTAAAATTTCCCTTCATATTTGATTGTACAAGTTTTGTCTACCATGTTCATGAGACGTCATGTAGTAGAAGGAAGTTTAAGTATTTTCTTTTCTACTTAAAGTAAAATTTGAGTTTATCACTGACTCGAGCTCGAGGGGCGGGCATTTGACCATTCTGTTGTTTCAATAGTGGGGCATTTGACTGTTCAGTTTGCCCAGATGGTGGGGAATTTGACCAATTTTTTTTCAAAAAGTCAAATGCCCGGGGGTTTGCCCGGGGGGGGGATGGGCACCTTTGGATTTGACTCGTACATTAGCGCGGTCAGATAGGTAGCTGGCGCTCAAGGATTTCTTCTTTTGCGATAAATTGCTTCCAGTTTTGAAAGCTACCACCAAAAGAGTTTAATTTGAAAGAATATGAGGAGAAACGGCAGTTGTTGATGCATCTTGCTTGATCAATTTCTGACGTTTAAACGGAGTCAAACCATTCATCGTTTTCGATGGTTTTTCCCTACCTGCAAAGTCGAGCGAATTGGAAAAACGAAGAAGGTTAGTAGACATTTGGGAGCCATATTTTGTGTCTAGTATATTTGTGCTTGTTACTTGGCATTTAGTTGGCACAGAAGCATTGAATTAGTGACGGAATCAAACTTAATTATGCATTCGTCTTGTACAATACGTACATTTATTATTAAATATTAAATAATATTAACTTAATAATATTATTAAATAATAATAGTAGCTGTATACTGCATTCTTTGTTATGTACGTAGATATCACGAAAATTGTATTGTTTATAGATAAAAAAATGTAATAACATTTTCAATGTGACAGGTGAAAGTGACAACACTTATGCACTAGTCAAAGTAAACCCCCACCCCCCCCCCCCCCCCCAACCCGGGACAGGGTGGGGATAAGTGGGGCATTTGAAAAATTGACTTGGCAAATGTTGGTAAATACCCCACTTAGTGGGAGAGAAATGGAAATCAAATCCCCGACCCCCTGGAGTCAAAAATGATAATAGAGTAAAACTGTTAGAATATACGTGAAACTTTATAAGTGAAAAAAAAAAAGCGATTTTGTACAAAATCCTTTGTTTTCTATAGCTTAATTAGCAATCTTTTGTGCAAAATTGCATTTTGTGTTTCACGGATATATTGTTTACACTTTTATAAAATAAAAACAAAAATAAAATTATCTTTAGATAAGTATATATATATGGTTGAGTCATCATAGCAAATAGCTTTTATTTCAAATTTTAACATTTTAAGCATACTGGGCAAAACCATTGACCAGGTGGGGCCACATTAATGCCAACACAGTCGAAATGAAACCATATACAATCTTGCATTGATTGCTGTCACAAGCAATCATGTCACCCTCCTCTGGCCAACCACACAAACAAAACACATCTTCATCTTCAGCAAACAACATTTCAGGAGACTGCTTAGCTCTGTTAGCTGCTGCTGGCTGGTTGACTGCTGCTGGCTGAACAAAGCCCGTGTGGGGTGGTCTTACCTTTTAGGGTCTGAAATCACCATCTGAGTTAATTTATGCGTACTTTTTTCAAAACCGTCCGTCGAGCACCCCTATCATTTTTTGAGGGAGTCCCCCCCCCACCCCCCCGGGGGAACAAAGCTATCGACTTGCTTGGCTTTTTAATACCTTGTTTTTCAGCGTTTTTGTCATCAATGCATTCCAGTTTTGTATGACTGACCTTGCGGTTCAACAAATCTGTGGGGGGCTCCTTGACTTTCATATAGAGCCACAGGGAGCCCAAGCTATCTTTGAAGTGATTTTTCGTTTCCAGTCCTTCTCCTAAGAGAATGTTTAGTTTCCAGGCCTCTTCTTAATACTCGAACCAATCCCGACCTAATGCCCCACTATATTAACACACTAGTAAAATATTCACTTTATCCCCACCCCCTTGGGCACCATTGCTTGACAAAAGTGATCCCAAGCCCCACATTGCCCCCACCCTGTCCCGGGTTGGGGGGGGGGGGGTGGGGGTTTACTTTGACTAGTGCATTAGTGATAATGACAAGTGAAGATCAGTGAAGAAACATATGCAGAGCACCTTCGAAAGGCACTTGAGAAATAGACTGAGATTGAAGATAGTGTAAAAGAGAGAGCCAGAGCCATTTTATATGCTTGACAGCAATATTATCAATGGTAAATTATGGACAAAACTGGATGAAACTAACACCTTGGAAATTTGCAATGATTTTATGTAGTCTTCACTCATATCAATGGCCAAACAACTGGATCAATTTTATTTTTATTTATATATTTATTTTATTTACATTAATTAGAATATATACATATTTTACAGTTACATAGAGAATAAAGAAATCATTTTACTAAACAGAATCTGTGAACTGCAAGCAAGGGAGCATATCTTTCAAGTTGGTTGTCATAATGTTTATTTATAGATCAAAAGATAATTTAGAAATACCAATAAATATTGATGGTTACATGTTGATATATAGACATTTACTGATTGTTAATTAAATAGTCTTTGTGTTTTCTTTTAAAAGAACAAAAGGAAGAATTTTTATTGAATTTGATTTCCCATATTTAAATCTTAGATAAAGGCAAACTTGTCATAATTTGGTATAGCTTTCAGTAGTACTCTTCAATAAATGTTCAATAGCTTCAAAACACAAATTTGACAATAGGCCACAGTCACCCAAGGATCCAGAAACAGTTGAAAGTCAATTAAAAATCGACTGTTTCTGGATCCTGGGGTGCCTGTGAATAGGCTAACATTAAATGTTAGCCTATTAACTGTTTAACCAATACACCTTTTGATCTAAGCTTCTGTGATTTAACCTATTTGAACCTGACAATGATCTTTGAATTTTATGTATACAGAAAGGTTGTAGTAATCATTTATACAAACAATATAGAACTTTTAGAGCTTTATTTATTCACACATAATGACAAATAATGTGTCAAATTACAATTGGATAATAATTATTACAATATCGAATGCGAATAATGAGGATGAAATACTATATAATGAAATAGGAAAGCAGGCTGTTTGGCTGCCAGGGTAGTTTCAACAAATAATGATGTAATAGATGTGAGATGGAGTGAAGACATTTAACCTGTGAAACAAAATTAAATAGTGAAGGTGTAATAGTCAAATAGACACAAAAGGAAACAATGGAATTAGAGACTGCTAAGGTGTATTAGTTTAATATCTATTTCACGGAGTAAATGCCTTCACTCTATGACATGCACAAAGTTAAAAATAACTGATATTCAGCTATTAAGTATAAGCCACCCCAATTTAGTCTAGGGCTGCTGTTTCTGCATCTAACCCGTTGTAATATACCAAACAAAGATTTTCAGTTTTTTGTGAAGCTTTGCCTGGAGTATCAGTACTACGTCCTCCATGTGCTCTTTATTTCTTCAATGTTCCTGTTCGAGACAAAAAAAAGTTGATTTGATCAAGGTTTCGTGCCCGACATCATTTATCGCACGTCAACTTTCATTTAAACGAATACAAGAAATTGGCCAACTTCGAATGCAGTTTAAAGACCCAAATACTGGGGCGCTTAGGGGCGCTTTTACATTTTTAAATTACTGCATATAAGTAGACTATTTTGGTAAAGTTATAGAACAATCTATGCAATATTTTGTCAGTAAGCACGTTTTGAATAAACACTACTTTTCCTCAGAGTTTTGGCGCGAACACAGTCCTAACTTTTAGAGGAGTCTTTTGAGCCTTTAATCAGTCACATTCAACTTCATTGTATTGCCACTGCAGATATATAATCTTATCATTTAAAAAAATTAACGTTAACTGGAAAAAAATTCAATTCGGTCGGCAGGAGAGGCTCTTCAACTTACCAGTAAAATCGACATGTTACTCATCACTCGTCCGCCATCTTGAAAACTGCGAAAATAATGCATTGCGGTCGCAGTGGAAACACCACCTGGGATGAACCGAACTGTTCACATCAACATGAACAAATCGGTAACACAGCTATCCCAAAAAGAAACGCTTGCTACGCAGGCTAACCTAAATGTGATTTAGAACTGTCGGCGAGAATGTCCGTTCCTACTGCTCCAATACCTCCGCCTTTACCAGTTGTTAACACGGTAAATGAGCCAATTAAGATGGGAGAAAACCTGGAAAGTACAATAATAAAGGACGTCTTGGCGCAATCTATGGACATCGTGTTAGCACATAGAGATTCACTAAGAAGTACAAGCGACCAAAATTGGTTTCTTTGCAACGTGAATGTTGAACCAAAGCTTCAAGGAAACGCTCCCAGGTGAGCTTATTGTAATTTATTGTTTTATTTATATACAGTTGACTCTCTCTGAACGACCACTCTCGTAAGTGACCACTATCTCAGGGCCATTCCATTTTATACCATAGAAGAGACTTTCCGGGGGGTGGGGTGTTCAGAGAAGAGAATTACTGGGGGTGTTTAGGAGTATTTTCTATTTCCCGTTTTGTTTTGCATATAAACTATGCAATAAATCCCTCTCATAAGCGACCACTCTTGTAAGCGACCGCGACCACCTGTAAGATTCAACTGGTGGACTTTTTCCTTCTTTTTCTCTCTCTTGTAAGCGACCATCCAGAGTCATTATACTGGGTGGTTGCTTACGAGAGAGTCAACTGTACTCTTATGTATATTCAGTTTTATTTATTTATTATATATGGGATGGGGTGAGGGAAGAAGATTTAAAAGTGACGGAATTCTCTTCGTGAAGTTTCAAAAACACCCCTAAAAGATATATCTATTAAGTAAATCCTTCAGAAGGAACTAGCCAATCAGCGCAAAGTGGACAACTTGTTAGCGTGACCCTGAGGGAAAAAAATTAGTGTGTTAATGCTAACCTGGCCAGGATATAGGGAGCTTTCTATGTTTTTATAATCTATCAGAAACCACATAAAAAATGGAAAAACTCTTTAAAAGCCTTACACCTAAAAGAAATGAGGCTGATTTATATGTTTTAAAATAATATTCTTGAAACATGAGACTTAAAAACAGATTTTATAATAAGTACAAGGTACCCCTCCCTGCTCCCTGTTATAATTTTTGCACAAAACAGGCTTAATTTAACTCTTTAATTCTGCGAGTTGTTCCCTCAAAGGAGGTTGTTGAAGCAAACGTTTTTATCACAATATCATGAAATTTTTAACTTCATGTCCTGACCAGGTTGGGTTTGTATGTGCTTCAACAATGAATAAACGTTATACAAACTAATGAAATTACAAGAAAGTTTCAAGTTTGAAAGTATAATAACAAGTTGCAAGTACAAGATTCTTGAATAAATAAGACATATTTTCTTATAGTCCTAATTAATTAATGCTCGAAAATGTTTGCTAATTTTTATATTTGTAATTAATTATGTCAGTTCTAAAACTATTGTTTTATTTATTGCTTGTGAATTCTAAAGTTTAATTACACAATTAAGGTTCAAAAATTATTTTGCTCAATGGAACTGTTTACTTTTTGCACAACACTGCATTGCAGATATGCTCGGGCTCAATTAATGCTAACAAGCTTTACAGTTTGCCATGCAGGCTCAGTTACAAAAGATTTACCTAGATATTACCTCCGTTGTAGACGTCTTATTTGGTTCAATCAATAGAGACCTTTAGATTTGAGTATGGTACAAGTTTTCATTTTTGCTGTAAGTGTGCATGCATCAGACTGTGACAATGTCATGCTTTATTTTATTACTATTGAATTTAATATATCTAAATGAGCTCAAATATTGAAGTATATTGTAGCAAAACGCATAATAAGCAATTATTGGACGAGGTTGAACAAAATATTGTGATTTGTCAGTGGCAGGCTATCGGTTATTTGCCGATGCCGTCTGCAGCAGAGGCAAATCACTGATAGCGAGACATTGACAAATCACAATATTTTGTGATAACTGAATTCAATAATTTTTTTATTAATTTTTTATGCAGTCTTTGATAAAGTGTTGGGAAATGAGGAATGATTCAAACAATAACAAAGTCAGTTTTTTATGATTTTTAATCTCGAAATATGCAATTTTTGTAAATGAATAACCGGCTGTAAATTCGGCAAATTTTAAAATACAAAGTTTTAGAAATGTTTTATATGATAAAGGAGTTTTATAACTGACTTTTGACAAACTTTGATACCTACGAGTGAAGTTTGATGCCTAAGAGTGCCTACGAGGTCACCATTTTTCTTTCTCGTCTCTCATATGAAAATAAGCTGCAAGATGCTCTTTTAATTCAATCACTAACTCATCTTCAAAAATATTTCTTTCTTTCACTCAGGTATTGCTGGAAAATATTTACATCAACTTTTTGTCCAGTTTTTACTATTATTTTCAATATCAATGTTTCTAATCAAGTCATCTTCTGAGATAACTGCAGCTGTAAAGCTAGTCATCTCAGTGAAACCACAGTTATTGCGCATGAGCAGACTATTATTTGCAGTCAAATGGCTTTACATCATAATGCGCATGAGCAGAATATTATTTGCAGGCAGTTATTTGCAGTTCCAAGGACCAACCATAACGATGGGAAAAAATAAAAAAATGATAACTACTTTTTAATGTACCTTATTCAGCTGTTGTATATCGGTCATGCAAGCTGCCTGGTTTTACCATAAAAGTCATGGTGAAACCTTGGGGATGTTCTCCCTTTGACCAAGTGGTAGAGGTGATCAGTGCACCTGTTAGAGTTGAAAGTATTCCCTGTCTGTACCTTTTAGGGTCCTATTAGGGTTCTTTGCCAAAGTCAATTACGTAACAGTACCTATAAGGTCATTTTTACTTGGAACTGTATACATAAGCGGCCCTGTCCACGGCACAATCATCATCACCAACTAATAAGGTCATAATCATTATCATCTAAATTTCATTATAATGGGATGGCAATGATCATTATGAACATAATTGGCATTGTCATGTTATGACCATTAATTGTGATCATATTGGATAGTTATAGATTCACATTGGTTGACAATATATCTGATCAACTTTTTCAGTTATCATTACCATGGATCCAGGAAGGATGGGAGAGGACTGGTGACTGTTGGTACTTCTTGTGACTACTGTCTCCATATTGATATATATACTGTATAACGAAAAACAGATAAAAATCCCCCTCCCTCCCTCCCTGTGTCTACATCACAGACATTATTAGATTAATAATTCCAGTTTTTTCCCCCAACAGATGTGGGCCTGTATCACTCAGTATGGCTGCTGAAATGGCTCTTCTCTCAAAACAACATAAACAATCTTCAGGAAACTTACCCAAATTCACAAAATATGAGGGCATAGAATCAGAACTCACAGATTTAGTAAACCTTGCTAAAAGATTATCCTTTACAAGTCAAGGCGAAATGTTCTCAGCAAGTAATTTGTGTGTTTTAGCAAAAGAGTTTTATGGTTTAGAGGTTAAGGTCACAGTCTGTGGTTTAGATAATTTTGATATGATAGTGAGTCATCTTGTTGCGGGGAATCCAATATTAGTGCCATATGATGCAAGTCCCAATTATTCACCATGCTTAGTGCATGGACATAAAGCACATTGGGCAGTTCTTACTGGTAAGTGGCTGAATAAATAAATAAATAAACATGCAAACAAACAAATAAATAAATAAGCAAACAAACAAACAAATAAATAGTGTGAATAGATAAATAAAAAAATAATTAATTTAACTGATTGATTTTTTTTTAATAATATAAACTATTATATTTGAAAAATTCCATATCAAAATCATAACAAATACAAAACAAAATTTAATTAAGAAAAAGATAAAATATCTACAATTCAATAAAATCCCAGATTTGGATATCTTGAAGTTCATATAATTTACAAATAAAATAAATATATACTCAAGTCTACCAATTTCATTTCAGATCCGCACATTACTCAGATAAACAAATAAATTAGATAATTAAATAAATACATGTTCTTCTTATGCTTGCTAATTGTTATTCTCTATATTTTCTTTCCTGCATCTATAATACCATGGGTGTTTTACTTTATGTTATCAGGATGATAATGATTGTGGTAATATTTTCTAGGTTTTCTGTGTACATTTGATGACAATACATACAACTGGGAAAAACTTCAAAAGACATCCACTATATCTACTTTAAAAATAGATGAAGCTCGAACATATATCCACACTCTTCAAAATCCAAGAAGTACAGATCTACCAAAGAATGTAATACCTTCTAGTTTCCATTTACTGGCAAAGCAGCCAAAATCTAGACATGTTGCTGTTTGGCCCTGGAAAGATTTAAATGATAGTAATGGGAATTTACTGGAATATAATCCAGACAAAGAAAGTGCTAAAAATTACGTTTTCCCAAAAGGAGGACTTTGTGAAGGTCTTTGTAAGAAAGTTATTTATTTATGGAAATCATAGAATCTTTTTTATTAAGAAATATTTTATTTTTCAAGGAAGATGAAATGGCTAGTGTGTCTATGTACACTATCATGATATATATAAACAAGCTGGGAGCTGTAGAGCTAGAGAGAAGTCATAAAGGAACAGAAGGCATACTAGATAAATGACTTTTTTATATTTCTCAAGTGCTCTACAGCTCCCAGAGTTTATATCACAGTACACTCGCTCTGAATTAAATATGCTATTTAATAGCTTGATCATGTCAATGCTCCTGTACGCCGTAGAGGTCTGGGGATCCGTCTACGAAAGTAAATATCTATCAAGAATTGATAAGTTTTTGAAACGAGCCTTTGTACAGGGATATGTTAGCACCTATAAACCTTTCAGCGAAATAATTCAAACGCACGATCAAAAACTTTGGAACCAAATTATTGAGAACAACAACCACTGTCTATATGAACTACTACCACAAAAAAGAACTAGAACTCTTGGGGGCCGTTTACATGGGAAAAAGTTGTGGAAAAAGTTGTCCCTGGTACAAGGGTTCCCCTCCTCCCAGGGTCACCCTAGGCGAGCCAACTTTTCTCTGATTTCTAGTAAATCAAGTTGGAGTGTTTACATGAGACATTTATACTTGCCTCGGCTAGAAGGGTTACCCTACCGGTGTTTGCGAAAAGGGGTTACCCTCTTACCAGGGACAACTTTATCTCCTAGCATGCGCATTGGATTCGATCCGCCATTTTGAAATTACTCTACCCAGTCTTCTGACAACCAAACTCGAGCCCAGAGTCTTTCAGCTGGGGAACTTATGTACTTATTTCCTTCTATTGTCTTTCAGCTTGTTGGTCAGCGGAGCCACATCGGTGGTGGGTTCAAGGGACAGCGGTTTTTTTCATATAAACGCTAGGTATAGTTGTCTCGGGTAGGAGGGTAACCCTGGTGCCAGGGACAACTTTTTCCCATGTAAAAGGCCTCTTAGAAGCCGCGGACACAACTTCATTTTGCCTGGAGTGAGAACTGAACGTTTTAAAAGAAGTTTTATAAATAGATCCTTAATCAATTTTATCTAATTTTTTCAAGTTTTATTATTATTATAAATATAGCTACTTCAAATTAGCCTTATTATTATTATTATTATTATTATTATTATTATTATTATTATTATTATTATTATTATTATTATTATTATTATTATTATTATTATTATTATTATTATTATTATTATTATTATTAAAAAAGATAATAAAATAAAATACAAAAATATATATTATCAACATCTTGAGCTCACAGTGCCTTGTTTCTATTAGATTTACGCTGGCGATTGATTTGGGTGACACAAATCCTCTACATGAAAACTGGAGAAGTAGCTATTTACTTGTCGATATCTCCACGCTCTATACAACAGTTTATTTCTTTGCACAGAACGCGAAGGCACACATTCATTCATGTACTCGCCATATTTCTGCATATTATATCGCGTGCTAAAAATTCATTGCTTCAGTGAATTTTACCCATACTCCCGCTTGGGCTAGTTGCGGAGCCGGTCGGCGACAATGTTTTTTCAAATGACTGCATATGAATTTATTCATACTGATCTTGGCATTAAAGGCCATTTGGGGGGGGGGGGGGGGGGGTGTTACATAATACATAATTGGAATGCTGAGAGGTTTAGAATAGCGTCACATATTTTTGGTGTCAGAAGTGGGATATTATAATCAGTATTTCTTGAGTATTCATCAGATCCCTTACAGAATTGCAAGTAATGTGCAACACGTTTCATATGTAACTTATACTTGTAATGAATTTTGTTTTCATATTTTGTTTAACATGGAGCTTCTTTATGGACAATTAGATTAATAGAACAATTATGGTTAGAACTGTACCAACCGTGAAATAACACATAAAGACGGGAAGAGAAATCTAATTGAGCCTAAATCTAATTAGTAAAAAATCCCGCAATACCGCAAAAATTCGTTAAAAATCTCGCATTACTGCAAAAAAATACCGCATACCGCACAACATTTAATTAAAATCAAAGGTCATTAAACGTTTTCGGTTTTTTCACCATCCATACGTACCAAAAAAAAATACAAAAAAAAAACCGTTAATATCGCATACCGCAGAATGGCCAATATCGCAAACCCCAATGTCCCCCTCCTAAAGCAGAGCAAGTTGAACTGATCTGAACTCTGTAAGAAGTTATTGTTTTAACAATAAAAGTAGGAAAAGAACTTTGAAACTGAATACTGATTGTCAAATGTTTATAGTGTACAAGTCTGTTAAAGTTTTGTATCCAAGTAAAAAGTATGTTTGTATTGAAAGTGTTGTTTGTTTGTTTATTTATTTGTCACAATGATACAATTTTCAACTAATAAAGAGTATATACTTGCGACAGGAGATGGAAACAGAACTTTCGTCCCAATTGAATATCCTACTCCTTAAATATAACTAACAATAGAATTATTCGTACAATGCAAAAAATATACTAACAAATACAGTATCTAGTAAAACTATCTCTTCATCTTTGTCTTTCTTGAGTTGCATCAGTTATACATCAGCAGTTTGGTTGTCGTCCTTGCGATTGTGTCGACGGGAGGAAGGTGAAAACTCATGGGTGGGAATGCTGGGAGGTTTGGAATAGCGTCACAGGATGGGGAGAGGGTTTAATTCGAATCAGAAGTATAAAAATGAAAAAAACCTTACTAAAAATAATTATTTAGCATAATAGAAATGAAATAGTTAAAGAAACTAAATTTAAAGTAATATATGGAGCTTAATGCTTAGCTTGAGTGTATGATGTCACGGCACTGAAAGATTAAAGAGACGTAGTGACATCGCATCCTTGTTTCGACTTCTCTTCTTTCCGAGTAGCTTGATTAAATACCCGCAAAACGGAACACTGATGGAGAGTGGGAAGTAAAATGAGCGCACCGTCGGCTCTCTGGAAGATTAGCTTCGGCTAAAGTTCTCTGCGAGCAGAGGTTTCTTTCTCTTACCTAGAACTCTTACTTTTCTCGTCGTTCTAGGTAAGAGAAAGGAACCTCTGCTCGCAGGGTACGGCTAAAGGGACTTCCGACGTAAAATACTGTTCTTTACTTAACTTTACTAAAGTAAATACATTTATTTTAATGCAGGTAATACTTTTTTAAATTCAATAATTATTAAATGTGCATATTTTACTCATTCTATGAACACTAAGTTGTGAGATTGCAGAAACTTTAATTTATTCAGATTAGGCAAATAACTGTTATAGGCCGATTGGAGGCACTATTTTCAAATTAATCCAAATTAATAATTTAATGTGCATAATTCTCCTGCAGCTACTGCACCTCACTGCTCCACATTTTGATTTGGAAAAAAAGTTTTCTATTTTCCTAAAATTCTAAAAGTTTAATTGACTATTTTAATATCTATAGTTGACTTTATCGTAAGCGACCACCCAGGGATCAGGAGAAAGTGGTCGCTTACGAGAGATGGCCGCTTACGAGAAAGTTTTTTTACAGAATTTATATGAGATACAAAACGGGAAATTGAAAGAGTGGTCGCTTACGGGAGATGGTCGCTTACGAGAGTGGTCGTTAGGAGAGACTGAGTCAACTGTATAATCTATCCATCCCCCATCCATCCATCAATCATTTACCCATTCATCCACTCATCCATCTATTCATCCACTCATCAATCAACCAATATAGTCTTCCATCAATCAATAAAACGAATCTTTTCTCAATCCTAAAATCAATAAGTTACATATGATGATCATCAAAATGGTGATGATGATGATGATGATTATATGATTTGTAAAATATTTAATATTTGGCTTATAAAATATTTGTAAAAAAGTTATATAAATAAAGAGAGATAATTTTTTAAAAGTCCAGCGCTAAATTGTGGTGATTATACAACCGATAAAATTTTAATAATTGTAAAAGTGAAAGTTATTTAGACTGCTTACCACATAACAAATCCCTTCTGGACTTCCTGTCGCTCTCCCACTATTCAACTGACCGATCGCGGGCTCCTCAGTCAATTCACGGGCCAAGATGGCGGACGAGGTTAGCAATCTCTATCAGAAACAAATATTTTTTGCTCAAAACTGACTATCATTTGTTATATTTCCTTTGAGAGTTAGAGTGTTTAACCTTATGAATTGAATTTCAGAGATTTATGTTGACCGGGGCACAGCGTGAAGGTAAGTTTTCGATCAATGAGTTCATTACATTTCTAAAGTTGTCTGGTTCATTGTTGTTGTGCCTTTTGCTCTTAGTTATTTGTCGAATTGCTAAGGCTCTTTATTACTCTTGCAAAAATGTCTTACAGAAATTAAGTATATTTTTCATTCTAATTGATCGTTTTTATCTATCTTCTAGATTTATTTTTATTTGGACATTCCTTTTGTATTGATGTTTGAGTCTTGTTTTAATACTCTCACTGTGACTCTGCTAGCTAATTACTGTAATCGCTCACGTTGTGTGATAAATTAATAGCTTTACAAATTAACCCTCGCATTTCAATACTCATCCGTCTGAAATAATTTGATTTTGATTTTTCTTTTGTTATTAGCTTATGTTAATTTAGGGTAAGGTCGTAAGTGATCATAAGTTTGTAGTAAGTAATATATTCGTATAATATATTTGCTTCCTGAGCAAAAATTGCAAAGGAATTTCCGGATGCTCGGAGTAGAATTTCACCGCAATTGAATTTCTTCACGTATTCTTTAGTCAAGCTTATTCTCGTTCGTTGTGTTGTCCAATGAATATCCGTGTGATTGTTAATATTGATTGTCTTCGTAATTGGGAAATTTCTGAATGAAATGCATCGAAGCGTCGCAGAGACTACGATCAACTTGTTGTTCTGTATTATTTCAATTTGTTTGTTTTATTTCAATTTATTTATCATTGATTTGATTGTATATAAGTTTATAGTAATAATGATGTCATGGTCTAGCCCACCAATTTCAATAAATTTAATGAGTTGTCAATCAATACCAGGAGAGGTGTGGTCATGTTACATCCAGATGTTTTGAGTCTGTTGTGGGCAGGTCTTTGTTCAGTGGCATTTCTCATCACTACACAAACCACAATCGTGAATTCTCTTTAAAAACCCTGAAGATTTTGCTTATTGTGCTGAGTTTTTTGCAAATATGAATTCAACTGTCAATGAGGAAGGTAAAGAATTCTGAATTTGTTGGTTATTGTAGAATTGTTACATTGAGAAAATGATTTTTTATTCTTTTAACTTGTTGCTGTAATTGAATGACCAATTTTTGTATGTAAAACACAAACTACATTTGGACTTTTGCCTAGCAAATTTCACAAACATCTTTTTAAAATCCTTTTCCCCTTATATTTACTGAAATAATTTATAAAAAATGTATTTTACTTTAAATGTGAGGCTTACAGGTATATGCATATTTGACTGAAATCCTTAGGTGTGTCTCCTTTTTGTATTTGTCAAATGCTTTGTTATTTCCCTAAAATTTTGAGTTTTATTTCTAGTTATCTTTTTATGGGTATTTCAAAAGATTATCAGTCTATTTTATTATGAAAATCAAGTTATTTCTGCTATCATATCTGTACATTTTCATGCTACATATTATTTTGACAGTCAGCTGTTCTTGTATTGTCCATTGACATGTGCTATGAATTCTTGATTAGCATTAGATAATTTTCCACTCTCTTGTGTTTGAATCTTTTAGATAGACATTTTGTTTTAAGTGTATGCCAGCTTTCTGCCTTTTCAGTTGTAATTGTTTCAAAACATTTTGTCTGATGAAAGCTATAAGTAAAAGAGATTTAGAAAGCTATAATATTATATTCAGTTAAAGTTTTGGTGAATTTTTCACTTGGTGTATTTGTCATTGAGCAAAGACAAATTATATTGACAGTTGTGGTAACCCATTGTTATTATTGTCCAAATAGTCATAAACAATAGAAATATTGCTAGAGTTAGACTGGATCAAGTTCAAATATCCAGCTAAATTTTTTAGTTGTCTATGACTACACTTTTAAATAAAAAAATGTTCTGCTTTATAACAGAAGAAAAACATTTTTCTGATAGTTGGATAATAAACAACCTATAAGACAGTTTTATGTGTAATATGACTGGATATTTTACTTGAATGTTCACATGCAATACAACATCTTACTCATAAAATATCCAGCCCCACTTTGCCTTGTGAATTTGTCTTATCTGATTGATAAGTAGACAGATCTCACTATGTACTCTGTAACTTCCCCTCTCCCAAATAAACAAACATATATTGAATAAATATATTTGCTTTCTTTCAGCTTTGTCCAAAGTATTTAAGTTTGCTGATGTGGAAGAGACAGGATATGTAGATGTAGCAACGATATCTACTTTGGCTGTACAGCTACTTGGTGCACAGCTGAGTGACAATGAAAAACAATCTATTACAAGTAAAGCAGAAAGTAAAGCTGAAAAAGGTAGGTTCAGTAGTCATAGTCAACAAGCTAAAACATAATATGAATGAATGAATTTTGGACAAGTATTTGAAATTGAATATAAATATTTGGGCCATTCCATGTTGCGAACATTACACTCAGAGCATGAGCGATAGGATACATGAAGTTTGTGAACGAAGACATAATTTGCTTTAAAACTAATATAGAACATATAAAAAGTATGAGTAAATGAACTATTTACCTGTAGCTTGGCTTAGCTTCCTTTCATCGTCCTCGAATTTTTAAATTTACCCAACCCTAGAACATTGCATGGCACATTGCCTTATATGGAAGATTGCATGGCAAAGTTCTTACAGCATAGCATGAAAGCCGAGTTAAGACTTAATTCCTACCCAGTGTAGATATAGCTTCGAGGGTCGAATGTATGACGTAATAAGCTTCAAGTCTGTGAGAGACTAGGCCAAAACTAAATTTATTGAAGGCGCCATTTTTAAAATACAACTCGAGGACGATAAAAGGAATAAAGTCAAGCTACAGGTAAATAGTTCATTTACTCATACTTTTTATATGCTTTATATTAGTTTTAAAGCAAATTATGTCTTTGTTCACGAACTTCATGTATCCTATCGCTCATGCTCAGAGCCAAAATACTGATATATAAACTGTTCTAACTTTGTAATGAAATTTGTTTCTAGATGAAACTTTAACAATTAAACTATTATGGCAAGTCCTTTCCTTTCACTCCAAAAAATTAGCTATAATTCAAGCTTAAGGTCTGTTGCTTACTTTTTTAACCAGTGCTATTTCATGTAAAAAACATCATGTTATGCTTGCTTTGCTTTGAACAGTCATGTTACAATTATTGTACAAAATTTTGAACAATTATTTTAACATTTCTGTTCATTTTTTAGTTAATGTTTACATTTTTCAAAACTTTTTAAGTTCTTAAACATTTTTTTATTTTTTAAATATTTTTTTTTTTACATTTTTAAAAAACTTTTAAAAAAATTTCAAACAAGTTTTTAAAGATTTTTTTCAACTTTTGAAGTATTGTTTAATTTTTTTAAAGTCAAATTTTTAACAGTTCTTTGTGTTTAAAGAGTGAAAAAGTGAGCAGCATAGCTTGGCATTTGTAAACCTTTTGTCACACCTTCACAGCATGAGATTAAATAATTATTTATCCCAAAAGATAATTGACAGTGATAAAAGTACAGTGATCGATATATATTTATCCCACATTATATAAAATACAGCCAATCAGAATGCTTTAAAGCTGTTTTTTTCGACAGTATTCAACTGGCCCTTGACAACTTTATACGATGTGTGATAAAGAGAACTTTATACACAAGCGAAGAGTGGGATATTCACATTATGTCACATGAAAACATTGTCAATGTTTTCATGTGACATAATGTGAATATCCCACTCTTCGCTTGTATTTTCTTTGCATTGACACTATAGTCTAAAGGCTCGTATGTACACTAGAAAATTATACATTGTCAAGTGACTTGCAGGATATTCCATATGGTATGCCACTCAAAACCATTGTTTAACAAGTATATATATAAGGTGTATACAAGCTATTAGCTATATATACCAATATGAGAAAGTTCACTGTAGATTAATGTTTCATTATTCATTGTTAATGTTGATAGTTCCTAGCCCTATCTATTTGATTTTAATATATTAAATAATTCAGTCAATTCATCTTTGTCAGCTAAGCTGTTCTGAATAAAGTCATAGTTTAATCAGAAATGTTTAGATTTTTCAAATTTACGTTTAATACCTATTTATCATGCATGTATAAAAAGTGTAATGTCCACAGTGTAATGTCCTCCATTTTCAAGAGGATTAAAACTATTTCTTTGGAATTTTTTTAACTAAAACATTATTCATACAATTCTAAAAAAGGATCATGAATACCATTAGCAGTTCGAATGTTTTGTTGGAAAATAAAAAAATATGTCTATTTGTAATACACAACATGTAATGTCCACAACAAAATGTAATGCTGTATACACCTATTTCAATTAACGTTGTCCATCTGGAATGGTCGATCTGAGACCGATAGGAATTGTAGGAGCTCATTAAATTCCAAATGTGTTGTTTTAATCACACTTGAATGGTGCTGAATTATGTATTATAGTATTTCAGAAGTAAACATTAATATCCGAGCGTGATTATAGTAGTGTATTTGCAGTTTAATGAGCTCCCACAATTCCTATCGGTCTCAGATCGACCATTCCAGATGGACAACGTTAATTGAAATAGGTGTAATTCATAGGAGACCTGGAGTTGAAAAAAAAATTTCAATGCTATATTCATGTATGTCTTTAAACTGTGCATGGGAAGAAAGCTTTTGAATTCCAATTTAACCCTTCTGATTTTAGAGTCATTTTATGTCAAGAACACTCAAAATGCTCGAAAAACATAACCCAAACAAGTACAGATTTGAAAGGCCTGTCACACAGTGGGTGTGGCATATATTTCAAAACCTCTTATGATTTTTGACAATTCAATGCCTTGCCTTTTAAAAAACATGAATTTCACTAAAAAATTCAATGTTTTAAAACTTTCATTATTTCAATGTCTCATGTGGAATGGCCCATTTGTAGATTCAAATGAATGTTCATAGATTTAAATAAACGTTTGTATGTTCACATAAACAAACAAAATAATAAAGAAAAATTTACATGTGATTGAAATATGAAAATGCTTTCTTTTCTTAGATTATAATATTTATTTATTCATTTATTTATTTCTCTTGTGTTATTTTGTCTTTGTTAGGATTATTATCATACCAAAGTTTTATTGACATCATGATGGAGACAATGCAGTCCATGACACATTGGGGTAAGCTGACGACACCGTTAGATGGCTATGTAGGATTTGACACTGTGCAAGAACAAATCAGAAAGAAATCTCTCAAGAGAGGATTTGAGTTTAACCTAATGGTAGTTGGTAAGTTGGACTCTGCTTTATGTACTAGTTAGCTGTGTTTTATCAAGTATAAAAACAAGAGGCCAAGTGTTTTTGATAATTGACAAAACAAGTTCTGCACATTTTTTAAATAGTACAAGCTTAGGACTGAACATTGAGACAGAGCCAAGTGTTTTTGATAATCGATAATCAAGTGCTGCAAGTTTTTTTAAAATAGCACATTATAAACTTATTAAAGGACTATGGGGGAACCCCATGCCGAGCACTGTCATCATTACCCATAATCAGGAAATCGCATGCGAATCAAAGTGGCCATAATCAAGTGACCATGGCTCAGAAGTGAAAAACTGAAAATACACCTGTAGATAGATTTATAAGTGGCTGTGCTTTATTAAATGACTCACAGACAAGCCATTGCAATGCCCATGTTACTTATATTTAAGGTTCAAAATTAAAGGGAATCTGTCTGGAATATTATTTATTTAATTGTGTAGGTGCAAGTGGGCTAGGCAAGTCTACAATGGTGAACACACTTTTCAAGAGCAAGATAAGTAGAACAACATCATCTGGTGTACCAGCAATCATTCCTAAAACGGTTGATGTCAAGTCTGTCAGTCATGGTGAGACACCATCTTAGTCTTTTTATATTCTTTTTTTTACTGGTAGATTTTATTAGATTTGATTTACAGCATAACCCGCCTTACCGTGGCCACCCAATTAAAGTTTTGTACAAGTTAGCAATCAAAAGTTTCTCTTTTCAAATTATTTTGCTACACCTTTTCAAATTTAAACATTCTGGTAGTTTTTTAAGACACTCATAAACTTCACTCTTGTCTTCGCTTTGAACATTTCAAAGTGTTTATCGTTTTTCACTCAGCGTGTCTTTTATGTTAAGGTCAAATTCTCACTTTCTGATTGGTTAACTTGTACAAAACTTTAATTAGGTGGCCACAGTAAGGTGTGTCACGCTGTAATATTTATCCTTTTTATGATTTATTTAGAATTCTTTCTTAATTTGAGTTTTTTTCTTATTGGTTTTCATCCATCCATTCATCAATCAATCCATCCATCCATCCATCCATCCATCCATCCATCCATCCATCCATCCATCCATCCATCCATCCATCCATCCATCCATCCATCCATCCATCCATTCATCCATCATTCATTCATTTATCCAGTTCATTACTACATTTATCCATCCATCATATATTTGTTCATGTATAGGCTTAGGTGGTAACCCATTCATTCATTCATTCATTCATTTATCCAGTTCATTACTACATTTATCCATCCATTCATTTATCCAGTTCATTACTCCATTTATCCATCCATCATTTATTTGTTCATGTATAGGCTTAGGTGGTAACTCAATCAACAATAATAATTTCCTTTGTGTGTGTATAATATCTTTTACATGTGTTTATTGACTCATTCATAGACTCATTTAGCAACAATTCAAATGCATTGCTATATTGCTCACTTTTCAGTTATTGAGGAGAAAGGAGTGAGGTTAAAGTTAACACTGACAGACACACCAGGCTTTGGAGACCAGATTAACAATGATAAATGGTTTGTATCTTATCGAATAAAGTAGATAATTTAAACCTTCATCTCTTAGGTATTATATCTACCTCAGGATAAAAAAAAATCTTGAAATTTTTGTTGATTCCTAACTTAATTGGGAATAGTTAAATGATGTTTGCATGGTTTTACGCCCAGACATCAGCACAGTGCGTCATAACGAAACCTAAAACTTTGTATCTAAGGAATCTATGTTTCTGTTACTCCAATGCTTTTTTCCTCCTTGTTTAAATATACAAAAAAATATATTATATAAATTGTTTCTTTCTATGACTTTTTATTTGATATGTTTGTAGCTGGGATCCCATCATTGAATACATCAATGACCAGTGCAAGAAATATCTAGAAGAAGAAACTAACATTAATCGCAAAGCTCGTATTCCTGACACTCGCGTCCATTGTTGTTTGTACTTTATTGCTCCTACTGGCCACAGAATGAGGCCAATTGATGTGGAATTTATGAAGAGACTTGACAAATGTGTTAATATTGTCCCAGTCATTGCAAAAGCTGATAATCTGACATTAGAAGAAAGGGAAGCATTCAGAAGAAGAGTAAGTTGATCAAAAAAAAGGTTTTTTTATTGGATACTATGAGTAAGAATAAACATATTGATTTGTAGTGGGCTGGTTGGTATATGTTGGATAGGGTATATTAATTTCATATATAACAATATTTGTGGTCATTCCATATTTAAAATGACAAGTCGCAGTCACAGACAGTTAAAACTTCAAGTAACATAACATAACATGACAGACCATAACTCAAAAACTAAGCATTTTATCGAAAAAGCAAAACACAGTTTTGAAGAAAAGTATATACTGATTGACATAAAGCAAAAATGAAGGCAAAGCAGTAAGAACCTACTTTGTAAACGACTCGGTTTGAAAGTGCTTAATCCTGAGGTTTTTCATAGCAAATTGATTATAGATAATTTTTGTTCTTGCAACATAACATACACAATCTTATTCTCTGTTATATATTAAGCTTTAAAATGATAAAAACTTTGTCTATCATTATTGTAAAATGACGAGCTTAAACATTTTTATACTGAGAGCGTGTGAGATAACCCAGCAAAGGTGGACTGTAACCAAATTGTTAAAATAATATTTTTCTTGACTAGATACGTGAAGATATTGAAGCCAATAAAATCCATATATATCCAATGGTGAAAAGAGATGATTTGGATGAAGAAGAACTTAGAGTAAACTCAAGGATAAGGGTAGGTGAACAAGGAAAACAGAACACGGTACTCTACTGTAGAATAAGATAAAATCAGAACAGAATAGAATGGAAGAGAATATGAATACAATGGAATACAATAGAATGAAATAGAAAAGAATTATCGGTTTTCATGTGAAGTCATCAAAACGCTAACTATAAATAAACTATAAATCGCAGAAGGCTGGTTCTGTAATATTTTGCTGATGTGTTTGAAAGATATTATTCCTGAAAGTTTGGTTGGTTTTTGTTGTTTCGTTCTCGAGATAGTAGACACGTTTTCTAGAGCCATAAAAAAATGTAAATTAGCCACAAATGTCACCTTTCTTGGCTGGTACAAAAACAAAATTGCTTGTTTTTTAAACTTTTCACCTCTAAAGCATTTTGGTTTAAGCTAAATTGTAATTTCGACGCCTGAACGTTTGTCCGCCATGTTGGTGTACACAAGCAGCTCCATACATTCTTACCAAAAACATAGCATACAAAATTGTTCATATCTTGGCACTCACACACTTACTCACTCTTTCACGTGAAAGTACTTTTATTATGTTGTGGTCTCTGGAACTGCCTGAAATACTTTTGATGACGTTAATGAAATTTGAAATTGTTCATATTTTGGCAGCAAAAACTTTTTTTATATTTTTTCAGAATTACATAGTTTTACTCAAAATAGAGTGGAGAAGAGTAGAGTAGAGTTGAGTAAAAAGAAAAATAATGTTACATGTCCAATAATTTGTACCGGTAATCAATTGTATTCAATATATATTGCAGGAGCAACTCCCATTCGCTGTAGTAGGCAGTGATCGTATGGTGACTGTGTCTGGGAAATCAGTTCTTGGAAGAAAAACAAAATGGGGGCTTATTGAAGGTGATACTAATTGAACTATATTAGTTGTGAATTGACATGTGTTCGATGTATAAGTGAAATACAGATCTATACAGTCATGAAAAAAATGTATTGATTACTTCGAGCTTCCGAAGCCAATTGTTTTTAAAGTATTAGCGTGGCTTCTGGTAGCTCTACCAATTATAGCGCTTTACGTTTTGATATCTATTATGGAAGCTTGATGTGAGCGCTCTTAGAGCGTCTAGTTGTATTTACCGGTATTACACACTTTAAACCATGCATAAGAAGAGGAGACTACAGTAAATTATTTACAACCAATTATTCCAATCAATGGATTATTGGGCAAAAAACAATGTATTGTACTAATGTATAATGTGTTTCATTTTTAGTTGAAAACAAAAACCATTGTGAGTTTTCTCAGTTGAGAGATATGCTTATCAGGTAATTCATGAACATTAGACAATAAGGGATAGGTACAGTGTTTGTATAGCAGTTTTGCACACTTTGCACATGGTTTAAATACAGTTTTGTCTATTTATATGTGTATTTATTGAATGACTTATTTATGTATTATTGTATAACATACAGTGTTTCTATAGCAGTTTTGCACACTGAAAATATTCCAGTGTCATGTACAGTGTTGATATTTTTATTTACCAGTTCATATCACTTTTAAACCAATCACAAAGGGCCATTTAGTCACATGCACCTAGTTTGTTTTCGTGCTGAAAAAAAATTTGTCTTTTCACTCTTTATCAAAAGCACAACAAAAAATAAAATAAAATGGCTTCAAACAATTCAAGTTTAGTTTCAAAAACAGATCCATACCCATTGAGGAAGAAGATGTCATAGTCAAGTGACTATAGTCAGGAAGTTGGTGCAATTGGCCATGTTCTAAATGAGGAGGGCGAGGGAGGGACTGGGTACTAGTTTCTAAATTTAATGTAGTTAAGAAATATAGCCCATAGCATGAAAGAGCACATCAAAATATTCAAGATTGTAGAGTTACATTATATTCTGTTGAATAATGACCAAGTAGCAGCCTCTCAAATATGTGAAAAATTATATAGAAATGTATAGTTTGGAGGGACAACTGTCCCTCCAAATCATACATTCCTTAGGACATGGCCAATAAGATTACTTTGTTTTCTTACATTGAAATTCATCTGTTGAAAACAATTTTGAAAAAAATTAGATTGTGTAATTTTACAACATCAAAATTGTGTTGTTGTTATTTTCTCAAATATGTTTGTATCAAACGTCAAATATACTTATTTGTGTATATGTGTTTTCAACATTTTGAAATAATTTCTGGATTTGAAACACTGTATGTTATATATTAACAAACAGATTATAAAATTCATCTTCTTGTGTTCAAATTTCTCAAAAACCATGTTGACCACTCGAAGATAAAATAAAATCTCTCAGCCCATGTATTAATCTATATTTAATATATTTCTAATGTAGTTGTTAATTTCTGACGATACGTTTCGGCTTTATAGCTGCAGACAGCACAACAGGCAAACTTGTTTGTAAAATATACATTGGCATATTTGAACGAAAAATTAAACAAGTGTGCTGTGTGCTCCCACGAAGCACATGTCTCAGCCAGTCAGAATGCCTGATTTCTAATAATCATTTACTTGTAACTATTTCAAAAAACGTAGATTACTGCATAGTGTATTGCAAAACCGTAATGCACAATATACAATATACGAGCTAGTTATGGGGAGTAAATATCGCTGTATATTTATTTTTTATTTTTATTAAAGAGACCCATAATGCCCTTTGGTCTTGGAATGCACTATTCAGTATTCGACGTTTTTTAAAATAGCTGTATGCTGAAGTTTTATGCATTGTTTGTTAGGACTCACATGCAAGACCTAAAAGAAGTAACCAACACCATCCACTATGAGAGCTTTAGAAAAGTACAACTTGCTGAACAACAGAAAAACAGAATTGACCTGAGTGACATAAGTGACACACAAGAGAGCAAGATCTAATTACCTTGACCGGTTTACATAGTGCACATGATGCCTGTTTAACTTTCCAGGCTAATAGAACGCAAACATTACCAAAACTTATAAAATTTGATGAAGGCTTATATAGTGCAAACATTTCAACCATTTCAATCAACTATATCATAAACAATAGTTTTGAATTAAGTGACTATTAGTCACTGTCATATACAAGTAAAGTTGTAGAGAGGTATTTGAAGTCTTTGGTTAAATGATATAGACTGGATAGTCAATTAAAAAACCTCCTAGCGTAGTTTGTAGTACACCTCCTTGTTGTACTATTATTTAGTAGCTATTTTAATGGTTTAGAGCTAGCTGTTCCCATTTACCTATGAAACCAAATCTACAAACGAACACAATGGAATAAAGATGCATTAAGCGGCGTTTACACTAGCAAATTTGTCGCGCGATAAGAGCTGCGATTTCTATGGCAATTTTATTGCAGCTTTGTCAACGCTACTTTGAACATGCTCGAAATTTAGTGCAACTTGCTGCGATTTTCTGTCTCCTAAATTCGAGCGTATTCGAAATTGCGGCGACAAAGCTGCGATAAAATCGCCATTGAAATCGCCGCTCTTGTCGCGCGACAAATTTGCTAGTGTAAACGCCGCTTTTAAGAGTAATACAGTAAAGATTTTTGTAACAGGTTAATGAGAACCGCTCTAATGTTTGTGCTCTATTCTTGTTACACGATCGTTTGATCAAAGTTCAGCATTTTCTTAGATAACCAATATATATAGTAACTATTTTAAAATTCACCAAGATAAATTTAAAATATTGTTAAATGTTCTGGCCATTGTGCCAAATTTTCTTGTTACAATTTAATAGCAAATAAAATAAAAGATATTTCCATTTACCATTAGAACTGGAGTGGATTTGTTCAATATTGTTCAGTGAACTCCCACGGGCGGGAATAGTGTATCGGGTATGGTTGTGGTACCTATTTTAAAAAAGCCCTTCATTTGCAATTGGGAAACCCCCCACAAATTTCTGGATTCAATTACCCGCCTGCTGTCAGATGATTTTTTAACGAGCCTGGGCACAAACTTGTGTCTTCTGTAAAACGTTTCTATCATATATAATATTTTTATACTTGATATTGCATTCTGAACTGAACGCGGACAGATAGAGCCTATAGCAGTTTGCAGGTCGTCCACCATATCAAACACATGAGTCTCCCTGTAGCTTAGTGGTAAAGCAACCAACCAGTAATCAAAAAATGACCGTTGACTAGGCCTTGTGACGTCATTTTGTTTGCAACGCTAACCCTATACCACCATATAAAATGGTTCTTGCATGGTTCTTTTAATCGTGATTTCGATATCGGAGTCGTATTAAGCACCTATCCTTGTTCTAGAAACGACCACAAAAAATTTCATGTCATATGCACTTTAACTTTGTTTAATCTGTACTAAGATGGATTTATTACAAATTTGTCAACAAAATACTTAATTAACAGTTATTTTTTTAAAATTAGTCACTCACTCGACCATGTGTATTTATATGCTGTGAACAGTTGAAATGTTTTGCACTGATAGGCTCCAATGGACCAACTATAGCTCTCACCTCTGAACTGATTGTTCCATGTTTGTGCTTATTATTGCATATGAGCCAAGTATCGACGCTGAAGTAAAATAGGCCCTCTTCCCGTCCCAGTGACACAATATTTAGTAGAGACAGATGATGTAATTAGTCCATTGCATGCAAGTATCAATCGACGCTCAGGTAGAGACAGTGCCTCTTCCAGTCCTATAGGTGCTACTAAATAAAAAATGCTGTTTATTGAGCTCCAATGGGCCAACCAGTTCAGAGACAGATGAACGAATTAGTCCATTGGAGCCAAGTACGTATCGATGCTGGGAGCAAAATCAAGACCGCGGCCTTTTCCATTCCCAGTAACTAAAAAATTAGGAGATACCGAGGAACTAATAAGTCCATTGGACCCAAAATATCGATGGGCGCAGAGGTTAAAAAAGCCAGGTCAAATGTCTGCCGCTGCAGTATACTGCATGGAATGTTTTCCATTCTAAAGCAAATCTAGCCGATTGGAAATTCATGTAAGGGACTGTGCAATAATTATCGGGAGGGGGGGTTTCTAAAATCCTCAAAATTGGGCTTAAATTCAAGCTAGACCCCCTGTGCTAAACGTATAAATAACTTCTTACCCCTCCACCTTTTGAAAATAAATAACTATTAACCCCCCCCCCCCCCCCTCTCTCCACCCACCCTCCGCCATACCCCCCCCCCCCCCCCCCCAAAAAAAGCACACATATATTCCTCTACTTGCCTTCACACATTTCCTCAAATCCTTAAAATTGGGTTAAAATTGAAGCTAGACCCCCTGTGCTAAACTTATAAATGACTTCTTACCCCTCCACCTTTTGAAAATAAATAACTATTAACCCCCCTCTCTCCACCCACCAAAAAAAAAACAAGCACACATATATTCCTCTACTTGCCTTCACACATTTACTTGTCCTATATCTTCACATAGTTAGTAGAAAAAAAACTATGATCTTCATCTGCTATACAAACAAAACTTGAAAGCTTTCTTCGACATGCACATCCCACATCGTCAGAGCTGATTCGTCTTCAGAATCACTCGAGTTATCATCATCAGCGGACATCTTTTCATCATTTTCTTCCTCGAGACCTTCAGTTTCAAGTGTTCTAGATCCTCTAGCATACGAAAGTACACGTTCAACTAATTGTGTTTTGTTCCCAGATACTTGATACTATGACCTATTTGTTTGAGTTGCTTATTGGTCAGTTTTTCGACGTCTTCTTTGCTCTCCCAACATATGTCTGGTATAGAGATTCTTTCGCTTTTTCGTTTTTCTGCCTTTAAAGCAATAAATTCAAGGTGCTGAATATATTCTATATACATGTGTTTTCGGCAACGTTTTAGCTTTGAACATGCTTTCTGTACAGCGTCTTTGACCGAAGAGGACAACTATACTCTCCTTCAAGAACCATCTTCTTCACTTGGACACAAGGAAGGATACTGTCTAACTCTATTGGGGAAGTTGTAACACTTTCATCAACTGGCAGATACTTTCCGGCCGATGATGATGGATCTAGTGCTAGCAATGGAGATCGGTTTATGGGAATATCACCGGTCCAGCCGTCATCCTTGCATCCATTGCAGTTTGGATTACATGAATACTTCAAGTATTCAAGGTAGTATTGTCCTTGCTGCACATGGGCATCTTTCAGCATTTGAAGCTTTGAAAAAACTCCATTCCCGCTTATCTTATGCCGTTGGATAAAAAAGGATAAAAAGCTGGAACAAAACAAAATAAAAATGCTACTGCTATTGATTTTCTTATTTTTGTACCTAAAATGAGTCTTAATTTTGCAAAGTTAATGAAACACCCTGACCTCATCCCCTGACAGTCATAGACCTTTGCACGGTTCTCGTCAACAACCTCAGCCTCGATAGCGTGTAATATATTCTTTAGAATTTGACCAGAGCTCGCGGTAATTTAAGGAATGTACACATTATCAAACAATTGAAGCTAATTGACTGAACATTTCAGAATTCCCATATTGCAAGGACTGAAGTCCAATTTTACACGCTATCGAGGCTAAGGTTGTTCGATTAGAACCGTCAAAAGGTCCTTTGTCCCGAGGTAATCCATCTGAGTTTTTTCATGTAAATGAAAACCCCAAAAGTTTGCAAAATATCGTGGCACATTTGCATATATTTTTGCTATACTAATTATGAGAAGCCATATCAATTCAACTGATAGTGAATCTTGACTATAAGTACGAAGATTTGTTTTATCTCAACCGCCATAAAACAGCTGTATTAAATATGTTTAGATAAAACATTTCCATGTGAAAGAATCAATTCCCAAGTTTTTACATTACGTGGGTAAAAAACATGTCATCTGCATGTTATATGCCTTATGTAAAAAATTTAAACTTTTTTTTAACAAAGTTTCCAAATTGCATTATCCGAATTTAATAGCCTATACTTTTTTCTCACACTTGTTTAAATTGTTTTTATTTAAATTTTAATTACAAAACCAAGCAATCTAAAATCTGCTTAGTTTATACTGAGGTAGTGTTTTAAATGTTTTTTTTTAATCCTACATCAGAATTTTTGTGGAAAATGTTATAATTTAAGACTAGTTAGTGAAACTCAGAGAAACAAGTGTAGCTTGCTCGATATTGGTGCGCGACTTTCGAAGCGACGGGGCCCGAGCTGGATTGGCAGTCACCATTCCCTTCAAACTTATTTTCAAATACCCGTCAGTAAAACGGAACATTGATTTGGGGGGATTAAAGAGCGCAACGCGGTAGACTTAATAAATAAAATATATTAAGGTGTCTCGCGACTTTTGGAAAAAAAAAATTAAACTACAATTTTTAAATATGAAATTTAATGCTGATTCCAAATATGAAAATAAATATGGGGTGTCCCGAACTTGTCTTGAGATGGACAGCATTTAATGGATGCGCAAATGCCGGCTATTGAATGATTCACATGGAAAAGACAAAGAAATACCTTGATCTGTCACATTTCATACGTTAGAAAAATAATCTTTTTTTAAATTTAATATGACGTAGATTTTTTTAGTTTCTTTCAAAAAAACCGTATAAAAAGGATAAAGTCCCGTGCTAAATTCGTGGGTTTTGCCCTGTTGAACTCAAAACGTGTATGATTCCTAAAATTGTATATTTTATATAAAAGTAGATAAATAGATACACATCACGTGACGCCACCAATCGATTGTAGTTTCCAGTGCTCCTCCGTCGCCGAGTGTAAATCTTACAACTACAAACCGAGAGGGGCTGGTGCAGGCCAGGATGTCTGTCAACTGAACAACGCTACCCGACAAACCAACCCAGCTTCGTATAAAGCTGATGTTGGATATGTTCACTACTTTGACCAATCAGAGGCAAGTATAGATAAAACGAAATACGACGCAAAATACTGACATGCTCAAAATAATTGGGACATTTCCAAACTTTGGTAACAATCTTGCGTTTCCAAAAGGCTTAGTTGTTTGACAGAAAGCTCTTCTCACGACTTTTTGCTGATTTCTTTCACTAGTTATCGTGATATTTTCGTGATCATTGCAATCATTAACACTGACGCAGCCTACATAAGGGCAACCGTTGTTTATCGTACCGCAATTTTTACTTAAATTCTTCAACTAGAAACACCGACACAGTCCACACTAGTTTTAATAACCAGTAGTTATCGCGCATTTTTACTCCAGTCGTACGTGTCTTAGAAACACCGACGCAGTCCACCCTTGTTTAACCGCTAGGTATCTAACCTTTTTACTCCAATTATTCCCTTAGAAACACTCGCCGACGCAGTCCTCACTTAGTCTAGTTTAACAGCTAGTTATCGTACATTTTTACTGTAGCTTTCTTCTTAGAAAAACTGACGTATGCAATCCACGCTAGTTTTAATAACCACTGGATAGGCACTCCATATTGCCCCTACAAACATCGTATTTATTTTTTTATTTATTAAACTTCCAACAGAGTTGAGGATTGTCTATATAGGTGGAATTACACTGACCTATAGCCTCAGTAGACATTCATAAAAAGTGTACAAAGTGTATTTGTGTTCTTACACGTTCATTTCCTTCGATTTTCCAGGCATTTTAAAGGGCCAGCTGGTAACCCGTACCCAGCCTTCTGTGATTTTACCTCAGAACCACGGTCAGCGTGGACTTTGGTCTTGTCATTTTCTCGAAACAATCGAAACAATTAAATATGCGTTTTGTAAAGCTTCGTTGGAATCTAATCACAATGTTAATAAAAATTCTCCAAATTGGGAATCGTATCGTTTGCAATATAAAAGAATGCAACTCATTTCAAGCGGCTCGACCCATTTTCGTGCTACGACAGATTTCGAAAAGGACGGTGTTGATTTCACGGATTATCTAAGCGCAAAGATTTCCAAAGTCGATGTCCTGAATTCTGGTTCTATTCTCGGTGCCTGTAAGAAAGTTGAGTACATCAATATTCGAGGTATTATTGAGAAGAATGTCCAAGCACCGTTTTGGAATGCGGTAGATCGTTTTGTTTTCCACACAGATGCAAGCCGGCATGACTAAATCGCGGAATCAACGGAATCACGTTTAAAACAATAGCATTTATTAGATATACTCAGGTCTTTGCTGGTTGGAACTGAAAACGTTACTCTGTCGACATCAGCCAGTAGTTTGGGTGTAAAATTTGATGACACTATGTCCTTTATAATGCGCACCTGTCCACTGTTTGTAAGTCGTCGTTCTATACCACCTACGCAATATATCCAGAATACGCAAGTACTTAACCAAAGATTCTGCTGCTACCATAGTCCATGCCTTTGTGACGTCTAAATTAGACTACTGTAACTCATTGTTGTCTGGCTTGCCTAAATATCAGATACAGAGGCTGCAATATGTTCAGAATACTGCAGCCAGAGTGGTATGCCAAGGACGTAAATACGATCACATTACACCATTGCTACAGGAACTCCATTGGCTACCTGTACACTACAGATCTACCTTAAGACATTACTGATCGTCTTCAAATGTCTCAATGCTAAAGCACCTGACTATTTAAGATCAAAGCTCCAGTACAGGCAATACTCTAGATCGTTGAGATCTGTCTCAACTGAGAAATTATTAAAAGAACCTAGATCGCATACAAAAACGTATGGAGAGAGAGCATTCTCTAATCTGGCTCCAAGACTTTGGAACAATCTACCATATGATTAATTTACGCAGCATAACAGCGGTTGAAAGTTTTAAGAAAAAGTTGAAAACATACCTTTTTACGAAATATAAGAAAAACGAAACATTATTTTAAGGATTATTATTATTATTATTTCATTTTTTTATAATTGTATATATTGTGAATTTTAGAAGTTGTTATATCATATTTTTATAGTTTTATAAATCATATTTGTTTTAGAATCTTTACTCATAATTTAATTTTTCATCAGTTGTAAATAGTTAATTATCTTCTTTGTAAAGCGCCTTCAGCATAGGATAAGTGCGCTATAGAAATAAAGTTTATTATTATTATTATATTACTAGAAAAACTTTCTCCAGGTTTTCGTAATAGTGAAGAGCATCGGTGACTTCAAAAGCATGTACAAGTGCTCACTTGAGGTGTTTTGAGTGTTAAGCTAAACTCATTTTAGCTAGCAGCAAATGCAGTGCAAATCACGATCTTTTCGACTCTCCCTTCGCCAGCCCATGATTTCCACAATAAAATACATTCTCCTGTATTCTAATTTTCAATTTAAAGTCGTTTTAACAATCCATAAATTAAATGCAAGAAAGTAATCGCCAACTTTTTCGGTGAATGTGGTATTTCGCAACACCGCGGCTCGATCGATATTTTCACGATTGCTCCACGATTGTAAAAATCGGTCTGAAACCGGAAGTCCCTGCCCTAGCAACCTGGGGCACACCTCGACTCCATGCTGCCCTTTTTAAAAACAAATTTTCACCCATTTCCTGAGATCGGAGTTGATCATACTTTTTATTGTCGTTGAACAGCAACGTTAAGTTTATATATTCTAAGAAAAATTAAAATTTTCTCCCATGGCTGATTTACTACGCGCGAAACTAAATTTGTCACGTGACCGAGTTTCATACCTTGTCAAAATACCTCCCTCTTCAACACCGCGCGACTTTGACGAAAAATTGTTTGCAAAGGAATCCCATCCGCGCGCATTCAAACAAATACACCACCGGAACCCCACCCGCGCGCTCAATGATTAACAAAATATCTTATTCCAATATGGCGCTCGGCGCGCGGTTAAAAACAACTTTATTGTCATTAAAAAAATCCTCAGATACAATAGTTGGGCTGCCTGTGGTAGTGTGGAAATTGTTTGGTTTATGCATAGAATTTTGTGTAATAATAGTAAAAGCTGTAAAAGCAATATTGCGTGTACTGGAAGTAATAATATCCGTGCCGACTAGAGTCGGCGTGCCTTTTATCTATTTTAAACCATTTTATACATTAGTTTTTATCCTATTCAATTGTATTTGTTTATGCTCCGATGAACATGTATATTGATATATGGCGCTTTATAAGTTAATCAATTATTATTATTATTATTATTATTATTATTATTATTATTATTAACCGGCGCAGCTGGTTCTAGGGTGAGAGAGAAGATAGAGGGGAAGAGTCCAATCCCATCATCTCCTCCTCCTCCCCGTCCTCCTCCCCTGCCCCTAGAACCAGCTACGTAGGCGATGCAGAATATCCCCCCCCCCCCCCCCCCCAAAGAAAATACTTGGGCTTCCTGTGGTAATTTTCGTGAGCTCATGCACATGGCGCGCAGCAGTTTGAGCAAAGAAATCACCATGACGTACGCGCGCATTTTTTACGTCATAAACGTACAGTTATTACGTTGTAGTTCTAATTTGTAAGTAGTTTTAGAGAAAGTTTCGTAATTGATTTAAAAGTTGTAAATATGGGTAATTGTATACCCAAAAGATCGAAAAAAGTTCCTGCTTGGGCAGGATCTCAAGCTAAAGGAAGGAGGAGAATTCGTATCCGCATCAGAAGAAGGGGTCAGAAGGACAAACCTATGTCCAAGGCGGAACGTCACGAGATTTGCGGTTCGTCCTCCTCAAACCTGTCGCTCGACTGCAGGGACAAACATAGTCTGTCCGATCACGACATCGAACTCTTGGACAGAAATCCTCAAGATGAAAATAATGTTCACATGAGCAGAAAATACAGTGATAGATTTAGAGGCGCCGTACCCGATGTAGTTGTGGAAATGGATGACTCACCACTGGTGTCAATGCTGAATATAAAAAGTAGTAGCGACATGAACATAGTTGACAAAGAGCCTTCCCGGCGAGTACAATTTGTTGACAGCCCATCGACTGAAGACGATGAAGATACAGTTAACATTGCCGTTAGCAAACTTCACGTTGTGCAAGATACAGCTGACAAAACAGCTAGCAAAGAGATTGTGCAAGTTGTGCAAGATAGAGCTGGCAACACAGCTAGCAAAGAGATTGTGCAAGTTGTGCAAGATACAGCTGACAGCACCGATAGTAAAGAGGCTGTTGCGGTTAGCGCTGTAGCTACAGTAAGGTCCACTGAAGAAATGATTGATTTGCCAAGACAAAAGCATCGTAGAGTTGACGAGGAATCCATGGCTACAAATATGGCTAGATCATCTCAGGCTCAAGTCGTATGCATGCCAGGCAAAGAAGATGGATGCAATAGTAAAGTGGCGTACGAGAGCGCAAAGATCCGTGACCTTCGGGAAAGGACGAGACGAAGGCTTCTTAGATTTGACGTGGAATCCATGGCTGAATCAACTAAGGTGATGACTGAGCCTTCAGACGTATGCATGTCAGTCAAAGAAGATGGATGCAATAGTAAAGTGGCGTACGAGAGCGCAAAGATCCGTGACCTTCGGGAAAGGACGAGACGAAGGCTTCTTAGATTTGACGTGGAATCCATTTCTGAATCAACTGAGGTGATGGCTGAGTCTCCAGACGTATGCATGTCAGTCAAAGAAGATGGATGCAATAGTACAGTGGTGTGCGAGAGCGCAAACATCCGTGACCTTCGGCAAAGGCTTTGTAGATTTGACGAGGAAACCAGAGTGACTTCTTCTGAGATCACCCCTGAATTCCCTGTGGTATGCACGTCGAAAGATGAATGCGACCTAAGAAAGACTGACGAAAAGGTGGCTCTGGATATGAACTTAAGGGACATCAAGAAAGAGCCAAGAAAAACGTATCGTCGTGCTGACAAGAAAGCCACGGCAAAGTCTTCTAAGGTGATGCTTACTGTTCCTGTAGTATGCACGTTAAGCGAAAATAAAGATGAATGCCACGTCATTGACGATGTAGACAAGGACCAAGTAATCGACAACCGGAAAAAGAAAAAGCGAAAACACCGTAAAGTAGACAAGGAAAACAGAAACATCTCTCCCCAAAAACTTATGAAAGACTTGTCTCTCGTATGCACTACAAGTGAAGATGAAGGTCAACGAGGCAATAGAGTGGCAAACAAAAACAATGTTCCTAACATGAGCATCAGTGAGCACCGCGAAAGAACTAGACGTAGGTTTCTCCGACATGAAGAACTAATAAGTTGTAATGAAGAAACTGACTTGACAATAGTGGACCAGAAGGACGTGGCCATTGACGGTCATGAACAACATAAGAACAGGCAACGACGACATAGAGATGACAGAACTGTTGCCGATGAGGTTGTGCTGTCTTCGGAGGAAAAGGGTGTATTAAAGAAGTTTTCTGAGGATGAAAGGGTTGTGTTAAAGAACTCTTCTGATGATGAAAGGGCTGTGTCGAAGAAGTCTTCTGAGGATGAAATGGCTGTGTTGAAGACGTCTTCTGAGGAAATGGCACAATTGGTTGTCGATATGCAAGTTGGAGAGCGCAAAACAAGAAGAAGACGACGTAGTGATAGCGGCCTTGTTAATGACGAAGCTCGTCTTGGGCCTTCTACCGAGGCAGACTTGGTCCTGGACATTAAAGGACGTCAACGTAAAACAAGAACTCTTCGCAAGGACGACACTATCGTAACAGAAGAGGCTGCAGTACAGTTGTCTTCTGTTGAGAAAACAGCAGATTCGGTTCAAGGCATTGAAGGACATAAACATAAAAGCAGCAGAAGATCTCATAAAGATGAATTGGTGACTAACGATAAGGCCGCAATAACATCTTATGAGGAAACAGCAGATTTGGTCCAAGACTTTGAAGGACATAAATATAAAAGCAGCAGAAGATCTCATAAAAATGAATTGGTGACTACCGATAAGGCCTCAGTAACATCATCTTCTGAGGAAACAGCATATTTGGTCCAAGACATTGAAGGACTTCAATGTAAAATCAAAAGTCGTAGTGTCGATGACACCATTGCCGAAAAGGCGGCAATAAATTTATCTACAGAGGAAAAGGCAGAACCGGTTCATGACATTGAGAGACTTCCATATAACAACAGAAGACAACGTCGAAAAGATAACGGATGGTTTAGTGATAACATCATGGTGACATCTTTAGAGGAGAAGACGGAAGCTCCGTCTCACCAAATGGATTGTGTAGTCAAGCAGACGACTAAACATAACAGCTTAAGCAAGAACTGGATACAAGAAGCAGGCCAAGAAACTGAACACAAAAAGAACGAAATTTTGCACGACTCAAAAAGCGAAGTCATCGTCATGCCAGAGGTTGAAAAGGAAATCATAAAGAAGTTCACGAAACGTGTACGTTTTAATGACAATAATCAAGTATTTATCTTTACGAAGATGTCTCCTGTAAAAAGACGCATTCTCTTTGGCTACCACGGTAAAGTGTCCAACCTGCAAAGCTGTTTGAAAGAGGCCAATAAGAATGAGACCCGAGTGAACAAAGAAAAGAAGGAAGAAAAAGATGGCCCTGGCAAAGTAAAGGCAAAGACAGCGGAGAGAGTAGAAGTGTTCAAAACAAATGAGGAGGGGAAAAAATATATATGTGGCAAATTAGAAGCAGAGGCCAAGGCTAAAGCTGTCTTTGATGCTGTCAAGGCGAAGGAAGAAGAGAAAATACTCTTGGACAAGCTGGTCATGGATTTGTTAAAGAACGACATTGAAGATGTGCCAGATCTTAAGGAAGAGGGCAGAAAGAAAGATACGTTCTTTGATGACGAGGAACTCGACATTATTGCAGAAATCGAAAGCAATCTTGCAGCCTGCTAAACAGCAACAGGTTGCTCTAAGGTAAAATAGATACTCGTAACTAAAAACTAATTCGTTTTGTTTCTGCAAATCAATCGTGCCTAAATTTTGTTGTTGTTGTCTTTCAGTCGTACCGTGTCACTGACACGCAAGTCTATCTGTAGTTGCGATTTGCCACACCTGGTTTCAAGGAAAAAGGTAAATTGTCTTTCTTTTGTCGTTCGAAGTAATTCTTTCTTTATACTATCTTACTTCCTTTCCTTTCGCTTATCGTTCCTGTTTCTGTTCTCTGTTGTCTCCTTTCTTCAAGTATGTTTTTCTTCTTTTTGTCCTTTCATTTTCCTTGTCATTTTTCCTTCTATCCTTAATTCTTCACTATTCTCCTCTTTACCATTTGTCCTTTACGACCACGCGTCCATGTCAGAGCTGTACTGGGGAAAAAAATAGGCAGCATGAATGCCCAACATAGAGACTTGGCTTGAACAAAAATATTTATCTGTTGTTCATATTTTTAAAGCATATTTTTATTTTGTTACAGTGTCTATGTGAAATCGACGCAGCCTTCGCCAAACCGCTAACCCGTGTTTTTAGTATCGAATATTTGAATATTTGTATGTTTGTATATTTGTATAATAAAAAGCTTACTATTTAGTGCAGATTGAATCAAATGTTTTCTCTTTTTCAGTCAGTTATCATGTGTATACCGTTCAATAAGACGGTTTATTTTATGGATAATAGTGTTTTACCGGAAACTAAAACACTCGAATTTTCCATAGTCAGTTTCACTATAACATATACCATGTTGAAGAGTATTATTCAGAGTACAGTTTCAGCTGGTTACCGGAGTGATGAAGCAAAGTGATGGCAAACGGTGAGTAGATTTACTAACCACATTGGTACTTCAAAGCAACATTTCAAACCCCAGTTTCCTAAATACATTGTCTACGTTCTCTCCATATGATTTTTTTGGTTCTACGAAAAAAATATAGAGACATTCAGAAGATATTCATCTTCCATTGTGCGAAGTCTCAACATGGGCCGGTCTATAGAACGGTGGGCCGCTTTGAATTTGTCTCTGAGTATACAATTTGCCTAAGTAATCTGCGTACTAAGTAATCGCGTACTGCACCTTACATGTTTACGTTTAAAAGTTCGCTCTATCGGTCGCTAAAGGCTGTGTTTTATTTGTCAATTGGCTTCGCAGCTAGTGTGAAGCTGTTCAAGAGTATTTCGTGAATAGCTACATGCATATATATCACTATGTAGAACTATGGAGTATAACTTCTGCTATAGAGATTTGACACTTGAATGCAGGCATGTGTATATTTTGTCTGTTAATTAAGTTTTAATTTATCCAATATGTTTCTGCTTGCTCTCTTTCAGAAAGTCAAAGCTCACATTATGAATATCTTGAAGACCGTTGTCGAATATGTAGATCAAACGTACGTGACGATTCCAGAAAAGTCAAAGCTTCTGTTTTGAAGACTGAAATGTGATGACATCTGTAATCTAAACTGAATTTATGTCTCCCTGATGTACACCCGCCGTTTCTATGTCACAAATGCCGAAAAATAGCACAGAGATCACGTAAGGCGAAAGGAAATGGCAAGAGTTTTACTTCATATAAAGTCCCTGTTGTATGGGGAAAGCATAATTATAACGTGACTCTGATTGCCCTTGTGCTAAAATAAAGGAGGGTCAAAGTACCATCAGATACTAGCTCGACAGACTCTGACAGTGATTACAAATGTGTTGATTATAAATGTCTTAATTTTTACACAGAGAATCAGAAAACAATATCAGTTACTTGAATAAAACAATACAATATAAAACAATCTCTAAGAACGACAATTTATTTATTATTTATTTGTTTTAAATGGTTACCTTCAGGCAGGTCCAAACATTCTATTTCTTGTAGTTTAAACTGTTTTCTTGTACAAAGGAAATATAGACTAAAGCGTAAACAGAAGATACTCGGAACCGTATTTCATACAAACAGTTCATGTGGGTTTCCATTTCAAGATCAGAATGTCAAAATGTCTTAATATTATAAACGCATATAACCTTACTAAACTTTTACTCGATATATACATCGCGTTCTGAAATATCTAGATCAATCTATCGAGTAATTCGAATTCAGGTTTGCGATGTCGTTGCATGCAAAGACAAAGTGAGATACAAATGGAAATTTGAAGATCTGACGTAAGAATACTTCAGTTATGGAATAATTTACATTAATAGAAGGAAATAAGTTATTCATCGTGGAATGTGAAATTAAAGGATACTTAATCAATTGTCTCACGATTGAGGTCTTTGGTAGAAATACCGCGACGTTTCGACTGCAATCTGCTAGTCTTCATCAGGCGATGGTGTAGACTGGATGATGGTTGTCTTATATACTTTTCGTCGGATTATCGGCGCTGTGATTGGCTGACGCGTGATGTCCCAGCATGCTTCTTGATTGTTGGCATCCACGCTTCCGGTAGATCGATGCCGCAATCCCTATTGATGTTGTTAGGGTGTAGTCGGATCTGAATGGCTTCCTTGACTCTGCGTGTGTGCCAATGTACGTCTTGGTCGATGTATTTGACGTCTTTCCAGCTCAGGTTGTGTCCGGTCTTGTGGGCATGTTCGGCTACGGCTGAGGTCTCGGTACGGGCCAGTCTTACATCTCTTTGGTGTTCTTTCAGTCTTTCATTCACGGGTCTTCCAGTTTCTCCGATGTAAACTTTGTCGCATTCACCGCATGGAATCCTGTAGACTACGCTGTCTTTCCTTTCAAATGGTATTGGGTCTTTCGGTCTTACCAAGTGTTTGCGTAGAGTCGTATCAGATCTAAAGACTGTGCGAATGCCATGATGTTGAAGCTGAGGCAACGGCTTAGACTCTGAGATACTCCATCTACGAAAGGTAGTACAGCTAAGGATCTGTGAGTCTGTTGTTCTTTCTGGCGGGCTGGACGGGTCTTGGTAACTCTCTGCAAGAAAGGTGTAGGATAACCATTAGAATTAAGAGCTGAAGCGAGATGTTGTTTTTCACTTACCATGCCGTTTGGTTTAGTAACGACGCGGGACGCTCTGTCGTATAAACATTTCACAACTCCGCGTTTTACTGACTTGGGGTGGTGTGAGTCATACGCAAGGTACTGGTCTGTATGGGTGGATTTTCTGTAGACGCTTGTGTAGAAACGGCCGTTGGGATCCCTGTGTACTAAGGTGTCGAGAAAGGCGATCTTGTTGTCATCCTCGGTTTCCATGGTGAAACGGATGGAATCTTGCTGGCTGTTCAGATGGACAAGTAGGCTATCTACGTGTGATCTGTTCACAACAACAAAGGTATCGTCGACGTAGCGTTTCCAAACTCTCGGTCTGCGTTCTTGGTCACACGACTGTAGGGCTTGCTCTTCGAAGGTCTCCATGTATAAGTTGGCAATGACGGCAGAGACAGGACTGTCCATAGCCGCCCCCTCTTGCTGTTCGTACGAACAAGCGTCTACATAAGCTACACAAGCGTCTACAGAAAATCCACCCATACAGACCAGTACCTTGCGTATGACTCACACCACCCCAAGTCAGTAAAACGCGGAGTTGTGAAATGTTTATACGACAGAGCGTCCCGCGTCGTTACTAAACCAAACGGCATGGTAAGTGAAAAACAACATCTCGCTTCAGCTCTTAATTCTAATGGTTATCCTACACCTTTCTTGCAGAGAGTTACCAAGACCCGTCCAGCCCGCCAGAAAGAACAACAGACTCACAGATCCTTAGCTGTACTACCTTTCGTAGATGGAGTATCTCAGAGTCTAAGCCGTTGCCTTCAACATCATGGCATTCGCACAGTCTTTAGATCTGATACGACTCTACGCAAACACTTGGTAAGACCGAAAGACCCAATACCATTTGAAAGGAAAGACAGCGTAGTCTACAGGATTCCATGCGGTGAATGCGACAAAGTTTACATCGGAGAAACTGGAAGACCCGTGAATGAAAGACTGAAAGAACACCAAAGAGATGTAAGACTGGCCCGTACCGAGACCTCAGCCGTAGCCGAACATGCCCACAAGACCGGACACAACCTGAGCTGGAAAGACGTCAAATACATCGACCAAGACGTACATTGGCACACACGCAGAGTCAAGGAAGCCATTCAGATCCGACTACACCCTAACAACATCAATAGGGATTGCGGCATCGATCTACCGGAAGCGTGGATGCCAACAATCAAGAAGCATGCTGGGACATCACGCGTCAGCCAATCACAGCGCCGATAATCCGACGAAAAGTATATAAGACAACCATCATCCAGTCTACACCATCGCCTGATGAAGACTAGCAGATTGCAGTCGAAACGTCGCGGTATTTCTACCAAAGACCTCAATCGTGAGACAATTGATTAAGTATCCTTTTAATAATTTACATGTTTCTCACATCCGTTGTCATGAAGAAGATGATCAAACTTCTTCTCAGTAAACAATTTCGGGCGCCATTTAGATTTTAGTTGTGGGCCGGTTAGCGTTCATTTAGGTGTGACGACATATAGGTAATATAGGTAATATAATAAAGAAGAAAAGTTTACTTAACTTTACTGACGTTTCGAGCTGTAGCACTTTGTCGCGGAGTTATATCGCTTATATCAAACACCGACGCAGCGGCTCCTGTACTAGTTTACTCGCTAGTTTCCATCAATACTAAAAGAGGCATTGCTAATAAAAATTACAAAACCAATTGGTTGCATTTGTGATCAACTCACTGAAGTGAGCTTACGTTTATTTACCTACAGTTTACAAATAGAAGTCTCCATGTTATGTTCGCACCACGAGGCCTTTCCACAGAACAGAAATACAAAAAAGCTGGGTTTCCTGTGTTGTCATTGGGCTACCTGCTTTAAAATGGCGCCAATAGTGGCGTGAACGATCGTGAACGATTGGAAATTTTAGAACGATAGTTTAGGATCCACGAACAGATTAAAGCAAGGCAAGTTCTAATTAGAACTTAAGTTATGCTCTTGACATGCCACATTGACCCAAGGGGATGTTTTCTATGAAGATAATTAGGGTTTTTCGATCGAAATGTCTACTATATTTATGCTTATTTAACTTAATTATTATAATCACAGCAAGCCCATTTTCTCTTTCTCAATTATACTAAGACACACTTCTGGGAGTATATCTAATAAATGTTATTGTTTTAAACGTTATTCCGTTGATTCCGTCGATTCCGTTGATTCCGCGATTTAGTCATGCCGGATGCAAGCAGCACTGCGTGTTCTTACAATGCAAAACCTGGGAGCCTCACCTCTGAAAATAACTTTGGATTTTATTGTGAAGGAGACAGCAAAATGAACTTGAAATTTAGAGGGACTGCAGATGATGAGAGTACAACACAATACTGGTTTGGTGCCGGCTATTTATAAACACGACACCAGTACGATCCCTTTCACAGTTCTCGGTTAGTTTGCAATGACCTTTTTTAACAACCTGGACAAGAGTCCCCTTCACAGTTCCCTGCGTCATCTTGAAAGGTAGCTGGGCCATTGCATCGAAGTTAGACCAACGTTGAGCTTGCAGTGATAGAGACTTTTTATATTCTTCGGGTTGTCTCTCTTGCACCCTCCACCTATTTTTTTCCATTCTTCATTGTAAATGTTTCTTGTGTGTGAACATAGCAATAGCAACCAGCAGATTTTCAATTAATTTATTTCAATTTCTTTCTTCTGATCCATCAGTTAGTTTAATTTGGAGGCAGAGCGTATATCAAATTCATTGTCATTTTCACAGTTCAGTTCAGTGACCACGAATGATAGTTCCAAATCGAGCTTGGAGTTGCTGCTCATGATAAGGACTATATATATTACATCAATTTGCAGGAATTATGAACCCACAAATACATATCGGGTGCATTGTGGGTGATGCTTGACTGATAATAATACTGAAATAAAATACTAATTAAATGCTCACAATGTATTTAATCTATAATCACAATGTTAATAAAACTTATCCATATTGAAGTAATCTGGTGTATATTTTAGTGGTATTCCCGCATTGTTAGTTGTATTCAACAAAAGCAGTACCCTATCTAAGTCACGATCTTTTGTCAAAATTCTAGATCCGGTTAAAGATAATTTAATTGGGAAAATGCATGCCCTGTTGGACCATTGCTGAGCCAATTATCGACTCTAAGGTAAAACCAGCCCCTCTTCCAGTCCCAGTGGCTTCTGATGCAGTATATTGCACCTCTGAACTTGTTGGTCGATTGTTGCATAGTAACGACGCTGAAGTAAAACAGGACCTCTTCCAGTCCCAATAGGCTTTTTTTCAACAACAAGTCACGTGACACTCACCTTCTCCTTTTAAATCGAGCAGCTGTTTCAAAATGAGCATCAGAAATGAAAAGAGCACCTCGACACTTATTAGGAAGGCGAAATCTCAGCTCATAAAATGTAACACGAGGGAAATATTTTATTATAAGATTTGTATGGAAAATATGCTCTGGATGGCAAGCTTTGCCATCCAAAGCATGCAGTCTCCAAAGCATAATTTCCATATAAATCCAGTATAGAATATTTAATGTTATATATATTTAACGTCATTTCTCCTATACTCAACATTATGTGCTAAACCTTTGTCTTCCTAATAATGTTGAGGTGCTCTTTTCATTTTCGCTGCTCGATTTAAAAGGGGTAGGGTCACGTGACCTGTTGTTGCAAAAGGCCTATAGAGTGGTGAAGTGATGACGTCATATAAAATTATTTTCTTTATTTCATATTTTTGGCTCTCAATTTTGATAGGCAATCACAAAAGATGTTCACATAGCAAATTTGAACAAAATTCGTCCAATAGCAGCTGAGATATGGCTACTTGAATATATAATTTCAAAACACTGTATTTTCGGGTCTGTTCCAAACTTTTGGAACACTATAGATATTTTGGAACAGAGCGTAAATTACAGTGATTTGTATGGGGAAATTATATATTCAAGTGGCCATATCTCAGCTGCTATTTGACCGATTCTCTTCACATTTGGAGTGTGAACGTCTTTTTGGATTATTTTTTCGTGACGTCACTTCACCACTCTATTACTGAATCTCTAGTAGCGAGTACAAGGTGGCGCAAAGACTGATCAGTGAAGTTTATCTTCGAAAAGTGAAAATATTTCAGGAGTGAGCCGCTGCAAACCCATGGCATGCATGCGTGTAATTTTGTCGTTTTATGAACAAAAACAACACCAAATGATTTCCAAAGCGTTTCTCCTTATCAAATGTGCGAATTAAAGTCATTGATTGATTAAATTGAGCTTTGTCTGTTTTTTTTTACTGATGTATTTACAAAGATTCTATCCTACATGACTTAATCGGGTTCCACAGGAATCCCAAGTAATTTTAATTATTAAGATAATTCATAATTGAAAAAGTGCCCCACTGCATCCCCCACGGGAAACATTTTTGCAGGTAATTACGTATTCGCTTGGCGACGACAGGTCAGGCTCCGTCGATGGAGCAATGTTTCACTGTATTTTTCGTTATTTTCGCTCAAAGAATACTTTTCGCAATATTTTGAGTTTGATAGTTGTCTGTTAGTGAATTTTTGAGTCTTTTTGTTCAATATGGTTCAAGAATATCAATCCCCAGTGCGGGTTTACAAATACCCCTTTGAGTTGGTAATGGCGGTGAGTACTGTGAGCTTCGTCACACTATCCTTTCCGCAGAACTATAAATAAGGACATACTTTAAAAGCTTGTTATAGTAAAGAACGATTGAGTATCTATACATAATATTGACTAAATGTTTATAAATCCTCAGCGTTAAAAAATTATGTTTTAACACTCGTTACGTGACAATTTCGTAAAACAGTAGTAGATGCTATGCATGATTTGACAATTTTTCTCACGATTACAGCCCTTTTTGATGTTTTTTACATTGTCCAAGTACTTGAATTATGGCAAGCAGTGTCCATTTAATGTCAATGAAGTTTGATATGATTTAAGATGGAAATTAAGTATCTAAATCGTGAATGTCACTATACGAGCTTCAACGCCGACGACAGAAATCAACTGCATAAATGTTACTGAATAGATCTGTATTATTTCTTTTAATTCAATTTTATATACATAATACTAGGTATTTTATTTCATGTATAACAACCTGTATTTAACGTTCTATTTGGTGTTTCTAGGCTTATGAGAAACGTTTCCCAACCTGTCCTCTCATCCCGGTGTTTCTCGGCAGTGACTTAGTTTCGGAGTATAAAAGTGAGGATGGCGCTGAACATGTTATGGAAAGACGATGTAAATTAGATGTTGATGCTCCTTATTTACTCAAAAAGGTAGAAAACTAAAATAACTAATAAAAAATATTTCTCTTTATCTTTTAACGTATTTTCTACCCTATAAAGATTTTTATCCGTTCTTGGAAATTTGCCCTGAATTGTAAAGTCATTTAAATTTCGCCATTGAAAGTTGATGTTGGTTTTGATATATCTCCAGATAAACTTTCGTATATCTAGGTTTTCAGTCCTTTAGCACATGCTAAAATAGAGCTCCTTCGTTTAACTTATTTTCCCTTAGAAAATACAAAAATTCCCAAAATTAAATATTCAGAATTAAAGTTATTTATTGTTATTATTGGCTTCCCGCATATCATTACCAGTGATTTTCGCTATAATTCTTATATTCTGTGCTAAAAATAACCTGGATTTTAATTGTACAAGACTCATGTTTTCTCTTATATGCTAAGCTAATTATATTTTTGTGTGGTTTGGTTTTGTAGATAATTGGTGTCGAATTTGTATACTTCAACCAAACCAACAGCTTAAACAGAAAAGAAAGAACCCTTTCTATCACTGCTTTCAACGAGAGTTTTTCGTCCCGCGTTGTCGTCACAGAAAACTGCTATTATTCGGTAAATATGTCGTTGAAATATTTTTCTATATATCAAGTTATTTATATTTTATGTCTATCATTATCCTTGTACATCTACCATGTTAAAATTCTGCTAATTGTTTTGCAACATTCAAATTCGTCGCGACAAAAACATGGACGTCTGTCTCGCAATGCAGTCAAACTTTAAATTTTGTAAACCATTTGTGAACAAATGCTAGAAATTTATAGATATGTACTGTCTACGTTAACAGATGGGACAAAAATATAAAATGCAAAATAAGATTGACATTTTTCAAACCATTAAATTTAATATTCTGGATCATAATTAGCAAAAAAGCATAAAATATTCATGTTCCAGACAAAATAACTGACAATAACCCCCCAACTATTTTATTAAATATACAAATGATACCTGCATTTTTGGCAAGCTCAATTTTGTTTACTTACAAAATATTAATTAGAAACTGTTATTTTAATAGTGCAAAGTATACATTTTAAAGTTAAATTGACGTCTTTATAACATAATGTTATCCTAAAAGTTTGCAATTTTCTAGTCAATTTCCTCTAATTGATGACGATGCAATATTCTTTCATCCAGAAACAGAAACTCACGTACAACTCTATACCCATCCTCCGCAATATTCAGATATGTAAATTAGGGGGTTTGATACCATATTTGGTATTTGAAGCTTGAACCAAAATGGCTGCTTCAAAATTCTTGCTACTTTTGGTGGCATTCAGAGGAGATAGACCAAGTATTTGATCGAGAGGCTTGATATTATATTCCTTCATATCAATTTTAAAAGTTCTAAAACAAGAAGAATAACTATTGGCAAAAATTCAAACATAAAAAATTGAATATTCTGAAGCATAGTTCAAAATAAATGTATGGCGAGCGAGTACAATGTTGTTATTCACACGAGAAAATAAAATTTGTATCTTCAAGCCAACGTGTAATGTTTTTTTTAATTATATGGACAAAAAAGAAAAAGAAATTACATACAGGACATTTGGCACATAACGTTTTCATATCTTCACTAGTGAACATATGGAAAATATGTATTATCCATGTAATAACAAGATTTGATATTCAAACTTCATGCACAGTACAAAATCCTGGAATCTGATTGGCTCATGAGCGCCCTGTAACAGGATTTACAGAATAATTTTTATGTTGTAATGACATTACTGCACGATTTTCATGCTGTAATAAGCTAACATCTTCCCTCACACTAAGAACACAAATATTTATAAAAAGTAAGCATTTTTGAGTCATTTACATTGCATTTACAATTACAACGCTTTGCTTTTAAATGGCTACTAATTGGCCAGTAATTTTACTGAACAAGCGCGGGTTGAAACTGATGGCTGTTTTCAACAAACTTACCAACATTGTAAGACCAAAATACATACAATTTTTGAAGTTTTCTCCATCATTTCAAATTGAAATGTAAAGACAAAACATTTAAATTTATTGATATATCTCAAGGTCGAAGAAACGAAAATGAGCTTTTAGAAAGGAATATAGACACAAACAAGTGAATCCAGCTCAACTCAACGCCATGTTGTTTACAAATTAGAAAGAGAAAAACACAGCTATATAGACCACTTTCATAAATACCATAATATGTATCGGAAAATGATTTTTCAAGTAAACAGATATTTTAATATTTTAGCACTGTCATATGAAAGAACCACCTAAAATAGGCATGTTTGGAAGGTTTTATTGCTCTGGCTAAAATACCAAAGAAGTTATGCTCAATGAAAAATGTAGAGATTTGTATGGAACTTTCTGCTGAGGCCTTTGATGCCTTGTTTTGGTGTTTTTCTGATTTTTCAAACTGTTATAGCTTCTTGCAAATTTAATTGTTTTTTCTCAAACTTTCACAAGTTATGGTTATGGTGAATGTTTATCATATGATAGCTTTCTTTTTCTTAAAACATCAATTTCAAAAATTATGATAATTAGTGGCGGCCATTTATGAAAGTGGTCTATTGAGGTATGTTAAAGTTATTTTACATTCATGTTGGGCTGAAAAGGATTTTGTTTGCTTAGTTTCTTGTCAGGTTTTGGAAATATACTTACTTTTTGCTCGTTAACATGTTTGTCAAAACCAACGCTCGCGCTTAATCTAGCATTTGAAACTCTCTCTTTGTCGGCTGTTTTTGATTGTTTATCGCATTTCGTAATCGTCTATTCAATGCTGTACACTCAGTTTGAATATTAAAAGGGTTAGAGACTTCTAGTTCATGCTTTACCGTCAAATACACGCACTTGCTGGCTGTAGAATGAACTCAAAATCTTCATACAGCACTCGGCTATCACCTCGTGCTGTATTTGATTTCTCGTTCATTCTACAGCCAGCGTGTGCGTGTATTTGCCGGTAAAGCACTCACATCAGTCTCTAACCCATATTTATTATATAACATACAGTGTTTCATAGAGCACACCTCTAAAAATCGTATCACACATGTGTCAGGTGTTGATATTTCTATTTATCACACATGTCTATGATTTAACGTTTTGAAATAATTTTTGATTTAAAACATTGTGTGTTATATATGTTATGTGTGCTTGGAGAAATGACATTTTTCTTCTTGTGTTGCACACACTGATATCAACAGTTGATGAACACTCAAAGAGAAATTTCATATCTCCTCACACCCATGTATTAATCTCTTTGTGCTAAGTATGTTGATTATTTGTTTGGTATATTAGGTTCACCCAGATAATCCTGACTGGACATGTTTTGAGCAAGATGCCACTCTTGATATTAAATCATTCTTTGGTTTTGAAGCTGCTGTGGAGAAACTTGCCATTAAGTTGTATTTACAAAACATAAAGAAGGTCAGAAAGCTTTTCTTTATACTTAGTCAATAACACTTTATTTATTCAAGCCATTGCAGTATCAAGGGTGGATCTAGAAATTTGTCAGGGGGCTGTACCAAATGCAAATGAAGACCTCTTAAGGTCTGAGGAAAGGGCAAAATGGGGTCATTTTGGAAGGATTTTTTCAAATATCACATAGTAAATGGAGTTTCTTGCCTGGTTTAGGTAAAAAGTATATTGAATCGAGATTTCGTAGAAAACGATTACAACATTTCACACCCACTTTTGGAGGTGTGATTGGTATCCTGGTTTCGGTATCCTTGGCAACCGAAGAAGAAAACAATATTTCCTAATAACTGCTTCAGCAATATTAATACCTATATGAAACATTTTTTGACATTTTTTTAAACACCAGAGTAAAATGTTTATTTCTATTGAAGAATACCTGGATCCTTTAAAATCAGAATGTTTTTACAATTTTTTGTTTGTTTGATTGCCATTCAAATGCTTCTAAATGACGAACGAAGAAGAAATTTGTGGTATGCTCCGAAACGATTTTACTTTTGAATGTATTTCACATGTTGTCCAAGTTTCAATAAAAATATCATTCAAGGAAATAGTTATTAACCCTTTGACTCCTACGGCGCCCGAAACCGCCCGTAAAAAACGACCTTGCTTTGAAAAATTCTAACTTTTTTAAACAAGTCAAATTTTCCCAGCCGTTTGAATATTAGTAAGCACTAGTAAGTTTTTCAAATTTTCATAGCATGTCAGTCACAAGAAACAAGCAATTTTAGCACAAAAATTCCATATGAACTTTAGGAAAGTCAAAAATGACCGTTTTTGCCTTATTTTTCAATAGTGAAAATCACACTTTTTTTACCTTGGATTTTTTATCGAAAAAATCGTTTTTAGACGAAAAGGCCGTTTTCACAACAAAATTCAGTCCTTGTGCTATAGCTTTGGCAAGTTTTTTCACTTCACGAACTGAGCTGCGGTCGTTTGATTACGGCCATTTTGATACGCATGTGTTTTCAAGTATTTACGACTGCAAAGCATTGTGGGTAACCATGACAATTTTGCACATGGAGTCCCCCCGCCGTCCTTTTATAAATTTTTTATAAGTCTAGGGTCACCTCGGTTTTCTGCCAAAATTTCGCGCTTGTTGTGTTCCTCTATCATCACAACTTCGATAAATAGCCGCGGCAGGTCCGAGAATTTGCCTTTAGTTGAACTCCAAACCTAACTTTGTTCTAAGCCCGCCAAAACCGAATGAACCAAACATCGATCGTTTTTTTGCTGACAAAGTGAGATTCCTCACTGCTTTCTTCCAGAAAGTGAGCTCTTTGCTACCTTGAAGCTTAATGATGCTCTTCCAGTAGTGACTAAAGGCAAAATATGAGCCTAAACACGATGGTCAGAGATGGTATATTTTACTCCCGATGGGTCCACAGCTTTGTGTAAAATTCTCTAAATGTAACCAAATTTGGCATGAAGATAGTTTGAGGCAATCTGCATTCAATGGTATTGGTGTCTCACTTGTGATTGACAGGATGACGTCATAACGGACCTATGAATTTGGCACCAAAGCTTAGAATTTTGAAATTGATTTCACAAAGTAACTGAAAATGTTCTATGCTCAAAACTATGCATTTTAATGAAAATCTCACCTAAATCCGATGAATGGTTCAAAAGTTATCACTAATTAAAGAAACTCAAATTTCCCGCCAAATGACCATATATGGTCAAAATTAAGGGTATTTATACAGCTTATCCCCTAAACATAGTCAGATGGAAACAAAGTGAATAATGCATTAAAACAAATTTGTAGTTTTTCTGATTTTGGAAATTATTTGTCACGTGGTGTATTACGTCATTGCTTTATACATATGACGTCATTATGTACCTCATGACGTAATACACCACGTGACAAACAATTTCCAAAATCAAAAAAACTACAAATTTGTTTTAATGCATTATTCACTTTGTTTCCATCTGACTATGTTTAGGGGAAAAGCTGTATAAATACCCTTAATTTTGACCATATATGGTCATTTTGTTACATTCTTTCACTTTTGGCGGGAAATTTGAGTTTTTTTAATTAGTGATAACTTTTGAACCATTAATCGGATTTAGGTGGGATTTTCATTAAAATGCATCGTTTTGAGAATAGAACATTTTCAGTTACTTTGTGAAATCAATTTCGAAATTCTAAGCTTTGGTGCCAAATTCATACGTCAGTTATGACGTCATCCTGTCAATCACAAGTGATACATCAATACCATTAAATGCAGATTGCCTCAAACTATCTTCATGCCAAATTTGGTTACATTTAGAGAATTTTACACAAAGTTACACAAAGCTGTGGACCCAGTGGGAGTAAATTCTATCATTCTGACCATCGTGAAAATTAACGAAATTCCGATTTAAGCCAACTTTGAGCCAGTGTAAATATCCAACGATGCTTCGAAACCATCTAAAAGTCATGTGGCCTGAGAACTTGAGCCCCTGACATTACAAAACAGCAGCACTTTCCATGGTAACGCCGAATATGGAGTCAAGAAGTCCTACGGATCGTTTATATCCAGAAAATCGCTCAAAAATGTCAAAATGTAAATTTTTGCACTCTGTAAAAATGGTCAAAAAAGGTGAATTTCTTGAAGATTTCATAAATTTATGAAGCCAGTCCAAGACCTATGTTCATGTTCATAGGTCAAGACATTTTTTTTTTAAATTAACAATTCTTAAAAGCACAATAATTCATTATTTTCCTGAAATGATCAAATTGTTACAAATTATAAAAAAAATAATGGAAAATGTAGTTTTTATAAAAATCATCATAATCAAACAAAAAATGGAATTTTATTTGAAAAAAAAAAATCAAATTTTGGTATAATCTAGTTGAAAAATTGGGCACTGCATGCACAGAACATTATGCAAATCCACACTGCAAGTTGTTCTTTAATTAAAAGCTAAAAATCAGTATGTTAAGGGTGTTGATTGCAATCACAAATTGAATGATATTCAACGTCTAAATTATAACACTATTTCAAAAAACGTTGAATACTGAATAGTGCATTCCAATACCCAAGGGCATTGTGGGTCTCATTAATTTTAAATAAAGAAGTAAATATACAGGGAATTTTACTCCCATAACTAGCTTGTATATTGTTTTGAATGAAATGTACTAAAAATGAAATAACTAAATTTTATCTATTTTACTTTGAACAATGGAGAATGCCCCAGAATGCATTTCGGTCTTGGAATGCACTATTCAGAATCCATTATTCAGTATTCTACACTTTTTGAATTAGCTGTTTGTTGTGATTAGGGTAAGGAGGTAATCCAGCATTACATAGATGAGCTTATTAGTAATGGTGTAACCTACATAGCACCTTTCCCTGGTGCTAACAGCAGACCAAGAACACGAAGCCTGCTGTTGGAGAATGCACCAGAGGGTGAAGATACAACAGTGTTAGTTCCAATAGCAAGCTCTGCAGTTGATAATACAGAGGCTGATTCTACAGCCCTACAAGGTAAGTGGCTTTTCCCCCTAAATTAAGTTCATTGCACTTAACACCTTTAGAATTACAGGAACATTGACAGGAAAAATGAAAATCATTATCATTATTAATTAGTTATATTAATAATTCACACTATGGCTTTATCTTGTTACAGACTGCAAGCTAGATGATGTATATATCCAAAGATTCTTAGGAAAACTAAATCCAAAAGAAGAAAATCAATTGATCCAACTAAGAAAGAAACTGAGCATGGCACATCAAGGAAAGGTGAACTAAGTGTATCACAAGAGTAAATAGTTTGCACTCAAGTCAAGATTATGATGCATAGTCCCCTTCACAGTTCCCTGCACCATCTTTGTAGCCAAGCCTTTGCTTCGAAGCAAGACGAATACATGTTCAGCTGGCAATGATAAAGACCTTTTAACAACTTGCAGGGCAATTATACATGTATCTCTATCATAGCAAGCTCAGCATTCGTATCGCTTCAATGCAAATGCTCAGCTACATTTCAAGATGGCGCAGGGAACTGTGAATGAGACTATTGAGTGCTTGTGTTAAAAACTGTTGGTGTTTGGCATTGTGATCCTCAGAACTTCGAAATTACTAGTTTTGGCTCAAGTTGTGAATACATCAGACATCAACAGTTTTTGTCAAGATCCTACACACCTGTTGAAATAAAATAGTTTATAGCTGTCATATTAATATTGAGTTTATTTTGAATTTATTCCAAGATGCCAAATGATGCACATCTGTTAAGGTTTCTAAGAGCTAGAGACTTAAACCTTGAAAAAGTGAGTTAACTTTGTAATATTGTATTATAAACAATATTATTGTAATGATGATGATGATAGTAATGATGATGATAGTAATGATGATGATAGTAATGATGATGATAGTGATGAAGATAAGGATGATAGTAATGATAATGTTTATAATCATTATGATTATGAAGATGATGATGATAGTATTCATGATGATGATTGATAAAATGTGACCTCTCATGTGGAAACATGTGTTAATGCTTTAGCGTTAATAACGGCTTACCGTTAATAGCCGTTTAACGCTTTGCAAAACTGTTAGCTGTCAAGGCCAAACCGTTAGTCATTAAGGACAAACCGTTAGCCACTTGAAAAAAGCGTTAACCAACCGTTAGCTGTCCTAGCCTAACCATTAACATACCATTAGCAGTTCTGAATAAACTGTTTACCAACCGTTAGCTTGCCTGGCCAAACCGTTAACATACTGTTAGCTGTCCTGAACAAACCGTTAGCAGGACGTTAACACTGAGAACAAATCTAAGGCTATTGATTTCTTAGTGTTATTCACTGTCTAAATATTTTAGTTTGCAACATTGTTTCAACGTTTGTATTGACAGTTTATGCGTAAAGATTGAATACTTCGAAGAAAGGTGGTGCCTTCGTTCGCGTATCTGCTTATAAACGTAACCGAAGATCCACGGCCGTAAACATACATTGTGCGGTTCACTCATTAAAACTTGCAAGTAAAACGATAGCCGCAAAACAACTTCAGTCTATCATTTTAATTTTAAAGAAATTTGTTGATAAAATCAGTTTCTTTTGCCTTACAAACATCGCTAAATTGCCGTGATTCCCGGCAATTTTAAAGGTTGTTTCTAATACACCGCGGACGTAAACATTAACCGTTACGCTTTGGATGAACACTGTTCTGTCAAACATTGATTGATTTTGCTTCAAAGATAAATATTAGATACTGTAATGTCTTTTCAGTTAAAAGTATGACAAACTCTCTTAATATATCCATTTTAATTCTCTATTAAAATCGATCTAACATGCAATATTAGATGGGTATACATGATTGCCGACACTTTGTGTAAGCATGTGAGAGTCTTGTGTGAACGCTTCATTGGTTTTTGAGGTTTCAAGATTATTTTTATCATATTATTTCCTTGTAGTTTAGATCAACAATTTAACAAGAGAAATATTATCACAATGTTCTTCCGTACTTGGCCTGGCGAAGTTTCTAAACAATCTACAAGCAAAGCAAAGTGTTTAAATACCTGTCCTGTTTTGAAAATACCGCTAACCAACCGTTAGCTCTTCTTGACAAACCGTTAACCAACAGTTAGCTCTTCTTGACAAACCGTTAACCAACCGTTAGCTCTTCTTGACAAACCGTTATAACGTTCTTGCAAAGTGTTAGCCGTTAAGGACAAACCGTTAGCTATTAAGGCCAAACTGTTAGCCGTTAAGGCCAAAGCGTTATAACGCTTTGCTTAAAACCGTTAACAGCCGTTAAAAACGCCTGTTAACGCTAAATCGTTAAGACACGTTTTCACATGAGGGGTCACAAATGATGATGATTGATTATGATAAGAATGGTGATTAATGATGATAATAATAATAATGGCAATTATTGCCATTCAAGCAGCTGAACGAGCATGCCATCTTCATTAAATAAATATAAAGATTGGTTTTGTCAAGTGAAAAAATATATTGCTGGATCATGGCATAATTAAAAGTTCAAAGATCATGGCATTATTCAAACAATCTGTCAATGAAAGCTAAAAAATCAATATCATTTCTAGATGTCTATTTTCTTTAGTTATTATAATAATATATTGTGTATTTTTCAGTCTTATGAGATGCTCTGTCAGTCACTAGCATGGAGACGGCATCATCACATTGATAATATCCTAGATACATGGAAGCCGCCAGACCATCTTTTAGAGTACTACTGTGGTGGCTGGCATCACCATGATAAAGGTACATATAGAAAGCTTTCTTGAATTACCTAACCCTTCCTTCCTAAATAGCAGTTTTATAAGTAATTTAGATTCACAGTTTCGTTCAGGTGGGTTAGGTAGGTTATATAATCTACACAGGACAGCACACTAAATGGGAAAGCTTGAAGTACTACATTCATCTGATCATTTTTTAATAATTTGCCAAAACTATTAATGTGATTTCATGTTTTATTCTTGTTGAATATCTATTAAAATATCAAATTTACTGAACTATTTTAATAGCAGTAAAATAAGTAAACTTGAAACCTAGAGCTACTTTCAAAGCTATTTTCCAATCAATTATGTCAATGTATAACTCAATGTCCAGCAAAGATCTGTTGTCATTTTGTTATGATCAGTTTGAAAATTTTTCTCCGTTGCTAGTTCTTACTAGTTCTTTGTGACAATCACAAAGATGGTGTGTCGACATATCTTTCTTGTTTCTTAAGTTGCAGAACATGACTTCAACTCCTCTTCATGTAACAGATTATTATTTTGTCTTTCCACTGGTTATGATTTTCGATCATCATGAAGTCGTTTTAAGCATGCTTTTTATCAAAATATGATTAAGTTGGCAACGATGCGAACACAATCAAAGCGGCTAATTTAACCAGACTCGAGCAGATGCCAGTGTATGCCGTCCAAAAATGATACTATAAATCTTCCAATAGCTTTCATTGTTGATATAATGATTCAATGTGATGGTTAAAAAGCCTAAATGTTCACAAAATAGATTAACTTTCGTAGATTTTGGAGTCAGAGCGAGCAATCAAAACAATCGGAAATATGAGCTACCTAACAACTTTTCAGCGGTTATCCCAACCTTTTGGCTGTTTGGGCTGCCTGTGCCTTCCAAAACATGACATGATACATACATAGATAGATACATAGATAGGCAAAAAGGTAAACCTAGACTTGGGCCCCTGCGGGTAGCCTGAGTAATAAAATGCCACTTGTCGTAGGGATATGGATATTTTCTGGAACAACCCATTTGTGATTAATAATGTTTATCATTTTTTGTAATAATTTCTCACTGATTTTTTTCAGAGGGCAGACCAGTATATATTCTTCGGCTTGGTAGCATGGATGTGAAGGGGCTACTTAAAGCTGTAGGGGAAGATGGCTTTTTAAAACATGTAAGTAATTTTAAACATTTCAACAGTATTTTCCATTTCGCTCATTTCTATCAAATACAGTCTTTTCTCTTCTAGTCTGTTTGCTTCTAAGTCTTTTCTCTTCTAGTCTGTTTGCTTCTAAGTCTTTTCTCTTCTATTCTGTTTGCTTCTAAGTCTTTTCTCTTCTAGTCCGTTTGCTTCTAAGTCTTTTCTCTTCCAGTCCGTTTGCTTCTAAGTCTTTTCTCTTCCAGTCTGTTTGCTTCTAAGTCTTTTCTCTTCCAGTCTGTTTGCTTCTAAGTCTTTTCTCTTCCAGTCTGTTTGCTTCTAAGTCTTTTCTCTTCTAGTCTGTTTGCTTGTAAGTCTTTTCTCTTCTAGTCTGTTTGCTTCTAAGTCTTTTCTCTTCCAGTCTGTTTGCTTCTAAGTCTTTTCTCTTCTAGTCTGTTTGCTTCTAAGTCTTTTCTCTTCTAGTCTGTTTGCTTCTAAGTCTTTTCTCTTCTAGTCTGTTTGCTTCTAAGTCTTTTCTCTTCTAGTCTGTTTGCTTCTAAGTACTTTCTCTTCTAGTCCATTTGCTTATAGACTTAGAAGCATTCAATGCTTTTACTGTATATTATTTTTAGACTTTTTAATTTGCAACTGCCAAAATTGCTTAGTTTACTGCAAATATGACATATCATTTCATAACTCTATTGCTATTAGGTTATTACCAGGTATTAAGTGCAGAATATATTTACAGGTTGTCTCAACAAACGAAGAAGGACTTAAAAGAACAGAAAATCTAACCAAAGAAACAGGCCAACCAATAAGGTGGTTCATCTCTTGTATTATTTACCAAATACAATAGGCCCTTTGCAGCTAAAGGTCATGAGCCCCCACCTATGTTTAACCATCAGATGTGCCAAAATGAAGTCCAGATCTAGAAATGGATACCCTGCGAGCAGAGGTTTTTTTTCTCTTACCTAGAATGACGAGAAAAGAAACCTCTGCCGGCAGCCGGTTGTTAATCCTGTTGAGCATGTGTGTTTTCCAAAGGTCAAGGTTTTTGCATGACACTGGTTAAAATATCGTATTTCGTGCAATGAGCAAAGATGGTGAAATGCTTTTCGTTTAATGTCATCAAAAACTCCAATTAAGAAATATAAGAACGACATTGTTTAGTCTATAGATTAAATCTAATGTTGTGTAGAGCCACAGCGATCGTTTTAATAATGTTAAATCTTGTTGGTCCCGGCTTTGACTGATTGAAATCAAAAGTAAACAGTTTTCTGTCATCATAAGGTTGAAAAACCAGTTTAACCAGTTTATAATTAGATTGCCCATAATGTTTTACATCCAGAAACTTGGATGTAAACAACCGGCTGCCGGCAGAGGTTTCTTTCCTCGTCATTCCAAGTAAAAGAGAAAGAAATCTCTGCTCGCAGGGTAAGAAATGGAAAGAGCATGTCGACATTAACAAAAAGTCAAAAAATAAATTTCAGTACTTGATTGTAAATATTACATAAAAAATAGCAAGGAACATAATTAAATTGGATATTTTCTAAAGATTTTTTCCAGTGATATTTTCCCATACAAATCCTTAGAAAATATCCCATTTATTATGTATTTCGAATCAAGAGCTGAAATTTCAACTTTTTGGTAATGTTGTGGTAGGTTAATCTCCCTTGCAGCCGTTATTAGTGTCTGGCTTCCTGTACCTCCCCACTAACGGCTGCTTCAACAAGCACTACATTCCGTTCTAAATCATTAGCCAATCAGAGCTTGACTCTAGAAATCAAGGAGCCATTCGCGCCATTAATAACCAAAATTGCGCCTCTCAAACAAGCATTTAAGTTAGTCACGATCATAATATTCATAATCACAGAGTTCAATGAATGCCAGAAGATCGCTATATTCGAAAATTTATTGAGGGTCAGCAAGTTGTGTTCATGAAATTACCAACAGGTTACAGAAAATCACGTTTTACATTCATTTGATAGGAATTAATAAGTTGATCGCAAGTTAAATAAATCCTAATATAAAAACATTTTCCTTCTTTGCAGCTACGTTTGCACACAGAACACAGTTGCCTACTTCTCCTACAAAATTGTGCGGTGTTTGAGTCACAAATAACGCGAAATGTTTACATAACTACATCATAAATACACTCTGAAATTCTCAACAGCATTTCCAAACACTTTCGTAATTTTTTTTTTGACGTGAGGTCAAAGACCACCTGGCACAAGCTTTTAATAAACAGAAATGGCTTGACACTAACAATTGGAACGGAATGTAGCGCTCGTTGAAGCAGCCTTTAGTGGGGAGGGACAGGAAGCCTGACACTAAATATGTTATGTCTGCCAAGGAGACTAGTGGTAGGTGGGATAACATGACCTCTAGCTGCAAAGGGCCTATTGTTGCTGGACTTGTTATCCAGTTGTCACTTACTTACTGACTGTGATTTGCTCTTATTTATTATTCAGTTCCTGGACATGTATTTGTGACTTGGAAGGACTTAGTATGAGGCATTTATGGAGACCTGGTAAGAATAGAATCTTCTTATAATGTGATGAAATTATAATCATTATCACTATTTTGTGATCACCTCATGATGATAATTATTTTGCTTATCAATAACTTCACTTCCAGGTGTCATCTTAACCCAGGCGATGTACTTGGGGGGTAAAATGACGGGGGGGTCTGACGTAGCTTCATATAGCAACCCCCCAAAAATACTCAAACCTGAAATTTTACACCCAAAAAAATACATGGCATGCAAATTTCGAACCCCCAAAAATACAAGACTTCAATACCTCAAAACTGATTTATTGAATGTATATAGGATGTTTCTTTACGGAACTCACGCTTTGCTGAAAAAAATATCAAACAAACAATTTTCTGATTCACAGATCGAAACAAAAATTGAACTCGGAGATGTGAAAAACAACCAAAAATACGGGTTTCTTTTTAAGACCTAAAAAAATATGTGGCAGGTCTCTTGACCCAAAAAAATACCCAGAACGAAAATTGTCAACCCCCCAAAAAATATGTCGGACCTCCCTGTCATCTTTCACCTATGAGTACATCGCCTGGGCATCTTAAGTTGATAACAATTTAATGAGAGATTTTCCTATTACCATCATGTTCATTATCATTACTACTTATAATCACAATCAAACATAAGTCTTGTACTAATACTGTTCCATTGTTATATCAGGTATCAAAGCTTTGTTACATGTGATAGAAATGGTAGAGTCTAACTACCCCGAGACCATGGGTAGACTACTCATTGTACGGGCACCTAGAATATTTGGTGTTTTATGGACACTAGTCAGTCCCTTTATTGATGAAAACACCAGGAATAAATTCTTGATCTATGGTGGCAATGATTATCAGGTTTGTGTTGTCAGGAGTAAGAGTGATGATTTGAAATCAGCGTTTGCCAGCGTGAGGCCCATGGGGAAATAGTTCAAGGGATTTTTATTATAAGTAATAATTATGTACAATATATATATATAACGGCGAGTCAAAGTCCAGCATTGGTTCTTTCATATTAATTTTTACTAAGATAAAAATTAAATTAATCTGGTTCAGAAAATTCAAGTTAAAACTTATTGAAATCAGGACGATTTTGTATCTAAAATACAATCTTCATCACAGACCTGATTTCTTTTGTTAAATTATCATTAATGAATTTTATAATGATGTTTATTGAGCCTGAGGAGAATAATAATTATTGTTAAATACACAGGAGAATATTTCAAAAAAAAAAAAACACTATGTGGCATATTATGATTTGCATTTTTGACCATGTTCTCTTATATGGTATCAGTAATCCATGCTGATGAAGCCCAATAAAGTTGTACTTAGCTCTATTTAGTTTCTGGTTTGCTATTATTTGTTTTGATTGATTGAGTATTATGAAATAATGGTCAAAACCTCATCATTGCTACACAAGGGCTAATTATCAACATTCAGTGCTTTGATATAAAATGCAATTTCTATTTAACTAAGTATATATTTCTAGTAATTCTGATATTGTGTTTCAGGGCCCTGGTGGTTTAACTGACTACATTGATGGTGAGTTCATCCCTGACTTCCTGGGTGGTCCTGCTGAGTGTAATATCAGTGAAGGTAGATTGGTTCCTAAGAGCCTGTACAGGTCTTTAGAGTTTGATGACGTTGAACCTTCATTTGGAAGTGATATTTACCATTCTGCACCTGTTAGCAAAGGATCTCCACATGAGGTGGGTACAACTGAAACCTTCAGTTAAAAAGGAGAGGTCAGAGTGACGCCCTTGCAATAATTATCAGCATCATCTAGCATTTCATCATCCCATTATCATCATCATGCATAGTATCAGTACTATCATCAACACAATCTTTATAATTGTCATCAGAATAATATTTTTTAATCATGCTGGTGTGTATACCAGGATGGATGAACAGAGGGGAGTTCCTGTGTGCTGGTGATTAACAGCAACCAGATGATTTCGCTTCAAAATGCACAACGTATTGTTTGTCAAAATGAACAGTTTCAAAATGGCGCCTCGAGACAGCAACAATTGCAGTTACTTTTAGGCATTTAAATTTTTTTTATTGCTGATAGTGCAGTACTAGTAGAGAGTATTTATTGACTAGGGTTAACACACTACTCAGGAAACAACCCTCTCGAACGACCCCATTTTGTTGGTGATGCAAAAGAAATGCTTCTGCATGGTTAATACTAGCCGGAAGTGCGCATGCAAAATCACCTGGAACATTCAAAATATATGTAAATTTGAAGTCGTGGCTCAGCTTTTAATAGGGTAACTAGTCACCCAAATCACCCTCTTGAATCTACACCTGTCATCATTAATATTATTGACATCATTTTTATATAATAAAGCTTGAATAATTGTAGTTTTCATCAAGGTTTTAACAGGAAATGATAAGATAAGCAAGAGTCGACCTTTCAACGCATCAAGGAAAATGAAGCTTGATGCTTTGACTCTCGCTTATATCAAATGAATATTTCTTATTTTTGTTATTGTATGTTAATGTACAGCCCTTGTCTCTGTTTTAAGTTAATATAAATATGCATGTTAACTAACAACCTACAAATAGCTATAAAGTAATCTAGGCATGTTGTATGGTGAGATATTTACAAATAATCATTACACATCAAACAAGTTCCCATTTAAATCTGTACTTATGCAAATTGTGTTGATGTGTGCTAAACACACTGATCAACCAATCAGAGTATAATATTTCTGAAGTGAACTTCTCTGATTGGTTGATCTGTGTGTTTAGCACACATCAACAAAATTTGCATAAGTACAGATTTAAATGGGAAAGTACAGATTTAAATGGGAACCTGTTATCAATACATTTTAAAATTAAAGTAGAATATAAAACCAGAATTATACAGAATTATATAGAATCTTTTCTATAGAATTATATAGAATCTGTTTAGTTCAAAGTAGTCATAACACGCTTCAAAGTAGTCATAACACGCTTGATGACCTCGCTAATTGTTACAATACGACTCTGGCCAAAACTTTAGATCAGCATGCTCCGGTACGCACCAAGGTTATCACATCCAGACCATTGGTCCCATGGTTCAATAATAATATTAAAATCGCCAGACGCGAGAAACGAAAGGCTGAAAGAAGATGGCGACGCACTGGCAGTCGTGAAGACATGCTCACTTACAAAGCTGTCAAGAATAATACCAACAAATTAATGAATGATGCACGGTGTGAGTTCTACCAAAACTTCATAGAGGAAAACAGTTTCAACCAACGTAATCTCTTTGCCGCAACAAAGAAATTATTTGATCAAGGGGACAAAACAGTTTTTCCTCCTGCTGATGATAAAACGAAATTAGCAAATCAGATGGGAACTTACTTTGTGGAGAAAATCCATACCATTCACACTAAGCTTGACTACATAGAACGTAGCTTATCTCATGATAGCTCTTATGAAGATAGTTCAGAGACGGCGAGTGCTCGTTTCACCAAATTTACTCCTCTTTGTGAGGCAGAAGTCAAAAAGCTAATTGCAGGTTCCAGTAAGAAGAGCTGTATTCTGGACCCTATGCCAACACCATTAGTGTACGACTGTATTGATGTGCTGCTACCGGTCATCACAAAGATGATTAATCTATCTCTGGAGTCAGGCATGTTTGCAGATGCTTGGAAATGCGCTCTTGTTAAGCCACTCTTGAAAAAGTCTGGTCTAGATCTACTATTCAAAAACTACCGACCCATCAGTAACCTGCAATTTGTTTCTAAACTAGCAGAGAAAGCAGTGTATAGTCAAATCCATGCACACTTGATGGCAAGTTCAATGTATCCTGACTTACAGTCGTCTTACAGACCGTTTCACAGCACGGAGACTGCGCTTCTTAAAGTTATGAATGACATTCTAATGAAGATGAATTCACAGGAAGTCACCCTACTAGTAATGCTCGACCTAAGCGCTGCCTTTGACACTGTCAATCACGACATTTTGATTCAACGTCTCTATCAGGAAATTGGTGTCTCCGACAAAGCTCTGAACTGGTTTGAATCTTTTCTACATAACAGAAGACAACAGGTGTCCATTGATGGAACTCTCTCCAAACACTTCAACCTGGATTGCGGAGTTCCTCAGGGGTCATGTTTAGGCCCTCTTCTCTTCATCATCTATGCGTCCAAACTATTTAAAATCATCGAGGATCAACTCCCAGGGGCACATTGTTATGCGGACGATACGCAGCTGTACTTCAGTTTCAAACCTGACAGCAATACATCACAGCAAGAGGCTGTACAAGTGATGGAACGATGCATTGAAAAGATAAGACACTGGATGATCCATGATAAACTGTTAATTAATGATAATAAGACCGAGTTCATTCTGATTGGCACTAGACAGCAGTTAGCTAAATTACAACCAGTTAATATATCAGTAGGACATTCAGAGATTAAACCTAGTTCCAATGTTAGAAATCTAGGCTGTTGGCTTGATTCAAATCTTAGTATGTCAACGCACGTTACAAATGTATGTAAGGCTGCGTTTTTCTATTTGCACAACATTAGGCGCATTAAGAAATACTTATCTAGGGATTGCCTACTTACTCTAATACATGCATTTATTACCAGTCGGTTAGACTATTGCAATAGCCTTTTATATGGCATTACTAAAGAGCAGCTATGTAAATTACAACGTGTTCAGAACGCTTCAGCAAGATTAATTATGGACGTTAGCAAATATTCACATATTAGTCCAGTCTTATACCAGCTACACTGGCTCCCGGTCGAGGCCCGGATACATTTTAAAATCTTATTAATAACATTCAAAGCACTTCATGGCCTTACGCCTACGTATATTAAGGATCTAATAGTTCTGAGATCACAATCTAAGTATAATCTACGATCAAATAATGGTATTTTGCTACAGCCCCCTAAAGGTAAAATGCTTGTGACGCTAGGTGACCGTTCATTCCGAGCCGCATCATCTCACCTATGGAATAAACTTCCATTAAGTCTTAGAACAATAACATGCATCAACAAGTTTAAAAAGGGAATTAAGACTTATCTTTTTAATGAAACTTTTAGCTGATATTCCATATATTTATCTATTTAATTAAGTATGAATTGTAAATTAGTAGTGACATAATTTGATATGTATTATATTATTAGTTATTATTTATCTATTCTTTGTAATTAGTTATATGTAAAGTCCTATTGATCTTTTCTTGTAAATAGGGCTATATATAAATAATAAATTATTGTTATTATTATTGGTTGGTGTATTATTAACTGATATTATGTTCTTGTAGGTTCTGGTCAGTATTACACAATCAGAATCTGTAATCACCTGGGACTTTGATGTCATGAAGGGAGATGTAACATTTACTGTTTTCCGTCACAAAAGACCAAGAGAAGCGATGAGTACTTCTAGTGTCAATAGCCTGGGTAGTAATGCATCTCTCAACCAGTCAGGGGTTGTAGCTGGTGTTGATGCTGTTGTGGTTGAAAAACCAAGACATTGTCTTGATGGAGAGTCAGTACAGGTACACTATGAATTCATTTATCATACAGTCATTCTTTGTTTATTCAGTGATACAATAGTTTACAATAAACTTTATGAGAGTGACGTAATAACTGAATATATAGTTATCAAACCATGTTTTTTCTTCAAACTTCGTCTGGTGAAAAATTATTCGCCATCTGGTATTTCTTATAAAGGCAAAATCATCCAGGCATTCCTCGTCGCACGCAGAAATGATGCGCAGAAACAATGCCTGCACATGTCCTTAATTGTTTCATTTTGCTCACTCATTCTATGGTAACCTAACAGTTACAGAACGTATAACTTTGTTTGGAATGCAGTCATGAGTTATTATAACCTTTGTTCAACCTTTTCTTCACTTTATCTCAGTTCTTATTTATTTCATAAAAGATCATTCATCATTTTATCATTCATTCATTCAATCATTTATCGGTGGGTGTTTTTATTCTTTTAATCCATATGTATGGTAACCAATAGTAGTAATGTTATTGGGTTACTTGATCATGATCATATTATAATTAACAATTATTCCAAAAAAGCAAAGTGAATATCAGTGAATAATAACAGAGAGTCAAGTTTACTGATATTCACCTAGCTTAAGGTGGATAATTGTTTTAGTACAAAAGTGATTATTTCAAAAAGTAAATTAAAATTGCTTATTTCTTATTTCTAAAAGCATGTGAAATGCTGTAGATGATTATTGGTTCTTATTGTCCATATGTAGGGTACCCATGTTTCTTCAATCCCTGGAGTGTATGTTCTACAGTGGAAGTTCAAGAGTGGCCTGCCATCAGGACAAGCACATGCTAGACATAATAGAGCTAAAGTCATGTATTACCATGAAGTATTAGCATCAGGGGACTTCAGGTAAATTATCATTGATTATTATCATGATGATGATTACCCGTTGATGATGGTGATTACCTGTTGATGATGGTGATTACCCGTTGATGATGGTGATTACCTATTGATAATGGTGATTATCCTTTGATGATGATGATTACCCGTTGATGATGGTGATTACCCGTTGATGATGGTGATTACCAGTTGATGATGATGATTACCCATTGATGATGGTGATTACCCATTGATGATGGTGATTACCTGTTGATGATGGTGATTACCCGTTGATGATGGTGATTACCCATTGATGATGGTGATTACCCGTTGATGATCGATGGTGACTACCCGTTCATGATGGTGATTACCCATTGATGATGATGATTACCCGTTGATGATGGTGATTACCCGTTGATGATGATGATTACCCGTTGATGATGGTGATTACCCGTTGATGATGGTGATTACCCGTTGATGATGGTGATTACCCATTGATGATGGTGATTACCCATTGATGATGGTGATTACTTAGATGATGATATTAGTTGTCATTCTAATAATGATAATGATGCTTTTGTTGGTGATGATGATTGATAATAATAATAATGAAAAGAAGAAGGAGAAGGAGAAAAATAGAGTTAGAAAGGCTTTGGAAAAAGAAAACAATGACAATACCAATACCAATTGTTATAGGCTCGTTAGGGGCCATTTCAAAGCAATTCAAAAACCACTTGAATAGACTAGATTTAGAAAAGATCAGCATCATAGACATTCAGAAATCTGTACTTCTAGGGACAGCTCACATATAAAGAAAAGTGCTTCAGCTCTCAGGATCGGGTTAGATCTTGGGCTGTAATAAGCTACCAGCAACATTTATTGTAAATGATTGTTTGTCAAATAAAATAAATAATAATAACAACAACAACAACAACAACAACAATAATAATAATAATAATAGTAATAATAATAATAATAATAATAATTAAAATAATTAAAATAAATACAAACGCTAAGTTAGTACAACGTTTCGACATCGTCAGATGTCATTATCAAGTGATTTTATTAATAAGATTACAAGTAAATAAGTAGACTGATAAAGATATGCTACATTGATTATGTACAATAGAGTGGAATAAATTAAGTGAAGAGTTTAGCTTTGATCGAGTCTGTCTGAATGTTAAGGTTGGGTGATTTTTCCTTTATCATCAACATTTCATAAACTAGGCAGTCAAATTTAGTTTTACATTTTTTCAAGATGGAAACTCGACTATTGGCAAACACCGTCACAGAGAACACGGGTTAACAACGGCGCCACCGGCAACAAACTTTTCCATCTTGAAAAAATGTAAAACTAAATTTGACTGCCTAGTTTATGAAATGTTGATGATAAAGGAAAAATCACCCAACCTTAACATCCAGACAGACTCGATCAAAGCTAAACTCTTCACTTAATTTATTCCACTCTATTGTACATAATCAATGTAGCATATCTTTATCAGTCTACTTATTTACTTGTAATCTTATTAATAAAATCACTTGATAATGACATCTGACGATGTCGAAACGTTGTACTAACTTAGCGTTTGTATTTATTATAATTATCATATCTAAGGCTAAACTTATCAAATAATAATAATAATAATAATAATAATAATAATAATAATAATAATAATAATAATAATAATAATAATAATAATAATAATAATAATAATAATAATAATAATAATAATAATAATGGGGCTTTCCTTTATTAGTGAATATGTTGGCTTTTCCAAATATAACCCAACCCCCCTTCCTGGTTGGCAAAAATATCATATCCCCCCCCCCCCCCCCCCCCCTATTTTTTCATCCAGATCTTATTAAACCTCTATAAAACAGCATAAAATATAAAATTTGTAACAACCCCCCCCCCCCCCCTCTATATGGTTTCTGAAAATAATGTGACTACCCTCCACAATATTGCCCCTCCCCCCCCCATACACTAATAAATGAAAGGCCCCTAATGATGATTGATAATATTTGATAATTATAATTATAATAATGATACTGTCTTTTATTGATGATGACTCATGATAATAATGAAAGTGATGAAATGTTGATATTGGTTATGATTATTGATGATGATTAGTTTATTAGTTCTTGCTGTTGTTGATGATGTTTGTAATTATTATGATGATGATAATTCATGGCAATGATGACAATGATGATGATGATGATGATAAATATGGTAATGATGTAATTATTATAAGTAATACCATGGCTCGAGGGAAATTAGTGATTAAATTTCCCCGAATACTGAGGGAAAATTTGTGGAAGTCCCGAGGGCGCAGCCCGAGGGACTTTCACAAATTTTCCCGAGGTATTCGGGGAAATTTAATCACTAATTTCCCGAGTGCCATGGTATTACTTTGTAATACCATGATCACCGAGGAAATAAGGAAATACACATTAGTTTTCATAGAAGCATAAATTATAAACTTTTACAAAGCTGTTGATTTTCGGCATACTTTTAGAAATAGTTGCTTTTGGTAAATGAGACAATACCGAATTATACCACCCTGCATTCATTATAGTTTATTTTGCTTAAACACGCATGACATACTATACTTCAATGTAGTCAACGCATGCGCATAGCTACTTAATGAGTCCCACAAGTGTTAGAGTATGGACTTGTGTGTAGTACAGGGTCCTTTATGTTAAACATTTTCAACTGGGTCGAAGCGATCCAGGAATGGTCTCGATGATTGTTATGATGAGGGACCATTGAGGGATAGTCTCCTAAATTTCCCTCATGCATACAACATGAGGGAAATTTAGAAGACAAAGAAATCCTTTGTCTTTTACTAAATTTCCCTTGCATATATTAAATATAGAGGGAAATTTAGTAAAAGACAAAGGATTTCTTTGTCTTCTAAATTTCCCTCATGTTGTATGCATGAGGAAAATTTGGGTTTGTAAACCCCTCGGAAGACAAAAGAATCCGAGGTGATCATGGTATTATTACAATTATCATCCCAATCACACATTTCTGATACAGTGATTTCTATTTCAGGGGTTCTATTTCTAGTATAGAGTCTTGTCATAGTGGGTTCTCCCAGTTGAGTCTATCTACAAGTGCTAGTTCTGCTGCTAGTATGGCATCATCTAAAGTCAGTAGGTAGCAATCAGCCAAACCTTGCCCTAAACATTAGCCATTGGTTATCTCAAACACTACACTCTAAACTAATCCAAGCAGGCACGGATCAAGCAATATTTTTTCAATAATGTAAAATAATGATCAATCAAGAAGACATGTCTACTTTCTTCAATAATGAATGACAGAACTTTGTCATTTAGTTGATAATTAAAAACACTACCTTGTATCAGACAATGAACCACAGGATGAACTGCTACATTTCAGATGTTTTGATCAAGTGCTGATTACTTTTTACTGATTAATAGCCAACAAGGGCTTTGATTTAGGGCAAGGTTTTTCGAAAAATAGAGTAGAAAACCTTATACAATGATTATTATAGATAGATATTTCAATATTCTTGATACTGTTTTGTATGCATGCCGTTTTGAAAAAATGCATGAAAATATACAACATCTGAATTCTGCTGATAATGTGTTTTAATATTCTTGATAAACAATATTATAGAATGCATCTTTGTATAATTATTATAACATTCTTCAGCTTGTCCCAACTATTAGTAATGTTTTAGTAATAAGAAAGAAAGCCTAGGGCAAGCTTATAATTAGGCAAGCTTTAAAATGCCAGCTATTGTTTTGTTTGCTACAGCCAGTATATATAAATGCATAACAAAAAATGTTTCAATTTTCCTAAGATTTTCTTTATTTAAATCTTTAACAACACCATGCTTTATAAAGTGAAAACAAAATGATAACAATTGTATATAATTATATGAATAAATATATTATTAGTTAGTAGAAATTAGTTTTAGTCAATATCCTTCTATATGAGACTGTTGTCATGGGTTATAATACTCTGCAGTTTTGTACTGGTCAACAAACAACAACATTCACAATAGACCAATGCTCAAAACAAAGCAATGTACAATGCTTTTATAATTCAAAGCAATATATTGTGCATCCATGAATATTTACTGAGTAGTAAATGGAGTATGTTTTATGACGACATTGCTTTCTGTAAAGTTAACATAGTTTGACAATTGTTAGATAGTTAGATTTTTAAACAGAAGTCAATCTGTAATAATAATTGTAGTTTTAATATGAATAGTCATATATACAGTCACCTGATATAAAATAATGTCCAAGGTAAAGGGTATTCCAAATCACAAAATTAGTAGAAAACACAAAAATAATCTATGTATTTAAATGTATAATTGAACATACATTTAAATAAACAACCCAGCTATTTAAGGCCACGCATAAAGTCTAGCTTGCCAGTATTTCAGTAGTAGAGCTTCTAACTGGAAATCAAAAGGATTTTGGTTTGAATACTATTTTAAATTTGTTGTGAGTAAAGCCTGGTTCACACTAGCGACAAACAACACACACATAAGCAACATACACAGACTGAGTGTGAGAAAAAAGGGCAGTTAATGAACAAAGCCCAACTGAGCCGCTCTGCGTATGTTGCTTATGCTTATGTGGCTTAGTGTGAAACAGGCTAAAGGGTAAGATCATCCACTGATGTTATTGTTCATTTTCACTTAACCTTGGATTATTCTTGGTCTGATTTCCCTCTTAGAATGTCCTTTGCCATGGACAACATTTTTATATAGAAAAAGGTGTAAATTCAATATTGAATACCATTCAATTTTTCAAATGTTTTTTACTATTTCATGAGCACAATGTTCAACTATTTATTGAGGATCTCAATGGAGGCAGAGTTGTAAATGGCTATACTAATTGATTAATAATACTACTTTCATTGAAAGATGACTTTCCATTTAATTGGAATTATCCATGAATTTTGTAATATTCAGTATTTAGCTGACTTTCCAAACATGTTAAGTGATCTCAGAAATGATTCATAATTATAAATAATTACTCTATCAAGCAGCATTGCTGGAAAAAAGCTCAAATTGGAAATACAACTGGAATATCAGTCAAAGGGCAAAATATTTCTGTAATTTTCAATCGAAATTCTATTGTAATGCAACAGTAATAATTTATTAATTTGTAGAGCTCATTCTTCAGATGTGCTGCTTGATTTACTGGCCTGCATGTCCTACATGTACTACAATTACCAGAATGCTTCAATGCTACTTTCCCTTTGTGAATTATTCAATGATAGTTGTTGTGGTGACCTCAAAATGGAATAAAAAGGAAATAAAGCATTCTGGCACTTGTAACTTAACATTGAATGGGCTACATGGCCTTTTATTGCAAATAATCTACAGTGTATTAAAGCAAATCAATTACAATCACATAGTACATATTTGTACTTTGTATAAGAATCAATATCTTTTGATATGGTTAAAGCAGAAACTCATAAGGGGATTGAAACGTGCATCCACCATACATTTCTTTGGGTCTATGCTACAGAATATTCAATTTTGTGCCTCCTGATCCAATATTTAGTTGATCCTCTAAATGCCAACAAATGTAACTTTAAAGCAGGCATGATGATTTGAGCTTCGAATACCAAATATGGTATTTAAAAACCCCTAATTTGCATATCTGAATAGTGCGGAGCATGGGTATAGAGCTGAACGTTTCAATCCCCTTATGGGTTTCTGGTTAAAGTAAATACCTCAATTTGGTTATAAAGCTTTGAATCAGTATTTGTATATCAAAAATGGCAGGGCCAAATTTGTATCAATCAGTATGTTCAAAGCCAGGTAGCAACTGGGGTTGATTAAATAGATTTGAATAAAATAGCATTATAATATTGCGGTTAACATAAATATGTCAAGAAGTAAGTGTTGATATTCCTTGAAATAAATTAAATGTGCTTGCTTCTAGACTGTTTTGGTTTTCAATGATTTTGTTTTTACAAGTGTGTCATTTTATTTAAAAACCGTTTTTGTGCTTTATATTTTATCTATTTATGATTTTATTTATATTTATTATTTCATTCTTTACTGTTACCCTCCTCTCTTACTATCGTTTATTGCTTCTTTCTTGCTTCCCTTTCTATTTCTTGCATTCTTGTTCCTCCCTTTCCATCTTTCCTTCCTATTTTTCTTTCTCTTTTTCCTCATTTTTCTCGTTTTTTCCCTTTTTCATCCCACCAAAACTGATACCTTCCCCTCTTCGTTTCGTTCTTCCATTTCTTTATATCGTTCTTGGGTAATTGTTTTCCTTTCTTCCCCGCGTACATTACGCAATTATTGGGTGAGGTTGAGCATGATATCGTAAATTATCAAGACCGAGGTCTGTGTTAATTGCCGAAGCCAGAGGCTGAGGCAGATAACACAGACTTGAGGTCTTGATAATATTAGATATCATGCGAAAACCGAACCCAGTAATTGTTTTATTATATATACATTTTGTAGACTAGTAAACAACAATATAGTTGACCGAGGCAAAACGAGCAGCCGCCGGCTCCATCTTCACTGAAAACATGACCGAGAAAGCCTGGGAACATGACAGTGATAAATGCAGTATCTGCTGCAGATACTGCATTTATCACTGTCAAGTTCAAATGCTACTCAGATTTAGCCGTGTGCTCTCGGCCAATCAGATTCATGCAATGTAGTTAGTAAAATGTATGATAATGCAATATCGCAGCAACTACTTTGTACAGCTATTTCAAAAAGCGTTGAATATGAACAGTGCATTCCAATACTGAAATGCATTTTTGGGATCGTGTTAAATTTTCTTGTTAAACTAAAATATATGATAATGATAATAGATTGTAGGTAGATTAATGACAAGACATCACTTTTGCTGTTACTCAGAGTTTCACGCTTTCGCGATCTTCAGACAGACTTTAATAATGATAACATATTTTATTTGTAGTGCATTCTATATCCAAAATAAGATACTAGCTACATATAGGGAGCAGATCGCTGTATATTTAGTTTTTTACAATGAACAAACTACAGCGAACAATTTGAAGAGCTGTTCTAGATTACTAGCCTCTCTTACATGTGAATACTCCATTGCTTTCCAATGCGAACACGAGGCTAGGCAGTGTGTTCTAAAAGAAGTAGCATTCATCGAAGTGTGTTTTTGTTTCCTGACAGTTTTGTGGTTTGAAGTTGAAGATTAGGTATTTTCTTTCCTCTTCATAGCTGCTGAACTTGTGATCGCTCATTCTTGCTGTATGAATAACGAATGTTATTTTCTGGATGTTTCAGATAATTCATGATACAACTATTTTGAGGTCAATGTTTTAATATACACTTATTTCAGAAAAAGTTCGCAGCTTAAGCAACAAGCATAAATCCAAATGATTTGAATGTTGGTAATATGTATTGAAATCAGACTTGTTTTCTAAGGAACTAATAACAAAATATAAGTATTTTCACGTGCGTGTTATTGTTTTACAATCAATTCTGCTGATAACAAGTCTGTTTTCAATACATTACCAGTAAAAAAAAACAGAATTCATTTCGGTCTTGGCTTGATGCTAGCTGCGACAAGGTTTTTGGAAATTAGTCTATCCAATTTGCAAGTTAAAGCGTTACCTTGATTGACAAAAAAGTTTGCAAAGTACTGCATAGCCTCTACTGCCTCGTGGGTATGATCAATGTCCTCCTGCAGGGTCCATTCGAATTGGTTCTTTTCTGGATGGAACTGACTACCGTAGAATGGATATTTGATTCCTAATGATAAACATCAGATGTGAAAATCAAATCAAACCACTATTTTTTTTTTTTTAACGTCTCAATGTATTTAGCCAGTGGCTAAACTCACACTCATACCTCTACTTTGAATATTTTAGCACACAACTCTGCTCACATGTTCATTTTTGCAAAGGGAGGAAAACCGGATAACCCGGAGAAAAACCCTCGTGGCATAGGAGAGAAGAACACATCAAACAAACTCAACTCACAAATAATCTATGTCTGAGCCGGTACTCGAAGATGGATCACAGCGGTGAGAGTCGCGCGGTAAACCACTCATCAGCATTATCAATATCATTGTAGTGCTGTTGTCATCATCATCACATGACATGTCCAATAATAATCAACTAGAGTTGTAAATTACCGATTTGAACACTCGAACATAGATTTCATGTGCATTTAAGGTACTTATCTGCTATTTATTCCTGTAATAATTTCCTGTAATAGTGTTTTGGATTAATAGCCAATAAATAAATTAACCCAATAAAAAGATAAAATTTAAAAAAAACTCGGGTCGTTCACCGCTAATTACCTTCAACCAGAGAAACAAACTCAATTCCTTCTCTATCCTTGTTGGTTGCTACTATCCTGAAGAATTTATTAAGATCTTGTTGGCTCTCGAAAGTCTAAAATATAAATGGCATTTGATAATTGCTTATTATTTTTCACAATAGGCCATTTAACGATATTGTTATAATTTGAACACAGTCAATGAAGTATAATGGAACATATAGACCGTTTCATGATTGTCGTCGAACACAGGGTGGGGAAGAGGGGGTACCCATCACGAATCACGCGCCGTTTTTTCACGATTCACATGCAGATCTACAAAGAATAACACTGCTAGCTATAAACGTCTCATCTTACACAATTTATATATGAAAAGCTGTCATTTTTTCACGGATAACCGATTCTGTAATCACGTCGAGTCACGACAGTGAAAATCTGTAAATCACAGGTCACGGGCGAAGATGATTTCACGGATCACGGCTTAAATGTTTTGCTTTTCACGAATCACAGGCCAAATTTAGGGTGAATCACGGTTCACGGATAACCTCTTCCCCACCCTGCGAACAACCTCAGCCTCGATAGCGTGTAATATATTCTTAAGAATTTGACTACAGCACACGGTAATTTAAGGAATGTACAAGTTTTCAAGCACTCAAAACAATTAAAAATCAGGAGGACTGTAGTCAAATGGAGTTATGTTTTGTGTTGTTACATTACAAAATCTATACTATTAAGGATATTTGGTTGAGAACGGTGAAATAGACAATATAGAAAGGAAAACTAAATAGATGAAAAAGGGAGGATGAGTAACAAATCGAGAAAGGATAGGCAAAGAAAAGAAACAATATTGAACACCAAATAAAAGAAAAATGTATTTTTCTTTCAGTCTTTCATTTAATGTTATTGGCTCTGGTACCTTGACAGTAATGCAGTCTTGATGCATGTGCATTGTGATATTTAATGTACTCAGAGACTTGAGCACTTTCTTGGGTGCATGTTTGAGTAATCTACTTTCCTTGTACCCTATAATTAAGAGAAAACGTATCATTCGAATGCAATAATAAACCAGCACGAGCTGGAGGGGGGAGGAGTTCCAGTTTGGTTTGGGTAGGGGGAATTCGAGAGGGTTCCTTTACTAAGGAAATGTTAACGTTGTTAAAACTAAAAATAAATTTGTCTACCACTCCCCCTCCTCCTTTCCAAATTTAATGCCCAGTCCCTAATAGACCAGTTTCGTGTTATCTAGCACCGCTGTACTATTTGACAAAAGACGCATTTGCACAGAAATAGCCTCAATTCAGAGTTAATGCAAATATGTTTTCTATTGTACGTGCTTTGCAACAGCGTGTATAGATGCGCTAAACTATGCGCTGTACTATAGTTAAATAGTACAGCGGTGACAGATAAAATTAAGGTGAAACTGGATTTTTATAAACATGTCTTCTGATCAGTCCGGATCGGATGTAGGCCAGAACGAGTGACGTCAGAAATCTATTGTTCTTGTTACAAATACCGAAAAATACCGAAAAATCATCGGCAACAGATGTATGGTAAATAACCAAAGAATTCACTTTTATCCGGAACTTTCTATGTAGAAGTTGGTACGTACTAGTGTGATTTAAGAGCTTCTACGTGTTTAAGCGGTAAGTAATGTTTTAAGATGGTTTTTCATTTCTTTTAAGGATCCAACTTCAAAGCTTTCTGATAGAGATTTTGAAGTGAAATTATATTTGTGGGCTAGCACATATAATTTCTGCATAAAACCATGTCAACAAGGGGACAGGGATTATGTATGCGAATTAAGGAAAGGAAACAGCCTATGGGAACGTTAACAGGTATTCGCCTAGCTTCTTCTTTTGCACATATCTCTGGTTTTCTTCTCTGTGCATTTACACACTTACAGTTGACTCTCTCGTAAGCGACAACTCTCGGACAAAAAGAAAGCGGTCGCTTACGGGAGATGGTGGCTTATGAGAACCTTAAACGCCCAAACCACAAAAACCCTATCACATGAAGCCCAAACCATGCGTAATTTATAACACGTCCAGAAACGTGTCAAAAATTATCAACGAATTTCAAATTACGTGCATAGTATTGACATATTTTTTTCTGTCATCTCTAAAGTTAATTGTTTTAGCTATTGTTTTCCAAAAGACAGCAGTCTTATGACTCTGGATGGTCGATTACGAGAGAGGAAAAACAATGAAAACGTCCAAAACTTGAACTCTTAAGGTGGTCGCGGTCGCTTTAGAGAGTGGTTGCTTACGAGAGAGAGTTATTACAGAGTTTATATGCAAAACAAAACGGTAAATTGAAATAGTGGTTGGTTACGAGAATGGTCGTTCAGAGAGGGTCAACTGTATTCCATCAACGGGGCTAATTAGAAGAGATGCCAGTGCGCAGGTCTCATATATCTCACTATTTAAAAAAATGTTGAATACTGAATATTGCATCCCAAGACCGAAGGGCATTGTGGGTCCAACTAATTTAAAAAAAAACACAACCCACAACTAGCTCGTATATTGTTTAATTGGAATGCATTAAGAATAAAATAACTAATTATTATATATTTTACTTAAAACAATATAACATGACACAAAATGCATTTTGGTTTTGCAATGCACTATTCAGTATTCAGTGTTCAGTATTCTACAACTTTTGAAAGTAGCTGTATACTGTACCTTTGTAAAATGTCAGAGGTATTGGCAAATTCTCAGCATCGCAGGCAACTGTAATTCGCTTTTCTTTTGCTACCATGATATGAAGCATCTCAAAACCAAGACACGTGGCCCACATTGGAAACACACTTCCTTTATCTTTGGCCTTCAAGTACAATTGCACTATAATTCACTATGAGACATCGCATCAAAACAATCTGGTTCACACTAGCTAGCGACGAGTAAAACAATGTATTTGAAATTTAAAGAGCTCCCACAATTCCTATCGGTCTCAGATCAACCATTCCAGATAGACAACGTTAATTGAAATAGGTGTATATGTTGTTTATGCTTATGTCGCTAGTGTGAATCAGCACAACATCTCTGGTTACAGTGCGAATCACAAAACCGTGGGCACCTAGAAATATTTTAGAAATCGTTTTTTGTTCGTTGAACAACTCAGAAACAACTATATCACCGCAAGAAGTTTGACTGATGTGTAATATGATAAACTGTTTGTAGTTAGAGTTGTTTGTGAGTTGTTCAACGAACAATAAACGATTTCTTAAATATTTCTAGGTGCCCACGGTTTTGTGATTCGCACTGTAATTATTTTAATTCCATCTCAGTTCTATGTTCTTTTTCTCGTGCGTTATTAACCAATCAGAGTCCATAAGACACGTGATCATTATAGGGACCAAGGGCAGAACACTACAGGACAGCATGTTGCATGTTTCTGTTGCTTGCTCGGTGTTAGGGATCGGGATCACGGTGTTATGGATCGGGATCACGGTGTTATGGATCGGGATCACGGTGTTATGGATCGGAATCACGGTGTTAGGGATCGGGATCACGGTGTTAGGAATCGGGATCACGGTGTTAGGGATCGGGATCACGGTGTTATGGATCGGGATCACGGTGTTATGGATCGGGATCACGGTGTTATGGATCGGGATCACGGTGTTATGGATCGGAATCACGGTGTTAGGGATCGGGATCACGGTGTTAGGGATCGGGATCACGGTGTTATGGATCGGGATCACGGTGTTATGGATTGGGATCACGGTGTTATGGATCGGGATCACGGTGTTATGGATCGGGATCACGGTGTTAGGGATCGGGATCACGGTGTTAGGGATCGGGATCACGGTGTTAGGGATCGGGATCACGGTGTTAGGGATCGGGATCACGGTGTTATGGATCGGGATCACGGTGTTATGGATCGGGATCACGGTGTTAGGGATCGGGATCACGGTGTTATGGATCGGGATCACGGTGTGAGGGATATCAGGATAATGGCTTTTTTAAGCGATCAGTCGTCGGTGATGTTCATGCAAAACATTTGTAAAAATTAACGCTGATCCCAGACCCCAATGGGCCATTCCATCTTATATCCATACCCATACTCCCCCTCCCCCCCCCCCCCTTCTCTTATAAAATGGAATTTCCCCGGGTGGGGGATCTCAGAATAGAATTTCTGGGGGTGTTTCAGACTTTTTCCTCTCTTCTATAGGAAAGGCACCCTGCAATATAGTAGCAAAAATACTTATAAGGGGTGAGGTAGAACCATTTCTTGGAGGGTATAGGAATATATTTCCATTTCTATGGGACTTGTTTTATCAAGATGATAGTCACAATAATTCCTAGCCGGTGTAGGGTGTTTACATTTCTGTGGGGGGGGTCTTCTATAGCTAGGGGGTGTGGATGTTTAAAGGGATGGCCCCATATACCTCGTTAGTTAGGTAATATAATGCAATTTGTAACTTTATTAAAGTTTTGAGCTTTTGCCCTTCATCCAAGTAAAAGAGTTAGCCTAAAGGCTGGTTTTCACTAGGGCATAAGCACAAGCACAAGCACAATTAGCACAAGCACAAGCATATGATAGTTTCTTCTATTTTTCACTTGACATAAGCAGACATAAGCATAAGCATAAGAAAAACATACATGTTCGTTTTCTTGTGTTTAGCTTATAGCTTATGCCTAGTGAAAACCAGCCTTTATAAGAGAGATAACAATTTTGTCCATACGTTACCTGCAAAGCTAAATCGAACAGAATTTTTGCTGTCCTTGAGTATTTAGAGTGGAACAAATCTACAGACCCTCCTGGAAACATAATCCTAAAAATATACCAATGTTTCAACAGATTTTAAGAACCTGACTGGCGGTAATTTACGAAACTGTATCACACGTGTATCACCGCTAAATGTAATAATGTAACACTAACCGTAAATGTAATACAACTTGTCGCTAAATGTAATAGTAACGCTAAATGTAATACTTTTTGACGCTAAATGTAATAAAAAGCTAACCCTAATTAGTGCATGTAATAACTTTTTAACGCTAAATGACCTAAATGTAATAACAGAGCTAACCGTAAATGTAATAACATTTTAACGCTTTAGTCAATTAATTGGATTTATTTCTTAAAATTATTGTCAGACGGAGGTAGAATAAGGGGGTGTATAAAAGGTGTGGGTTTTCGGGGCGGGGTCACGTGTCGCCAGAACCCATTTATCGGCCCTAATATGGATGGGAGTATTATATATATGGTGATACCCAGAATCTCCAACCCAACATGAACATGTACACGCTTTTATATACAAACCTTTAAAAAAGCTCCTACCCCATTTAACATTGTTATCTTTATAGTGCGAATATTCTAAGCGAGGCCACTTTATTCATCTTAAATCATAACCACTCACAACATTTAGTCGATTTATGTAATTAGACATTGAGATAGCATATCGATACAGCCAACTACTATTAGAGTTGTGAAAATAAACCTGTTAAATTAACCAGTGTGCATGGCTGGAGTGTCAGCATTGTAATCATCTGCGCTTGGCCGGGTGTATTGTATACACCTAATCCAAAAAACGTTGTCTGGTCCGCCGCACAGTCCTCGCGCCAAGACTGTGAAAGATATTGGTTATATCTAATCAGTAATTAATTTATTTGCATGTTCACACTCTAGTGTGGTACTTTTTTCAACGAAATAGTGTTGTGCCTACTTTTATTTTCTTGTTTTATCACTCTCATCAAAATATTCACTGTGTTTTCCTTCACGGTCTTGGCGCGAGGACTGTGCGGCGGACCCGACAACGTTTTTTGGATTAGGTGTATAAACGAGTAAATAGTATTTACCAATAAATTATTTTTATTACATTTAGCGTCAAAAAGTATTACATTTAGCGTTACTATTACATTTAGCGTCAAGTTGTATTACATTTACGGTTAGTTTTAGATTATTACATTTAGCGGTGATACAACACGCAACATCATCGAACGTAACAATTAATTTACATGCAATGCAATTTTCTTACGAACTAAAATTAAAAGCTATATGTTATAGTCTGAGTATCAGGCTCTCAGAAATAAGAAGGCTGCATGATCCTAAGGCTAGTCTACGTTGTTTTGTGTAATTGGTTTTGTCTGGTCCGAATGGTTGCCTATACTCTATATCTACAACACAACAAACAAAATTCCGAAAAGCTAGCTACCTCCTTCACTCCCACCTGAATGCATAAAGTAGAGAAAATGGGCGTGTCATTTCTTGGCAACAGCTGGTTGTTTAACTCTGATGTTTTGAGAATTACTGAGCGCATTTTTAATAGTTCATCGGAAAACATAGCTCCATGATTTTGCAAATTTGATCTTTCCAAGTAAAAACCTAACATCCATAGCATAATATGATTATAAATACTCAGACGACTTATAACCGGTGACAAAATACTATATCTCGTTCAAAGAGTTCTCGAGGCTCTACTATCCGCTCGATTTTGAATGTGAGTCTTATAAGAGGATGAGAGAGAATACAGCGATAACGATTAGAAATCTTGCAAAATACCTGGGGGTTTTTTTCACGCATAGCCATGTATCACATCAAAATGTCCGTAAAAGAATGGTGTTTTAGAATTTTAAATATAGCCCATATTGTAACTTGACATGAGAATAGTCGCACAATCTCTCTTTTAAAAGTGATCAAATCGTTCGCTTTCAACTCCAAAAGTACGTGTACTTTTTGCACGGAAAGTAGATCAAAATCATTTGATAAGGTCACTGGTATAAAAGATTAGCCATGGCTACTTTTTTTTTTTTTTACTTTTCTGCCGATTATTTCGAGAAAAGATCGAAAAACCACGATTTTGAAGCCTTATTTCTGGCTGTTTGTATAGACGCAGTGAAGCGTGAAAGTATAGCTGAGGGATAGCTGACCAAATGTTATACCAAGTCTTACCCATTTATTGAATAAAACAGCTTCTCGATTGCTTTTTCTGTCAGATTATTTCTGTAGAGTGAAAGAAAAAAGTACTAAACATAGAAGACCAATTTGAAATCCTTTCCCATAATCCCATTGGTGAATCCTGGTCCGCCCTTTTCAACAACCCCCCCCCCCCCCCCCCCTCCCCCTCCAAAACAAAAAGCAAATAATATTTCACACGAAAATCATTTCGAATATTTAAATGTAAAATTGATATTTCACCTTATCGGTATAATTATTACCCCGATGAAAACGACATTAACCCATCTGAATTTTAAACGAATCCCCCCCCCCCCCCCCCCCAACACACACACACAAGCAAAAAGGGTTTCACATCATCTGTTTACCATTGTAAACCCCTCCCCCAACACACACAACCTCCCCCCCCCCCCCCCCCCACATACACACACAAGCAAAAAGGGCTTCACATCATTTCTTTACCAGTGTAAAATGGAAATTGGAATGGAAATTAAAATGGATATTGTTTTATTACCTTATGGGTATAACTCTACCGCCGGCTGCTTCAATATACTTAACATATGATGAAGCAATGTAACTATCGCCGGTTTTGATGATATCCTTGAAGCCTGAGTTGTCTTGAGCCAAAATACCTGCACAAACGAGGCCGTTTTGATTTGTTAATGTTTTTAATTGAACGATTGTAAACAATTAACCCTTTTATTGTAGAATCCAAGTTCCAAAAGAAAACATTTAATACAACTGTTATTATCAAATAAAATGACAAACCCAGTCTGGTCATAACATCAACACAACAAATGATTATTTACCTATGATAGGTCTGTTGGTGATGACATCTTTATCCCCGCGAAATTCGATCGCTTGTCGTTTTCTCGCCATGGTTTCTGCCACCAAGACTACAGACAGCGCAACAACCAGTAAACATTTAACCTTAGAAATCATTCTTGTTTTATCTTCATATCAAGAACACTAATGAACTGTTCTTGTTTTTGTAATCGAGTGTCTTTGGCTTATCCAACTATGGTGGTGATGATCTAATGGGACTAAAATGTAAAACGATTTGCTTGCTAACTGGATTTATATATATGATCATGTATTTCTAACATCAATCATAATATTATTAGTATTTACAAACAAATTATTTCAAATATAACCTTAGCAATCAAAATTGAAAATAGAATTGTTTACTGATCGGTCAATTACTTTTCGAGCTTTGCATTAATCCAACTACCTGCTATTCGCTCAAATAAACAAAATTAGATAACTAGAAAAACTTTTTCTTCCAATAGAAAATTGTCAAAATTTTTAGATTTGTTTACGAAAATATTTTGCCGCGAAAATTAAAAGTCATGTTAAAAATAATATATTCTAAAATGCGTGTTGCAAATACACAAAATCAACAGGCGTCCCTGTCAAAACCACAGGAAGCCCAGTCCACTGTCATCGAATATTTTCCCGCTAAACGTTTGGTTTATTTTATATAAAGCATATATTTTTTTAGTCAGTAGTTTATTCAGTAATTTGATCAGTTGTTTTATTGACATTTTTCTCTTTGTTTGACTGATCAACATTTCTTGGGCTTCCTTTTAAAGAACCCATGATGCTTTGAGGTCCTATATTCAAAATGGCGGCACGTTTGAGGACGTTTTCTGTGTGTAGACGGAGTTTTAGCTCATTTTCACGGCGTGAGCGAGCTTCTACAGAACGAGCTAACAAAGAAATTGATAGAATAATTCGTGTGGATCATGCAGGAGAGCTTGGAGCCGATCGCATTTATGCTGGGCAATACGCAGTTCTACGACACACAAGCGTCGGTCCTGTGATAAAGGTTAGTTATGTAATCTTGCTAAAATTAGTTCACTAGAAAGAAAATCCTTTATTTGAACCCCAAAATCACGATATTATATAAAATATATCACAAAAAGGTTTGGTTATCCTTGTTTTTTTTTAACCTTGTTTTCTTGAAATGACTTACGTATATTTTTTTAACGAGTTACCACGTTAACTCTCATGATGGGCCATTCCATTTAGAATCTCATACTTCAATTTAAACTCGCGCGCTGATTGGTTGAGAACGAAACCGGATGCGAGGGTATTTAGCGTGGAATACCCTCTCATCCGGTTTCTGAATCGCATGGCGGGAACGGCGGAACACGCGCGTCTGGTTTTTGAAGCTTAAATTGAAGAAATGAGATTCAAGGAAAATTCATTTTTGGACTCGGGAATTCCACGTTGAATTTCACTCGAAAAATCAATATCGCACTCATCGCTCCGCGGACTCCGCGATTCATGCGATATTGATTTCTCTCGTGAAATTCAACGTGGAATTCCCTCGTCCTCCAATGAATTTACCTATAATATCCACACCCCTCCTATAGAAGAGGTTATTTTCCCAACCCCCCAAGGAACGTTTCTATCCCCTCCCCCTAGAATTTTTTATTGTTGCTGGACCTATAGAAGAGGAAAACATTTTCTACTATTATATTGTTACCGAACCTATAGAAGAGGGGAAAAAACTCTAACCCCCCCAGAAAAATCTCTACCCACCCCTCCTAAAAACATTTTCTACTAGATTATATTGTTACCGAACCTATAGAAGAGGGAACAAAAACCCTAACCCCCCAGAAAATTATTTCTCTGACCCCCCGAGAAATTCTCTTCTATAGGGGGTGTGTGGACATTTAATGGAATGGCCCGATGAGTATATAAATGTGTTTTATATACCATTATACAATACCATAGAACATGTCTAAAGATCAGTGGAACACATCAGAGGGGAACTGCAGATTTAACTTGACCACCCAGAAAAATTTATATGATTGTTTAAATGTTTCCCTTTACCTCTTGTTAATTATTTCCTTTTAAAGGAAATGTGGAACCAAGAAAAAGACCATCTAGACAAGTTTGAGAAACTTATAAGAGAACGAAGAGTAAGGCCAACATTATTACACCCAGCATGGAATGCGCTGGGCTATCTACTAGGTAAGAATTACTTTTCTTTCTAAATAATAATAATAATATAATATAATAATATTTTCCACAGCAGATCCACATAGTGGTTATTCTTCTGCTGGCACTCACACTCACTACCTCTATAGTAAATATTTTTCATATATCACTCCTTGCATGTTCATTTTTGCTGAGGGAGGAAAAACCTAGCCTGCTGTGTACTCTCTTTTTTTTGCACTCAAAATATTCGCCAAAAAAGTAGAGTCTGCTGAACTGAGCCGCTAATCAGTTTCCAATATGCATTTGATGACGTAAGTAAAAATATAACCTCAACTATCCAATCAGAAGCTCCATTAGAAAACTTTGCAAACGCAGCCCATCCCACTGTAGAAATTTGTCTGTCTTCTAATATTTATGTCTGGATCAGATAGAGAATATAACTAAGGCAATTTACGGACTTCAAAATCAATTTCGAATCTTTGTCAATTAATATATCCGATATTGTGGCGTTGAGAAGCTGAAAATCGCAGCATAGCTAATACTATTTTTAGGCTGTACTCTACCGAAAATCCACATTCAAAGGTTCCGAGGGAAGGAGTTATATTTTGCTGAGACTAGGTGCTGTTGGAGTCTGAGATTGGTATAGTTGCTTGTGGTGTCAAAATCAAAAGCTACACTAAAATGGCATTAAAATGAAAAGTAACCACACTAAAAGCATTTTCTAACTATTTAACTTTATTTATCTACCATTTTTAAACTTTAACATGAAATATCTTCAATTCAGGAGCGGTATTATGAGTAAACATGAAAACAAATCCCTGACACAGAAATCAAACAACATTATCGAAAATCCCTGATACTCTAACGATTTAAACCAACATGTTGGCACTTTGTGCTATTTTGTTATATTTGCTTGCAGTTGAAATTCTTTCACTGTCTCGATTCTCGATTCTAATAACATCACAAAGCTTTCGTTGATCGATATCGCCATTTTGAATTGTGATAATATCAACCAATCAGAATCTACCTTCGCGTATACAGAAGGTTCACTCTGATTGGCAAACTAGACAATAGCTTATGGATATTGGAAACTGATTAGCGGCTCAGTTCAGCAGACTCTACTTTTTTGCTCAAAATGAGAACAAAAAAAGAGTCTGCACAGCTGTCTAGGAAAAACCAGAACACTCAGAGAAAAAAACCCTTATGGCATGGTAGAGAACAACACATCAAACAAACTCAATTCATATAATATATAGTAAAACTAAGAAAGCTATACACCCTATGTAAAAAGGCAATTCCTTACTTAATCAGTATTAGAAGACACCATTGCTTTTGTTATAAAGAACACATCGAAATAAGTGATATTCCAAAATTTCAATGTAGTGACATAAACTGATCAAAAGTTACAGCTTTTTGAATTACAAAGAATTGGCTTAAAACTTGGGCCTTAAGAGCCTCGCTTTCGTGTTTATGGTACATTTTAAATGCTGATAACTCTCGAGTGATTCAATAATTATATGACAACAGAACACTACAAAATTACTAATAAAATAAATTTAAACATGCTCTTTCTTGTAAGGGAAAATATTATTGAAATATTTTATTGTTCATGGTGTTTCGTGTTGCTCATTCCCAGTCCCTTGTTTTTTTTTGCATAGGGCATATGGGCTATACCAGTATTAGGTTAATAACAGCAGAACAAATTAATTTAAATATTATATATATACATCAATGCTGTTTATAGGTTCTAACCAATTGGATGTTTACATTTTGAAGGCTGCAAAATATGATTTGTCATAATATGTTGCTATATTCTAAAATCATTAGATATGATTGTGATCTTTGAAGTCTAGATCTTGATCATAGATTTCTCAAACTCATAATATAATTCATTATCTCAGGGACCAATAACAACTTTGCATTTCAGTCTCTCGATCAAACACTGATCAAGACACTGATCAAGACACTATAAATTTGTTATGTTTTAGCCTCAGGAGATTAAAAAACAAATGAATTATAATGCGTCTGAGAAGTCAGATCAAAAACTTGTGCTTGGTGCTTGATCAGGGACTCCAAACACTGTACTACTCTTTCGCTATCATGTGGCATAGTTCCAGATAAGTTAAAGATGGCCTCAGTCATTCCGATATTTAAGAAAGGATCAAAATTAAACCTTGATAATTACAGACCAATTTCTTTGCTATCTATCTTTAATCGTATACTTGAAAAACTCATGTATAAAAGACTAATAAGTTTTATTAATAAACATAACTTGATATATGAAAAGCAGCTGGGCTTTAGACGTCAACACTCAGCAGAAATGGCCATACTTCTAATTACTGACAAAATTCAAAAAACAATTTAAAATTGCATGTATGCTTCCGGAGTTTTTCTCGACCTAAGCAAAGCCTTTGACACTGTGAACCATGAGATATTACAGAAATTGGAATTTTATGGAATAAGAGGTATAGCAAAGAAATGGTTTGAATCCTACCTAAGTAATAGGAGACAAAATGTTATTATACTAGGTAATACAAAATCAGATTTCTTAGAAATTACTTGTGGAGTACCCCAGGGATCAATTCTAGGACCTCTTCTGTTTCTACTATATATTAATGACTTTTCCAACTCATCACAAACACTCGATTTTCATATTTTTGCAGACGATTCAAATCTCTTTTATGCAAACAAAAGCTTAATAGAGCTAGAAAAAGTAGTAAATAACGAATTAATATCCATTCATAGCTGGCTTTGTGCAAACAAGCTTGTACTGAACATAGATAAATCAAATATTAATAGTAGTTTTCCATCCCCCACAGAAAAAGGTACAATATCAGATTAATATAATAATAAATGGGGAAAATCTAAGTATAGCTCCAAGCACTAAGTATCTTGGAGTTATCATTGATTCCCATTTAAACTGGAAAGACCAGATATCATATTTAAATAATAAGATAAAACGTAATATTGGAACTCTTTCTAAACTAAGACATTTCACCAACTCTGAAATACTCAACAACATCTACTATTCTCTAAATTAAGTATATTAAAACTTGAGGACCTCATCTATTATTACAATGCAATGTTTATGCATGATTATCACAACAGCAAACTACCAAAGCTATTTGACTCATTTTTTATTCAGATTTCTAAGATTCATAAATATAATACAAGACTTGCATCTAAATCATCAATCTCTCTCCCTTATGCAAGAACTAACTATGGGAAATTTAATATAAGATTCAACGGGGCAAAGGTGTGGAATTCAATAGATGAGGAACTAAAAAATCTTAGCAAAACATTGTTCAAGAAAAAATTGAAAGACGCTTTGCTAAGACATTATAATGATGATATGGCTATATAAGTATTTTATTCTGAATTTGATTATCTCTGACAAATGTATGAAACCTTCATATCTTGCAAATATCTTACAAATTATATATAACATATACCATCGATAAACAATCCTATAAAACAAGTTTTTGTTTGTTTCCTCTTTTTTTGTTAAATTACTTCACTTTTAATTAAATATGTACTTATTGATATATTTATTCTTTTTTTCTCCTTAAAACGTCAAACTTCCATGACTTAATTTGTTTAAATAACTAGGAATATGCCAGCTGTCTCGACTAGTCCAAAGCTACTACAGCTGGCATGTACCACAAAAGCAGTGTAAACTATCATATTATTATTATTATTATTATTGTAAAATATTGGTACTAAATAAAGATTGATTGATTGATTGATTGACTGTGTTTGGATCCCCTGATCAAACACTCACACCCATTTTGATCTATTACATCAAGCCCTGGGATTCGCATATGAGTCCACCTTGAGCTGCATCTGGTTTTTCAATTTTCAGAATTTCTGTGAATATCATGATTAATCAAATGTTTTAGGAGCTGGTACAGCACTACTTGGTAAAGAAGCTGCCATGGCATGCACAGTAGCAGTTGAAGAAGTCATTGGTGAACATTATGATAGGTATCTATATAATATTCATTGTAATAGATATATACATTATATACATGTGACTGAAATACAAATGTAAACTAGTATAGGCAGCATATGTGTTTGATATAAACCATAGGTAATATAATGAAATTTGTAAAACCGTAAAGAATTTTAACTTGACTTTAACTTGTACTGTACATAGAACAATTGATCAATGATCAATTAAGCACACTGCTGTTTCAAGGAAACTTAGTGTAATTTGCCTGATTCTAAGCTAAAACGAATTCCTTCTTGAAAGTAATTAAAAAAAATGTCAATTGTCAATTGTTTCAAAAAAGTCAAAAAATATGCATGCCAAGAAAAATATCAAATACTGACCACTCTCCCCACACCATTTTTGTTGTGTGCTGGTTCAGTTGATAGAGCATATTACACTGGTACTGCAAAAGTCATTGGTTCAATTCCTGTTAAAAGTTCCCAAAAAACTTTTTTAAACTTGTTTAATTTACAGCGACAATCATCATGATCATAATAGTGCTACTAAGCCTCTGTTATTATTTTTATGTTATCTTATCTGTTATTAACTTTTCTTATCTAAGTTTATTTGTATCTTATCTTATCTAAGTATCTTATCAATAATAGGTAATATAATGAAATTCATAACACCATAAAAAATGTTGACTTAACTTTATGTAAATTAGGGCGAATCTTTATCAGGATTTAAAAAACTCATTAATAATTCATGAGCTATTAGTCCAATCAGGGCATTCCAATTTGGTCACATGCATGACCTTTATACCCCATAAAACACTGCCATAGGTACATTATATAAAACACATGTGTCTTTATGATAAAGGTACGTGTGTCTTTATGATAAAGGTACGTGTGTCTTTATGTACCTATGACACTTGTAAAGGTCTCAGTTTTAATCTCTCATCATTGGCCTTTACTAGAGGCATCACCCGAAACAATGCTATCAAGCTCCTACTATATTATACACGACCTTTCTCAAATGTGGGATGTCAAATGTGGTGCTTAATGGTGCATGGTATGATATGAGAATGCGCAGTGTACCTTGCAAATAAAGTTTGTCTCCAAATTGGACTTTTCTTCAAGAAACTTTTTTAATTTAGTTTTGAATAATGTTGGAGTTTTTTAAGCTATATAAAAGACTCGCAGCACGTGTTTTATCAAGGATCAAAAACCCTCGCTGCACTCGGGTTTTTATCCTTGATAAAACACTGCTGCTCGTTTTTTATATACTACTTAAAACACTTGTCATGGTTACGATTTCTTTTGTCAATTTCTCATGAATTATAAATGAGTTTTTTAAGTACTACAGTAGAACCCCGTTAATCCGGCTACCGTAGGGACAGCCCAGAGTGGCCGTATTAACAGGGTGGCCGTATTAAGTGGGTAAATCTTATAGAAAATGTATGGGCATGCATTTTGTTGGGACCTAAAAAACTGGCTGCAATAACGGGGTGGCCGTATTAAGCGGGTGGCCGTAAGGTGGGGTTCCACTGTATTTAAAAAATGAGCAGCAGTGTTTTATCAGGTATAAAATCCAGAGGGTGAAGCCCAAGGGATTTTATACCTGATAAAACACGTGTGGCGGGTTTTTTGAATGACTTTAAAACTCATTAAGTAATTCATGACCATTTTGTCCAATATCGATGAAACAAAAGAAAACGGAAGGTTGTTTGCATTTGGGAATTGATCCACAGTAATAATAGAAGAATGCTAACCAACTTGAATGCTAACAAACTTGATGACATTTTGTTGCAAACTTTTCATTGATTGCCTCAGTGGTATAATGGCTTAAAAAGCTTGGATACAACCAAGCAGGAGATCTTGGTTCGAATCCTGGCATTGGCACAATCCTGGCATGATTTCTAAGTATGTTTACTCGTCAGTATAGATGCCAGGGGGATGGTGGAGGGGTGGTGGTAATATCTAAATTATGGACATGAAGCTACATAATGACATATGTGCCATAATATAATGCTTCATGTTCATTTGCATTCCATTGTTCTTCTATTCTACACCATAATCCCTCTGCGTTTCAAACGTAGATTATGTGGTATTCAATGCTTTCCTTGTGACCAGAGAGGAGCATCAGATTGGACTAAATGGTCATGAATTATTATTAGTTTTTTAATTATCTAAGTATCTTATCAGTTTATTCATATCTTATCTAAGTATCTTATCAGTTTATTCATATCTTATCTAAGTATCTTATCAGTTTATTCATATCTTATCTAAGTATCTTATCAGTTTATTCATATCTTATCTAAGTATCTTATCAGTTTATTCATATCTTATCTAAGTATCTTATCAGTTTATTCATATCTTATCTAAGTATCTTATCAGTTTATTCATATCTTATCTTATCTAAGTATCTTATCAGTTTATTCATATCTTATCTTATGTAAGTATCTTATCAGTTTATTCATATCTTATCTAAGTATCTTATCAGTTTATTCATATCTTATCTAAGTATCTTATCAGTTTATTCATATCTTATCTAAGTATCTTATCAGTTTATTCATATCTTATCTAATCAAATCGAAGCATCTTATCAGTATATTTGTATCAGTCATTTTATCTTATCTATAGCATGGCTTATCAATCTATCTCACATCTGTTTCTATTTTAGTCAACTTAGAGAATTATTACAAGATGGTATCCAAGAAGAACATAAAGAATTACTGCAGGTAACGGCTGGTCCATGAACAATTCATTATGGATGAGTCCCATGGATGAATATTTGATTATATTCAAATATTTGTAGATTCAAATTGATATTTGTATGCTCACATAAATGGAACTTTAATTTTACATTATATGGAAAACTATAACATCTAGATTTTCTTTCCTTGGATAATTATTTAAACTTTGAAACTAAATTCAAATCTTCATTTCAATAATCAAAATTAAGTCAAGTCATTTTCAATGTAGTTTCAAAGTACCGCACGTGGTACAAATACGTTTCTAGGATTGGTTGTTACCTTCATGAATAATTACTGAGCATTATATCATTGTTTCAAAAACGGAAGTTTATTTATTTATTTATTAGCTTTGGGCCTAAGACATGGTGTTCGTGCATGAAGCACTGTGTTCACTGATTATCATAATGAAATATGCAACTATTATATAGTGTTTATATTTAGAACAATCTAACTTGTTTTGTTTTAGACACTCCAAAAATTTCGAGATGATGAATTAGAACACCTGGAAAAAGGCACTGAACATGGAGCAGAACAGGTAATTCTTATGAATCTAGTCAAAAGTTGATCTAGAAAAGTATACAATGTAGGTCTGTGGATTGAGGTTTTGTGTAGTAATTTCAACAGTCTCGATGGAATTTCAAGTACTAATTTATAACCACACTCATGATTGTGAAAGACCAGAGCCATTTGACACTTTGACTTCATGATTGTAAACTGCTTGGTAGCAATATGCACCTACATATATAGCGGCTCCTTCTCAGTGTACTGGACACAGTCTATGTAATTCAATAGAAATAATAAAAGACTTAATTTAAACAAAGAACGAAGCTAACAAAGAATACAATAGGTTTAAAGTAAACACAGAAGGAGCCATATATAGCAGTCTGTTAAACATTTTCTGATGTAAAAACTGAGATATTCCTTCTCAGTGCCTGTTATCCCTGTTCATGGATAACAAGAACAGGCTGTTGTTTATTTATCTATTCATAATTGATGTATTTATTTATTCATTTTCTTTTTTTTGCATTTTTAATTTGTTTATTTTTGCAATTTTTGCAATTTTTATTCAAATTAACCCTTTGACTACTGGGCCTTTTAACCTTTTTTGAGGATATAATTTTCAGGATATCATATAAACGATCCGTAGGATTTCTTATTTGGCATAAGCATGGAAAGTCTTGTAGTATCAGGGACTCAAGTTCTCAAACTACATGGCTTTCAGATCCTTTCATAGCCAGAAAATCCCTTAAAAATATCAAAAAAGCCCACTGGCAGTAGATAATATTTTTTTATTTTAATATTTATTTAATTTATATATATATATGGTATCTGTTATCACTGTCATCATCTTTGTCCAGTTGTCAATGTATCATCATCATTTCCAGGATCATTAAAATATCAATCATCATTATCATCATGAGCAGCAGCATCATTATGCTCATCATTGCGCCATAATAATTGTAAGTAATTATATATCATCACCATTATTGTCATCATCATAATTCAGTCCTCACTGTCATCATAAGGGATCTGCGTTTTGTTATATAGCTAATCATTTTAGACAAGTCAATTAAGAAAATTTGAATTTTTATTCAATGCGCTGGGCACTTGTATCCCGGTCGGGATACAGTTAGATTTAACTAGTATCACATGAGCATCAATCAACCAATGAGAATGCTCGTTATATAGTCAAAATGATTAGCTATATAACAAGTGCTATTATTGTTTATTTTCATGGGCTACCTGTGGTACTATTATTTATTTTCATGGGCTACCTGTGCTATTTTTGCACACTTCAAATTGCACTTTTTAAACAATCTTTGAAATATTTCACTGTTTTGATCTTAAAGTTTTGTGACTAATGTAATTTGGAAAACTGTTTACATACTACATATTTTGAGTAGTGATTATTTGTTTCTTTCAATACTAGGCACCAATGTATGGAATCCTCAAGCAGACAATACAAACAGGATGTAGAATAGCAATAAAGATAGCAGAAAGAGTCTGACATTACCCAGTCGGTGGTTAGTGACAATTATTTCATTAATACAATCATGTTTAATAGGCATTCACTAACCACACTCATGATTGTAAACTGCTGATTTACAGCAGTCTGATAAGTACTCTACATATTCATAAGGTAGAGTTTTTGTAAAGCCCTTTGAGCTTTGGGAATAGAGTATATAAGTGAGGCATATTATTATTATTTCTATGCTCCTGTAAGTTATTGAAGGCCTTATTCATGATAATCCTAATTTATAGTAATAAAACCTATGAATGTAATACTGTCTAGTTAAGCACTTATCAAGTTTTGAACAACTGGGCCCTTGTATTGTAATGCGATGTGGTGCTTCTAACCCACACTTCACATCATCTCAATAGTTTGCATTTTACATTCAACTTTATGTATGGCTTACAATCAGGAGATTCACTAGAAAGTTATCATAGGATGAAGTTGTTTCATATTATTTGATTAGATTGATTCTATAAGTCATTCCCATATGTCGAATATTTTTGTTGCTCATTCAACAATAGTGGTGCTAATATACCATCCATTTGAAGGAAAAAAAGACATTTTGAAAATTTGAACTGTTACATTTCCAACGTTATGGAATGGAACAGAATTTTCTATATCAATAAACTGTAATATAAATTTGAATATTATACACTTAATGACTGATCCCTCGGAAACCAGTTAGTTTTGTTTCCCTCGAATCTCAATGTTTCCCTCGGCTCCGCTATATAGCTAATCATTTTAGACAAGTAAATTAAGAAAATTTGAATTTTTATTCAATGCGCTGGGCACTTGTATCCCAGTCGGTATACAGTTAGATTTAACTAGTCACGTGAGCATCTATCAACCAATGAGAATGCTCGTTATATAGTCAAAATGATTAGCTATATAACAATTAACACTGTCTTATTCACCAAAGGCATAGTGAATATTGGTGAATAGTTAATTAGCTAAGGGTTATTATTCACTGAGCCTGTATTTAAGGTGGATAATTGTTTTGATTAGTATAAAAAAGTGATTATTTCAAAAAGTAAAAATATCCAGCCTTTTTGAAGAAAAACTGTTCATTTCTTATTTCTAAAAGCTTGTGCAACACTGTAGGTGAATCACCGGTATCAAGAAATAGTGTGAATTTATCGACCAATTAGCTGCATGATTTTCTATAATCACTTGTGTATTTGTACTAATAATTGATTGGAAACTTGTGGGTAAATTAGTATAGGTTGTGTCAGTGTTTGATATAAATGATAGGTAATGGAATGAAATTTGTAACACCATAAAACAATTTAACTTTACTTTACTTAATAAACCCTTCGACAGAGTTAAAGATGGGCTAAAAAAGGAACCAAACAAAGAAACTACAAAATGTAAATACATTAAAAATATCAAAAACAAAATAATACTATACTATTGTTAAATAATTCTACTATACTATTGTTAAAAGTTTGTATTGTAAAATGATTATTTGTACGTTCTTAATCAGTAGAATTTTTCTTTTTTATGTTAATGTAATGACTAGCTTATCATTGTTTGTAAATTGTTGTAAACTTGAATACAAAATTTTTTAAAATGGGCTAAAGCTCAAAATATCAGTATAGTTAAGTTATGTAGATGAGGTATGATAGTCCGGGTTTGTATAGACTTTCTCAAGACTACACAAACAGGACGATCATACCTGATCTACATCGATTACTACTGGATGGGTTCAGACCATTCACTCTTATAGTTAATTTAACATGTTTTACAGCTAGTGTTACAAAATTTATTTTATTACCTATCGAATAATTAATTGTCACCTGTCTCTTGTCTAAACAAAATGGCTGCAATTGATGGTTAGGACAACTAAGAACTAGTCAAACAAGCCAATTAGTGTGTGAATGGTACAGAAAGTTGCTGGTAAATATTACAGCCTGTAAATAACTAAATCAAAAGACTTCACATTTAAATGACTATTAATGTATTGTGTTGTATAAAATAAAAATAAATCATTTTTGTAACGTCTCAAATCTATGTTTAATTTTCTCACACACTGGTTGGCATTGCTCATGTGGATGCAGTGTGGATTAACTCTGAGTATATAGAGTTTTCTAGCAGCAAAAATGGAATTATTTATCAGCATCATCATGATAAACATCAAAATTAATGACCATTGTGAAATTTAACTTTTAAAAACAGATGGTGATTATGTGAAGTGCTGAGAGATAAAAGCTTTAAATTAGAATATAGAGACTGTGTTTTCATTGATGTTATCTAAAATATTCCAGAGACCAAAATTAAATGAATGAGTGATTAATAGTATGTCATTTTGCTGCCAATGCTAGTTTTTGGTAAGAATTATCTATGAAGCTGCCATGTTGGTGTACTTGACTTAATGGTATACAAATATGGCGGACAAAAGTTCAAGTCTCAAAAAAACATTGTAAATGTTAATACAATTTTGTTCATATACCAGCTGAAAAAGTGCAATTTCTGGCTATTTTATATCTTTTTATGACTCCTATAGAAAACATGACTGTATTGTGAGACAGTAATTTTGTGTGCAATATCTTGATATAGAAAAAACGAAAATAAACTTAACCAAATTTTCAGTAAAAATATATTTTGATCATGAGGACATAAACAAAGTATTAGAGTACCAGCTGTGTATATAATTTTAGTGTTTTGATAATGCCATGTGAAAATGCATGGAAGAGTATGCTGGTGATCATTAGGGGAATACCTCTGCTGATAATAAGCAATTATAAATTTGATGTTAAAAAGATAATAATATAAAGAATAGGTACTACATTAGCCTGTGTTACAGCCGGAATTTTTGAAACAGATTTTAAAAATTATTTGTCAATAAAGTTTTTTTACGCTCACATGATAGTTGTGTTAATATTATTCCCCCCCCCCCCCCCCCCCCCCCTCCTCCCCCCAAGACAAACAAGACAAACCAACAGCTAAAAGCAAACGGACAAAGAAAAAGACAAATAAGCAAAAACAAACACTTTATTTTCATTGTTTATTTTAAATTTTTGTGTGGCTAGTTTGAACATTATGTTCCTACATTATTAATTTTTTAACAAAATAACAACAATCAACTGAATACCAGTCAAATAAACACCAATGAATGCTGATGTGTAAGAACCATTTGTATCATAGATAATGAAATGGAGAACAATGTCCATGACAAGGATCTTGCTGGGGCAAGAAACAAGAAAAGAGATCCATATACATACCAACTCTGATACAAATATTCTACTGTTAATTAATATTAATACACACTAATTTCATTGTTTCGAAGTAGTCATTATTTACAAGAATCTTCAAGCTGGGGAGGGTTTTGAATTCAGCAGGGAAGAGTGGGGCTGATGAATTAATTATTCATAGGTCATTATTGTAGTCACTCAATTGGAACCAGAGGTTATTATTTGGAGCTAGAGGTTATTATTTTGATCCAGATCGAGGTTTGAAAGATACTTTGATAGATATGAAACTTAGACTTAAGACTTAGACTTGAATTTAAAGTAAAGAAAAAATCAAATGCCACCAACGAGATTCGAACCCGCAATCTCTGCCTTCGTATTCCTACACCTAACGCTGTAATATGCTATCTGACCAACCGATGTCAGTTTTGGTTTAAATAAAAACGAAATGTCTTTTTCTTGATACTTGTTACAAAAGACATTGTTAGCATTGGTCCCATGGGACGGACAAGAAAAATAGTTTAGTTAAAGGACCCTTTGGGAATTGTTAGTAAGTGGTTTTCCTTCGAAAACAATGAGAATGTGTATTAAATGGGATAATGGCCTAGCTAGCTCGCTCCTCGGCTTATTGCAAATAATGACCTCGCGCTGCGTGCTCGGTCATTATTTTCAATAAGCCTCGGAGCTCATCCATTATCCTATACTTAGTAACCCTATAAAATTATACTAATATGAGTGACTGATCTGTATGGGATGTACAATGGTTAATCACAGACATGCCATTGTTCATATAGATCTAATAATTACTTGTAAAGTACTTATGAAACATCTAGGTTTGTTCTTTCCCATATTTTACTTATTTAATTTTATAGAAAATTCAAGTTGAAAATAAGGCAAATCAGGGCGAATCTGTATGAGAATTATATGCGACTTTCTCATGAATTTTAATTTGTTTTATAAGATTTCATAGAAATCAGAGTATTCATGACAAACATTTCAAGTGAAGTTATATTAAAAAACTTTGCATGAATTAAGACATACAAATGATTAGTAATTATAATTGTCCCATAAAAACTGTTTTAATTTATAACTAGAAAATCCACTTTATATATATAACATGTGAAATTCAAAAGTTTACTTTTATGTATAGGATATGAAAACTTCAGTAAAGTTATCTTTTAGCCTACAATAGTATTGTAATTATAATGTTTTGGTTAAAATATTGTTATAAAATATGAAATTGTAAATGATATACAAATAATATTCTGTACAATATTCAAAAATGTTTGTAATACCCCGGTATTATGTTTGCAATATAAGTGTACCGGTATTTTGAAGGACACAAAAAATCATGTCAATCAGGTGGTTGTGTCTGCAAATGATGCACTTTTGAGTACAAGAGTAAAACATACAATGTTATAGAAAGAAGGATTTTGTGAGGCTATTCATATCACAAAAATTGATTATTTTACTCTATAGATTAATAACTTCTATGCTATAAAAAAGCTTTTACTGTCTACCATTTCAGTGGTTGTAAATATTTTCTACTCTGTCTAAATTGCCAAGTGTAAGAACATTCAGTTAGCTTTCTAGTGTAATACTATATCCCAAGTCCTGCACTACATCTAATCGTCCTAACTCCCTCAGAATATTAACTAGCTTGTCTATATTGCAATTTGGTTCTCTTTGCTCCCAAATACTTAACACAGCATCAGTCGGAGAAAATGTCACAGAGCGACAAGCTTTATCTTGCAGCTCTAATATTTCTGCATGTGTAAAACCAAGGGATCCAGCCACCTGGCGCCAGTCATGGCATTGTGAGTGAATTGTTATGTCAAGTGCTCGGCAGAGTTTTTGTCTTCTATTGTAGTCTGATAATAGTGGCTGTCTTGTTTGGGTATCCAGAGGAAAAGGATGAATTGCCTGATGAACAATTAACATTAATTATTATTAATTCAGTTCCAACATTATTGCAAACCATTTTTCTGCAAACTTGTGAAATACATAATTTGCTGCTGTCAATCAAAAACTTCAAATGTAAACTCAGGAAGTGGAAACATCAGACAACACCAACAGTCTTTCTCAAGACTACACAAACCAACAATCAAAACATACCGGTCCTATATACATCTCTCCTGGGTTTAAACCATTCACTCAAAACCATAACTGACTTATTATTTTATATTGGCAGCAGCAAAAATGCATTTAACAACTAGCCAATGGAATGTTGGAGCACTTTATTAGTGTTTACACTATTTGGTGCTACCCTCTTTAAATAAAGAGTTTATTATTATTATTATTATTATTATTATTATTATTATTATTATTATTATTATTATTATTATTATTATTATTATTATTATTATTATTATTATTATTATTATTATTATTATTATTATTATTATTATTATTACACAATCATACTTTTAGTATGCTGATGAGTGAACTAACATGCTAATGAGCTTTGTATTAGGGCATGCACATTTAGACATTTAAATAAATATGGCTCATTTCATTCTATCTAATAAATATTCATTATAATACAACAGCCAGTTCTGATACTTTGTCATATTTATGCAAGCAATTTGTGATAAATATGTATGGTCATCCGTACAAACTTCATCAGCATGTTATTTTACTCATTAGCATACTAAAATGTGTTATGTGAAATCTAATAACAACAAATACAATCTAATGACAGAGAGTAAACAATGAGATTAATATAAAACATTCACAACAGCAAAAATATTCTTCATATTTTTTTACCTTTCTTTGAAATATTTGGTCTATTCCCATGTCAGCTTTACAAGCCCTACTGCAATTACTTGCTGTACTTGGATCAATAGAGACATTCCCTATTAAATGGTCTTGCATATCATCAGAGTTTTGAATATGGAACTCAACAATAAACCAGTCTCCTTTTCTTAGATCCTCAATGTCACTCAGCTCAACATTCTGAAATAAATTACAAATTTCAAATTTTTTTCTCAGAGGACAGACGACTTTAACTCTCATAAAACTCATTAATAATTCATGGGACATTTACAAAAGAAACCATAACCGTAAAGGATGTTGTATCCCTTACAAAAAGAGTTATTAGATATTACTTTTGTATATCATAAACATACTGCAACTTTACACTAGTCACAGATGACTGACTTAAGGATGGTCGTGGGAAAAAGCAAATGTAAGTAAATGTCAATTTCCTGAGACTTTGCCAGTTGATAAAACTAAATTAGACACATCGAATAAGCTAAAAAAAATTGGGCGTCACTGTCGTTGTTTTCGAGCAAAATGGCCTCAAAGTCGGTATTTTTGGCATTTTTTGCAAGCTGCGTGACAGAATGTCTTGGTGGCAAAAACAAGAAAGAAAATTAATAAAAAATACCAGTCATAATAAAAGAAGCTACCATTAAGTGTTTTTGAAAATCATAGTATTTCGAAATAAAGCAATTTTTTGACACAAAACGAGAAAATAAATACCTTTTTTGGAGAAAAAGACCGTACGTCTCGAACAAAATGACCGCTTTTTGTCATTTTCGGGGGCTTAAAAAAACTGGAAAAAGCCGATTTTCTGTGAGTTAAAAAAATGTCATTTTTTTCAAAAACTAAAGAAAGACTTATTTTTAGTAGTTATTTCGATTTATAAGATAAAAAATGGGGGTCACCGTTTGTTTTTTTAGTTATTGTGCTTCAAACATCGAAAATCGTCTCGTTTGCTTGTTTTTGTTATAGAAGCAAAATCACCCAGGCATTCCTCACCGAGCAATGTCGTGCGTAGTACAGGATGCGTGCGAGCATTCCCCGCGAACGTCCTTAAGTGTAGTATATTTTTGATCCTTAATTGTCATACAGATTGGCCCCTTAATTATGTTGTACATATATACTACTTATATATATATGTGCTGTATACAGTGAAAACCCTCTATTACCAGAAACTCAATAAACCTGAATTCTCTCTAAATTAAACCGGACATATGTTTTAGTACCAAATTGTCCACAGATATGATTTGTAAAAAAGAACCCCTGCTAAACCCCTTGGTCCCAGCACTGTCAAGTATACAGGGAGTTCACCGTACACTTATTTTGTTACTTCAACTCTTTTTATAAACTTACTAATGAAGCACTAAATGTTTTTACCTGTTGATTGCCATTGAGTAAAACAAAGCCCTGTTCAGAGTTGACATTGACTTTCATAATTATATCTGATGTGACCCCCAGTGAGATGGTCTTCAATATACTGTGATTACTGAATGCTTCAATGTCCTTCACTCGCTAAAAATTAACAAACCAACAAAAACATTTAACTCAAATTTAATACAGTATAAACTGACTGTTAAAAACAGTTTCCTTCCAGCTTTTTAGGTGTTTTGATAGTTTTGAGATTACCATACCAAGCATTTTCATTTTCAAGTTTATTTTATTATACTTTTTATCAAAATCAATATTGCCATTTGTAGTAAAATTAAAGAAAAAGAACAATGCATTATCAAATAAATTCAAATTGCTTGTTGGTGACAATGTTGTCATTAATGTTGTTGTATTTTAGTTATCATCATTAATTATCATAATAACCATTTCATCTTTATCAGTATAACCATCAATTCCATCTTTTTAATTTTTTACCTTAATAGTTGTGTCATTTTCATCCTGATGCATGAATGCAACCCTCAAGAACCAGACTCGCCCACTCACAGGAGCAGCAGCAAACAGTGCCACTTGTATTCTTGGAGTAGAACTACTTGTAGTGTCAAAACCTTTAACACTTGACTTGGGGCTCTTTTGTTTGGGAGGCAAAGGTGGGGGTCTTTGTAGGACAAAACAATGGTGGTTCCCATGATGCAATCGTGGAGGAAGCTTTGGGGGGTGTTGTCTTGGGGGAATGGGAGGTGGTAATGTAGCAGCTGGGATAGTTGAATAGATACTACTTTGGTGTTGCCAGTTTTCATAACATCCCTTGAAAGAACTTCCAGAAAATATGTTAACATAGCTATTAGCTGCTTTCTGCTCCTCCATATTGGTGATGTTCATATACATGTAAACCTTTGGTCTCAAGTCTAGCGTTATCTCATTTTGATACTGGATTTCATGATCAGATACTGTGCTGATAATGTCACTTTTCCACATGGGAATTGAGGGTAGATTGATCATTGAATTAATATTTTTTCGTTCCATTTTGCTGGAATCGTCCTCCTTTGAAGCAGAAGTGGAAAGAAAGGAGTGCATTTCATGCTCATTTGATCTGTTTTTATCATTTCTTATGTCCATGGAATTACTTTTATACAGCTTGACTTGCTCTTTGTGTGGTTTTTGTATTGTACTATCTGAGTTACATCGTCGTGTAGCAGCATGACCAGGTGGGTATCTTATTACCACATTTTCTTTCACTAGTGCACTACTGGTTGACCTGCAGCGTGTTGAAACTGTCTCACTTTCAGGTAAGGCATTAGTTTCATATGATTGTTGTATATCACTATTTTGTTGGCATGATTGGGGTCCATTTATTTGCAAAGGTTCTCTATTTAATGAAATGTCATTACAGCTATTGCCAGTTGGTTGACTTGATGAACTCACAATGGCAAGGTCTTCTTGAAAGTTCATTGCTGGGCTTGGAATAACATTGTTGTTTGTGTAAAGCATCTTGCAGTTGTTAGCTATTTCTTTTTGAATTTGTTGCATATCTTTCTGCGAGTTGACGTATAAGAAACAGTGTTTGTTAGGTTCGTGAAGGTCAACAATGTGAAAACCATGTCTTTCCCATTGAAACCCAGCAAGTGGTTCAATAAGGTGCCATTTGTGAAGTATCCTCATTGATGGATGTCTGGAAATCAAACAGGCAGTGTGTTCATAGATGTGTAACAATGCACAGCCTGATGGTAATGAGCTGTTGGAATTTGAGTCAACGTTTACTTCAAATGATTTTACTGAAAAATATAAATAGTAGAGAAACATTTGATTTAATTTTCTATATTTATCTTGTGGAGAGAAAAGTCAGAATTTTGTTAGCCCAAATAGGTTTAATAACATTTACTTAGTTTTGTTTCTTTGTTCCTTGTTTTATACTTCTCCAGTCTTCTTCTCCTTTTTATAATCTTTCATTCAGCTTTTTAGTACTAGACCTTATGACATGATTACACCTTAGCTAGGCTATTATCTCACAGTTATTGTGGATAACTTGTACTTAATATTTATATAAAATTTATTGTAAAAAAGATATGTAACATCAGTACTAAACCAACTAAAATGTTAATGTGGAATTTTGCAGTTTTTGGAATTGTGCCAACAATTATTAAAATGATGATTATAAATAATGATGATGGTAACAGTGTTGGTGATGATGATGATGATTAGTGATACAATCTATCATGAACATCATCAAGTGCATCGAACAATAGCAAAAAATCACCATACTTACTCTCACAGAGATTTTCCACAAAAACCTGTAGTTTAGTCAAGTTGTCAAGTTCTTTGTCATTATATGCAGCAAAGACATAGCAAGGCTGAGTTCTTTTAGCCTCCTTTAAAGGAAGCAAGCCCAATAAGATACAACTATCCTCACAATTATCTCTGACGATGGCATGACTATGTGGAGAGATCTCAATCTCTAATGAAGACCTAGGACCAAGCTTTCTGAAAGCTTTGGCTATCAATCTATCTTGGGGCTTAAATACGTCAAGGTAACCTATAATGAGAAAAATTGTAAGTTAGTAAGTAGGTAGGCAGGCAGGTAGTTCACTGTGGGTATTCGCAGCTCTGTGGGGCTTCACCTGGTTTTGGTTAGAGGTGTAACAGCTTAAGGTGTCTCCTGGTGTTATTTTTGGGCCACACTTCCCTCTTTGAATTCGAAATGAATCTGAATTTCAGTCTTGGATGAAAGTTTTTCAAACTTTTTCTCATTATTATATGCTAAACAGAGTTTTTATATCAACGATACTATCTTTTGATTTTGGGCTGATAGTGATCACAAACCAATAAATGTGCTATAATCTGCACCGTATAGCACTCCAAATCCATACCCAAGACAAATTGAAAAGTGGACTCTATTTTAGTACTTATATGTTCACATGGTGAGGCTCTTTGTTCTTAAACAATAAAACAAATTCATACCCAAAACATGGGATCTACATGGAGTCTTCCGTCTAGTAGTACTTCCGTAAAGGCCCTTTTTGCAATATGTTTATTAAACAAAAAATTTATACCAAAAACATAGAATCTACAGTCGTCTGTCAAAATTCAAGATCATGTTTAAGGCAATTTGGGTTATAGAGTGCAAATAATATACCTGTGAAACAAGTATAGTACTGATTAGTACAAAATAGTGCTAATGAAACAATGGAGAACAATAGAATTAACACTAAATAGTCAGCTAACTATTTTATTATTTGACTTCTAGTGCATCAATCAATCAATCAACTGAATTACCATGTTTAAATAGTTAATAAATTAAATAATACCCTGTTTTTAACTAACTAGGCTATTGGTTAAAACTACTTTGTATGCAGAAAGCCTCCCACAAATTTGACATTTTACTAAGAAATTGTGGTTGTGTCAACTGTAAAACCTTATTAGGCAAATGACGATTATAACCGAACTATACATTATATTTCACATTGCTACAGCTTGCTTAAAATAACATTCCCATGCATCTATTAAAAAGCAACGGTCTTTTATTTATCAAGTACCGCTCAAAAGACTAAAAATATCGTAATAATTATTGATGTATCGTACAAACCAACATAAAAATCAGCTTTATACATATATCAATATAAGCTCTCTTCTGCTGGAAAGCAGTGATCAATGAAGCGATTTATCTACGTAATCGGGGAATCCCGGTAAATCTACATCGTTTTCACCCAAAACCAGCCTAAAACATACCAGATAAAGCATACTTTATCTGAAATCCTTTATCTTTGTAGATAATTTTCTATATAATGTTGTTTTATGTTTTTAAATGTGTTGTTTATCTAGATTAATTATATCCATTGTGAACTTTGTTTACGTTTCTTATATTCTTCCGTAAAACTCAAATGTCTGAATATCATCATAAACTCACATACATCGCAAAATATATATATCCATTCAAGAACTTCCAACACAAAGAAAACAAATAAAATAACAAAGTACAGGTCATTTAATATAATTGTATGCAGAACTAGAAAATGTATATGTAAATTGCAACTTAAGTAAGGAGTTTTTACTTACATTTTTGGGCACTTTCTGGTGACTGTCTTATAACAACATTCCGTTTAGTCCACTAAAAAAGAAAAGAGTAGTCAAATGCGAGTTAATATGATATCAAGCCACTGATTGACTATGACATATAAACATAAGCTTACTACATGAGAAGAAGTATATGAAACTTTCAAAAGTACTAAGATATTTCGTCCCAAATTAACACATTTGCGTTACGAAGTTGGAGGCAAAGTGCCCATTTTACCTTCCCCGATTTCTTCTTGAACGGGAGCAGCATAGAATTCTCTCTCTGTAAGTTTATCGAGCTCGGCATTGCTTCAAACGTGATGTACACAAGTTTGAGGAAGCAAATAACACGGCGACTGGTCGTGACTTTATTGCGTAGGAGGTGCAGCTCTGACGTCATCATTACTAAAAATAACTCGAAGCCCTTGAAAGCTATTTTGAAGAAAGTTGATGATTTCTTCGGCCATTCTTTGACGTATAGTATTAACCTTCAGCAGCGAAATGGTGTTGAGAAATTATTCAAGGTGGGGTATTTATTTTTAAATATTATCTTTACCAAGATTTTACGTAATGAAGAAATAATCCTTTATTAAGCATGGGATACATAAATTCAGCACATGTATGCGGCGACTTCGATTGGTTGAGGTTTATATGTAAATGTGTAATAGTTATGTACGAGTCAAATCCAAAGGTGCCCATCCCCCCCCCGGGCAAACCCCCGGGCATTTGACTTTTTGAAAAAAAATTGGTCAAATTCCCCACCATCTGGGCAAACTGAACAGTCAAATGCCCCACTATTGAAACAACAGAATGGTCAAATGCCCGCCCCTCGAGCTCGAGTCAGTGATAAACTCAAATTTTACTTTAAGTAGAAAAGAAAATACTTAAACTTCCTTCTACTACATGACGTCTCATGAACATGGTAGACAAAACTTGTACAATCAAATATGAAGGGAAATTTTAAAAAACGTTGAAGAAGAGAATGGTTATTGGCAATTTTTGATTGGTGATTGCACGACCGAAAGATGGATCTCGATATAATTCACAAATCTATCTTAAAAACTGAAAGAACTTGGATTTTCTTTGCACTTTTCGACTCTAAAACACAAAGACAAGCATTTATACTTCGTCAATTTAATTTTACTTGTGAAAGAACAGAGCTCCTTTGCAATCGCTGTTCGTCAATCGCCAATTCTTTCTGACGTTTTTTGAGATAGGTGTATAACAAGGAAAAACTATCTATCAATTCTTTGCTTTTCGTTTCCGTTCCCGTGTGACTTTTGCCTGATCATGGGCTACCTGTGGTTAGGACTCCAATGCTTTCTGGGTATTTTTAAAGATGGCCGACACTCGTCAAATGCCCGCCCGTTCAAGTAGCTAATCGGCGTCAAATTCCCCACTATACGGAACCCAAGTCTTGTCAAATGCCCGGGGTTTGCCCGGGGGGGGGATGGGCACCTTTGGATTTGACTCGTACATTACTAGTTGATTTATTATTTGTCACCATCACAGATAAGTAGGACTGTAACGAAGTATATACAGCCAATCGCTACTGTTTCCTTACTGAGTCAATGTGTCTGTAGTAGATGTTAAAATAAAACGATACAGTAAAAACCCCGTGTATGAGAACCCATTTCAAAATTTTAGGTTTAAAACTCTTAAGGTGCCTGGCAACTTTTGAACGCATTACGTTCGATTCCAATCTCGTCCCATTCGCCGCTAGCTCTTACTGCGCATGAGCCTGGAGCCTAACCCCCATTTTTCTTTTCATATTTGGAATCAGCTTAAAATTTCACATTAAAAAACCGTAGTTTAAAGAAAAGTTTAACATTATTTCCAAAAGTAGCCAGTCACCTTAAAAGAACCTGTCAGGCTGAAATTTTCACTGTTTTTTATTTTTATTTTTTTATTTCTGTAAAAAGAGAGAGCCATGTGCAAAAGCATTAGCCTGTATATAAATAAAATAGGAAGAAAGGTGTTGTAATGATGAAGTGAGTGATGCTAATAGAACCTAGATCGATAGCCTGATTTCAAGTCAAGAGGCTCTCTCTAAGAACCGCCCATTGCCGTTCTGGCTCAAAAAACGATTTTCTTCATACTGTGTCTGTAAGTTGCCTTTTATTAGTATATAATAAAACTGGAATTCGTTTTGAGAAAAAAATCTTTTTTTCCGCATTTTTTGACAATTTTTTGCTTTCATGCGGAAGTCTATTTTTATCATCAAACCACAGGCAGCCCAACTACTCGATCTGAGGATTCTGGGTAGGATTTGGACAAAATACAACTCTCTCAACTCTCTTCGATTTCTGTCGTGAGTGAGAAAGTTGCGTGCGATCAAACTAATCAACACAGGAAGCCCAACCGCACGCTCAAACAAAAACAATCCTTTTTTTAATCGGATCTTTCAGCTTGGCGCGCGGTAAAAAAATATTTTATCCGCTTTGAAAAATTCCTCAGATAGACTAGTTGGGCTGCCTGTGATCAAACGAGACTGAAAATTCAATTAACTTTGACTGTCGATATAACTATTCGAGATTTTCACCAAACAAAACCCCGTTGCTCACAGGCAATCACTATACCTTTATATTTCTTAAAAAACTTTTTCGAGAAGTGATAATAACTTAAAGTAATTTAGGCACGAAAATACAATTAGTTTAGCGACAGTTAGAGTTTGCCGAAATACCACATTTAAAAATTCTTATATTTCTCAAATGTGGCACCTAGCTGAGAAATGTCACTGGTGTAGTGAGAAAATATAAGGAATAACCTAAAATAATCTGAAAAAAAAATTCGTTACTTACCTAAAATTGAGTGAACTAGCGGTGACTGAAGTTATTATACACCTCATGTACAACAGATTCGCAAAATATCATGAAAGGCGGCACTTTTTAAAAAACAAACCCCAATCCGCGCGAAAATGTTCCAAATCCGAACTTTTGGAGCTGGAATCTACATAAAAGAGTTGATTTATATGTTCCTGCTTATAATTTTTTTTATTTTTAGATATTTTGTGGAAATCATTTCAAGAAAACAAGTTTTGAAATGAAAAATGAAGGATTTTCTGAGAGAAGACTGGGGCGAGTTTTTAATTACCACCAAAGATTCAGAAATGACCCGAAATCAGTAATTTCACAGCATTTTTAACACATAATGTTGATGAACAGTCTTAATTCGTAATTCTGTAATTTTTGAAATATGCACAGTTGCAAAACCGAGGAATCGCCGTAACAGTGCCTATGTAACAACAGTGTAATAAAGGGTTATTTGAAGAAACGTGAGTTGACTATTTTTATTTTTCGTGAAACGTGAAATGGCAATCTTATTTTTCGTGAAACGTGATTTACCATTTTAACTCTTATTTTTTGGTTCATATTCCGTGAAACGTGATCCTTAAACCTAACCCAGCTCCGTCTTTCCTCCCCTCCCCCCTCCCCCCTCTCTCCAGTCCTGCCTTCACCACCTTTTCGTGCAAGTACAGAGCTAACCTGAGCTAATATTTGTGACTTGGGTGTTCAACGATATCAATCTCATTACTTACGTCATAATATGAAGTACGTACTTCCGAAACCTATCTGAGGAATACAAATCTCATTCTCATTATTGATTGCTGCCATGTCGATGTCTAGACTGCATAATCATGCGTTTTCGTATTCTCGGTTTGCATGTGACGTCATCAAAACGCTAAAATCTAAACTATAAATCGCAGAAGGCTGGTCCTGTAATATTTTGTACATGTGTTTGAAAGATATTATTCCTGAAAGTTTGGGTTTTTTTTTTTTTTTCGTTCTTGAGATATTGTAATCGAAATTCACGTCACGCAACATTGTCACGCGTTTTCTAGAGCCGTAAAAATATGTAAATTAGCCACAAATGTCACCTTTTTGGCTGGTACATAAATGAAACTGTTTGTTGTTTAAACTTATTGAATATTGAATAGTTAATCAAAGTTGGGTGTTCATACACAGTCACAGAAGTAAGCTTTTTTGAATAAATGTGTTTTCAATTTCGATTTAAAAAAAAAACAGTACTCCATGGTTGGACGTACGATGGCGTTATAAAATAACAGTAATTTTTTGGGAGGTATGAAAGGTTTAGCTTGTCGTAGTTCTAGTTTTGAGTTAAATTTCTTAATAGTTTTGTAGACGTGTTCATTACAGGTCAGAGATGAGTCGATATAAATGCCCAAAAGCTTTTCACATGAAGACTGGTCAATATATAGGTGTAGAGTTAATAAAAATGTTGAGGGGCAGATTTCGCCAACTTTTGATGGGTTCCAATGAGCATAACCTTGGTCTTTTTTGGATGGAGTATCATTTTGTTTCGATAGGACCATGTACGAAGGTTATCTAAGCCAACCTGGAGTTTTGAGCTTATTTCAAGAGATGATGCGCCAGATACATACAGGGAAGTGTCATCAACGTACATGTAGGTGAGACACTCTTTGTTGATGGAGGGTAGGTCGTTTACGAATAATATAAATTACATTTAGGAGACCTAACCACGATCCCTGGGGGATTCCACACTGTATGGTTGCAAAGTCCGAGCAGCAGTTATCAATAGTAACAACTTGTTTTCTTCCAAGTTCAAGCCAATCTATAAATTTCTTCGTTGTCACACGATTATTTTAAGCCGAAAGGGCGACTCACTGAAGCATTGCACGCACACCTCATTAACATGTTATTTTTATACATATGCTCATTTGCATGTTAAATATTGGTTATACGAACACGTTCAAATAGATAACATTATATTAACATGTTAATAAAAATATAATATATTTAGAATTTTCAAATGAATGAAGGCTCGACACTATTCGAAATAGTGTAGTTTTTGGAACAAAAGCCATAGTCATTGGAAAACGTTTTTCCAAAAATGGATTTGTGTTCGAAATAGCGAGGGTTTCCAACAGAATGATCATTGTCATAAGTACAATGACTGTCAAGTGTTATGTATTTATGATATAATATTGGTTATGACATTCCGGTTACAGAACAGTGACAGTTATAGTAGTTACACTAACAGGACTGATTTGCCGGTCACAATTAATATGACTCCAATAGTTCAACTTCGTTCTCGCTGTTTCCAATATATTAAATACTTTTGAATAGGTTCAGCATTCATTCAAAAATTTTTTAGTTTGGCGCTTGAAGTCCTTGAATGTTGGACCGCAAATATTAAAGTTCAAGCTTATTCTCTATCCAGCTGCAATTAATCAATCCATCCCCGATATGGATGAGAAACTTATTCTATAACCCTCTGCCTACCTTTCTTCACTTTTTCACCTCTAGCTCCCTCTTTCTTCAATTTCACCGATTGGACACGGTGTTTGAGTAATTGACTTCACCTTGTTTGACAGAATGTCATGGTTCGTAGATAATATACCGTCATGCATGTGCGGAAATCAGGTGTACCCTCTACCCTTTGACTGCTTCAAGTTGCGTGGGTGGGGGATGTTAGGAGTAATAAGTGCCGGTTGATGAAACCCGGACAACCTCGTTCCCAGGGCCCTCTCCCTTCACTTTTGGGTGGGACGGGAAATTTCCAGCCCCACCCAAAAGCGAAGGGAGAGGGCCCTGGGAACGAGGTTGAAACCCGGACTGAATTTCATAGAATGTATGGAAATAAATCGCTATTATCACTTATGACATTCAAAATTGTTTTAAATTAGTAAGAGAATGATTCAAACGATAGGTTTTTTTTCAGTTTGCATTTGGTTCAAATGTGTCAGATTCGACTTTTCAACTTGGCCCTAGTCACCATGGTCACTATCAAAGAGAAATAAAGTTGTAATGAGGCATATTGTTTGCTTTTGCATTTGATTTTCCTGGTACTTTCTAGAAGTACTAACCTAAGTCACCAACTAGAAACTACATTAGTTAGTAACTATATAGTTTTAGTATTTCGTGGTTTCAGCCGAGTTTTTGTTCTATAATCGATCTGCTATACGCAGGCTAGTTATTTCACTAATTGGGTTTCTTATATCGGGCAAACATTTCATTTACAATGTGTTTCCCCATAAATTTGCTATACGGTGTATGTTCCGCTAGATATAGGGTATATATGGCTTTTGAAAAAGAGATAATAAGTTTCATGTTTTTGTGGCTAATTGGTTTCAGTTACGAAATAGCAACAAAGTGCCCCACTTGAATACCGGAAACAATTTGGGTGTTGCTGTCAAGCCGGGTCTATTGCAAAGTCAATGCAAATCGGAAATACGTATATTTTTGTTAGTTATTGTTTGTAATTTTTATTTTTTGTACTTTGTGTCTGTATTTTTTGTAATTACTGTATTAAATCTGTAAACATGAAGAAAAAAAATCTGAAATACTTTGGATCACTTTGGCCTATCTATCGTATTTGTGATGTCAAAACCGGAAGATAACCCATATATATTTCAATGTATGGCACAACTTACTGTAAAACGTGCACAATATGTAGAGTGTTCGGCATGTGAATGGCGAACAAAATCATAGACTTGTATTTTTACTACACAGATAGCCCAAGCTTTCTGTTTAAAGTGTAGATTTACTGAAGAAAATGAATACTAGTGAGTAAACTAGTATAGGCTACGTCGGTGTTTGATATATACGATAGGTAATATAATGAAATGTGTAACACCGTAAAAATGATTACCTATTGAAGAATGTATAGGTACTTTGGAACCTTCGATTTGGTTAGACTTAAAATGAAAAATAAATCAAATCTCCTACTTTGGGAGTCAGGATCTTTTAAGATCTTGAGTGTTGGGTACCCTGTGGCTTTACCGCTGGTTTTAAAACCTGGAACAAACGCTGGCTCGCTCCGCCATTTTGAATTCTGTGTTTACTTGTCGATTCTTCAATGATTTAGATTTTTAGATTAGTTTTTCCCTTTTTATCAAGCATGTATTCAGATTCTAAATTTTTCTGTAATTTTGTAAGGGCTTCTAAAAGTCTTTCTAGTGATGTGTTCAACAGTGGCAAAAGCAAATCCAAAGGAGAACAAGGGATACTGTCAGGACCCGAAGCCAAAGAGTTTTACGATACTGTACTTTCTTCAACGAGTAACGGCTGTAATGACGATAGAAATAGCAATGGAGTAATGCATGCACAAACTCAACGCCGTCTAGATTCAAAATGTTGCGGTAGGATAACACAAAGAGGTCATTTTTCAATCGATTCTGCTACCAAATCGTCATCGGGACGAAATCGAAAAGCACATAAATTATCGACAATTAAAACTAGAACAGACGATAACGATGTTGATAAAGAAGTCGAAAAAGGATTAAAAACTCGCCTTGAAAACAAATTTCTGCAATGTGCACAAAATGGCGACTTAAACGAAGTGAAAAAAATAGTAAATGATAATTCTGTTGATAGTAATGTGAGCGATCAGTTTGGCTGGACAGCGGTGATGTGTGCAGCATATAGTGGCCATAAAGACATTGTAAGATATCTTCTCAGCATAGGGGCTTTATGGAAAGATATAGTTAACTCAAAAGGACAAACTGCCTTGGATCTTGCTCAACTAGCAAAACAAAATGACATTTGTAAACTGCTTGAAAACTGGGATTCCATAAGTAGAGCAAGAAAGAGAAAACACACAAATAACATTTCACATAATCCATTTTGGTGTACAGTTTGTCAGCAAGAATTTACAGAGGATGAGAAAAAACACCAAAGCTCCACCGTTCATCAGTTTAATTGCCAGCACAAACCTAAGGGAACACATTATTCTATCCCTGATAACAATCCTGGTTATAAATTGATGGTAAAGTCAGGCTGGGACGAAGAGAAAGGTAATTTAATAGTGGTGTATTCCCGGGGATGAGATACGCTATCCCAGATAAAAAACCTTACACTACCCCAGACAAATTTAAAAAAAATGATACCCTACCCCAGACCTAAAAGCCGTAAAACCAAACCCTATTAGGCGGCACATAACCGTATAGCAAATATAGGGGAGTACCCCCCCCCCCCCTCAGGTCAACAGGGTATCCTTTTTCCCCCATTTATTTAGGTTTTTTTTGTCATATTCAGTGTAAGATTTTTTGCATCAGCGATAAGCATGCTGATATATTAATTTGGTAATATGGTGAGCGTCGCAGTCTTACGTATTTCGGGAAGATTTATCCCTTATCATAAACAGGGTGTAAGAATTTGTTTTTTTCTGCCATAAACAGGGTCCCATTTTTATCCCTTGTCATAAACAGGGTATAAGAATTTGTTTTTTTCTGTCATAAACAGGGTAACCGTTTTAGTATCCCAGCAGAACACCCCTACCTAAATCCTAGCGGAGTACCCCCCGGGGGAGTATATAGGAAATCAAATGATCTTGAGTAAAAGCTGTAATTATTAGATCATTTTCGTATAACTCACTTTTAATATGCAAATGAGTATATTTGTCAAATAACATACTAATGAGGTTTGACTCTATAGACAACTTTCACAAATAGCGGAAAAAGTTTTCTGAGTAAACAGATATTTTAATATTTTAGCACTGTCATAAGAAAGAACCACCTCAAATATGCATTTAGAAGGTTTTGATGCTCTAGCTGGCTAAAATACCAATAAAGTTATGGTAAATGTAAAATGTAGAGTAATTTTCTGCTGAGGCCTAAAGGCCTAAAATGCCTCGTTTTGACACTTTTCTGATTTTTCAAATTCTTATAGCTTCTTGCAAATTTAATCGTTTTTTTCTCAAACTTTTTACAAGTTATTTTTATGGTGAATATGCCTATCATATGATAGCTTTCTTTTTCTTAAAACATCAATTTTAAATGTTATGATAATTAGTGGCAGCAATTTTAATATGAAAGTTGTCTATGCTATCATGTATTCCATTAGCCACACACCACTGTAAAAATCATTGATAAAAGTGGTTTCAACTAAATCTATAAATGTTTACATAGTCATCCGTCAGTTTTATTTCAATTATTCTAATGGAAGAGCGCAACTCACTTAAAGAATATAAATATTAGTATTATAATTATGTATTCATTAATTTAGAGAGAAGAGTGTCTAACATGTTTTGACTTTACTTTTATTCAGGTCTTGGTCCAGAGGGTGAGGGTAGAAAATATCCCATCAAAACAGTCCTTAAAAGAGATAGATACGGTCTTGGCAATAGTGAGTCCTCTAAGCCTAGGGTCACTCACTTTGGACCCCATGATGACAGTGCTGTTAAAAGACAAAAACCCACCAACAATGAAAGAAAGGAATCACAAAGAACTTTATCAAAGAAACAGAAAAGAATGAAAGAAAGCAAAGAAAAGGCTTGGGAGAGAAACATGAGATTGTATATGAACAGCTGATTAAGTATGAAATGATATTTTCAAATATATTTATAAAACTCATTTATAATTCATGACAATTTGACAAAAGAAATCACGCCTGTGATGAGTTCTGTAAATCTCGTACAGATTTCATCCTGATTTGCCAAAGTTACAATTTTAATTTTCTTGGCTAGACTTACTTTTATCTTTACAGTTTTAATAAAATATGAAAAAACTAACGTTGGAGTTTCATAAGTATTATACAAATTTTATATTCTCGACTGATCTGTGATCTGATCTGTTTCGTCTTTGACTGGCCATTGTATATCGCACACAGATTGGTGACTATATTGTATAATATAATTATATTACTAAGTATACATATGATGGTGAATATGATAATTTGTGCATGCTGATTGATTCAGCTTTTTGCTTACCTTAAGAAATAACAAATAAATAGTTTTTATTCAAAGTCTCTAGTTATTTTCATTTTTTTGAACAAATCATCAGTGTATTTATACTAAAATAATCATTATACTCAGGCTCCATGAACATTGTTGGTTATTCTTGGTTGGTATTCACTTTGCCTACGGCAAATAATGTTAATTTATTTCAAATTGATAATAGACCAAAAATGATGATAATTTCAGAACCAAACATAGTAATTCTAATGAATTGAAATGCGTTCGGTGTATAAGTGAAATACAGATACATGCCAAAAATATCATATGCCCTTGGCGGGAATTGAACCCCACAGTTTCGGCTTTTTATAGTCCGATGTGTTACCACTACACCACAATGACAACCATGCTGGATACACAGCCAGACAATGTAGTATAGGGCAACTGTGGGGGTCCCAGGACGATATTAATCTCTTAGGTAAATTTGAATACCGTAAATGGAAACGCAGAAGTGAAGTGAGTAATGAATTATAATGCATTTGGTGTATAAGTGAAACACAGAATGATGATAACTGATGATAACTATAAGAATGATGATAACTAAGAATGATGATAACTCAGAATGATGATAACTAAGATACATGATAACTAAGAATGATGATAACTAAGAATGATGATAACTAAGAATGATGATAACTAAGATAGATGATAACTAAGAATGATGATAACTAAGAATGATGATAACTAAGAATGATGATAACTAGGATAGATGATAACTAAGAATGATGATAACTAAGAATGATGATAACTAAGAATGATGATAACTAAGAATGATGATAACTAAGATAGATGATAACTAAGAATGATGATAACTAAGAATGATGATAACTAAGATAGATGATAACTAAGAATGATGATAACTAAGAATGATGATAACTAAGAATGATGATAACTAAGATAGATGATAACTAAGAATGATGATAACTAAGAATGATGATAACTAAGAATGATGATAACTAAGATAGATGATAACTAAGAATGATGATAACTAAGAATGATGATAACTAAGATAGATGATAACTAAGAATGATGATAACTAAGAATGATGATAACTAAGAATGATGATAACTAAGATAGATGATAACTAAGAATGATGATAACTAAGATAGATGATAACTAAGAATGATGATAACTAAGATAGATGATAACTAAGAATGATGATAACTAAGAATGATGATAACTAAGAATGATGATAACTAAGAATGATGATAACTAAGATAGATGATAACTAAGAATGATGATAACTAAGAATGATGATAACTAAGAATGATGATAACTAAGAATGATGAATACTAAAAATGATGATAACTAAGATGATAACTAAGATAGATGATAACTAAGATAGATGATAACTAAGAATGATGATAACTAAGAATGATGATAACTAAGAATGATGATAACTAAGAATGATGATAACTAAAATAGATGATAACTAAGATAGATGATAACTAAGATAGATGATAACTAAGAATGATGATAACTAAGAATGATGATAACTAAGAATGATGATAACTAAGAATGATGATAACTAAGAATGATGTTAACTAAGAATGATGTTAACTAAGATAGATGATAACTAAGAATGATGATAACTAAGATAGATGATAACTAAGATAGATGATAACTAAGAATGATGATAACTAAGATAGATGATAACTAAGATAGATGATAACTAAGAATGATAACTAAGAATGATGATAACTAAGAATGATGATAACTAAGAATGATGACAACTAAGAATGATGATAACTAAGAATGATGATAACTAAGAATGATGATAACTAAGATAGATGATAACTAAGAATGATGATAACTAAGATAGATGATAACTAAGAATGATGATAACTAAGATAGATGATAACTAAGATAGATGATAACTAAGAATGATAACTAAGAATGATGATAACTAAGAATGATGATAACTAAGAATGATGACAACTAAGAATGATGATAACTAAGAATGATGATAACTAAGAATGATGATAACTAAGATAGATGATAACTAAGATAGATGATAGCTAAGAATGATGACAATTTCAGAACCAAACACAATAATTCTAACATGACGTAAAATTTTGAAGAGTTTATACAGTAATTTATTGTCAAAATCCTTTTAACTATAAAAGCAATGTTATAAGCCCATAGCTATATAACATAGATTATTGTGTGCTGGGGATGTCTCTAGCTCCTCAATCTTTTTCATGTACATGAAACAGTCGTTGGAAAGTTCTACATGGTTGAGGCACAGGATTGCTATCTATATTGTGATATTTCAGCATTGCTTCTTGTTCAAAAGTCTCATACATTTCAAGCGCCATTTTTCAAGTCTTGAAGTCTTTTCATCCTCGTGAATAACCTGCGTCTCTTCAGCCAGTTTTTGCCTCTCGTGTTCCTGATGTGCCTCTCTAGCTGCCATCCTTGCAGCATTGCCTGCTTTGCTGAACTTCAAAGCTTTTAACTCTTTCTCCCTGTCCGTTCGACCATCAATCTCGGCTGTCGTCATGACAACTTCCTTCTTATTCTTACCGCTGACTAAGAATTTAAGTATCGCGGACTTAGGTTTAGGTTCGGGAGTTTTGTACGTAACATCCGTAACTAGGGACGCTTTACGGTTTGTCATGGACATGCGCCGTTCTTGTGTCGCTTTATGGTCGATGTTAATGACGTCATGGACGAGAGAGTTCCGTCGAACGTGTTTCGATTCGTTCATTTTCTTCACGTTTTCTAACGACTTCGAAGAACGTTCCACATCAGCCAGCATCTGGGATGATCTTGATTTCATTTCTTTGGCTGCTATGGTTCTTAGGAGTTCGTCTCTCAGAGAAATGCGTCTTTTGGATTTGTCTTTTTTGGCGGGATATCCCGCCAGGGTATGCCTTCGTCGTCCTTTGTCGTAGGTTAAAGTCACGGGCAGTGAGACTATTGGTGACGTCAGACATGTAACCATTTTACTGTAACCATGGTGTATTGGTTGCACGTTTTTTGGGAAGATTTCTTCTGCTGTAAATGGGAAAGATTACTGAATTACTTGATAGAAGACTAAAACGACTATAGTGTCGATATTGGGTCAGTTGTGTCCGCGTTTCTAAGAAAACGATTGAAAAAGACTGCGAACCCCCTATACCTCAAACTCCGACGAAACAAGTTGGATATGATGGAATAGAGATAGAGAAAGGCACTGAGGGTATGGGGTGAGGCAGGTAATGGGCTCCTGGGTGAGGGGGGGGGGGGTGTTGGGGGCAGTTGACTGACAATCAAATCAGTGGTAACTGACATTTGTGTTACTTGTATTTACTGTAATTTTCACAAGCATGCGAACTCCAAAGCTAAAATACCGAACTCGTTTTATGAGTTTTTGCTTCCGTCAATCAAACTTCCGACATTTCCCGGATGTAACGACATTCAAAATGGTGGAATTTGAAAGATTTTGCGACGATTTTGAAGACTTTTTAATGGAAATATTAGTTGCGAAACGACTCCAAGATTTAGAGGAGACTCAAATCGTTTGAAGTTCGATTGAATTGAAGTGTATAAAATTCCACCACAAAGGCAATGATCGAACACGTTTGTTTTAGACATTCCACTCACTTAGAAGTATTGTGATACCTACTTGCTCTCCCTCTTCATCGACGATTAAAGTCTCCTCTAAATGTAGGAGTTTCACGGCTTTTATTTCCTCTGCCGGAGGATTCTTCAACATATCATGAACAAACCTTTCAAACTCGGCCATATTGAATGTCGATACTTCGGAAAGCAGTCGGGAAATATTGGGCGTTTGATTGACGGAAGCGAAAACTACAAAAACGAGTTCACTATTTGAGCCTTGGAGTTCACATGTTTGTGAAAATTGCAGTAACAAACAATTGCAACCACATGAGCTATTCTTCTTATCCTCCAGGGCCTGTTATCATGCATGTAATAAGGCTATGATGAAGTCAAGTAACGAAAAATTAAAGGCCATGAAAAATACAAAGACTTTGCAAAATTGTTAGCTACGGAAGGTAGTTCCTGATACTTGGATTTCTTCAATGAATTTGTTTATAAATCGTAGCATTTAAAGATCATTGTTAGGCAAGTCAAAAACGTGAAAAAATGTTGGGGTCACCGTATTGGTTATAGAGTTATAACTGATATAGTAAAAGTAGGAATTTGCAATAATTTGCGGTGATTTTGTTCAAAAGTACCTACTCAAAGCAGTCTAGAGAATGCAAACGTATTAATCTGCTAGCAAAATCAAAATCAAACGATAGATGTAAGGTTTATCTAACATTTCCTGTCATAAAAATCATTGAATCTTTTACAAATATGGGTATAAGTGAATTCTAGAAGCGCCATTCTACGCCAATTACGCACTCCTACATGCAAGAATTACGCGAGGAGCGTGATGCGCAGTAGCAAGTGTCCGGTACTACTGACAAAAGCTAAAGTTTAATTTTTTGACAGTACCACCCCAACCCTCCTCTGTTATCACCGTACTTCGAATTCATTACCCAGAAAAAAGCCTTACCAAATTCACTGATAGGTGGGGGAGGGGGCGGTGGGGGGTTAAAATATAGCGGTGGTGATTGTCTATGGCCTAAGTACGCCAAATCAGGGTTCTCTCGTAGTTCTTCTTTACACCATGGATCTTGCAGTAGCTGCTCAGCGGTGGGACGTGCGTTCTCATCCAATGTCAACATCCTCTTTATCAAAGTTCTGCACTCTAAAAAAGGGACAAAAATGAACAGTAAATCAAAGTCAAGTGTGTTATGTGTGTGTGTGTTATGTGATGGATGTGATGAGACGTGGGATGTGGTGGGTGCAATGGGATGTGATGAGACGTGTGATGTGGTGGGTGCAATGGGATGATGTGACGAGACGTGTGATGTGGTGGATACAGTGGGATGTGATGAGACGTGGGTGTGGTGGATACAATGGGATGTGATGAGACGTGAGATATGGTGGATGGGATGTGATGAGACGTGTGTTGTGGTGGGTACACTGGGATGGTGTGATGAGACGAGGGTGTGGTGGGTGCAATGGGATGATGTGATGAGACGTGGGATATGGTGGATATAATGGGATGTGATGAGACGTGTGATGTGGTGGGTGCAATGGGATGTGATGAGACGTGTGTTGTGGTGGGTGCAATGGGATGTGATGAGACATGTGTTGTGGTGGGTACAATGGCACGTGACGTGTTGTGGATTGGTGTGATGTGATGCGATGTGATACGACGTGTTTGAATATGACTATAGACTTTTTCCAAAGAACATTGTCGCAACTTTTAGCAACAACATCAATTAGCCAAGACCGAAATGTCTGATGCTGGTTTTGTGCTGGTGATACATTGAAATCAGTCACACTTGTTATCAAATAAAATTGATTGTAATACAATAACGCAAACTGATGCTCACATTTTGTTATTATAGTTCGAATTCTTTAGTAAGCAAGTCTGATTTCAATAAATTAGTAGTACAAAACCATTGTTCATTTTGGTCTGGGCTTGATGCTTAAGCTGCGACAAAATTTTTTTAAATTGAATTGTATATATATTTTTCAGTACTATAAGGAACTCTGTCTCATGTTCATTACTACAAGTGTGTGGATCTGAGGATATTTTACTCATTTTACCCGGCCGTTTTCCATGTTCCAAAAAAAAAACCCGGTTCAGGGCAAAATGTTATTCCAAGATGGCGATTATATAAGAAGCTAGAGATCACGTAATTTTACGGCAACATATTTGAAATATAAACCATGCATGCATGATTGCATATTTCCTTTCCATCTTGGAATTCCAAAAATTACCCTTTTTCAAATGGGTGCATAATTTACCTTGGCTTATGTTCTTGGAAAATTTCAGTTTTCTTGGTTCTTTTTTCACGATAAACCTCAAGTCATCGTCACTGAACGGTAAACGAGAACACATCATGGCGTAGAGTATGACTCCCATACTCCATACATCTGAAGCGGGCCCTCTGTACTTCTCCCCCCGAAGGATCTCGGGACTGCAGTATGCATATGATCCACAGAACGTTTCGAGGTGCGGGCTTGAATAGGTATTGGTTGCAAAACCGAAATCTGTAGAAAAAGAGACATCAACTTTTATGCATATAGTATGAATATATCGCATGCAAAATGTTTACGTAATCATTAGGATGGTATGATTATGTAGCAAACTGTATGGGATCGGTTGTACCCGGGGAGGGGGAGACGGGGAGGGGTATGTTCATCGTATCTCTTAGTGGTAAAGATCAGCGATTTGATATCTTTTAGGATATTGAAATGTTAGCATTTTCTTGGTAGATAATCGCACGGCCGTACCTTTATGAGGTTGAAATCAACAAGGCTTTAACAGTTATTTTAATCGGTGCGTACCTTTTTGGGGCCGTTTTCAAAACCTCCGCCGATCACCCTTGTATCACCCGTAAATGTAATAACAACCGTAAATGTAATACCCACCGTAAATGTAATAAAAATCAACCGTAAATGTAATACCCACCGTAAATGTAATAACTATCAACCGTAAATGTAATAACCGACCCCACCGTAAATGTAATAAAATTTAACCATAAATGTAATAATCGAAACCCACCGTAAATGTAATAACATTCAACCGTAAATGTAACAAGTGTTTATATTGTCATTTAACTGAACTTCAATACAGCATTGCATAACAATTAGTATTCCCTCCTTTACTTTAAATGCATGAACACGTGACATTATGACGTCAGCAACTAAAGGGAATATCTCTTTTTTTTCTTCCAAAGTGATCTTGAACTTCTGTTTGATATAAATGGTGAATGGGAATGCTGAATGTACTGTAGTGATTGTGAGTACCCTGTTATATTGGTAAACAATATAAGGCTTGTACAAAACTTTCAGCTTTTAATTAGCATCTACATAAAATGATATTTTTACATAATTTTCAAGTACGAATGCAAATTAAAACACGCGAGTAGCCGAACTATCAGTAGGATGAATAATGGGAAACTGAAAATGGGACTCTCAGTAGAAATGTGCAACGAAAAGATAGGAAAAAGAAACACAGTCAAGATAGAGTCAGTGATCAGAACGGTTTTTACTTTTGCACTTTGGGAGTTTTGGGATTCGAATCCCGTCCTGAATTGAGGCTTTATTTTTTCTCTGATTCCTTTTAGTTTAAATCCAGTGTCTCGGCCATGCTTGTAAATATCTAGCTGGATTACCTTCTTGCAATTTGAGAATCTTCAGTTATGAAAAGCTGCCGAGTTACCTGCCGAGTCACCTGTAATATTTATACATGAACCCTTACGAAATAATTTTTTTTAAATTGAAATTGCATAAGAGGCTGGAGAAATATTATTGAAGCCCACAGAGCTCACATATTATGTAGGACGTCTTTCTATAAGGTGTCACGGAGTGCCGGTCTACGCATGTGCATGTCGCGGGAAATATTATACATATTTTACAGATCTTTAATTCTTCCAATTATGCACTATACATTTCCCCTTTGGTTGATGACGTCATGACGTCACAATGCTGTATTGCAATGTTGTATTAAAGTTCAGTTAAATGACAGTGTAAACACTTGTTACATTTACGGTTGAATGTTATTACATTTACGGTGGGTTTCGATTATTACATTTATGGTTAAATTTTATTACATTTACGGTGGGGTTGGTTATTACATTTACAGTTGATAGTTATTACATTTACGGTGGGTATTACATTTACGGTTGATTTCTATTACATTTACGGTGGGTATTACATTTACGGTTGTTATTACATTTACGGGTGATACAACCCTTAGCACTTGGACAAAGGGAGAACCCCCAACCCCCCGGATTTTGTTTGCTTTTAGCTAGAGTGTGATGGTACATACGTGAAGTTACGACCTGTGATATTGACCAATAAATGTGCACATTATATGATTGCTATATTTCAATAATATACACTGAGTATTGACCTACCTGTTACCTTGATACGTCCTTTGTGATCGAGCAGGATATTTTCACATTTAAGATCACGATGAACTACTGATTCTTTATGGCAGTATGCTATCGTAGCAAGGAACTGACAAAACAGTGCACGAGCATCATTCTCGCTGAGTATACTTTTACTGTTGATGTAATCCAGTAAATCTCCTCCTTCAGCTAGCTCAAGTACAAGGTAAACTTTGATATCGGTTTCTATCGCTTCGTAAAGTTTAACCTTAAAAAAAAGGTTTATAGATTTTAAAGAGAGCAAAACAAACAAAGCAAAACAAACAAAACCCACAACAATAAACAAACAAAGAGAGCAAAACAGACAAAAACAACAATAAACAAATAAAGCAAAAACAAACAATAAACAAACAAAGATTGAGAGCAAAACAGACAAAAATAACAATAAACAAACAAAGAGAGCAAAACAAACAAAGCAAAACAAACAACAATAAACAACTAAGCAAACAAAGCAAAACAACAATATACTAAACAAACAAAGCAAAACAAACAAATAAAAACAACAGAAAGAGACAAAACAAAAAGACAAACAAACAAAAATAATTTGAAGTATGAAAATTAAATATTGCATATTGAAGAGCGTAACTAAATGTATTCCAGTGTGGTTTTGAAAATTGTTGGTAAACAAGACAACAATGACCATATATAATACACAACATGCATTTTGTTCTTGTAATGCGCTTTTCACTAGCTAGCTATGAGGTATTTCGGCACTTTGCTTTTTTTGTGTGAGAATTGTTGTATATTTGAAATCCTACAATCATCGTTAATTTATGGCGCCGAAAATATTATATGGCAGAAAATTTAAACAAGTTTCATTACGGCAAAAAAATAGAAAACCATCTATTTAATAGTATTTCATTGTATTAAAACAATTTATCATGAAAATGAAAATCATTACATGTACAAAAGAACGTCTTATTTGTTGGTGTGTCACACCGTAAACTGTACTTACTACATTGGGATGATTTAACCGATGCATGATCTGAATCTCCCGTGGTAAGAACTTATAGATGTAATCCTTAGGTGCTTTACGCTTATCGATGACCTTGATGGCGACATTGCAGTTGTGTTTTTTCGACTTGGCGAGTTTGACTTTAGCAAACGCTCCCTCTCCGAGCGTCGAAATTATTGCATATCCATGAACTTCTAAGGTTGTTTTGCGGCCTTGTTTTTGCGGTACCCATGCGTCATGTTTTTTGACCAGCTTGATTGTGCCCTTGCTTGGGACGCTATATCGAGTTGTCATACTTGTTTTTGTTTTTCAATATTTTTTTTTCTTCCCATGCGATTCCAGGGAATTAGCGTGTTTAAAATTTAACTTTAGAACGAGATTACATTCTCGAACTAGAACTGAAGTCTGCGCGCGACAGTGTTACCGTCATCGCACCAACTCTATTACGTCATAATAGTAATTGAAGATGACGTCATAAAAGGCTTGTGTGATGTGTAAATATATATACCGTCTTTTGAAAACCGACTACGCGACTGGACCGAAATGGAGTATGGGTAGAAAGCCAAACAATGTTTCCAACTTTGAAACTTAAAAATCTTTAAAATACTATTTTGCTAGCGAATTTTCGTATTTATCTATACGTATCGTATCTTGTTTTTCTAACTTCCGTGAGTTAAATTTGAGGATATTTCAAATACGGTTCAAGCGCTGACTTGATTGAAGCTTTTTAAGGTACTCAAACAAAATGTCAAAGTTGGGTATATTCTGGCAAACTTTGCGCTCAAAATTCTACTTATTTACCATTTAAGTCTGCATTCAATACTGAATATGCGTTATAATCTGAGGCCTGACCGCAGTTGTGCCGGGAGATAATCCCCTGCTCTTTTCGAATAGCACTGAACAGGATCTTTTACGTCCACCTTATATAGGAATTAGAGTGAAGGCAGACGGGACCTCCGGATTTACGTCCTTATCCGAGAAGACGAGGCACTGAGAGAGAGAGAGTGAAGTGTCTTACCCAAGGACACAACATAATCGCCCGGACCGGGAGTCGACCCCAGACCATTAGGCCCGGAATTCTGTCCCCTGACCACTAGACCATCACGTCTCTCTGTACACAGTCATGCTTCAGTATGCTAACTCGATGCAATAAATGGTGAGAAAGTCACTATTTGCCGAAAAAGAACTCAATTCAGACTCTAATCCTAAACAGTGCACGGAGCGTCGATTTGTGTGATTTTATAAAAGAAATACTGGTAGAAAACTAAGCCTGCGTAGCGGCTCTAGGGTTTGGGGGGAGAAGGGGAGGGAAGAGGAAAGAAGGGAGAAAATCAGCAGTGCTCTATCGAGTTTTAAATATGGGGAACTCAGATGTTGTACAGTGCACGAAATTTTAATATTAAAACTAGATAGAGTAGGCAGCCTCGTTTTCTGTTTCTTCATTATTATCCATGGTAAATGATATTAGCTTTCAAAAATTCCTCAAACAGACTAGTTGGGCTGCCTGTGGATTGGCTCCAGTCTCTTTTATACTAAAGTATTAACAGTAAGGGGTGGACCATTTGAGGGGTGGATGATTTGGTCCGTGCAGGAATTTTTTTTTAGCTCGCTGGCATGCGCACGGAATTTATTTGATAAAAATGCAAAGATTTAAATGGCGAGACGTTTAATTTCGAGTGCTAATAGGGGTCTGTTTACGCAGGCTAGTGCTCCCTTGATCCCTAAAATGCCCGTGCTCCCTTGATTCATAAAATCCCTGGGAGGGGCTCAATAATATTTGAATTACTCCTTTCTCCTCTCCTGAGCGTTTTATTTTGGTTAGGTCCTCTTTGCCACGGGCCTTTGGTCACCAGATCCCTGGTTGAGCTTTCTAACGAGTTATTTGATTGGCCATACAATTCTGGTGACGTCAAAGGTAGGCATTCCCGGGGGGGGACTCCCTTAGAAAATGTATAGGGGTGCTCGACGGACCTTTTAGGGTCGAAAATAAGCCCCTCGCGTACCTTTTAGGGTCTCGAACTGGCAACGTACGTTTTAGGGTCATTTTTATACATATTGAAAATTTTTTTAATGTGGTCGTAGTTCTAGGGTCTGAAATCAGTATCTGGGTTAATTTATGCGTACCTTTTAGGGTCATGTCGAGCACCCCTGTCCATTTTTTAAGGGAGATTCTCCCCCCCCCCCCCCCCCCCCCACCCCCGGGTAGTCATTGCCCTTTTGTCCACGCCACGCTGCATACAGCTAGACGCTCAAGCCATGCAGACACTCGACTGGCTCCAGGCCAAAATACGTGGGAAGACTCGTATTGCGTGACGACACAAAGGAGCGGCTACACAGGCTACGTACAGGCCAATAAACTAGAAACATGATACAGGAATAGAAATATCGCTTGCAGATCAATTCTTCATGTAAGCTGGGTTTTGCTGATTTTAAAGGTGAGAATAATATATCCTTACTGTGTTCAAATCACAATAACAAAACTTAGACCACTATAACTGTGCTACGGAATATTTTGATATTGAAATTAGGAGTTTTGTTACCATTACCCTGGATGCCAGAGGTTTGAGGATTTTTTACGATTTAAAGTAGTTTCTAGGACTATTTTGTATGTATTTTGTTCCGCGACTCGACCATCGTCGCTTCGCGAGTCGTATTATTCGTATTATTATAAAGAAAATAAGCCCCTACGGGTATGATACCGTATCTTTGGATATGCAATTTGAAGATCATGACCAGCGAAAAAGACAGTCAAGGCAGTCAACGTATGTTTGCCAGTGTCCCTTAAAGAAAGAATAAATGAAAAACTCAAAATACGGTCAAGGTTTATGAAATACTGCTTGATTCGTGTGTTCCTTGAATTCAATATTAGCATAGGAAATACAGTGATTAATACCAACCCTTTGAATCCTTCGAGAAGAATTAATATATTATGTATTTTGATGGCTTTAACCAAGAACGTAGCAAGTATTTCCTTTTAATACTGAATGCATTTACAGTTACTCAGTGGAAGTTTAATAAACAAAGAAATAATTATACCAAATATGAGCTTCAGAAGTACAACGTACAACACTCGTATATGTCATTTGGACTGGACTATGGACTGGACGGACTTTTGATTTTTTTATTATTATTTCAAGTAAGGTTATGTTTCTAAATGGCATATTAGGGTAGATTGCATATATACATACATACATCTACAAAACATACATTCAAACATTGATTATGTCAATCATTAATTATTTCTTAAGTTAAATTTAAATCTATTTCACGTTGACTTTGACAGAAAAGATGTTGTCATTTCATCTATTTGTTAAGCACATGCCTCGTTCTCAAACCATCTTTGGTTTTTGTGGTGGTTTTCCACGAGTGTTCTTCAGCACACAGTCAGAATCTGTCGCAAAATATGACATCTTCTCTCATCTGAAGCCTGAAGACATTTCTCCTAAAAGTAATGATGCCATTGCTGGTCGAAAGTGGCTGCCAGGATCGCAGGGAAAAGGCTTCCCACAATACCTTGCAAAGCCAAAGGAAGATTTTCCGCATGCACTCCAGTTGCAAAACGCTGGCCTCAAGTACAGCAGACAAGACTTGGTTTCTATTTGTCGACGAATAATTGAAAATGATTTGTCCAAATATGGCACTATACTTTTCCGTGGGTTACCGCTGACTACTACGGAAGACTTTGCAGACTTTTCTTTCAGTCTTGGATACAAGGCAATGGATTATACAGGAGGGTCGGCAAACCGTAAGGTGGTGAACAAGAAAGCTAATGTGTATACAGCAAATGATGATCCTTCCTCTTATACTATTGAACTCCATAATGAATTGGCATATGCCCCTGTCTACCCCAGAAAGGTTAGTTTTGCTCAAAATTGAAACTCATTGTCAATCTCTTCTTAGCACAATCAATTAATGGCTTAACTATAAGCACTTTTTTATGCACAAATCCTTAATAATAAAAAAAACATCTAGTGTAGGTTGGAATCATTGTATAAAAAAGTAAGAGTCATAAACATCAACAGATACCACCATAGAAAATGGAAAAAGTCATGGTACATTGCCAAGAATAAGGAAACACTATCAAATAGAGATAGTGGTAGAATTTTACCACAACAATACCATCCACTTATTCATAAATGATAACATTAACATTTTATATTTTTATTCTTATTCGTTTTTATGTTTTATTTTAATCAAACACATGTAAAATTCCCTTCATTTCGATAGCTTTATTTTTTTTGATGTCTACTAAGAATGGCATGCACGCATTTTTATTAGTTTTTTGGCCGTTGTAATGATGATATCAAACATCCCTGAAGATGGGCGCTTAGCCCGAACCGTCAGATTTAAATTAAATTTAAATTATCTATGGTGATTCTTACTTCTTTATACAATAAAAAACATGTAAATTCTACATACACTCATTTAAAAAAACGGTGCCAAACTTAAGCATCAAGCGACAGGACTGAAATGAATGCTGGTTTTGTACTGGTAATGTACTGAAAACAGATTTGTTATCAGCAGAATTGATTGTAACACAATAACAAGCATGTGAAAATACTGACAATAAATAGTACAGTGGTACCTCTATTAGGCGGCCACAATAAAAAGTCCCAAATCTATTCCTATACCTATTCTATACCTCTATTCAGGGGCCAACCTATATTAAGCGGCCACTTTGGAAAGTCCCAAGGTGTCCACTTAATAGAGGTACCACTGTACTTTAGAAAACAAGACTGATTTCAATACATTACCAGCTCAACACCAGCATTCATTTTGGTCATGGTTTGATGCTTGTTGCTTAAAGTAGTGACAATAAAGATTTTTGAAAGGAGTGTATACTAAATGACACTTATGTCACCATGGACGTTGTATGTTTTTGTTGCATATTTGGTATTTTGCATCCTCAAACGTTTTTAAGCGGTTCTCCAAAGGATAAGCATCCAATTGGCCTTTTCCAAAATGAGTAAAGGACTGGATACTAGCTTCTCTAATTAATGTATTAAGAAATGAACCTCATAATATAAAAGAGCAGATCAAGATATGTAAGTTTCCTGAGATTAGGTGCTTTTGGTTGGATATTGAGTGAGTTACAGCCATTCAAAACTGCCCAAAATTACAACAGGCGTCCTTCCAAACCTTACATTTCCTTCTATTTTTAGGCATTTTTATGAGGCTGTATCTTGGTCAGAATACAACCAAATTCAACCAAAGTCAGGAATCTTACATATCTTGATGTGCTCTGTTTCTTAATTACATTAAAATGTTAAACTAGTATCAAGTCCTTTACTTGTTTTGGAAAAGGCCAATAGCTGTTATTACAGTTATATGCAAATGATTTTGAACAATGGGTTGAAGTTGAGGCTTTCGGGCGAAAAAAAATAGGTTTGCCCGAAAGCCTCGATTTGAATCCATGGTTTGAAATCATTTGCATATAACTGTAATAACAGCTATTGCGTACACACAGCTATTGAGCCGTTGTCGCAGCCGTAACTATAGCTATACAGTCAACACTCCCAAGGCTGCAAAGGATGTCGGTATTTTGTCTCTTGTTTACACTAGGTACTAGGTTGTTTGAGTTTATGATATATATACACGAATTTCAAAAAGCGTTGTCTCAATCAAAGTCTGTCCAAACTCTGCTGCCTGCAAAGGATGTCGGTATTTCTTTTGTTGTTGTCAATTTATTCATAGCATATTTTGGTTGTAAGTGTTTGTGTTTTATGACGGTCACCATGCATAAGATGTTGCTGCAGATCGTGTAGTAAATCACAAATTATGCTGTGTAAACTGTTGGTAGGTCAGGTTGAAGCGGGAAAATTTTCATTAAACTATGATAAAAATAACGAACACTAGCGACATAAGCATAAGCAACATACGCAGACTCAGTTTGGCTTTGCTCATTAGCCGCACTGTCTTTTCTCACACCTTAACGAGAAATGCTTCACTGAGTCTGTGTATATATGTTGCTTATGCTTATTATTTTTGACATAGGTGTATATCCAATATATGTCTTCTTGCAGTTGTTGTTCTTCTGTCTGGAGGAGCCTGGTGAGGGTTGTGGTGGCTATACACTGCTTTGTGACGGCAAGCAACTGTTGAACAAGATTAATCCTGACATTATGAAAAAACTGGAAGAAAAACAAGTACGATACTGGTATCGTGTCCCTCATGAAAACAACACTGATTACAGATCATGGCAAGATATGTTTAATACTTCAGACAAGAAGGTGAGAGCTATGATTTTTCACTTGAGCACATGCATTGAAAACACAAAATAATACCGAAATGTTTCTTTTGCTTTATCGGCTCGACTGCATGATGATCGATGATGATGATGATATGGTGATGATTATGTTTATGATGATAGTGCCAGGTCATGTTGATGTTGATGGTAATGTTGATGGGAATAGTGATGGTTGTTGATGATCGATGATGATGATGGTGATGATTATGTTTATGATGATAGTGCCAGGTCATGTTGATGTTGATGGTAATGTTGATAGGAATAGTGATGATGATTGCTGATGATGATGATGATGGGAATGGATGTATAACATTATGAAATAATTGACATAATTCGCGCTCTCTATGACTCATTAATTGTATCCTAAATATTGTATAAAGGAATAATAAAATATTTGAGATACTACATGCGTCTTGATTGGCTGGCTGCTGTGTTTATATCAGAGATACGCTTCGCATTTCGTCACGACTTCACTGTTGCTCTACAAGTACAGCCCCCAGCGTGTTTATATCACAGTATATAGACAAGCGCGCCGTCAAGTTAGTCACTTTGTAAATTAAAGCACTCTCATTTTGCGACTCACAGTAGTCCCCTTCACAGTTCCCTCTGCCATCTTGAAAAGTAGCCGGGCCTTTGCATCGAAGCGAGACGAACGTTAAGGTATTAAAAGGTCTCTATCTCTATCATTGCAATCTCAACGTGCGTCTCGCTTCGATGCAAAGGCCCGGCTACCTTTCAAGATGGCGCAGGGAACTGCGAAATACGATTTTACAAATTGACACCAAACCTTTCGGAAGACCATATATAGACCATTGTGTTATAGAGTACTTGGGAATTTGAAGAAGACTTGAGGAGCTTTGAGAAGTATTCCGCCACGCTTCCTTCTTTCACCTAATTCTCCTCTCATAATTTGCAAATTCCCGCGTGTTCTATCACTCGCTGCCTCGTTTCTATTTCTTCAATATTGCAAGATCGTGACGAGGGATGTTTTCTCGTATTTTGATCCCTGATCCCTTGATCCAACAATTTATTCATACGATCCCGATCCTTAACTATAGATCTTCTGTGATCCCTAATTCCAACTGATTCGGACTATGTGATTCCCGATCCCAGGCATGTAATCCCTGATCCCACATCCCACATCCCTCGTCACGACCCTGATATTGCTTTTCATTCCATCAGATTGTCGAGCAGTTCCTTGCAAAGGATGGTTTTGACTTTTCCTGGGATCCTAAGGATGAGAGCCTTGAATTCTGGATAACCCGTCCAGCGTTTATTACCCATCCTGACACGCGTGAAAAGCTCTGGTTTAACCATGTGTACAGAAAGCACATATCCACGCTGACAGAGTCCCCAATGTTTCCTAGCAACGAACAAAAGGACCGTGTTTACATACATAATAGTTGCTATGGCGACGGTTGTGAAGTTGAACCAGACGATTTGCAGCACATACGGGCCATGGCTTGGGAATGTACAGTCGGGTTCCAGTGGAAAACTGGTGATGTATTGGTCGTTGATAACTATCTGGCTCTACACGGAAGACTTGGTTTCAAAGGAAACAGAAAAATATTAGCGAATTTATTGGCTAATTAGAAATAGTTAAAATGGTGTTAGATACTGTAAAGAGAGCATAGGAGAGGGAAACGCGCGCCTTGTGAATTCCCAGTTGTGGTATTTTTATAGTAACTTAAGAAACTGGTAGTTCAATGTTCGCCTTATTATCCAGCTACCGTGCTTATGAGGCGATGTTAGCAAAAAGCTCCTAAAATCTAAGGCGATATATATATATATATGTAAGGCGATCTTGGGCGATCTCATGACCCGGAGTAGGTCTATTATATTATATGATATTATGGTCTTTCTAAGCAACATGTTTTGTTAAAATTGCAGCATACAATCAGAAGCGGCATCTTTTTGCGCTTGGAGAATGGAGGAATTTTGAATGCACGGAAACTACTTAAGTTTAAAAGTAATAGTTATTTTGTAATATTGTTTTAGCTTGCTGATTTATTGAATAATTTTAGAGGTTACACTGTGTAGCACAGTTCAGCAACTTCTAATGATTTCAAAGAGGAACGTCGGGACAACGCGAGAATGGATTGTAAAGTAATCTCGTAGTTGCTATATAGAACATGCAAGAACATGTGTCTTATACAACTTGACTTCTAACACATTATTGCAAAGAGACTATAAGTAAGGAATACACCATAATATAAGCACAATATCAGGGGCGGATCCATTTGTCAGGGGGTGTCCCAACTCCAAATGAAGGGCTATTTTAATTAAGGTGTTAGGGGGTGTCTGGTCCCTAAATAGGGGTAATTGCGGCGCTAGGGGTGTGTCCAGTGCCACTAGGGACATACCCCTTAGATCTGCCCCTGCATATTACATGACGTTTAGAACTGATTGGAAAACTACTCAACTGACAGACATTTTTCTTTGTCTTTAATAAAGAAAGGGAAAGTTAAAAAACCCAAGCCATTCAAGAAGAAATAGGAAAACAAACAAAAAGATGGCTTTTAACCTGTGAAACTAGACTTGCAGACGACCGTATAATATATGAATAATTTATAGATAACTTAATTGATCGTTGTAACGTAGTAAAAAGATTTTTAAAAGATCTTCATTTGCTTTTACGTCGTAAATTTGTCATAATCTTTTCATTGTATTTTTAAACATTTGAAATATAAATTCACGCTATATATAACTGCTTTTTAAAACATGATTTTATTGTAAAAGTGCAATCAACTAATATATAAAACGTATTCACAATATGTGCTTTTACATTGTTTTACATTTAATCTTAAATGTTTGTATGGTGTACCTTATTTGTACTAATTTTCGCGGGCACTTAATTTTCGCGGGCACTTAATTTTCGCGGGCACTTTATTTCGCGAAATCGGAACAGGCATATTTCGCGGGAATTTAATTTCGCGTTTTTGCCAGAAAAAAAGTTTAGGGGCATTGTTTTATTTTTTGCGTAAAGTTTTTTTCGCGGGTCTTTTTAAATTGCGAAATAAAGACTCTTGTCATAATTTTGTCGTTGTACTTTTTAAACATTTGAAATGTAATTCACGCTATGTATAACTGCTGTAACATCATTTTATTGCAATCAATTAATAGATAAAACGTATTCACAATATGTTTTATACATCTACTTCAAAAAACGTAGAATACTGAATACAAAATGCATTTTGGGTCATGTAATATTATTTAAAGTAAAATAAATTAAAATTATTTGTTTTATTCTTAGTGCATTTCCATTCAAAATAATATCAACCTAGTTATGGGGAGTTGATGTGAATTTGCTTGTTATTGTCTCTTTTACCTGATTATAATTGTACTTTTACTTTAAAAAATGTATAATAAAACAATTATTGAATTCGGTTTTCGCATGATATCGTAAATTATCAAGACCTTGAGTCAGTATTATCTGCCTCAGCCAGGAGGCTTCGGCAGATAACACAGACCTCGGTCTTGATAATTTACAATATCATACTCAACCTCATCCAATAATTGCTTTATTATAGTTGTTTTAAATTTTGGTTTATACATATATAATATTTTTTCATATGCATAACATATATGTCTTCAAGTTAGTCTGCCATCATACGAGCCATGATTTTTCTTTCACCAGTATAACTCAATCTACCATGAAGTGCATCTAGGTTGTCTAGAACAAGCATGTCGCCTGTCTTCCACTGAAATGCATAGGTACTGTGCCACATGCATGCACGAATATGTTGAATGACTTCAGGCTCAATGGGACTGCCATCTCCATATGTAGTATTCCACGTATACACTGTATCAAGCTTGTCTTCGCCAGGGTACATGGGTGACTCTATCAAACCAGATTCATGACTAATATGCACAGAGCTGAACCAAAACTTCTCTCCTGTAACTGGGTGTGCCTTGAAGACAGGAAGAGTATTCCAGAATGTCACCGTGCTTTTCTTTTCATCACATGAAAACCCATAACCACCTTTTTCCAGATATTCTTTGGCCTCCTGCAATAGAATAGTATGAACAAATTAATTAAAAAAGTAGTATGGTTATGAAGAATTGAAAATTGGAGGAGTTAAAATATTGGGTTTAGAGCAAAAACACTATCCCTGAAATAAATCAAATTGGTATTATGTATAACAGCTCTAGCCTGTGCTAGTATACGTATCAGGGCGCTCTCGGGGATTGGGATGGGGATGGAGTTCCCCTCGGAAGACCTGATCCTCAGGCTATAACAGCTCTTATTTAGTGACTATTCATCATCATGAAAGACAAGTAAGTTAATTGTGATTGTATTTGATGTTTCTGGTTGAGTGACAGTGACTTAATAGTCCCTAAATAAAAATGTGATCTATTTTGTTTAGTTAAGTTTTTTCCCCGCTCTAGCTATAATAATTATAGTGTTAACACAGGAAATAGATGGGATGATGAAATATCAAAACTAAAATGAGAGTATGATGATGGGGTACATAAATCTCATACCCAGAGCTTGTCTTTGCTGGCCTACAATCATGTGCAAAATTGTTTTTCATGGGCGTTTTTGTTTGCGTTTAAAAATATATGCAAAATCTATCAATTTGATGTGCAAACCCCCTACCCCCTAAGCAATGTTGATTGGTCTTTCAAATGACAACCGTTTCACATTCCCACAATTCAACATTGAAACGGGGGAGAGGGGGAAACGGAAAAATGATGTTGAAATATTTTTCATGTTAAAACCAGATAATGTCCCAATGTATTTTGAATATGATTGTAGATGAGAGTTTTGTGCTTCAAATATTAGAATATGTACTAGTATGTGAGAGATACTTTAGCTCCTGCAGAGAGAGTCCTACCTGGATGCTCAAAAGGGGTGGAGCTGGTCACCTAAATACCCCCTTAAATCTGTGCCTGGATAATGTCATAATTTACAAGCATTGCCATTTGTGAACAATAAAAGACGAAGTCAAGGTTATTATTCACCGATATTCACTGAGCCTGAGGTGAATAATTACTGTATAAATACTGTTCATTTCTTAAAACGAGCGAAACGCTGAAGGTGATTATCAAGAAAAATAGGACATTTCTCTACCAATAGTCCTTTTCACAGTTCCGTTCAGTGACCACAAATAACATTTCCAAGTCGACGTTAGCGTTGTTGCGCATAGCAAAACTATAATTTATCATGTGCAACAACGGGAACCTCGACTTGGAACTATCATTCGTGGTCACTGAACTGTGAAAAGGACTATTGTCACGCATGATTTTCTATAATCACTCGTGTTAATTATACATACCTGAATATTTTCAGTATTGAAAGTCTGTTGCCAAGACTGGTAGCTTGATTTGGATTGATCTGGCAAAGTGTTGATGTAGGTGACCTCCTTTTCTTCTAATTTCTTTATGATCTTAGGATCCAGTCTCTTCATGAATTCTTTGCTGTCACAGATCACAGTAAACCCACCACATCCTTCAGGTGGTGCTTGCAAACAGAAGAATATCAGCTAAAAGAGATAATATAATAATATGTGCAATATTAGAAAGCTTTGAAAATCAATAAATAATTAAGTGTCTTATTTGCTAGTGGCAATTGTTATAGGTTCTACTCATTGTATTTTACCTTTCTGACTGGATCAATTGGTAAATATCCCAGTTCATTGTGCAGCTCAATTGTAAACTCTGGAGGTTCGTTACTTGCTGTGTAAACTAAAGCCTCGTCGTCATGAAGGTCTTTATCTCCAGCCCCTCCACTGGGGTAACTCATAGGTTTAAATGGCAATGCTTTTGAAAATTCAGCAATAGCTTCATTGCTAGTCAGGGGGAGGCCACGCAAGACCATAGCTCCATGTTTAGGCAAGTATTTATTGATGACTTGGCTGGCTTTCTTTGCCCAGTCAGACAAGCTATGCTTATTATTAGGCAATACTTCACATGCAAAAGGAAACCCTTCTTTGGCCTTGTTGAGATATTTTGGGAAGCCTTCTCCTTGAGAGCCTGGCAGCCATTTACGACCAGCAATGTTATACTCTTGTTTTGGAGAAATCTCTTCAGCTGTAAGTTGCTTGAAATGACTGTCTGCTAGAGATGCAAAGCGACAACGGGACAAAGAGAGGTTACATCTTAGTGACACAGATGATCTTCTAATGAGAACACTAGTAGCCATAAATCTTGATTTATCTAAGATGTAAACATTCATCATCAATTCTTATCTATTCAAATATATGCATTCATTTGATTTATTCATTCAAGAGCAGCTATCAGTAAAAATCAAACATTGTGCGCCACGTTTTTATTTCACTCATAGGTTACTGGTAGGCTTTAATGTAACAATAATTGCTGGGTAGTTAAAAAAAAAAATTGATAAAACTGAATTATTTTTGTCTAAATTTGATAATTATTAATATATACACAAATTCTGACAGCTTATTGCCAAAAAATTAAATATCCAATGTCGATTATGTATGTTATAGCTTAGTAAGATAATCTAGTGTCTAGGTTTGTATAGGGTAGTAAGACACAGGCACAAAGCGACAAGTTGCTGCGATAAAACGCAGTTACAGTGACATATTTCTAGTTCAAATACATTTCTATTCCCTCCCCTTTGTTTCCAGTCTTTCTTCATCTCTATTCTTTGAAACAGGAAGCCCAAAAGTAAAAAAGGAGTTGCCCCCAGAAGAGTCTAGTCTTCTGTTTCAAATATCAACACAGGAAACCAACCATCAGCCCAAGCTCTTGATCTGTGGTGCTGTGTGACAATCGGCAACATAATTTAAGTGTAATCAACTTTTAAATTAAAAATTAAATTAAAGAATTGTTGAGTGGCTGTATTTATCTTCATTGGACAAAGAAAATTTCATCCAAGTCAATTTCAATCGTGATTTCACTTCCTCTACTGAACATGCTGAAGAAATGACTTCACATTTCTTGATGTCAAAAATCTATTTTTGAGAGAGCTTATATACTTATATAGCTTTATTTATAGTCCGCGAGTCCAGTCCCATTTTGAGTCCAGTCTTGATTTTACAATATGCCGCCCCTCGATCAGCAATCCACCAGCATACCACTGTCAATAAATTCGTGTCCTCACGCAACGCATTGTCGGGTATAGTCTCTTTGGCAGCCGTTTTTAGGGGCACAGGAAGCCCAACACTAAGATCGAGACTTACATAGCATGCAGGGCAACATTTTCTAGGCTGATAGTCGTATTAAAAACATGAATAGTGGCGGGCAAGACGTTGGAAACTTTTCAGTATTTGAAAGTTACAGTAAAAGTGCGGAAACCCTAAAACACTATCGGTCAACCAGAAACATCAAATATAAAGCAAACAATATTTTGATTTATAATACAACTGTATGGGAGGTTTTATGGAATCTTTTTTTGACGTCACACACTGGCCTCGGCTCGAGTCTGGCCGTCAAACTGGCCGCCTTGCACTTGTTCACATCGATGCCAACTTTATCATGTTTTGATGAAAAAAATTGCCTAAAACGATGTTGTGATTCTCAAAAATCAGAAACAGTGGAAAAACAAAAGCACAATCTGTCACATGAATAGGACTTGAGGACATTTTATGCTACTAACGAAAAAAGAAAGAAAAATATCAACACACCATCTTCGTGAAATGAATTAGCAATGGAGAAAAAATCTTCACAAATCATAACAAAATGCCATCGGATTTTCACCGGTCATCCAAAGCAGTTAGGTAATATACATAAGTCAAATTCAAGAAGTTAATTTTGTTTGTAAAGTGAAGTAAATGTTTTTAAATTTACACGAATGTGTCTTGTACGACTGAATTTCAATATGGCGAACGTGACAAAAAGGACTTGTAGGCTTCGTGACAGACTCAAAGACTGTGTAAAAACTCAGTTTTATAATTGAGATATCAAAAAATTTATTTGGAAAATAAAGTAAAATACCTAAAACTTGCTATCTTGATGTTCAAAATTTTACTTAATACGAAAAAGACTAAATAATTCTGCACTTTTTACACTTTGCCGATAGTTTCATAAAAACTTTGACGGCCAGCAAAATACGTCACAAAAAAACCTCCCATATGTGATTAAACTTACAATATTACACAGTAGCAATTTTATTTCATTTATAAGTTTACAGTGCTTTCGCTCTCGTCAACAACAACTGCAGTGAAGTATTAAAGCGATCACATTCAAGAGACATTCAAAAGGGGGCGTGATGAAATCCACTCAATTCGTACACATCACTTATATACCATAATCTTGCTTAAAAATTGTAGTAGTCCCAAAATAAATATTCCAACATCTTCCCTATCTATTCACGGACATTTGTGTGTATTTTCAAGTGTTGTCATCAAATTGCCGCTCTGTTATGAGCACATTTGTAAACAACTTTGATTCGTCCGCTGAAATCAACGACTGGAACGTTTACGGCCAAATCAGACAACTTTTATCTTTAATAACTTCGCAATAAATCCTACTTGTCAAATTGGTGCCAAAAATAGTTTTAAAAGTTAAAATAGAAATAACACACGGAAGTGATTTTGATTGATTGTGTATAAATATTTGTATCTCAAAAGTGGGAATTTCAATGACTTATTGTAATCTCAAAAGCATTTGTGTATTTGAACTGATTATACAGACACGTACGTGCATAGTTGTAAACAATGCATAAATCTAAGTAACACTTACCTTTAAGTAACACACACAACCGTACAAAAAGCACTTTTTCTTAGCTAACGGCCTGAATGAAATAGCGAAGCAATGACGACTAGAGGGCTCAGATAATACGCAGTATCAGAGTCCTCGTACTGGTTAAACTCGTTCACAACTGGTAATACTAGACTTGTAATTCAACGCCTTACTACTCATAAATGTTTGTTAGCGACAGACCACTTGATATTTCAATAGCTAACGGAGAAGACCATATGTAATAACAGAGGCCCGTACTGGTTAAACTCGTTCACAACTGGTAATACTAGACTTGTCACGCAACGCCTTAACTCCTCATAAATGTTAGCAATTGACGTTTCACCACAGGCAGCCCAGGCTCTTGATTATCAATTAATATATTAGCAGCTTTTCAATAACTATATTAAAAATACAGTTGACTCTCTCCTAACGACCACTCTCGTAAGCAACCATCTCCCGCAAGCGACCACTCTTTCAATTTCCCGTTTTGTTTCCCATATATAAACTCTGTAAAAAACTCTCTTGTTAGCGACCACTCTCGTAAGCGACCACGACCACCTGTAGGGTTCAAGTTTTGGACATTTTCATTGTTTTTCCTCTCTCTGCGACCACCCCATGACAGATCCCTTCAATAAACACAAAAAACTTACTTGTGTTACCCCCAATGTTATTTATTGTATTCAATGTACTTTATGTAACCAGCTGTAACCAGAAGTCAACAAAGACAGCGAAGGAGGAAGTACTTTAAGGCGATGGCTACCTCTCAAGAACCCAACGAAGAAGCAAAGAAAGTCGGTGAAATGTTTGCCGTAAATCCAAAGAAGGATTGCCCTCATGTCCAGCCTTTGGTGTCAAGTGTTGATAATCTACAAATAGACATCACAAGTAGATGCAAGGATTGCGGCAATGTTGGTGAAAACTGGGTGTGTTTGAAGTGTTCTGATGTTTACTGCAGCAGATATGTCCATAGCCATATGGTAGCTCACAACCAGAATGATCCCACACACATGATTGCATTGAGCTTCAGCGATATAAGTGTCTGGTGCTACGATTGTGACAGTTACATCGAGTCACCAGCTCTGAATGCCATAACTAAAGCTGCTGAACTAGCTAAGTTTGAACCACAATCAAAGTGAAGCAATTCTGAAAAGAAAGCCTGGAAGACAATTCTGCATAGCAGTAGATTTATTTATTGGAAATGGAATTCTTTGTGTTTACATAGACTTAATGTGTGCCATCAAAGAGACACATAACTACAATACCAGACTTGCATCAAAATCTTCTCTTTCTTTGCCTCGTGTTAGAACTAATTATGGCAAATTCAATATCCGTTTTAATGGTGTAAAGGTTTGGAATTCCATTGATGAAGATCTTAAAATGCTCAGCAGGCCATTGTTTAAAAAAGAACTGAAAAAAAGACTGATAGATTCTTATGCTAGCTAAGCCTTGTTTTTCTTTTCTTATCTAGTTTTGCTTATAATATTGAATATAATGTACATAATAGACCTCCAATATTGCCATCTATAACTGAAATTATATAATTTCGCATTTGTAAATTTATCTTATTTGTAATAATCAAATACTATTGTGCTATCTTAAGCTGTACATGTATTACCGTCATTTTGTACCTTTTTTCTATTATTTCTATTATTTATTTAATTATCTATTTATTCACAAATTATTCAATTATTAATTAATAATTATCTCCTCTTTCAAAGTAATTAAAACATATTCAATAATATATATTAAGCTAACTGTCAAGTCTAGCCTCTGGCTATTACAGTTAGCTACTACTATTGAATCTGTTTCAATTAAATATTGTTAAATAAAATTGTAAATATATGTAGTAAATAAAGATGAATTGAATTGAATTAATTTATGTCGGTGAAACTGGTAGACGTCTTGGTGATCGTATCCGCGATCACGTTCGTGATATAGGCACGAACGATAACACTAAGCCAGTCTCCCGCCATTTTAATTCTGCTAATCATAACATTAATCACATGACAGCTTTTGGTTTATGTCGTATTACTGGAACTAACAATAACCGTAAATCTAAAGAAATGCGACTAATTTATTCCTTAGGTACACAGCAACTCTTCGGCATGAATGAACAATTCGCTTTCAATTAATTTTTCAATTCTTCAACTCCTCCTACATTTTCTATCGCCTTTTGATTGGTTCATCACTTTTCCCGCTTCTTATTTAAACTCAGTGTCTGTCTTAGTCTAACTCTTTTACTCCGACGAAGGGCTAAAGCTCGAAGCGTCAGTAAAGTTAAGTCAACATTTTTTACGGTGTTATAAATTTCATTATATTACCTATCGAATAAAAAAAATGTAATCCTTTTTCGGGCATAGCCCAGGAGGACACAAAGGGAAACCAAGTCCCATACGAGGTGCCATACAGTGTGTCATTTAATATTATTTTACACAAATGTCATTGTAAATTTCATATTTTATAAACGTTATCATTCTATTAAATGACCTCTAATCTTTTACATGTGCCAGGACGTGTTAAAACTGAATTCCTGCGTTAGCGTTCTCATGGTTTGGGCTTCCTGTGTTAATGTTTTCGTAAGATTCAAGATTAAGATTTATTATGAACACTTTGTGCATTTGAACCCAATGCTTCATTTTTAGAGGATTTGATGCAATAGTAGAAGGTTCAGAAATAACAAGACCCCTAATAACATAAAAAAGTCAAGTGAGTCTCGGTTCGAGGCTATTTTTGGGATACCTGTTGTTTCGTGGTGCATTGTGGTTAATATTAATGGCGGCCAACACGAAATGTTTAGAAGTGTCCGTACATTTGCACAGTTAAGCAACAAGGATTGTATTATTGGCTTTATTCGACCCCTAGTTATAGTGTATAAGCCTGTCCACACTTCGAGATATTTTCAAGCGACAAAGGTTAGTATTTCAAGAGATTTCAAGGTCCTCTTTGATCATCTTTAATGTTTTTTGACGTGCATGACACCGCATTGTTAGCTTTGATAGTAAACTCATATTGACATAACCCATTGCGGCCCGCGACAGGCTTTGCTCTTAATTTATGAGTTCCTTTTAGTGGTCATTTACCGCCGATCACCCCTACCACTGGGACAATGCGAGTGCATGACCCCCCCCCCCCCCCCCCAACCCCTAGCCAATACTAGTGCACAGGAGCGTGAAGATGAAGATAACCTTCCTATTTTCGAGACACCATGTAATAACATCCTCTATATATATTAATTTAACCATAACAATTGTATTTTAATATAGGCACCCAACAGTGGCTATTACCAGTACACTGGACCAGTGCCCCAAGGTTTGTATATTCAGTGTTGCTCAGAGATTATGTACAAGTCAAATCCAAAGGTGCCCATCCCCCCCCCCCCCCCCCCCCCCCCCGGGCAAACCCCCGGGCATTTGACTTTTTGAAACAAAATTGGTCAAATTCCCCACCATCTGGGCAAACTGAACAGTCAAATGCCCCACTATTGAAAGCAACAGAATGGTCAAATGCCCGCCCCTCAAGCTCGAGTCAGTGATAAACTCAAATTTTACTTAAAGTAGAAAAGAAAATGCTTCCTTTACTTAAACTTCCTTCTACTACATGACGTCTCATAAACATGGCGGACAAAACTTGTACAATCTAATATGAAGGGAAATTTCAAAAAACGTTGAAGAAGAGAATGGTTATTGGCAATTTTTGATTGGTGATTGCACGACCGAAAGATGGATCTCGATATAATTCACAGATCTATCTTAAAAACTGAAAGAACTTGGATTTTCTTTGCACTTTTCGACTAGAAAACACAAGACAAGCATTTATATACTTCGTCAATTTAATTTTGCAATCGCTGTTCGTCAATCGCCAATTCTTTCTGACGTTTTTTGAAATAGGTGTGTAACAAGGAAAAACTATCTATCAATTCTTTGCTTTTCGTTTCCGTTTCCGTGTGACTTTTGCCTGATCATGGGCTACCTGTGGTTAGGACTCCAATGCTTTCTGGGTATTTTTAAAGATGGCCGACAACTCGTCAAATGCACCTTTGGATTTGACTCGTACATTATAGTGTAAGCAGCCCCCAAATGAAATTTTCTGAGCCTGCAAGAAGACTTCAACACACAGTTACAAAAGGCACTTTGACAAATTTCAATATGACAAGCATATATTTTGGTCTTGGCTTGATGTTTGTTAAGCTGGGAAACGTTTTTGAAATAAGTGTGTTAAAGGTCATAGACTAGTATAAAAACAGGGAGTGTGAATGAACCTCAAAGAAGAGCCCCTATGATGAGTGATGGTTATAAAACATATACATACAAATATATATGTATCTTCTGAGAATGCGTGCAATCTGCTTCTAGCCAATTTGATTTGGTTTTGAAATAGATACATTGGAATTGCATTTTCTAGTACCTTACACAACCATCTTGAACACTGAAATCCCAAAAGGAGTGCAGTAAGAAGCTATTAGCAAGGGCAACAGACAAGAAGTATCTAGTTTCTATGCAGTACAATATCTGTCATTACGTTTACGTATGCTAATGTTGGGCAGAAACACAAAAGTTATTTTTCAAAATTATCTACATATTACAGTGTGATACAACAACTATTTGTGTCTTGTTGTATGTTCTAGATCGTCTTACTGTCAAGTTTGCTAGAAGCTCAGGGCCTGGTGGACAGAATGTCAATAAAGGTAATAAGGGTCACAAGAAATAATTATCTGAAGTCATTATTAATCCCTATAAATTTCAAAACCAGACAGCTAGATTTTAGAGTATTCATCCAACATTTTGTTTTGCTTAAGGACGTTCGCATGCAAATAACATAACCATAGATTTTTCATCAAACTTCGCTTGGTGTAATATGATTATCATACAAGTTTAATGAGCAAATAAAAAAATCATTTAGAAGTGAGATGATCTCAAAGTGCAGCCTCTTTCTTGTCAAAAATCACTTGCGTGCAATACAAACAATTCTAGTGAAAAGTCATTTTTTTGATAGAAAAACTGAATGGATTGCCAAAACTTTCTTGAGACAAACGTCTAATAACCTATAGATTAATATTTATATGAATAAATACAACTAACCCTTTGGATTTTGGCTCGAATTCGCAGCCATCATGCAACATTTGGTGACGTTTTCGATCGATGAAGATTGACATTTTTATCCAAATATGTCTATCATTTCATATTTAACCTATATTTAAATTTTGAAAACACTCAACTTTCAATATCATACAATATTCGGTCGATATCTTGTTTCGTGGAATGCCTGGATAATTTCTTTTATGATTGAACAAAATCATCAGCCACTCCAAAGCGGGCGCAGATAAGGGATGCGCAGAAACAATGCCTACGAACGTCCTTAATATCATAAATATTAATTAATTAATTAATTCATTGATTTATTCATGAATTCATTCATTTAATCATTCATTCATTCATCCATTCATTTATTCATTCATTCTTCCATTCAATCAATCATTCATCCATCCATTTATTTATTCTTTCATTCAGTCACCCATTCATTTGTTTATTCATTCATTCATCCATCCATTCATTCAGTCATTCACATATTCATTTATCCATTTATCCTGACAACCATTGATATTCACCCATCCACCCATTCATTCATTCATTCATTTATCCATTCATTCATTTATCCATCCATCCATTTATTTATTCTTTCATTCAGTCACCCATTCATTTGTTTATTCATTCATTCATCCATCCATTCAGTCATTCAGTCATTCACATATTCATTTATCCATTTATTCATTTATCCTCACAACCATTGATATTCACCCATTCATTCATTCATTCATTCATTCATTTATCCATTTATTCATTCATCCATTCATTCATTTATTCATCCATCCATCCATTTATTTATTCTTTCATTCATTCATTCACCCATTCATTTATTCATTCATTCATTCATCCATGCATCCATTCATTTATACATTCATTCACCCATTCATTCATTTATTCATCCATTCATTTATTTATTCATTCATTTATTCATTCATTCATTTATTCATTCACCCATTCATTCATTTATCCTGCCAACCATTGATATTCACCTATCCACCCATTTATTCATTCATGAATACATACATTCAGTCCTTCTATTATTCATTGATTATTATTTAAAATCATTTTCAGTAAATACCAAAGTTGAAATCCGTTTTCATGTTGACAGTGCTGATTGGATACCAGAAGAAGTGAGACCAAAACTTCTTAATAGGGTACAAGCATATAATTAATTTTACCACAGGGAACCCAGCCACATGTCTTGTCTTTTCTTTATTCCTTCCTCTACTTTTACACTAAAAATATACTATATAATTCTAATATTGGGATTCCTGTGGTTTTGGAGTATCATCATCCTCGGGAACCCAGGGGTTATATCTGTCATTTGTTCCTCGCTTTTTTTCTGGGAGCGAGGAAATATCGAGTGACAGATATAACCCCTGGGTTCCTGAGGATGGAGTATCATGTACATGTAACTGATGCTTAAGTAATGATTACATATTAAGTATGTTACACGATACTAAAAAAATATCCAATACCACAGGAATCCCTATATTAGCATAATATTTGTATTATTAGTGTGATTGAGCAAGAAAAAGAATAAAAAAAGACAAAAAGCAGGGTTCCCTGTGATTTTACTTGAAACTGATGCAAAATATTTTATATTTTATTAAAAAAAATACACATGTACATATAATTAGGTTAGAAATTTGTGACATATTGACAAATGCATACGGTAATTGCAGCAACAAACAGAAGCAATACATACAAAGCAACCTGCTGCAGCAACAAGATGCAGCTGCTGGTGTGAGTGTTGCCCAAAGACAGAATATAATCTCATATACTAGGCATCAAACCTAGACTGATTAACCCTATATCTTATATACTAGGCATCAAACCTAGGCTGATTTACCCTATATATTATATACTAGGCATCAAACCTAGACTGATTAACCCTATATCTTATATACTAGGCATCAAACCTAGACTGATTTACCCTATATCTTATATACTAGGCATCAAACCTAGGCTGATTTACCCTATATCTCATATACTAGGCAACAAACCTAGGCTGATTTACCCTATATCTCATATACTAGGCAACAAACCTAGGCTGATTTACCCTATATCTTATATACTAGGCATCAAACCTAGGCTGATTTACCCTATATCTCATATACTAGGCATCAAACCTAGGCTGATTTACCCTATATCTTATATACTAGGCATCAAACCTAGGCTTATTTACCGGTACCCTATATCTTATATACTAGGCATCAAACCTAGGCTGATTTACCCTATATCTTATATACTAGGCATCAAACCTAGGCTGATTTACCCTATATATTATATACTAGGCATCAAACCTAGGCTGATTTACCCTATATATTATATACTAGGCATCAAACCTAGGCTGATTTACCCTATATCTTATATACTAGGCATCAAACCTAGGCTGATTTACCCTATATATTATATACTAGGCATCAAACCTAGGCTGATTTACCCTATATCTTATATACTAAACACAATAGCCTGGAGTAAAGCTTATAAGACCAGTAGAGTTACCCTAATATTCTCTTATCAGGAATTCATGTCAGCAATGTTATTAAGTTTGAATAAGATACATGTAATATTGTCAAAAGCCACATCAAAAAAGGTTCAAAGTTAGTCGTAAAAAAAATATTGATTTTCGTATTTCAAAGTAATCTACACAATTCCCTTAATGTGTAGAAATATTTGACATTATGATTAAGTGTTTTATTAGAATTTTAACAATAGCTGTTAAATATCTATAAGGAATGATTGTTGAGAATGGCTTAAATGTCATTTTTGTTTGGTTTGTTTTAAGGAGAGAAATCGAATCAACAAGAATGGTGAGCTAGTGGTGACTTCAACCAAGTTTCGTTCTCAACAAAGAAACATAGAAGATGCAGTGTCAAGAATACAAGACATAATCAAACAAGCATCCTTCATTCCTGGATTACCTTCTCAGGACCAACAACAACATGTCAAGAAATTGTATGTTAAACATTACCATGTTGAAAATCTTTTTTTCTTAAAATTCAGACTCTTTCTCTTTACTGTGATTCCCAGTTACACACTGCCAGCTAGACCTTCAAACACAAACCAAGAAATTATAGAGTTTTGGTGGATATCAAATTTATAACGCTGGCTTGTTTGTCCATAATATCCCAAGACAGTCTTTAAGTACTTAATATCTGAGAAGAAGAACCCAGACCAGTAGGCCCAGAATGTGATCCACTGACCACTAGACCATCATGCCTCAATCTCTTAAACATTTTACATACCTCCTTTTTGAGTGATTTAATTGTTAATGATTGTTATTAATAATAATTTTCTTATATATCAATTGTTCCCAGGGCAAGAAGATTCAATGAAAGGCGTTTAGCAGGAAAAAAACTCTTATCATCAAAGAAGAGAGACAGAAAAGATTGAAGATGTTTTGCAATTAGAGTTTTATGTTGAACCATGCAATAATACTGTCAGTTTAGCATAGATACACGTCAAGTGGTTATAGAAAATTGCATGCAGTGATTGCATGGTCGAAAAATTCAGGAAAATTCACTATTTCTCAATGATCACCTACAGCCTTTTGCTTTTTTTAAAGCTGGTTCAATCTCGAACCCAGAGCCTGCGTTACTCTTGGCCAGCAGTGCCGAGCAACGTATAACGTTGCTCGGCACTGCTGGCCAAGAGTAACGCAGGCTCTGGGTTCAAATTGAAGCTGGTTGTGTTTACTTTTTGAAATAATTACTTGTGTATTTATACTAAAACCATTATCCATCTCAGGCTCAGTGAATATCAGTATAGATAAAGCTCTAAATACTGCACACTGGTGCATATTGCATTCATTATTAAATAAAGATATTAAAAATCAAGTAAAACATAGTAGGAAAAAAATTGTATATTTTATTTGTATATATATTATTTCATTTCTCTTGTAATTCTCCTGTAGTTCCCAAAAATGATCTTATGTATGATCTTTCTTTGGGAAAAGATTCCAAAACTTTTATCCCAAAAAAGCAATATCATAGTATTATAACTGTTTAACCATTTGCATCACCTTTCACTTTCATTTCCTGACACAGACGGCCAAACTATTCTGTTCTGAGGATTTTTTAAAAGTGATTTGAATTTATTTTTACTCAGCAACGCGTAAAAAAATCGCCTCTTTCGGGATAGTAGAAATGTAACAAAACAAAGACATTCTTTTCCACAAATGCATTCAGTGCTTCTCAGTTCCAACTGACGATTTTTTTAAGAATATTTGGGCTGCCTGTGGTTCTGCGCATGTGCATTACCAAAGACCAAAATGGCGGACGATGAAGAAGACACGGTCGTTCACGAGGTAAAAACAGGCTGTGTTTTTGGTGATATTATGATCTTAATGACTATCTAACTGTGGATTTAATTGGTTTATTTATCTATTAGTACGACGTCTTCTTGGCAAAGTCCTTGGCCAATAATTTATACTTATTCCAGGTGAGAATTTGTGAACATGTGAACTTGACAGTAGCAAATACATTATTTACTAGTATAGTATATGTCGAGATAAACTATATGCAACATAAAGATTCTGAACAATAGTTTTGTGTAAAAACGTTGCTTAGGAAAGATTGCTCAAAATTTGATGCAGTCGAAGCTTGGTATTTTGGTTGTTCAAAATTTCGAAAAATTGTTCCAAAAGGTTTTGCACTTGATCATGCTGCTTTTTATTTGGTTATTTGGGTATGTCAGCATTAAACTGTGTGAAATGTTTGGTGTTTATTATGCAATGAAAAGGCGAAAACGAGGATGATTTGTTGATGGTTTTGATTGGGTATTACAGTCATGTGATTTTATTTTTTTGTTTGTTTCCTTTCTTACACTCTTTATACAAATGTACTACCAGGGTTGAGAAAGATGTGGAGGATTATTATTTAGACATTGTCCACATGTATCCGGTTATTTAAAACAGAGGTTTTTTCTCAGTTTACATAAACCAGGGTTCGTACGGGTTTTGGAAAGTCTTGGAAAGTTTTGGAAATTGGTAATGCATTTTTCCAGGACCTGGAAAGTTTTGGAAAATTCCTTTTTCACCTGCTGGGCTATGGAAAAGTTATGAATGTTTTGTTGGTTGCCCAGCTCCTACCTTGCAAAGAACTGTTTTCGTTGTAATTAAAAAACGGCTGATGTTTATCGTATACGTGTGGACAGCGAAAATTGAGCTTTTTGGATATGATAATGTCAGAGCTGAAATCCTTTCATGCATCTGCCTTAAGTATTATTTGTATGGAAGCTAGTGATTTAGAACCGTTTTTGTCTGGACAGCAAATACGATTCAAATATATGACGTGTGGACATGGATCTTTTTGAATGTGGACAAAAAAGGCTGTTTTGAAAAATACCTGGATATATGTGGACATGTCCTTAAGGTGGATCACTATAGTTTTCGGAAAGCCACACAAGGCCGTTTTAAATGTCGTTTTGACAAACTTCCCAATTTTCAATTGACCTGAAACTTTTACAGGTTATCAGTCTTAGACTGAAAATTAAAACAACATACTTTCTTTTTAGATTTGTATTTTAATAGCAGCGATATACAGGAAAAACAGAAATCAGTTGCGCTTGAATTGTAGACGAACGCGATGAGATCTCGAAAAGCGGCTACCACCACAGTAAATTACAACACTAGGCACCCAAAATATCAAAAAATTAAAGAAATCTGTATGTTTGATTTCGAGAAAATTACAGATATATTTTGTACTTTGTAGTTTTGAGTGTTAGAAGGAATCACTCAGTGTGTGGCAATGTGACTTACAATAACTGAACAAATAGCTCTCAAAAACCGTCAAAACCTTCCTTGTACATATATGTCTTTAAAAACCGTCACGGTGTATTGCGTCGTGACTCCAGCATGTAACGCAGATTTGCATCATTAGCGGCTGTGAACATCCGAACGAGTCGACTTCGTTAAGATATCCAAGTTTCATTTTTTTACCACGTTTAAATGCCTCAATTATTATGAAACTTCAGTATAGCATTTCTAGTACTTTGGAGAAGAGTTTGTGAATTTTACAGAAAAATGTGAACGGCTGTTTTGAATATTTCTAGAAAAGCGCAACAGTGATGTGTTTTCGCTTGAAGTCAAGCTCTAACATCTCTAAGGAAAAAAATAATTTCTCAATACTGTGAACGATTTATTGTCCCAAACTTAGTAACTAAAGACATATATGTACAAGGAAGGTTTTGACGGTTTTTGAGAGCTATTTGTTCAATTATTGTAAGTCACATTGCCACACACTGAGTGATTCCTTCTAACACTCAAAACTACAAAGTACAAAATATATCTGTAATTTTCTCGAAATCAAACATACAGATTTCTTTAATTCTTTGATATTTTGGGTGCCTAGTGTTGTAATTTACTGTGGTGGTAGCCGCTTTTCGAGATCTCATCGCGTTCGTCTACAATTCAAGCGCAACTGATTTCCGTTTTTCCTGTATATCGCTGCTATAAAGTACAAATCTAAAAAGAAAGTATGTTGTTTTAATTTTCAGTCTAAGATTGATAACCTGTAAAAGTTTCAGGTCAATCGAAAATTGGGAAGTTTGTCAAAACGACGTTTAAAACGGCCTTGTGTGGCTTTCCGAAAACTATAGTGATCCACCTTAATAACTATATTATTTATTTGTTTTTTGTTTATTTAAATGTTTGCATTATTTTAGTACCCTGTGCGACCTGCTGAAGTATCCTATGACAATGTCCCTCATGTTGGAGCCAGAATAAAACCAGAACAGCAAAAGGTCAGTAGAAAATGTTGAGTGCATGAAGATTTGATGAGATAGACCTCACCGTTTTATAGACCAGAATGTATCTTTGCCAACTTTTCCATTGTACATTGAGCCTCAAGATTTTAAATGCTGTCTTACATTCACACTAAAACATAAAATCTCCTGTTCTAAGTTTCAAATATAAAATCTCCTGTTCTTAGTTTCAAATATAAAATCTCCTGTTTTTGGGGTTAAAGGCACAGGCAGCCCTATTAGTCTATCTGAATAATTTTTTAAAGCAACTAATATTATTTTTTACCACGCACCATATATTGGTGTTTTTTTTTATTCTTTCAATGCGCAATGATGCGCAATTCTTTTTTTGATATGGCACTTGGACACAGTAAAAATAATTATATTTGACTTATTCACTTAAAAAGATTCCTCAGATGGTCTAGTTGGGCTGCCCGTGGTAAAGCATTAAATGTTTTTGTGGCTATGCAGCTAAGCCGACAATAGTCACAAAAAAGTCTAGATTTGTTGTTGTCTAATGCAGTGAATGTGTTTGTAATGATAGGTTGAGATTGAGCTTGGTTTGAACACAAGAGGCAAAAACTACTATCAGCCAAGAGGAGAACAGATTGCTATAGATGTGAATGGCAGAGATGCAGAAGATGGAGATGGCTATTATGAAAGGTGGGGGGAATGTGTCTGGCTACAACATGTGTATTTTATAACACACAAATAAAAAAATATCCTTCAGCTTAATTATGGTACTGGTTATTATGGGAACCCTGTATCATCAGGATTTCAGCTCAAGCAGTGTGACCCTGCTTAGGTTGCCTAGAGTAAGTGAGCGAGTATATGAGTAATGAGCACCCTGTGGCACCCTTTGAGTGAGGGACACTTGTTTCACAACTTCTTTTTATGTTCACTTGGAATCTGAGAGAAAAAGATAGGTCTGTGACTGTACAATTGGATGGGCATTTCTTATCTCTCATTGAGTCCCGTCTAACTTTGGAGTAAAAGTACTATACAATATTCACATCCAATATGTATGAGATAAAAAATGGCTTGTTTTCGAATCACCACTAAATATATCCCATACTTATCAGCACTCACATGGTATGTTAATATAGTACATGAATGATTTTTGTTAATTATATCCCTCTGAAGGAGTGTGTGAACCAGTTAGTAAGACATGTTCTGTTGTGCTTGTAGTGGTAAAATGGACAAACAAGTTCTTGTGTCTTCAAGAGCATCGGTTGGTGCTTCTCGTTACGCTATTGGCATCCTGAGAGAAGGTATCAAAGAATGTTGGTATTTATATCATTATATGTACTGTTCAATAATAATAATTTAATAATAATTGACCTTCTTACATACTGTCTCATAAAGGATGTCCAGATAAAAAATTTTCACACACGTCAGATGAACAAATGAACTCAACAAGGTGACCCAGAGCTCTACTATCAACATATGCTGGCTCCATGTTAGAGACATGTTAGCTTACAGAGACATTATAATGACCTTTAAATGTATCAAAGGACTAGCCCCAGAGTATCTTAATTACCAACAAATTTCAAAAAAGATCAGACATCATGAAGTACCGCAAAAACCTAAACATCCCCAAACTATCCACAAAAAGTGGACAAAGATCATTTACCTACAGAGGTGTAAAAAGGTACAGAATATGGAACTGTCTACAACCTGAACTGAAATTAGATCTATCCTACCTAATCTACTAATCTACCTAAATTTAAAAAAAGAACTGAAGTACTGACAGTTGGCTATGTTTAACTTAGCAAATCTCTAGTATTGTAATTATTTATATATACAGTTAATAATGGAATGGAATTAAGTGTTGAAAAGCCCGTAAGGGAACAGTACCTAATAAAGATATGTATGTATGTATATGTGGGTTTATGCAATGTAGAGCTCACAGTTAGTAAAGCATTGTACCAAACTGCATGGGTTTGAATAAACTTAAGGTGACTGGCTACTTTTGAACGCTTGGAACGTCGATTCGAGCTCAGGATGTGCGCGCGCACAAAAACCGCTGAATAAAATACAAAATTTTATTTTAATTAGGAACCATACATGTTTTGAGCTTCAACAGGGCAAAACCCTCAAATTTTGCGCGGGACTCTATACTTTTGTTATGCTTAGTTGAAATAACCTAATAAAATCTATGTTACATCAAATTTTTTCAAAAAGTTAATTTTTCTAACACACAAATTAAATGCTGATTATCTCGAAGTTGAGCTCGGGACACCCCATTTTTCTATTCGTTTTTGGAATCAGCATTAAATTTCACATTAAAAAATTGTAGTTTAAAGAAAAGTTTAACATTATTTCCAAAAGTAGCCAGTCAACTTAATACATTTTTCTCAACTGTTAGTAAGGAAAAAATCAAATAGCCTATAAAATAAATTCTTTAAATATGTATTGAGATTATTTATCAGTAAGGCCTATTTGTGATATTCCAGGTGAGCTGCACATTACTCCCTTACAAGGGGTTCTCCAGCTACGACCAAATTTTGATTACATGAATAAAGGAGAAGCAAATACAATTCAGACAACAGCCAATCAGGATGATGGTAATATATATACAGCTATTTTAAAAAACATGGAATTATTGCAGTACTAAATAGTGCATTCCAAGACCAAAGGGCATTGTGGGTCTCTTTAATTTGAAATAATAAGTAAATATGCAGGGATTTACTGTATGTAGCTAACATATTGTTTTGGCTGGAATGCACCAAAAAGTAAAATAACAAAGTATTATTTATTTTACTTTAAACTATATTATACGGCCCAAAATGCATTTCAGTCTTGGAATGCAGTATGCAGTATTCAATGTTTTTTGAATTAGCTGTGTATAAGAAATTATATATTATGTACTGATAAACATTATCTGGCATTACATTATAACATTATCTTACAGTGTAACTACTTTAACTAAGGCCATGGCAAAAAGGCAAAAAGATTGCAATGAGGCTAAATTATGTCTTGTTCAATCTTTCAATGTATTTCATTCACAAATAGTTAAAATTACAAGCATTTGTAAAGATTCTAATATTTTTCATATCCTGGATCATGATTGGATAATTTTGTTTATTTGATTACCCCAGTTAAAGTAGTAACACTAGTATGGAGCTTTCCTATTTGTAGTCTGCAGCCATAAGCAAATCAAGAATAAATTATAAAAACAGTTAGAGATGCAAAAGTCCCCTTCACAGTTAACTGAACCATCTTGGAAGGTAGCCAGGCCTTTGCATAGAAGAGAGAAGAACGTTGAGCTTGCAATGATAGAGACACGTGAATAATAGTCCACAAGGTGTTAAATGGTCTCTATCATTGCAAGCTTAGTGTGCATCTCCCTTTGATGCCAAGGCCTGGCTACCTTTCAAGATGGTGCAGGGGATTGTCAATGGGACTATTATATAGCTTTTGTCTCAAACGGATGTTGTATTGTTTTTAACTGGCATAGCTTTGCATTAGTATCTTCATATTTGTTTTGTGATTCAATGTTCTTTTGTTTATTGAACTGTTAGAATATAAAACATATTGGAAAGAAGTACTGGTATACAAAGATAGTACTAAGAGAAAGTTCTTTGTTTTATGTATATCATACATAGTTTTTTTTACTGTTTTTGTTTAAGACTCTCAAGATGAGGAAGAAGAAGCAAAGACATTGACTGTATGTAACTACATTTGACGTATACTTACCTATCATACTTGCCAGGTAGAGGAGGGTGGGAGCAGCAAAATATGCACACACGCAATGAAAGCACAGAGTGAGCCACATGTTATCGAGCAAGCCCTAGCAGGGCTCGGGGTACCCTACCACACACACATGACCGCTGACCACAAGCTATCCCAGCATTGGGCACACACAAGTATAATCCAGGGAATCCAAAGACAGCCATTGCCTCGAGTTTAACCTCGCTTAAATTGCATTTAACTACATTAAAACCTGTTGAGATTGCTAACACAGGAAGCCCAACTACCCAACTCATATTTCCTTCAAAACAACTATCGACAATCAATGGCAGAGCAAGATGTATCATTAATACATTAACTTCATTAATTACTTCATTAATAATTGATTTGATTATTAATTTGTTTGTTTGTATTTTCTCAAGATGAGATTTGCTCGTCGTGAATCTGAGAAAGCAAAGGCCCAGCGTTTATCTTCATTCAAGTATCTTGAAAAAAAGGAAGCAGAGGAAGAATGGATTGGCCTAGATTACCATCCACCACAAGTAAGAACATTATTTATTATTCAAAATGATTAAGAGTGACTGTCAGGAAGAACCAGACATATCGTGGCAAAAGTCGATTCATCGATTTTGTTCATATTTTGCAGTTCGATACCCTATCATGTTGTAAGAACTCCTGTGAACTTAATACAAAATACAAACACAAAATACAAACAATATTTAACCTTAAAAACCTAATAATCTTTAAATATGCTATCTCTATATGCCTCATAGCGTATTTCAGACTTGTAGCTTTAACGATGAATTTTTGGCAGAATTTTGTTCAGGACACAGTTTTCATGAGCTAAACAATACCCTCAAAACAGCCGCGAATTAAACTATGTTCGATATAACGGAATAGTTTGATATTCACTGTGTGTGAAGTTAAGATAATTTCTTAAAACACTGTCGAAAAAAATTGCTAGGTTTTTATGTTTTGAAGTTGTTACAGTCGATCTAAGTTGCCTAAATTGGCTGTTTTTTACGATCATTTTTGCATAATTAGCAACGATAATGAGCGTCAAAACAATAATGCTATTTGCAACAATCTTGTATTAACCGTATTTAACATCAGCAATGAGTCAATTTGTATTCCTTATTGTAGTTAGAGCAATATCTATTCCAACTCGATATAAATCATGCAAGCCATGTATTTTCGGGGTTTTGATCCGGATCGTTTTGTTTATACAAAGCCAATTATATCCTCGTGCGAGTGTTACTAAAAATAGATATGGCAAGACTTTTAGATACTGCCCTTTGAAATACTAAAATGAATCTGATAGAAGTCATAAAAAAATATTATATAATGCATGAGACTCACAACACAATTCCTTCAATATAGCAAATTTATATAATAGTAGAATAGAATAGTAGTAGTGTTTTTGGATAGAAGATAGATATACCGGTAGTTGTTCTTTGAGAGCAGATTGTCTATTATCCCATCTTTAAAGTCTACAAAATGAAATTTACAAGATAATGACAGATCTTATTTCTGATAAAAACTCCAGTATAAATGTTTTATTTTATATCTTTTGTAAGAAACGAAACACAGGTTTGAGTAGTACGTTATTTTAGCAATAATGCGATGCTTATATAAACAAATAATGCAGTTTCTAATTGCAATATTTGGCAGACTTGCTACAAGTCGACTGTACACTCTTTATTTTGAGAAAGTCTAAAGAACAATGCTCAAAATTAATGTATTTTCTTTTATTTAGAAAACACAGATTTATTAAAATAACCGATAAGTAACGTACCCTGCCATTTCCACCCTTTATATGTAGATTTATGCCGAACCTTTATCATCGGCCAACATCTATTGAGCGGCCACTTTGAAAAGTCCTTAGGGTGACCGTTTATTAGAGGTACAACTCAATTTCTTGAATATTGTACAAATTTCAACAAAAATAATATTAAATTGGACGTCAACGGCGGAAAACACAACACTTAGGGACTTATGTAAGGGTCTATAGGAGATTTACTGTTCTTTTGATTTATGATCACAAAAATCATTTGTATAAATTTGAACAAACATTTTTCTAATTATTAGAGCTGCTTTTATACATACATGAATGCTTTGTAGATGTAAGCACTTTATAATCATGGCAGCTATAGCAAATGTGTAGAATACGAAATCAAAATATTACATTACCGGTATTAGAATGCTGCCAAGCACCTTGTACACGTGAGAATGATAATTATCTTACCAGTTGTCACGCAATGCTCCTTGCTTTTGTATAAACAAAAAGCTACAAAACCATCAAAACCCCGAAAATACATGCATGATTTATATCGAGTTGGAATAAATATTGTTCTAACTACAATAAGGAATACAAATTGACTCATTGCTGATGTTAAATACGGTTAATACAAGATTGTTGCAAATAGCATTATTGTTTTGATAATTCGTTGCTAATTATGCAAAAATGATCGTAAAAAAACAGCCAATTTAGGCAACTTAGATCGACTGTAACAACTTCAAAACATAAAAACCTAGCAATTTTTTTCGACAGTGTTTTAAGAAATTATCTTAACTTCACACACAGTGAATATCAAACTATTCCGTTATATCGAACATAGTTTAATTCGCGGCTGTTTTGAGGGTATTTTTTAGCTCATGAAAACTGTGTCCTGAACAAAATTCTGCCAAAAATTCATCATTAAAGCTACAAGTCTGAAATACGCTATGAGGCATATAGAGAAAGCATATTTAAAGATTATTAGGTTTTTAAGGTTAAATATTGTTTGTATTTTGTGCACGAGATCGCCGAGTGGTCTCTATTTCAGAGTCGTCGAATTAGCATATTTGCCTTCTTGCATAATAATTCAAATTTCTCCCAAACGAAAACAAATTTTTTTAAACTAAGTTCACAGGAGTGCTTATAACATGATAGGGTATCGAACTACAAAATATGAACAAAATCGATGAATCGACTTTTGCCACGATATTTCGAATTTGTCTGGTTCTTCCTGACAGTCACTCTTAAAACCAATCCTTAAATACCAGTAGAGTGTCTACACTAAACTCATGAAACAAATAGTACTAATTAAATTATAAATGGAAACTAGCGAGTAAACTAGTATAGGCTGCGTCGGTGTTTTATATGAACAATAGGTAAATAATATAATGAAATTTGTAACACTGTACAAAATGATGACTTAACTTTACTGACTCCAACGAAGGGCTCAATCTTATTAAATTATAGTCTGTGTTATTAAACAATACCAAACAAAACTTATGAATGTAAGTACTATTATTTTCCATGCATTTATTACAGCAGTCTTACTAGTAATGTCTCAATTGGTCTTTTTTACAGTTCTTGTTGATCATCCTCAGCCTTGATAGTGTGTAATATATTCTTTAGAATTAGACTACACCCCTTGCTAATTTAAGGAATGTACACATTATCAAACAATTGAAATGCTGTAGTCATATTCTAAAGAATAAATTACATGCTATAGAGGCTGAGGTTGATCGTCAAAGACTGTAAAATGGACTATTGTCTAGCCAGACACAAGTATCATAATCGTAGTCTGATGGAAAATCCTCATACCCCCACTCACTACCTTTTAACTAAACATTTTAGCAAACAGCAGTGCTAATTGAAAACATAGTTGTATGACATTGTTGATTATAGGTTTATATTAATATAATGAAATTTGTAACACTGTAAAACATATTGACTTAACTTAACTGACGTTTTGAGCTTTAGCCCTTCATCAGAGTAAGAGAAACATTAGTAAAGTCAAGTCAACATTTTTTTACGATATTACAAATTTCATAATATTACCTATTGTTTATATCAAACACTGACGCAGCCTATAATAGTTTACTTACTATTTTCCATCTATATCACATTGTTACAATATGATTGTATGAATAGGATGAGTTTTAATATATAGAATTCATTAATAAATGTTTCAGCACCAACTTGCAAGTTCAGAGAAACTAAAGTTGTTCTGTGATGACTGTGATAATGAAGCACCTGAAGTATCACTTTCTTCCAAGTATGTCAGCCAATCAAATGAATATTGTGCTTTAAGTAATGATCCTTTTAAGAAAGATAACAAGAAACAATAGGGCCACGGCAACAAAAGCTGTTTGAGATTTGATATTATTACAGTGTAAATTAAATTATATCAGCTGCTCTTACTGGCTTATAACCAAAAAGGGCCAAATTCAAATTCATTTTCACTCTAAGACTTGCTCTCATATACATCTAAAATAAATTATCGAAAAATGGAGTGCAAAATTCATTGACAATGATTTATAACATATCTGAATTTTATTCACGTGTCTTGCTTCAATGTAAGGCCCAGCTACCTTTCAAGATTGCTCAGGGAACTGCGAAGGGGACTATTGAATTGACAAGTCACATTACCCTATGATATTAAGCTAGAGATTATACTCTATAGATGGAACCCAGCCATTTTGCACAAAATTAATGCACTTTTGCCCAATTCGTTTTCACCCCCTTAAAAGTAGTTACATAAATAATGATAATGGTCTTCTGTTTCTTTGTAGAGCATATCTTAAACATCTGATGCCATCTTCAACTAAACAAGAAAGGTTAGTTTTTTATTTATGCACCAAATTGAAATATGGCGAATATTGGACTAACCTTTGTTTCTAACTGACCAGCCTTGCATACAATTAAGTCAATTTCAGTTTGCTACTATGTTAAGAGGAGGCTACAGGGTTCAAAATAGAAGCCGGCTACTACAATTTTAGCGTCTTTGCCGGCAATTTTTTTTTTTAACAAATAAAGACACAAATGGTATGATAGTATCACACTGGTTGGATGTTTACAGCATTATATTATGAAAAAAATAGCACATTGTAGCTTACAATTTCATTTTTTTTAATAATTATAATTATCTTGTAAGTAGCCTGCGAAAAAAAAGAGCCACACCCAAAAAGCCTGCAAATTTCAGCAATTTTTGAAAAATTATTTTGAACCCTGGGCTAGATAGCCAAGAACAATAGGATACTGCCTATCATATCTTTGATTGGGACAGTGCTATTTGATCCTTTTATGGTCAACATAATAATTTATTTTTCATACTCCATTTTCATGTTATGTCATGCATACAAAATATCTATTTTCTTCATTTGTTTTTATGATTATTTTGTTAACAGTAATCAGCCTAAAATGGCAAGGAATGTTATATCCATGACACAGCTTAGAGAAATGGATTTACCCGACCAAATAAAGGCCTTGCTAAAGAATGGTATGTTTAGCTTTTATCTGCTATACTTTTGAAGAAAAAAAATAAGGAAAGTAAAAAATAGTATTTTATGTCTGAAGTCCCATAACCCGAAGCTGATCTTCCAGAGAACAGACGGTGCTCATTTTACTTTGAATCCCTCTCTCCATCAGTGCTCCTTTTTACGGGTATTTAAAGCTACTTAAAGCTACATGGAAAGAAGAGAAGTTGAAACAAGGATGCGAGGTCACTGGGAATCGCACACTAACCAACTGTGCCATCATTGCTTCTGAAGGAAAGGAAACATTGATTACACTTTACCAATACTTTAAGAAAGTTAGCTACAAAACAATTATAAATGTAGTATGTAATTAATAATATTATAATTATAGTATAAATATAATATTTAATAATTATTTTGCAAAAGAAATCATAACCATTGGTTCATACAGAATCGTCCTGATTTTCTGAAGCACTATATATTTAAATGTCAATTGTTATTGTTATTATGTATTCTAGCCAAGACAATGAGTTTCTCCCAGCTGTGTGCTTTGCTATCCCCTGTTGGTAAAGAGGCGGCCATCTTGAAATGTGTACAACAGTTTGGTGTGCTTGTTCAAGGGTGCTGGGTGGTCAAAAGGTTAGTCTTATATTTCAACATGAATATTAGTTTCTTGATCAAGTAAGCAAAAGTGAAATGACATACCCCATAGTTAAAAGTGATTGTACAAGTTACTAGAAATGAAGCCTGATTGGGAAAAACGTTGTTGAGGTCAATGCCATCATCATAAATTTAGCCCAATAGTCCCCTTATTTGAAAGGTAATCTGGCCTGCATCAAAATGAAATGAAGGTTGAGCTTAAAATGACAAAGACTTTTTAACTTCTTGCAGGACAATTATTCACATGTCTCTATCATTGTAAGCTCAATGTTCATCTCGCTTCGATGCAAAGACCTGGCTACCTTTCTAGATGGAGCAGGGGACTGTGAAGCAGACTATTGGGGGAGGGCTGGTTCTGATAGGTGACATCATTACACAAGAATCCTAAGTGGGCTGCTATTTCAGTGTATGCTGACCACTATCTTGGGGCTCAAAAGTTTACAATGATACTGTGATCCTGTCCATCTGTCTCTGAATTTAAGTCCCAACTCAAGACTTACCTGTTTAATTTACCTGTACAATTTGATTGATAGTTATATTTTGTTATTATTATGTTATAGCGCATAGAGCATAAAAGTTTATTTGGATATGCGCTCATATAAATGTAATTATATTAATATTATTATTATTATTACTCTAGTAAGTGAGCAAGTGACACTTTCAAACTTTTGCCCTTTGTAGGATTGAAAACACATCAGTGTCATTTTTGCATTCAAATGTATTTTATTGCTTGTTTATTAGTTTATATATTATTTTAAGTTTAGTATTTTCTCTGTTTTCAGTGAGGTTCTGTATCCAGAAGGCACTGTCAGTCCTAACAGTGGAATACCATCAGAAATACTGTGTAGAGGAAGAGATTACATTGTTAGTATTCTTTTCAATGGTAATTGAATTATATTATTCCATCCATCAAACCACACATCACCTTTTCATCTTTCTTTTAATCCAGCTTGACCATCCATTTCATGATTACCTAACCTAGTCATCATCCCCATTTCTGTCAAAATTAATGTGGGTTAGACGCTGCATAGTAGTTTTGCTTACCTAGAACGACAAGAAAAGAAACCTCTGCCGGCACCCGTAATTTTACATTCAAGTTTCTGGATGTAAAATATTATGGGCTATCTAATTATAAACTGGTTTTAAACTGGTTTTTCAACCATGTGATGACAGAAAACATTGATTTTACACGCATTAATTAACGTTGATGTTTACTTTTGATTTCAATCAGTCGAGGCCGGGACCAACAAGATTTAACATAAAAAGATCACTGTAGCTCTATGCAACATTAGATTTACTCCACAGACTAAACAATGTCATTCTTATATTTCTTAAATGGAGTTTTTGACTTCATTAAACGGAAAGCAATTCGCCATCTTTGCTCCATTGCACGAAATTCAATATTTTAACTTCTCACACAAGAATTGACCAGGCTTGGAAAACGTGCATGCTCAATAGGATTATTTGCTGGTTTTCGGCAGAAGTTTCTTTTCTCGTTGTTCTAGTTACGAGAAAGGAACCTCTGCTCGCAGGTTATAGTTTTGCAGACCCAATCTCCACTTCTCCTTGTCACCAGCTTCTGCAGCTGTCTCCCAAGGTTTTAAGGGACCTGCCTCTCTTTTTATGGCCATCCACTAACCCATCATAAATTCATCTAAAAATTATCCCATCAATCTTAAAGTTAACATTTTTGTAAGGCTTTGAAACACTTAATTGTGTTTTGTATGTAATAACAAGATGGACTCTAATGTATTTGATTATTTTTTGTACTTTCAATAAATTGTTATTATATTTTACTCAGACAACTGTTATATTTCTGTTTGTTTTAGATGTGGCGGTTTACTCACAGTAGAGTTGTTGTAAGAAAGGACATTGCAACAGTCACTAAGGTTAGTTAACCAGTAATTTATCAAAACATCATTATTAGCAATGCTCTAGTTTTGAGTTCTTCATTGCATGTGGTGGCCTAGCGGTGAGAAATATTTTTAATAATAAATAATTCAGTGTATTACAGCATAACGCACCTTACCGTGGCCACCCAATTAAAGTTATGTGCAAGTTAGCTTAGCATTCAAAAGTTTCTCTTTTCAAATTATTTGCTACACCTTTTCAAATTTAAACATCTTGGTTTTTCAGGTTTTTCAGACACTTATAAACTTCACTATTGTCTTCGCTTTGAACATTTCAAAGTGTTTACCGTTTAACACTTGGCGTATCTTTTATATTATTCTCGCTTTCTGATTGGTTAACTTGGTTTAACTTTAATTAGGTGGCCACGGTAAGGTGCGTTGCATTGAATAAAAATATTTATTTGTATTTATTGCTCAGTCTAAGCCTAGATATCTTGCAATTGTAATATATTCTTTAAATTGTAGTAAGTACAGCCCATGGTAAGGCAAGGAATACAAACATCAACAAACAATAGAAATACCACTGGTTTTGTCTCCACACTTTCACCAAACGTCTTAGTACATTTGATCCACAAGGAATGCAAACATCAACAAACAATAGAAATACCACTGGTTTTGTCTCCACTCTTTCACTAAACGTCTTAGTACATTTGATCCACAAGGAATGCAAACATCAACAAACAATAGAAATACCACTGGTTTTGTCTCCACACTTTCACCAAATGTCTTAGTACATTTGATCAACAAGGAATGCAAACATCAACAAACAATAGAAATACCACTGGTTTTGTCTCCACACTTTCACCAAACGTCTTAGTACATTTGATCAACAAGGAATGCAAACATCAACAAACAATAGTTCTAAACACCACTGGTTTTAACTTTGTCTTTTGACTAATATATCTACAATCAACTGGAGTATTGCTACTTTAGTTAACAACCAATGCTATGCGCATCAACTCGAACTTTGACTTGAAACTATTATTCATGGTCACTGAATAGAACTGTGAAAAGGACTATTCCATGAGAATGAGAAACATTTTGTGATTCAATGGGATTCAAACCCATGACTATTGCAGTGCTGGTGCAATTCTCTACCAACTGATATATGAAGCCACATATGTTGGTAGGAGATCATTTTTAGTTCATTCAGCCTAGTATGGTAAATTAATAAACTGTATATGTAATGATGAGTAATGTTTAATAATATTTCTGCTTGTTTCTTGTGTAATGCAGCTCCCCAACGATGACATTAAAGAAATATTAGAACAAGTAAGACTGAGAGCTCTTTATCTAATATGATGTTTGTTTCTTACTTTACGTTCCTCATTACTTTCTTTCTTTTTTCCATCTTTTCTTTTTTCCATCCTTTCTTTTTTTATTGCCTTCTTTTTTGTTTTCCATTTTTGTTCTTTAATTTATAATTTTTTATCCTTTTTTTTTAGATTGTCTGTTAAATTTTATTTATTTTTTCCATTCGATTTCCTCACAATTTTACTTTCTATAATTATAATATTATTATTCCCTCATGTTTTTCTGTATTCTTTATATTCTTTCTTTCTTATATATAATCAATAATGATATATTTTGTGATAATTTATATAATATTATATATATTTATATTTATATATTATGCAATTGTAGTAATTGATATTGTGTTATACTAGATGGCAAAAATGAGAGTGGCTCAAGGCTGGGAGTTTGTTTTACCATTTGATGCAGATTTTACTCACAAGTAAGGGCTTCAATGCACAGTACCATGGTGTCTTGTTTTCAAATTTGTGCAGTCAGCTGTGCAATTCATACTCTTGTAGATTACAAAATTAAATGCATTTAAAATTATAATATTTATGAATTATATCCACATTCACTAAATATGAGCAATCCCATATTTGATTGTTTCCTCTACTATAGACCCTTTTAATAAGTCCAGAAGTGTTATGTTTTCCGCGCTTGACGTCAAATTTATTATTTTGAAATTTTTATAATATGAAAGGTATTGAAAAGAATAAATTTGACGTCAAGCGCGGAAAACACAACATTTCTGGAATTATTAAAAGGGTCTATAGACCATCAGCTCATACACCTATTTCAAAAAAGGTTGATGGAGTGAATAGCGAACGGCGATTGCACGACCAAAATGATTTGTGGTTACAAGTTTATAATAAAAGTATTAAAAAGAGAATAATTTCTTACAGATTTTTACACCAAAAAAGGTCTTTTTCTGTCACTTTTTCGAGTTTATAAATATATTTAGTAAGTTAAACTTGCAAATAATAAGAATTTTATGTTTGTCACAAATCTAGTGGATGTATTAAGTATAATAAAAATAAAATTTTGTTAATGAGTCAGCTTTCCATAAAATATTGTGATTTCTTATCTCCAAGCAGAGCAAATAATTTGTCAAAAGTCACAAAGAAATCATTATTAATATAAATATTTTCTAATATATTTGTTCATCGATTTCAATCATATTCATTTTTGAATGTTTGCTTTTTTTAAGGCATCCTGATGTATTCCGACAGCAAAACACATTCTGGGAGAATAAACATCAAATGTAAGGATTAATCATAAGCGACATTTGATATTTGATGGAGTGGATTAAATTCACCAAATATTCAAGTGATGTCTTGATCTTAAATAAGTAGAAAGCAACATCAACAGTCAAATGAGCACTAAGAAAATAAATTTATTATATAACATTTAGTGGTATACCGAGTGATATCAACTAGATAAAAAGCCTATCCTAGTCATGAAGATATCATTGATATCACACATGTGTGATATCACTCTCAACCAATCAACTTTCAAAATGTATTTTTTTATTTCAATCTGTTATAAATGTATAATAAACAGAACATTACATGTGCGCTTGGAGATATGAATTTTATCTTCTCGTGTTGAAAAGATATCCCACTTGTTCGCTGTGCTCACTCGTGGGATATCTTATCAACACTCGAAGATAAAATTCATATCTCCACGCGCCCATGTAATATCCTCTATATCATACATAGAAAAAAAATCATTCTTTAATCCCCTTCACAGTTTCCTGCGTCATTGTGAAAGGTGAGGGTTGTCCAATACTGACAAAGTGAGACAAACGTTGAGCTTACATTGATAGAGACCTTTTAACACCTTGCCAGACAATTATTCACATGTCTTTATCACTGCAATCTCAATGTTCATCTTGCTTCAATGCAAAGGCCTGGCTACCTTTCAAGATGGCACAGGAAACCGTGAAGGGAATGTTTTTGTTGATGTGGATCCCTTACATTACCATGAACTGTAGTCAAATACTAGAGAATACATTACTGCTGAACCAAGGGAATTAACTGTGAAATGGTCTATCACTAACATTAACTTTTTTCCAATAGACTATCAACACAGCTTAATCTAAGCAAGATCCATGAAAAAGGTGTCCCAGATAACAAAAAGATACCAGGTAATAATTCATTTGGTTTACACTCTTTACATCAAAACCATTCTTTTGGTATAGACCTAATCCGCTAACGCATTGCTATGTACGTTTCTACCCAATTCAAAACCACTGGGAATAAAAACTTTTGTTTGATAAATTTTGCATGTGATATGGAAATACATAAGACAAAGAATCTTATTCCCAGAGGATTTGAATTGGGTGGAAACATACATAGCAACAACTTAAGCCTGGTTAACTCTTCTCGACTAGGTGTAAGAAAAGGCAAGTGTGGCTTATGAGCAAAAAGCCCAACTGAGTCTGCATAATTATGTTGCTTATGCATATGCTTATGTCTATGTCTCTAGTGTAAACCAGGCTTGAGACAATCACATGCTAAGAAAAATTATTCTTTAATTTACAATGATTGATTGATTGGGGGCCCTGTGCAAAATAGAAATAAAAAATTAATAACTTATGATTCATCCTGTTTTTTTCCTGGATTCAGATTCATCCCATGGTTCTGAAAAGAAACCTTCTAAATCATCAAAAACCAATCATGTAATAAATGACAAGACTAGCACTACAAACAACAATGACAAGGACATGCCCGTACCACGAAGTCCATCGCCAATGGAAGTGGACTGCAAAGAAGTACCAATATCTAATGACACCGATTCATCTCTCTCAAAGCCACCATTATTGGACAGTGAACAATCTGATGCATTATTTAATATACTACAAGACTTTGTATGCAATAAGCTTAACAGGACTATTTTGAGTATTAAAGAGTTTAAACGACTTTTACTACTTAAGCAAACAGGTATGTGGTCAGATGATTTTCACAGGCTGGCTGTTGACGGGGCATTAGAATGAGAGAATATTTCAACAGAATAGGACAATGACATGACTTTTGAAGGGAGAGCTAAAATATGCTTATTCCATAATATTTGACCAATAATAGTATAGCTATCTCTATAAGCTCACCGTTGGTTTTAGCTTTGATTCAAAGGCACAGCAACCTTTCAAAATGGCGCATTCAACTATTTCCTATACTGTATATGAACTGTTATGAATATAATTATCTGAAATAAGGCACAAATCTGTAGTGATTTGACTATTATTAAATTGTCAATAACACTGTTGTGGTACATTTGGCCATCCAGTTTATTCAATGGCTATAGTCATGTAATAATGTGTTTGTATCCACAGCCTGTGAACCTGGGGATGTGTTGTGTTCAGGAATATCAGATGCTTTATTAGAAGATGTTATATCTTCTACTGGAGCACAGGAAATTAAAATCAAGGTAAAGAGCCTGGGCCTAGACATATATCAGCTAACGTTGATCATCTGGAAGTGGTTGATCTGAGACCGATAGGAATTGTCGGAGCTCATTTCAATTCAAAAAGTTTAATTTAAAAATTGTAAATGCACTATTTAATCATGTTTGAATAACAATGTTGCTACAAGGCAATAGTTATGGTTTTTAATTGCCCAGCTTGCATGCAGAATGCTGTGTTTGTTTTGACCCAGAACCCTAAGAGGTATGCACAGGAAATATTTCCAACCCTAAAAGGAGCACCGATCATCCCTACTACTTGACAAAGGGAGCTCCTTTCCCACCCCCTCCCGGGTTGTGTTCATTTCATTGAATTGCATCTACATGTATTTATGTTCCACAGTGGCCCACAGTGCATTTACATAATGATATCCAGTCAAGACGTTTCTTTGCTTTTAAAACAGTAGGAGACTCATCAACTGACAAGGTTAATATGATCTTTAATCTAGTAAATATTGAGCATCATCATCATCATCATCATCACCACAAACATCATCATCCATATCACCTTAGTCTTCATCTCCACCATCTGCATAATCACCATTTGCATCACCACCATCCTTCTCATAACCTTGTCGTAATCATTGTCCATAATCACCATCAACATCAGTTTTATCATCATCATCATCCATATCACCTTGGTCTTCATCGTCTTATCATAATCATAATCAACATCAGTTTTATCATCATCATAATAATCATCATCCATATCACCTTGATCATCATCGTCTTATCATAATCATAATCACCATCAACATCAGTTTTATCATCATAATCATCCATATCACCTTGGTCTTCATCGTCTTATCATAATCATAATCACCATCAACATCAGTTTTATCATCATAATCATCCATATCACCTTGGTCTTCATCGGACGTCTTATCATAATCATAATCACCATCAACATCAGTTTTATCATCATCATCATCATCATCATCATCATCATCATCATCATCCATATCACCTTGATCTTCATCGTCTTATCATAACCATAATCACCATCAGCATCAATAATCTTTATCATCATCACCATCTGTATCATCATCATCCTTAATCATCATAACCTTGATCATCATAACCTTGATCATCATAACCTTGATCATCATCCTATTGTATTCATCATCAACATGAACATCAATTTTATCATCATCAGTATCAACATGATTTTCATCATCATCACAATCTGTATTATAACATACAATTATCCTTATTATAGAAAGACTAGGCGATAATAATGATATTGCAGTTAGATATCAAATCAAAATTATATTTCAATATTTATCCCTGTGTGGTGTTAATGATATGACCATTGTGTCTTTGGTTTCGTGTCTTTCAGTTGCGCGAGGTTCTTTTGGATATGTTTGAAAGTAATCATAGTGTCAGAAAAACAGAATTCAACAGTAAAGCTTTAGAAGTCATTGGTGTTGAACCCTCTAAAAAAGACTGGGCAGTTCTACAGCAGGTAAGAAATAGTATGCCATCTTGTTGTGCATCACATCCTACACTACGCCATACCATACTACACAACATGACAACATACAACACCATAACAAATTATACAACATTTATTTACATTGCATCGCACCTTGAAACACATTATAGTTAACCACAACACATTATACAACACCATGTCACGCGACACCACAGCAAAACAAAACGTACTACACCGATCTACATTGCATCACACCTTGAAACTCTCTACATTATAGTTAACCACACCACATTATACATGTACAACACCATGTCACGCGACACCACAACAAAACAAAACACACTACACCGATCGACATTGTATCACACCTTGAAACACTCTACATTATAGTTAACCACACCACATTATTCAACACCATGTCACGCGACACCACAACAAAACAAAACACACCACACCGATCGACATTGTATCACACCTTGAAACACTCTACATTATAGTTAACCACACCACATTATTCAACACCATGTCACGCGACACCACAACAAAACACACTACACCGATCGACATTGTATCACACCTTGAAACACTCTACATTATAGTTAACCACAACACATTATACAACACCATGTCACGCGACACCACAACAAAACAAAACACACTACAGATCGACATTGTATCACACCTTGAAACACTCTACATTATAGTTAACCACACCACATTATTCAACACCATGTCACGCGACACCACAACAAAACAAAACGTACTACACCGATCGACATTGTATCACACCTTGAAACACTCTACATTATAGTTAACCACACCACATTATACAACACCATGTCACGCGACACCACAACAAAACAAAACGTACTACACTGATCGACATTGTGTCACACCTTGAAACACTCACACCAACGACACATTGCACTACGCTGCACACAATACTACATATCACAACACAATACAATCGTATACTACATACTTTACTTTGTGCCATACCCCCAACACAACACATACACCAGATAACACCACACTACATAGTAAATTACGCTATATAACTTACATACATGTATGCATTCTTTATTCTGCATCGCATTTTATAAAAACGTTTTTACATAGCCAAGGTAGATAGCTTATAACACTTTGTGACCTGTCACACTTCTTTTAAATCTGTTGTAAACATTTTCGTTGAAATGTTATTGTTTACTAGGATCTTCTTGAAAAGGGCAAGCATCCAACCTATTACTTACGAGGAACATCAGCAGTGCTGAATGGAACGTGACAATAATTTCGAACAATCACACAAAATATTCTACTAAAAGCCACTACAAAAGCAGATATTGTGGGATATGCTGGACACCACGAATTAAATCAAGTATTGTGGTCTATGCATAATGCTTACCACATAATCAAGTTTGGGTCACACAGAGGAAATGGTCGATTGATAATGCAGTAATACAGCACCATTCGAAGGCTGCGTTTTTGTTGGTCCCCTAATACAGTACCGCTATATATTGTTTGGTTAGGTTTAGGACAATTGTTTGGAAAGACTCTATTGTTTTTTTAAACCAATCCTAAACGATGTTTCGATTTCGTGCTGACTGTCTCGAAAGATGAAGATACATTGTATCGTTGGACTGTTCAGTATTTTGACAGAAACACTTAAAGTACAAGTATTACTTTACGGCTGAGGTGATAAGACGCCGCAACATTGTGTATTGTACGTACGTTGCTGCCGCAACCCGTCCCCGCGTCGTTTCGCAACAATCTGTCGCCTAGTATAGTGTGTCCCGGTCTTTACGCATCATGTAAAAGAGAGTACATGGAACTCATACTGACGTATTGGATCTTTCATTGGGCAGTATGAAACGACAATACCGTATTTACTCGAATTAGCGCCGCATTTTAACGCTATAATATTACTCTAGAACAGCATTGGAAAAACATTTTTATCAAAAGCTATATTCTTCAGTGCAAAGTTATTATATTTCACCGCTCGCCCATTTAGTTATCTCCCCAACATTCGTAGTTCTGATCAAGAAGGGGAAAGTGAGATCGATAAAAATTCAATAAGCGCCGCGGCGCTTATTCGAGTAAATAAGGTGAGTATTCAATTTTGTGTACGGTGAATATAAAGATCCATTTGTGCTCAAAAGCATACAAACAATGTATAATAGACATTCGCGAATGAAATGATATTTATCTCCATGCTGTTTCAGTTTGTATATACTCTACTTGAGCATGCTTATAATCTTGTATTCAGGGATCAGGGATCACATTCCTGGGATCGGAGATCACATAGTCCGAATCAACTGAAATCAGGGATCACAAAAGAGCCGGGATCGGGATCGTATTAATAAATTCAGAGAACAGAACATTTTTTGTGGAATCAGGGATAAAAATATTACGTGAGCTTTTGGGATCAGGGATCAAACTTTTGTGTATCTGGGATCAATCACGAGAAAACATCCTTCGTCACGACCCGTTGTATGTTATGGTGAAGTGTCGAAGTGAATTTGTCAGTGGAAAACACACATTGCGTCAATCTTGTACTTACAAACAAGACGTGGTGCCTTAAAGATTGAAAAACTTCAAGTATTTTCTTTTAAGGGCACCAACTATGCACTAAAACAGTGAAAAAGATTTCTACTTTTAATTTAAACCACCTCAGTACATGGCCGGTATCAGGTCACTCCGCCCGAAAGTCATTCCGCCCGGAGCAAGTCCGCCCGATCTCCGAGTCGATCCGCCCGGACTTCGAGTCGATCCGCCCGGACTTTATAAGTCGATCCGCCCGATGATTTAGTTAATGTTTAGTCACCATATTATAAGCTTTCTGTGTCTACAAAAATAAAATAAATCGTTTAGGACATGTTATGGATGATTATAAGTACGTCAGGTCGAATCGTGTTGGAAATTCTGGGCATCGTACTATCGCATAAAGGATGAAGCACAGAGATAAGCTGTTATAAGTCAGTATGAGAATGGAGATGATAAATCTTATGTCCAAAACTTATTTTGTTTACCAGTATGGAGAAATCAGTGAGTAAGGCCGAGCATAAAATATATTCTGATCGTAATTGTAGGGTTTGTTTACAAGAATATATTTCGTAACCAAGGCGGTCTCAGCCGGTGTTGACGAAAAGTCATTGTGAATATTTTTATAAGTCTGTAGCCTTGCGTGTAGTAAGTCTTTGACTTTTTGAATAAATATGCTTAAATAATGGTATTATCAATCAATAAAAGTTTGAATAAACAGCTTTTTGCATGAAGTGTTTGCTGTGCTCAGTGTTTTTTTTTGACAATCTTCAAAAAGGCGTTAGTGAAAGCGTCCTTTGTCACGCATCAGTTACTGTTTATTGCCATCATCAAAATCATCAAAATATCGGTTTATGAAGACCATACTCTAAAAAACATAAAATAACAACTCCATTTTAAGTCCCAAACGTTTTTATTTAGTTGTTTCTGTCCCATTAGTATACTAATATTGATAAACGAAACCACTCTTCGATTGACGTTAATAACAACGAGTCGATCCGCCCGATGCTGTCTCTATCAGAAATGTGAATACTTTATCTTCAATAAGTCTCAAAAACTAAACTCTGTCTGAAATTTGTATCGTATGTCAACTCTTTACCTTTTAATCTAAGTATAAATGTATAATTTACTTCTTAAGCGTACTATTAAAGGATCGACTGGATGTTTGTTTATACTATAGTGGTCATTCCGCCCGAAATCTTAAAAAACTTTATGAATAATAATTTGCCATTTAATGACTAATAGTTACGAATATCAACATTGTAATAAAGTATTATCAATATGTTTATTACTCGGGCTACCCGAAGGGGGCCCGAGTCTAGGTTTACCTTTTCTCCCTATCCATGTATCTATCACGTCGCGTTTTGGAAGACATAGGAAGCCCAAACTACTCGTATTACTCGTATTTTTAAAAAGATACACCACAAACGATAGTTTAGCTTCGTTAATTTATTTTTCAAAAATATTGCTAATAAAAACATTTTAAAACTATAAATAGATGTGACAAGAGAAAGAAACCGAACTTAGTTAAAAAAATAAATAAATAAACAAATTATAGAAATATAACATGCATGAATTAAAATACTAACAAATGCAGCAAAAATGTTAAGCTAATCAAGAGGTATTGTAAAAAAAACTATTGAAAAAGTTTAATATTATTATTATTATTATTATTATTATTATTATTATTATTATTATCATTATAATATTTGCAAATAAGTTTATAATTTATCATTAAAATAACCTAAAATAACTTATAAGTGGTTATTTGTTTATTTTTGTGCACATTTTGTTAACATTAATCAGCCGATTTAGTTCTTCACATTTTCCAATTAGAGTCTCAGGATAGCTTTGTGTAATATGAAAATATGAAACATTTTTAATGCTGTTTTAAAATACCAACCAATGAAATAAAAACACCAAGCAGGCTAAAATGTCTAACTTAAAAGACAACTCTGGCTTTGGATAATAACAATGTTCCTATTTGTGTCTCAGAATAGAGCGATATCAGTTTGCTCATGACTAACTGAATTTGCTTCAGCTAGTGTCTAATGTATATATGTATTGTGTATGATTATGATACATGGATTTCAATCCCTCAATCCCTTTTGCTCTGTAGCCCGAGTAAACGCTCTAAGAGCGTCTAGTTCTCTTTATTTCTGTAACTGTCTAGTTAACAATACTGATACACAATTAGTGTTGAAATCTGTTTCTTGAAAGCGTGCAATATATGTCAATGGTCGTTCCGCCCGATATCCATTATGTATTAGATAGTTACTGAGGCCGGCAGCAATATTAGATATATTGCAGTCAGCTGAGGGCGCAGCCCGAAGCTGACTGCAATATATCTAATATTGCTAGCCGGCCGAAGTGACTATCGTATATAGTTACTATTCACCACCCTGCCCCATTGTTTTCTCTCTTGCACAGTAATCGGCGGTTTCTTGTGTTTTTGAATATAATAAAAATAGGCTTACCAAACTTTCACGCTGGGCTGGCAGTGTACTGAAATCGGCGTTTTTAAGCGTGATTTTGAATAACTTTTTATAGTTAGGTCCGATCAACTTCAAATTTTATATGTGAAGAGTACACACCCAAAGAAAATAATTCTTCTTTTCACTTTTACAAATGTTACGATTTTTGGCGGGAAAATAACGTCATCAATTTTAGAGGAAAATCTAAAATGAGGGTAATGCAAAATTTTAAAATGCGCATTTGAAAGAACTCATTGAGATACGTTCAAAACCGAAGAGATAATAGTCAAAGTCAAATTTAATCTAAAGTTATAATTTTTTGAATGTAAAATAGAAAACATTTCTAAACTTCAAAAATCATATATTTTGATTAAATTTGACTTTGACTGTTATCTCTTCGGTTTTGAACATATCTCAATGAGTTCTTTCAAATGCGCATTTTAAAATTTTGCATAACCCTCTATTTCAATTTCCCACTAAAATTGGTGACGTCATTTTCCCGCCAAAAATCGTAACATTTGTAAAAGTGAAAAGAAGAAAATTTTTCTTTTGGTGTTTACTTTTCACATGTAAAACTTCAAGTTGATCGGACTTAACTATAAATCATTTTGTTTTTTACTCGACAAGGGACTGGAACCAATATTATGTTAGTACTCTGCTGAATGCAAGGCATTGTGGGCACAACTTAAACTTGTCAAGGAAAACTTGTTCATCATCTACACGAGCAAGGAAACCTTGTCAATATAAAATTGTCAAGGAAATCTTGCTGATCGTCTACACGAGCAATGAAAATTGTCAAGGATACTTGTCAAGGAAAAATTGCTCGTGTCAACGCCGCTTAATTAGTTATAATATTATCAGCCAATGAAAATGTAATAATCATTCAATAGCCTGTCCCATTATTGTTCTCTTTGTTGCATAATAATCAGCGGTTTCTTGTCTCTTTGAATATAATAACAATAGGCTTACCAAACTCTAATTAGTTATAATTTCATCAATTCTATTTAGAGGAATGCTAATGAACTTGATGACATTAAACGTGTTTTTGTTGCAAGTTTTCCATCGGTTGCCTGGGTAGCATAATGGCTTAAAGCGCGGATACAGCAATGCAGAAGGTCTCGGTTCGAATCCTGGCATTGGTACTCAAAGTCTTTTTTCACCAAAAATCGCTATCTAGTAAATTATTTAATGAATTATAAGTCTGATGATGCTTACTAGAATGGAAATTATTAGTTATACACACTTAACAAAACACACTGCAATATGTTTGATATTGCAGAGTGCGAACTGCAATATGTTTGATATTGCAGAGTGCGAACTGCAACATAACTAAATATCTTTGCTTTCAGACGCGGGTACTCAGCAATCAGTGATTTAGTGCAGAGAGAGAACAATGGGGTAGGGTGGTGAATAGTAACTATTAAAAAATAATAGCTGTTAAAAACTGTTTACCCTACAATGCTTTCACGTACCCGATGTAGACAAAGCATTGCATCGGGCGGATCGACTCGTTGTTATTAACGTCAATCGAAGAGTGGTTTCGTTTATCAATATTAGTATACTAATGGGACAGAAACAACTAAATAAAAACGTTTGGGACTTAAAATGGAGTTGTTATTTTATGTTTTTTTAGAGTATGGTCTTCAAAAACCGATATTTTGATGATTTTGATGATGGCAATAAACAATAACTGATGCGTGACAAAGGACGCTTTCACTAACGCCTTCTTGAAGATTGTCAAAAAAACACTGAGCACAGCAAACACTTCATGCAAAAAGCTGTTTATTCAAACTTTTATTGATTGATAATACCATTATTGCTGCGAACGAAGTGAGCAGCGACACTAATCTCGCAGATTTTCCATTGGGATCCCTGTGTAACACGATCAATACCCAAGTCGAAAGTCGATTTCGTGGGCTAGGTAGCGATTGACAATTTTTGCGCCTGCCGTAATCGTAATCAGCGGTTATTATCAAATGATTAATGCGCCGTAAACCACATGGTCTCTTGGCGAAGGTATGTATGATAATTACTTTATGTTAAATGCGACTTAAATTACTCGAGGAAGTATTCATCAAGGTGATGGTCGTTTTAGCAACATTTCAAGAGGAAGACAATGTGCTTTTATGACTCTTTCAGCTCTGTTATGTGCAAATTGTGGTAATATTTCGAAATGGACAACACAGACGGTGGATCGTCTTTTAGCCGAAGGAGATTCCATGTTTTTAAAAGCTTTCGAAGAACGCTCTGTACGTGATGAAGAGACGATTTCTCTGAATTATCTGCAAGATCGAGTCCTTTGGACGATGACACAGAATCAATCGCCCAACGAGGCAAACGATCCAAATCAATCGCCCGACGAGGCAAACGATCTTGATTTACATTCTGCCTTGATGAATACTTTCTCGAATGATAATTATGCATTTATGATACTAGATGGTTATACGATGGCATTGATTAAACATACTGACAATGTTATTTATGTTTTTGATTCTCATGCACGTAACGATTATGATATGCTTGATGATAATGACACTGCTGTTGTTATGAAATGCTGTGATCTAACCACATTAGAACAATATTTACGTTCACTTTCCATTGAATTAAGTAGTGAATTCTTTGAAATTATGCCTGTTCAATTTGTTAATAACACTAGTAAATCACCAACTCACCAACTAATGTCGACTAACAATAAAAATTTGTGTACGAGAAAAGTTGTTGAATTTTCTGAATGTAAAGAGGAAAAAAATATTGAAAAAACAAAAAAAAGAAAACTCCCAGAAGAAACGCCACATCATAGAGAAACCAGGCTAGAAAAGATGAGAACATATCAAAAAAATAGCAAATTAACACAAACTGCAATTGAAAGGCAAAAAAGATTAGATGCACAAAAAGCATACTTCAAGAAAAAAACCTCTGAACAAACCAAAACTCAATCGCAAAATAGTTTAGATGCACAAAAAGCCTACTTTAAGAAAAGAATCATCGAAGAAACTCATTTTCAAAAACAAACTAGATTGGAAAATAAACTCACGTTTTTAACAAAAACAACTTCAATAATAACAACTTTTCATTGAACCATAAGCTACAACCTGAAACTCTACAAAGAATACAAAAGTTTAGGTACCGTCAAAAGTAATGAGTTTTGAAGCGTATTTCTATTGTTTCACAGTCTTAACAATACGAAAATGCTTTGAAGCGCATGAATGTCGACAATAGCTTACTTTAAGTGCATACAAATACACATCGCAGCACTTCACTTCTGATAAGAACCGCTAGTTTAAGCATATTTATTCAAAAAGTCAAAGACTTACTACACGCAAGGCTAAAGACTTATAAAAATATTCACAATGACTTTTCGTCAACACCGGCTGAGACCGCCTTGGTTACGAAATATATTCTTGTAAACAAACAAACAGCTTATCTCTGTGCTTCATCCTTTATGCGATAGTACGATGCCCAGAATTTCCGCAACACGATTCGACCTGACGTACTTATAATCATCCATAACATGTCCTAAACGATTTATTTTATTTTTGTAGACACAGAAAGCTTATAATATGGTGACTAAACATTAACTAAATCATCGGGCGGATCGACTTATAAAGTCCGGGCGGATCGACTCGAAGTCCGGGCGGATCGACTCGGAGATCGGGCGGACCTGCTCCGGGCGGAACGACTTTCGGGCGGAGTGACTGTAAACCACATGGCCTGGATGGGATGGAAAACTTTCTAGCTAATTAATATTAATACAGCGATTTCAATAAAAGTTGAATACTAAAAACAGCTGCACACAGGGAATTGCATTGTAATATCAAAATGCATTGTAGTTTTAATGTTTTGGAGTCTGAAAGACTGCAAGGGTATTCGGGAGAGGGAAAGAGGACTGGAGTGAGCGCAGGCTATATTCAGCATTCATTGTTCAATTTCTTCTTTAATTTTTCTTCTTTAAATACCAAGCCATCATCCTGCCCAATTTTTTGGAAAACCAATATGCTCATTTCAAAAACGCGTTAAAATTTCCAGCGCAAAAGACAATTTTTGACGATACTTGCAGTGACATTTCTATTATATGAAACAAAATTAATTGTGAGTGTTTTCCATTGTTTGATCTTTCTTAAGCAATGAATAAAATTAGGATTGATAACAATTTCTTTGGTTTTATTATTACTCAGTACAGACAATAAAACGCTTCCTCTGGCTCACCACTAATGTCTGGACGCATTTGAAAGAATCAAGCAAAAAGAAAATATCTTTGTCAGTGCTTCACATGAGAATTGTGAAGATAACAGTTCGAGCGATACTATAAGGAACGTACTGACTCTGACTAGACACATATATGCTACAAACACAGGCACGGCGGAGCCGCACACACACACACTTTTTACGACAAAAAATACGAATTAAAATAAAAACTATTTGTCCTCTTTTCAATATGCTTAATTTTCAATTGCCAGCCCACTAAAAGCCGTTTTTTATAATTGAGGGCTGGGCGTGCCCAGATCACTGAAATACTCTTGATTGCAATACTTATTACCCATAAAACAAAATTACTTTGTTATTTTGTATCTCTAAATTACGAGGAAGCCTTTCATAATTATAAATGCTCGAAACTAAGAATTTTAATAGCCCTTTCAATGGAACGTGAAGTGTGTAATATCTCAAAACAGGTTCACAAATTTATCTTATTAAGTTCTGAACTTTCTCTCATTGAATGATGTTTTTTGCTCAGTTTACACACTACACTACCTCTATTATCATTTATTGGAGAAGAGAAACAGACAGTAGTATACTTATTAAAGAGAAATAAGGGAAACAACATTTATACGCGGTCGCCATTTTTATTTTCTATAATTTTCCGCAAAACAAAGGAACCCCGCGCACTTTGGTTGGCGCATGCGCACACGAATACGAGGTTGATGCTAAGTCGATGCTCAGGTCGATGCTACTATTAAAGTTGGTTGTGTAGTATTCCTGTTTATATTTATATTTCTCGTCCAGTATATCGTCGATCACCTATTTCAAACAGATATTGCCAGTTTTAAAGGTAAGTTTGTTTGTTGAGTTCGTGGTGAAGAAAGCGTCGAGTGCCGATTAAAAACCCTAGAATATTTACGTACTAAAAGGCGCAATGACCTACAATAAGGTACAAAGAGCTACTATAAGTTGTAGTTACTACAATCCAGACACACTTCCATCCAGACAAGCATGAAAACGATGTAAAACGTGACCCTACTCCTTTTAAATTGAGCAGCTGTGTCAAATGAAAAAAGCACCTCCATATTAGTAAGAAGCCAAAGTTTTAGCTCATAATGTTGCAATCTCGAGCCCAGCGTCACGTCTGGCTTTTTGTCAGCGGTCTTATGGCGCCCGACATTAGACTCTGGGGGAACGGAATTTTCAGCTCCGATTTTGGAGTTCCGGTTTCTATTGCGCATGCTTAGTTAATATTATAATGATCTGTGGGATTGGGCATCCTGTGTTACTTAGTACGTTAATGACATTCAAAATATTATTGACCTAGTAGCATTTTAAATATTTTCTAAGCCAAAATATAAACATTTTCCTCACTAATGAAACATTTAAAGTTTAGGAAGGTTTTTTAACGGCCATCAGGATTTATAACGATATAAAAACGCGTCTAAATCTTCTTCAATTCAGATCGCTTTAACCGTCGATTTATTTATATTTCCAACGGTTATTAGTTTGCTTTCGTGGCCCGATTGACCTTTAGTAAATAACTGGATGCCAGAGGTCTGAGGATTGTCAAGGTTTAGAATAGTTTAAAGGAGTATTTTGTGTGTATTCTAATTTGTTTCGCGACTCGATAATCATCGCTTAGCGGCGATACAATATCTCTTCGCTTCGTGACTCGTATATAATCCATAAACGACGATATTTAATATTCTATCTAGTATTAAAGAACCGTTGACGTCGTATTACATGTAATCGTAAAATTTACATTTTGAATGTAAATTTGTTTACATGATGGACCAATCAGAGCTTTTACTTTGTCTGTTTCCGGTCTGACTATTGTATTTTCAAGGGCCAATCAGCATAAGCAGAGAATTCCGGTCCCCCAGAGTCTTACGTTACTCGGCTGGCCAAGAGGAACGAAGGCTCGGGGTTCGAGATTGATAATGTTGAGCATAGAAGAAATGGCATTAAATATAAAATTCAATATTTTATAAATTAGGATTGCTTTGCCCACCAGAGCATATTTTCCATACAAATCCTTAATATGAAATACTGAATTTTGAATTTAATGCCATTTCCCTCCTGTTACATTTTATGAGCTTATATTTCGCCCTCTTACTAATGTTGAGGTGCTCTTTTCATTTCTGATGTTCATTTTCACACAGCTGCTCGATTTAAAAGGAGTAGGATCATGTGACCTGTTGTTGCAAAAAGCCTATTAAGTTCCATTAATTTTACTCACCAACGAAGGCCCTATTTTAATTGAGGCGTACTCTCTTGTGACCATAAATAAATAAAAACACAAATTTACTAAAAATATAAAATATAATATAATAACTAAAAATACAAGATTCTGCTGAAAGTAATAAAATTTAATGGAAAAAATTGTTTTTTTCTTGGTGTAAGAATCCCGAATTATTTCTAGCCGCAAGAGCTTAAAACATTCATAAAATTAACACCTGCCTGAATGTGGTATTAAGCCATTACTTAACCACAAGAGATTAAAACATTGGTTGAGCAAATTAGTCACTGGCACAGCTAGGACAGCTAGGACGCTTAGGGACCAGTCATTATTTATCGCCTGGGGGGGGGGGGGGGGGCGATTTTAGGGGGGATCAGTCAATTTTCAGGAGTATTAAAGGGGGGATCAGTCTTAAACTACAGCATCAAAAGGGGGATCACTCAAAATTTAAATGTGTAAGAATCCATGATTTTTTTTTAATTATTATTCATCCATAAACTGTATTTTAAATAACTGTTTCATTCATTTGAATATCTGTCAGAAATATAGGTACTTATCTAGGAGGGGGGATCTCTGAAATTATCGGTAGGTAGGAGGGGGGATAATAATAATAATAATAATAATAACTTTATTCAGGTGTCTATGTATTTAGTTTATACAACTAATTGGGGACACAAAGGAAAAGGAAAGAAAAAGTAAAAGTAAAAAATATCTATATGTAATATTAATCTATAACTATAGTGTATATATATATGTAAAATTTATCTTAAAAATATTTATAGAATTAAGTTAAGTTAAGTTAAGAAGTTATAATACAAATATATGTAAATGTATAATAGAAATTATAATAAATATATAGAGATATCTATTGTTACGAGTTGCATAGTTTGCAACAATTAATGTTATTTTCTAATATATTGGATAGATCCAATTTCCTAATTTTCATTTTAAAAGAGTTTATGCTGGGTGATGATCTGAGATCCACATTGATCACTGCAATGTATATACTGATGAAGGGGAGATCTGTTAAGTTTGACTGTGTCCAAACTAATGCCCCCCCCCCCCCCCCCCCCCCCAGGCGATAAATAATGACCCTTAGAACAGCTAGGACAACTAGAACACTTAGGACAGCTAGGACACGACTAGGACACTGTTACAAATAATTCCAGCTTATTTTTAATTTTATTGTCACGAGAGAGAACGCCTCTAAGAAAATATGTCGTTCATTGGTGAGTGAAATAAATGGAGGTACTTAGATTGTTTTCATGCTTGTCTGGCTCAGACTGTGTCTGCATTGTAATTATTGCAACTCACAGTTGCTCATTGTAGGTTATTTTAGGTAATTGCGCTTTTTAATAACTACGCTTAAAGTAAACACCGGGTGCCAGCGAGGATCCAAAGTTGTGTTGAAAACCATGTGAGTTAAACATTCTGTTCTTGATCTTCATCTTTCACAGGATGGAAACAGACTGGGTAGGATATAATTGTAAGTCAGGAGAGATTCTGTTTGTGTACAACAAAGTCACAGGACAACACAAGTGGCCTGCTGGATTGGAAAATGTAAGTTCACCTTTCCATTCTGATTGGACGGAAGAGCACAATTAAATTGTAAATTGTACTCACCAGTAGAGTGGAGATCTGTATTGAGCATGCACGACCTTGTCAACCTTGTCCGATAATTATCAAAGATGGGTAATGTTTATGTTTTTTAATGTTGTTTATCATTGTTGTTTTCTTGCTTGGATAGCCGTAAATTAGCATTAGAAGCTTTTTAGGTTCTTCTTTGACATGGAGAATATATTGCTGTGCCAATTAGATGTCAAGAAAACGAGATATCTTATTATATGTAATTACACAAATAAACGGCTTTAACTACACAACATGACTGCTAACTCAGTGGATAAACAAAGACTTTGTGGTCATCTTTCTTTGGCTCAGTGGATATAGCAACTCTGGATATTTAAATTAAGGTTAATGCTTATGTTTAAAAGAAAACTTAAATGCGCACCATTCCAATCAATTATTTCTGCAGTCCCGTACAAGTTACTATTTCATAATCATTTATCTCAAAAATGGGGAAATGTTATGTTTTTGAAATTGCTGAAATTGTATAAATTACCTAACACTATTTGACCAATCAAATTAAGAAAGTCTTAATTAGTAAACACTCTGTATGATCCCAGATTACTAAGATTACTCTAGCAATTGTTGTCATGCAAATTTTTAATAGTTCAGCGGTCTAGCACATGCTCATACAAATCTCCCCTCTGCTGTACTCGCCTAAAATTTTGAAAACTTTCAAAACATCACTTGTATCTATTAATTATACAAATGGAACTCAAGATTGTGCGATTTCCTATACAAATTGTACTCTGTAGAGTATCAATTAGTTTTTTCAGTATTATTATGAATAAAAAGTCGCACAATCTTCTCATAATGTAATAATATTAATTGATACTTGTAATGTTTTGCAAGTTATTAAATTGGACTCACCTGAAAGGCTCTTCCAATTTTAAAAACTTTCAAAACATCACTTGTACCTATTAATTACGAATTGTACTCAAGATTGTGCGATTTCCCATACTAATTAATTTGCAGCAATACGTTTAAGCAAAATGACAAAATGCAGTATAATGATAAAATGCAGTTAAGCTGAAGAATGTAGCTAGTAAATTGCATCTTGGGCCTTTTTCTAAACCTTTTTCTAATTGCAGGGAGAAGAAGGAAGGATAATGCATGGCTATCCTGTTATTTATAAAGAGTTTACAACAATTGCAACACAAACAGATGACTATGACTGTAACAATGGATGTATGTCCATGCATATCAATACAAATCCAAGTCATGCTTCCAACATCTCAGAAGTTACATTACCTCATTCACAACCAATTGTTTCAAGTGAAGATAGCTTGGATAGTGAACCATGTTCAGAGAATACCTTGGAAGATGGAGATGAACAAGACAAAGACCAAGGCCTGGATGGAAATTTAGAAATATCGAGAGTTGTAGAGGAAACAGAATTTGCAACTGAAAATTACATGGTTGACAACAGCAATGGTGAAAATGCTAGTGATAATCCAGAAAATACCTTGAAAGATGTACAAGAAAAAGACCAAGACCTGGATGAAATTTCTGCAATGTTGAGAGTTTTAGAGGAATATCCTTGTAAAAATAGTTATGTTGACAACAGCAATAATGATGACAGCAATGACGATGGTGCTGAAGATGATATTGATAGTAATGACATTCATGATACTGTATTTCAAGTTAAACGTAATTGTCAAGAAAGGAATGGCAAGCACACTGGAAAAAGGGGTTTTGACTGTTCTGTTTGCAAGAAGAAATTTACTCATAAATTTAATTTAAATGAACATCTTAGAACACACACTGGAGAGAAACCATTTAAATGTACTTATTGTAATAAGAAGTTTATGTGTAAGTCTAATATGAATAGACATCTTAGATCACATACTGGCGATAAACGTTTTGAGTGTTCTGTTTGCAAGAAGAAGTTTGTACTGAGGGATCATTTAACTAGACATTCTAGATTGCACACTGGAGAGAAACCCTTTGAATGTACTCATTGCCAAAGGAAGTTTACACAGAAAACACATTTAAATGTACATCTTCGAACACATACCAGAGAGAAACCCTTTGAATGCTCTGTTTGTAAGAAGAAGTTTGCACGGAAGGACATTTTAACAGTACATTGCAGATTGCACACTGCAGAAAAACCCTTTGGATGTTCTTATTGCATGAAGAAGTTTATACAGAAGGTCAATTTAAATGTACATCTTAGAACACATACTGGAGAGAAACCCTTCGAATGTACTTATTGCAAAAAAACGTTTTCACACAAGGGCAGTTTAACAAAACATAATAGGTTACATACTGGAGAGAAACCCTTTAAGTGTACTTATTGCAAAAAGAAGTTTTTACGGAAAGACTGCTTGAATATACATCTTAGAACACATACTGGAGAGAAACCCTTTGAATGTTCTTATTGCAAGAAGAAGTTTGCAGTGAGGGCACATTTAAGTAAACATTTTGAACTACACACCAGAGAGAAACCCTGTATGAACTCTCTTATCTTGAGATGAAGTTTGTCATAAAGTGAAGTATGAATAAAATAATAATGTAAAAAAACAAGGAACTAGACATTTTGTATAAACAGGTTCCCATTTAAATCTGTACTTTCCTATTTAAATCTGTACTTATGCAAATTGTGTTGATGTGTGCTAAACACATAGATCAACCAATCAGAGTATATTATTTCTGAAGTGATCTGAACTCCTCTGATTGGTTGATCTGTGTGTCAACCAATCAGAGTATATTATTTCTGAAGTGAACTTCTCTGATTGGTTGATCTGTGTGTTTAGCACACATCAACAAAATTTCCAGTACAGATTTAAATGGGAATTATGAACGTTTGCAAGGGACAACAGACGCAACTGAATACAGCAAAAATGTGGCTATATATGTTGTATAAGAAACCGAAAATACACAGGGACAAAGAATCTTATTCCCGAAAGATTTGAATTTGGTGGAAACATACATAGCAACGCGTTATAAAGCTGATTTGCTTGTTTTTTTTGTTTTTTTCAAAAAACGTTGAATACTTGATACTGAATAGTGCATTCAAAGACCCAAGGGCATTGTGGGTCTCATTAATTTGAAATAAAAAGTAAATACACATTGGTCAGCTCCCTATCATAAGTGCAATCATGCATAACTTTGGTATAAAACAATGAGATCTGAATAACTCTTGATCAGTTGGTTAAGCGGAATGCCGACAGGTAGTTTAAGAGGTTACATTCACTCTAAGTAAATATATAATTGGAATGTTGGGAATTTCATTTTGACCACCCCTACAACCATGTAACCTTTCCTTCACTGCATTGCTCTCTCTCTCCTTTGGCTTACAGACTCATTTTCCCGTAACTCTTCTCTTCCGTATGCCTATATGCAGCTAGTGTTTAATTTTAAAGAATGCATTAAAAATAGAATAAATAAAATAAATAATTTGTGTGTCACATCTATTGTGGCACTCTTTAATTATATATTTGAGTCATATTTGTTTCCCCTCTTTCGGTCTTGGAATGTGCTATTCAGTATTTAACGTTTTTTGAAACATAGCTCTATTGCAAATGTAATTAAGGAATATAAGGGACAAACCATCAGAAAAGTGATGTGGGGGGGGGGGGGGGGGGGGGGGGGAGGTCTGGTCATATATGTAATTTTTTTTACATGAACAGGAGACATACTTTTTAAACACTTTTCTAATGTCCATTTCGAAACTTCAATTTAATAATGGTTGTTTTCTTACATTCAATATCTATAACATGTAGAGTTTTGGAGCAAATAAAATTGTTGTTTATGTTATCTGGGCTTGTTGTAGGCTCAGATTTCAGCCGTTGGGGTTTCGTGCGCCCGCGATACTCTCCCCCGTAAGGAGAGTATCGCGGGCGCACGAAACCCCAACGGCTGAAATCTGAGCCTAGGCTTGTTGCAGCTACACTATATTTGGGCTCCCTTTCAAGAGTATTCAAAACGAGGTTCGTTCCCAGTCCCCAACAATAATCATCCAGTATCGCCAGTAACTTCAGTAACTGCCTGCTTGGTTTAGCGTGTTCATGTTCATAGTATTTCTTCCTTCAGTATATTATTTCTCGTCCAGTATATTGCCGAATACCTATTTCAAACAGATATTACCAGTTTCAAAGGTAAGTCTGTTGAGTTCGTTGTGAAGAAAGCTTTGAGTGTGAAGACATCCAAAGTTGTGTTGAGAACCACGTGAGTTGACATTCCGTTCTTGATCTTCATCTTTCACAGGATGGAAACAGACTGGATAGGATACAATTGTAAGTCAGGAGAGATTCTGTTTGTGTACAACAAAGTAACAGGTCAACACAAGTGGCCTGCTGGACTGGAAAATGTAAGTTCCCTTGAGAATTTGCAGCAGTACGTTAAATATGCCCGGAGTAAGGAACTGTTCGTTTATTTCATCGTAGGGGGGGGGGGGGGGGGGGGGGGGGGGGGGCTGGTGGTTTTTGTTTAATGTCAATATTTTTAAAAATTACTCCCCTCTCAAAAGCTTTTGTATGATTTTTACCCCCTTCTAAAACATAACATTTGAATTTTTACCCCCACCCCCCACCCCCCACAGGGAGCCCGGCTTTTGGTTGCTTTTACGTAAGATAAAAAATCGCGTAGCTTTTTTGGGATTCCTGTGTTTTTTAGGAGATTAGCGCTGACCTTTGTAAACAGGTACTTAGTACTGAATCCATTAATTGTAAAATAATTGAAACAAATCTAGGATACAGTACTTATTTTTTAATGATGTAATGATGTACTGTTTTATCATTGAAATAAAAATATTTAAAAATGAAAAAATAAAAAAAAATAAAAAGTTTACGTAATCTAAGAAATCCGACCTCAGTAATGGGAGAGTCATTGGTATGTAATCAGATCGGTAGTATTGCACTCGCATAGAGTACACTAAGAGAAAGAAGGGATAAAACTAATTCAAGTGCCCTTTTTAAAACCTCAATTAAACTAGTTAATCAGAATCATTTGTTTACAAAACTAGCACCAAATGATTACATGATAAATAAATTTAACATTATGAGGGATTATGGACTTGAAATGATATTTGGTACAAGTAAAAACAGTGATTTCACAAAGCGCGTTTATCGTTTAATGATCGCCTCCAGTTGATCAGACCACCTCTGCTAAATGTCCATTCTCAAACAATTGATGTTGACAGTTCTATGACAGTTTAAGCATCTCTCAGTTCGGGAATCGTAATAAATCCGTACTCATTTCTTTATGAAGAGATATGTTGGGGGAAGCTTGTTGTGCAACCCAACTTCTGTATCTACATTCGCCTCATACTGGTTTTCTATGTCCCCTCTGTGATGAGTATTTTGTTTGTGCATTTGTACATGTTTAGAGACTGTCATCGTGCCGTTATCAGATGATAAAAAGTTGTTTAAGAGCCTGAAATATAAAATTGAGAATCACCTTTGAGTCAAAATTTAATGCATAGCTTGACTATTCTGTAATAGCTGGATTAAAAACGAAGTTACCGTTGACAATATAAAAATATTTAGCTGGTCTGATCAACTGGAGGCGATCATAACACAACAAAACCTCATAGTTTCCTCCCTTTATCTCTTTAGTGTGTTTTAAGAGAGTGCGTTACTAAATTCGTTACCACTGGATCTGATTACATGCCAAAGACTGTCCCACTTATAGAGGTTGGATTTCATAGATTAACAAAGGTCACGCGGATATGTAGCGCTAATCTCCTAGGCACCACAGGAATCCCAAAAAAGCTACGCAATTTTTTATCTTATGTAAAAGCAACCAAAAGCCGGGCTCCCTGTGCACCCCCTCAACAAAAATACTAGGTACCAGGCTCCTGTAATAAAAAAATTGCCAGGTTACCTTTTTTACAAGATGGCCGATTCAAAGGATTTGAAAAACAAATTTTGTTTACGTACAGGTCAATGTTTACAAAAAACAAAATGAGCACATATACTTTCACTATAGTGCAACACAATCGTTTGCATTTTTTTGATTTGTTTCTTACATTTTATTTTAACTAATTCGGCTTATTTTAAGTGTAGATTTTTGTTAATTTTTTAAATTTTACCCCCTCTTTTTAGAACTCTGATATCAAATTTTACCCCCCTAAAAACCGTTTTTTGAAAAAAATTTCCCCCCTATGATGTAATAAACAAACAGTCCCTAATCGAGTATCGATCGTTTAATATCGATAATACCATGATCACTTCGGATTTGTCATAATTTGTCTTCCGAGGGGTTTACAGACCCAAATTTTCCTCGTGCATACAACATGAGGGAAATTTAGAAGACAAAGAAATCCTTTGTCTTTTATTAAATTTTCCTCTATAATTTAATTTATAAGAGTGAATGGTCTGATCCCAGGTGTAATCAATTTAGATGAGGCATTAAGTTGTCCGGGGTGGTGTGGTGTCATCTTTAGAGTAAAGAAACAAAAAGACAGTGTTTTTGTCAGTGCATGGGTAGGTGTTAGTCATTGTATTGGCCGAATGCTTGAAGTAGTTAATGAGTCTATTGTAAGAAGCTGGTAGTGTTATGCAATGGTTACAGTGCGGACACTCCAACTGGGACCATTTTAGATAAATTGATAATCAACCAATCATATTGCAGCTTTCAGTTCAAGAATGTTATGAACGTGAGAACACTATAAGTTGATTGGCTTATGCAGTTATCAGTTCAATCTCTGTCTGGTTTAAATGTTTTTTGATTGGATGGCTCTGTCTAAGTGGTCCCAGTTGGAGTGTCCGCACTGTAAGTGTTTTTTGTTGCAAGCCGGTGTACCGGTGTACTTCTGCTCAGGTTGTCGAAATGTCAGACATCGACACCATCAGTCTTTCTCAAGACTACACCACCCCAGACGATCATACCTCATCTATATTTAATTTATGCAAGGGAAATTTAGTAAAAGACAAAGGATTTCTTTGTCCTCTAAATTTCACTAATGTTGTATGCATGAGGAAAATGTAGGAGACTATCCCTTGTATAGGAACGATCTTACATGCAAGGGTCCCTCTGACATTATAACAATCACGGAGACCATTCCTTAAAACAAAGTCCATACTCTAACACTTGTGGGAATCATTAAGTAACTATGCTCATGTGTTAACTACATTGAAGTATAGTATGTCATATGTGTTTATGCAAACAAACTGTATTATAAAATAATTGGGATAGTATGCGTGCGTTGATTGGTCAAACAACCGTGTTTCATGAGAGCATGAAACACACTCATGCCATTTTCTAGCGCGCGCTCATTCAACGGTCAGTTTATCCGTTGTTTTGATCTTTCGCGCGCGCTTATTGGTCAGTTTCGAGAAAAAGCGATGTAGGGAGAAATGACATCGTCAAAGGAATAAAAGGGCATTTTTTTCGTCTTTTTGCGCGATTGTTATTTTATAAAAGAAATGAAACACGTCTTCTGTGTTTTCACTGGCTTATGAAAACCTCGATACGTTTGGGAGAATTCTCGAGCAGGTCCAAACACTCGACTTCGTCTCGTGTTGGGACTGATCTGCTCTCGAATTCTCCCAAACGCATCTCGGTTTTCATTAGCGCTTGAAAACACAGAAGACGTATTTCATTTCTTAAATGAATGCATGGTGGTATAATTTGGCATTGTCTCATATAACCCTTTAAAGTATGCCGAAAATCAAGAGCTTTGTAAAATCTAGTTTTGATTTGTAGGTTGGAATCATTATATAATCAAGTAGGAGTCGTCAACCTTTTTTAGATTTTTTAATCCGACGTTTCGGGCTAAGCACCCATCTTCAGGGATGTTACTGTATGTTTGATTTTGTCATTACAACAGCCAAAAAAAACTAATAAAAATGCTCCCGCTATCTAGAGCGCCCACATAGAAAATCAAAACAATTTAAGCTATTCAAATAAATTCCCTTTATTTGGGTAATACCATGATCACCTCGGATTCTTTTGTCTTCCGAGGGGTTTACAAATCCGAATTTTCCTCATGCATACCACATGAGGGAAATTGAGAAGACAAAGAAATCCTTTGTCTTTTACTAAATTTCCCTCTATTTAATTTATGCAAGGGAAATTTAGTAAAAGACAAAGGATTTCTTTGTCCTCTAAATTTCCCTCATGTTGTATGCATGAGGAAAATGTAGGAGACTATCCCTCAATGGTCCCTCATTATAACAATCATCGAGACCATTCCTGGATCGCTTCGACCCAGTTGAAAATTCTTAAAATAAAGGACCCTTTACTACACACAAGTCCATACTCTAACACTTGTGGGACTCATTAAGTAGCTATGCGCATGAGCTGGCTACATTGAAGTATAGTATGTCATGCGTGTTTAAGCAAAATAAACTATAATGAATGCAGGGTGGTATAATTCGGCATTGTCTTATTTAACAAAAGCAACTATTTCTAAAAGTATGCCAAAAATCAACAGCTTTGTAAAAGTTTGTAATTTATGCTTCTATGAAAACTAACATGTATTTCCTTATTTCCTCGGTGATCATGGTATTACAAAGTAATACCATGGCACTCGGGAAATTAGTGATTAAATTTCCCCGATTACCTCGGGAAAATTTAATCACTAATTTCCCTCGAGCCATGGCATTACTTATAAATAGTCTCCTACATTTTCCTCATGCATACAACATGAGGGAAATTTAGAGGACAAAGAAATCCTTTGTCTTTTACTAAATTTCCCTTGCATAAATTAAATAGAGGGAAATTTAGTAAAAGACAAAGGATTTCTTTGCATATTTAATATATCATGAATATGTAATTCAGCTTTTGTACGGTGTCAGTTATTATCAATAAACTAATATCTATTTATTCATAAAATCTACAGATTGTTATGGCATGTGTGACTCAATCTGTTGCATAACCCGCATGTTTATCAAGTGTGAACAGTGTCAAAGTGTCCTTCTATTGAGTCATAGTTCATTGGGCCATCCTCTTTAGTTCATTGGGCAATTATAATGTCATTTGGTTATTTGCTTCATTTCATTGGTCTTATTTTTCCTCTCAGTCACTGACAAACCTGGGTACTAGTTTTGGTAAAACTGCTGAACAACAGCACCCGGGCTCATTGCCCAGTGAAATAAAAAATAGCCCAATGAAATGAACGGGTTGTTCCGTAGATAAGCGAATAATAGTCAAGGGAAGCAGAGTGAAGTAAGTCATAGCCCAGTGAAGTAAAAGAAATGAAAGATAGTCCAACAAGATGAGAAATAGCCCAACAATACAACACTAGATTCCTAACGACATGAAAATAAGTCCAATGAAATGAAGCAAATAGCCGATTGACATGAATAATTGCCCAATGAACTAAAGAGGATGGTCCAATGAACTATGACTCATTATAATTCAACAATAAATTTCCCTTCACTCTCATTGGTGATTATTCAGCACTAATGATTCAAGAATATTTGACTATATCCATACAAAATGTAGTCTCCCTCACAGCCGTTATTAGTGTCAGGCTTCCTGTCCCTCCACACTGACAGCTGCTTCGATTCGAACAACATGCCTTTCTCTTGGTTTAGCCAATCAGCATTTCGCTCATATATATCGAGAGCGGTTCGCGCCATAAATTCTAACCAATAACAATAAGTGTATTATCTTTCCTAGCTATGACGGATCAATTGAGGAATTTCGCACTTGGCAATTACACCGGGGGGAGAATAAACATCGGATAGACTTTCCAACCAATCGACAAAGTCCAGTTTACTTCGCTGATCCTTAAAATACTTTTAGAGGCTTTCTTGAACTTGACTAGTTGTTTGTGGCATTGATTCTTACATCTGACAACTCGATAAACAAAGTTTGCTTTCTGTTAGTTTCTTTGGTGGTTCTCACATTTCCTGCATTGACAGTGAGACGCCTCCTACTTTGACCTTTTAGATACTATCGGGTAAACATGTTTACAATCTTCTGTGTACTGATTGGCTAAAAAACATTACAAAGGGACAGGAATGTTCGAATCGAAGCAGCCGTTAGTGGCCATGGGGAGGGACAGGAAGCCCAAAAGTAATAACGGCTGCAAGGGAGACTATATTGTGTATATACACAATGCTGATCTAAGTTTTTTTCTAATTTCAGGGAGTAGAAGGAAGGATAATGCAGGGCCATCCTGTTATTTATAAAGAGTTTACAACAATTGCAACACAAACAGATGACTATGGTTGTGACAATGGATGTATGTCCATGTATATCAATACAGATCCAAGTCATGCTTCCAACATCTCAGAAGTTACATTACCTCAATCACAACCAATTGTTTCAAGTGAAGATAGCTTGGATAGTGAACCATGTGCAGACAATACCTTGGAAGATGGAGATGAACAAGACAAACACCAAGGCCTGGATGGAAACTCAGAAATATCGAGAGTTGTAGAAGAAACAGAATTTGCAACTGAAAATAACTTGGTGGACAACAGCAATGAGGATGGTGATAATGATCAAGCTAGTGATGATCCAGAGAATGCATTGAAAGATGGAGACAAACAAGAGAAAGATCAAGACTTGGATGACATTTCTAAAATGTTGAGAGTTTTAGAGGAATTTCCAACAGAAAATAACTTGGACAGCAGCAATGATGTTGATGACAATTATAGTGATAATGCTGCTGCTAATTATGATGATGTTGGTGAGAATAACTCTTATGATAGTTTTAAAAATAATGATACTGAATTTCAAGTAGAAAGCACTCTTCATAAAAGGAATGAGAAGCACACTGGAGAAAAACATGAATGTTCTGTTTGCAAGAAAAACTTTTCACGTAAGTGGAGTTTAAATATACATCTTGGAACACATTCTGGAGAGAAACCATTTGAATGTTCTGTTTGCAAGAAGAAGTTTAGACAGAAGAGCAGTTTGAATTTACATCTTAGAAAACATAGTGGAGTAAAACCCTTTGAATGTTCTGTTTGCAAGAAGAAGTTTGCAGAGAAGGACTACTTGAATAGACATCTTAGAATACATACTGGGGAGAAACCCTTTGAATGTTCTGTTTGCAAGAGAACTTTTGCACGTAGGTGGAGTTTAAATATACATCTTGGAACACATTCTGAAGAGAAACCCTTTGAATGTTCTTTTTGCAAGAAGAAGTTTAGACAGAAGAGCAGTTTGAATATACATCTTAGAATACATACTGGAGAGAAACTCTTTGAATGTTCTGTTTGCAAGAAGAAGTTTGCAGAGAAGGACCGCTTGAATAAACATCTTAGAACACATACTGGGGAGAAACCCTTTGAATGTTCTGTTTGCAAGAGAACTTTTGCACGTAGGTGGAGTTTAAATATACATCTTGGAACACATTCTGGAGAGAAACCATTTGAATGTTCTGTTTGCAAGAAGAAGTTTAGACAGAAGAGCAGTTTGAATTTACATCTTAGAAAACATAGTGGAGTAAAACCCTTTGAATGTTCTGTTTGCAAGAAGAAGTTTGCTGAGAAGGACTACTTGAATAGACATCTTAGAACACATTCTGGGGAGAAACCCTTTGAATGTTCTGTTTGCAAGAGAACTTTTGCACGTAGGTGGAGTTTAAATATACATCTTGGAACACATTCTGGAGAGAAACCTTTGAATGTTCTGTTTGCAAGAGAAATTTTGCACGTAGGTGGAGTTTAAATATACATCTTGGAACACATACTGGAGAGAAACCCTTTTAATGTACTTATTGCACGAACAAGTTTACACATAAGATCCCTTTCAAAAATCATCTTAAAACAACTTTGAAGAAACATTGATACACATAATTTTGGAATGATGGAAGACTTTTATTTTGAATGCTCTTGGAAAAGTCTCAATCTTGTCCCTCCGCCACAATCTTGTACCTCAACCATCTCGTACTAATTATGGCAAATTTATGTTTAAATCTATAGTAACCAAAATATGGAAAAATATCCCAATATATGTTAAAAACAAAACATCATTAACTGCATTCAAATCATGATAAAAAGGCACTTGATTCAATTGTACAATAAATTGTAAGTATAAATACTGTTGTATATAATTATGTTTTTATCTGTAAATATCATATTGTATATATTATTGTAGAATTATTTCTAAATTATTTCTAAAGTTTTATAAATCATATTTGCTTTAGAATTTTTACTTACTTATAATTTGATCTTTCATCAGTTGTAAATAGTAGTATATTTCCACTTCCTACAATACACATGAATACACAATGAGATATGGGAAAGACGGAACGGCTCGCCCAGTCCCCACACTGGGCTGCTAAAGGCCCTGCACTCGCCAACAAAAACACGTCAGGTCGTCTTAGGGGTTTTACTCTCCCATTCTACATCCGATCCTATGGCTTGGGTTGAAGGCGGGGGCTACCATTTTCTCCCCACCCCCAGTGGCCGCCTCTCCGTGCTTACCCATTTTATTGTTCTCAGTTCTTGTGAAGTCTGATCCAACTTTTTGCGTTCATCGTACGAGTTTTTCTTTTTGGAAATAATGGTAGGACTAGTATTAATATCTTGGTATATCAATTCAGTCTCTCCTGGACTGTTAAATATCTGGCCTACTTCACTTTGTAAATGTTACTTCAGTTACCTTGTTGTTGGTCTGCTTAATTGTCCGAGCGTCGCTTCAGGTCTCGGTGCACGTGGTTCTTCGCCTGCGTTTATCTGTGGGGCGAGAGCCGCCTCAAACTCGTCTCTCGCATTTTGTAGTTTTGTCTGAGGTCTTCAGTACATATTGTGGGCGCCTGTGGGAGGTTGGTTCGACATGAAGTGCTCTTTCCGTGGTTTGGACGAGAGTGAACAAAGCGGGCGGTTCCCGGTAATATATACAACGCAGGGGATTGTGGGATACTCATTGTTATGTAAATTTCACGCTGTATTTCCGGTAGTGAAAATAGTTGGAAGTATCATCAGTCGACTAGAGTGCTTACACTATGTCCATGAAATAGAATCTAAATAGTTCCTACATATTAGTTTTTATTTAGTGACTATTAGTCACTATCACTCAACTGGAACAGCTTTAGTAACAATAGACCACAATACACAAGGGAAATCAAATACTCAAAACCATAAAAAGTTAATACTTTATTCATTGTGTATTGTTACTAAAACTGTTCCAGTTGAGTGATAGTGACTAATAGTCACTAAATAAAAACTATTAGTTAGTAACTATTTAGATTTTATTTCATGGACATAGTGTAAGCACTCTATCATGAACTATCATTGCCGTTTGGCCTCCGCTTTAAGCTGCCACCATACAACCCATGTCTGAACACGGAGTTCTTTTACGTCCCTCAATGTTGTTAAGTTTTGAGAGACGGGACCTCCATTTCACGTCGCTATCCGAGAGGACGTGAAGTTCTAACCATTTGTAGATTTTTAAGAAAAAAATTATTTAAAGACCCTGAGTAATGGTCCAGCCGGGGTTTGAACCCGGACCTTCCGCACAGCAATCCGAAGCTCTATCCACTGAGCTAATCGATCGGCGTTTATGACCATCATTACCATAACTATATTATCATCATCTATATTATCATCATAATTAGCGTGGGAGTATAAATATCACTCAATCTGACTTTTTATTCACTTGACTCTGAAGATGACTTCCGCACAGGATGTCGAAACGTCAGTCACATCAAACAGCCCTTCTGAGGGCTACATCCACCCGGATGATCCTATTACAAATATTGTTACTTCGACAAATATTGTTACTTCGATAAACATTATCATCATTATTACCATCATTATCATCATCATTGCTGTCATCATTAATACTTATATCACTCGCGTGTTATCTAGCACCGCTGTACTGTTTGTACAAAAGGTGCATTTATGATACAGGGATTACCTCCATTCAACGAAGATCCAAATGTTCGATTTTCAATTGTTAAGCAATAACATTTTCCCGTGCTATTTTGGAATTTGTGAATATTTTAATTAAGAAATGAAATTTCATATGATCACAATTTTAAACGTACTATAACAAACTTCCAAACAACTCTCTCTATTTGGAAATCGCGATACCTTACGGTTTTTGGTAAAATCCAGGTATTTCGATCACTTGCCATACCAAAGCTGTTATATGTATGTAGATTTGTTTCTCGTTGTTAATTTGTAAATCCCAGTCCCAGTGCATCCAATCCATTAATAAGGCCAATCCCAGCTCCCATTTTACCCCTTCAGGACCCTCGTATTTATTAACCAGAAAACAAAATTACTTTGTTATTTTGTATCTCAAAATTGCGAGGATACCTTTCATAAACACTCGAAACTAAGAGTTTGGCCCTTTCAATGGACGTGGAAGTGTGTACTATCTCAAAACAGGTTCGCAAATTTCTCTGCTAATTCTGAGCTTTCGGCTCATTGAATGATGTTTTTTGCTCAGTTTATACACTACACTACTTCTATTATCATTTATTGGAGAAGAGAAACAAGCAGTAGTATATTTATTAAAGTGAAATAAGGAAAGCAACATTTTTATTTTCTTTAATTTCCCGCATAACAAGAATATGAATGTTTCTCTGCATGGTGCCTGGAAAATCGGATGACTACACACCCAGGAAAATGCGAATTCATGAACTTTCAGAGAATATCTTCAATCGGTCCGACTGCCCCAATAATATTTGTCACGACAATTATTAGACAGGTTGAGCACACCAGATGCTTGGGAGTAGAACTGACAACAAAGGAACGACCGAGTTAGTCTGGGTATGAGGATGTAAAGGAACCCCGCGCACTTTGGTTTACGCATGCGCAATCGTATGTCCCAGCTGCTGTAAGTACAGTAAGTTGGCGCTAACGTTTGAAAATGGAAAAAAGAATACTTTGTGAACTTTAGTCAATCCAAAGCTAAAAAGCTCAATGAACAATTACCACAATGACTTAAAACCCTTAGGGAAACCCTGATATATAGTTTTGAAAAGAAAAATGGCGAATTGTAAAGAGAAAACATGTCCAAAATCAACGAGTTCTTTGTCAACAAAGGAACTAGCGAGGTAAAGCTCACATTGACAAATACACGTAAAACTTATACTCGTTTTTTTACTGGGGGAGGAAAACTCGGGAACTTTAAACCATCTCAGAAATGGGGAGAACAATACATATCAAACAAACACAGGTTGCATATTCCATGTACGCCAGGCCCATTCCATTAGATATAAGACAAGCTTCTTCTTCAGATATTATTATTTAAGAGCCACTTTAGTTGAACATTATCTTTATAGGATAGATTGCTACTCGTTAAAAAAAGATATTATTATTATTATACCCAAACCAATACTTGGACCTGGACTACAATGGTGGTCCATGTGGAAACATCGACTAATTATTCAGAGTTTAGTCAGTTTTAATGTGTACTTGCAGATCCCTTGGTTTGTTAACTAAACTATCTTCCTCATCCAAGAAAAGCAAAAAGAAAAGTAAGTTTTAGAATGGAGAAAGTTGTACATGATTTTCAGCAACTGGCTTGAGAAAACCTGTCAATGAATCTCTTTTGATAATATCATCTATTGATTGATATTGATTGATTGGTATGGACTTCATTCATTTGATTACCCGGGTCATCATCACTATTTTGGTCATTATCAAAGCTTGATTATCAAAAGTATCAGAGTACAGTTGATTCTCTCCTAACGACCACTCTCGTAAGCGACCATCTCTGTAAGAGACCACTCTTTCAATTTCCCGTTTTGTTTCCTATATAAACTCTGTAAAAAACTCTCTTGTAAGCGACCACTCTCTTGACCACGACCACCTTTAGAGTTCAAGTTTTGGACTTTTTCATTGCTTTTACTCTCTCGTAAGCGACCACCCCATGACAGATCTCATTTAAAATCTCTTAAAAGCAGGTGGCCGCTTACGAGAGTGTCAACTGTATAAATTAAACCAGGTGTTACCATTACTGCTAGATTTTAAGATGAAGGCAACATTCCCTACAAATGCCTGGCTATGTTTTGTTATTTTGTGTATTTAGAGCAACCTTTTCACTACCTTGTGGTAATTGACTTTGAATCTACATGTTGGAAGGACAAAAGGATGGCCTATGCACCAGAAGTCAGTAAGTAACACAGTGCAAATAATAAATCCTTGAAACACTAGTATTTAACAGTTATTTGCTGAAGGCAAAGTGAATATCGGTGAATAATAACCAAGTCAGAATCGAGGTTATTATTCACCGATATTCACTGAGCCGGAGGTGGATAATTGTTTTAGTATAAATACAAAAGTGGTTATTTCAAAAGGTAAAAATTACCAGCTTTTTTTATGTAGAAAAACGGTTCATTTCTTATTAATTTTCTAAAACCCTGCAAAATGTGTGGCTTTCTCAACCAATCACAGCGCATGGTTTTCTATAATCACATGTATTTATACTAATACTGTTTAGTGCATTTTATGCTAATTATATATTTTTTTGTTTAATAACTTAGTAATATATTGTACTAACAGAAATTCTACGAACTACTGAATAACGCAGATATAGAGAGCACGCCATAAATCTGTAAAAGAACTATACTCTTACTATTTAGGATGTAATAATAGTATTTATTTATCAACTATTTAGTTATATATTGTCTAACCAGGAATTCACTCAGCCATGAACCACACAATACACATTACAATGAAGGATGCAAGAATTGCACTGTTGTACTCCAGTGATATCTACAAGTTTGTACAAAATATAGTGCATTTAGACAATACATGTTAGTTTTGTTTCAAATATATTTGGCTATAAATGGCAGATATCTCTTTCTTTCATGGCTTGGATGATAGAATCATGTGATGGGCTTTGTCTGTTTCTAGTTGAATTTCCAGCAGTGCTTCTCAATACATCAACTGGTCTCATTGAATCAGAGTTTCACCACTATGTACAACCAAGTGAACATCAAAAACTCAGTGAGTTTTGTAAAGAACTTACAGGCATAACACAGGTATTTTATTACAGTTAGAAAAGCATATTTGGTCATATAACATATTTACTTGGGCATACAGTTTGATAATGAATAGAAATGCAAAAAGGCTTGTCATTTTTTTATACTTTGAATATTTCTGCCTTTATCCAAAGGCCACCAACAGCAAAATTTACTAAATATGAATCTAGTAAATTAGTTTAAGAGGCTCAAGGGAATGGATTGTCCTTGTTCATTCAAGCTTTTTTTTTTTTTTGTTCTTTAATAGTGGTGTGATTCCGACTATTTTACATGGAGAGGTATTATATCAGCTCTACCAGATAACTGGAAAACAATTCTAAAAAATGCTCAAAAAGAGAAACCCGTACTCTGTCCTAACGAGGCTGGCAAAGGTTTGAATATCTCTAACACTTATGTTCCTCTTTCTAAAGTGAAAACTAGAATGGTTTATTGGAAATTGATCGAAAATAAATTAACCAAACCGACAGCACAAAAACACATAGCTAATAAATTAAATAACCCAGACATTGAGTGGTCAGAAGTTTACAAAAAAATGTATCATGTTACTAATGACACTAAGTTACGAGCTTTGCAATATAAAATTTTAAATAATTCCCTCTTTCTGAATAAAGACCTTTTTAGATTTAAACTAATTGATTCACCGAGTTGTACTTTTTGTAAATCTTCCATTGAAACAATGGAACATCTTTTTATTGATTGTTATTTAACAAAGAATTATTTTATTGAAATAAGAAACTGGTTACATACGGGGAATATAAACCTACCAAAATTAAATATAAGTAATATTATCTTAGGAGGAGTTAACGATAAAATGGAAGAATTTCTATTTTTGTTATATAAATTCACAATAGTTAACTGTAGAACCAGAGGAATGGTTCCCAATATAGCAAATTTCAAATCAAAATTGCAAGAATACGAAAATATCGAATACGAAATTGCAAAAAGTCATGGAAAAATAGATATACATCTAAAAAAGTACAATAAATTGAAAAAACTATTGCCTTAGATAGAACAAGTCCTATGTAGCAGACGTAGAATTGTGTTGTAGTTGTGTTATATGTATGTTAATTAAATGCCATTAGTATAGTAATATATAGTTGTTGAGTGATTGTGTTTGTTTGTGTGTATATATATATAGTTAATTATAAACTTATTTCATTGAAACTTCAATTATTGTAAAAACTTTTATCTTCTCGTGAGTCACAATTATTGTGGCTCTCTTTACTTGTAAATATTTTTTGTGTGTGTCTTCTAGTGTGTCACATTTATTGCGACACTCTTTAAGTGTAAATTTTGTGTGTGTAGTTAATTAAAATAAAATTTAAAATTTAAAAAAAAAAAAAAAAAAAAAAAAAAAAAAAAAAAGCTCTTCTGATATTTTCCTTTTTCTATAGTCTCTAAGGTTAGACAAGAGAATACTTAATTGTCATATTTGGTCATTTAATAAGAGTCATTGCCAAGTTTCCCTTAATGCTGATAAAGTGTTCAAATATCTGACTCTCTCTTTGTTTAATAGCCATTCTAAGTGTGCACCTGTTTACCATAAAACATTGCCATCAAAACTTGATTTCAATCAACTGCATTTTCAAGGCAACACATGAATGTACGTACTAAAGTACTTGGTCAGCAATAAACTTGATACATGACGTTTCTGCCCATAAAAATAGTTCAATCAATACCTTGCAAAATTTAGGTCCAGATACTCAAGGAAGAAAAGGTTTGATAAAAGGCAAATAACAAGTTCTATCAATTTTAGATGTAATTTAAGGTGTGTCCTAGTAGTTTTTCTTGTCCCATACGTTTACTTGAATTTGTTGTTACACTATCTTATCTTAGCCCAATGAATCTGAATTTTACACAAGATGTCAGTCTTGGATGACAGTTTAAAGGATGTTCCCATTATGCTAATCAGAGTTTCTATAGCAACGATAACAAACAATCTTATGGACCAACAATCTCAGGGTGCTTAAATGTGAGAATCTAAATGTATGTACCACATGCACCTGGGTTTAAAACATTCTTTAGCTTGTATGCTTGGATTACACCCAAATGAATATCAATGATTGGAAAATATCTGACTAGTCATATCTGGCCAGTCAAGAATAATAGAACGTAGCCATATTTTGATTTGGTAAATACTTTGGTCATTTTATCTGATGTTTGTAATTGTTTTCCAGGAACAAGTAGATGGTGGTATACCTATAGGTACATGTTTAATGCTGTTTTCAAGGTGGTTGAAAGAAATAAGTGAACAAAGAAAAATCCAGTTCTTATTTGATGTATTAAAGCCATCTGATCCCAGTCTCAGCCATGATGCAGTCAAGTGGTGTACTTTTGTAACTTGGTCAGGTAATACACTGTAACTCTTTATTCAATATAACTTATTAATTCATTTATTCATTTATTCATTCATCATGCATCAATTAGTTCTCTCATCCATCCATCCATCCATTCAGTCATTCATTCATAGATCTATTCATTCCTTTATGTATTCACCATTCATTCAATTATTCATCCATCCATTCATTCATACATCTATTTATTTATTCACTCATCCATCCATCCATTCTTGTATTTGTCCATTCACTCATCCATACATTCAATAATTCATTCATTTATCTATTCATTCATTCATTCATCCATTCTTGCATTCGTCCATTCACTCATACATACATTCAATAATACATACATTCATACATCCAATCGTCCATTTACTCATCCATACATTTAATGATTCATTTATTTATCTATTCATCCATTCATTCATCCATTCATGCATTCGTCCATTCACTCATCCATACATTCAATAATTCATTTATTTATCTATTCATTCATTCATTCATTCATCCATCTATTTATTCATTCATCCATTCTTGTATTCGTCCATTCAACCTTCCATATATTGAATAATTCATTCATCCATCCATTCATTCATACATCTATTTATTTATTCACTCATCCATCCATCCTCTCAGCCACCCTTTCATTAATTAATTAATTAATCCATCTATTTATCCATTCATCCATTCTTGCATTCATCCATTCACTCATCCATACATTCAATAATTCATTCATTCATACATCCATTCGTCCATTCACTCATCCATACATTCAATAACTAATTTATCTATCTATTCATTCTTGCATCTATTTATTCATTCATCCTTTCATGCATTCGTCCATTCGTCCATTCACTCATCCATACATTCAATAATTCATTTATTTATCTATTCATTCATACATCTATTTATTCATTCATCCATTCATGCATTCTTCCATTCGTCCATCAGTCACTCATGGATCCATACATTTAATGATTCATTTATTTATCTATTCATACATTCATTCATCCATTCATGCATTTTTCAATTCACTCATCCATACATTCAATAATTCATTCATTTATTTATTCATTCATTAATCCATCTATTTATTCATTCATCCATTCTTGCATTCGTCCATTCACTCATCCATATATTCAATAATTCATTCATTTATTTATTCATTCATTAATCCATCTATTTATTCATTCATCCATTCTTGTATTCGTCCATTCAACCTTCCATACATTGAATAATTCATTCATTCATCCATTCATTCATCCATCTATTTATTCATTCATTCACTCATCCATCCATCCTCTCAGCCACCCTCTCATTAATTAATTAATTCATCTATTTATTCATTCATCCATTCTTGCATTCGTCCATTCACTCATCCATACATTCAATAATTTATTTATTTATTCATTCATACATCTATTTATTCATTCATCCATTCTTGTATTCGTCCGTTCACTCATCCATACATTCAATAATTTATTTATTTATTTATTAATTAATTAATCTATTTATTCATTCATCCATTCTTGCATTCGTCCATTCACTCATCCATACATTCAATAATTTATTTATTTATTTATTTATTTATTCATTCATACATCTATTTATTCATTCATCCATTCTTGTATTCGTCCATTCACTCATCCATACATTCAATAATTCATTTATTCACCCATTCATTCGTTCTTCCTTCCATTTTTCTATTATACTAGACTGGGACATAGGTATTTGTCTTAAGAAAGAATGTGACAGAAAGAGACACCGTGTTCCCACCTCTCTACGAGCCTGGATTGACTTGCGAGCAACTTACAAGGTAAATTAACTAATTTGCATTAATGTATTTACTACAACTAGTGCTGCGGCGCTTATTAAATTATCGCACTTCAAATGCGGCATTTATTCAAGAGAGGCGCTTATTTTAAAAATTGGACGCGTCAAAAAAAAACATTTTGTCTATCTGTGCGATCAATAGAGTACTGAAGTGAATACGTCACCTATTGTCAGTTGTCAAGGAAACTTGTTCCAAACTAAAGTCGATCAACCGTATTTCTTTTGTTTCTGTTTGGAACCGGAATCCATGGCAACTGACGTCACACTTCACCACTCTATTTACAGAGGACTGTCGATTGTCACCATTTGTCTCTTCACCCAACCTCGATCTCACTGTTCCCCTTTGAACTGAAGAATTTAGCTTTTGATAAAAATTATTTCCATTCAGCTGTTCTGGAGCAGCATTATAGTTTTTTTTAGTTACACGGACTTCCTCTAATTAACTTTTTGGGGGCGCTTTTTCTAGGGCGGCACTAATTCGAGTAAATACGGTAATTTATTATCGAGACGTGAGAGAGAAAAGCTTAAAGTCATTTAAAAATATATAGAGGATATTACATGGGCGCTTGGAGATATGAATTTTATCTTTGAGTGTTGATAAGATATCCCACGAGTGAGCGCAGCGAATGAGTGGGATATCTTTTCAACACGAGAAGATAAAATTCATATCTCCAAGCGCACATGTAATGTTCTGTTTATTATATAACAGATTGAAGAAAAAAAAAATATTTTGAAAGTTCATTGGTTGAGAGTGATATCACACATGTGCGATATCAATGATATCTTCATGACTAGGATAGGCTTTTTATCTAGTTGATATCACTCGGTATACCACTTTATGTTATATAATAAATGGAAATTAAGTCATGAAGAAATATTAGAAAAGTTAACCGTGGAACCTTTTGATTTTTGATCGACGTCAATCTGTATTACCATGACAACACGTACTAAAATTGCCGAGATGTGAATAATTACATTATAGAATATTAAAGTTGTCCTTCAGTACTTCAATTACATTATATATTGATAGAGTATGCGCATTTTAATTTTGATGTTGGTAAAGTCATTTCATGATTATAATAAATAATTGATATGTTCAGATTAAAAAAAATGTATATTTATTTATACGGCTGCCTTCTTCTTTGGTGACGTAGATGCCTTCTTAGCAGCGGACGTTTTAGCAGCGGGCTTTCTAAATAAGCAGCGGGCTTTTTAATAATTTTGGCGACCTTCTTGGCTGCGAGCTTCTCTTGATTCTTCTCGATGGCTTCCTTGTTGAGCTTAAACGAACCAGAAGAACCTTTACCCTTGGAGTGGAGAATGGCTCCTTTCTGAGACATACGCATCAGAGCGAGTTGAGAAAGATGGGTTCCAGCGTTGTCTCCAACCTTTGCTTGGCGGGAAGATCTGCGATAAGGTGCTGCAGCAGAGGCAGACATTTTTGAACTTTTAGATTAGTAATACCAGCATATTATATTTTCATTATTCACTTCATTCTGCGTTTCCATTTTAATATACGATGTTCCTAAGAGATTATAATTAATATCACCCTGGGACCCCCACAGTTGCCCTATACTACTTTGTCCGGCTGTGTATCCAGCGTGGTCGTCCTTGTGGTGTAGTGGCTAACACATCGGACTAGAAAGCCGAAACCATGTGGTTCAGGGTTCAACTCCCGCCAAGGGCATATGATATTTTTCTCGTGTATCTGTATTTCACTTATACACCGAACGCAATTCAATTCATTTTTAGATTAGTAATTATGTTCGATTAAAAAGTCGAGTTCAAGATAGCCTGCGTGGCGGCTCTTGGGGATTGGGACCCTAGAGCCGCCACGCAGTTCAAGAATGACGAGTTTTACCGTTGATACATGTAGATTCATAGACACATTGTATTAGCTATGGCACCCATATTTTGGGTCACCTTCTGACTACTCGAGCAAAATGGCTTCAAAGTCAACAATTTCTGCATTTTTCACAAGCAGGCGAAATATCCTAATTGCAAAAACATGAAAGAAATTAAGTGAAAAATACTAATCATGATAAAAGAAGGCCCTAGAGTGTTTTTGAAACTCGTAATATTTGGAAATAAAACGATATTTTGACACGAAACGCGAGAGTTATTACCTTTTTTGGAGCAAAAGACCATAAGCATCGAACAAAATAACCGATTTTTGTCGATTTCGAGGGTATGAACAGTAGAAAGTAGAAAAAGATTTTCTGTGTGATAAATAAATGACATTTTTTTTTTTTTCAAAAACCGAGCGTAGACATATTTTTTTGATATTCACTTTCTAAAATAAAATATGGGGGTCACCGTCCGATATTTTGAATTATTGTGCTGCAAACATCGCAAATCGGCTCGCCTGCTTGTTTTCATCCCGGCGTTTATCGGCGTGCGCATTAAGATGCGCAGAAACAATCCGTGCAAAAGTCTTTAAACGACACAAGTTTCATCAACACTCAAACTAAACACATTACTGAGCCTCGCTGATTCATTAGAGACCTTAAGCACCACTACCTTTTGAAACCTTTTTTGTGTGTTGATTTTGTCAGAAAAGTTGTTCAATTGTATTATCGACAGTAAAACTTCATTTACCTTGTGTTTGATGCATGTCACTTGAATAACGAACAAGAAGAACAAACATGGCGGCCACAAAAACCACCAAATACACTTTCGCATTTGTCATTTTATCGTCTGTTTTACAAGAGCTCCAAAGAGCCACTCGAGAAGCAGAATACTAGTGAATGACGTCACGATAATTGATTGTAGACGTCACTCGCGCGAGATTGATTGATTTGCGCAAAGACTCCTGGTCAGTAATGACGTCACAAGGAGTTGTGGTCCGTTGGTGTCCATTATTTTCTTGTGTAAAAAAACTAGTCCTGTTACAAATAAAAAAAGGAAACTTGTGGTATTTATTATATGTTTGCATTCCTTGCCTTACCACGGACTGAGGGAAAAACTGAATACAAAACTGATAATATACAGCTTTTTCAAAAAAACGTTGGATACTGCGTATTGCATTCCAAGACCAAAGGGTATTGTTTGTCTCATTAATTTGAACATAGATAATAAATATACAGTGTTATTTACTCCCCATAACTAGTTCGTATATTGTTTTGAATGGAATGCACAAGACTAAAATAAATAATCTTTAAACAATATTACATGACCCAAAATCCATTTCGGTCTTGCAATGCACTATTCAGAATTCTACGTTTTTTTTTAAATAGCTATATCACATGTTATCGAGGCTTTGCCTGAGGCAACTAAGAACCCGAACTGGATATTACCTGTTTAGCTGTTTTTGTTTTTTTTTCTAACAAAATACTGTCTGGAACAAAAATGCAGGAATAATTAGCAAGGCTTGTTTTTCATTAGTTCGTGGCCATTTCACACTAAGGACATCTGGCCCAAAGAAGTTTTTACTATTTTAAAGTTACTTAATGATACCAATATTCAATCAATGTGATATTATTTTTGCAGACATTTTATAGCCGTAAACCGAACGGGCTAGCTGGAGCAATGAAAGATTTGGGCCTTCAGTTTGCAGGACGACAACACTCCGGTAAATCTTCTAATAAACAATTATTGGATGAGGTTGAGCACGATATCGTAAATTATCAAGACAGAGGTCTGTGTTATGGCCGAGGCAGATAATACAGACTCGAGGTCTTGATAATTTTCGATATAATGTGAGAACCGAATTCAATAATTGTTTTATTATACATTTTGTAAAGTAGAAATAGAGACAATAACAAGCAAATCGCGCCGCCATTTTCACATCAACTCCCTGAGAGTTGAGGGAGCCTGGGAACTTGACAGAATAAATGTATTATTCGCTACGGATAATAGATTTACCCTGTCAAGTTCACATGCTATCGAAAATTCCCCCGCACTCTCTCGGCCAATTAGATTCGAGGTAGTGTGTAAAATGTATAATAATGCTCTCTTGTAAATTATCAAAGTAACTCAAAATTGAACTAGTGGAATAGTTGAATGCCATTTTTAAAACAAGAGAAGTCGCATGGTTAAAAGAAATGATTTAGAGCCGATTCACGCGTTAATATACGCACTAGAGACATCACATAAGAAGACGTTTTAGCAAGAACCTCTTTGAACAAATAGAGACAATGTTTTCTCGTGACATACCATGAATATCCTACTCGTCACTTCTATTTACTTTGCATATACACTCCCCTAAAGGCTCCTGTGTATACTAGAAAATACTACACTTGTGGCAAGTGACTCGTGGGATATTCCACGTTATTATATAACATATAGTGGTATACCGAGTGATATCAACTAGATAAAAAGCCTATCCTAGTCATGAAGATATTATTGATATCACACATGTGTGATATCACTCTCAACCAATCAACTTTCAGTATTGTAACGAAACCATTGTTTGGTAGTAACATATTTTTTTGATTTGCTTCTATCTGTTATATAATAAACAGAACATTACATGTGCGCTTGGAAATATGAATTTTATCTTCTCGTGTTGAAAAGATATCCCACTCATTCGCTGCGCTCACTCGTGGGATATCTTATCAGCACTCGAAGATAAAATTCATATCTCCGCGCGCCCATGTAATATCCTCTATGTATGCAACTCGAAACCATTGTATAACTAGTATTTACTAATTGTAACTATAACTCTTACTGTTCTGTTCAGGTTTGGACGATGCTCGCAACACAGCTAAACTATCCTGGCGAATGATACAAGATGGATGCGTTATGAATATCACCAGTTCTATTGATACGGTGCGTAGGGACTAGATATCACATTCAAACGTGTACCAGCTATTTCAAAAAACGTCGAATATCGAAAAGTGCGTTTGAAGACCGAAGGGCATTTGAAATAAAATTTGTCATATAAGGACGATTTAACCCCTTTTTGTTACTTTCATTGTATCCCAGGTTGTCTTGCATAATTTAGCCCCTATGGTTATTAAGGCAACCTGTACCATTGTAACTTATTTAATGAATTTATTTGTATTGGACAAGGTGCGAAATAAACTAGTATAGATATTCTATTTGTAGCTCGTATATTGTTTGGATGGGATTCACTAAAATAAAATATTATTACATGCCCCATAATGCATTTTGGTTTTGGAATGCACTATTTATCATGTTTATTATGTATTATTCTGCAATATTCAGTATTCAACGTTTTTGAAATAGCTGTATACTGGGGAGAAAACAACTCGTAACCCCCGTACCAATAAAATATAGCTACCTGTAATTTGTAAATAATCTCTTTTTTTTTGTTACGATGATTATATTAAATAATGTGATACAAGACTGAAAAATCATATGTTAAAATTCAAACATTTGACCGAAATATACCATGAAATCATTAACGTTTGTTGACTGACTCGTTGGGTATGGGAGGTACTGCTATCACATTGTATTTTACCCAGCTTAACAACGCACAACTACACAATGCTGTGCATGTGCCACTTTCCTTTATACTAGTCCCATGAGTTTGCTACGGCCTTTGTGTTATTTCCATTTGTTAATGCTGTTGTTGTCGCTCCCAACTTCGTCCTCGAGGTCATCAAAATTCGAATCCAGTACTCTTTGCTCTCATTTATTGTTTGCCCATTTAAGATCTCGTAATGGAGTCGTTGGGAGTTGATTCGTTAATATTAAATGTTAGCTAGTCTCCCACGCGCCGTTTTTAGTGTCGGGCGTCCTGTGTCCCTCCCTACTAACGGTTAGTGGGGAAGAGTGGGGAGGGACACGGTTAGTGGGGAGGAACACAGGAAGCCCGACACTAAAAACGGCTGCGAGAGAGACTAAATGTTACGAACTGTGTTTTCAAGACGCATGGTGTTTTTTACTTCAGTCGGGTTGCGAAACATGTCTGAATCTGTCGAAAATCCTCTTCGTCGGATTCAGACATGTTTCGGAACCCGACTGAAGTAAAAAACACCGTGCGTCTTGAAAACACAGTTTGATTGACATCCACCAACTTCACGTTTTATAACTGTGCTTTTTATGCGTGCGGTGCACGTGTGACTGAGAACTGCTGTAACATGTTTATCATAAAGGAAACTTTATCAAGGGTATGTCTGAAATAGGCAAGTTGCTTACGAAGCTAAAAGCGTTTGGGTCAAGCTTAAAGCGATCCTAGTGATGAAAGGTGTGGGGCGTTTTTTATTTGTTTTTAGGCTTGTATATCGGCTTTTTACAATTTTTAGTTTTTATGGAATGTTTAGCTTCATTTTGATTGAAATGCCCTAATTGCTAGATTTACGACTTGTTTTTTAAAGTGTTTTAATTCATTTTTAGAATGTTGCTATGTTGCATCAAATTATCAGAAATGGTTTCAAGAGGATTGAGCCTATCAAAAATGGTGAGACATCTACCAATAGTACTAATCATAAGCCATTGAATCAAGAACAAATTAAATCCTTATCAGCGTCTTCAACTAGTAATAATAAACAATCGACTATTAAACACATGGGGAGCAAAACGTTGACACGTGGAATGTCTTCTGACGTTACGGATTCCTCTGTTAATAATAGCAAGTCATGTACCCATGAATGTACATATTCAACTACCATTCAGAGCCTTGTTTCTCCATTGGTATCAGTAGCTGATTGTAATAATTGGCAGAGTACAGACGGAGCTACTACACTAGTGGCACCAGCAACTATCTTATCGCACAATATTGTGAAGACAAATCTCGCAAATCCCATCCTTGAAAGTTCTGGGACCAGCCGAATTCTACAACAGGACTCCCGAATATGGCCGAATCAATATAGATCATTGAGCAAAATTGGCCAATCGGCATTCAAGACAGCAGGATTTAATAAACGAACGCTTGGTTTGACATCATCAATGAAATGCCCTTCTCCACTCAATCTTGCTGGTCAGAGCTCTAAGGTCTCTGCGCTGAAAAGGCCATTCAAAGGCTTTAATCTTGCACCGGCAGACGTGGACAAGACACCACGACTTGTTGATTGTACAAATTTAATGACAAGGAAACCAGCCAATGTTCATAATGGTCATAGCAGTTCTGAGAATACAAGTCTGAAAAGGCCATGCAAAGGATCTAATCTTGCAGCAGATATGAGAAATTTCAAGATTCCAAGACTTACAGATTGTACAAACTTGATGTCGAGTAAAACATTTGATGCAACTACAACGTTTATGCAGTGCTCAAAGTCAGGACACAAATATGAACATTGTGGAAAAGATAGTGTCACTCCCAAATCTACTCATTCTATGATCAAGAGTTCTTTATTTAAAACACCACTGAACAATTGTGTCAAGCCATCTACAAAATTCAGTGTTACGCCTCTTGGTAACGCCACACAATCGTTGTGTTACAATACTGGAAGTGTCACACTAACTTCTAAATTTGGCGTCACGCCTGTGAATAAAAAAACACCATCGGTGTGTTACAGTGCTGGAGGTGTCACGCCATACTCATCCAAATTCTGCGTCACGCCTCTTAGCAACGGTACACCATTATTACGTTTCAATTCTGGAAGTGTCACACCGCCGTTGTGTGACTGCGGTCGTCGGTCACGCCGTCTTACTGTAGGCAAAGCAGGTCCCAATCAAGGTCGTGTGTTTTATACATGCCCAGTAAAAAACACTCGATCTAGTTTCGGTAAATCAACAGCAAGTCTCACCAAGAGTAAAACTGGCTGCAAATTCTTCTGCTGGGAGCCAAGTTAATGTTGTATGAGTCGGACAAGCTCAGAGTCAATTCACTATAGATATTTGTATATTTGTAAAAATTGAAACATACGTAAGTAGGGTAAGTGGCTCTGCGAAATAAAAGTCGTTTAAGAAATGATTGTTTCTTTTCTTCACGACTGCTTATCTGCATCCCTCTCTCCCTTTAACACCCAGCCCTTGATACACTGGGACTGGGATTTACAAATAAAAGAACAATAGAAAATGGGAATGGGATTGAAAACTTGAGCAAAGCTGATCGGATTATGTGATTTGTTACTGGGATTTGTTCCAAATATAAACTGGGAAATGGGATTCGGACCCCCCTTCAGGACCCTCTACCAACATATGTGACAAGAAACCCATAAGGGGATTGAAACGTTCAACTCTATATCCTCCTCCGCAATATTCAGATATGCAAATTAGGGGTTTTGATACCATATTTGGTAATCGAAGCTCAAATCAACATGGCAGCTTCAAAGTTCTTGCTAAATTTAGAGGATAAACTAAATACTGGATTGTGACGCTTGATACTATATTCCTTAATATCATTTTGAGAGTTCTAAAGCTAGAATACTTGAATAACTACTGGGGAAAAAATCAACCAACAATTTTGTATATTCCAGAGCATAGATCAGAAGAAATGTATGGTGGTTGCACGTTTCAATTCCCTCGTGAGTTTCTAAAGTGGCTTCATAGCTTAGTTGGCAGAGCATTGCACCGGTTCTGCAAAGATGATGGGTTCAAATCCCGTGGAAGTCCCACTAACTGCAAGGAGTCACATGTCCCATTCATCGAACAATAAAATACAAACCGTTAGCGCTATTTTATTGCTATTAATGTTAGTTGATATATTATGATTGCTGTAGATTTTTGTTTAATTCGTGTTGCTGAAAAGAGCACTTGCTAGTTTGTCCAATGTTGTTCTTTGCTGTTGAACGTCTTTAAGAACTTTGTATATCCTGAACAATAGAAAACATGTGTAATTATTATCATCATGGTCATCATCATCATCTTTATTATATCATCTCTATTATTGTCGTCAATAATCATCATCATCGCCATTATTATCATTTTAATAATAAGCATCACAAAGATCATTATCATCATCACCAAGGTCATTATTATCATCAACAACATCATTATTAAAGTGCCTATAAACCCTGGCTGTTTGCTATTTCTATTAAAAGTACTGGTCCTAAATAACAATTTTCCAGAAGAATAAAATACTGCGATAAAAACTGTGCATTTTAATAGCGGTTTGAATATGTGTTATTTGGGCTTCCTGTGTAAAAAAATCGGAGTTATTGATATGACCTGGTGACAATATCGATGACGTAGTGATAGCGTCTTGCAAGTTTCAATAGTTTCTTTCCCGGACATTACGTGTTACACAGGAAGCCCAAACCACACTTTTTGGGCATATTCAAACCGCTATAAAATGCAGATTTTATCGTAGTATTTTATTCTTCTGGAAATTTGTTGTTTAGGACCAGTACTTTTAATAGAATCAAAAATTTGAAAATTCGAATCAAAAATTATAAGTGGAGTGTTGTATGCTTTAAATATTTAATGTAGTGAGTGTGAGCGAACCTCGCGGAAGAGTCCCGAGTGGGAGTGGTGTAATATAAAAGTAACGTTTTTGGATCAACCTTTACGACTATCATGACCGCTTTTTCAATGATACCTGTTATCTTGTTCGTCTAGTCTGTTGTTGAGGTTATTCATAACTTCTTCCATTGTCTCGATATCTTCTCTTTCTTGGTCTTCTAGTATATCATCATAGTCGTTGGCATTACCTGCTATTTGGGTACTCACCGTCTTGAATGACAGAACGTTGTCTGGTTAATGCGAGTTGGTTGATTGGTTAGATCAGTGTTGGTTGGTATGCTGGTTGGTTGATTGGTTAGATCGGTGTTGGTTGGTATGCTGGTTGGTTGATTGGTTAGATCGGTGTTGGTTGGTATGCTGGTTGGTTGATTGTTTAGATCGGTGTTGGTTGGTATGCTGGTTGGTTGATTAGTTAGATCAGTGTTGGTTGGTATGCTGGTTGGTTGATTGGTTAGATCGGTGTTGGTTGGTATGCTGGTTGGTTGATTGGTTACTCAGCGGTGTTGGTTGGTATGCTGGTTGGTTGATTGGTTAGATCGGTGTTGGTTGGTATGCTGGTTGGTTGATTGGTTAGATCGGTGTTGGTTGGTATGCTGGTTGGTTGGTTGGTTAGATCGGTGTTGCCAGGTTGGTATGCTGGTTGGTTGATTGGTTAGATCGGTGTTGGTTGGTATGCTGGCTGGTTGATTGGTTAGATCGGTGTTGGTTGGTTAGATCAGTGTTGGTTGGTATGCTGTTTAGTTGATTGGTTACATCGGTGTTGGTTGGTTGATTAGTTAGATCAGGGTTGGTTGGTATGCTGGTTGGTTGATTGGTTAGATCGGTGTTGGTTGGTATGCTGGTTGGTTGATTGGTTAGATCGGTGCTGATTGGTTAGATCGGTGTTGGTTGGTTGATTGGTTAGATCGGTGTTGGTATGCTGGCTGGTTGATTGGTTAGATCAGTGTTGGTTGGTATGCTGGCTGGTTGATTGGTAAGATCAGTGTTGGTTGGTATGGTGGTTGGTTGATTGGTTAGATCGGTGTTGGTATGCTGGCTGGTTGATTGGTTAGATCGGTGTTGGTTGGTATGCTGGTCGGTTGGTTGGTTAGATCGGTGTTGGTTGGTATGCTGGTTGGTTGGTTAGTGCAGTATTGGTTGGTTGATTGGTTAGATCGGTGTTGGTTGGCATGCTGGTTGGTTGATTGGTTAGATCGGTGTTGGTTGGTATGCTGGTTGATAGATTGGTTAAATCGGTGTTGGTTGGTATGCTGGTTTGTTGATTGGTTAGATCGGTGTTAGTTGGTATGCTGGTTGGTTGATTAGTGCAGTATTGGTTGGTATGCTGATCGGTTGGTTGGTTAGATCGGTGTTGGTTGGTATGCTGGTTGGTTGATTAGTGCAGTATTGGTTAGTGCGGTGTTAGTTGATGGGTTGGTTGGTTGATGAATTAATGTATTGGTTGGTATGTTGGTTGGTTAGTGCGGTGTTAGTTGGTTGATGAATTAATGCATTGGTTGGTATGTTGGTTTGTTAGTGCGGTGTTAGTTGGTTGATGAATTAATGTATTGGTTGGTATGTTGGTTGGTTAGTGCGGTGTTAGTTGGTTGATGAATTAATGCATTGGTTGGTATGTTGGTTTGTTAGTGCGGTGTTGGTTGGTTGATGAATTAATGCATTGGTTGGTATGTTGGTTGGTTAGTGCGGTGTTAGTTGGTTGATGAATTAATGCATTGGTTGGTATGTTGGTTGGTTAGTGCGGTGTTAGTTGGTTGATGAATTAATGCATTGGTTGGTATGTTGGTTGGTTAGTGCGGTGTTAGTTGGTTGATGAATTAATGCATTGGTTGGTATGTTGGTTTGTTAGTGCGGTGTTGGTTGGTTGATGAATTAATGCGTTGGTTGGTATGTTGGTTGGTTATTGCGGTGCTGGTTGGTATGTTATTTGGTTAGTGCGGTGTTGGTTGGTTGATGAATTGTTGGTTGGTTGATAAGTGGGTTATTGGGTTGGTTTGTTTACCTTCAATTTCTCACAAATGCCTTTGGTTTTCTTGTTTGGTTTTATTACTATAAATGGCTTGTAGATATATCGTAGAAAAACGGTCGGTAACTTCTGTTCTATTTCATAAATAGTGTCAATCTAAATACAGGAATTAATATAATATTAGTAATACGTTATATGAAATATGTATAGTACCTTTGTTGTATGCTTGCTCGCTTACTTGTTATTTTTTGTGCAATTGTCTGTTTGGTTAACTGTTTGATGGCTTATTTATTTATTTATTTATTTATTTATTTATTTATTTATTTATTTATTTATTTATTTATTTATTTATTTATTTATTTGTTTATTTATTTATTTATTTATTTATTTAACAATTCGCCGAGGCGGGTAAGATTGCAATAGAACATGACGTCCCCTACTAGGTAAAATTACCCTATCCTATGCCCTAAGCGTATTAAAAGACCCAACCCACTTGCTTGCTTTATGGTATCTGTCTGTTGGTTTTTGTGATGGTTTGTTTGATAGGACCATGGACTGCTTGCTCGTTTGTTTCTTTTTATGCAATCATTGTCTGTATGTTTGTCTGATTGTATGCTGGATCATGGATTGCTTGCTCGCTGGCCAGTTATCTCTAATGTGAACTATTTACCTTGATAGTGAGTAAATTTATTTCTGCATTTTTCTGTACTGTATCAATGTCACCCACTGCAAGGCCAATCTAGACATAGAAATAATTCCCTATGAATGGTTCTTGATATAATAACCTACATATGTTGAGAACTACAGTTGATCCTCTCGTAAGGGACCACCCTCGGACCAGAAGAACGTGGTCGCTTACGGGAACCTTAATAAAGGAAGCCCAAACCACGATAACCCTATCACATGAAGCCTAAATTATGCGTAATTCTTAACACGTCTTTTAAAACTCTTTGTTCGGCATAGTTGTTCCGCCACAGTATCTCTAAAGATGTTTTCGTCAAAACGTAAGCAGCCTAAAAACTCTGGATGGTCGCTTACGAGAGAGAACAAACCTATGAAACATGAAGTCCACAACTTGAACCCTGAAGGTGGTCGCGGTCGTTTACGAGAGTGGTCTTTCAGAGAAAGTCAACTGTATAACCATTTTATTAGTAGTACTTACAAGTAAATTCATCAGTACTATCGGCAGAAAAGCACAGAAGCATACAAACACTATAATAACTAAAGCTGCAATGCTGTTCTTCTGCTCCACAAAGAACCTCGTGTAATCTAGTTCGCCTATCATCATAGCTATCACTTTTACAAACGACATGTAGATATCTTGAAAAGGATGCTGAAAGATCAATAAACATCCTGTTATCAATTAACACCGAATGGTCGGTAGTTAATAGTCCTTTTCACAGTCCGTTGCGTGACCATGAAAAATAGTTCCATGTCGAGGTTCCAGTTGCTGCGCATAGCAAAACTATAATTTATCATGCGCAGCAACTCGAACCTCGACTATCATTCGTGGTCACCTAACGGAACCGTTAAAAAGATTATTGCATGGTAAATCGATTACCTTCGATTTTGATCAATAAACAATTTTATTATATATCCTATTCAAACTAGTTTTCTTATTGGTCGAGAGCACGTCACGTGGAGGGAAATAAATCGATCTATTCCCCGCGCGGGTAATAAATCCACGTGAGAGGGGAATAAATCCACGTGATCAGGTCAAAGTCCATCGAAAGTTTGTGTGGCGCGTTTGCAAACTCAATGTAACCACCAATTTAAACTCCAACTTATAAGTAAACAACAAACATTTTCACTTAAAATAAAACATTACATTATTGTCATTTGACATTTTTGGGTCGACTAAAAACTTTGTGATATCATATTACATTTCAATTTTCTCCACGCTTTGTAATTCATAACGAATTTTTTTTCGTAAATAAAAAAATTTCAAAATGGAGTGAAACTTTTTCTTCGTTTGAATAGGGTATATAATAAAACACTTAATGACTGATCCCTCGGGAAATCAGTTAGTTTTGTTTCCCTCGAATCTCAAATGAGCCTCGGGAAACATTGGGATTCTCGGGAAACAAAACTAACTGTTTCCCTCGGGACCAGTCATTAAGTGCTTAATGGCTGTGCAATCCCAGTCAATATATTAGAGAATTTTTTATTTAATAGTGACATTGGTCGATACATTAGCACCACCGGGTTAGATTGTCGGTGAGGGGTAAGGAATAACTAGACAAGGTGTATCATACCTGTATCTCAAACGTGTTGTTTGCATGGATACCTTCACCTCTCATCACCTTTGGGGGCTTAGAATGAAAATAGAAAGCACATGTTCAAAAGACAGTTTGACAAAAAGGGGCAAGAGTGACACGTATAATTATCAAAAAGATAAAAAAGAACAGGAAACAAAAAAGAAACAAAGAAATAATAGAAAGACAAGACACACCAACAGAGAGACAAGACAAGACACACCAACAGAGAGACAAAAGACAAGACACACCAACAGAGAGACAAGACAAGACACACCAACAGAGAGACAAGACACCAACAGAGAGACAAGACACACCAACAGAGAGACAAAAGACAAGACCACCAACAGAGAGACAAGACAAGAAACACCAACAGAGAGACAAAAGACAAGACACACCAACAGAGAGACAAGACAAGACACACCAACAGAGAGACAAGACAAGACACACCAACAGAGAGACAAAACAAGACCACCAACAGACGAGAGACAAAAGACAAGACACACCAACAGAGAGACAAAAGACAAGACACACCAACAGAGAGACAAGACAAGACACACCAACAGAGAGACAAGACAAGACACACCAACAGATGGAAGGAAAAGAAAGAGACAAGACACACCAACAGAGAGACAAGACAAACCAACAGAGAGACAAGATACACCAACAAAGAGACAAAAGACAAGACCAACAACAGGGAGACAAAATACAAGACAAACCAACAGGGAGACAAAAGACAAGACAAACCAACAGAGAGACAAGACAAACCAACAGAGAGACAAGACAAACCAACAGAGAGACAAGACAAGACAAACCAACAGAGAGACAAGACAAACCAACAGAGACAAGACAAGACACACCACCAGAGAGACAAGACAAACCAACAGGGAGACAAGACACAACAACAAAGAGACAAAAGACAAGACCACCAACAGGGAGACAAAATACAAGACAAACCAACAGGGAGACAAAAGACAAGACAAACCAACAGAGAGACAAAAGACAAGACGCACCAACAGAGAGACAAGACAAACCAACAGAGACAAGACAAGACACACCAACAGAGAGACAAGACAAACCAACAGGGAGACAAGACACAACAACAAAGAGACAAAAGACAAGACCACCAACAGGGAGACAAAATACAAGACAAACCAACAGGGAGACAAAAGACAAGACAAACCAACAGAGAGACAAAAGACAAGACGCACCAACAGAGAGACAAGACAAACCAACAGAGACAAGACAAGACACACCAACAGAGAGACAAGACAAACCAACAGGGAGACAAGACACAACAACAAAGAGACAAAAGACAAGACCACCAACAGGGAGACAAAATACAAGACAAACCAACAGGGAGACAAAAGACAAGACAAACCAACAGAGAGACAAAAGACAAGACGCACCAACAGAGAGACAAGACAAACCAACAGAGACAAGACAAGACACACCAACAGAGAGACAAAAGACAAGACATACCACCAGAGAGACATAAGACATACAAATAGATAAACAAAGACGATGAACAATGGTTGTAAAACGTTCAGTTGACATACCTCTCGAACAGAGGAGTAAAGTAGAAGATGAAAAAGAATGGCAAATACCAGCAGCAGAAAAATAAAAGTAGCCAACACCTGAAAATAGAAGACTCAATAACAAATGGAGCAAGTACTTTTGGTGGCCTGCGATTTTGTTAGAGTTTTGTGTTTTGTGGATGTAGCATGGTTTGTGTTGTGTGGATGTAGCATGGTTTGTGTTGTTGCCTGTCATTTTGTAGTAGTTTTGTGTTGTGTGGAAGCAGTGTGGTTTGTGTTGTGTTGATGCCTGTCATTTTTCTTTTCGTGTCGACTATAAGGAGTGCATGCAGCGCTACGGTATGTTGATCAGAGTGAATGAGAAATGCAATCGATATATGCATAATCATTTATCATCAGTGTATTTATTATCATAAACATTATTTTATTGTGTATGAGTATGATCGTTATTTGGAACATTATTTTAATCATCGATCATCCATATAAAAAGCAGAATGGTCGAGTGGTTAGAGCATTGGTATCCGTAGCTTGGCCTATATTTATTGTCATGAAGACATATTTACAATATTTTCTTGTTTTCCTCTAGTTTAGTCTTGAACTATTTTTCAGCTGTTCTAATCTTAAAAGTTTTATTTTAATTAATGATAATTATTGTTTGCCAAAGATTCATGTAAGTTACTTGACACCAAGCAACGGCTAAGATTTCTATTGGTTAGGATTTCGTACTTTCCAATTACGTCGGCACGCTTTGTACCATCAAGTGGCCAACACCTTTTCTGGTAATTTACTTAACGTAAACAGCTGGTAAACAGGTTTATTCAGGTTTAGGCGTTATGCAAATGAGCTCTATAAATACGCGTAACAACCAGTTTTCGTTCTCTTCTCTTTGTCTTTTACTACTTCTAGTTGTAAACAGTTAGCTAACAAGACTGAGTGGAGCTTAGCTTAGGTTAAGAATCTAACCTAAGTAAGGATAATGGTCGAGTAAGGAATCCTTCTGACAACCATACCTACTCAAGGAAAGATTTCCTCGCCGATAGCTAGAACTTACTCTTGTAAATCACCTCTCTTAAGCCAAGGAGTACAATAAAGATAGACTGGAAGTAAAAGGTTCCGAGTCGTTCGTAAAAAGCTGACAAAACTAGTTAATTGTTCTACATAATCCTGATTTCGATTTCAGTTTCTCGACCCGCTTGCTTATAGACCATGGTGTGCCAATAAATCAATTTCACATAACGCATTTTAACATGCTAATGAGTAAAATAACATGCTAATGAGCATCGTTCTGGTAACTATGCAATTGATCACAAATTTGCTTGATTTTTTTCGCTATACCTGCAAAAACTTAACCTTTTAGATATAAATTAATACAACTTTCAGCAAAGCGCATTAGCATGTTATTTTACTCATTAGCATGTTAAAATGCGTTATGTGAAATCGATCTATTAAATAACTATCATCATATTTAGTATAACTAACAATATCATTCAATGTTTACCTTTAGAAGGGATTTCAACACTCCAAACAACATAGTCACGTAAATCCCGGAATTAAATATCCTACAGAAGGAATCCAAACAACAATTAAAGGTTCGTTCTTACAAATACTGAAACTCATATTGACTAATATTTCTCCTGTATTGTGTAATGTGACATGAAGCTTTGTATTTTTATTATATCAAGCGAGCTTTTTTTCATTGCTAGAGAAAAAGCTTTCCTGCAGGACATGGAAAAAGCATGTAACACCTCGTTCTTTATTCATAGCTAGTCTAAAAAAGCCTTGACCCTACTCATCTCTCTCTACATAAATAATGGCCGGTCCCTTATTTTGACAGCACTACTTGATTTGGGAGAATCGTCAAGTGACTGTTTTTCTTTTCTTACTTACGTTTGTATATAGAATAGGAGAGTGAGGTAGCACATTAAAAGTGCGACGATACCCCATCCAAACTGTTCTTTGTCTAGTTTGCCAAACGACGACGCCATCAAACAAGCAAAAAGAGTTGTGTCCTCGATCAAATTATATCGATCAAAGTAATTCCATCTCTACAACAATGATAAAAATCGATCAATTAGTAAACAAACAAGTGCCTGGGTGCTTTATGGTTGGAGTAGTAGTGGTTTACCGCGCGACTCTCACCGCTGTGATCCAGCTTCGATTACCGGCTCGGCTGGGCATGGATTATATGTGAGTTGAGTTTGTTTCATGTGTTCTTCTCTCCTATGCCACAAGGGTTTTTCTCCGAGTTAACCGGTTTTTTCTCCCTCCGCAAAAATCAACATGTTAGCAGAGCTGTGTGTTAAAATGTTTAACGTAGATGTAGTGAGTCTGAGCATAGTTAGTAGAGGGAAATGGTTGTATGTTTTTGTACACTTGTTTTCAAGGGTGACCGTGCATAATCTTTTGTTTCAAAATCATTTCAAAATCATTATTTTGGCTGTTCCTTCAAAATACTCAAAGATTTAGAACAAATATTACAATATTCCTTATTTACAATGATCTTATAGAAAAAGTTTATGTTGACTCATTTTGCATTTTGATTGGCCATAAAGAAAATGTTGTGCACGTACGGTCAAGACCGGTTCAACTTCGAAATGCAAACAAAGAAATACAACAAAAGGTTTCCTAACCAGTCCCCTCTATAAACTATGGTCTGAGTCTCCCCAATTAGCCACTGGCTAAATAGATTAAAGCGTTAAAAAAGTGATTTATAATTTATCCCCGGACATCGCAGTTTTAAAGAAAGGTCCCTCGTGTTCAGTTTCAATTTGCTGTTGTCCCGGAAAAGTGTATTACATATATCTTATTAGACAGTTTGATGTGTAATATGGCTGGATATTTTACGAGTGAAACGCTGTATTTTGACGAGCCTCCGGGAGAGTCAAAATGCAAGTTAACGAGTAAAATATCCAGCCATATTACACATCAAACTGTTTTAATTATAAGTTATTTATTATCCAATCAAAAGTTTTTTGTTATTTTATAATGGAAAATATTGTTTTACTTCAGGGCTAGATAGACGAGTAAAAATATCGCTGGATATTTTTACTCGATCCAGTCCTACTCCTGCGATATTTTTACTCGTCTATGACTTATTGGATAATAATTCCTGATATTAAGCATTCTCCGGGGGCAAATTGTATGTATTACATTTTGCTATTGCTGCATACCATTTAACAATTCCTTACATTACCTCTTTGAAGAGCCGATATATGTGAGCGAGGGTCCAAGTTGTAGTAAAGATACTAACACCAAGAGATTGTACATACAATGAATGACGACTACATAAATTGTACTGCAGGTAGAAATGAGAAATACAATTACTGTGGTGCGCCATTTTCTATAACAAAGCACGAGGAAACTGAGTCCTTGCACATTTTTATGTCCACTAAAATATATCCTAAAATCCGTTTTTCTGTATTTTAGCAACATGTAAAAAATTAGATTTGGAATTGATTCTAGCGGACATAAGGTAGATCAGTTTCCCATCATGCTTTGTTCTAAACAATGGTGCCCATACCCATTACCAACTGATGGAACATGACCGCAACGCTGTTAAAGCACTCATATCATTTATGTTTATACATCTATTCCCAAAAAGGTTGTCATAGGCGATAGTAAATAGGTCATTCTAAGAGTAACTGGAAAAATGTGAGTTCTGATTGTAGTCCACGATTTAAGGTCTCGATTATTTGTGTTTAGTTGTTTGATGACAAACGTTTTTGAAATAGGTGTATATTACAATATTGCATCTATTTAGATAATTGGCCTTGGTGTTACTACAAGGCGTGCTTATACTACAATCAAGTATATATATATCAATATAACGAAAATGGGAAGCAATGTTTTTAAGCGATTTTAGGACCCGGGGCAGGGCGCCTAGTAAGTGGATAGATGTTAAAGAGGTTTTAAAAGTATTATTATCCAAGCTGATCATCAATACTATTAACCTTACCGGATTGACGTTTATCATTTTTCCAGTTTTAGAGTCTAGTTGTCCAAGACAAATCACATACAAAGTGATATTGACGACAAACAACACATAAAATAGCAATGCACAGCCTGTATGGTATCGAGCGAAGGTATTCCTAAAATAGCAAACCATAGAACTAATCGAAATATGGCCACTTCCTCTTATTCTTGATTAGTTAGCCTCGTGATCATGTTGGATCATGATAGAGTTGTCACATGAATGGGAGGCTAGCCAGTCAAAAACAATAATTATTCAAATTGGTCGCCATTTTTCGATTCGGCGTATTAACAAAATACTACATAGAATTGAATGTCACATCGGATTTTCTCTTTGGGTGGGGTGGGAAGGTTGGGATATATACCAACATTGCGTCACAACATTGAATTTTGATGACAGTTCTATAAGAGTTTTGTTAATAATATACATAGCGGTTATTTAAGCTCTATTCTCTGGATACACTTTGTTTCTCCTTTTAAGTTGTATAGCTACTTGACGCCACTCTTCTTGAAATCAGCGATAAGAATATAATGTAAATATTACATACCATTTCATGTCCAGTAATTGTGTTGTTAGTGGATGAAAAAGAAGCTCTCTTGGTGCACCGCTTTGAACCATGGTCTACAGAAAACCATGCAATGACAAATTTTAATCTAAATTTTGCTTGAATGAGTGAGTTAGCGCTCTCTCCTGATTGGCTCCTTACCTGTGGTCCAAAGTACACATATCCCTCCGCATTACTCTTCTCATCTGGGTGAACATTCAGGAATTCAAAATTGTACGTTATCTATCAAATGAGAAATTACCATCATTAAAACTGATATCATTCGCCACCATGCACAAGTATCATCTATATACAATTATCATCACAATAATCAGCACTAATATCAACAACACCGATTACAGTCGTTGTCATAGTAATCACAAACATCATATCATAAAAATACTAGCAGTTATTTGTACTAAATTTTAACTGTATTTCCTTACCGAGTAATTTTCATCATCTGTAGTGAGATGGTTTGATGTTACAATGCATTTATCCATGACCACTTTAGCTACTTCAGGGAACTTCTCGATCAAGCCTTTCATGCAGGTAAACCCTTCGCAGCCTTTGAATTTAACAGCTTCTTTCCACCTTGTTATTACAAACACAAAAACGTTTGTTAGCTGGGAACAAATAGCGGGGAAAGAAACGACAAATTATCATATATGCACGTATCACAAGAAAATGAAGAGAAGTGCATGAAAAATACAATTTTCTCTAGGAAAACTGGTGCAAAACCTATTTTAAAATAACATTATCTGATTGGTTGAGGCGCGTGCTTTATGATGTCGATTACCTTTTATGTTTAATAATCTCCATACAAGCTTGCCCACGACCACCAACAATAGCAGAACCAAGGCCACCATTGCCCATAACAGAGACATTATCAATAGAGGCACCTCTATCAAGCAGTACTTTGATAACATCGGTATTACCATACATAGCAGCAACATTGAAAGCATTGGTCTGTAATTAACAATAATGACAAAATAGATGAGCAAGTCAGATGATATCTAATTCATTTCCCTTCCTTCATATGAAGGCACGCACACCAGCGTACCACTCCCCGAATAGAAGCGTGGTTTCCTTAACACCCCTCCCACATGTAGTATAGCGGTTGTGAAGGACCTATATTCCTACATCCTTGTGTAAGAAAGCGTTAAGATGTGATCATTTGCATATATACATTTAAGACAAAGTTAATGCATTCATTGACTAATTCATGAAACATTTACATTAGAAATTAATGAATTTTGAAACTTCCATTGAAATATATACATATAAAGCTGTTTCATGAAGGTTGAATTGTGAAAACTGAATACTGCGTCGAGCATTCCAGGACCGAAATGCATTGTACAACTGTTGAAAGCACCAAACAACAAATCAAACAAACTTTAAGGCACCATCTCGGACCACAGCAGTCAAAGACTGATGCTCTCATCACTTGGTCAAGCCATGCCATTAAATATGAAAGAATAACCTGGATGTTTTAGCTATTACATACAATATGAGCGGCCGATCTGTATGGGATATACAACGGCGAGTCAAAGACATACCTCATACAGATCAGACGCGAATATTGTATAGTACTTATAAAATTCCAACGTTAGTTCTTTCATATTTTACTAATTGTCATGATGAAAGTAAATCTGGACAAGAAAATTCAACTTAAAATTTATGCAAATCAGGATTATTTTGTATCTAAAATACAACCTTCAACACTTTTTTGTCAAATTCTCATTAATTATTAATGAAGTTTATAATAAGTACTATACTATAGCACGACTTACTCTGTTCTTACTAAGGTCGTCTATTTTAGCTCCATGGTCTAGTAGCATTGTAACAGCTTTAATAGATCCCACCGGGGCGATGGCGAGAAGAGGCGTAAGTCGATCATCATCCCTTAAAATGAAACAGAAAAGTGCATTATTTGTTTGTCGAGAAAGAACATTGAAAGATAATAAAATAAGTTGTGCCTAACCGATAAGCTAATGATTTATTTATCAAATATACAATAAATAATGATAAAAAAATAAGATTGCATTGGTGGTCAAGTGGTTCAGCCTCTCTCCCACCGCTGTGGTCCGGGTTCGTTGTTCACTTTCATGCCACAAGGATTTTAAGGTTCCTTAATTTTCTTCCAGAAGCAAACAGCAACATGTAAATATCAATATGTTAGTACTGAAGCGGTAAAACTTCACCGAAGAGTTACATGAGGATCAATTGTTGTAAATATTTGTCGAAGTGGTAGTGTGTGTAGCACCCGAACCTAGCTGAAGAACCCGACTTGGTGATAGTTGTAAGTAGTTAGTGTGAGGCCCGGAGGAAAGGGTACTCCTTTATACACCTATAGTTAAAAACAAAACACCTTAAGAGCCCTTCATTTGCAATTGGGACACCCCCTGACAAGCTTCTGGACCCGCACCTGGTGAAATGAATTACCTTGAGTTAACGCGTGCACCATTTTCAATCAAACACTTAATGATATCGTGCTTGTTTTCCAATGCAGCGTAGAATAGAGGAGTACGTAGTCTAAGATCAGTGGCGTGGATGGAGCTATGATTAACAGCTACAAGTGCTTTAAAACAATCCAAGTCTCCAGCCCTGTGTTAAAACAACACACAATAGAATAACACTGGAAACTAAAACCTGAAAAGGATCTATTACAGTAAAGCAGCTACTCATAATGATAGTGGTGATGATCAATGATATTGATGGTAATAGTGTAATAGTAAGGGCTACTCCCTTTGTCCATAAGATATATAGGGGTGATCAGCGGTCGATTTCACAAAATGACCCCTAAAAGGTACGCTTAAATTAAGAGAACTTGTCAAAGCCGAAGGTAGGAATTTGAGATGTTCTTGGCAGCTAAGCTTATTTTTATTAACAAAGCCAGGTAAAAATAACCCTTACATACAAGTGCAGAGTCATGTTCCGTAATTGACTTTTGAGCCAGAACCCAGATGTTGATCGGATGACAATATGATTATAATGATAATAATTAACTGTATTGATACTGATCGCTACGATTCAACTTACTCAGCAGCATGATGCAGTGGTAGTTTCTCCTCTTCGTCATAGATATTGGTATCTGCGCCAAAGTCCAATAACTTTAAGATCATCTGTGAAATACAACCAGCCATGTAAGTAAGTAAGTGACTTTATTTAAAGAGGGAGACACGTGACTGTTTACGACGATGACCCTTTGACCCTCGTACGGGGCAGCATAATGTCATCTGTGAAATACAACCAGCCATGTAAGTAAGTAAGTGACTTTATTAGTGACTGTTTGCGATGATGAACCTTTGACCCTCGTACGGGGCAGCACAACGTCATTTGTGAAATGCAACCAGCCAAGTAAGTAAGTAAGTGACTTTATTTAAAGGTGGTGACACGTGACAGTTTGCGCCGATGACCCTTTGACTCTCGTACGGGGCAGCATAATGCGCCTTCCGTCAAGTCCGCCAATCAATGTAAATCCACAGTAAATGAGTCTGACTGCGAATCTGGATCAACTCGGTCCAAGTCTTTAAACTGCAATTTGTGTTTCTATTTGTGTTTTCATTAAACAGTCAAGCATGAATTTCTCACTCTCTATGACACCTCCATGGAATATATCCATGATTCCTTTCGGCCTCAAGCTAGATTATGCTTTATGCTCGTTTTCAGTGACAATGTTAATTGAATAAGCTGCATACCTTAAGATTGTGGTTGATGGCAGCAAAGTGTAAAGGTGTGTATTCTGATTTATCCTGACTGTTAACCAATAGCCTGCCACCATGCTGGAGAACAATACGAATCACTTTAGATATTATGGTAGGTGACGTCATAACCATTATTATCACTCTTAGTACTTTACTGCAATTACACCCACCTCCATCAGCAACAACGCCTACATCGTCATCATAATTATCTCATTATCATCATATTGATCATCACAATCACACAATCACACATTATCCGATTATTCACCAAACTGAATCCTCGCCATCACAGTCATTGTCATCGTTACCTGTAATCATCATGGTCACCACAACGTAAGGACCCCTTTAAACAGGCCCAACATGTTGGACCAACATTGTTACTCCGACAAGTTGGATGATGTTGGATGAAACATCACATGCATCCAACATGTCTTTTGTTCTCGTGTTCAACAAACCGTACCACAACAATGTTGGTCCAACATGTTGGACCCTTTTAATCGGATCTTAACCAGTTCCATTATTACCACAATCTCCCTGTCTACCAGTAACAAACAGTAACTACTATTACCATGTAACTTAATCACCAGAATCAATTCAAAATGATTTAATTACCTTAAGTAGTGTGTCAAGTGTCCTTTGGTTTTCACTGTAAACAGCCACATGTAGACATGTTCTGTTACTTGAATCTCTGACGTCAATCGAAGAACCACGTGTCAGTAGCAGCCTGATGACGTCAGCATTTCCCCTCTTGACCGCACACATGAGGGGACTGGGTTCGTATGGTCCTACAGCCTCTAAGCTTGCACCCTAGGAAATAATGTATTACCTAATGCTTGTTTACTCAGAGTCGCATCGGACTCGTGTCGGAGACTCGTCGGAGTCGCTTCGGATAGTTTTTACCATTTTTTATATTAAACCGAATTCGCTTCACCAATCATAAAACAATAGATTCAAGTCAAGGATGTAGTAGATATAATATAGTGAATATACAGATTCATCCACTCCAGCTTCAACTTCAATCTATTGTTTCGTGATCAGTCATGCGAATTCGGAAAAGGTCCATATGGCACAGTGAGAATATTTGTATGTTTTTTTTTGTGATGTAAGCACCATAAGTGTTTGTTACCTGATTTATTAAATAATTGATTACATCTACATGACCAGACAAAGATGTTCTGAAATAAAGAACAAGTATATAGTGACTCTTACTATGACGTCACGGGAAGTTGAAATCGTGATTATGATAATGATTATAGTAATGTTGATGATGATGACCTTGATTATGATGGTAATGATGATGATGATTACTAAAGTGCTGCTGTTCATGATGGTAGTGACTTCACACCTTAATATTGGTGTCATTCCTTCTATGTCTTCAGCGTGAATAGACGCTCCACTCGATACTAACAGTTTAACCATATTTAGGTTGCCAAGGATACATGCTGTATGCAGAGGTGGACTGGTATCGTGCTATTTAGAAAGAAGAGGATAGTACTTCATGTCAACATACTAACATGGGCTTCACCCTTTATCGTAACTTATTATCAAATGAGTTACGAAGATCATCGTGTTTGCACGAGTCAGTAATTCATTTAAGTCAGCCTTGTCCACAGCCATTAGGAAACGATTCTAAGAAAGCCGTCTGCGGAAGAGGCTGACACAAGTGACAAATCTCCTTGAGTAACTAACTTACTGTGTTGCCATACGTACTAGCTCCATATTGAAGACAAACCTTGGCTGCCTGTCAAATACAAAAATCATGTACTTAATAGCTAAAAGCTAACGAGATCGACGAAAACGCCTTCCATGGCTCAAGGACGATAAAACAAAACAAAATTACCTATATTTTATATTTAAAAATTTATGCATCATTTCAATGGACGCTTTTTCTGTAAAAACAAATCGTGTCTATATTTACACTCGCAGTAGCATGCATTTCCATTTAATAATTTTTGAGTGACATCGATGTTTTAAAAGTATATGAAAGGAATATTAGTGAATATATTAACTAATTAGCGAGCATGCGCGTGGAGATACCTACCTCTACATGTGACTTTTTTACAGCCAGCTGAAGACATGAACCACTTCCGGTACTTTCTAGAATATGCCGCATTGACACTACAGATGATTGAGCTACAAATACAAGAAATGGATAAATTAAGGAAGAAAGAAAAAATGAATGAATGTATGTTTGTATGGTCGAGTGGTTTAGCCTCTCACCACTGTGGTCCAGGTTCGAGTCCTGGCGTGGATTATACAGTCAATTCAAAAAACATTATAGTCAATAGGCTTCAAGTTTACGCGACTAGACCGAAAGGTAGCATGGGTAGAAATCACCGAAGCGGCGAATTATTCATATAATAATTATATAATATATATAATAATATATATAATAATTAGTTGATTGAGTGCGCGTGGTATTGCATTAGATATTGTGCGCATTTATCCGCTTCGGTGATTTCTACCCATGCTACCTTTCGGTCTAGTCGCGTAGACTTGAAGCCTATTAGAGATGTTTCGCATAAGCACACTCCATATGCAAATGATCCACTATTTGTAGATAGTCCTACTAATCATGCTAATAAAGGGTAATAACACACACTGATTTTTTCTAGCTATTACTGATTAACAATATCACTGGATAAGTGAACTCAAAATGTTTATAAATAATAATGTTCAATGTAGGTTGTATTTCACAGCTTTATGAAACAAATTATGAACCAAATTTTTCAACATTCTTAGTCTTTCTCATGAGTATAATGCGAACATGCAAAACACATTTTTCTTCATTTTTTAATATTTTGGTTTTAGGTTGGTATTTGATTTAATTACTTATTTCCTCAAACAACACTACATGCCTCTGTGCAAGAAAAGTACACAGCTCAACTACTATAGGCTGAAACCAGCGAGGGTGACGCCAAATGCTGCTCACTGCGCGATAGGTCTTTATGTATTTTATTGTGTTTTCAACAATTATTCTGCACCTAGAAAGATTCTTATTAAATCTGCGTGCCCTTCTTTTTTCGATCCTACCCATTCGTCTTATTTGTACTGCACGGAAAGGTGTAAGAAGTGGCGCTATATCTGCATAGCCTTGGTCTGCTAAAACGATCACACCAGCCGGCATATCGTATTGGGTTCCGGGTCCAACCCTTTGCATGAGGTTAAAGTTCCCAGCATCATTCATGGCACCCAGGAAACCCGCTTGTAGAAAAACAATGTTTCCTAAGTTGTCAACAATTAGCTGTGTATTCATAAGATGGTAGTGACGGTGGCCACTATAGAATTCACCTTGTGGTTCAGTCTCAGGGCGATAGATTTCATGCGGTGTCCCGTCAATGCAACCTACTGCATTTGGAAATGAATGCCAATTACCACGTAGAGCATTCCATTCTGCCATGGTTGGCCACGTTACTTGATTATGAAAATACCTCCATAATATCGGAATCACACGGTGAATAGTGGCAGACACGGTTGAAGGACTTATGTCAAACATCAAAGCTAATGTATTTATACAATTGTACTGTCTGAGCCACATAATCGTTAACAAGACTTGATTGACAGAGTTCAGTTTGGACCTCCTATACCTTTGTCTTAAATTTCCATTTCTGTTCCATCTTAACAAATTGTGCGATATATCTTGAGCAATCTGCATCAATGTTTCAGGCAATTCCCCAGTATTTAACCAAAATAGCCATCTTTGACTCTCAATCATAGAATAATAATCTCTTCCTTTAAAACGAGAGCCAAAGAAAGTTGGATCCAATCGGTGCATGATGGGAGTCATCCCATTATTTTGAGGTGGGGTGACCATTGTAACCAGCAACAAGAGGACGGGAAGCAAAATTTTCAAAGGTTCAAGCTTTCTACGGTTTTCTGCTGGAGTTACAATGACTGTCATCATTACTAAAAATGAATAAAGAATTCGAAGTTGCCTTCTTTCTAATATTAGTGGCATCTCAATATAGGGACTAACAACGTTTTTAAAGAGAATATCAAGAAACCAACTTTGTTTTTATAGCAAAGACTATTCAGCTGGTTATTGTGAAATTGAATTCAAAAGTGCATTTTTCGAAAAAGGCCATTAAAGACTTCATTGTTGTAAATTGTCAGACTTGAATTTAAATTGATTTCATTAAGGATTGTATTTGCGTGGGGTTTATTTCTGCATGCATGCAATGCCTATTCAAAACTTCATTAAACAGTTTTGTAAAGAACGCCCACAAAATAACACTGATATACCGGTATTGTTCGTTAACTGTGTTTGGCTATAAAAGAACCTACATTGATTTGCCAGTCTATATCGTATTCGCCATGGCCAATCTCTGGCGTCCCATCGATTTTGAGGAAAAAAACAATGAACGAAGTACTGAAAAGTTACAAGGTTTGTACACGTTGTTCTTTACACAAATACGTTCGTGCTGGTTTATGCCTAATCTATACCATCATTTCTTCTAGGTTCGCAAACGCGTTGTCATATTATCAACGAAGAAGAAGAACTAGTTATGGATGCGTACAACAAATGTGGCGACTGGGATGGTACGCTTAACTATGTCAAAAGTCATATCGTCTCCATGACCGCAAACAACCTTGCTAGGAAAGAAAAAATCGTAGAGTACTATCTTACGTCAAAAAAGAAAGCAGCTGTAAAACGAATGCAGCGAATCGTTAGTCAAAACATGAAAAAGTCAAGTGTTGGCGAAGGAAGCACTTCTAGGAAAAGCACCACTATGGCCAGTGCAATCCAAAATTCAAAGATGCGTTATGCGAAAAAATCGACACCAGAGGAACGGGCACAAAGGAAGTTTGACTTTGCCGTCAATATAACTGATTCAAGTGAAGACGACAATGTAGTAAATGAAGAGCACGTGGTGAAAACAAGTAGAGTCGATGATGACTATTGTGATGAAGCTGATGATGCTAAAGGCTCGAAGAGACCAAACAAAAAGAAGAAAAGACGGCAAAACCATGCTAAAGAAGCCAGCGAGACGCACACCAAAATGTGCAACAAAGCTATGAAAATGATGGACAAAATCGGCAATATGCTAGATAAATTCGACAGTGACAGTGATTAGAGTGGACTTTGTTTGTATATGAGACGATTTTGACATGTCTAAAATATCATATTTAGAATTAAATGGCTGTTTATCAGAGCATTCAGTTCAACAAACAAACCCTGTAACAGGAAAATCACTCGAAAAACGTTGAGTGACTAAAATAAATGTAATAAATGTAATGTATGAAAATTCGCTAGAGTGCTCGCAGTTAGCCCGTCGTTAATTTTCAGAATTGAATTGTTATATGTTATATCAAATGAAATACCTTTTGTTCTATTTGACTAACTAGTATTAATTAGTGGTATTTATTTCGTGGGAGGATTCAACCATGAAGTGTTCAAAATAAAATTGTCAGAAATTAAAGGCCTATTAAACTTTACACGTGTGTTTTCTTTCATTAGCATAATTAGTAGGACTATCCACAAATAGTGGATCATTTACACATGTAGTGTGCTTATGCGAAACATCTCTAGTGACGACAATGTTTTTTTAATTGACTGTATACTAGTTATACAATGGTTTCGAGTGGCATACCGTGGGATATCCCACGAGTCATTTTTAGTATGTACACGAGCATTTAGGCATGTTTGTATGAAAAGAAAATACAAGTGATGAGTGGGATATTCACGACATAAAAAAACATTGTAAAGAGAACCTCACAATGTCTCATGGGACATGAATACCGGTTGAAAAGACAGTTGAATACCGCCGAATATACAACGACTTTTAAGCATTCTGATTGGCATTCTGATTAAGCATTCTGATATGGATATTTATAGATGTGGGATAAATGAGAGTAGAGCACAGGCAGCCCAACTATTCTATTTCAGGATTTTTTTTAATGACAATCAAGTTATTTTTAACCGCGTGGAGCGAGATACATATTGAGAGCGCGGGTGGGGTTCCTGTGGTGTATTTGTTTGAATGCGTGCGGATGGGATGCCTGTGGCTTTTTGCAAGAAATTATTCGTAAAATTGATGTGTTATTCCCTTAACCGCAATTCTACACCATATCGACTTCTCTCTTATTTGCGATAACTACTTCGTGTAGATCACATAATGACTATTATTCAATCATATTACGTATCCGTTTGTAGGTAGTTTATTTGATATAACCATTATGTGGCTGCCTACACGAAGTACTTACCTTTTAGTCCTCGAATTAAGAAAACTAACCTGACTGTAACAGTGCCATAAGGGTAGTCACGTGACCTTCCCGTGCTGCGATATGCGCAGGCGTATTACCATCATTGTCCTGTAGTATGATGTTAGCTCCGTACTTGAGCTGTGAATTACAACATGCACGACACTGAAATACGGACACTTTGGACACTATACTAGCTTTGGATTATGATGATGGCAATGTTTCTGTTGTTGTTGATGGTGATGATGAAGATATTTGTGATCGTACTGATGTAATTATGATGATGATGATAATAATAATAATATGACGATAGTCAGGAGGCAGTTCCAGAAATTTGCCAGGAGGGTGTCCCAATTCTAAATGAAGGGCTCTTTTTTTCTCGCAATTACCTATATTTTATTTCGGAGTTAATTAGAGGTGTCCGGACACTAAATGTCTTAAACAAAATAGGGAAAATTGTGGGGCTAGGTGGATGTCCGCCCATGAAAGTGATGACTTTGATATTGTGGTGACGATGATAGTGACTTGATTGATATTTACTTGAGGCCTTCTTAGGGAGAGATGCACTATCATTGATAAAGAACATATAGAAACTTTAACGCAAACCTACATTAGTAATTATCATAGTCGTCAATGGGTTTTTCTAAAGGCTTTTAAGCCTATAAAATCTCTGTGAAATATCAGATATACCGGTATTGATTCAGTGTTTACAAGGAGTGATTCTTTCAGTGATTACAACTTAAATGAGTGACAGTCGGTCAAGGAGTAAAATGGCGGGACAACAAAATTACTAGCTCGTACACTTTGACAGATGTTCTCTGATTGGACGAAACGCTTTTCGCACGTGTGAGAAAACTATTTCGCATTTGTGATTGGCTTAATACATTTTGAAGAAGGTTTTCGTATAGAAAAATGTGTAAGAAACTCTCAGTGTATATATAACACTATACTTACCAAAACGTTGACAATATCGATTCTTCCTATTGTTGCTGCTAGGTGAAGAGGTGTAAAACCTGAATTGTCTTTGTAGTTTGGATTAGCTTTGCCTGTTACAATTAGTTCCTGCAACAAGAACAACTAAATTAGCAACTGTCCTTGACTTCTATTGTAGTAAAGAAAAATTCAAAATGGAGCATAACCGAGGTATTCAAGTACGATGACGTCAGAGGTGGAATCGAGTCTAAGTGTCGCGCCTAATTAGCATAAACATGGCGGGCTTGTGAAATTATCGTCATGATATAGGCACCACATTCCATTCCATTGCATTACAAATATATACGGCATTGACATCAATTGCAAATCGGGCTAAATCCCTAATGTTTGATGTAATGTGATAAACATAATAGCTTAATATTCTACGGCCACAGTTTACATATATACAATCTATTTTTTTCCAACCTCCATAATACGAGTTCCGCCTCTTGCAGCTGCGCAGTGAATAGCTAGCTGGCCGTATCTTGCGCCCGTGGAGACATCAGCGCCATTTCCAATGAGAACATGCGCAGTTTCTGCCGAGTTGAACCAACAAGCTAGCTGTAGGGGGGTCAGTGTACGCGTACATGTATCATGCAGGTCGGGATCTGAAGAATAATTGTAAATAATACTGTTTAATGAAGAACAGACGTTTGCACGAAAGCCTAAAAGCTGAAGCATGAAGCTACACGCACAACTCATTAGCATGTTATTTTATACATATTCATTTTGCATGTTCAAAATGGCTTGTACGAAAACGCTCTATTGACAAAACAATTGTTGTAATCAAGCTATAACCATAATGCATTGCGGCTTCTTTTCTACCAATAAGTCTTTGCGCTAATCAATCAATCTCGCGCGAGTGACGTCTACAATCAATTATCGTGACGTCATTCACTACTATTCTGTTTTGGATACAACTCGAAGAGATTCTTTGGAGCTCTTGTAAAACAGACGACAAAATGACAAATATGAAAGTTTACTTAGTATTTTTGTGGCCGCCATGTTTGTTCTTCTTGTTCGTTATTCAAGTGACATGTATCAAACACAAACACAAGGTAAATGAAGTTTTATGACCGATAGTAGAATTGCATAACAATTTTTGCGTCAAAATCAAACACAAGTTAAAATAAGGTTTCTTTTTAACTTGCAAATAGTATTTACTTGGAATCGTGTACAAAACTACTTAAAATTATAAAGCAAATATGAAAGGAAATATGAGTCGTGACTCGAGTCGCTAAAAAGCATTTCATGAGCGTGTTTCATGTTTCACAAAAGTGTTTAGATTGTGCTGTCGAGAATGTAAAAACATCCTCGCGCTTTTTTGAACATTTTAAAACCAGTGAAAAATAACAATCGGACTAGTTTTAAAACCTCATTTTTTTAATTAACATGTAAATTTTGAGATAACAAAATTTTCATGAATCAATCTTTTTTCCAAACAGGATTGTTTCAAAAGGAATCATATTTTCTTAACTCAACAAAAAGAGTCCCAATGACTTCAAATGACAACGGCTTATTCATGAACTACATCTACCGGCCAGTAAATTAAGCTAACAGCCCAGGCAGTTTCTGCATTCACTCTTGTCCCTCAACAACGCGTCGTTTGCTTGACTCTTGCTGTAGCAAGCTACCGATTATTGCTTCCTCATGAACTAACAGTAAAAGCTAGTAAAAGAGCATGTCATAACGACAGTGTTTTGGGTTCTCGTCGACTCGTTAGAGACTCCTACAGTAGCTGAATACACAGGAGAAGTAAAAGAGTTTGGTGACATGATGGCTAGAATTGCTGTTCTTCCTTTTACAGTACTTGGGTAGAATGGCGTCGCTGATTGTTCAGTGCACATGGCGCGTATCTTGTTGTCTTATCAGATGGTCGTACAACATTATGGCTGAATGTTTAACCAAGACCTTCAATGCTGTCACGTGTATTTATAACTTTTACTGTCCAGTCATAATAAAGTGTTCAAACTACTGGGTTCTACCACTGTCTATCCAGGAAGACCAGGTCAGCTGCCTGGCATCATATATCATCCATGGTATCAACACTGTACTACATGTCTTGTACTTTATGGTCAAACTAGTGGTGTTGGATCCTATCAATGTACTTATCCATTACAGCTGGACGGACATGACCTGTCCGTGGTATTGATAGTACTGTAGAGGTCCTTAGCTTTATCCTGGTAGACCATTGGAGACTAACATCTGTTGGTTGTTTGGCTTTTGTATGGTTATTGTAGTGTATGGGAACCCTGTGCTTTTCATGGGTTCCCTGTGTCAGTGCTGTTGGTTATCATATCACAGTAGTATTGTAGTAGTATTGTAATCTGTATCAATCCGGTTGGAAATATACAACAGTTATGCAGTCTTATCAACTTGATGTTTAAAGGTAATACACATTATTGAATGCGGACTATTCAAGAACGTATACAGCTATACTGAATAATGTAATCAAAGGCCGAAATGCATTGTATACATCTATGTAATTGTTGAAAGCCCAATTTTAAGGTTATGAGTTACCTTTTTAGCGCGGTATACCTGCTCTTTTTTTTCTACTTTCATATAACCATAATGCCTTCTGTTTTATGGGGGTAGATATTGTAATTCAAATATGTTTCATTTCAATTGTTCACGCTATTATTCATGCTGCTTGCGAAAAAGACAAAAGTGCTCACTTTTAAGCCATTTTGCTCGAAAACAACGACGGTGACCCCACAATTGTTTAAGCTTATTTGATGTGTCTGATGTAGTTTTATCAACTGGCAAAGTCTCAGAAAATATATTGACAATTACTTTGAATTTTGCCGCAAACGTCCGTAACTATATGTGAATGACGCACATGAAGGTTTCACTAATTTTAGAACACAAAACTAGCACTCATGCCCCCTCGCTGTGAGGGAAGACGGAAGCCCAATATTTAAACTTTGAGAGAGACAAAGCTAAAAAAAAATCGTAAGGCCTAAGATCGAAAAGGATCACGGTATACATGACGAGCGAGGCGTTTGCGATTGCTGCTTAAAGAAAACATAACTAGAAACACAAAATACGGTTTAGACAAACTTGAACTCATCATAAATGACTTTAAATATTTCGGTTCCAAATTTAGGATTTAGAATCTGTACAGCTGCAACATTAGCTGTATGTTAATGTTTATTCAACTCTTCAAGTCTTGACAGTACGAGGGCAGGTCACCACATTGAACAGCTTAATTAAAGCTATTTATTCTGGCCATTGTAGTAATAACGCTTCGTTATCGTTCTGTTCAACAGCAAACGACAAAGATCGAAAATCAAGAAAACTAAGGGTTCTTCGTATAAAAGACGCCGTTAGAAAACAAACCTCATTTAACTCACTTCGTATTATATTATTGAACACTTTGTATTATATTAATTGCTAATTATGACTTTGTATTATGTTAACTGCTAATTATGACTTTGTATTATATTAATGATTTTCTTTAATTGTTTACTATTACCTAATAAATCTTTCCCTTGGTATTAAAATAGTAATTACTTGGTTTTACAAAATGTGCGATAATAAGTATTTTAAATCATATTTACTTCTGGTTCTCATTCTCATGGGAACTGTATTGTCGTTTAAAGAACTCTCTTGAATAATCTTCCCCGGGGAGGCTCATGGGTAAAAGTATCGGGTATGGCTCAAAAGTAGTTATCACCCCCTGGATAGCAACACATTGATATTCAGTATTTTATAGCAACGTATTAATATTCAGTATTTTATAGCATCCTTTTGAAATATGGGAAAGAACGGAGTTATGGTTGTGAAAAAAAATTCCGATCATAACTGTAAACATTGTCTTGACACGCGTGCGGTTATCGGTATGGTAATCACAATGTGTACAAATAGTGCAACGGGTGACCAGGAAATATGTATTGTTAATTCTAGAATAAATTGTTTGGAACGTGTGTTCTTGTTAGCTTATTGTTTCTGAAAGTAAATAGAAAAACAATTTTAAAATTCTTTCTATTCAATTTAGATTATAAAAAGTGAGTTAGTTTGTAGTACTTCCATTTCAACTCCATTAGATATATCAGAACATTTTTAAAATTATTTTCACTGTATAGATATAAAAAGAGGATCTTATTTAAAAACAAAGTAACTAGGCTAGTGTCGTTTTAGTTCGTCTTGAAGTCGCAAAGCGTGCACTCCAACCAGTTTATTCGCGGAAAACATTTAACCTTGAATATGTCCGAAAATCAAATTCAAGTTGAAGTTAAAATCGTTAGAGGGAAACCAAAAATTCTCATACGAAATCAGAATGAAAATCGGGCCACAAGCAAGTCATCTGTTACTAAATCTCTAACTGTTGATGAATGGAAAGAACTTAAGAGATCAGCTCAGGCCATCGACAAACAACTACTGAAATCGAGGACCAGCAGAAATACACTCCAATTACCAGTGCTGCATTCGGAGCCTAGTAATGCTAAAGAAAAAATGGATATCTTTCAAAGTTCATTTCCTGCTGCAACCCGACTGGTTGATGTTACCAATATATGTAATGATGTAGAATGCAATACTGCCGACCTGTCAAAAGTTGATCTTCCTAGCATCCAGACTTTTGACGAAGAAAGTACTAAAGCTGTCGCAGAGCTTCTTAACATTTTACAGGAAATCAAGTATCCTCAAGGGTGGTAGATAGTTACCATACTTAATCATATATTTAAAACTGCTCGAAGGAGCTACTCATTCGACAACTCAACCGAAAGTGCTCAGTCATAGCTGCCCATAAGTACAAAGAAAAAGAAACTCACTTTGATCAAGAAAGAATGAATGACACAGAAGTGAACTTTATCATGAATCCAAACTGTAAGAAACATTATATCATTATCAATGATAACGAAGAGGTCATTTATAATGCAGAAAGGGAATTAACCGTTTACCTGGTCAGGACAAAACCTGAAAAAGGAGCAAAATCACCACGTGTTGGATACTATTGTCAGAATACCGAATGTCATTTACGTCTAGCACAAAATTTGAAAGCAGAATGCTGTTATTGCAAGGACAATTTCTTTGAATGCAGTTGCTACTATGGGATGGATCAGTAATATAGGAGTGTTCTCTCCTTTTGGTTCATAACATCATTTATATATATGTTTGACTTAAGTGTCGTAAATAAAAGGGTACCAGTATGAGCTATTTATAGCTTTCCTTACTCGAGTGCGTTTAAATTGAAGGTTGTAAATGAATAGATGAATAAATGGATGGATGGATGAATGAATGAATGAATAAATGAAATATCAGATAAATATGCAACTAAATGAATGAATGAATAAATGAAAGACTAGAATAATTTGTAGACAAATTAATTAAATAATAACAATAAAATAAAATAGATCAACTGAGATGCATCTTTAAATACATTTTCCATTTTTTAATCCTAGCCCTCTTTTGTTTGTTTTTCAGTGTCAAAAGAATGAATTTTAAACACAGTCCCATTTTTTGGCTTGTCGTATTTTTTATTCATTTTTAAATAAAATTGTCAATCTTAATCTTAACGCCTAACTGTTGTTGTTATATGTTATCGTAGCGTTTATTACTGACACGTGTTAACCGTCAATAATAGTGTTACATAAACATATTCGAACGGCAATGATTAATAATGGTAAACTATTATTTTGTATGTATTGTTTGAAGCTAAGAATTGTCAACATTTCGATTTCTATATAGTCACATATTATTAACGTATAGCGTGTATATGTGTGTGCTTTTTTAACAATTACTCCATTGAATCCGTTTCGTTGCTCTCCTTGCTATTATCTTCTAAATATTGTGGAATAATTAAATCATTCAATAAAAATTTTCTTTGGTGAATAGCAAGTTTTGTTGCTTCAAGCCACTCATAGTCTCCAGTGTCCAACAGTTCATTTCTGGTTTTCATGATCTTTTGAAAATAGAAGTCTCTTTTCATTGCGTGCAATCACTCCAACTTTTCCGTCAAGATATTTCTTAGTTCTTTTCTTACAATCGGAAGCATTCTATTATAAGCAATTTGTTTGGCATTTTCTTCCGTTGCACCATCAGATTGAAGCTTTTCGACTATTTCTCTTCTTTCTTCCTCGTGTTCAGCAATAGCTTCATCTATTAGAGATTGCCAGTACCATGGCTGTTCAGAATCATCGGATTCGGATTCGGTGTCTGGCTCACTTTCACTACTGGAATCAGATTCGCTATTATCGTCATCAGCTGATATATATGGTGAAAACTTCCAACATTACTACAATCGTCCTCAGTACTACTCTCAACGGCATAACTATCCATGTTATCAGTCATTTTACACGAGTTGTTTTCTAAATGACGCCTCAAATTAAATGATCTTGAAAACACTTTACAACAATATGGGCACTGTTTCGAGCTAAACATGTATACTCACCACAAGTTAATTGCTAAATGAGCAAAATGAGCATTATGAGCAGTATAAATGAGCAAATATGAGCTACTCTGAGCACAGGAGCAGCTTGAGCAAACAAGCATAAAAGCTTACTCAAAACTACTCGTTCCTGTGCTAACACGTGTCAGTAATAAACGCTACGATAACATATAACAACAACAGTTAGGCGTTAAGATTAAGATTGACAATTTTATTTAAAAATGAATAAAAAATACGACAAGCCAAAAAATGGGACTGTGTTTAAAATTTATTCTTTTGACACTGAAAAACAAACAAAAGAGGGCTAGGATTAAAAAATGGAAAATGTATTTAAAGATGCATCTCAGTTGATCTATTTTATTTTATTGTTATTATTTAATTAATTTGTCTACAAATTATTCTAGTCTTGCTAGGAAGATCAACTTTTGACAGGTCGGCAGTATTGCATTCTACATCATTACATATATTGGTAACATCAACCAGTCGGGTTGCAGCAGGAAATGAACTTTGAATGATATCCATTTTTTCTTTAGCATTACTAGGCTCCGAATGCAGCACTGGTAATTGGAGTGTATTTCTGCTGGTGCTCGATTTCAGTAGTTGTTTGTCGATGGCCTGAGCTGATCTCTTAAGTTCTTTCCATTCATCAACAGTTAGAGATTTAGTAACAGATGACTTGCTTGTGGCCCGATTTTCATTCTGATTTCGTATGAGAATTTTTGTTTTCCCTCTAACGATTTTAACTTCCACTTGAATTTGATTTTCGGACATATTCAAGGTTAAATGTTTTCCGCGAATAAACTGGTTGGAGTGCACGCTTTGCGACTTCAAGACGAACTAAAACGACACTAGCCTAGTTACTTTGTTTTTAAATAAGATCCTCTTTTTATATCTATACAGTGAAAATAATTTTAAAAATGTTCTGATATATCTAATGGAGTTGAAATGAAAGTACTACAAACTAACTCACTTTTTATAATCTAAATTGAATAGAAAGAATTTTAAAATTGTTTTTCTATTTACTTTCAGAAACAATAAGCTAACAAGAACACACGTTCCAAACAATTTATTCTAGAATTAACAATACATATTTCCTGGTCACCCGTTGCACTATTTGTACACATTGTGATTACCATACCGATAACCGCACGCGTGTCAAGACAATGTTTACAGTTATGATCGGAATTTTTTTTCACAACCATAACTCCGTTCTTTCCCATATTTCAAAAGGATGCTATAAAATACTGAATATTAATACGTTGCTATAAAATACTGAATATCAATGTGTTGCTGTTACTCTCAAAACATGTCTAAAAGATACCCGGAGCTCACTGGAAAAAGCCAACAACTTCCATAATATGTAAATAGTTGGTATATAGGCTGTAAATACGAATTTACAAGATCATGGCACATTTACATAGTATGTAAATATATATTCACAAAGTGTTTGGTTGATTTTTCCAGTGGACGCCGGACGATTTTAGGGAGCGCAATGCATTGTGGTTGACTTAGATTCTTTAAAACATATAACGATATGATATCCTTTAAGATAGCCAATCTGATTTTTACCCCGAAGAGATAAGAGCACTCTGTTTATCTGTAAAATTACCAAAAGTAAGACAACGAACAAAGGTTTTTAATGACTTTTTTTTTTACTTTGATCTTAGATTCATCGATCACCGATCTAGACTTATTTTCAAAAACAAACTAAGCAACCTTTTCAATATAAAGTCCATATAATCTACATTTTTTACAAGTTTTTATTTTATTTTTAAATTTTTATATTTACACTGATGGGTCATCCTGTTACAGCATAACGCGCCTTACCGTGGCCACCCAATTAAACTCGTTTTGTACAAGTTAGCTTAGCGTTCAAAAGTTTCTCTTTTCAAATTATTTGCTACACCTTTTCAAATTTAAACATCCTGGGAGTTTTTTTCACACTTATAAACTTCACTCTTGTCTTCGCTTTGAACATTTCAACGAAGTGTTTACCGTTTGACACTCCGCGTGTCTTTTATATTAAGGTTAAATTCTCGCTTTCTGATTGGTTAACTTGTACAAAACTTTAATTAGTTGGCCACGGTAAGGTGCGTCGCGCTGTAAAATATTTGAGTATTATTTTATTATTGTCATTGCTGCTTAGTGCTTTACCGCGACTCGTTTTTTAATTACTCATGCACATACCTATCGTAATTCACATCTTTGATGTGCGAAGATATTATTTAATTAACATTATTATTATTGTTACCAGGGGCGGATCCAGGAATTTTTCGGGGTGGTGTCTCAATTTTAAATGAAGGGCTCTTAAGGTGTTAGGGGGTGTCCGGTCCCTAAATGTCTTAGGGGTAATTGCGGTGCTAGGTGGGTGTCCGGTGCATGAAGGGACACCCCCTAGATCCGCCCCTGATTACACTCGATTATTAGTGGGTCTGACGTACCTGCCCCGTGGTCAAGTAGTAGTTTAGCGATGTCTTCATGGTCATATTTAGCAGCGTAGTGAAGAGGAGAGTAACCCTGTGAATCGATGGCATTCACATCACATGATTTATCAGAGAGCAACTCTTGAACAACATCTATAATGTCATCTTTACATGCCTGGTGAAGAGAAACAAGTCATACTTTTTGGCAGTGGCCAACTCGAAAGCCTAAGCTTCTTTTGCCACTGCAGACAATTTACAATGTATATGTGTGAATATAGAATTCAGTATGTCATATGTCATATATTTGTCATGTCATAGTATGGCATAGCATGTCATGTCATAGTATGTAATAGCATGTCATGTCAAATTCAGTATGTCATGGCGTGTCATGTCATGTCATAGTATGGCATAGCATGTCATGTCATATTCAGTATGTCATGTCATGTCATAGTATGTAATAGCATGTCATGTCAAATTCAGTATGTCATGGCGTGTCATGTCATGTCTTAGTATGTCATGTCATATTCACCAGTACCATGTCATGTCATCACTTTTTGCCATGTATAAGCATGATAATTAAGTATTAATAGACCATTTCATGATTCTCGTCGATCAACCTCATTCTTGATAGCATATCTGGCGGTAATTTATGGAATGCATGCACACTTAAACCTAATCAAACAGTTGAAACACTAAAAAATTCCACGGGCTGTAGTCAAATTGTTAAGAATATATTACACGCTGTCGAGGCTGGTTGATCGACGAGAACCGTGAAATGGTCTATATTAAACGACGTTCAAACAAGTTTCTCAGCAATGACTGCTTGGTTCTATGTGGTGTTACACATATTCCGGCGTTCTTACAATACGACAGCATAGTGACTACCGCTTTCGTGTTAGCTATAAAAGAGAAATAACATCGGTAGACACAAAACCTTCTACATTTTCACCTTATATAATCACTTGGTCAACCAGTCTTGAGTCATATCCGGAATTTTCTTCATACATATTCATAACGGCCTATATACAATCATGTGGCATAAACTGAGACAGCTGCTTCACAAAAAGACACTAGTTTTTACCGTAATGCGCTTAATTTTTGGGCATCAAATTGTTTTTAAAACTACTCCCCTTCCCAACGTTGGTCTGGCAGTCATCGAGGAATCATGTTATCTGAAACATTTGCATGGAGGGGGAGGGGAGTTACTCATTATTATAGATCGACAACACTTCTCTTATATCTAGTATTATGTAAAATATATTCAAGGCATGATGCTTGCCGTGTTTGTTAACTGGAAATATACTGTCCGGAAGGAAATAAGTACGACTAGTCTTTTATTTTAAGTGTAGATCTCGTAATAAGTTTTTTTTGATTAAATCTCGATAACAAAAACATAATCTCGTTTATCAGTCAGTCAGTCAGTCAGTCAGTCAGTCAGTCAGTCAGTCAGTCAGTCAGTCAGTCAGTCAGTCAGTCAGTCAGCCAGTCAATTTGCTACTGTGTAATAGTAGTTCATTATTTATATTCTAGTTCAAAATTATAGATTAGAATGATGTCAATAATAACACCACAACGAAGGAAGGAACGCAAGGAAACACTTCACTGAACACAAACAAATTTTCGTAATTTTGAATTCAATATTTTGACATATATATACATTTTAATATAAACCTCATACAATAATTATTATAATACTTTTTATAAATATATATATATATATATATACTTCTATATATATACTTCTATATTATTTAATTATATTGTTTAAATGACTGGTGACAGTCTTGTATATGTATTTGCTTAAATTGATTCTTGTCTTTTATAAGCCATTCATTCTCTCATCTAAATTGTTTTATTTATCGTTTTATTTCATTGTAAGAGCATAGAGACAATAGTTATATGCCCCTAAAACATATTATTATTCAAATTGCTTGACTTTGAATTAGATTTATTGCAATAACACTTTCCAAGAAATACATATTTCTGCTTGTTCTTTCTGATGGTGGTGCTTAATTTTTAAGATTGGGTTTTATTTTACAACAGTCAATTATGGCCATATTGGCATTCTGTCTATTAGTCGCTATCAAAGACAAGTAAAGTTGTAACGATCTCGAGGTAATTTTTCTTTTGTATTTTGATGTTTCTGGTTGAATTATAGTCACTAAATAAAAACTGTTTAGGAACTAACTTTTTTCATGGTGTTTTAGCTCTATGCCACCAACGCGTTTGTTGATGTGACGTTATATAAGGTAATTTCAACAACAATAAACCCCTGGCTGTGCCTAGAAAGAAGGTCCACAGTAGGATGTTGATAGGAAATTCATTACTCAGCAATATAAATGACATAGATGTAAACTTATATATTACGTCATGCCTTTCTCATTCAAATCAATAAAATAGTGACTTATACAGTACAGTGTAAAAGAAAGCTACTTAAGCTGTGTTGCTTTCATAGTTACTGCCTTTCATTTTGATATTTTTCACTGACGGAGTATTGAAGTCCGAAACGTTAGCAAGTACCTTCAGCGTTCCACGCAATAAACATATCACATTGCGTCATTAGCCGTTTAACATTAGAAGAAGTACACATCATCTGGACGGACAAATCGTCTTATGAATGACAAGACGTCCTATGACGGCCAAGTCGTCTTATGACGGACAAATCCTCTTATGACGGACAAATCGTCTTATGACGGACAAATTGTCTTATGACGGGCAAGTCGTCTTATGACGAACAAGTCGTCTTATGACGGATAAGTCGTCTTATGACGGACAAAAAGTCGTCTTATTGTCTTATGACGGGCAAGTCGTCTTATGACGAACAAGTCGTCTTATGACGAACAAGTCGTCTTATGACGGATAACAAGTCGTCTGGTGTGAAAAACGAGACGAGCACATGCAATTTAAGACGAAAAGGTCGTATGTTTTTTTTTTTACTTTTATTAAACAAACAAATTTCACAGGCAATTTATCCGTCGAGACGATTGGTCTGTCCTCTAGTGCAAGAAAAGAACAAAACGCGCTAGCTTTTCAAATCTGAAAACGAATTTTTACTATAATATATTAAATTGCTTTCTTCAAAACACTGACGCAGCTCTTTTAGATTAACCCACATTGTATAATAAAATCCGATTTGCATAACTTTTGTTTAAAATGCCTATTGGAAATGTCATGTATAAGATCAAATCTGTTTTTTTAATTGATTATTATGAATTTTTCCTCAAACTGAATATGCGTCAGTTCCTAGCTTAGTGCAATTTTTCTCGATTTCTCTACATAATCACATTGCTCATTAATGGCATATCATGGGCATAGACTTTTCAAATATCCGGCCCTTCAAGTGTAGTTTTTGTGTACGATCATAATGATGACTCCAGATCTGTCTCAAGACAGTAGTATAATTTGTCATTTATTTGACACTCTCTTTTATATTCAGATTTCTCTTCAATTTGATAACTTTATATAAGAGGTTAATTTTTTTTTAAATTCATCATATATATTTCGTTACGATTTTTTACTTTTGGACTTTGTTTACAAAATTTAGTTTTAGTTTAATTGGATGTCAGATTTATCAGATTTCATATCGTTTTGAAATCATATTTTTTCTTCTGTTTAGCAATTTTAAGTCATGGAAATGTTTTAATTCTTCATAACATTCAATGTGTTAAGATTTGTCAACGCTAAACGTTTTTTGAAATGTTGTTTTTACCTCGTTTTACACCTTTTGTTGTAAAGTTGTTTTTGTTCCTTTATATAATTAATCCCTACTTCACAACTTTGCACTTCGTAGTAAATGTAAAAACGCACTTAACTTCGAACTGAAAACTCATAACTTATGGTATAGATCTATTACAAAGTATATCATTGTACTGTAGCAAGGCATAGTTCTTTCGCTTTCAACCTTTTTTTAAAAAGATGGTGTTTCATCCTCTTCAAAATATATTCTAAAAAAGATTTAAAAAAGCTGTGCTCCTTATTATAAAGTTAATTGCTTAAAAATCGCATTGTTGCGATTTGATATAGAGCTTAGATCATTTCAACATTGTGTGGCATTTCTATTGACATTAATTAAATCTATATTTTCTTCTTTTTAACTTTTTTTCAATTTTAACCGTTGATTTCTGATGATTAATTTTTGTCCGCTGGAAAAAAACTCCAGTTCATACTGTGAAGTTAGTTATTTTATTTTTCTTTGGGTCTTGATAACCTTGACTTGAGCTCTCTTGTCACTTATGAAACCTTTATTTGCACTAAGTATTTGAGAAGGCAGTCATCAATTATAATTCGTACTAAACACTTTTTTCCTATTTCTTAATTTATCAAAAATCACGCGTACATACTAATTTATTGGCTCGGTAATCTCAATAAAAGAACTGAACTCGCAAATAAAATATTTATTAAGTTCATATATTCTATAGTATTGGCCTAAAAATTGTAATCTTATTGTATATTATACTTTTTTTAAGGAATATGATATAAACAGTTTAATTGCGATGAACTAAGCCGGCGTTAAGAGAGATGTATTATCCAAATCTAAGTGAATATGATAATAAATTCATTATGTCCTCCAAGTAATGAAACCAAAGCATAAAAGTAAAAGAAGATATGAACAAACGACATAAAAAAAACGACATAAAAAATGACATGAAAAACAAAACAATAAACAATGAGTTCCATTAAAAAAAAATGAGATTTCGTCTTCCAAATCTGAGAATATTCCAATTTATATTCCATATATAATAATGCATCTCAGTCTCTAATATGCACAATCAATTCCAATTAAGTTCTACCTGATGAAGAGATATTTCCTCCGCTGGTTTTCGTTCCACAGTGTTTGAAATACTTCTTCGCAGTAGCAACGCAGAAGATTCTGGCACCACTGTGGACTGCCTCATCTGTTGACAAAATCTCAATTCAATTATCGTCAATTCTGAGTTGTTTGGTTGTGCATTTCCTCCTCGATTCTCGTCCGTTTCTGTCCCTTCTTCCTTCATGTTTGATCGCCACATTACTCGTATTTACGTTGTAACGTGTAGTTTCTAGTGCTCGGGTTAATGTGCGATCCTGAGAGTAGTTTCTAAATGAAATCATATACGTCTTTGCAAATATGCTCTAAAACATTAGTGACTGTGCCAGGCCAAGACAGCAAACAAAGCCTCTGATTAATATTCACAAAATTAAAAGCCTTTTGGTATATAAAATAATTAAACTTTGTATTTTAGCTGATGATAGCTCACCTTGAAGCGTGAAGTTGCTGCCATCTGTACGATTTACTGGGTGACAAACACTACGTCATTCTCAATAGCCTCTATTATAACAGTAATTTAAATCAATTATAAAATATCTGTCTTTCTGGTTGGGCCATGCATATATTTTAGATTGAAAAATAATTCAGTAGGCCATATATCTTTATCATTTTATTGACGAAAACAAGTGAAATTTAAAATTCATTTTTGAAACAATAAATTTTGCTTAGGTATAAATATAAAAAAACATACATAAATACAAACAAACAAACAAACAAACAAACAAACAAACAAACAAACAAACAAACAAACAAACAAACAAACAAACAAACAAACAAACAAACAAACAAACAAACAAACAAACAAACAAACAAACAAACAAACAAACAAACAAACAAACAAACAAACAAACAAACAAACAAACAAACAAACAAACAAACAAACAAACAAACAAACAAACAAACAAACAAACAAACAAACAAACAAACAAACAAACAAACAAACAAACAAACAAACAAACAAACAAACAAACAAACAAACAAACAAACAAACAAACAAACAAACAAACAAACAAACAAACAAACAAACAAACAAACAAACAAACAAACAAACAAACAAACAAACAAACAAACAAACAAACAAACAAACAAACAAACAAACAAACGAACGAACGAACGAACGAACGAACGAACGAACGAACGAACGAACGAACGAACGAACGAACGAACAACGGCAGCCAAAATCGTATTGCACGATCAACTAGCCTGAGCTCGTAGAAAGCCGAAAACTGCAGTTACAACTACAGTGGTACAGCGGTCAACCTCTATTAGGCGGCCACAATAAAAAGTCCCAAATCTATTCCTATACTTATTCTATACTTCTATTCGTGAAAATGTTCTTTAAAATATGTGTATATCGTGATAGACTCTCTCTTAGGCGTCCACCCTCTGACCAGCAGAAAGTGTTCATGTGATTTTTTCTCAGAGTATAAAGAAAAATACAAAGGTATAGACTCATGGTAGCTTTAAAATAGAACAAAGGCTATGAACACAGGCGTCCTTCCTAACCATACATTTCCTTCTATTTTTAGGCATTTTTTATGAGGCTGTATCTTGGTCAGAATGCAACCAAATGCAACCAAACTCAGGAATCTTATCTTGATGTGCTCTATTTCTTAATATTTCTTAATTACATCAATTAGGGAAACCAGTACTCAGTCCTTTACTCGTTTTGAAATAAATCTCATGCCAGTAAGTGGTTGGTAAGCTGTCAGTACTGAGTGGTTGGTAAGCTAGGTGTCAGTAAGTGGTTTGTAAGGTGTCAGTGAGTGGTTTGTAAGGTGTCAGTAAGTGGTTGGTTAAGTGTCAGTAAGTGGTTGGTAAGGTGTCTGTAAGTGGTTGCTAAGGTGTCAGTAAGTGGTTGCTAAGCTGTCAGTTAGTGGTTGGTTAAGTGTCAGTAAGTGGTTGGTAAGGTGTCAGTAAGTGGTTGCTAAGCTGTCAGTAAGTGGTTGGTAAGGTGTTAGTAAGTGGTTGGTAAGGTGTCAGTAAGTGGTTGCTAAGCTGTCAGTAAGTGGTTGGTAAGGTGTCATTAAATGGTTTGTAAGGTGTCAGTAAGTGGTTGGCAAGGTGTCAGTAAGTGGTTGTAAGGTGTCATTAAATGGTTTGTATAAGGTGTCAGTAAGTGGTTGGTAAGGTGCCAGTAAGTAGTTTGTAAGGTGTCAGTAAGTGGTTGGTAAGGTGTCACAACGTGGTTGGTAAGGTGTCAGTAAGTGGTTGGTAAGGTGTCAGTAAGTGATATTCAAGGCAACATGTTTTCATTATTTTATTCATACAAATTGATGTTTGAAAATTCTCACAACAGGTGAAACTGAAATTTTACTTGAATTTATACAAATGACATGCTAAGTACATACTTAGCACATACATACTAGTGCAGTAAGTATACGACGTTTTAAAAATAGATATATTATCCAGCATTGTGTTAGATGATATGTTGGGTGTGCTTTTATCAGCTAATAATAATTTTTTAAATTTAAATTAATTAATAACAATTAATAATTATTAAGTAGCTGGTTTAAAAATTAATTTTCCTAGATAAATATAATTGTTCATTCGTGCAGTGCCATATATATCTGACAATCCTAGATTTTTTATTATTGAATATTGAATATACAATTCGTTTTATCTAGATAGTTATTTAACAATTATTCGTCAAGGCAAAATCAATATCAAAGAATAATGCTCGAGACGGAGTCAAGGTTATTATTCAGCGTTATTTAAAGAGCCCGAACGAGGTTTTAGTGATTATGTGAAAAAGTTAAAATAACCAGCTATTTTAAAGTAAAGTTGTTCATTTCTTATTTCAAATCCAAGATTGAAGTATTGTTCAATCAAATCATCACGCGGAATGTCGTTACTCGATAGTAATGGGAAATAATCATCTGAAACGGCTTCCGAGAACTTATTAATAAAGAACACGAGAAAATTACCAAAACAATTCTGAACGTGAACGTCGCCATGTTGGAGTGTGACCGCATACCCAATGACAGCTGGCTCATAAATACTAACTGTCAATTGTCAATACTAACTGTCAATTGTCAATACTAACTGTCAATTGTCAATACTATCTGTAATTGTCAATGCTAACTGTCAATTGTCAATACTAACTGTCAATTGTCAATGCTAACTGTCAATTGTCAATGCTAACTGGCAATTGTCAATGTTAACTGTCAATTGTCAATGCTAACTGTCAATTGTCAGTGCTAACTGTCAATTGTCAATGCCAGTGAAAAGTGTGGTAAGCATGAGCCGTATGAGGCTCCGTATTCCAACCTCGATAGGAACGCTTCTGTATAGGTTTGGCTGTAAATGTGTAATGCATATACATACAAACATAATTTTCTGGATTCTTATTGGCTTTGAGCACCTCAATTTATTTTAAATATTTCACTGTGTGAAAGCAGGGAATTTTGATGCTGTCTAAAAGTACACACGAGTGGCCACGAGTGACCACGAGTGACGACGAGTGACCTCGAGTGACCACCAAAAAATTGAAAAAGGAAAAACAACCAAAAAACGTAACAGTATAAAATAACAAATATGGAAGGAATAGAAAAGAAATATGAATTACATTTAAAAATTAACAGAAAATTAAACATGAAATGATATAACAACAAACAATTCAAATCATAAACAAAAGGACGCGAAAACAAATGGCTTGTAATAAACGTAAAAGTATCGGGCAAAAATCTCCTTAGCTGGACGACAATTATATAAAACTTAGCAGAGCATAAGAAATAATGGGCTCCTGAAATGATATATTTCTACAATGAAGAGTAAAAGAAATGAAAATTAGATGAAAAATGATGAAAACGTGAAAGAAAAACATTATTTTACAAGAAGCATTTAAAAAGCTTTATATTCATTCATTTCAGTTGCTACCGATCGTAGCCTATTTAATCAATAAATAGTTTACGTAAACACAGAGTAAAAACTCTTTACCGGTGAAACATACACTAACTAAAATAGAAACAATAGAATAGACAACCGAAAAACAAAGGATTTTGCTATTATTAAACAATATTTAGTTACGTTGCTTCACGGCTGTAGTGTTAGTACTCTATTAAAACAGCAACAATGTCTAAATTATCTAATAGTAACAATAAAACCGTAACAGTCTTAGTTGAGCGGTTTTTTTTTCAAAAAATGAATTATATAGCAAAATGATCATTTCATGTTTAATTTTCTGTTAATTTTTAAATGTAATTCATTTTTCTTTTCTATTGCTTCCATATTTGTTATTTTATACTGTTTCGTTATTTGGTTGTTTTTCCTTTTTTCAATTTTTTTCATTTTTTCCACTCGTGGTCACTCGTGGTCACTCGAGGTCACTCGTTGTCACTCGCGTGTGTACTTTTAGACAGCATCGGAAATTTTAACTTGCATTGCATATATCTAGCCTGCGTAGCCTGGCTCTCTGGGTGAAAATATAGTAAAAAATATAGTCAGGTTTTACGAGCGATTTATCGAACACAGAGACGGTTGTAATAATCAACGGCTGCACGTGAGACAACAATAAAACCAGTTCGAATCATTCACCAAGAAAGCCCGATGTTTCATCTTCAAAATAACTATTATTCCACTCTAGCTTGGAACAAAGTGTGGAAATAAATGTACCTTAGATTGACGAACATTGGGAGAGTTTCAGATAAATATAATAACAGCATATCCGCTTCATCGGCATGATCGGCTGTCGTCAGGCCAAAAGAATTGACCTTACTTGAAAGTTGAGTAATACTCGCCGTTCACTACCAAAACTTTATATAAACATTTACAAGAAAAGAAACTGAATGAATGTGTGTTCTGGTTTTCGTCATGACTTATATATCCCAATATCTGTCAATCATTTGTCAAGAATGAGCCAATCAGCGATTACGGTCGCCCTCTCCTCCTCTCCCCAATCCCTCCGCCCCTCTCCCCAATCCCAGGGCCAGCTAGGCAGGCTATGCATATATCACGTACATGATTTATTCTAAATAGGCCCTTTGAAGCTACAGGTCACATGACACCACCTGCCTTAAATCCTTCAGCTGTGCCAAAATGATGTCCAGAAATGGAAAGAGCATGTCAACATATTTAGCAAAAAGTTGAAATTTCCATTCTTGATTCTAAATACATAAAAATGGCAAAAAACATAAAATGGGATATTTTCTAAGGATTTGTATGTGAAAATAGCACTGGAGAAATCCTTGCTCCCCAGTTATAAAGATCCTTAGAAAATATCCCATTTTATGTTCCTTTTTATGTATTTAGGTTCAAGAGCTGAAATTTCAACTTTTTCTGGACATCATTTTGGTATAGCTGATGGATTTAAGGTAGGTAGGGTCATGTGACCTCTAGCTGCAAAGGGCCTATTGCACTCATAATCATGTGACTAAAGGCACCTCGAGCTCCACACATTAGCAACTTTAGGGACAATTTTAATGCGTACATATTTTATTTGCTTGTGCAGATGAGAAAAGTTACAACTATATTTGCTGAGATGCTGACATGTTAGCTTCTATGTGACAATTAAAAGTTGTCACCAATGATATTTGCTTGTGTAGACGATTCATCACATAAAATTTTCAAATATTATGACATTGTTAGTAGTTTTTAGCACACTCAGCTAGTTTTCACATGTATCTCTTATGTCCAAAGTCACTTTATACAATGTATTACTAATTATGTAAATATCATGTAAAATGTGTGAAATAAAATTGATTTGATTTGATTTGATTTTTGGCGCAAAGCACATATTAATTATTAAAACAATTATTTGCCCTATCCTCTACACAGTCAAATGTATTTGCCACGTAATATTAGTCACATACATACAGACACACCTTAAAGCAAATCTGACAATTTATATTCAACAAGCTTTAAATTATAAATTAATTTAACATTTTAATGCCTTTTTAACTGGGCTTTATGATAAAGTACTTTTTGACTGAGGCAGTGAGTCTGTTCATAACCGGTTACGGTGAGAATTCCCGGTTTGTGTAACATCTCAAATTAATTTGAAAATCTTTGTCCACACACCAAAATTCCTCTGCAATTAAAGGTCTCTAAAATCCAATCTGGTTTGAATTTGTGTGTAAGGTACCAACAGCAAATAGAAGCAGTTACACACAGAGCAGTGTGCCGTCTAGTGTTTACTGGCCTTAATGTTTTTACATTAAATATTCTAAATCAAGCTTATCAATAAGCCTGTAGTCGATGTTGTATCCATGGCAATGGTTGCCAAGGTTCATGATGTCTTCCTCTGGATCATATTCAATTTCTGTAATTGTGGTACTTGGGTCTGAATAATATGCTTTAGTCGTTGAATACTGACATTCCCTGTAGCAGCGGCAAACCAAATGAACACCAGAAATGTAGTGAACACAAAGGATATGCAGACCACTCCAAATAAGGTAATAGACAACATAAAGGTTGCTATTGACAACAGCGTTCCTTCAATCAGCAGAAACCCCAATAAGGTGAACATGAAGGTCATTATGATGAAGGTGCAGAATATTAATATTGGTAGTATGGCGAGGGCAATTAGTATCCCTAAGAACAGTGTTACAAAAGGATGTTGGTCTGCAAATTGCAGTAAGGGTGCAGCTGCAGTTTTGATGTCCAGTCCATTCCACTTTTGGAGCAGACGGGATTGATAAGTTTCTGGTCCACTTAGCTCTTCTGTCATTTTGTAGTCCACTTTGTTTAAATTAAGTTTCTATCTGAAATAAATGGAAAAAGTTCAATAAGAAAAGTGATGGAATGAAACATAGAAAATAATAAATGAAAATAAATATCCTTCTATTTGTATAGGCTATTACACCGTTCAAGAAGAATTAATGAAAAATACCTCACGTATTTGATGAAAGTAACTCAATACCATGAGTACGTAGCATGAGTGGTATTCTACCTCTTTCATCAAATACAAGCAGTATTTTTCATTAATTTTTTGAGAAATAAGGTGGAATTTGCTATTAATAACACATCTACATAAAATGTGAGTCTCAGATGAAAAAAAGGCAAAAAATAAACACACACAAGCCTCAAAGCACACATGCAATTAATTAATTGCACGGATTAAGAGAAAATTAACAGTCAATCAACCAATCAGAAACTAGCATTTTATGTAGATGTGGTATTATCTTTGATTTTGCTGGTTTGTTTGTTTCTTTGTGTAAAAATCGATACTAGCTTTAACAGATAGGCCATTTTAAAAATCTACCATCGATCACACCTGCCACTGGGATAAAGGGAGTCTCTCTACCCTCCATGGGTTACCATTCACCAATTTTCAGTATTTTGTGTGATTCGTGAAATGACCAATTGATTTTATGTGAATGCATTTTGCGAGGTGGTATAGGGGACCCTCTTTAGACATCTCTATTTTAATCTAGTGTGAGCCTGAAAATATTAGCTTTTAAGAATGTTTTTCTTAAGCTAAGTAGAATGACTGAATACACAAAACTGTTATCTAAATGCCGTCATCATAATCATCATCACTACCATTATTATTTAATATGTAGTTGCACCTCTTGTAGACTATAACCTTTACAGGGCTCGAAATAAAAAACAAACATTTGGCATGCCCTTTCCAGATAAATACACGGTGAAGTTGATTTCCAGTCAACATATTTTTATCAATATTTTTATCCATTAGGCATTTCATTACTATTTTACCTGGCATTTTGCCATTGGCAGGCAGCTATTTCAAGTCCTGCTTTATAATCTCCCTTCCCAGTGTGTATGTTAAATCACTATCATTGATGATTTCAAGCTGTGAGCCGGAATTTGAATCAAATTACGTCTGGTTCTCATATTTTCTTTTGTTGCAACAAGCACGTGCTTTTGTCTGTCATGCAAAGAAACTTTGTAAATCTGGAATATCATTGTCTCGAAAGTCCAGATTAGGACATACGTGAATTATTGACTAATTACAGAGTAACGCAATCAATAAGCGATTTTTTCGATTTAATTCCATAAGAAGTGAATGATATTCGTCAAAATTATTCTTAAATATTCAACATGACTTGACTTACATGCAACTAAACGTGATTAACATGGAAAAAAGGTTTAACATATTAATTGAATATTACAAAGAGATGGACAATTACGTGCAGAAATGTCGTGTCAAATTTCTTTCACAATCTTACTTTGCAATTCCTGCCAAAAAATACTTAGAAGAAAACTTTAAACAGCGAATTGAGCTGTGTTTTGTGAATGATCTGTGTATATTCCTGACCTATCTACCAAGAAATAACGAAACAAAATGGCGCGCAAAGATTCGGGTAAATTGTATTTTAAAATATTTCTGTCAAAAAAAAACACTTATAACGAAGTGCTCAAATGACATTTAGCGACAAAAGAAGTTTTAAAATCTAAATTTACCTTTTAAGAAACATTCATTATCTTGTGTAGTTTTTTTTGTGGAAATCCTATTCGTTTGTTTGTTTCCTGAATTTTTTTTCTTCACGTTCGACGCTGCCTGGAAGAATAGAAGTCGATGATCGACAACCAACATGGGGTCAAAGCGAGTAGAACTGGGGCCTAGTTACCAATCCATCAAAAAGCCCGGCAAGGGATTTCGGGTAATCCATAGGAGCGAGCGACAGGAGGTATATAGAGGGAGGAAGAGAAATGGACCACCGGGAGAAACACCGAAGGTTCAGGGGAAACTTAAGAAACTCCAGAGTAAAAATATTCCATGTACTATAACAAACAACAGGGCGGTCACAACAATTAGAGAGTTTAAGATTCACGTTTACGGTAACTGCCAAACGTCAGATTGGCCTTTCTAAGGCTAGGTTTACACGGGACCGGACGAATTTTTGACCGGTCAAAAAATCGTCCTGGACATGCTGTTCACACGGAACCGAACAATATTTTCGTCCTGTTCAGACGAGTATTTGACCGGTTAGGCGTCCAAATTATTGCGCTTTTAGCGCGGTCTCGCGTGAACGGAACCCGTAACCGGATGTTTTTTTGACCGGTCAAACATTTGTCCGGTACCGTGTAAACGTAATATTGCTAATATTGCTTTAAAAGCTTCAAATAACTGCGCAAAAGATCTCAATGAATAACATGTGTATTAACAAACAATATAAGGACCTTGTTTACGCGGAGATGTCAAATGGTAAAGAGTAAACGCAGAAAAATCGGTTAGTTTTGACGTTTGGCGTTTGGCGTAAACGTGTATCTTAAACTCGATCTCTAATAAATGAATAAAACGTCGCCGAATCCGTGGATCGACGTCATCAAAATGTAAATGAAATAAAAGCACTTTCACGAAAAGAAACTATGTAATTTTTAAATATCACAGATTTCGAAGGACTGTGAAAAGTTCAGTGCCGTGTACGTGCATTGCTGTGACCGGGAGGTTTCTAGAATTTGAATGTGCCTTGCCATACCTTGGCCACGTCCGTGCCGTGAGCTTTTCATAGTCATAGACTGAATCGAAATATGGCGACCTGCTATTGTTCTTGAATGACTAGCCTCGTCTTAATGAGGGAATACAATGGAGTTTTCACATGAATGAGAGGCTAGTGAGTCAAGAACAATTGTTATTCAAATTGGTCGCCATATTTCGATTCGGTGTATACGAAATCTGCTCTGGCATCGTGGTCTATCACAAGTTCTGCAATATGATTGGCTACTTTGCCTTTTAACATGATACCACAGGTAGCCCAAGCTGTTGGAAATTTTCACAGTTTAAGCTGAAAATGCATGGAAGATTACAAATGAGAGAACTGAATTTTACAAACAAACAAATGAGATGAACGTTTAATTTTAATTAATATCATTTGTAGATTTTGAACAGTTTGATTGTGTTTTTTTTTTTTTTGTATATAATGGAGGAACTAAAAACATTGAAAACTCACTCTAAAACACGCAAAAACATTATACAAATAATGTAATAAAACATCAATACAAATATAAGAAAGACTTATGAATAGCTGTTATTACAGTTATATGCAAATGATTTTGAACAATGGGTTGAAGTCGAGGCTTTCGGGCGAAAACAATAGGTTTGCCCGAAAGCCTCGATTTGAATCCATTGTTTGAAATCATTTGCACATAACTGTAATAACAGCTATTATATATCATTTAATTTTGTAACGTTTGAAATCTCTGTCGCCCCATGTAAGGAAATCCAGACAATTAATAGTGGATTCCGGACTGCAAGCGCTGGATTCCGGATTCCGAGACTTTGGATTCCGGATTCCGAGTGTGGGGATTCCGGATTCCGGATTCCGGATTATGGATTCCGGATTATGGATTTCTTTTTTTTTTCGAAAATGGTATGTAAATTCAGGATTCCAATAAAAACTGGATTCCGGATTCCAAAGTCGATTTTTTCGTGGATTCCGGATTCCCTTACATGGGGCCTCTGCAACAGATTATAATATTTTCTAGGGCTTGGACTTCTCGTGTATAGTACATTGACGAGATCCAATAAGATTGAATCCGGGGAGGGGGGGAAGGAGGACAAACAAGGCTTTTTAAAGCCTTAAGGTGACTGGCTATTTTTGGAAATAATGTTAAACTTTTCTTTAAACTACGATATTTTAATGTATGTTTTTGTATGTTAGAAAAATTAACTTTTTGAAAAAATTTGATATAACGTAGATTTTATTAGGTTATTTCAACTAAGCATAACGAAAGTATAGAGTTCCGTGCAAAATTCGAGAGTTTTGCCCTGTTGAAGCTCCGAATCGTGTATGGTTCCTAAACAAAATTTTGCATTTTATGCAGCGGTTTTTGTGCGCGCGCAAATCGTGGGCTCGAATCGAACGTTCAAAGGCTTTCAAAAGTAGCCAGTCACCTTAAAACAGTTATTTTTATCAGTGCGTACCTTTTAGGGATCGATCCGCCGATCAACCCTACCACTTTGACAAAGGGAGTACCCCCCCCCCCCCCCCCCGGATTGAATCCACTGTCTACGGTTGGTTGTTAGTTTAGAGACTGTTATGTCGATGTCGTGCTGGAAGCTCGGCCATAACACATTTACACATTTGTCTGGAATCGGGGATCACAGAAGAGGGATCGGGATCGTATGAGTAAATTCAGGGATCAAAATACGCGAGCTTTTGAGATCAGGGATCAAACTTAACGAGGAGAGGTGATGGAAGTGCAAGGAGTGAGGTGAGACAGGCCTTCTTCACAATTCTACAAAAATGATGTAATTTTAAATTGAAATTTGTCGTGGCCTGTATCATTGTTCCCGGGCTTTCTCGGTTAAAAGACCGGATGTGACGCAGGGTGCAATTGCATGGTTTCATAAAGTGTTGATTGGGCTTTCTTTGTTCACAAATTCATATACTAGCTTCATTCATTTTGACTTCAAATCCATAGATACTTTCATATAATATCCCCCATATATATCAAGCAAAAAGGCCCGGTTTCATTGTTTAATGCTTTTTGTGATGTGTTTCTGTTTGATTTCCATCGAATAATTTTGAACAAGTTCCCCTTTTCCATCCCCATTCATTTTACCGATAGTCTTTTTCCATTGTTTTTCTGTCATTTTTAAGTGTTCTGTTGCTGATTAGCGTTGTATGCTTTTACAATTTTATCACTAAATTAGCCTGTAACGAGACGAGTAGAGGACTGAATACTAGTTTGCCTAGTTGATGTAATTAAGAAACGAACCTTATAAATATTATAAATAGAGCACATCAAGATGTAAGATTCCTGAGTTTGGTTGCATTTGGTTGTATTCTGACCAAGATAAATGGCTGTAACTCAGTTAAAACGCTCTAAAAATAACACCATGCCCACACACTTTATCACTCTATTTTATCTCAGACTTTCAACAAACTCTAACGCGGTCGACGGGGCTTCGTCCGGTCTGCAAGTACCATTTATCAAAAGGCTGTAAAAACGGTTCGGGTTTCCCATAAGTCAGCAGGTGCCAGCGTCAACGAATTGTTTAACACTTCCGCCGTTTACTCTCGTTAACGCATGCGCAGAGGGAGAACACGTGATTCATTTTAGAGACAACATTTGGAGATGACGTTGATGCGCAAACGATCATTGGTTACGTTACCGTTATACCGTCTACAGCTATTTCAAAAACTGACGTAGAAAACTGCATACTGAATAGTGCATTGCAAGACCAAAATGCATTTGGGGTCCTGTAATATTGTCTAAAGTAAAATAGTTAATAATTTTATGCTTATTGTATTCCATTCAAAACAATATACGAGCTAGTTATGGGGTGTAAAATCGCTATATATGTATTATTTATTACGAATTAATTGGACCCACAATGTCTTTCGGTCTTGGAATGCACATTTCAGTGTTCAACGTTTTTTGAAAAAGCTGTATGCGTATAAATTCCGTTTTATACGTGAACACTTGCAGCTTTGTTTATCGATGTAGTTTTTAGACCGAGATACTTTAAGGACGTATACGTATAATTGTTTTTCACGTTGTAATGTTGGAATTTACGCAAACGATCACAAGCTTGCAGATATGTACGTTTCATTCTCGTACCCAGGCTAACTCGGTCGTTCATCTCTCCCGTCATTACCTCTGGTAACAACGGATTTGAGACCCTCTCAGGCCGATGCTGATTGGCCAGTAAAATCGCGCATGCGCGAGTTTCGACGTACATTGACCCTAGGGTTCTCGTTCGTGATTGGTGGAATTTCTACGATGCTCGGAGCTTTTTGAAATGTGTTTTCTGCGCATAAAGTAAAGTACACAAAGCTGACTCATTTTGTAACGGGCTCAGGAAGAATTCAAAATGGCGGGTAAACGGAGTAGATATGAAAGCATCCAAAAAACGTACAGTATAGTAGTACTTGTTTCATGGGTATAATGTTTGTACACTATATAAATGTAGTTGAAATAAAATGAAACGAGAAGTTAATGATAAAATTTCTAAAACTAATTTTGTGACAGGTAGAAGCTCTGTAGCTTTCTAGACTTTCGTCCCTATTGATAAACTTCCCCTATAAATTAAAAAAATATATATATTAAGAAGTCTAAGTTTATGGCCTATAAAATAGGGTTGATTGTGATAGTAGTATAAAAGAGATTTGCAATCTTCTTTATATTCCTTTCATATATAATACTATGTGTTTGTGTGAATACTCGACTGTAACCTGTTGTCAGCTAGTAGTACCTAGTTATGTCCTTTTAATTAAAATTGGATTAAAATTGTTATTTTTGCAAAACAATGATATAATCTAAATATTTATTGTTATTTCAAGCAATTGAACAATCTCATTATCTGCCATCTAATCAGTTTTGCCTATCCAAGTACCAGCATAGTTATGTATGTATGTATGCTATTTAATTATTATCATTTAGGGACTAGATAAAAATAACATCTGTAATTCTAGTTATCCTATTAAAATAAAGTGCTTTATTGTTATTATGATTATAATTAAATGTCAAGTTTGTAATTCTCAGACTTAGACCTTGATCAGTAGGTAAAAAGAAGAGGGAAAACACCTGTGGTAGTGTTATTGTTTTTTTGAAATGCTCATTCCTTATTGGTTTGGTACTACTAAAATTATACAAACTATTACTTCACATTCTATTGTGGCTGCATGAAGCCAGTGCAATTAAGAACTCAAATATTCAGTTCAGATTAAAACCCAACAGTGTAACTGTACTGTAAAAACAAGATGTCATGGAACATGATGTAATATTTTACCCTTATTGATATCATCACTAGAGTGCAATAATTTATTCAATACAGCAAATATATCAACAGAACTGCTAATTAGAAAGATGCTGTGGGTTTGATAATAGTTTAGTTAAATACACATGAAATGAGGAATGGAAATGAGACGTCGAATAGACTTTTACTGCGTTCCTTTCATCCTATTATTTTATTTGAATACTGCAGAGCTCCATTTCATGTATATTCTGATGTGATATGCTTACCTAAAAAGATATTTTGACTGTGAAATATAAAGTCAAGTGCATATAGTATGTCTGTGAGATATTTGAATATTTTATGGAGCTTCCGGCAGTATCTATTAGTATTTAGTAATTTGTATTTCATGAATATACTGTTTGCACTCTATTGAGTATAGAACAAAAAGTATATAAACTTATATATAAAGATTTGTACCAAAAAAGGAAACTACTGGTATACACATTTACAATGATATTACAACTGAAATAAGACCACTTCAACTATTGTAAGTGTAGTTATCTGATTGCCATTGTTATTATTATCACAACATGTTGGCATATCTACAAATAGTGTTTCTGCATAGTTATGTTTTATATCAAGAATAATACAAATCAATATATCAATGACAAAATATATAAATAAGTACTGTATCTACTATAAATATGAAGTGACAGTTCACTGGTTGCAATAATAGCATTTGGAATTGTAATTTAATATCAGTAAATTGGCTAAATTATTCATTTCAAAATCTAACACACCAATACAAAAATACTAATTGACCCCTTGTTCATCATGTACATTATAGCCTGTGAAATTATAAACACCTCACATTTAATAATAATTAGATTATTTTGAAAAGCCAAGGCAAATATAATAGCTTTATAATAGAGTCAAAATTACAGTGTGAAAGTTCATAATATCCACTACAGAATGCATTGAAATCATTTTTATTACTGATAAGGCTATATGAATGTTTTACCATCATATATTCATGATATAAATGTGGGAATGATTTACAATAAGTTATAAACCTTAGTTTCTATCATATGTTGAGATTCCTTGCTTCAAACAACAGATCAGATACACTTCATTAAAATTTCAACGTCAGTAAAGTTTTACTTGCCTCAACAGCAGGAAAGAAGTACAGAATTCGAGAAGAAAGCTTTAATGCAGCAATTCAATTCTGGTACTGAATTTATCGATAACAAACAATGCCTGTAATCGTCTCAAAATGCGCTTCACGAAAACCAAAACATACCTTCATACATTCCTCATAGTCCTAAATATGCATAAAATAAGTTTTAGCAGTTCAAGGTGGAGTTAGAACACAATTTCCTAACGTTTTTTGGATGCTTTCATATCTACTCCGTTTACCCGCCATTTTGAATTCTTCCTGAGCCCGTTACAAAATGAGTCAGCTTTGTGTACTTTACTTTATGCGCAGAAAACACATTTCAAAAAGCTCCGAGCATCGTAGAAATTCCACCAATCACGAACGAGAACCCTAGGGTCAATGTACGTCGAAACTCGCGCATGCGCGATTTTACTGGCCAATCAGCATCGGCCTGAGAGGGTCTCAAATCCGTTGTTACCAGAGGTAATGACGGGAGAGATGAACGACCGAGTTAGCCTGGGTACGAGAATGTGTACGTTTTGAAAACACAGCGGTCAAACGACTACGCATGCGCGAAAAAAAAACAAGTAAAATGATCCAGCACCAACTTCGTTCCCAGGCTTAATTTGCTCACGGACTCTATTAAAAACGAAAAATTGGACGACTTTCGTCGCTTTTTTCTCAAAATATAAACAAAAATACAAAACTATAGACTCATGGTAGCTTTAAAATATAACAAAGATTATGTACACGAAACTTCAAGCTTATATATTCAGGGAATTTCTTATAAATCGACTTCAAACAAAATTTAGCGCTGTGAAAATTTTGCCACGCATGCGTAGTCGTTTGACCGCTGTGTTCGTTTTGAACACCTTCACTCACTCTCATTCACGGAGGCCTCGGCCAAGTGCCTGTAGCCCCTATCGTGGCGATTCGCCAGCTAGCTCGGCAGGCAGCATCCACGTCTCTCTTGAGAGTGTTAATTAGTACCTGCTGGTGAACTTGTTCTCTGGGAGCCCTCCCATGGACACAGTACCCGAGGTCGCACTGTGGCAACTTTTATTAAGTTCTTGTGCCTGAAACAATGTCCTACGAGAACAACTCACGGGCAACCTTGTCATATATTTTGCTAAATAGCTCTTCCAGCTGATATTTTGCACAGCACGCTGCATGCGAGTGTAGTAGCCATCGAGGAATCTTTCAAAGATTGAAGTTAGTGATGAGCTTTCACATACAGGAGGACAGGTCACACTAACCATAAGATAGACAACGCTTCAATTCACGAGATTAGATTAGATTTTCAGACGTCCGTGCTCATATCGCCGCTCAGTGTCTATAGCGGTTAGACTAGAGTGCACTGCATGCATCGATGTTTGCTGGGAAACAATTGGAGTAAAAGTGTACGATAACAAGCGGTTAATGGGAGATTGTGGATAACAGGCGACTTGCACTAAGAGGTCACGTGACCCTTAAATCAAATATCTATGTAAGCCCCATAAATGGAAAGAACAACCTGATATTAATAAAAGTGCAATTTTTCACATTAAAATACATAAAACAGGAGAAATTGCAGTAATTCGTTTGAAAGTTCGTTGGATGGCAAGCTGCGTTTTTCGTTTCAGTGTGTTTTTCTAAATGAATCTTAAGAAAATGACAAATTGTAATGCTCTTTCTATTTTTGAAGCTTATTTTTACAATTAAAGGGTGATTGGGTCACGTGACCTCTTATAATTACTACAAGTTACCCGCACTAGTCACTTCGTGTAACCCTGACGATGGTCAATATGACCGCAAGCTTGCCATTAAGCTAACGTACTTATCGTTTTAAATGTAGTGGACACGATATTGTAATTCAGACACTATATGTACGTGTACATAGCAAGCAATGCAAGCAAACAATCAACCAAACAAATAAACAATAATCAAACGAACAAATCGAGAACAAACGACCAAGCAAAATTAAACAAACGAAAGAACGAACGAACTAACGAACGACTGAATAGACAGACGGACGAACGAACAAATTAACAAACGAACAAATAAATCAGACAGACAAACAAACAAACAGACAGAGAGAGAAAAAAAAACCAGAAAGACAACACGGAAAAAAAATGAACTGCTGCTTCTAAAAGTGGAACCAGTTCGCTCTTAATAGGTGAGCGGTAGTGTTTACAAGTGTTGGTATTGTGATGCCAACCATTTTAACAATTTATTTATTAATTTTCTTTGTCTGATAACAATTGTTGGTTGGCAAAACCATAACAAAATACGTCACTGCATGTACGTCCACCTATAGTTTTGGTTAGCAGAGCGAACTACGAGCGACTCAGGACACCAATCGAAAGCATGATAGAAAAAGTAATTCATAATGATTATAGTGTTTTGTTTTTTATATATAATAGTAAACACTTTTTTAATAACGTTTTTACTAGAAGTTACCAATTAAAGAGCGCGAGTCACGTGACCATTCACAACCTTTTCATTGGTCGCTATTTCCTATTAACACTCTATTTTCGAGTAATTAAAGATCATTTATATACAAAGACTCAAATAATGTTCAAACATCAAAACTAAAAGAAAATACTCATTATTTTGTAATCTATTTCACTGCTCATTCATAGCCAGAGGGGTTAGGCGCGTCAGATGGAGATATGACAAATACTTCAATTTTCCTGAAATTAGAAAGCAAAATAAACTCTATATTAGCGAAGTCATTCTACAATATATACCATAGAAATCGTTCAAAATTATTTTTTTTTGTCTTATTTTGAAAAGCAACCGGGAAAAATACATTATACGCTTTTATTATGGCGACGGAAATGAATCCTCCCATATTTTAAAAAACAATTTGTGAAAAATAAAGATTGTGTAGATAGAATTATACTAATACTGGGTTTGTGTTTTATTTTCTTTGAGACGCCATGCAAGTCAAAGCCCTGAATGACCACATATCACGGTCCACATTAATTAAGATTTTCACATAACCAATATATGACTTCCGAAAAATAGTCATTCTTTTTCTTACCGTTCAAAACAGAACATAGATTAATAAGAGAATCAATTTTAATGATGGCAGGTTGGATAGGATAATCAACTCAAAAGTTTAGACAATTAAAAGCAAAAATGAAAAAAACATTTTAGCCTCAAAATCGCATGTTTTTAAAATGATCTTAATTATCATTTATTAATTAACTGATAATTCCTTTTTCGGGCTGATTTGTCACTGAGAAAGTTGAGATTTTAGGAATCACAAAATCAGCAATTAAAAGGTATTCTTCAGTATATTGTGATTTTAAGTAAAAAAGTAATGTTTTTAAAAAGTAATAAATCAAGTACAAATATTATGCCTCACATGAAGAAAAATACTAATCAAGTCAATGTTTCAATGTTTTTGAATTAATAAATCAAAAATATTTTTCTCGAAAATGAACAACAAAGCGAATTCAAAACACAACTTTTATTCTAGTCTAAAAAATATATTTCTGACATATATTATTGCTTACAAAATCTTTACCTTACCAAGTTTTGTACATTTTCTTATCTTCAAATGTACAATTTCTAGTTTTTTAGCCCTAAATTCTGCTGTATAAGAATTACAAAAAACAACCATGCTGTTTTCAGTGTTTGAATCAATCAAGAAAAACTATAACAACGGCGGAAATGTGTCGTCTTTTCAAGTCAGACCCATTTGCTATTATTAGAAATGTTCTCTTGACTAGAAAATAATGAGCTGGTGTTTTCTAGGGTTAGAATATTTACATATATGTTCCTTCACATGTCGCCTCTAGCAAAGTGACGATGATAAACTGTCGATGGCAATGCGCGGGGATTACATGTTTTCCTGAGAGATAAGCTTAACGAACCAATTGAAAATGAATGATGAAAATAAGTACGGAGATAAGGAAAGGCAGACATGTTACCAACAAACTAGGAAACAGGTGTGGAGAGGAAAATGCTGAATAAACAATGCCTTGCTCAATGCGAGCAACAATTCCAAACCAGTCGAGGAAACGACAAACTATTAAACTAAATTGATGATTACAGTTGAAACTAGTTTTAATGAATCATACAAAATATACATTTACGTGAAAAATATCAAGTTTAAACTTTGTATTTTGTACTCAATGAACATATGGTAAGGAGAAAAATAATTCACATAAAACTTTCATGTTTTGTAACAAATGGAAAAAATACGACCCATTGTGAAATAATATATAATTTACAGGTTTAAAGAATAGAAAAACCTAGCCAGATGGAAAATAACGAAATATTAAAGAGTTGGGAATTGATAAAAATGTTTGAAAATGGTGTTGAACGATTTCTAGATATATCAGTTTGTATCAAACTAGTTGAGCTCATTCGAGAAACATTAAACAATTCAACTGATATATGAGCATAGTTACTATTCACCACCCTACCCCATTGTTCTCTCTCTGCACTAAATCACTGATTGCTGAGTACCCGCGTCTGAAAGCAAAGATATTTAGTTATGTTGCAGTTCGCACTCTGCAATATCAAACATATTGCAGTTCGCACTCTGCAATATCAAACATATTGCAGTGTGTTTTGTTAAGTGTGTATAACTAATAATTTCCATTCTAGTAAGCATCATCAGACTTATAATTCATTAAATAATTTACTAGATAGCGATTTTTGGTGAAAAAAGACTTTGAGTACCAATGCCAGGATTCGAACCGAGACCTTCTGCATTGCTGTATCCGCGCTTTAAGCCATTATGCTACCCAGGCAACCGATGGAAAACTTGCAACAAAAGCACGTTTAATGTCATCAAGTTCATTAGCATTCCTCTAAATAGAATTGATGAAATTATAACTAATTAGAGTTTGGTAAGCCTATTGTTATTATATTCAAAGAGACAAGAAACCGCTGATTATTATGCAACAAAGAGAACAATAATGGGACAGGCTATTGAATGATTATTACATTTTCATTGGCTGATAATATTATAACTAATTAAGCGGCGTTGACACGAGCAATTTTTCCTTGACAAGTATCCTTGACAATTTTCATTGCTCGTGTAGACGATCAGCAAGATTTCCTTGACAATTTTATATTGACAAGGTTTCCTTGCTCGTGTAGATGATGAACAAGTTTTCCTTGACAAGTTTAAGTTGTGCCCACAATGCCTTGCATTCAGCAGAGTACTAACATAATATTGGTTCCAGTCCCTTGTCGAGTAAAAAACAAAATGATTTATAGTTAAGTCCGATCAACTTGAAGTTTTACATGTGAAAAGTAAACACCAAAAGAAAAATTTTCTTCTTTTCACTTTTACAAATGTTACGATTTTTGGCGGGAAAATGACGTCACCAATTTTAGTGGGAAATTGAAATAGAGGGTTATGCAAAATTTTAAAATGCGCATTTGAAAGAACTCATTGAGATATGTTCAAAACCGAAGAGATAACAGTCAAAGTCAAATTTAATCAAAATATATGATTTTTGAAGTTTAGAAATGTTTTCTATTTTACATTCAAAAAATTATAACTTTAGATTAAATTTGACTTTGACTATTATCTCTTCGGTTTTGAACGTATCTCAATGAGTTCTTTCAAATGCGCATTTTAAAATTTTGCATTACCCTCATTTTAGATTTTCCTCTAAAATTGATGACGTTATTTTCCCGCCAAAAATCGTAACATTTGTAAAAGTGAAAAGAAGAATTATTTTCTTTGGGTGTGTACTCTTCACATATAAAATTTGAAGTTGATCGGACCTAACTATAAAAAGTTATTCAAAATCACGCTTAAAAACGCCGATTTCAGTACACTGCCAGCCCAGCGTGAAAGTTTGGTAAGCCTATTTTTATTATATTCAAAAACACAAGAAACCGCCGATTACTGTGCAAGAGAGAAAACAATGGGGCAGGGTGGTGAATAGTAACTATATACGATAGTCACTTCGGCCGGCTAGCAATATTAGATATATTGCAGTCAGCTTCGGGCTGCGCCCTCAGCTGACTGCAATATATCTAATATTGCTGCCGGCCTCAGTAACTATCTAATACTTAGCCAGCAGCAAAACTTTCAGGAGAAATTTATGCAGTTAATAAAGTCAACGCCTTTTTGCAATATGAAAACATATAACTAAGCCAGAAAACAGATAAAACGTTAATAAAAAACACATTTTTTCCCGTTTTTGGGGTGAGCTTTTAGAAAGGTTGCAGCTAGGCTATTAAAACGAATTCGACAAGCAAACGAGTAGCAACCATGGCGAATCCATTCACAGAAAACTATTCTGAAATCAGTCGAGAATCAGCAATATTCGCGATGCAGGAATATTCGATACATTTCAGTGTTGATGTAAATTAAGATAATTAGTGTATAATAACATTATTATATTTGTCAATAATCTAACTACCTAAATACTGAAAATCATATTTAAAACTACTCGGATAATATATATAGAATCGGGCAAAGTGGTCTAAAAACAGGAACAACGGATAAATACTCGAAGCGGTTACAAACTCTCCGGTCGGTTGATGGAGAGTCGGGAAGAAATGTGACAGTAGCACAAGTGGAAAACTGTTTTCAACATAAATTATCATTTGGATAAATTCATTTCCGAAAAGCGTGGACAGCGCTTTTGCAACACATACGATTGTAAAGAATTACTCAACCCCTTCTTTTGAGTCAGAACAAAAGAGAGAGAGTTAGCAAATACTTTCTTCAATTGTTGTTGACAAATAGAATTCAATTTGATGATCACAAAAAGGGATGAAATTAGCACACATGACGTCATTAATGACGTACTAAGTTTTACAACGTCGGGTTTTATATGTCGTCACTCGCTCAGTATGCGTAAGCCATTTTCTTTCTCTTGATAAATATTTCGAGTTGCGCGATATTAAGGAGCTCTCGTTGCAGAAAAGCTGATATTTTAAATTGAAAATCTCTAATATCAGGCTAGTTTTAGAAGAGATGAGAGGTATTTTGATGACGTAACCGAAGAGCAATCCTCTGTCTGGACGTTTTATCGTCGGTCGGTACAAAAATCATTTGTTTTTCCTGTCCAAAAGGGCGTATTTTGAACTCATTTAATTTTACGACTTGGGTATTTTTGAAATAATTCAACCTATTTTGATTGAGGAATATTGTTTTAACACTTTGATTACGTTTGAACCGAAAAATTCCTGCCATGTCTAAATGATAATAGCAAATTCCGTTCCGAGGGTAAAGTTCCACCGGGCCTGTCTAAGCACCGAATGATCTTCCGTATTCCAAAGCACCTCACAATTTCAGACATTTTATTCTATTCAGCTTTGTTTTATTATATATTTCTCCACTGCAGCCATCGGCTTTATTGGTAACATCAACGAAATGTGAACTGTTCCGGTTTGAGAAAAATACCGTGTATTCCATTTGAAGTTACTGACGCTGATCAAAGGCTCGATTCTCCCAAGGTCATCGCTTGATGTGAACTGTTGCAGTGGGTGTGGAAGGAGCGATCGAGTCGTTCGGTGTGTCCAACATGGTGTTCGAAGGCTGTTGCTTGACTGAAGAAGAGGCTGATCAGAAGACTCGTTCGAAGAAAATAGACAAACAGTTAGCTCAGGAAAAAGCACAGCTACGTCGGCAGGTTAAAATCTTACTGCTTGGCGCGGGCGAGAGCGGCAAAAGTACGTTTCTCAAGCAAATGCGAATCATTTATGGCAAAGATTTCTCTGCAGAAGATCTAAACGAATTTAAACCAATCGTGTATAGCAACATTCTAAAGGGAATGAAAGTTCTAGCCGATGCCCGTAGAAAGCTGAGAATAGATTGGGATGATCCTCGCAACGAGGGAAACGCTGAAAGCATTTTAACTTTTCAAGCACCGCCACGAATCGATACTGAAATCTTTCTGGACTACGCCGACAGTGTGACTCAACTATGGGTAGATACCGGTATTAGAGAGGCTTTCGATCGACGAAGGGAATTCCAACTGGTAAGGCAATGTTATTCTATAGTTATTATTTTGTTTTATTCACTATAGACTGTAGTATTGACTTGCACTTTGAGCTAAGTAGCTCTCTATCGCTCGCGATCATCGTTCATGTTGTTCATGCGAAGCCTTTGCTAGCTCGACTACGAAACAACTGTTTATCGTTACTATATGAAAGACGAATAGACAAGCAAACTCACTAACCCTACAAGTAAGATCTGAGCCGCGAAGACAGTCTTTTAACTGCTTTTTGACTGGATATGTTCGTGATGTCTCAGAACTAACAGCCTGTGCATATGCTTTCGGACGGAGGACTATGGTCGATTCTGATTTGGGGTTCATCATTTAAATCCTGCTCTTTCTTGTCTTTGAGACAGCGAATACCTCTTACTGTGTAACTCATAATTTTGTGATTTATCTCTCAGTTAAAGTCTCATTTATTCTCAATGCTCCAGCTATTAGTTGAATTTTTGAGCAAAGAAAAGAGCCCAACTTCATGAATGTATAATTTTGTGTTTGTTTTGAATTCACTCGGCTTTCATTACTGCTCGACATTTCAAGTTCGAGTCCTAACGCTGTGTTTTTTCGTTTTTTTCAGGGCGATTCTACCAGATATTTTCTTGATAATCTTGTACGGATATGTAGACCGGTAAGTAATTTTCCTTTTACGTCGAAATTAATTGTATTTGTGTCTATAATGATTCGAAGTAGGTGATGTTTGACTCTTTGTTCGGTCAGTATATGATAGTAAACATGGCCATGTCTCAACTTCATTTCTTTTCAATTAACTTACACTGACCAGAAAAAGGAGACTTAATATGTCGCTGAAATAATTCAAGTGAGAAACGTTTTCAGATTATTTGATATTATAATTTAGAATGGCAAGTTCGTTCAAGATTATGTACAAGACGTTCGACTCGGTTGTCGTCGATCGTGCCGACTGTGAATTGAAGAGTTCTTTGTGTTGGCCGTCTATTACTAATGATAGGTCTATTTTAATGTCTGGTAAAATCCCATTTAGACAGGATTTTGTAGTGGTACTAGTTAATGTGCCCTCTTTATTTATTGTGGAGGATTTTACTGGGCAATCTTCAAGCCCTTGATGTTGGCTGAGAATGTTTAGAACGTTTGATCAGCATTTGATGTGATTTCTCAACCCATTTGAATGCCCTTCACACTGATTGCTACAATTAATGCCAACGAATCAATTTGTGTTAATTTTTAATATAATACAACAAGGATTATTCCTTTATTTCTCAAAGATTGTTTGGGTATTTTCCCTAACAATAAACATATCTTCCTCAAAGAGTGTTCATTTAGCGGCTTTCAAGACAAAAAAATCGATGTTCTTTTTACCAATAGAACGTCTAAAACTCCTCTATAATTCGCCCATCCCTCTGCATTTTTCAATCAGTTTTTACGATGTAAAATGTGTTGTTAAAATGGACGGAATGTGAGTTAAATATTGTACAATCAACAAATATAGTGATCCAGTTTCACGCCCTAAAACATGTACCTTTTCGAGTTAGCTTATCCTATATTATCAAAACTTTAGTTTAGCGATGAATATAAGCCCATTTGTATTTAAACATTCGGATTTAAAGAATTGTTATGTTAAGAGCGTTCATTACAGATCGAAGCCTTTAGGATACATTCCGTCATGCACATAATCGAACGACCAGGCAAATTATCTCCATCATACATTTGATCCGAACAGCCATCGTTTGATCTGGAATTTAATTTCGCTGGAGTAAAAAGGCACCAATTCATTCCATTAGCAGACGTGAATTGGATTCGTAGGGATTTAATTCGTCATTTCAAAGTAAATTCGATGTGGCCGTCTGGCCCTTATGACCTAGATGAAACAGTACACTTAGTAATAAACCCATGCAACAACGCCCAAAAACACTATTATCATAAAAGCCTTGAATTTTCATTTGAACATTTCAAGTTAATAAACACCCGTGAAAAAGGTGCGAACAGTTTCTAAATACTTTGTAGTAGAAGCAAACAATTTAAGTGCATTAAGTCATGCACGGCGCTCCATTCAAACGTGGACGAACGACTTTATATCTGGATTGAGCTTTTCACCAAATTCTAGTCTATCAAGAAATAGGTATTTTCTAAAAGGACGTTCATTGTCTGCGTTATCTTAATTATAGCCCACGAAAATAACAAAGCCATATTTTATTTACAAGTCGATAATCATTTCATTTAAAGTTCTTAGTTCAGATAATTAGGGCTAGACAAATATTGTAGTATTTTTACACAGACCGTAACGAAACATATTGAAAATACTTTAATCATTTCTAGTTTTCAATATTTAAATCAATCCAACGTTTTAGAATAAATGATTAAAAGGGATTCTAACGTTTACCTTTGAAGTTCATTCACTATCTTAGTCATAAAATAAAGCTTTTTGGTGTTGTGGTTGGGACTTTAATGTGAATAATAATTAAAATACTAAATTAAGATGTTGAAGATTTAATGGGTATATTAATTAAAAAACTATTGGCTGCTAATGTGCGAAAATGTTGCTAATTTTGCATAAAAAAGTATTTTCCCAGTTGCTATTTCCTTTTTTTCTATTTATTATAATAATATAAACAGGGAGCCCAAGTTTCCTAGATGCTTTAACAGACCCTACAAATATATATAATGAGATATAATAAATAATATAGTTGCATTTTATTGAATAATTTCTTAATAAAATACTGCTACTTCAGTGTAAAACATTATTTAGATAAAAACTGTGTTTTCAATGGAACTATATAATTAAATTTTGTATTATATCAAGTTTGTTTTAGGAAACAGTATATTTTGTAGATCATTTTGAATGCAATAATTTCATTAATTTTTGAAAGAAACTATCCAGCTTTGTTGTGGTACATTGTGTACTATCGATGCATTACTTGTGCAATCGAATAGTGGTATGGTTACAAGAGTTAAAAGGTTTGGCCATTTCAGGTGTTAATCCTTTGTGGGAGTAAAAAAAAGAGGAGTTTGATTGTTAAGTTACTACAGCCATTAGTGTTCTTTGACATCTGGAAAAGTAATCAAGGACATTTCATCTCTAGCACAACATTTATTTTTAAAATACCTTCAATGGTACATTCTAGAAAATTTTGCATCATTTCAAGGAGTAAATTTTAGCCTCTCCCCCTCTCCCCTCTGTAATGTTAGTGTTTCTAGTTCAAGACGTCACTTACGGACATTAACAGACCTTCTCAGAACTACACATATGCTGTCAATCAAGTCATGATCAAAAATATTTGATACCTGGGTTTCATTACAATTGTTTCTTTTGCAGACTAAAGCAGTTTGCTTGTTATTATAAGAACCCTTCCATACATATCTGGCTGTCTTTGAATCTGCAACATTTAGATGCCAATATAATCAGCATCCACACACAGCGTATCTAATTGTAATAGCCCATCCATAAATGCCCAGATTGATTCACATCCTAGTACATGTCAAATCCACCATGTTGAAATATTCAACATCAAAGATTGTACTCATTAGTATGGGTATTAAAAAATAACTGATGCAACACTCCACACAATAACGTATTCACAGAGTATTCACAAAGTTCTTCATTCTAAATCTATCATTTATGTATGTGTGGACAAAAGGCCAAATCCCATCGAGAAAGTTGTAGATTCAAACATATCCAGATATGCATGGGTGGGGTCTGAGTGTTGCGAGTGCTTGATTGCTAAAGCAAAACATCACATTTGTTTATAAAAAGCTTATTTCTAAAGCAACTGCTCATTGTAATGTTCTACATAGAAATATTGCAAATTGTTACCTATGGTGATTGAGTGGAATTGATGTATTGTGTAAATGAAATATAAATTTAATATTTTAAAAGATGATTTGGACAGAATTTGAAAATTGGTAGGGAAATGTGATAAGAAAAGTTGTTAAAAATTGTTACAACTACCTTACACATTCCTTATATCCAATCTATTTTATTCCATATTTAATTTTATAGCTATATGTGTTTTTTTATGGATATTGTAGTTGACTTTTCATTCAAGATACGTTTATTGCAATTCTCCCTATGTTCACTACTTAACCTAGAGATCCACATAATTGGATAACTGGATGTGATTGTTGAACTGCAACAACAGTCATCACTTTTTGCAGTTCAAGTTAGCCAAAATATTTCAAAATACTATTTGCTTTGAAGATGTTTTATTTTATTCACACGTACAGCACATAGCAGTATAGTTCCTTATTTTGATAAAAAGTTAATTAAGTCTCATTAATAATTCATTACAAATTTTGAAATGTTTTCATGATCTATACAACATTTAGCAGTTTGTAGAGTGTGCTAATTAAATGCTATTTGAAGTGACTTGGTGAAATAAGTTACAATTAATTGATTAAGGATCACTAAGTTTGAGTAGTCTTGCATGGTAGTTTTTTTTATTCAACCTTGTTATTGTCTTGTTATGTTATGTTTATACAGGAGCAACATCGGTTAAATTGCTCTCTATTTCATTATTACATCGGATCAATAAATATATAGTTCTAAGAATAGAATGCTATTCTAAAACTTCCTGTCTGGAGGAAGCTAGCTTGCCTATATATAGCTATTCTTATAAAGTATATTTGTGTTACATGACCAATGTTTTACAGCTTAAAAACTCATGAATAATTAATGAGAAATGTACAAAAGAAATCACAACCATGAGGAGTGTTGTATATCCGATACAACACTAGTGTTGTATATATCCTGATTTGCATAAGTTTTAACTTATCAGTCAGTCAGTCAGTGTGTTGACCAGTCAGTCAATCATCCAGTCAGTCAGTCAGTGAGTTGACTAGTCAGTCAATCAGTCAGCCAGTGAGTCAGTCAGTGTGTTGACCAGTCAGCCAATCAGCCAGTCAGTGAGTCAGTCAGTGAGTCAGTCAGTGTGTTGACCAGTCAGTCAATCAGCCATCCATCAATCCAGTGAGTGAGTGAGTCAGACAGACAGTCAGTTGTTCAGTCAGTCAGTCAGTCGTTCAGTCAGTCAGTCAGTCAGTGTGTTGTCAGTCAGTCAGAGGGTGTTCAGTCAGTCAATATGTTGGTCAGTTAGCCAGTCATTAAGTTTGTCAATGCGAGGGGCCAGTCTCTCAATCAGTCAAAAATGACTGACAATATATTTATATGCACCTTGATGCTCACAAAGGTTGTATCCTTATATGAAGATGTAAGCCAACTGGATTAACTAAAAAGCTATACAAATCCAGTTGGTTAAAACCCTATTTGTTATTCTAATATGTTAAATGTTTTTGCAACTTTTGCTGATTTACTCTAATTGTTTATTTCAACTCATTGACTTATTCTCTTTGTTTTTAGGATTACATCCCTACCAAGCAGGACATGCTTCATTCCAGAAAGGCAACCAAAGGAATCGTGGAACATGAGTTCATCATTAAAAACATCCCATTCAAAATGGTAGATGTTGGAGGCCAAAGATCTCAAAGAGCCAAATGGTTTCAGTGTTTTGATGAGGTAACATCAATTCTATTCCTTGTTTCATCCAGTGCCTATGACCAAGTCTTGATGGAGGACAGAACAACGAATCGTCTCGTCGAGTCCTGCAATATATTTGAGACTATTGTCAACAACAAATTCTTTGCCAATGTCTCCATCATCCTGTTTCTAAATAAAACAGATCTTTTGACGGAGAAAGTCAAACACACTAGCATCAAGGACTTCTTCCCAGCATTTCAAGGTAACCCTCATAAGCTGGAAGACGTGCAGAACTTTATATTACAAATGTTTGATAGTAAGAGGCGTGAGAGGTCGAAAGCGCTTTTCCACCACTTCACAACTGCTGTAGATACAGAAAATATCAAGTTTGTGTTCCATGCTGTAAAGGATACCATTCTACAGGAGAATCTGAAAGCTTTAATGTTGCAATAATTGTAAAATGCAAAGAGATGTGCTATTAGAAGAAATATCCTCTATTTTGACTAAAGAAAAAACACAACTATGAACTCAGTACAAATTGTGCTGATGAATGTGGTACGCCATAGTGTCCAGATTAACATATATTAACACTTGGGCGTAGTTGTCATGACATCTGTGTCAAGTGTCTTTAAGTTACCAGGTTGCTTGGATTTTGTACCCATTATATGTCCCACATCGGAACAATTTGATGATAGCAATGTCATAATCACCACTGAATGCTGTGCCACTGTGCAGAACCTGTTACCAAGAACCTAGCTTGAATTCCACCTGTGTAATTTGTATCAGGTGATGTACCAATGTTGATAGGAAAAGAAGAATTTGAAGCATTGATTCAAGTGGATTATTTCTTGTCTCATCAGAATAACCCACAGTATATCAAAGCTTCAAGAATTTTATCATTCATTATCAATTTTTATTAAGTGTATATTTACGTTCATTGTTCTAAGAAAAAAAAACAAAAGTTTGTAACAAAATGTAATGTATGGTTTTATGTTTGATGTCCAGAGAGTATAAAGAATTTTGCTAGTATTAAATAATTCTCAATTAGGGTTTCTCATTTTGTTATGCAGTGGAAAATGCTTTTAGTTTAGAGAAAATTTGCATGAATTTATGCCAAGTCTCTTGGAGTTTTTAAACTTTGGAGAAAAATTTGGATTTGTTTATAATACAAGCTGTATTTTCAGCTCTGTTCCAAGGTAGATAATACAAACATAGAATCAATTAGATTTTAAGTTTAGGGAATTTAAAAGAACTTGATTTAAATTTAGGTCTAGAAAAGTAATGATCAGAAATGGTATGTTTATTGTTTGCTAAAATGATCAAAATGTCAAAAATTCTGTGTGAACCCCAAAGCATTTGCTGTTGTTTATTATACCCTGTAGATAAAGATATTATTTCTTTCTTATATTTTTATGTCAAAAATCACTCACTGGAGTGGACAAAATAAATGTACACGTAGTTGACAAATGGGACTTCATATAGTTACTGTGTGAATTAAATTGAAGTAGATAATATGAACAATAGATATCATCTTTCAGAGGTAAAGTACATACACCAATTTATTGAAATGTAGTGACCATGTCACAATGCAGAGTGCATTTAGCAGGACCACTTTTAAAGTATTTGCATGGTATTTTCCTGCTAAAGAAGTTATTTGGTCAAACCAGACAGCTTTTCATGGAAGTGCTTTAACAAAAAGTTATTTACAGTGCAAAATGCCATGCAAAGAAGAATGGTCATGAATACATTAGAAGTGGTCATGTTTGTGCTATAACTGATCAAAACCTGCGTGGTTGCTCAAAGTCTGATTATAATAGCACTAATCCTGATTTAACTCTTAAAATCTATAGATTTAGAGTTAATCTGGGTTAGTGCTTATCCTGGTTTACTCATAATAAAATCCTAAATAATCAAACCTTTGATCAACCAGCAAATTAGTACAAGCTATTGCAAATAGTCTCTGCAAGCATGCAGGGAACCTAGTTTAAACTTCATTTAATCCTGTAGTGTGAATCTTTGGTTAGTACTACTTTTCAAACTGTGAACAATCCACCTAACAAGTCCAATAATCCTGGTTTATTAAAACCTATGCTGGCTTAGTTCAAGGCAAGCTTAGAACAATCAGACCATGGACTAACTACACTCTTACACACTAAACCATTTGTGTTTCAACATGAATGTGGGGTTAGACATTTAGTAAGTAGACATTCAAACTGGTTTTCATATTTGGAGTCAGTTTAAAACACACTAAGTGCACACTTTTCAATCTAAATACTTTTCAATGGAATTTTAATTTTTATGGAAGTGTCACACAAAGAACTTTGATAACAGAATCAAGGGTTAGGGAAAAACAGATTACCACAACATATATGCCTGTCAGTAATATTGTAACCATGAATAAAGAGTTTTTTATATTATAATTTTTGGGAATCATGGATAACAGTTCATGTGTCTATTTGTCAGAGTAAAATGGTAACTGATACACCATAAATGGAGTAACAAATGTAATCATTACACCAAAAGACGATTAAAGCTTACTTGTATTTCAGTAAAATATTTGTGTTGATAGGTTTTTGGACGTTTATCTCTTTTTTTTTTGGGAGGGGTGGGGGGGGGGATTATGTTTATTCTGGTTATTATAGTTGTGGATTATCAACTGCATGGGGTGATTGCAAATTATGACCTGAAAACAAGACAGCTCCTCTCCTCCCTTTCCTACCAGTTAGCTATTGTAATTCAACTCAAACCAATTTGACTTACAATACCTAACTATCTCATAAACGAGCTTGGGACATCTCATCTTTCTTTTCATATTTGGAATCCAGTCACCCATAATGACTTCAATTAATTAGTAGCCTGCGTGGCCGGCTCTTGGGGAAGAGGAGGGAAGGGGAGGGGGTGGGGGGTGGAAGGAAAAGGAAAGGAGAGCCTGCTAGCAAACCCCACTTTTTCGTGTACCCGCCTACTTCAAGACACTTCAAAACATCAAATTATTCAGCCAATCAGAGCGTACAACAGAGTTTACAGGAAGTGATCTGGAAGTTGTCACTTTTACGTGTCGACCGTTGAGTTTGTAAACAAGAGCCAGCGACTTCATATTATCAAATCTTTTATTATTTTAATACCTATATCATTTGAAATAAAACTATGTTATACAATGCCTCAAACACTGCAGTTTACGTTGTGTTAGAAACTATCTGAACTCATTCTATCGCATTGATCTTTCACAATGCTTTTGCGGCAACCAAAACAACAGCTCAATTTTCTTCTTGATCTTTGACCTTTGAAAAATCTTGAAATACTTTTAAATAAAAATATATACGACTTTCATTACCATAACTGGGAAACAAAGCCAAAACATCTTTACCTTCGAGTAAATCGTCAGCAGCTTGTTTTTTTGTGGTCTGTTTTCAAGTCTCCGAAGAAGTCTTAATTGAACAAGCACGCGAAGACGCTAAGTTAGTAACATTGCGTCGAATTACAAATACTATGATTGACAGCGTCATGCTTCATTTTGACCAATAGGAGCATGCGGCCTCTGGCGGCCGCAGGTACACGAAAAAGTGGGGTTTGCTAGCAGGCTCTCCTTTCCCTTTCCTTCCTCCTCCACCCCCTCCCCTCCCCTCCTCGTCCCCAATTCCCCAAGAGCCGACCACGCAGGCTAATTAATTAGTAGTTAGTCTGCATTAGAAATAGGCATTCACTGACGGTGGTCACAGTTAGGGTTTGTTATATCCTTGGTAGTGTTATACAGTCCCCTAAGCCTCCCCTTTACCAGTGCAGGTCCTATAAGCCAGTAACTTGGTTAAGTAAAGGGTTTTGTGTGTTCTCAGTGGTTTGTTCACATAAAGCATGTCAAAAAATTGTAGAAACATCATGGTCGTGTCAAGGCACACACACAACTCTGAACATTTCACAGTCGTATTACATCTGCTCTAATAAGATCTGTGGTTCTGTACATCCCCTCAATGCAGGTTAGTGTGGGGGAAAAAAGATGCTCATTATAGGTTGCCCCTTTAAAAATGGGAAGAAGACTGGGGCTAATCTTTAGCAACAAAACTTTTATCATTTAATAAAGCAACTTTGGTAATATTGTGCTAATAGTCCTTTTCACCGTTCAGTGACAACGAATGATATTTCAGGTCGAGGTTTGAGTTGCTGTGCATGATAAGTTATAGTTTTGCTATGCGCAGCAACTCAAACCTCAAATTGGAACTATCATTCGTGGTCACTGAATGGAACTGTGAAAAGGACTATTGAATACATTTAAACTGAAAAGTTCACCCCAGTCTTCTGCTCGTTTTGAAAGTGGCTAATAGAGGGCAGCATAGATTGTTTAACTTTTGATAATAAGTTCTAATACTTTCCAATCTCTAACTGACACTGCAACCAACAAGAACATTCACTATTTAAATTGCTGATCTAATGGACTGTTTATTTTATCAGGGGGCGTGGAGTGGTGCAGTGTTATTCTGTGAGCAACCCATACAAGAAATTTTGCCCCACCCACTTTATTGCTGCAGAAACAATAAGCCTCCATTTTCCACCACATTTGTTTTATGCCCCCCCCCCCCCACCCCCACCCCTTAAGGCTGATATTGTTAATGCCCCATGGATATATCCCACAGACCTCGCTTCCTGATAAAAAAGAACAGTCCCTAATAAAGTATAAAATTCTACATTTTTTCCTATTTATTATTTATACCAAGAGGATAAATAACTTTGTGGTAAATAAAGTTTAATTCTCCTGTGAGAGAACTGTGAAACAAAGTGTATTTTAAGTGTGATAGTCAAATAACAACAAAAGAACAATGGAATTAGGGTACATTAAAAAGTGATTCACTAAAGTGTGTTTAATAGGTTAGCACCTGAACTAGCTCATGCAAAGTCTGATAAGCAATATACAGGATTAACTTTAAAGGTTTTACTAAGTTAAACCAGGATTAGCACTATAAAGGAGGTTAAAAGCTGAATTAGAATTAACAGGATAATCAGGCTTTGGTAAGAAGGTCCCTAAAAAGTAGGCCAATTCTTTAGATAAACAAAGGCTGCATTGATCATGGGTAGAAGACATTATCTTAGTTGATTCTTCTATAACCAGGATTTGTCATTTTTTGTTTTATATTGATTTGTTACCTTTACTTGACCTGCCTCAAAAGGTTTGATTGCCTAATCAGGGGTAGATCTAGGGTGTACCCCTTCAGGCACCAGACACCCCCTAGCGCCGCAATTACCCCTATTTTATTTTATAGTGACTGGACAGCACCTAACACCTTAAGAGCCCTTCATTTGCAATTGGGACACCCCTGAAACATTTCTTGATTCACCCCTGCTAATTATATCTAAATGATTTTGTGTTGTTCACAGTTGAAAAAAAGGGAACAAACAGATAGAACAACGATTTATTTAAACCATCCTTATCCTATTGTCTTTGTCATGATATCAATTGTTAAATTAGAATGTTTGAATTAAATGTGAGCTGAGTTTGTTTCATGTGTTCTTCTTTCCTGTGCCACAAGCATTTATCCAGTTTTCCTCCCTCCGCATCAATGAACATGTGAGCAGAGTTGTGTGCAAAAATATTTAACGGAGAGGTAGCGAGTCTGAGTCTGAGTCTCCCTGATTAGCGACTGATTTATTTATTTATTTATTTATTTATTTATTTATTTATTTATTTATTTATTTATTTATTTATTTATTTATTTATTTATTTATTTATTTATTTATTTATTTATTTATTTATTTATTTACTGTACTCACTGTCTAAACTATTCTACTCAACACTTGAAATTGTCCTTCTCTCTTCTTAGGGCACCCATAACCTCTATAGGATCTGATTTGCCAGTGTGTTTCTTCATACTTTCTTCCCTAGAAATAAATGGTAAATTTCAGCTACCGTATTTACTCGAATAAGCGCCGCATTTGAACGTTATAATGTTGGTCTAGAACAGCATTGGAAACTTTTTTTTGGCAAAAGCTATATTCTTCAGTTCAAAGTAATTTTATTTCATCGCTCGCCCATTGAGTTATCTCCCTAATATTCGTAGTTCTGATCAAGAAGGGGAAAGTGAGATCGAGAAAAATATAAAAAGCGACGCGGCGCTTGTTTGAGTAAATACGGTGAGTATTCAATTTCAGGATGAATAGAGGCAAATACACCACTTTGAACAAAGGTTGTTATGTCCAAAACATAAATGAAAGAGCGTGAGACCTGGAGGGATTGTGGGAAGAAACATGTATGTGCATTTGAGACGCAGTTGCTGAGTGTCAAGATTACACTCTATTTGGAAGCGTATTGTCTTGTGGAATATATACCGCATAAAAAATCGACAAAAACCGCAATTCCGCACAAAGTTAAACAAAAACCGAAAAACTACAAAATAATACGTGTATTTTGGAAAAACCGCAATCCCGTGATCAATCACTTGCATTTTACCGAATACCGGAGCCAAAAACGCGCAAAACCGCGTACCGCACATGCGCAAGGCACCGTAATACCGTAGTAAAAAAAAAATGAAATCACCGAAAAACCCTCACTAACATACGCCAAAACCGCATCACCGCAAGACACAATGTCCCCTTCTTAGAGTGCAAAGAGTATATATTCTAAATTCTAAATAGTCCAATTTTATCCTCATGTTTTCTAGTTTAATTAATAGCACATTTTGTACTATTTATTTATTTTTATTTTACTTTACTTTGGTATTTGATATAAACGATAGGAAATTAGGAAAAAATGTTAACTTAACTCCGACTGACGTTTCGTGCTTTAGAGCTTCGTTTCCGTGTTAAGGCCCGGGCAAACAGCTTCAACATTTGCTTCAACATCCGTTCGATTTTGTTGAATGGCAATGTTGAAGTCGTTTGCCATCCCATGCATTTCAACATTGTCATTGGAACCGTTTATCCCCCTACATTCAACATCGTTCAATAGCAACAACCATTCTACAGCGTTCAACAAAATCGAACCAATGTTGAAGCAAATGTTGAAGCCGTTTGCCCGGGCCTTTTGCTCTACTTTACAAAGGAAGTACGTCATTATGTGGACATCCTCGTGCACCGACAAGGTCTACGTAATTAGTATAAACAACACGTTACGGACGGACTATTTGATATTTGATGGGGGTGGGCCAGTTGTTTCCGACATGCATCAAGACATTTTTTTTTTGTGATCGAGTTCCTGAACGTGACATTTTTTGGGCGATTTAACAGAACAAAGCTAACAAAGAAACAGTATAGGTTTCCAATACAAGGAGAAGACCGTTTATATGTGTTCTTAGTTTATTACACTTCTAAATATTTATAAGGATATATTTAATAGGCGTTTCTTATCAACACTGTTTGTTTGTCTTATTCACGGTATTTATATCCGGAGTATTTATGATTATGTGGTTGACTGAACAGCGCTATATATACAAATTGCTGCCGGTATCAATATACCAAGTGTCATCAATAAATAAATCAATCCACACAGCTCACACAGCTCAAATGTTTCCTTTGTATAAAAACGTTATTGTCTTGAGGTTTGTGATTTGCGGTTTTGGCTGACTGTGTTCTATTTTGGACCATACAATGCTTTCCTCACATTTTGCTTTAGCGGTCTGCAACTGACTAACAACTGACACTAATTTGGACTTAAACAATGGTTTCGAAATCGAAATAGTGAATGAACGAAATAAGCTTCTCAAGGTTTTAGTTTCTCTTATAGGAATAAAAAACTGAGCAGAAAGGCGAAACGTGGTTTTGAATTATAAGTCGATTTTTGGGTGAGCATTGCAGTTTTCCACAAGTTTTTTCGATAGGCTCTAAAAAGCAGTTTTTTGTGTTTATGTTGTTCGTTCCATATGCCCACTTGTAATAATATACTTAAATAATAAAAATAATCTTTATTATACTTGACTGCCAATTGTACGGTTGAAAAACTAATGTGTTGTTATATTTCAAAAAACGTAGAATACTGAATACTTCTTGAAAAGTGTTAAATATTAGTCAATAGAGTGAGTCACCTTCATTTTATTCCTGGTGCATTCCATTTTTAAACAATATACGAGCTAGTTTTGGGGAATAAATATTGCTGTATATTTATTTTTTCAAATGAACGAGACCCATAATGCCCTTTGGTCTTGGTATTCAACGTTTTTTGAAATAGCTGTAAACACCTTGTTGCAAGATTAGAATGTTGTCTCATGAGATAAGAACATTAGTAATTTAGTAAGAAAGGAATAACAAATATCTTTTAATTAATTATCTTCCCACTAACTGAATTACAAAAGCCAGAACAACGTTCTTGCAATATGTGCATTGTATATACACCTATTTCAAACATCGTTGTCGCAGCCAAAGCTACAGTCCACACACTGAACCCTGCAAAGGATGTCGGTATTTCTTCTTTTGTTATCAATTCATTCATGGCATATTTTGGATGGACATGTTTGTGTTGTATGACCATAACATTGTTACAATCGATGATGAAACACTGATATTTCTTTGAAAAACGTGTTATAAATCACAAATTATGTTCATAATACCGACAACCTTTGCAGGCTTCAGAGTGTGGACCGTAGCTTCGGCAGCGACAACTATTTCAAAAAACGTTGAATACTGAATAGCGCATTCCAATAACCAAGGGCATTGTGGGTCTCATTAATTTGAAATAAAAAGTAAATATACAGCGATATTTACTCCCATAACTAGCATTTCAGTTTTCCACACGTTTTTCGATGGGGCTCATTCCTTTAGAAGGCTTTCAAAATCAGTTTTTTGTGTTTATGTTGTTCTTTCCACATGCCCACTTGTTTTGAATGGAATGCACTAAGAATAAAAAAAAATATTATATATTTAAAAAAATATTATATGACACAAATGCAATTCGGTCTTACAATGCACTATTCAGTATGCAGTATTCTTCGTTTTTTTGTGTGAAATAGCTGTAAATAAATAAAAATAGCTTAAGATTGTTTAACATAAGTCAACTATAATATTCATAGTTCACACGTATACAGAATGGCGCGTCTTCGACTGTCCTGTCGACATGCACGTATCTGGTTCTCTTTGATTCCATAATGCTTCCGTTGCGGATTGGCCTCTGATTCGCAAATATTTGGATATTTTTGTATTTAAAGCTTTTCCTTTGTGGATTGGCTTCCCTCCACAACTATGTGGACATAATACACTTATCGGATTCAACCGAGACCATTTATATGGCAGACAATTCAATATTGGACGAGACCGCATATGGTTTTATTATTCTAAATATAAGATTCTTTAATACGTTTTATTTTTTTTTTCAGACAACAAGCTTTACCGAGAAAACAAAATTGAAAAAATAATAACAACTTTGAGTGCTGCTTTATAAGTGGTTTTCAAGACGCTCTCTGCAATTAGTTCTGTATTTGCTTTGTAAACATGTTCGCAATTTTCGCGGGGCGACAGTTTCCAATCAAATATTTTTAATACAACAACTTTGTTTTCTTTCATTTCAACGAACGATGAACGTCAAGCACATAAGCAGAGCTCTCTTTTATGTGGCGTATGTATATAGGTTACCATTGTCATTCAAACATTGTCATTCGATCTCCCGGAGCTTGGCTATATTACTTACATCTTTCATACTGTGAACTGATTCTTTTTTTAAGGAAAATCAAAATATTTATTCGGAATCCTAATTTTTAATAACTTTTCGTTTATAAATCTTTTCATTGTTTTATCTTTTTTTTAATTCTTTTTTCATTACTTCTTTTATCTACCCTATTTTCCTAATTTCTCCATGTTACTTATTTTACCATTATCATTGTTACCATGACCATCGTGATTACCATCGATATCATCGTACACTCAATTGCAAAATCATCATCTTCCACGTCACCATCATCATATTTAGAATCATTATCTGTATCATCACAAACACTAACAACATCATTGTCATCATCGCCAGCATCTTTTTATCATCATCATCTTTACAATGATTATCACCATCATTATCACCAACATCATCATTATCACCAACATCATCATCATTATAACCAACATCATCATTATCACCAACATCATCATTATCACCAACATGATCATTATCACCAACATGATCATTATCACCAGCATCTTCGTCATCCTGTATATCATCATCATCTTTATAATGATTATCACTATCATTATCACCAGCATCATCGTCATCCTTTATATCATTAACTTTACAATGATTATCATCGTCATTATCACCAACATCATCATCACCAACATCATCATTATCACCAGCATCACCATCATTATCACCAACATCACCATCATTATCACCAACATCACCATCATTATCACCAGCATCATCGTCATCCTCTATATCATCATCTTTACGATGTTTATCACCATCATTATCACCATCATCACCATCATCATCATTATCACCAACATCACCGCTTTATCATGATTTGCAGCATCACAATCATTTTTTATTTCCTTTCATGCTTCCAGCCACCTGTTTTTCTTCTCCTCCTTTTCTTTACTACCTCTTTCCTTATAAGCTTATTTCGTAATTTGTCTCGATTCATCACGTAAATGTATGTTTTCCGAGACAGGAAATGATTCATAAAACCAGACCAGGAACCCTACTATTTATAACCAACCACAAAACCTTTTAAAAATAGCCATGATATATTTAGCTATATATTGGTTTGACCACAAGCACAATGAACGCTTCACTACTGAATTGAACTTAGTCTCTCGATTATATTTCCTTGTCAACACTTTTCTTGGTTGTTGTTTACTTACTCATATAACTATAAAAACTCAACTATTTTTTCTTTCCTCTGTCTCTTTCACTACCACATTAATTAATATCACACGCTATCGAGACTGAGGTTGAACAACACGAACATTGAAATATAATGTTTGGCCAAGTGATGAGAGCACTGGCCTTTCACTAGCCTGAGTATCAGGCCCTCTGGGGAGGGGAGGGGGGAGAAGGACTCCCCAGTCCCCCTCCTCCCCTCCCCAGAGAGCCTGATACTCAGGCTAACCTTTCACCGCTGTGATCCGAGTTGGAGTCCAAGCACAGGCCCCGGATTACTCCGACGAAGGGCTAAAGCTCGAAAACGTTAAGTTACAATTAATTAAGATTACGGTGTTACTACCTATTGTTTATATCAAACACCGAAGCAGCCTTTCCTAGTTTATTGGCTAGTTTCCATTCGGATTATATGTGAATTGACTTTGTTTGGGGGTGTTGTTCTCTGCAATGGCATGGGGTATTTTTTTCCGGACCGGGTAATCCGGATTTTCCTCCCTCAGCAAAAATTGACATGTACATGAACAGCAGATGTAGAGGTACTATGTGGATAACAGAGCATTTACGTATAACCCACTTTTAAAACATGCTAATAAGGTGTGCGTGTAGCTATTTGCTTTCATGCTGTCCTTGAGCCACAATTGCAAGCCACTGTGAAAAACACTGATTTCGAGAAAATCTATAAATGTTTTCGTTGTTATATTTTGATTATTTTAAGCCGAGAGCGCGACTCACTGAAGCAATTTGCTACCCGCACACCTAATTAGTATGTTATTATACACATATTCTCATTTGCATTTTAAAAGTGGGTTAATTATACGAAAACGTTCTATTGTGAAAAGATTATTTCTAACGATGATTTATTTATACATGACCTCACCTGACGCGCATAAAAGGGTTGAACTTGAACTCATCACCGATCGTTGATGGAATTGTAGGTTTATTCTCTTGTCTCATTTTCTACAAGAAAACAAACATGGAGTTGACAACAAAAATAAACAGCCACTAAGCACATCAATTACAGAATGGACAAAACATTACAGCGTTTTGAAAACCCTTGACTAGATTGTTGTTGTCTTTTACATTTGGCCTTTTCGCATTACGACAAATCGTCTCAAAGGGGATAACTCGGGGGTAAATGTGTCGGATAGGTGCTTGTCACATCTCTTAGGGGTAAAAATCGGCCATTTTGTATCTCTGGATAATAAAATTGAACTTTAGAATGTCAACAATTTTTGGTATCTAGTTCAGTGTATCTAAAAAGGAAGAGCTCATCAAATTCCATATATATACATATAGCCGAAAATGTTTCGTTTTGTTTTTATGTAGTATCTCTTTAAGGTTAAAATTCGTCCATATGACACGCCCTTTACAAAGTGACTACATTGAAGTGTAATAAGAATTCGATTTGGTTCTAGGATACACTTTTTTAGCCAAATAGTTACTAATGACTATACAGAAGTTGAACTAAAGCCAAAATTGTTTTGCTAACTGGTAATGACAGCTACAATCATGTTCAAAATTGTTGAGACATTGTAACATTTTTATGAACGTTTTTGTTTGAGTTTTAAAAAAAAATGCCCGGGTTGGACTTCACCAGTAGAAAGCTGCGTTTTTATTGGCCCCAGTTAGACAGCACCGCTATTGTTTGGTTAGGTTTAGGGCAATTGTTTGGAAAGACTCTATTGTTTTTCAAACCAATCCTAAACGATGTTCCGAGTTGGTGAAGACTCGCCCAAAAAAATACAAAACGTATTAATTTGATTTGCAAACCCCCCTTCCCCCCAGAGCAATGTTGATTTGTCTTTCATTTCTCATTCCCAAAACTCAACATTGATTCGTTGGAGAGGGGGAAACAAAAAAATGTTATAGACATCTTTTAAATGTAAAAAAAAAAAAAAACAGATAATGTCCCAAGGTATTTTGCACATGATTGTAGGCTTATAGTCTTGTTCCATTGTTCGTTGAAAACTAACCTTAGTACCCAGGTTAGATAAGTGAGCAGTTAAAACGTCTTGAATAAAAACAACGCAAGTCAAACACATGAAGCCACCAATGTGTGAATTTGAAGGCAGTTTATTGAAAACACTTAGTATGTCCGCAATATGTAATTTGTTGTTGACAGAAATTAATTTCGCTATTTATGGTGTTGCCAAATATAAGTCGAAGCACATTTCTAGAACTATTAAGTGCGTTTTTTATTAGACAGTTGTTATTGCATATATACGCTACAGGGGCGACTGACGGCTATATATAGTTCATGGCCGAGTATGTAAGTAAGTTTGTTGGTATTACAGTGAGAATTCTGAGGTTAAAACAGAAGAACAAAAATCGAGAAGAAAAACGGGAGAAAGAAAGGAAAGGAAGAAAGTGAAAATGAGAGAGACAAAATAGGAATACATAAAAACAGAAAAAAAAAACTATTTTCCGAGAATTCAAAGTGGATTGGCCTCACATAAACGATGCTTATTTCTATTTATTACTCGGTAAACATGTGACATTCATAAATTCACTGACAAAACAAAGATTTACATGACGTATTTACGTTGATCTGTTATACAGCTTGAGTTTAAAGGAGTCTAGAGAAGATGCAGACATAATATCTAGAGCCGATAACCTGGAAAGATCTAGATGTAATTGTGTTTTTTTTTTGTGTCGAGTGAACAATCGAGTTTGCAAGGCTTTTCTGTATTTTTGATATCAAACTAAAACTATAATAACAACAACAAAGCCATGCAAGTCCAATCAACAATCTGTATATTATTGAGTTTTTGCTATTTCTGTACTGTTCTCATAGCCCTCGGGTGAAAGTGCACAGCCAACAGTGAAAAGCAAAGTTAATGATGGCGTGGTTGTAATTTTATCAATCGATTTGATGGGAGAAATAATGACTTTACAACGCCGGCGGGCAGACAGAAAACACACGATTGAATTGCTAGCAAACAACGACCATTTTGATCAGCAATCTCTCATTGGTAAGACACACACAAGATTACTTATTGTAATATCAAGCAATTATTGGATGAGGCTGAATATGATATGCAAAATTATGCAAACCAAGGAGGGTGTTATCTGCCGAAGCCTTAGGCTGAGTCGGATGACACCCTCCTTGGTTTGCATAATTTTCATATCATACGAAATTCGAATTCAGTAATTGTTTTAATATTCATTCAAAATTTTTTTACGGCTCTAGTTATATATATCCAAAACGGCGCTTCCTCAATGATAGTTGACATCAAAATTGACTAAAATCAATATTTTTTCCCTCTAAATATTGTCGGAACAATATTTTGCAGCCTTTTATCGATTTTTTTTAGCGGGTTATCTTTTCCTTACAATAATACGGCTATTTCTTCCTCGCTAAGTGAGGGAAACTGTATTGGAACGGAGGCAGGTGACATAAGGTGTGACGTAAGTCGTCAAATAACTTTTTCCATCGTTGGACGATTGACGTACGTCTTCCAAATTTGTCAAGTCTTAGAATGTTATGAAACATTAACCGTGAGAAATCGACTAATCAGAAACGGAGAAATATTTTGAATGAATAATCAAAGTTATTATTATCCACCCATTTTAAAAATAGTTGTCGGAGCCATAGTTACAGTGAACACTTTTGAGGCTGCAAAGGATGTCAGTATTTTTATTGTCGTCTAATAAATAAAATCAATATTACAAGTTTTCGCGGGGGAGGTTCTCTGGATCTAAGTTTGTTACACTGCAAAAACGGCTGAGTAGATACAACACAGTAAAAAGTGTTAGTATAAATACGCAGGTGATTATAGAAAATCGCGCGCGCTGATTGGTTTGCTATCTCGGATTATCAGCCGATAATCACCTTTTCGGACAAAATGGCTGCCAGTAGTCGTTTTGTCACTGTTAGCGAAGATGAAATTGAAAACTTTAAAGAAAATGCTGTCCCAAAATCGACTAAAGAAGCTACAAAGTTTCGTGTCAAGCTATTTAAAGGTATCATAGTAAATTTTAACGTTTTTTTTTTGTCATTAAGCGAGACAATGTGAGCCGGACACTTTCGCGTGACGGTCGCTCTTTTAAAAAATAAAATATTTTCACTTTCAATGCTGTTTCCTTCTTTCTTTTTTGAAATAATCACCTTTGTATTTATACTAAAACGATTATTCACCTCAGACGAAGTGATTATCGGTGAATATTTACCTCGCAGCTCGAAGACTCGCCGCTCGGTAAATATTCACCGATAATCACTTCGCCTTCGGCGAATAATTGTTAATTATCCTGAATGCATGGTTAACGCAATATACTGTGTTGCATCTACTCAGCCGTTTTTGCAGTGTACCGATATATTCCGTTCAATACCGACCACTTCAACAGCTTGCCATGATAACATAGTCATCAACAAATACAACTAACAAATCATTTGAAGAACCTGTAAACAAGAGACAAAAATACCAATATTCTTTCAGCCTTTTAAGAGTGTTGACTGTAGCTTCGGCTGTGACAACGATGTTTTAGTTATGATAATAAAGTTATTATTACCAGAGATAGATCTATATTATTGCGAGCTATCATATCAGCACGATTAGCGATAGCACCATTAATATAAGCGTCCTCTGACAAGCATTCTGCCACATCACAGTTCCCTGCGCCATTTTGAAAGGTAGCCAGGCCTTTCCATTGAAGCGAGACGAACTTGCCGTGATAGATACCTTTAAATACCCCGAGGGACAATTATTCATGTGTCCCTATCATTACAAACTCAACGTTCGTCTCGATTCGATGCAAAGGCCCGGCTACCTTTCAAGATGGCGCAGGGAACTGTGAAGGGGACTATTAGACCTCACCTGCGCCCATTCCATCTTGTCGTTGACATGCTGGTTATCAGGTTCTACATGTTGAGCAAACTTTAGACCTTGAACAGTGTATTCATGTCCACAGTAGACTTTCTAAAATCACAAATTAACGCTGCTATTTACTCAATTGTACATCTACATTTATGTCAACTCTTTATGTTTATGAGAAGTTGGGTTTACTCACTATTAAATGTCATCCTGAATGCAATGATTTACTATTTTCAGTTGTATCTACTCATGATCAGCTGTTTTTGCAGTGTATTATTCAGTAAATACAGATACACGCGCTGATGAAAATGTACATTGATATATATATGGCGCTTTATAAGTTAATAATTCATTCTTATTATCATATATAAGGGGTGGCGAATGGTAAATCTGAGACGCCGAGACGTACTGATTTTAAAAATCCGAGACCGCGATTTTTGTTTCTCAAAATCAAATACAGTTAATAAAGTTAATAAAGGAATGAAAAACGAAACTCCCGAGACTAAGCGTACAAAGGGCGAGACTTTCTGAGACTTATATTTTTTGGGGTACCATTCGCTAATCCTTATATATAATACGCTAAGCGAAAAATGTCCGCATCTTATTCCAATAAACCCGCCCACTGTACCACCGAACAGGTAATTGTGGGTGCAATAGGGGGTAAATTGGAATGAGAAATTAATTGCTTGCAAAACTAGAAATCATGGGTACCCCGACTAGTTATGATGATGATGATGATGATGGTGGTGGTGGTGGTGGTGGTGGTGGTGGTGGTGGTGGTGGTGGTGGTGGTGGTGGTGGTGGTGGTGGTGGTGGTGGTGGTGGTGGTGGTGGTGGTGGTGATAATTATTGTACATGAGAAAAATATTATATGCCCTTGGCGGGAAATGAGCCCAACAGTTTCTGCTTTCTAGTCCGATGTGTTAGCCACTACACCACAAGGACGACCACACTGGATATGCAGCCAGACAAAGTCTAGGGCAACTGTGAGGGTCCCAATTCACGCCAAGGGTATATGATATTTTTCTCATGTATCTAGCTGTATTTCACTTATACACCAAACCAAATGTTTACTTTTAAACTTACAGTGTTACTAGGGAGGCTTCCTAAGACTTCAATAAGTGCTCTATACATCTGAGGAGGAGTTCCTTCAAAGAATCTTCCACAACCTGAACTGAATAACGTATCCCCTGAAAATAACATCATTATATGTCATGACATTACTACAAGTAAAACTATGGCAGTTTGTGGACTGCAGTAGAAGACAACCAAAGACTCCTCTTTCAAAACTTTTAGCTTAATTGGTGATGCAGCGATGTAAAAGCCTTCTTTGTGCGGTGTTTGCTTTTCCAAAGCTGCGGTGTCCAGTGAATTTCAAAGCTGTGGTGTTCGTAGTAGTGTTTGGTGAAAGACACTGTGATGCGGTATTGTTATACAAGTTTTTGTGGTGTTGCAATGTTGAGGACCCCTCTAGGTCCCCCTCTTGAAGAGAGACAATGTTGAAGTGAGTGCTATCGCCTGAGTAGGGAATTGAGCTTAGGGCTGTTGACCCAGAATCTGACCCCAGACTGGAGGTGCTGTGAGTTTGAAATTCTTGTCAACGTAGTGTGGCTGCACAGAAAAACTAATTTACCTGTAAATACAGCACTGGGTTGGTCATCATCACCAGTGACAAAGTAACAGATGTGTCCAGTAGTATGACAGGGTGTAAACAAGCATTTTACATGAAGACCACCAATCTATTATACAAACAACAATTACATTATTTGATGGGTTGGGCTTCCTGTGTAAATTCACAGTGATCCCAAAGTTAACATGTGTTGATCATGAGTAGTATGACAGGGTGTAAACAGGCATTTTACATAAAGACCACCAATCTATTGCACAAACAACAATTACATTATTTGTTGGGTTGGGCTTCCTGTTTAAATGCACAGGGATCCCAGAAGTAACATTGAACTTCCTGTGTTAAAATAGAGATGTTCCAGATGTGTTCAGTAGTTAAGACATCCAAATCTATATCAAACACAACAATGAGAATAAAATAGATTGGGATTCCTGTTATGAGTTTTCTTTGTTTTGCTTTGCACCCCCTACAACCAACACCCACCCATCATGTTTCTAGTTTCCATGTTTATTCTATTACTACTTGCCCAACCCCCTTTTCCAATGTTCCATACCTAACAAAGGTATTAAAGGTACTTATTCTAAAGAACATACAACATCATAGTGTATGTTTTGACCCAATTCAAAACCTCTGGGAATATAAGCGTTAGTTCCAAACATTTTCCAAGTGATATCAAAATACATAACACAAATAATCTTATTCCCAAAAGATTTGAATTGGGCCAAAATACACATAGCAATGTGTTAGCCAATTTTGTCTATAAGTACCTTGAACTCATCTCCATGTGCAACCTTCTTGTTCATGGCACCAATTCTCTCATCACCACCACAAACAGTTAACCCTTGGACTAGTTTTACTAGCTCTTCATTTCCTCCAGCATGATCCCTGCATCAAGAGATTTGTTCTTTCATATACACACCACGCTTTTTCAATTAATGGACCAATGTAAACATTACCCCCATCCCTGAAGAAGGGACACAACTTGAGAGTTTGAAGCAATCATAATCACTTTGAAAAAAATATTTTCACTTTTTGACCAAGATTGCAATGTGTATTACAGGGTGACTACTGAAACCTGGTCACCCAAACATATTTCAAAATAAATAGTTTTTGAGATCAAACATAAAATTGTAGAGGGTTGTCTCAAGATGTTTCTCATTCAATCAATAAATCATTAGTATTTTAAGGTTACTGTGAACCTTCGCGGCTACCTTTCATTAAGAATTTATTTTTGCGTCGCATTAAATAATATTTTATGACATTATACATCATTTTAAAGCTTAATAAACAAAGAATACGTCTATGCAGTTTTTTTCTGTAAAACATTAATTTGTAGTGCATGAGAAAGACTCTAAGTGAAATCGGGTGTCTTTGTTTAAAAGGATAACCTGGAAAAACTATCCGTCTTTTGCTGAACTTTAATGCATAATGTTTGTCAGCATATATTGATCTCCGAGACCGTGTGAGTTTCTTAATATTTTACTTAGTTTAGAAGTTATTTAGAGTTAAGTAACGAAACGTAAATATTCAATGTTTAGTTAATATTCAACGTCATAAATAAAAAAACACGCTATCAATCGATAAATGCTCACACGGTTTTTTTGGAAGTATGTAACATTATGATTTTTTTGTTTCAATAATCAAAAGTTTATGCTATCAATGTTATAATCTTAAAATTAAAAAAAAAAAATCAGCAAAATTTTTGGCTTAAAGGTTCACAGTAACCTTAAAGTAGCACTTGGACGAAAACGCCCGGATTTTGAAAAGTCCCAATAAACGAATTTGTCTAGGTTAATATTACTCTAATGTGATTGCTTAAGAACTATGTATAAAAAAAATAGCTTAAAATTCACCTATTGCGGAGAAATAAGGCTTTGAAAACATGCCACTCAAACTCACGGCCAAATGAAATCTGACCTGCGGTAATTGCGTGACGCGTGACTTATGACGTCAAGTACTCCACGACTTATCTTCAAATCCTGTGATTGTCTTGAAATAAAGAAAAAAAGTTCACCAAATCTTCTGACATTTCATAAACGTTCTTGATTATAATAATTCCGGCGCATATCCTTTGAAGCCACGAGTGTTGTTGTGAAACCATGGAGTAAATGACGTCATTCGTCACTCGACCCCATTCCTCTTGGTGTAATATTACTGATTACAAAAATACAATAGCAAATCGCGATTTTATCGGTCTTCGCGTACGAATTTCTACAAAAATACTTCAGCAAGGCATTTTTGGGTTAGTATTTAGTCTTAAACAAGCAAAAAAATTCGTTTATTGGGACTTTTCAAAATCCGGGCGTTTTCGTCCAAGTGCTCCTTTAAGCAAAAAAGTCAAACATGTAAAGATTCTATTGTACATGTTCTTAATTGTGATTGGATGATTATGTTTTGGTGGTCCTGGTTTCAGTAATCACACTGTAAATGGTGTAAATGATACTAAAAACATACTATACCAGTGATGGTGTGTTGTCAATACAGTGGTCAAATGGACACCTTCTTCTTGTACTGCAGACACAACCTGTCAAACATATATAGGCTTACTAGTGAAGGTAGACAAGACTGCTGACTATCTAAGGAGATTGAAAGAGTCAAGTGTTTTGCCGAAAGTCAAAATGTAAATGTCCCAACTCAGATATCAAACAAAGTCCTTTTGGCTAGGAATCTGAATCACCAATCACTAGAACATATAGTTACAGAATGGGATTAAGGGGGAGGTGACATGGCTACCCCCCTTATTATTTTACATTGTCTTTTACCAGTATGTTGGGTTTGGCAAGCACACAAAATGACAACCACCTCTCCCACTTTCCATCTTCCTGGATCTGTGATTGAGACTAACTGAGAATAACTGAGAATAAATTCTTTTTAAACAAGCTTATAGCCTATCATAATCTATAATACATAATTTTATAATTTACACTATTAGTTATTTATTCAATTTTATTTTTTATTATTATTTATTAATTTATACTTATATTGTTAATTTGTTATAAATTTTTAATCGCTTGTAAATAATATATATTTCTTATTGTTTGTAATGCGCATTTGATCATATTAACATGTAAAATCGCGCAATATAAGTAATAAATATTATTATTATTATTATTATTATTATTATTATTAACTAATTCCATATTGAATTGACTTATATAGAAGCAATATAAAATGGTGCATGTGTCTATATACTGTGATATAACTACACTGATACTTTATATCAAAGTAATGTTTATAATTTATGGCTCCACAAACAGAAGTTTCAAATTGTTTTTTATAAAATAGTTTTGAATTTTTTACGATGAGTCTGTCCTCTGAAATAAACACAGTAGCCAGCCAATCAGATATTTACTATAACTAATATTGAGGGGGACATGGAGGATTGCGGTGTTGCTGAATTTTTTGCTGTGTTGCAGTGATGTAAGTGCCTTCAGTGTGTTGCATTTGCTTTTCCAAAGCTGCGGACTGTGCAGTGAATTTTAAAGCTGTGGTGTTTGTAGTGTTTGGTGAGAGATATTGTGATGCGATATTGTCGAACAATTTTTTGAGGTATTGTGGTGTTGAGGTGTGGTGTTGAGGTATTGTGGTGTTGAGGTATTGTGGTGTTGAGGTATTGCGGTGTTGTGGTGTTGAGGTGTTGTGGTGTTGAGGTATTGTGGTGTTGTGGTGTTGAGGTATTGTGGTGTTGTGGTGTTGAGGTATTGTGGTATTGAGGTATTGTGGTGTTGTGGTGTTGTGGTGTTGTGGTGTTGTGGTGTTGAGGTGTTGTGGTGTTGAGGACACCCATATGTACTCCTCATGCAATATTGTTCTGTACCGTTTTTGGTTCAACAGGGTCCACTACAGCAGCCTCCTTGGTTTTCTCATCAATCAAAAGGTACATGTAGTTATCAGACAGTGCTGGAAGGAGCCGTACTTTCATGTCGACTTGAGATATCAAAACTTCTTGGGAATGACTGTTTGTAGTGGTAGTTGATACTGTGAAATGTCTTATGAGATGGATAGCTCTTGTTACTGCTGTAGAATCTATAAAACAAAGAAAACAATATCAACAATGTTGTATTCAGCCAATGTTCCTTTATATATATTGTTTGTACTTTTTCCCAACCGACAGACCCAACCTTCCATGACCTAGGGAGACGGGAAACAAAAAAATATATGAGGATGGCTCAACTAACAACAGGCATAAATTTACACATATATGGGTAAATGTATCTTGTACACTGGGTCCTGTAATGTCGATGTCCTGATGTTAACAGATTAAACTATTAAGTACTAACAAACACACAAACTTGTGTTGTTCGCCATCTTTACTACCCATGGTAATAACTGCTGACCATACATAAGTTACATATACACCTATTTCAAAAATCTTTGTTGCAGCTGAAGCTACAGACCACACTCTAAAGCCTGCAAAGGTTGTCAGTAATATGGATATAATTTGTGATTTATTGCATTTATTGTTAATAAAGAAATATAATTTGTATTTATATCTACCACAACAACAACTTGTTATGGTCATATAACACAAACACGTACAATAAAAATATGCTATGAATGAATTGTAACAAAGAAGAAATACCGACATCCTTTGCAGGGTTCAGTGTATGGACTATAGCTTTGGCTGCGACAACGATGTTCGAAATAGGTGTATCTAATACACTACAGGTCCCTGCAGTCTTGGATAAATCTTTGTTTATTATCAATTATTCATACAAGGTAGACAACCTTGTGTGGACGTGTATCCTCCATACACAATACTACATATTTTGAATATTTGTAACAGTGTGCACTCAACTCTCAACTCACATGTTGATTTTTGTTGAGGGAGAAAAACTGGATAATTCAGAGGGAAACCCTTGTGGCATAGGAGCAGAGAACAACACATCAAACAAACTCCCTCTAACATGTTGCCCAAGCTGGGAATTGAACACAGGTTGCTGTGGTGAAAGGCCAGCACTCTCACCAATAGGCCACCCATGCCACCCAAATGAATCTTGTGTGAGTTGAGTTTGTTTGATGTCTTGACGTCTCCCACGCCACAAACTTGAAGGATTTTCTATGGGATGTTTCATTGTAAAAAAATGTGCAAACTCTTAATCAATAAAATTCTAGATAGTGGATACAATGTAATTTTATATGATTATAATTCTAATGTTGAGATCATCTTGTACTTGTTCTAGCTACATCTAGTTCTGCTTATCATAAATATTTCTCTATTTTTAATACAATTAAACTCTATCTAGAAATGAATATCTAGAAATCAGTCACATTTATTTAATTGTTAGGCCAATAATTAACTTATGTACGTATAAGCTTAATTGAAGAATTTAATTATAAAATATATTTAATTTGTTTTTAAATTTAAGCTAGTGTTCTCAAAAATTTTAGTGCAGAACGCTAGCTCAACAAAAACAAATATGTTTGCAAACTCCATACCTTTACTAGCATTAAAAAGTAGAGAACTGCACTGATATCTTCCAAAAACAGCTGAAAATGGGTTGGAAAACTTGCACACTTTGCTGCACACACGAAACATGAACAGAGAGAGAAGTCAAGGAGACTGGGTAGCAAACTGGTGCCATGCAAGCGCGGTCTCCAACAAGGAACGCCCAGTGGATATCTGCATTTTGTTTGCAAAGAATGCAAAATATTTTGCTCCTGAGGAATTTCGTAATTTCAAGCCAAAGTTGAAGCACAACAACGATGGGGATTGACTTAGAAAACTTTGATTACAACGTATCTCAGGAATACATTTGTCCAAGTTGTCGCAAAGTACTTCAACTTCCCCTAGTTACCGCCTGTTCGCATATTTTGTGTACCAAATGCTTCAACAAAAGACTAAAGAAAAGGCTCAAGTGCCCTGTGTGTGGTTGCTCCATGGGAAATGGCGGCAAGCACTTCGATTCCTCTTGGTTAAAGCGTTATGAAACCCTCAAAATGAACTGCACAAAAGGCTGTGAAATGGCTGTTACGGTCGGTGGACTTGAACATCATTTAACCCACGAATGTCCAATTACTTTCGCTCATTGTTCAAACACGGGCTGTTCCAAGAAAGTTCGAAGGAGAGATTTACCACAGCACCTCAGTCTTTGTGATTACAGGGTTTTGGACTGTGAGAATTGTGGGTTTAGGACGCAGTTTGTGAACTTGAGAACCCATCAACTTGCAAAGAAATGTGGAGTGAAGAAAAACCTTCACATGATAGTACAAAGTAGAAGAGAATTGAACGCAATAGTTAAACAGCATAAAAGACAAGTTGATCAAGATACTTTCAGGAGAACACTGAATGAAAGGGAAATGGAAAAAAGTAAAATGTGGTCTGCAATTCACCAGAATGACCCAAACAGGTCAGACTAGTCTAAAGCTAAGCAAGATATAAAACAACAATTTCTGTTGTTGATAAAAGTTTATATTAATGTAATAATAATGTAGTGAGTCATGCTTAGGTTTTTTCACAATGCTGTAGTTATAGTCATGTTTTGTGTTAAGTTGTTGATTTTGTTTCTGACTGGCAAACTTAAAATCAACACATCCTGTGAACACACAACTTCTTTGAATTCCTTCCTGGACTCCACAATAATTATTCACAATTATTTATTTATTTAATCAAAAATATTGCATTGCAATGTCTGCCAAAATAAGACTGCCCAATGTTAACACAGTTGGTCAACTTTGGTTTCATGTCCTTGGCTCAAGTGTGTGAGCACAAAATTAGTATAAATATTCAAATGCACAGCCTACAATCACATAGTTTCCAAAATTAAGCAAAAGGCTAAATTTATTTCAATTTTCCTCCATCAACAGAATAAGATCTCGCAGTTCAAGTCCAACCTGGAAGGAGGAAGAACGAGCATCAATGTCTCTCAGTAGACTTAGTACATATTCAGGCAGGCTAAGGTCAAGTAGAATCAGTGCCTCTCCAGATACAGCACTGCTATGCATGAACTGCAAGAAGTTGTTTGTTGAGGATACAAATCATGACCAAGCTTGTCAATGGCACAAAGGGGTATGTATCATTAATTATATGATTCACTCCTTTTCTATTGTTTTTTTTTTTCAATGACCTTTCTTTTACTTACATCCCTACATCCCCACTTTTACATGTTCATTTCAAGTTCATGTTATTTTACCAACAGTTAGAATTTTAATACTGGGATACATTTTTTGAGGTTCTTGTTCTTCATCAAGTACAATATTACAGTGAAGAAACAATTTTGCTATTAATATTCAATTCACTGACTGTTAATGTCATTGTGAGTGAAAGGTTTAAATTAAGGTGAGACTGTTGCTGTTAAAAAATGTTAAAATCCTAGTAAGATTCCAATTATGTTTAAGCAAATAATTTATCAAATGTTTTGTCTCTGACTTTAAGATTTTTAATTCAATATGTTTTGACTGTCAATTAATACTGTCAAATATTTTACAATCTGTGCCCCAAAGATGTCATGGTCGGCTTTAATTCCTTGCTCTATTGACTAATTCTATTATCTTTTCTTCTTCTTTTTCATATCTTCTGTCAATTTTATATTACATTTTGTACATTGCAACAAACAGCCGGTGAGTATAATTGAAATATCTCTAGTCAGCTGATTACCATTTGAGTATTCTTTCAGATGTATGTTATTAAATTAAATATTAATTTTTTTTGCTTTTTGTTCTTTATATTTTGCCTGAAGATTGTTGACGTGGTAAGTGTTCAGATATTGAATTGCAGGCATTTTTTACATGTTACATTGTTGTCATCATCATCACCATCCATCTTTATCATCAATAACATTGTCATCATTATCATCACCTGCAGTTCATAACATTACCATAATTATTATCATCATCATGAATGACATTGCCATCATTAGCATCATCATCATCATTAATATTGTCACCATTATCATCACCTGCAGTACATAACATTACCAATGATTATTATCTTCATCATCAATGACATTGCCATCATCACCATCAGTAATATTGTCATCATCATCATCACCTTCAGTGCATATCATTGCCATCATTATCTTTATCATCATCATCATCAGTAATATTGCTATCATTATCATCACCTGCAGTGCATATCATTGCCATCATCATCATCAGTTATATTGTCATCATTATCATCACCTAGGCCTGCAGTGCATAACATTGCCATCATTATCTTCATCATCAATGACATTGCCATCATTATCAGGTACTCGTTATCATCATCACCATCATTTATTACTAGATATTCTCATTTCAATTCTCATCATTTTGATGTCATCATATTATAAATATTGTTTTCTATGATTATAGCTGTGTAATATTATATACATTTTTTTATTTTTCATGTTGACCTCTTATTATTCCCTGTCAGTTTGTAAGTATCAATTTTGATTTTTTTTATAAAACCTTCTAGTTGGAATATTTTTAATTGACATCATATTATATCAAGTTATCTCATGAATGCTGACCAATTTGTTTTGTTTTTCATATATTTTTCATGGCTGCTGAATAAAAGGGGGTAAGCAGATAAAGTACATGTCAATACACCAAAATATAAGCATGTCATACATGTGAAAACCCCGGGTACTCCCTTTGCCCAAGTAATAGGGGCGACCGACACTCCTTTTAAGGTTTAAATAATTCACTTTGCATATCTTTTCGGGTCCTTCATTAAAAGTCTTTGACCTGTAGGCTGTTAGCACCGTAATTTCCCCTATTTTATTTAAGACATTTAGGGACTGGACACCCCCTATATAACACCTTAAGAGCCCTTCATTTGCAATCGGGACACCCCTGTGACAAATTTCATGACCGCCCCTGCATGTGATCATTGGAACAGTCCTAGGTCATGATCTTCAATCTATATTAGCAAACTAATTTGTTTATTTTTTCTTTTCTTTTTCCATGATGAATTTCAATAGGGGGTAAGTGACTTTAAAATAGAGTCTTATGCATTATCATCTTTGATAAATTGTTGACTGATGTAGCTATTTGTTTTGTTTTCATGTCTCATTCCTGGTAAACCAATAGATGGTGAGTAAATAATATATTACACTTAGACTACTGAAACTGGGGCCACCAAAACATATTTATCCAGTAACGATTGATAATAGAAACAATAGAATCTCTACAAATGTTTGAAATCTGTTCAAAGTGCATCCATTTATGGGCCATATAACTTACAAATAAAATATTTTAACCAGTGTTGTTTGGTGTTATTTCAGTGTCAGTTGTGTGGTAAGCTTGACAACCTGGAAGGATGTGTGAGAGGATTCCATGTTCCAATCCCTGAACAACTTCAACACAGCAAGACATCAAGAGAATCAACTACTAGTGCTGCATTCTTAACATCATAAAACTCCCTACCAAATCACCCAGGAATGAAGTGGGGAATGAAGGAAGACAGCAAAGTTTTCAAATAAGTTAACAAATTGTTTTTAAAAGTATTTTTGATTGTTGAATGCTTAAAAATGCCTGGAGACCTCTCTCCTCCTCTATAAGAGGAAGCCCTGGAAGAGGGGGACATTGGGGATTCCTCAAAACATCTTTGACAACACCGCATCACAATATCTCTCACCAAACTCTACGGACACCACAGCTTTGGAAAATCAAACACTACATACAGAAGGCAATTGTTTCACCGCAACTCTGCAAAAAATATTCATCAACACCACAATCTCCCATGTCCCCCTCCTTTAAGGGAAGTATATACCATCAGTCTTGAAGCAAGACATATTTATAACATATGACTTAAAACCCTGTCCAAGTTTTTAATGAAACTATGTAAATATATTATATCAGTGGAACTGTATCAACTAAATTATTACAGACTTTCTCATGTTTAATCAATCAAATTACACAAAGTTAATTTTGTGTTGGATTTGCATTTTACAGTCTAAATTGATGCTAAATTATTCCTGATTATAAAATTAGTATTGTAATTATTATTATCATGAATGTACTTTTTTATATCTCACCTTGGAATAAAAATAAAAGCTAATTCCACAGGTTTTCAAAAACTGTTGTCTGTTTTACCATACAAAGCAACATTAATCCAACAGAATTTTTTTTACGGATGATGCCATTTTTAATTACTACAATAACCAGAATTTACTATCTCTTGCATGAGAATACTAGAACTATTTATTTCAATCCAAGATGAATAATTTTTGTAATTATATTAATAAGAAGTAGTTTATCGAGGAATGACACTAAGACATTGATATTCACAATACATATGGTTGAAGTGTCATTGATGACTCCATTACAGCCAAACCTACAGAAGCGTTCCTATCGAGGTTGGAAGGCTCGATTTATTCTTCCAAACTTGATTTGAAATTTGTTTTGAAATTTGCATAAATGAATCGAAACTTGTAAGTTTCAAAAACTGCCTCAAATCAAAACATTACTTTCAATGTTTTTTTTGGACAACAGAAACTTGCTAAACCTGGTCTGCTTACAGAAATATTGTTATAAATAGACCAAAGCCAAAACTTAGCAGCCGCGCCTTTTTTCGCACGGAAATGAGGCTTATTATGCAAACAGAGAAAAAACATTCCGTCGCTAAGGACAAAACTACAACTTCATTGACAGCATTTTATGGTCTTTTTTCCACCTTTTTCTTTTGTAAAATACTAGAATTTTCAACTAAATTACCGCTTTCTACGTTATATTTTACAATAGTTAGCCTTTTTTCAATTTTTAGTAGCATTTTATTTTGTTTTTGACCTTTACACTGCTCGACTTCACGCCCTTCTGCGATGAAATTATGGAGGAGAAAAGTGATTCAAAGTCAGGTAAATTGATCTTTATAACTAATTGAAAAAAGTTAGCCTTTTTTAAGCCATACATACGACTTCATATAAGTTTTTTAGTTAATTATCTATCATTTTGTTGGATATTTTTGTTCAAATCGACCTCGCTACGGCATCGAGATATGTTGACATTTTTGCTGCCATTAGCTATCACAACCACCTTAGAGCAAAAAAGAGAGATAGTTTAATAAAAAATGGATAACTATTTTGCTGATTTTGTTCATTGTGAAATGTAGAGAGAAACGGCAGTGAAAAAAGGTATTCATATTCAGAAGGATGCCCATGGAATTGGCATTGACTTCAATATATTAAAGTGAAAAATTTAGCTCTTCGACCGGAAAGCGAATAACTGCGATTCTTATAACCATAGTTTGAGCAATGAAGCCCTGTCGAAAAAGGTACATGGAATGTTTTATTTGTTTCTTTCATCTGTAAAACAATATTGAAAAGGATGTTGTCAAAGAACTGTAAAAAGAAAAAACATAAACAATTGAAATTAAAGGTTTACAGTGCTAGCAAGTGATTAGTAACCTGATTGACGGCAAAAATATCAACATATCTCGATGCCGTAGCGAGGTCGATTTGAACAAAAATATTCAACAAAATGATAGATAATTAACTAAAAAACTTATATGAAGTCGTATGTATGGCTAAAAAAGGCTAACTTTTTTCAATTAGTTAAAAAGATCAATTTACCTGACTTTGAATCGCTTTTCTCCTCCATAGTTTCATCGCAGAAGGCCGTGAATTCGAGCAGTGTAAAGGTCAAAAACAAAATAAAATGCTACTAAAAATTGAAAAAAGGCTAACTATTGTAAAATATAACGTAGAAAGCGGTAATTTAGTTGAAAATTCTAGTATTTTACAAAAGAAAAAGGTGGAAAAACGACCATAAAATGCTGTCAATGAAGTTGTAGTTTTGTCCTTAGCGACGGAATGTTTTTTCTCTGTTTGCATAATAAGCCTCATTCCCGTGCGCTATAAAGGCGCGGCTACTAAGTTTTGGCTTTGGTCTATACTTACTAAAGTATTCTATTACAATAGCATTATCAGTTATTGACCACAGATCGTGATTTCGGGACCATTATCGGTTGACGGTTGAAGTCTGCAATTTGAAACTAACAAGATTCGATTCATTTATGCAAATTTCAAACCAAATTTAAAATCAAGTTTGGAAGAATAAATCGAGCCTTCTAACCTCGATAGGAACGCTTCTGTAGGTTTGGCTGTAAAGTTATGTAATATTTACAGTTACAACACAACAGAAAATGCTCTGTTCCAAAATATTAAATGTGTTTCATCTGACATAATTTACAAAGGCCCAATATATCAAATCCATAGACCAAATCGGCTAATCTGTTGCTATGTACGTTTCCACCCAATTCAAACCCACTGGGAATAATAACTTTTGTTCCACAACTTTCCATGTGATATTGAATAAAGAATCTTACTCCCAGAGGATTTGAATATGGTGGAACCATACAGAGCAATGCATTAGCTGATTTTGTCTATTGCAAAGCTCTCAGCTTTAGTTGCTCAGCCTGTTTACTGGAAAGCTGGATAACATATTCATCCTGGGTGGCAAATTTACAGTTTTACCGGTAATAACACCCGTAAACATCCATTTTCTATATAAAACCCTTTAAGATCTTACATCGACAACTAAGATCATTGCATTGCAGGGCCACTTTTCTTGGCCTCCAGTGTAACACCTGACCCAGCAAACCCTGTACCACCTCTTTGCATATGTATTATATCCTTTTCTTTGAGTGTAGCTCCAGTAAAAGGGCATAGCATGTCCTTTTTGATAAGTTTCTCAACACAGTCCATTGTTACAACATTGCCGGTATTTCTCAATACAGCGGACGGTACACAGTTACCAAGTGTGTCACCTGTCACAGCACATTTATATCTCTCGGAACCAGACTTTGCTACTAAAGGTGTGTTGTCATTACTGATGACTGTAAACTTGACTGGAATTAGGTCTTTGATTCTGAGAGGTTTCTTGGACATAGGGCAGTAGGTTTTGGAGTCTGGTTGTTTGATTTGAGTTGGTTTGGCTTCAGGTGTCAGTGATGGAATCCAGAAACTTGGAAGGTTTTTGTTGTTAGATGAGCTTTGAACTAAACATAAGAAAAACATTAGAAATCCAATATCATTAAGATATGTGAGATCAACTCTAGTGAAAGTAATAATTAAAAGCCAGTAAACCAGGCTGACCTCATCCTAAAAGAGAGGGAAATGGGGGGCCCCCAACACTGCAGAAAAAATCAACAACACTGCATCACAATATCTCTCACCAAATACTATGAACAACACAGCTTTAAAATTCACCCACACTGCAGCTTTGGTAAGCAAACACTGCACACCAAAGGCATTAACATCAGTGCAACACCACACTTTGATAATTTTTTCAATGCAACACTACAAAAAAATTTCATCAACAACGCAATACTGCAATGCCCCATATCCCCATCCTAAAAGACCAAAATACAGATGTCCACAGTTTGGGGTTTGGTGGTATATCTTTTTACATTTTCTTAAAATACGGGTCAATCTTTGTTGCCAACAAACTTACAAATGAAAACTTAAGCCTGGTTCACACGGCATCATAGTCATAATCATAAGCACAGTCATAAGAAATGGAGAAGTTTCCATTTTATTATGATTATGACTATGATTATGACGTTATGTCGCACGTGTGAACCATACAATCTTAGTCGTAAACGTGGTTATGATTATGATTATGACGCCGTGTGAACCAGGCTTTAGTCACACCAAATGATCGGCAGAAGGACAGACAGACAGACAAAAAGGGTGTCAGACACGAAGTTGACAGCTAGCTCTGGAGAGACTGACCGTATAAACAAAGTAAATAATGTACCTGTTGAAGTGGATGGTTGTGAACTATCAACAACAGTACTTTCTTTTGATGCTTTAAAAGCGCCACTGGGTTTGGTAAGAATACGTTTTTCCATGCTGACAAAAGAGTCTAACTTAGCTTGCTCTTCCTCGGATAACTTGCCCGACTGCTCGGCTTGTAACCGCTTTCGCTGCTTCTCAAACTCTTTGGTCTTCCTAGCTATCTCGGTCTTTTGATGCAGTAAACACTCGAAAATTGATTCTTTATCGTAAAGATATCCATCGGGAGTAATGACGGGATTTCGACAAGGTTGTAAAGTTAGCGAACAACAATCGAAATCTTTCACGGAATCTTTTCCTAATCGAATCTTTTCGCTGCCATATCCTGACTCTTTTGTGTCTTTCTTCTTCTCATGGTATGAATAAACGGAGCTGGCTGTAGCGTTCTTGCCGTGACGAGTCATGATTTAGAAACAACCACTGCACAACTTTCCTTGCTTGTTTAAAACAAAATGGCCGTCAAAGATAAATTTTGTTACACAGGAAGCCCAAACACTAGACCTCAACAGAAATTGAATAAAAGCCTAAAAATGTAAAAAAATCGATACTAATCGATACGAATAAAATGCATAAATATGGCTGGAAAATTATAAAAAATTAAAATTTATGTGAATTATTGGATAAATAAGCTTTGTAAAATTTATATAAAACTTATTTCTATTTTATCCGGGCTCCCTGTGTAGAAATATGACTGATTCACTGATTTTGTTACTTAGTAGGGGCAGAGTCGGGAGAGAGTAAAAAAAACCCAATATTTTATAAATGTTTATCATTTTATCATTTAGAATTACTAGATTAAAAATATTTATACATTAAAACACTTTCGATAAAATTCTACCAGTTAAAATAAGAGAAAAAATGTACCTATTGACTTTAGCTACTTACCCCTCCCCTATGAAGTTTGCTGTACCAAGGCAAGATGGCGTCCAGAAGACTTTTTCACATCACTCGTGGTTTAGTGGGTCTTAGTGGTTCTTCTCTTGGTAGACCATGCTTGATGAGGCATCTTTGCTCAGGTAAAACGTTGCCGCTTGTTTTGTGTTGGTTTTTGTCGTTGTTTTCCTTGGAAGTTGTGGAAATTTTTTGCACAAAATTTTTATGCACGTGTCCAACTCCAAATATCTTTAATATTGTATTGATATAACTTTACTTAATGAGATTGTTTCTTTTTGTTTCTTATTTCAAAGATATCCACATTTTATGATTTTTTCTTCCACTCGTGTTGATAAACCTACTTAATCTTTAAAATATCGTTTATTTAATTTGTAAAATCGAAATATTAACTGAGCTAGATGATAATAATTTCATCAGGTAACATTATGCATGTTTCTATTGATAACAACATGACATGATAAACCATAATGGATAAGATAATAATGAAGATATTAATGATGATAATGAGGTGATGTTGATGATGATACCCGGAGTATCCAATCGATGATAATCAATCATTGGAAAATCAAATGATCAATCGATATCAATCTATATAATAAGGTAATTGATATCAATTGATATTAGTCAATCGATGATCAATCGATAGATCACAAAGATTTTTGTCATCGATTGATAATCAAATTATACTAAATTGTTATTGATTATCAATCGATATCTAAATGATTTGTCCTCTAAATTATATCAATCGATACTGGCTAAAGGTCACAAATTTTCGCCATCATTTGATCATCGATTTTCAATATCAATCGATAAATTGATATAGATTGAAATCGATTGACATTGATTTTATTGATTTTCGATTCCATTGATTGGATACTCTGGGAATGATAATAATGATGATAACAATATCATAATATTAAATGATAATGATGATAATGGTTGTGATTGTTATTGCTTTATATTATTCCAGGAAATAAAAGTTTTGAGTACATAGTATCAGAGGTAAAAGGTGAAAAGCAAAATGTAGGCTTCATTCAGCTTAACAGACCAAAAGCTTTGAATGCCCTATGCGATGGATTAATGTTTGAGTTAAGAGATGCTTTGGATGCCTTTGAGGAAGACGATACCATAGGTGCTGTTGTATTGACTGGAAGTGAAAAGGCCTTTGCTGGTAAGAAAATGATTATTAGCCATGCAGTAGTAATACCAGTAGCCCACTTTCAATATGTTTCCTTGTCATAAACAGGGTAACCGTTTTTGAATCCCTTTTGTAAGCACTCTGATTATTGTTATGGATATTAGCGCAATATAAAATGTATTTATTAGTATATATTATTATAATTAATGTTTGTATTGAATTACTTAGTCTGTGTCAGTACATCCAAAAAGATGTGCATGTCATATGTTTATGTTTTGATTTTTTTAAAGCTGGTGCTGACATTAAAGAGATGGTGCCTCTAACCTATCAAACATGTTTGAAGGGTGATTTTCTCTCCCATTGGTCAAGAGTAGCAAGGTGTCGCAAGCCAGTCATTGCAGCTGTCAATGGATTTGCTGTGAGTTTGTTGAAGCAAGAATATAATGAAGCACAAACGTATGACCAACTTTAATGTATTTGCATACTTTCTTGCTTTTGAACTAGCCTCCTCCGCAGGTATCTCTATCAAAGGCAGAAGGCAAAAGAGGAGAGAGCTCTTTCCCTTCCTTCTCACAAGGCCTAGTCACCAGGCTTCAGCGTCTTTGAATTTTCAACACAGGAGCCCCAAACTCACGAAACTCACTCTCGGACTAAGGAGTTGCCTGCGGAGGAAGCTACTGCTGAACAAGCTTTCTCATGCCTTATTTGGTAATATCAGAACTTTTTTAATGGAAATATAACAGTTCAACTTACATAGTCCAGTACATAGAAGAATGTGGTCATTCTATTGTAATTAACACTTGCAGCACCATGAGTAACAACCAACATGGCCACCATCATCATAACCACACATCATCATCATAACCACACACCATCATCATTAACACACATCATCATCATAACCACACATCATCATCATAACCACACATCATCATCATTAACACACATCATCATCATAACCACACATCATCATAACCATAACCACACATCATCATCATTAACACACATCATCATCATTAACACACATCATCATCATTAACACACATCATCATCATAACCACACATCATCATCATTAACACACATCATCATCATAACCACACATCATCATCATTAACACACATCATCATCATAACCACACATCATCATCATTAACACACATCATCATCATAACCACACATCATCATCATTAACACACATCATCATCATTAACACACATCATCATCATAACCACACATCATCATCATAACCACACATCATCATCATTAACACACATCATCATCATTAACACACATCATCATCATCATCATCATATAACCATGCATCATCATCATCATCATAACCATGCATCATCATCATCATATAACCATGCATCATCATCATCATATAACCATGCATCATCATCATCATATAACCATGCATCATCATCATCATATAACCATGCATCATCATCATCATATAACCATGCATCATCATCATCATCATATAACCATGCATCATCATCATCATATAACCATGCATCATCATCATCATATAACCATGCATCATCATCATCATATAACCATGCATCATCATCATCATCATATAACCATGCATCATCATCATCATATAACCATGCATCATCATCATCATATAACCATGCATCATCATCATCATCATATAACCATGCATCTTCATCATCATCATATACCATGCATCATCATCATCATCATCATCATATAACCATGCATCATCATCATCATCATATAACCATGCATCATCATCATAATCATATAACCATGCATCATCATCATCATCATCATATAACCATGCATCATCATCATATAACCATGCATCATCATCATAATCATATAACCATGCATCATCATCATCATCATATAACCATGCATCATCATCATAATCATATAACCATGCATCATCATCATCATCGCATAACCATGCATCATCATCATAATCATATAACCATGCATCATCTTCATAATCACATAACCAAGCATCATCATCATGATCACCATAATCATCATCACATAACCACACCACCCATCATCATGACCATGATCATCATTCTTATTGTCTGTTTGTTATTCATAGCTGGGTGGTGGATGTGAGTTGGCCATGATGTGTGATATGATCTTTGCTGGAGAAAAAGCAAAGTTTGGTCAACCTGAAATCCTTCTTGGCACCATACCAGGTACAGTACTAATTTGTACATTATGCAGTACAAAAGGCATGGAAAAGTTTCTCCTTTATTACCAAATATGGTGTATACAGTAAACATTTACTTTAATATTGTTGTTTGTTTGATGGTAGGAGCTGGAGGTACCCAAAGGCTTACCAGAGCAGTTGGTAAATCTCTTGCCATGCAAATGGTATTGACAGGAAATCCTATTGATGCTAACAGAGCTATGCAAGCAGGTAGTAAATCCAATGGATCTGTTAAGAATGACTGGGATATATAATGGTAATTGAACTGAGTGGAGTGCAATTTGGTTCGAAATCAAACGCGCGATTACAAAATCGCACAACCGCGTAGCGGGAGTGCGATTTGAATCGCAAGTTTGATTTCAAACCAAAATTGCACGACACGAGGTTCAATTACCACTTAATTATATCCGTTTTGAAATCAAACTGTAGTTTATAGCATGCTTTTCTTGATTTTTTTACAATACCGGAAACGGAAATGCTGTTTTTACATTGAAACTGTCATGTGACAGGTCGTTTGCAAGTTTGACAAGTGATCACTAGTTTGCTTGGCAGCTCAAGGTTCCTGCAAATTTCTCGAAATTTATAGTTTAATCTTCAACATCTGACTCAATAAGGTACGGTTTTTGTTTCTGCTGTAGCTGTAAAGGACTTGAATACCTCGAGTGGTTGTGATAACTAGGCTTTATTACTCTAGTCGAAAACATACATGTATTTGACACGCCATGTGCTAACAACGAACAACTGTGCGCATGCGCGCGACTAATTATGCAGGTATGCATTACATCTGTTTACATCTCCCCTTTTGAGTAAAATCACATATAAATCAATAAAACTAGGATTGTATAAAATCAATCAAAAATTTCAACAGTGTTCTTAACAATGCCTAATGATCGCTTTTGCAAACGTTCACTGTTTATGTTCATAAGTTTAGTCTCTGAGGTGGCCTGACTGTTCGGCCACTCCTTGTCTGTACAGAAGCTCCACTGGTATCCGAGGCGGTTGGTGTTGCCGGTTGCTGGGAAGCAGATGGCTGCCTTGGGGTTTCCGCTGGTATCTGTGTTGGTCCAGGAGCACTCACTTGTGGGTTGGACTCTGTACAGGGTTTCAGATGGACCCGGTTGCGGCGCAGTTCTGAACCACTAGGGGTTTTGACTATATACGACCTGGGTTCATCGCATTCCTTGGTCAACTTTGCCGGATTCCACTCCTTTGACCGGGGGTTATACACTGCAACGGCTTGTCCTGGCCTAAGGCTTTGAAGTTCCCTTGTTGACTTTCTATCATGCTGGAGTTTCTGCACCTGTTGTCGGTGTTGTAGTTGTTCCATGTCACTGTCACTTGCTATTGAACGCTGTAAACGTCCACTTGTGGGTAGCTGAGTGCGGTATGTCCTGCGGTTGAGGAGTTTTGCTGGTGCTGGCAATTTGCTGTCGACAGGTGTTGTGCGGTATGCCAACAGACCGAGGTATAGGTCTTCACCGGATGCATCAGCTTTTTGCAAAATGTTCTTTACGGTCTGGACCATTCTCTCACTAAAGCCATTACTTCTGGGGTACACGGGTGAGCTTGTAGTGTGATTGATGCTCCAAGTACTACAAAAGGCTTTGAACTCTTTGCTGGAATATTGCGGGCCGTTGTCTGTGACAATTGTTTCAGGTATGCCATATTCCGCGAATATGGACTTGAGTTGGTTGATGATTGCAGCCGAAGTTGTTGAGCTGAGTTTTCTCACGATAGGGAACTTACTGTAGTAGTCTGCTAACACTAAGTATTGCGAACCTTTGAAGTCGAAGAGGTCAGACGCCAGCTTCTGCCAAGGGTAACTGGGCAGACTGTGTTGCTGTAATGGTTGTTTCTGTTGCTGTTTTGCATACTGGATACACGTGGCGCAGCTAGTAGACAATTCTTTTATGTCGTTCGAGATGCCTGGCCAGAATATGCAATCTTTGGCTTTGAGGAGGGATTTCTCCACCCCGAGATGGCCCTGGTGAATAAGCTCTAGCATTCCGGGGCGCAGTTTCTCAGGAATTACTAGACGATGGCCCTTCAGTACGAGCCCGCTTTCCACGCTGAGATCCTCACGAAAGTTCCAATACTCCTTGAGATCGTTTGGACAGTCCTTCATGTATTCAGGCCATCCACGATATATGACATCCTTGAGGTGACTCAGTGTTATATCTTCACTTGTTGCGTCGCATATCTCCTTTAGCTTGGCAGGTGTCGCTGGCAAGTGTTGTGTAATTGCGTCAACCTCGATCCCGCAGTTGTCGCAGTCGGTCGATGGCAACTCCCTGAAGCACACTCGTGAGAGGGCGTCAGCCACAACATTGGTTTTGCCTGGTATGTATACAACATTGATATTGTACTTAGACATCCGTAGTAGAAGTCTTTGTAGACGTGGTGACGCACTGGCTATGCTTTTCTTCCAAATGCTTTCAAGTGGCTTATGATCTGTCTCGATGACTGCTTTCTTGCCATAGACATAATGGTGGAATTTCTCGAGAGACCAGCAGGCGGCAAGTAACTCTCTCTCTATGTTGCTGTACCTGGACTCGGCGTCTGTCAATGATCTGCTTGCATAGCATACAGGTTTGCCGTCTTGTAGCAACACGCATCCTAGGCCGGACATGCTAGCGTCAGATTGGATCAGATTCTCCTTCTCTGGATCATAGTAAGCCAGGATTGGTGACTTGCTTATGGTATCCTTAATCTTCTGAAAGGCTTCCTGCTGTTCTGCTTGCCATAGGTATGGTGTATCTCTCTTCAGCAAGTTACGTATGGGTTGGGCTACCTGTGCCAATACGGGTGAAAATCGGTTTAGGTAGTTCACCATCCCCATGAACGACTGTAATTCTTTGAGATTCTCTGGGGGCTGCATGTCGACGATCGCTTGGACCTTCTTTTCATCAGTTTTGAGGCCATTGGGCGTCCATTTGAGCCCAAAGAAAGATGCTTCAGCCACCTTGAATTGGAACTTCTCAGGGTTGAACCTGACATTGTTCTCACGTGCTGTGTTGAGTACATTCAGGATGTGGCCATCATGCTTTGTTTCACTACTGCCGAAGATGAGGGTATCATCTGCAATACCGCTCACACCTTCTAGACTTCCAAAGATGGAGTCCATTTTTTCTTGAAACACATCACCGCTGCAAGTAAGTCCGAAGGGGAGGCGAGTCCACCGGTACTTGCCCCAGGGTGTGTTGAACGTGCACAACTTGCTACTTTCCTCGTCAATTTTCACTTGCCAGTAGCCACTCCTGGCGTCGAGGATGCTAAAGTGTGTGGTTCCTGTCACTTTCGGGATGACGTCATCAATCGACCTGACGTAGTGTCGGTTGCACTTGATAGCTTGGTTGAGGTTACGAGGGTCTAAGCACACACGTATTGATCCGTTTGACTTTGGTGTTACAACTGCAGAGTTAATCCATGGGGTGTACTCATCTTTGACTTCTTTGAGGATTCCGAGTTCCACCAGACGAGCAAGTTCACTCTTGTATGCTGGTTGCAAGTGGACCGGTACCTGCCTTGGGGGGTGCTGAACTGGTGTGACGTCTGGGTCTAACTTGATGTGGTACTCTGGCCCGGGGAAGCACCCAATACCTGTAAAGACATCTTCATATTCCTTTAGTAGGTAGTCCTTAGTAAGAGGGTAAGGGTGTTGTTTGCTCTGTGTGTTCACACTGTGTGTCTCAGCTTCTACTGACCAAGTCAGTTTTATCAGGTTTAGGCTCTGTGCTGTCATGTTGCCTATGATAGTTGGCCCATTCACATTAGCTACTTCTACGGTGATCAACTGAGGGGTTTGACTTTTTGGTCCCTGGACATACACATCACATGAACCCACTGTAGGGATGTTTGTTCCCCCGTATGCAGTTAACTTCACCATTGACTTTCTGAGGCTTGGTTTTGATGGGTGTAGCTTGTCATATATGGATTTAGGGAGAATATTTGTTTCTGCCCCTGAATCAATTTTGCAGACAACATTGGTTTTCATTCCCCTCTCACTGGCTGAGATTTGAACTTCGAGAAGGGCTTTCTGTTTACATGCCACTATGTTGACATTGCTACTGGTAATGGGTGTGGCTGTAATGGGTCCCAGGAATACAACATCATCAATTGTATGTGTGTCGTCTACTTGCTCAGCCGAGACTTCATGAACTCTCTTCTTTTTCATGCACACTTTGGCAAAATGACCCATTTTGTGGCAATAGTGACAAGAAATATCCTTTGCAGGGCACATATTTCGTGGGTGTGAGTTCCTACCACATCCCATGCATTTGTTTTGTGCTGCAGTGTTTTTGTCTAAAAACTGTCTATGAAGTTTTGGCTGAGTAGGCTTTTCCGTTTTGTGTTGATAGTGATGTGCAACTTCAGGCTTACCTGGTTTCCTTTGTTTGTGTATTGCATGTACATCACCTTGATTCATGATTTTCAGTTGATTTTCAGCTGATTCTTCTGCTTTTGCAAGATCCTTTGCACGAGTGAATGTTAGCTTGTTCCCTTCTTTTAGACACTCCTTTCTGACACGGCTTGAGTTGAGGCCAAACACAAAATAATCACGTAGAAATCGCTCGTGTAAGTCGGGTGGATGATTAGCTTCTTTAATCAAAACTCGTAGCTTTGAGATGAATTCTTCGATAGACTTGTCGCCTTGTTTGAAGTTGTGTAGCTCCCATGCAGACATGAGCTCGTTTGAGTGAGGTTTTACGGCGTTTTCGAATCCTTCCCAGTAGGATTTCAGTACTTTTGCGTCGCCATCAGATAGGTCCCAACTGTTGAATAGCTCGATTCCTCTCTCGCCTGACCAGTATAACAAATATTTGCAGAGTATTGCCTCGTCTATCTTGACAAGAGGACCAGTAAATAACAATTCACATTGCTGTTTCCAAAGTTTAAATCGACTGTATAGTCCTTCGTTTGTGCTCCATTCCATAACAGGACCTTTTAGCATTGACGAGTTGGCGGCCATCTTTGTTGACGTGTGTCGACTTATGGCTAGATTTGCTTCACTTACACCAGTGAAACGCTTGTACAAACCAGAATATAGTGACGTGAGGTCGTTTCTTTATGTTCTGACACCATGTAAAGGACTTGAATACCTCGAGTGGTTGTGATAACTAGGCTTTATTACTCTAGTCGAAAACATACATGTATTTGACACGCCATGTGCTAACAACGAACAACTGTGCGCATGCGCGCGACTAATTATGCAGGTATGCATTACATCTGTTTACAGTAGCTGAGGAGATATTCAGGACTACTGTTGGTATATTTTAAGAACTAACTTGTTCACACACATGTGTGTAATGTGTATAAAACCGTTTCTTTTCCTTCAAATTAAACTGACATGCAACTTTGCATTCTTCTGGTGGATTCCAGCTTGTAATTGTAAGGATTCTCTCTGTGTACTTTGGCGTAGAACTGAGGAGGCATTTCGATGGTGTAGACATTCAAAATGGCGGAATGTGCTTACTGTTTTGAAGAAGTTTGTTGACTGTTTTATTCGCCGTCAAAGTGTTTTTTTATGGAGAGCAGATGACTTCTGTTTGTCTTTGTCCTTGCTTTAAGTTGCTGCAAATCATTCAAACATCTTCTTCGTGGCATAGCTCTTGATATTTTGCAAGTTTTTGTGTAGCCTACTGGTGGTTTGCTCGCTGGACGTCAGGATCGTTCGGACTATTAACATCCACAATTTGATGGAAAATTAGCCACATTTTCGTCCAAATGGACACCAAATAATGGAAAATCAGTTTCTATAGCAGTATTTCGACGTCAAGGATGCTTTGGGATTATTCAAGTACTGTAAGTTATTGAAATCATCCATGCTTTTGGACATAATTCATAAATTTTTGCTCAATAACTGTAAAAAAAAAAAACACCTAAAAACTGACATTTTTTTGCATTTTATTTACTGTCATCTGATTGGTTAGTTTGTTAATTTTCTGTAATCTCATTGGTTGTTCAAATTGGTGCGATTTAGATTCAAAATGGTGCGATTTAGGCTGAAATCAAGCTGTAAAGAACCAATCAGATTGCAGGATTCACTAGTGATTTCAAAATGGATATAATTAATACAATAATATGAGTGGCTTTTCTGTATGGGAATTTGCAATGGCAAAAAAAGACACAAATTATTATAATTATATTACTTATAAAATGTCTTGGTTCTTTAAAAATTAAGAAAATAAATTTGGCTGAGAAAATTCTAGTTAAAATTTCCGGACAATTCTGTATCATGATTTACCACACTGATTTATCAATACTGTAAATAGTAAATATCTATGTTGAGAAGGGATGTTAGCAAACTAATATGTTTGTTAAACAATGTTGAGCTATTCCAAGCCAGACATTGCCATTTATAAAGATAATGTTTTGTTATTTTGCCAGGGTTGGTTAGTGCTATCTTCCCAGTAGATAAATTAGTTGAAGAAGCCATCAAAACAGCTGAGAAAATAGCTGGCCTGTCTAAGCCTGTTGTTGGTTTGGCGAAAGAGGCAATCAATGCAGGCTATGAAATGCCACTTAAAGAAGGACTGCACTTTGAGAAGAGAATTTTCCACTCTACGTTTGCACTAGTAAGTTGATCCCTGCATATTTACCCCGGGGTGGATTCCCTTGATAAATGGATAGGGGTGCTCGACGGACCTTTTAGGGTCAAAAATAAGACCCTTGCGTACCTTTTAGGGTCAGTTTTCGAACTTAAGATTATACATATTGAAACATTGTCATATAAAAATGAGTGTGTATTTATCAATTTTAAATTAAAAAAAAATTTAAATGTGGTCGTACCTTTTAGGGTCTGAAATCAATATCTGAGTTAATTTATGCGTACCCTTTAGGGCCATTATCAAAACCATCTGTCAAGCACCCCTATCCATTTTTCAAGGGAGACCCCGCCCCCCTCCCAAATGTTAGCGCAAAATATAGTTAAAGGTAAGAAAATATATTAAAGTTGTCCTTCAGCAGCATTTTTGAAAAGTATTATGAGAGTAGGTTTGAGGCCTTAATTGACTACAGTAACTGTATTTATTTAGATCTTGAGCTTTTGTCAGACGCCGACATCATCAGAAGATAGAGTGAAAAATTGTACGAAATTTACATAGTTATGCGAGTGTAGAATAAAAGTGTCAAAACAATAGTGTCAAAATAAAACAAAAAAAGAACTATCGTTAAGAACTATTTAGTGCATTATTTTACAATAATAATTGTAGACAAAGTATAAATCATTTTATCACAGTCTTATTCTCAGTATATAAGCTTTAAAATAATGTATACTTTGACAATCTTTTTTGTAAAATGATGCACAAAACTATTTTTAACTGAGAGCACCCAGAAAACATGGATCATACAAATATTTATTCTCAACTTCTAATAATTATTGTTCTCAGGATGACAGAAAAGAAGGAATGGTTGCCTTTTCTGAGAAAAGAAAAGCAGATTTTACTGATAACTAGTTTAGATAAAAATGAATAAAGTCAGCATGCATGTATGTGTGTATTTAATCAATGTCTGCAGTAGGTATGTCTTATAATGAAATTGCACCAAAAAAACAATCTTGTAAAAATATGAGCTTATAAAGTTGTTAGATCAATGTCAATTCACAATTTCCTCAATAAATTTGACTACATATTCAGTGGGCTTCAGTGCTATCTGAGTGATTTTGTTAATTGCTGCATGTCTGCATGTCTGCTTAGAAACAAATCAACACAATTTTCAAATCAGTGCTTGTCATATCCTCCATTGTAACATATGCCTTGTGTGGCTCATACCCAAGTGAAATCTTAGTTAGACAATAACTAACCTTCTGTTACTAAACAATAATACTCCAGTTTATGACTGATATAAATTAAGTGTGCTCAAATTGTCGAAAAAAAACTATATTTATAGGAACTTAATTGGTTGTGGCAGAGTACAATTCACATTCTAATTGTACTCCTCTCCTTCCATCAAATGTAATTTTTGTAGAGTCTATTATTAATCATGAAGAAAAGTCTGAGTCGCAGATTGAATTTAAACCCACGACTCCCTTTAGTTAATACACTGAATCAAAATATGGCATCCGATTTGAATAACTATTGTTCTTGACTGCCTAGCCTCTCATAAATGTGAAAACCCTATTGTGTTCCAGCACAAGGCTACAATCTTGAACAAAGATAGTCGACAATTTCCTAATTATTATTATTCGCATTGAACTACAAAAAGTTGACGTTATGTGATGTTATGTTATGTGATGTTATATTATATTACGTTATGTGATCTTATTTATGTGAGGTTATCTTATGTGATGTTATCTTATATTATGTTATCTTATGTGATGTTATGTAATGTTTACAACATGAGTGGCCGTGTTGTATCGGCAGATATACAATCACAAGCCGAAGGCACGTGATTGTATCGCCGATATAAAACGGACGCGAATGTTGTAAACGACTTAAAAAACGCCTAGGTAAGCTCTTTAGTATTTTAACAAAATTTTCAAGATTAAAATAAATTTCGACGTGAAATTACAAGTTAAAACTTATGCAAATCAGGATATACAACACTAGTGTTGTATCAGATTCACAACACTCGTCATGGTTTCTTTTGAAAATGTCTCATTAATTATTCATGAGTTTTTGCTGCGAACGAAGTGAGCAGCGACACTAATCTCGCAGATTTTCCATTGGGATCCCTGTGTAACACGATCAATACCCAAGTCGAAAGTCGATTTCGTGGGCTAGGTAGCGATTGACAATTTTTGCGCCTGCCGTAATCGTAATCAGCGGTTATTATCAAATGGGATCCCTGTGTAACACGATCAATACCCAAGTCGAAAGTCGATTTCGTGGGCTAGGTAGCGATTGACAATTTTTGCGCCTGCCGTAATCGTAATCAGCGGTTATTAGCGGAGCTCCCGCGCGGGCCGAAGGCCCGCGCGAGCGGAGCACCATACTTAAGAAAAAATGGTAATGCATCGAGTCTATTTTCGATGGTTTTTACACAGGTATCCCAAGCGTACGTCCGACGTCCGACGTCCGACGTCCGACGTCCGACGTCCGCGCCCATCGCGATGCTGATTGGCTGTTACATTTCGGCGGGAACAAAAGTGACGCGCGCGCCAAATAGCACTAGACCAACAAAGCAAAGTTTTCTTTTATCTTAAAAAAGGCAAACAAACAACAACAAAATACTACTTGCTAATAGCAGAGCTTTCATTAATTCAAAATAACAACGGAGAAAGATGAACTTCGAAGAACATAAAGAGAGTTGTGACCGAAGAAGAACATAAACTTGAAGGACACAACAACGAAGAAATTATACTAAAGAAAAGCAAAAGACTGATTCCAAAAGATCAAGAAAACGTATTTGCAGATACCTTCGTGGAAGAATATTAAAAGACTACAGCAATTCAAAACAAATTGATAAAGAAGCGACCTTGTTTGTTATGAAAACTGTCTTCAAATTGCTTCCCTCGGCACAGTTTATTGAAGGATTTTCAAGCTTGGCAGTTGAACTATGAACAATGTTTAATCCATCAAAATTCAAGTACATAAGCTTACATATATTCGTCAAAATATGATCAATGTCATTGAAGAAAGAAAACCTCAAGAAAATAATCACCGATAAAGTAAGTTCAAGTGTTTTTTATTATCCATGGTTCAAGATTATCATTTGTTTCAAGTTTTTGAGAGACAAAACTCAAAAATTAGTTCAATCTTCAATGAATTGAAATACAAACATAATTTAAAATTGGTTGAATAACTTCTGTTTATTTAGCAATATTAACTATTTTATGCTTACTAAACGAGCTTTTTTAGTAGTTTTTACTTCAAAGTCGTTAAAGTTTTTTTTTACAGAACAAAATGATGTTTTACACAAAGTTTTTCATAATAAAATACCTTGTTTTAAAATCCTTGTCTTTTCAAATCGATCTTGTGTTGGTAGAACTTATAATTCTTGAGGCGTTTAATTCCATTTCAAAATAACTTTTTGTTTTGTTTTATGATTTGCCATGACTACTTTTTAATAAATCTAATACGATGAAAAGGTTTAACCTTTTCTATCCGGAATCCTAACTAACTTTGGAAAATAAAAGAAGGTAAAAAGCGGCCGTAAAACGACTGTTCAGCCAAAGCACTTTTTCAAGGCGTTATCAAAAGCAAAATAAGCTTAATGACTTAAAAATAAAAGGGATAATAATAAGGCTATTCACACTATCGTTTGGGAATCGTATTTTCCATCAAAAATATTTCTGTATTTTCCATCAAAAACATTTCTGAACACTTTTTTGTCTGAACAACACTATTGACTGAAGTGACAGTTGAAAATTTGAGAAAAAGATGAAAAAGTGCATAGAATGAAAACGATAACCAACCTAAGAAAAAGCAGTGGAATTTATTACAATTTTTTTACTTACATTAAATCAATTTCCATTCATGAATTGTCCATTAACATGCTTTTATCGGACTTTTTCCAATGAGAAATCTCCGTCCCTCGTGTAAATGACAAACTTTCCTTTCGTGCGTTGCGTTACATGATGGCGTCATCTACATCGATAGCCAATGAGGTTTTTGACATTATGTCAATCAAAAAGAGAGCGAGAAATATCTTACATTTTACTGGCTTTTCCAGGGCTTTGTTTTGATTCTCTCTCCGCGCGCTGAATCTCCGAAAGGTTATATTTTTCGATGAAAAATGCTATATAAATGACAATAAACAGTAAGTTGTATAATAAATCCCTTATTAGATATTTTCTTGGGTATTACGGGCTGGCATTTTACTCATTGCTTGCTGATTAAACGTACGCAACTCGTAAAATATCAGCACGTATATTATACCCAAGAAAATATCTAATAAGTGGTATTTACATGCACATATTGATGTTGTAAGAAAAAATTAAACTGGGAGCTCCGCTATTAGGTATTACCTAATTTGTATATTATCAAATGATTAATGCGCCGTAAACCACATGGTCTCTTGGCGAAGGTATGTATGATAATTACTTTATGTTAAATGCGACTTTATTTACTCGAGGAAGTATTCATCAAGGTGATGGTCGTTTTAGCAACATTTCAAGAGGAAGACAATGTGCTTTTATGACTCTTTCAGCTCTGTTATGTGCAAATTGTGGTAATATTTCGAAATGGACAACACAGACGGTGGATCGTCTTTTAGCCGAAGGAGATTCCATGTTTTTAAAAGCTTTCGAAGAACGCTCTGTACCTGATGAAGAGACGATTTCTCTGAATTATCTGCAAGATCGAGTCCTTTGGTTTACGATGACACAGAATCAATCGCCCAACGAGGCAAACGATCCAAATCAATCGCCCGACGAGGCAAACGATCTTGATTTACATTCTGCCTTGATGAATACTTTCTCGAATGATAATTATGCATTTATGATACTAGATGGTTATACGATGGCATTGATTAAACATACTGACAATGTTATTTATGTTTTTGATTCTCATGCACGTAACGATTATGGTATGCTTGATGATAATGGCACTGCTGTTGTTATGAAATGCTGTGATCTAACCACATTAGAACAATATTTACGTTCACTTTCCATTGAATTAAGTAGTGAATTCTTTGAAATTATGCCTGTTCAATTTGTTAGTAACACTAGTAAATCACCAACTCACCAACTAATGTCGACTAACAATAAAAATTTGTGTACGAGAAAAGTTGTTGAATTTTCTGAATGTAAAGAGGAAAAAAATATTGAAAAAACAAAAAAAAGAAAACTCCCAGAAGAAACGCCACATCATAGAGAAACCAGGCTAGAAAAGATGAGAACATATCAAAAAAATAGCAAATTAACACAAACTGCAATTGAAAGGCAAAAAAGATTAGATGCACAAAAAGCATACTTCAAGAAAAAAACATCTGAACAAACCGAAACTCAATCGCAAAATAGTTTAGATGCACAAAAAGCCTACTTTAAGAAAAGAATCATCGAAGAAACTCATTTTCAAAAACAAACTAGATTGGAAAATAAACTCACGTTTTTAACAAAAACAACTTCAATAATAACAACTTTTCATTGAACCATAAGCTACAACCTGAAACTCTACAAAGAATACAAAAGTTTAGGCACCGTCAAAAGTAATGAGTTTTGAAGCGTATTTCTATTGTTTCACAGTCTTAACAATACGAAAATGCTTTGAAGCGCATGAATGTCGACAATAGCTTACTTTAAGTGCATACAAATACACATCGCAGCACTTCACTTCTGATAAGAACCGCTAGTTTAAGTTATATTATGGTATGTTATGTAGGGTTACACTATTTTGTCAACCTTGTCCAAGATTGTAGCCTACAGTCAAGAACAATACTCAAGCATGTTAAGGCCTGGGATTTTCGGAAATCTTTGAAAAATGATTTCTCATTCACTCTTTGATGCACAAAGCTGAAATTTGGTTTTCTGTTCACAATTGGGTTCTTCAAAGATTTGGTGGTGATGTTGATGACAGAAAGTGGTCACGTGACCATTAAGGCCGAAAAATAGAAAATTTAAAATGGGCCGGTTAGAAACATTTTCTTTAAAAGTAAAAACTATGTTAAAACATTGTATTCATACTTCTCTCTCTCATTGCGCTTCGTTTGGATGTCATTCATACTCTGATTTGGAGAAATCTTAATAATTGTTAATTTAGCCTTAGGTCACGTGACCTGTTTTGCCTTATAACTCGCATACCTTGTACGATGGACAATCAAATGAGGCGTATTTCGAAAGACCTTCAAAAATGCATTGTTTTCACATAATTTTTAATATTCTGCAAAATAGTTCTAACCGGCCCATTTTTAAATTTCTATTTTTTCGCTTTAATGGTCACGTGACCACTTTATGTCAACATTCTCACCACTAAACTATTGATCAGCCCAAATATGAATATTGATCTGAATTTCAGCTTTGTACTTGACAACACAAGCAGGGAATGATTTTTTTTTTTAAATCCGAAAATCCCAGTCCTTAACATGCTTGAGTAGCAGGTCGTCATATTTAAATTTAGTCTATACTAATATAGTCTGATGTTCTAACCACTGAGTTACTGAAGACATTATGGTATTCAACTTTATTTATAACATTTTAATTTTTAATTCTTTTAATTTTAAGAAAAAATAATACAGTTGGAAAAAAGTACAATAATTACAGTTATAACATGCATGTTTTCTAACAATGGATTCTAGTCACAGCATTATCCAAAATCAAAAACTCCCAATCACAATGTCAAATGATTGTGAAAAAAATCCAACCACCATATATATATGAGACCTACATGTAACCTAGTCTACCCATTGCCTAATGCAGACTAAGTAGCATTTGAAACATTGTGGTTCGATATATAGAGAAAAATAAACAACTTTCTACTCATAACAAAAACTTCAGAATCATTTTTAATCATTGTATTTTGATTTTAATTGTTTTAGAAATGGCAATCTAGGCCATTTAGTCTAGTTATTGTATACCAAATGTTCCCTTACAAACTATTCCCATCAGTTTAACCAACAGTTATTGTACACCAATTCTTCCCCAAGAAAAACTGATGCAGGTAATACACAAATTGAAATGCTTATGTCATTGTATACTTTACTAGGATTGCTTCTAGAAACTGTACCAAGTCTGCATAGTGCTGTGCCCCCACAAAACCATGATTTGAGTGTATTGAATGGTAGTTATTTTCAGGGCTTTTTTCAGAAATCAATGGGTGAGCGCCCCCCACCCCCCAATCATTTTGAGGGTGCTACAGCCCTGGTCTGTGCAGTACCTATAAAGCTGCATAAATGACAGAGAATGGAGGGCTTTTGTTGTGTTTGGGGGTGTCCGGTCCTTAAATGTCTTAAATAAAATATGGGAAATTGTGGTGCTAGATGGGTGTGTGGTGCCACTAGGGACACCCCCTGTCTATTATCATTGCATCGCCAACACCTCATATATGTTCCAGAGAAAGTGTTTTCTCGGAGACACCAAATATAGACGAAATATATGAAACTACAGCTATTGAAGTTATTTACTTGAAGCTACCGTTTTCTGAGAAGAACTGTGCAGACTGCACTTAGCAATAGTCTAGTTTAACCGTTAGTTACTATATGTCTATGAATTTTGAATTAAATTATTTGCCTGATTTAATAATAACCTGACTAAAACATAACATGTATCAAGATAATCTTGAATCTAATACTACTGGCATAATAATAACTAATGATTTAGAGTGTACACCATATTTATGGAACAAAACTTGCATTCTACAACTGCACTATTTTGTGTAGAAGTGCAGTGTGCTTTTTGATTCCATTTGTAATGTGTCAGTAATATATCTAGCCTGAGAAAACAGACGTTGTTTCACTCTTCGTCCCCCCCCCCCCCCGGAACTTAGTTTCGTAGGGACAAGGAGCGAAACAACATCTGTTTTCTCAAGCTATAATATATCTCTCAGTGAATTCTTATTCAATAAGTAAGTTAATAGTTAAATAGCTAAGAGTACAAATTTAAAGGATATCCATGAAATACAAATGAATAAATTGTACAAAATAGTGCTAATTAATCAAATTGAAGAAAACAATAAAATTAGCAATACATAAATTAAATATTATTTGTGCAACCAATGTCCGTTGGCATTTAATAGTCCTCGCCTTTCCTCATGCAGGGCAGGTTTTTATTGCAGCCTTGCCAGGCTTTACTTTATAGGTACAATAGTTTAGTACACTTATTAGAGCATTTTCATATATCCCACTTTTAAATTGCAAATTAACATGTGTGAAATAACATGGTAATGAGGTGTGAGTATAGCTTTTTGCTTCATGTTTTTCCTTGAGCCACAAGCCACTTTGAAAATCATTGATAAAATCAATCTATAAATGTTTTCGTTGTTTTATTTTCAATTGATTATTTTAACTGCAGAGAGCAGGATTCGCTGATTCAGAAGCACTTTGCTACACAAACACACACACCTGATTAGCATGTTATTTTACACTAAAGTCATATTCTCATTTGCATGTTAAAAGTGGGTTATGCGAAAATGTGCAATTAATCAAACACCAGCAATGTCTTTGACTTTGCCATGCATATGCCAAACCTGTCTCTCCTTCACAAACAAGCTCAACACATATTGCATGATGTGATCTAGTTATTATATTCAATGTTTTGGAGCCATAAAACTGCACTGTTTAGTATTGATTACTACAGTACATGTGTTTCAAAGATATACTGTTTGTACTTAACTAACTATAATAATATTACACTCTAAATCATTAGCTGTAGTTGTTTCAAAGATTTATGGCGTGCACTTTAATGTTGTAATTTTGTTTAAATGTTTTCTTCCTGTTTATAATAGGCTGGTATACCTCTAAATGATGAAACCTTCTCTGTGATTAGTTTGTTATTAATTTGTCTAAAATGATTTGTCAAGATTTCATAAACTAGGGGGAAATGAGTCTACTTCTCCAGCTTCTACCTGCGTAGACCCATCAACTTCAAATGTTGCTCTAAATTTAAGACGTATTGTTTCCTGCAAATAATAAAAATAAATAAATAATAAATATATTTTATAAAATTCATTAATAATTAAACAAATGAGAATTTTACAAAAGAAATTATGTCCATGACAAGTTATGTAAATTGCATACAGATTTTGTCCTGACTTGCATAAGTTTCAACTTGAATTTTCTTGGACAATTTTACTTTTATATTGACAATTTTAGTAAATGAAGGGGGGACTGGGTAATATTTGGAAAAGACAACAGGTTATTTTGCTAACCCCCCCCCCCCCCCCTCCCCCCTTCCCTATACACTAACAAATACTAGAGTACTTTACCTTATTAGGGTTAGCTATCAACATAACTTGTGTTATGGCTGCTGATGGCAGTATAGGGTTATGTGGCGGAAGATCACCTCCTGAGGGGGGCTGTAACTTGACTCTCATTGACTGAAACAGTAACAGGTATTTAGTATACATGTGTGCATAAGTATGAGTCAGTCACTGATGGTAGTCAGGTCCAGTATGTCTTGTATGGCTCTTTATTCTCCCCTACCCAATACAGGGATTTGTTATGTGCTCTGTAGTGCTTTTACATTCAACAAAGCAAGTTAATGAGCATGTAGTTTGTTTATGAGTTTATTTAAGTATGTTAAAGTGCTTATCAAGTCAAAAATGGGACATATTTTGTTCAATTCTAGACATCGTGAGATTTAAAATGATATATATATAAGCCTGATCGGGCAAATCCAGGGGGAGTTATTCACGCTTGAAAGTGGCGTTTTGGGCTTCCTGTACCAGGTTTCACAAAAAGAGAGAGACTAGGTCGACATTAATCTGTGACATCACAAGTTACTTTCACGTGACCAGGCTCTAACACCTACTTGTAAACTCGACAAACGGCTTTCGGGGGGTTGTTTACAAATCCAAATCAAACTTTTTTTTAAATCTACAATATTCATGCTATTTTTACAATGGTCTTTCAGTGTACTGTTGAGCACTGTAAAATTACATTTTAGCGTTCTTCTAGGATAAGTCAGTGTTTAAAATTCCTTTCGAGAAAGATGAAAGGCCAGAGGCGAAAGAAAGAAGAAAGAAGTTTGTGGCTCAACTGATTCATCCCGTCGTCAACACGGCAACACTTGGCTTTACAAATTCTACCCGACAGTTGCCACAAGAGCACCTAGTTGTAAAAGATTAAAAAGAAAAACACTATGTTTAATTCTTCGAGAAGTTTCTATAAAATTATTTGACAATGTAAGTAAGCTTTGAAATGCCAAAACCAACCGTCACTCTTCCTCAACTTCGTCTTCTTCTTGCATTCAGAATCGTCTGAAAAGTTCGCTTAGTGCTTATAGCCGTATCAATAGATAGCCGTATTAGCTCGTAATCGAGCAATTTAGTTTGTAATAGTAGTTGTAGATTATATGGTAGCATTTGCCTTTTAACCTTATTCAAAATTATATTTCTACATTTCTACATGACCAGGGATGTTGTTGTACTCTTAATTGTCTAAAGTAATACGAAATCGGAATCGAAATCCATCGCTTTCAAAGACCTTTGCATTACCCTTTGTACATGAGTCTTGAAGTTATCAAAATGAATCCTCAGTTTGACACTTCAATGTATTAATTATAGTAACTTATCTCGTCATTTCCGGTAACTCGCCCCAGACCGAAAACTCCCGGCCAGGGCATGGTCACAGCGATGCTTAAAGTGGAATAACTCCCCCTGGATTTGCCTGATCAGGCTTATACAATAGGTACCCATTTAAATCTGTACTTTCCCATTTAAATCTGTACTTATGCAAATTGTGTTGATGTGTGCTAAACACACAGATCAACCAATCAGAGTATATTATTTCTGAAGTGAACTTCTCTGATTGGTCGATCTGTGTGTTTAGCACACATCAACAAAATTTGCATAAGTACAGATTTAAATGGGAAAGTACAGATTTAAATGGGAACCTGTTATAAATACATATATCATTTTAAATCTCATGATGTCTAGAATTGAACAAAATATGTCCCATTTTTGACTTCATAAGCACTTTAAGGCCTGGGATTTTCCTTGTGAAAAGATCCCCACAAAGATTTAAGATTTTGGCTTCGTACTTTCAAGACATTTGCTAGTTTTCAAAGAAAAACGTTGATGTTGATATATCAATGTCCTGTGGTTTAACATCAATATCCACAAACTAAAGATACAAAGGCCTATTGATGTTCAACTAAAGATCTACAAACCTTAGGTACAGCAGCTTGTAGAACAAAGTTCTTGACAGCAGTTTTTAATGTGCTCATGATAGAAATAACAACAACCCTGACATCTGGTCTTGAGAGGTTGGCTGTAGTCTTAGCAAAGTGAAATACCATCTTAATACCCTTTTTGTCAAGTACTGTCTGAGGTTGGTGATCACCTGAACAAAAACAGACATTTATTTACTGGAGGAAAAGAAATTTCAAAATAATTGTGATAGTATGTGTGCATTGATTAGTCAAAAAGCAGTTTGTCAAATGATGTCCAATCAAAAGTCTTCAAAGACTTTTTAGAAGACAATCAGAAGGCCTGTAGGGACAAATACTTGGCGAATTCAAAACACTAGGCTCATTTGGCTATAATGATAAATACAAATGATAAATACAAATACCAGATATCAAGAAACCCTCTATTTTCTAAATTTATCAAATTCAGCTTAAGTCGTTCCCACAATGCATCCTAGCCATTCCTAAGAACCTAAATATAGAATACCTAAATATCCCACCACACCCGGAAAACAGCCCAGAAGGAAAATCCCCCATAGCAACCTAGCGTTGCTATGGACACTCTGATCTCAAAAAAACGTATGGCATTGTAGACTTCAATCTAGTAAGTAGTAAGTAGATGGTATAGCATACTACAGAAAGTTGCATCAAAACCCATATTATTTCGGTTGAAAATTGATGGTCAGGTCGTAAAAAACTGAATTGAGCCACCTTAAGCTTCACCTATTTTCTGGAATGCTATGTGTTTTACTAATTGACCCACCTGGTAATACAGTGTCCAAAGGTACAAATACATTATCTAATGGCTCTGGATCAGACGAAACCTTTGTCATAGGTAGAGCTGCAATATCATCATCAAGTGACAGTAGTGTGTCTGTCTTAATGGAACTAGTAGCTGGCTGAGAAGGTGGTTTATTATTTTGTTGTTCATTTGGTGTACTGTTTGTGGCAAGTGACGATAATGTTGCTTCTTCTGATAATGCTCCTTCGCTTGTTGCCATTGGAGGTGGAGGTGATGCAGATTGTTTCTGCTTTTGCTGCTGTTTTTGGTTTTGTAAGAAGTCTTGTCCAAGAAGATCAAGTGATGACGTTGGTGCTTTTAGGGCCTCTTGTCCTCTCTTATTGGCTGGAGCAGGACCCCTTGGCTGTGCTGCAGTTGATATACCTATGTTTGGAAACATACCCATAGGCCCCATGGGCTGCATGCCAGGTCTTGGTCCCATGCCCATCTGAGGCATGCGCATACCAAACTGTTGATTCATTGGATATTGTTGTGGTGGATAGCCACTAGGGACCATGCCTCCTGGCATCATATTTCCCATAGGTCTTACCATTCCAATGTTGCTTTGGGGGGATTGGATACCAGATTGCTGAGGAGGTCCACCCCAGGATAATGATGAAATGTTCTACAATAGAGGGATATCATTAAGTTGCAGGTTGACAACAACATACAAATAATTCACCTTTTTGTGAATATTTAATCTGCATTTATTTACAGTGCGACTACTGAAACCAGACATAATTATCCAATCACGATTGAGAATATGAACAACAGAATCTCTATAAATGTTTGATTGTTTTTCTTAAAATAACAATAATTTTCATTATATGTGAACAGAATAGATCAAGATTGAATAAGAAATATCTTAGCCTGTGAGAACCCTCTACAAGTTTTTTGTTTGATCTCATAAAATATATATTTTGAAATTGTATTTGGTGGCCCTGGTTTCAGTAGTCCCACTGTAATAACAATGTGCTCCCAAACTGTACGACCAATTAAAGTGTAAAAATAGATGATTCCCTTATGAATTGATTAATATCATCTACTTCCATGACAATGTAATTCTAGTTCATCATCACAGTGAATACTTACTGATGTGGGTGTTGCTTGAGAATTTACATTTTGTGGAGTGTCATGTATACCTAAAATAATCAATTATAGATATTAGGTACTGAATAGACAGACAGACAGATCAACAGAGAGACAATGTATGTACTCTAGTAAATAGATGCACATCAATATGAAGACAGACAGCTAGTTGGAAAGACATACAAAAACACAAGTTGATAAACACCTTTATGTAGATAAACCTCCACAAAGGCAGACACAAATTACAAGGCAGACATACATACATACATACATACATACATACATACATACATACATACATACATACATACATACATACATACATACATACATACATACATACAGACAGACAGACAGACAGACAGACAGACAGACAGACAGACAGACAGACAGACAGACAGACAGACAGACAGACAGACAGACAGACAGACAGACAGACAGACAGACAGACAGACAGACAGACAGACAGACTTGGCTGCACTGAGATATGGAATTGATCTTTCAGTGTTCAAATTTGATATCTCACAAATGAGCACAGCAAACAAGTGTGATACCAAATTTAAACACGAGAACATAAATTACATATCTCCAAGCACCCATGTATTATTCTGTTTATTATAAAAACAAAAATGAGTTTATGAAAAAATGATAAAAATGATATTTGCACATGTAAAATTATCGTATTTTTACATATTGTGTTTAAACCACTGTTATTTAATTATAAAATAAATCAGATTAATAACTCATCCAAGTGCAATATTGTAGATTGATCATGAGTAGTTTACCTAATGCCCTCAGTTCATCATCAAGTACAGAAGAATTTGCATCATCAACGGTTGGTCTGTTCTCACTCATCCCAAGATCAATCAATGAGGATCCATTTTCATCTGTCAGTGGTTGAGAGGCTGCCATGAGCTGTCCAGTGCTTTCTGTTATAGCCTGTGCTGTAGACTGTGCTTGAGAGGAGCTGGTTGATAAATTTGGATCATCTGATCCTATCTTTTTTCTGTATTCATCTATTGCTCTGGTAAGTTCATCATTTGCTTTGAGGATCTCAGCTAGAAAAAGATAACATGCAACTTGGTTTATATATTTTAATATTTCAGTCAGGGGTGTTGACATGTCTATTTTAGGAATTGTACTTTTTGTTGGTCAAGACATCCAGCTGAAGAAAGCTGTCAATTTGAAAAACAAAAAATATAGAAAATGTTGGTGACAAAAGCAATTAAGATATGTTTTAAGATTGTGGGATTCTTTCTTACTGATTAAATGATTAAATAAAAAAGTAAGATGACAAGAATGCTGTTGATAATGATGAATATGATGCTGCTGCTGATAATAATGATGGTGGTCAATGACTGCAAATATTATTGATTATACTAGCTTACCTAGGCCTTCATCACCTTCCTCAGTTGCAGTACTTGCAAGTCTAAACAAAGATGGTCTCATCTTTTCACAGGACAGGAAAAGCTCCTAAAAATATTATAAAATTACAACATGGGGATGTGGTTGAGTGACTATTGTAATTACTCAAATAAGTGTCGCCTCTGAATAAGCGCCACACTTAGTTCGCTAAATGTTACTCTAGAACTGCATTGGAAATTTATATTCTTCAGTTTGATGGACAAGTCATGCTTTTTATTTTTTGCAAACATATTGCTGTATGCTCTCATAAATAACGTACCTCAGCCAATCAGAATGCATGGTTTCCAATAGTTATTTCATATAATAATTATAAGTATCAGTAACTCAGACATACTCTCATAACTTCCTTATCTTGTGCAGGTGAAGAAGGTTGGTAATAACTCAGCATTTCTATCAACAATTTAGCATTATTACAGCATCTCTCTATGTCCATATTCCTCTTGGCCTTCTTTTCTATTTTTAGTTCGTCCTTGGAGAAGAAAAATATTAGTTTAGCAAATATGTGACAATGACAATTAAACAGTAAGCTTTAGCAATGAGCTAAAATAACAATGAAGTTTTGGAATATATGTGATTTAACAAGAATAATGATACCAATAACACTGATGGTGATGACACTGATGATGACAGTGATGATGATGACACTGATGATGATAACACTGATGGTGATGACACTGATGATGATGACACTGATGGTGCTGATGATGACGACACTGATGGTAATGACACTGATGGTGATGAAATTAATGGTGATGACACTGATGACACTGATGATGATGACACTGATGATGATGACACTGATGATGATGACACTGATGGTGGTGACACTGATGATGATGACACTGATGGTGATGACACTGATGATGATGACACTGATGGTGGTGACACTGATGATGATGACACTGATGGTGATGACACTGATGATGATGACACTGATGGTGGTGACACTGATGATGATGACACTGATGGTAATGACACTGATGATGATGACACTGATGATGATGACACTGATGGTAATGACACTGATGATGATGACACTGATGGTGATGACACTGATGGTGAAGACACTGATGATGATGACACTGATGATGATGACAGTGATGGTGATGACAGTGATGGTGCTGATGGCGATGACACTGATGATGATGACACTGATGATGATGACAGTGATGGTGATGACAGTGATGGTGATGACACTGATGATGATGACACTGATGGTGATGATGGTGATGACAGTGATGGTGATGACACTGATGGTGATGACACTGATGGTGGTGACACTGATGGTGATGACAGTGATGGTGATGACACTGATGGTAATGACACTGATGGTGGTGACACTGATGATGATGACACTGATGGTGATGACACTGATGATGATGACACTGATGGTGATGATAGTGATGACACTGATGGTGATGACACTGATGATGATGACAGTGATGGTGATGACAGTGATGGTGATGACACTGATGGTGATGACACTGATGATGATGACAGTGATGGTGATGGTGATGACAGTGATGGTGATGACAGTGATGGTGATGACAGTGATGGTGATGACAGTGATGGTGATGACAGTGATGGTGATGACACTGATGATGATGACACTGATGGTGATGACAGGAATAGTGATGATAGTGATGATGATGATGGTGATGACACTGATGAAGATGACACTGATGGTCATGACACTGATGATGATGACTGATGGTGGTGACACTGATGATGATGATGATGACACTGATGGTGATGACACTGATGATGATGACAGTGATGGTGATGACAGTGATGGTGATGACAGTGATGGTGATGATACTGATGGTGATGACACTGATGATGATGACACTCATTGATGACAGGAATAGTGATGATAGTGATGATGATGATGGTGATGGTTATAAAAGTCCAGTAAACCACAATCATTGGTCAATACCACTGAAGGTTAGTGCATAAGTTACATTCTCAAACTCATTAATAATTCATTATCTCAGGGACCAATTACAACTTTGTATTTCAGTCACGTGCATAGGTCTTGATATACCGATCAAACACTGATCAAGACACTGATCAAGACACTGATCAAGACACTGTATAAATTAGCTTAAAAGTAATTTCTCATTCATTCCAATTTACTCTTTTTTTTTCTTTATTCCACTGCTATCTCCTTTTTTACCTGTCATGCCTGTTTATTTACCTACCTACCTAACTAATTGCCTAACATTTAATTTTTATTCTATATTTATTTTTTATTTTATTTTGGACGTCCTGTGACTCGAACCGGGAACCTCTGGCTTGCAATTCTAATGATTTACCATCTAAGCTAATAACGAATTCGTTGAAAGTTTTGGGTTGATGTTATATATTATTGATGTTTTGCTCAGAGGGTGATACTAATTATTTGATAAAAAGTTCAAAATGTTTTATTTAGTGAATTGTTTGAGAAGCCATATCAAAAACTCGTGCTTCGTGTTTGATCAGGGGCTCCAAACACCTCGAAACGGATAAAAGCACTTGGCCTGCGGCCTCGTGCTTTCATCCACTTCTCGGTGTTTGGATCCCCTGATCAAACACTCGCACTCGTTTTTGATCTATTACATCAAATGTCTTACCTGCCTAACCATGGTCTTGATTAACCTGTTTGCTGCCTGCAAATCTTCAGCATGTTTACTCTTTAAAAGCCTTGTAAGCAGCTACAGAAAAAATATATATAATATAATTATATATCCATAATTATATATTTGAAAAAGTCATAAAAAATGGAAAGAAAGAGTATCAAGGAGAAGATCCCAAGACCCCCTCAAATTTTACCTTTGATTTCTCGTCATCAGTAAAGATTGTATTTTTGGATGGTCTTTGCATTTCCTGATAAAAAAAATAAAGCTAAATTTCATACATCTATAGAATGAGATACAGCATACAAAACTGTTCAATGAAACCATAGAAGTACCAAAGATTAACTGTATATCATTTAAAAATGATTCAAGTCATATAAATTTACTGAGACAGACATTTCAGAAGTTTATCCTCTTTTACTTAAAGATAGAAAAAACAAACATCCAAAACAAAGCAAATCTTCAACAGCCGATTTTAGTATTTAAAACATTGGTGTCTAGACTTTTTTTTCTTCAAAACATCAATCATAGTAACTTGGTCAACATTTTCTTTTAATTAATAGATCTTATTTTGATCTTATATTCGTCTTTCATCAAATCTTTTCTTTCTAGAATACTTGGAAATGAATATCAACCAAAATCAAGTTTGTATGGCAACGTTTTACAGTGAACAGGCTTGTGTGACTGAGAACGGCGTATTATATGGTTTCATACACATTGGCTGAGTTGTAACCTACCTTTGGATATGATGTTTGGCAAGGATCTACTGGGTCACTTGTTACTACTCCTAAACAAGGGAGTAATCAATCATTATAACACTCATTACTAATTCACAACAAAATAATGTTAATCATTATAACACTCATTACTAATTCACAACAAAATAATGTTAATCATTATAACACTCATTACTAATTCACAACAAAATAATGTTAATCATTATAACACTCATTACTAATTCACAACAAAATAATGTTAATCATTATAACAGTCATTACTAATTCACAACAAAATAATGTTAATCATTATAACAGTCATTACTAATTCACAACAAAATAATGTTAATCATTATAACACTCATTACTAATTCACAACAAAATAATGTTAATCATTATAACACTCATTACTAATTCACAACAAAATAATGTTAATCATTATAACACTCATTACTAATTCACAACAAAATAATGTTAATCATTATAACACTCAATATCAATTCACAACAAAATAATGTTAATCATTATCACTGCCACCATCAATATCGTTATCAGTGGCCCCTTTCACACTAGAAGGACAATTTATCCATTAATTTGTTCATCAAATGTCAATTCAAAATGAACATGCAATTGGACTTAGCCATCGGGTATTCATGTTCACAAGGCAAACAAAAACTTTTGGATGAAAGGAGTCTTAATGAACTACCAGTGCTGACCAGATTAACCAATACTCAGTTAGTGTTTCCCATGGCAATACAACCTTTTATTACCAGGAAATCAACATTCCTGCACTTAATTCATTGCTAAGCTTGCTATTTTACATATTGGATTGGCTGTCTCTTTGTTTGTCTGGTGTGGTTTGTCCATTTTCTAATTGTGAAAATGGCTAGAACAACCTGCAATGCGGATATGCAATTTTGCACTCCTCAAATTATCTGCAAAATTTTACCAAATTTGATGATTTTCTAGATTTTTTCCCCTTAAATTATAAAAATCAGTACTTATTTCAAAATTTGCGTCAGTTTCATAAATTTATGAAATCAGTAAGATCTCACGGTAGTTTCATAAATTTATGAAATCGGTAGGGTCTTGCGGCAGTTTTATAAATTTATGAAATCGGTAAGGTCTTGTGTAGTTTCATAAATTTGATGATTTTCTAGATTTTTTTTTTAATTTTGATTTGGGTTTTTTGAAATCCTGGTCTAATTAGCAGAATTAGGAAAATGCCAATAATAGTGATTTTTGGTATTAAAATTTAGGAATCTATCATAAATGACAGTTTTTTTCAAAGTGCAAATCCACATTGCAGGTTGTTTAGTCAATCCATTCATTATTATCATCACCACCACCTTCAACATCACCATATTATATTAATCAAATAAATGTGATCATTATCATTGATGACAATTAATACTTGCCTTGTGTTTTTAGCATCTTGTATGCATCTAGTATCTTAGTTTCTTTGGGTAAACCAATTGTCCAGCTGTGTATTAGTTCTATAATTCTCTTCTTTACAGCAGCAGATGTCCAACCACCATCATACTAAAAATAAAACACACATTATTCAATATGTCAACACAGTTGAGCAAAACAATTTTAAATTATAATGATCAATTAGTTTTTGCTATATAATTACAGTCTGAGATTCTGGTAAAGAGCAAGGGTTCAATTTTGCACTTTAGACCTAAACTTGCACCCAACATATCTCACTTTTAATGTGTTTTCAAAACTATTTCAGATTTTCCGCACTACAGTAAACACCCACATGAAAGAACAGTCAAGTGATTTTGGGGTTCAGGCTGATGCATTTCTAATATATCGGGTATTTAGTGACAAATCAGGCTGAAAATGTTTTTAAGAAGTTCTTAAAATTGTTTCTGGAAATGAGGTACAGTGATCAAGATTACTGAGAGACCTGTTTAATTAATATGGGTCGTACTTGATGCTACACAGTTCAGTATGGCCCCCTCAGGAATAGACTCTACCTTTTCCTTGTTTGTTGTCCCATTTCAGACCATGTGATGCTAGTACCCTTGGGAATTGTTTCTTTCACATGTAAATGATATAACACGTTCATCATAAAAGAACAATTCTCAAGGGAATGACACATGGTCTGAAATGGAACATTTGCATACAGAGGTAAAGAGGTCTATTAAGCTAAAAACTCTAAAGAAAATTAGGCTATTCTCAACAAAATTAAGTCAAATCATTTCCGGCCCTTATAGGTAATCAAAATAATGCATTTTTAATATTTCTTATCAACTAAAATTAACTTTGAAATGTTTGTTTCTTGGAAGATTTTTTTCTTATTTGGCTTTAACAGCAAGGTTAAATTAGGTCCACTGGCTACCCCTCTGATTGTTTAAACGTCTAATAAATAATATTAATTACATTTGATGAATATTCAGTGCACATGCATATTATGTACCTTAGTTGATAGCATCTTGATCAGCTCATTAAGGAACTTGAATTTACCAATTTCTTGATGAAATCTTACACCACAGTTCTTGACACATGCTTCAAGCAACTAGATAGGGAATATTAGATACAATTAAATGACATTATACACTACACAACCTCACCCTCGATAGCATGTAATATATTCTTTACAATTTGACTGCAGCTCCAGGTAATTTTAGGAATATACACATTATCAAACAATTGAAGCTAATTGAAACACTTCAAAATTTCACAGGCTATAGTCAGATTTTAAAGAATATATTACATGCTATGGAGAATGGGGTTGTGGACATGAACAGTGAAACCGTCAATTGCATAATCATTATGAGGTTCCGAATTAAACAACATAGAAGCAAAAACTGCAAGGATAGAATATCGGGGTAAACATTAAATATTAGTCAAATTATATCAGGGGTGGATTTAAGAGGGTGACACCCCCCAGCTTTGGAATTACCCCTATTTTATTTAAGACATTTAAGGACCGGACACCCTCTAACACCTTAAGAGCCCTTCATTTGCAATTTGGACACCCCTGACAAATTTCTGGATCTGTTCCTCTAACATTGAGTATTTACATTATTTGTGTCCTTGCTTTTCTCCTACATTCTTTTTTTGACTTCGCCCACAAGAATTTATCAGTGAAATTGCTGGGAATAATGGAAAATGAGTAGCATCTACTGCTACATGGTAGATGCTTTGAGCAACATTTGATTGTTTTAAAAATGGATTAATAAATGCATATAAATTGTTAAAAACAGTAAAAGGAATTGTAAATCATGGAATAGAATGAAAATGAAATAAATATCAATGACCAACTTGAGAATGCTTTAATCACATCCAAATATACAATTAAATTCAAATCATTGTTTGCATTAAGCACTTAATGACTGGTCCCGAGGGAAACAGTTAGTTTTGTTTCCCAAGAATCTCAATGTTTGAAACATTGAGATTCGAGGGAAACAAAACTAACTGATTTCCCGAGGGATCAGCCATTAAGTGTTTTATTATATACCCTATTCAAACGAAGAAACATTTTCTCTCCATTTTGAATTTTTTTTATTTACATGGCTTTATTCCCCTCTCACGAGGGGAATAGATCGATTTATTTCCCTCCACGTGGCGTGCTCTCAACCAATAAGAAAATGAGTTTGAATAGGATATATAATAATGGTTATTAATCTTCCATTAAGTCTCCCCACTTGTCAATAAAAAAATGTAACAAACAATGGAAAAAAATACATTTGAAATTCAACAATTTTTTAACAAGTTGTCATTTACAGAAATATAAAAGTATTTTGACTACATCAAAACCGAAATAGGTTGATTAAATTTAGACTACTCACGCAATAACTGTAAGAGAAAATAATAAATATATTAAACAATAAAAAATGTCAGTTTCAGCAATTGATAAGTTATTTTATCCACAAAATTATTCTCAATGAAATTACTTACTTTATAAAATAATTAGTTATGCTACAATTTTTCTTTTAAAATTTATATTTACGCACAATTCGAGCCTGGGACTTGATGATGTTAAATTATTTAAATGTATTTTGTCTCGAGATCCAATCCCACCGTAGTCGATCACCGGAATGTTTTGATTTTACTATCACTACATCAAATCAACTTACTTCTAAAGCACATAGAGACTCCCTCTCGTTTACGCTCCGTATTTTCTCTGTAAGATGCCTCAGTGCTATTGCTGGCCTTTTGAACAAAGAAACACTTTATAAGTAACTTGAAAATTCATTTTTTCTAACAGGAAGGAATTGTGCTTACTAACCCGTCAGTCTCGTTATTCACACGGTCCCAAACAGCAACAAAATGGTCCGAAGATTCATGAGTTTTGGACTGGTCCGTAGCGCGGTCTATGTAATTTAATATAAAATTGTTAAATTCTGGTTAAGATGAGAACAGAGTGAATTATATACAATCTAAAGTAGATACTGTACCTATTATAAGTTCCAATGTATCGTCCATTTTGGATTTCATAATGAGTTGCGCCGCGGTGTTTAATTTCAGCGGTGACAGCCACCACAGGAACCCCGAACCCCTTACAAATCTTTTCGCTTTTTAGTTTTCAAAAATTTAAAATTTTAATTTGAAAATAGTATTTTTCGGATACATATCATGAAAAATTAATTAAAAAAAAAGGGAAATTGTTGTTCACAAGAACTTTTTCAACATGAAATATGTTTCTAATTTTGTTGGGCTCCCTGTGTTGTAGCGATATTTTTAAAATGGCGTCCGAAGTAGCAGGTTTTCGCACACTGCGAGTGAAATTCGACCAAAATTGTTCTTCAAATCATGTATTATATTTTAAAAAGCACAACCTACGGGAAGAAGAATCAACAAGGCCTCCTGATAGGACGTTGTTTGTTGTCAATGTCCCTCCATATTGCGACAAAGTACGGTAGAGTTTGGACTTTCCAGAACTTTAATATCTCACACGTGTTGTGTGTTTTCGTTGTGATTGTTATCATTGTCTAAATCTCTCTACTGGATTTCTTTTTTAGGGTGCTTTAAAAAGGTTATTTGGTACTTGTGGAGCTGTCCAAAGTGTGTATTTAATGAAACAGCCCGGGAAAGTCCAGAATGCCAAGAAATCTAGTCTGATCAATACAAACAAAGATATCACAGTAAGAATATAATAAAAATAATAAATATTTCCAATCAACCTCGAGTAATAGTCAATAATTTTAGTTATCATATGACCCATATTTTACCTTGGGCCCTAAAAAAACTTGGAAAAAAGTCATGTGATGATAAGAAATACAAATTTACACATTTGATCAACATGAAAATGTGCATGCTACACTGTACATGTGCACTCATAAAGCATGCTCCTCAACCAATCAGAATGTGCGATTTCTAATAGTTATTTTATTAATTTATTTGTTTTATCAGAATGTTTTTAATTGCTTTATTAACCTGGTCATGTGATAAAATGCTTTTTAAAATAAATGAGTTATGTCATGCTGGACAGGAAAATATTTGGCTCTTGCAATCATTTGTATTAACTTTGCTGCACTCGCTCTGTACATCATAAACCCAAGCCAAATATTTTCTGATCAGTCCCTCCCACCCAGTCAGTAAGCAGACCAATCTGCCCACAAGTTGATGTATGTTGAAATTGGATACCTTAGGGAAAACCCTTGTGGCATGAGAGAGAACAACACATCAAACATTTTGCTACAAAATATCTAACGTAGAGATAGTGAGTGTGAGTGAGTCTTCATGATTAGTAGCCTGGCACATGATACGTGTCCAGCTAGAAGATTGAGACGTTAAAAAAAGTGATTTTAACTCACTCTGTACCTAACGTTAATAAAAGGCTAAAGTAAGATGTATTTTACTTTGTCAGCTGAGGCAATGTAGTGTACACCTGCACTATATGATATGGCAAGGAGGATGGTGGTGGTGGAGGTGGTGGCAATGATCTATTATGTTTATAATAAGAGTGAATGGTCTGAAACCATGCAGATGTAAGAGATGTTTCTGTTTGGGATCTTCTGGGTTTGTGTAGTCTTGAGAGATTGTTGGTGTCCGACTTTCCATCATTATATAGCTATATTTAGTGATAATGTTTATTTTATATCATGTACTGCGCATTAGATCATATACATATGTATTTTGGGCATTATGAGTATTATCAGCATACTACAGGGCCCACAGTAATTGGTGTAAGCTGTTGTGGAGTCAAAACGCTAATGAAATAATAAAATAAAAAATACTAATAGTAATGTTATATTATTATTATTATAATCTCTGAGATTCTTATTTTTATTTTGATCTTAAAAATATTAATTTTCATTTTTTTTTTCCTTGCTGAAGTAGTCAAACTAAAGTATTCTTTTTTTTCCAGGGTTTTAAAGTTGCTTATGTTGTTTTTAAATCATCATCATCATTGGATAAAGCAATGAAGTTAGATAGTTCTCAAGTCAGGGTTATGTCTGACGATGATCACCATATACAGACTGGCATGGAAAGTAAGGACTTATGTACAAAAATATGATGACAATGCACAACACACTATATATTATTTCTTGTTAACAATATTGCAGGGTTGGTATCAAATGTGGTTAGTGTTAGTGTGTGCTAGTATAAGCAATTCACTAGTATCTCATTTTCTTGTCAGAAATCACAAAAATAATACATAATATATAAATATAATAAATATAACTAGATGTAGAGTACAAATATTATACCCGTGAAACAAGTAGTACTAAATAGTGGTAATTAAACAATAGAAAACAAAAGAATTAGCATAAAATATCACTATTTAGTACCATTTATGTTTCAGGCTTTTAATGTTTGTACTCTATAATTATATGTACTAAGTTTTAATGTAATTGTATAAGTTTGTTACTGTTTGTGTTAATAATAGACTCAAAGTTTATGCTTTAGAATTCCAAATTGTGTTGTATTCAATTTGACTGAGTATAATAATTACTAATGATAACCTAAAAGTTGTTTTCATTTTGTTTGATAGAATGGTGTCATCAATACTCATTAAGGTATCCCAATCCAGAAAGACTTCAAGCAGAAGTCGACAAGTTTATGGCAAACTATGACCAGGAACAAGAAAAGGTAATTATCATAATATAAGAAAATAAATAAATAAACAAAATATAAATAAACTAAGAAAGGTGTCTTCTTAATACTTGTTAAGTATTAAGGAGAAGGCAGCATGGTCAAGTGGGTAGAGTGTCAGTCTCACCAATGATCTGGTGATGCCCACTTCAGGACCACTAGCTGGAACTGTATTTGTTCTGATCTCAATTAGGTCAAAATCAGTCTATCGACCATGCTTGTCCTTACCAGTTGGAATTCTTATCTGAAGACCATGACGAGGTAACTGGTAACATATACATTGCCAGAAATATTGGACATTGTCAGCAGTGTTACACATAAATAAAAAAACAGTGTTTTATTATAGGAAAAATATAACTACATGGTCTACAAAGACATTTTTATATACAACTAAGATGTTAGAAAAAATTTGTGCCAAAAAATAATCACTTGACAATTAAAAGAACGACCATTTTTTTTTTTTTTTGAAAATACAGAAGGCGCATTGACAGTTCGTCTTAAAGCTGTTTTGGATTTATCAAACACTCGTTTGGTGATATCAAGTCGCACACTTTGACTTCGTAGACTATTTCAACTGCAAATGGGATGATTTTGAGCACAAGTCTGGCCAGATTTATAGAAGATTTATGGGCTATGATGGAATTTAGAGCTTCCGAAAGCAAATAGTCCGGGGGAAATATTGTCGCTTGATTCGCGATCGATTTTTTTCGTTTATTTAGTAGCTTATAATTATGGTGGTTGTTCATCGTCTAGTCGCGCAAATAGCAGATAAAACCCCTATTCGCCGTAAATCAGGGAAATTCTAATCCCCCATACATTTCCTATAATGGTCGGCGGCCATTTTGAAACGCAAAGTTGAAACACATCATTGCGCATGTGCAATAAGGCTTATATTATATTTCTGGCAATGATATGTATCTTCCCTCTAACAGTTTTGTTGCTGTTGTTGAGACTACAGTGTATATGACCCACAATCACTACCGCAACATTGCATACTTTTAGCGCACAGCATTGCCCACATGTATGTTGATGTTTGATCGGGTGAAGATTGCAGAACTGTAAAACAAACTCCACTCACAAATAACTGATGACACTCTATGTGGAAAGCCCACATTACAGTGGTTGAAGCCAAGAGGATACACTTGTTTGATTAATGATTCTTTGTTTTCTTCAAGGTAAAATCAGCGGAAGAAGAAGCAAGAGGTCAGCCAGATGACGAGGGATGGGTAACTGTTGGGAAGGGAGGAAGAAAACCTGCAGCTTCCAAGATAGAAGCTGCCGAGTTAAGGGAAAAGAAAAAGAAGAAAAAACAGGTATCAATAACAAAATATTTTGTTAGTAATATATACAATATGAGAGGTCGATCTGTATGGAATATAATATATATCAATATACATCTCAAACAGAACAGACACAAATATTGTATAGTACTTATAAAAGTCCAACATAAGTTCTTTCATACTTAACTAAAATTGTCAAGATAAAAGTAAATCTGGTCAAGAAAATTCAGGATGATTTTGTGTCTAAAATACAACCTTCATCACAGACGTGGTTCCTCAGTAAAATTCTCATTAATTATTCATAAATTTTATAAGTTTAATTAGATAATTGACAGTGAATTTCCAAAAGCAAGCCTAAGAATTAAGAAATCATTTAACAACTTACAGGAATATAGTATTACTGTGTTGTTAAGGAGGTTGAATGCACTATAGATGAAACACATTCATATAATAATGGTGTATACAGCTTTTTTTCAAAAAAGCTTGTTGAAGTGAAGGGCCAAAAGGGCATAAAAAGGCATACGCAATTAATGTCAAAGGTCAATTAATCATTTTGGTCAAGCAGTTGCTGTTCACTTGGACAATCTTTTGGTTTTTTACTTGGCTTCCTGTGGTAGCACAGTTATAAAATGTTTGTTTTTTTGTCGCCGTTGACGACAAGACAAAATGGATAATAGAACAATAGTACCCTGATGGCCTCGACACCATGATAACGCTAATATGGAACATGACAAACATGCATGACCTCATCAGACATTCCTTCCTTCTTTGACAGTGATTGACGTTGTCATTAGTTTGACCATGTCCAGGACCAATGTCACACAACGTGACCAGTCTTATTAAAACCTCAAGCTCGCGACAACAACAAATAAAGAGCTCAATTAAATCAAACTACTCCCAACAGAATTGGGTATGCTCATCGTATCTCTTAGGGGTAAAAATCAATGAGTTGGTATCTTTTTGGGTATCGAAATTGAATACATGTATATATCGAATTTTGACATATTTTGGTAGTATTTTTTAGGGTATTGAAAAAGGAAAATTCCATCTTTTCTGCACTTTTTTCAGTTTTTGTGTGGTATCTCTTAGAGGTATCCCCTCCCCTCTCCCTCACAGGTTGAGAGAGACCCTCCTAGGTTGAGTAATCATCATAGGAGGTCAAACTTATCACTTTGTTAACATGGGCGTAAGTTAGATTTATATATATATATATATATTTATTCTACAGCAGGCTGTCATCAACTTTTATCAGTTCCAACAGAGAGAAACAAGAAGAGAACGTAAGTGCATCATAGAATGTTGGTATAGGTGAGCATAGTGTTGACAAGTGTTGATATTGTGATGCTCATTTGCCAACCATTTCCACAATAGATTTCTTGATTTTCTTTGTTCTAATATTAAACAATGGTTCGCAAAACCATAACAAAATACAAGTGTCACTGTACGTCCACCTATTATGAGTGATATGAGTGCCCGACCAGCTGGGTCTTCTCCACTGTGGTTCATATTTTAACCCTATAAGAAGTAGGAAATCTGGAGAAACAAAGGCCAAAATCCCTTGTAGCATCTGAAGGAAACTAGTAACACATCAATTAAATTGTTGAATATGTGGTGTGAAGGTTGAAAATGCCAAGTTTAGTGCTTGTGTATGTTGAGTGAACTTCATGCATGAACACCATTTAGTAGTGTTGACTGTAAATACTGAAAGTAGTTGTGTAGTGTTTAGAACCACTGTTGAGGAAAAGCTACATGGGGAGAGAGTCAACAAAACAAGCTAATTTTAACTTATTTTACAAGTCAATATTTTCATTAGATGGAGTAATTTAATTTGTTTTTGCAGATATTGCTCAGCTTCGAAAAAGATTTGAAGAGGACAAGAAGAAGATTTCTGACATGAAAGCAGCTAGGAAGTTTAGACCATATTGAATATTAATTATTCGGAACTACATGTACTAGCTAGCTGACTGCAAATAAACGGAAGAAGTATTTGTAATTTGTCAATTTAACAAGAAAAAACAAATAGTGGCAAAATCATTTTTACATTTGTATGTGTAGTTACAGAATTTACAGCAAATAATTGTTATTAAATAAAAACAAGTATAATTTATTTGTTGTTTTTTTTTTTTTTGTATGTTCATTTGTTTATAATTTGTAGACAATTAAATTTATCAATTCCCTTGTAAAAATGTACGATGTGCTATGGTTTAGTGGAAGCTTCAAAATTAAAATAGTACTAGAAACAAAGGATGATGAAGTTTTTTCATTGTTTTTCAAAACAACCAGAATACCAGGAATAATAATAATGATTGCATTTTCTAAATATCCTGACAGTTTTGTTTATTTAGGCTCCCTTAACTGTCGAATGGTTAGAGGTGATCCTTTGAGGGTTGAAAATATTTCAAAATATTTACTTAGTTATTTATAAATAAACTACTTATTGATCAATTTAGTAGAGTAGACGCACTAAATCCGTGACATATAATTAGTAGTAATTAGTACTATTTCATAAAAAAATTCTTTGTTTTCTATTGTTTTATTATCACTATTTAGTACTAAAAATTAATATTTGTTTCACGGATTAAGTGCGACTTCTCTAATGTATAATTTCATTAATTTAACTTATTTATTTATTTACAATACAGTAAAAATCTGCATATAAGAACAAGTGGGTTGAGAACACCCAGCCTGAATTTTGGCGTATTAAGTACCATTTAAATAAGAACACAATCAGCCTGAAAAATTAAAAAGTGTTCTTAAAGAAAAATAAGATAAATATTTATGTGCTAGACCTGTATTGCAGTAATAGAGTTTAATTCAATTCAATTTTATTATAAATTTATATAATTACAATAACATAATAAGCAATACAACTAACTCAGGGTAGCCCAATGGTCTACAAATGAAATGAGAAGAAAAAGAGATACACAGTAATACAGTACAGAAACTGTAGAACACCTAGCCTGCGTGGCCGGCTCTTGGGGAATTGGGGACGAGGAGGGAAGCGGAGGGGGTGGAGGTGGAAGGAAAGGGAAAGGAGAGCCTAAAAGCAAACCCCACTTTTTCTAGCCTGCGTAGCTCGGCCCTAGGGAGAAAGGAGCGGAGGGGAGGGGGATTGGGGAGAGGAAGGGAAGAATGGAGGGCCTGCAGCGAAGACCCTTGATTTTCCATAATTTTGCGCACGGATTCCGTGCGCGAAATTCCCATTGGTCGAGAGCGACCAGGTGAAATCTCATTGGCTGTTGTTAGCTATATTGTGACATGTCAATACTGAACAGACCAACGGTAGCTTGAGCTGTAACGAGTAGCTCTATTAAATTACAAACGGCTATTTCAGGCAAGTGAGATCAAGAAATTCCCTTCTTCCCTTTCTCTCCCCATCCCCCTCCCCTCCGTCCCCTTTTCCCCCTCTCCCCACCCCCAGGGCCAGCTACGCAGGCTAGACTTTTTCGTGTACCCGCCTACTTCAAGACACTTCAAAACATCAAATTATTCAGCCAATCAGAGTTTACAGGAAGTGATCTGGAAGTTGTCACTTTTACGTGTCGACCGTTGAGTTTGTAAACAAGAGCCAGCGACTTCATATTATCAAATATTTTATTATTTTAATACCTATATCATTTGAAATAAAACTATGTTATACAATGCCTCAAACCCTGCAGTTTACGTTGTGTTAGAAACTATCTGAACTTATTATATCGCATTGATCTTTCACAATGCTTTTGCGGCAACCAAAACAACAGCTCAATTTTCTTCTTGATCTTTGACCTTTGAAAAAGCTTGAAATACTTATATACGACTTTCATTACCATGACTGTAATGGGAAACAAAGCCAAAACATCTTTCCTTCGAGTAAATCGTCAGCAGCTTTTTTTCTTAAAATGGATCTACTAAATCTATATAAACCTTAATTGGAACAAATTGCCAAAAAATAAAAAAATCTATCATTTCATTGTGTTGTTATTAATAAAAATACATTTTGTACGCGTCAGAGGGGTCTTGTAAAATTGGCGATATTGCGCGCGCGCTCAAACATTTCGAGCCTCCTTAAGGTAGTTCCGGACTCTTGCTACTGCGCATCCATTTCGCGCATCTCGTTTTTCACCATTTATTTGCGTTTTTTTGAAAATTTATCTAATTAATATCTTAATTTGAATCTTTATCTATATCTATAATCTTTATCTATAACCTAAGACAGTATTATGTTATTTTATGCAACTTTGGAGGTGAAATGGGATATTTTTCGAAACATGCTCAGATTTTCACTACCTGACATGGTCGCTGTTTAGTCTCAAAACAACAAATTTACGACTTTGTAAAAATGAATAAATAAAATATAATTTTGACGTCTTTAGTCCTAAAACTAATACAAAATAGGTTTTAGAGTTTCTGGAGATGACAATGACAATTTGACAAGTTTTAAGCAGATGTTTAAAGTACTAGAACCCAGTCCCGCGCGGACCGTTGCAGTGTTTTTTTTTACAAGAAAAATGGACATTCGGTCGCTTATAACTCGCCTATTAGTACGGTGACCCCCAATTTTTTTTCGCTTTTCACACTGCTCATCTTTTTGAATCTTAAAAAAAATTAATATCGTTTTCGAGAGCATTCCATAGTAATTTTGACTTTTGTAGGATCATGACCACAAAAATGACTCTGATAATACTTTGAATCGTTCATTAAATAGCCAAATCTTTGGCTTAATTTTCAAATTAAAGCTAGAAGATATGATAACAATAGTAAAAGACCTATTTTGTGAGAATCTGTCGTAATATTTGAGTAAAGATATTGCTGGTTATTCTAGTACTTTTATTTCTAACGAATTAGTGAATTTAGTGATCATATTTTGGAACCAGATTTGGCAAAAAAGTGCCTTACACCACCCATCACAGTTCTAAAACCAACACGGTGACCCCCTTTTTTATTTCAGTTTTGAGCTCTACCTATGTCATTTTTATGTGGAACTAGACGCTCTATGAGCGTGAAGTCGGGCTAGTTGAGGATTATGCAGTTTAGTCTATTAGCCCAGTAGGAGTGGTGGGACCCAGTTTTTGACAGCTAGAGATAACTGGAGCTATAACACTGATGCCCCTTGGATATACTCTGAAGATATTAATAATCTTAATTGTCTGTTCAAGACAAATTTGTAAAATGTAGATGAAAAATATTACAGAAACTACGTATTTCATGACTTTAACGCACTGGTCCCTTTGAAATACATTAAAAGAGCATTATAAAGTGAACTGTATAAATGGTACAAATACCTATGATGATGACGTAAAAATGTTGTAAAAACAAAAAAGCAGGAAACGCACTAGAAAGGACATCGCAATGCGCGCCTGCAAGATTTGAGCGTGCGTATGATTGAATCACCCGTGTGTACTGTATTCTTTAGTAATACATGGTTTCCGACCAATCAGAGCGCACGTAATATACTAAATATATGCAACCCGTTGGTACCCTCGGGATCCCTGTGTTATCCGTGGTAATGGGCTCCCTGTGGTTTAATTTTTTTCTTAATATTTATAACAATTTTGTTTTCAGAGGCTAGCATTTGATTTTGTGTAAACAATCATTATTTTGTATGTACGCTATTGTACAAATAATTTTATGTACAGCACATATCATATAAACATAGTCTCAACAGCAATAGAAACAGAGTGAAAATACTTTATTATAACTAACAACAAACAGGTTTGGAAACCTGAATACAATGTACATCAACATGTTATCCATCTTCATCAGTGCATCTTTTATGATGATTAACTAAAATGCAAAGTCTGCACAACATTAATATTTTAATAATTAAACAATGAGAACAATCAAAGGCCCCCTATGGCCAACTCGTGGATCACTGTTAGAACATTTTGAAAGCGCTTAGTTTTTAGACCACTTTTAATGTTGACTTTGCAGGATATAATTTAAAAAATCTCAGAACATTATGAACATAATGAATGTTAGCATATTGAAAAGACAAGGCATTGATTTCAAACAAATAAAATTTTATTTATAACAGATTTGAAATTTATGTATAAATCTTAATAGACCGATCCAAGGTTATTGCCGCCATCTTGTAGGGGGTGCAGAACTACTGGGGCGAGCAGTAAATGTATGTAACTTTGAACTTATATAACTCCACTGGAAATTGCCGAATGTTCAATATAAACATTTCATATCAAAGATACTATGCATGGCTATACCTGAGATCAAACTAAGGTTGTTAAATTATGTGAAACGTATGTAAACGGCGATTTCAAATCTCCCTATATTTACTGTGTAATTCTATATCGCTGAAACACAGTGTTTGTATGTAAATCTAAAATATTGATTACAGAGCCTGTAGCTCGTTTCCTAGCGCTATTTTTTGGATATGTTATTAACAAATGCAAAACCTTTGATATACAATTTTAACTTTGAAAATCCAATGAATTGGAAGAAAAATATGTACTTTCAAAGTAGTCCAAAATCACATACATTTACTGCTCGCCCCAGTAATTCTGCACCCCCTACAAGATGGCGGCAATAACCTTGGATCGGTCTATTGTAAGGCCACAAGTTCCTAACCTCTAAGGAGATCTTTGGAGATATTAGGCGATTTTAGCAAAAAGCTCTTAAATTCTTAGGCGATGTTAGGCGATTTAAGGCGTTCTGGGTGATGTTTATATGAACCGGAGAAGGCCGATTGCAAATTACATGTAGATTAAGGTTACAGTCTAGTTTCAGACCTATAATCTGGCCAAATTTTTTTTATTTCAGGAACTTTTTAGTCGATAAATAAACCTTCGAATAAAATCAAAATCTTTTGAAAATGTATTTTCCTTAGCGAGATATTTAACGAAACGTATTTTATGGCCAAATAAATATAACGACGAAAGTGTCATAATCCGTCCTATTAAATCGCAGTGTTGCGTGATTCATTCCTGCGGAGCTTTTTTCGGCAAGTTATTACAATTAGCATACACAACGTGCAAGACTGTTTACAGTTCGGATATATGTTGAAACTTTTACTTTAAAACCCGCTTTAATATCGCTTACATGTCAAAGAGAGAGAGGAAAAACCCTCGGAGTTGGTTGGTTCGGTGACCTTTTGTGATCCCGATGACAGATAGAGACTCAATGTTTACACAACTTCAAAGCCTTATAACTTTGTTCGAGTTTAATGCGTATAACACAACTTTGAGCGAATTGATCTAAAAATGTTTTCAACCAAATAGCCTGAAAAATGCCATGTAGCATTATCAACTCAACAAAATTCAAAACGTGTGAGCGTTTGCAATCTCGAACCCAGAGCGTGCGTTACTCTTGGCCAGCAGTGCCGAGCAACGTATAACTCTGGGGAAACGGAATTCTTCTGCTCCAATTTTGGAGTTCCGGTTTTAACATGAAATGCGCATGCTTAGTTAATATTATAATGATCTGTTGGTTTGGGCATCCTGTGTTACTTAGTACGTTATATGACATTCAAAATATTGTTGACCTAGTAGTATTTTAAATATTTTCTAAGCCAAAATATAAACATTTTCCTCACTAATAAAACATTTAAAGTTTAGAAAGGTTTTTTAGCGGCCATCAGGATTTATATAATGATATAAAAACGAGTCTAAATCTCCTTCAATTTAGATCGCTTTAACTGTCGATTTATTTATAGTTTTCCAACGGTTATTAGTTTGCTTTCGTGGTACGATTGACCTTTATTAAATAACTGGATGCCAGAAGGTCTGAGGATTGTCAAGGTTTAGAATAGTTTAAAGGAGTATTTTGTGTGTATTCTAATTTGCTTCGCGACTCGATAATCATCGCTTCGCGGCGATACAATTTCTCGTCCATAAATGACGATATTATTCTATCTAGTATTAAAAACCGTTGACGTCGTATTAATCGTAAAATTTACATTTTGAATGTACATTTGTTGACATGATGGACCAATCAGAGCTTTTACTTGGTCTGTTTCCGGTCTGACTATTGTATTTTCAAGGGCCAATCACAATAAGCAGAGAATTCCGGTACCCCAGAGTTATACGTTGCTCGGCACTGCTGGCCAAGAGTAACGCAGGCTCTGGGTTCGAGATTGGAGCGTTTGTTGAATAACAGCTTAGTTTCAGATTTATGACCAAAAGTTTCGAATATCACAAAAATAATTGAATCTCCGGCTTCAACTCTAATTTATATCTAAACTAAGTGAAATATTGACAAAGCATCACACGTTTTGGAAGGCACGTATGTGCTAATTGACATTATGCAGAAAAGTCGACAATACAATGAGAACTTTTTTAGATCAATTCGCTCAAACAAAGACTGTCATTTTGAGTTTAAAGCATCACAACTCTTTATACATGAATATTTCGGTAAAACAAATTACACAGGCGTATTCTATGGTTATTTAGCTTTAAGATGATGTGTAAATCTTTGAAATAATATTTAATTTGACGAGCTAATGATTTTTTTACTGAGACACCCCGCGAAGGTGGACTGTAACCTTAACTATTAAAAAGATGAATTATGTTTTGAAAATATTGATATTTATCAAAAAAAGTATAATTCTATAATAGTTACTTGTTTCTTTGCTTTGGTGGCAGTTTGTATTGGAAAAATCCAGCTTTCATGGGCTCCTGTCTTTGTTGATCAATCTGCTTTCTGAGAATTGGAGGATCGAGTTGGCTCGAGTATCAAAAACGGTCTGATATTGACATTGTTTTAGAAAACCTCTTTCCGTAAAAACGTTAGAAAATAACAGCAATTGTAGCATTGTAGCAATTGTATAATGTCTTGAGCAAACAATATACCCAAAGCCAACGCTGATTTGGAAGTGTAAATCGATGTAGAAGTACGAGAAACCCGAATACATTCGTGTTCAAATCCAAGATGGCGATTTTCTTGGGCTTCCTGTGGTACATGGGCTTCCTGTTGTGCAATACCTCGTGCTTTGAACGAGTCAGCCGTTTTTAAGCCGCGTCTGGGTGCACGTTTTAAAATTCAACGTAAACAAATTCATAAAAAAATATTTACAATGCAGTATGTTTGTTTTTGTTATGTTTACGTGTCTTTTTTTGAGTTGTTAGACTCCTCAATCATTCTGAGCATGCGCGAAGGATCGAATATCTGATTTAGTGACCTCTCGCATATAAATAATTTCGCTTAAAAACTTAAAATTAGAAAAGATACACCATTTTTTACGTTATTAATAATAAGTATACACTCGTTGTTGGTGATAACTTTTATTTGCGATTACATAGTGAAGTGTCCCACATGGGAAGTTAGAGCGATTATTTGGGGTATAAATTTTAAACTTACACATATACTACATAGTGAGAATAGCTTTGTGAGGTAGGTGGTTAGAACATGACCCCTATGGTGGGGTAAGTTACAACTGGGGTGGGGTAGGTCGTGACGTATCTACACAGGGAGCCCACGTAAGATATGACGTCATATGATAGCGATGTTCTTGGGCTTCCTGTGGTATTTGCGCATGCTCATGACGTAAGGTGGTCAAAACGCGACATGATCATTCTCGTACCCAGGCTAACTCGGTCGTTCATCTCTCCCGTCATTACCTCTGGTAACAACGGATTTGAGACCCTCTCAGGCCGATGCTGATTGGCCAGTAAAATCGCGCATGCGCGAGTTTCGACGTACATTGACCCTAGGGTTCTCGTTCGTGATTGGTGGAATTTCTACGATGCTCGGAGCTTTTTGAAATGTGTTTTCTGCGCATAAAGTAAAGAACACAAAGCTGACTCATTTTGTAACGGGCTCAGGAAGAATTCAAAATGGCGGGTAAACGGAGTAGATATGAAAGCATCCAAAAAACGTTAGGAAATTGTGTTCTAACTCCACCTTGAACTGCTAAAACTTATTTTATGCATATTTAGGACTATGAGGAATGTATGAAGGTATGTTTTGGTTTTCGTGAAGCGCATTTTGAGACGATTACAGGCATTGTTTGTTATCGATAAATTCAGTACCAGAATTGAATTGCTGCATTAAAGCTTTCTTCTCGAATTCTGTACTTCTTTCCTGCTGTTGAGGCAAGTAAAACTTTACTGACGTTGAAATTTTAATGAAGTGTATCTGATCTGTTGTTTGAAGCAAGGAATCTCAACATATGATAGAAACTAAGGTTTATAACTTATTGTAAATCATTCCCACATTTATATCATGAATATATGATGGTAAAACATTCATATAGCCTTATCAGTAATAAAAATGATTTCAATGCATTCTGTAGTGGATATTATGAACTTTCACACTGTAATTTTGACTCTATTATAAAGCTATTATATTTGCCTTGGCTTTTCAAAATAATCTAATTATTATTAAATGTGAGGTGTTTATAATTTCACAGGCTATAATGTACATGATGAACAAGGGATCAATTAGTATTTTTGTATTGGTGTGTTAGATTTTGAAATGAATAATTTAGCCAATTTACTGATATTAAATTACAATTCCAAATGCTATTATTGCAACCAGTGAACTGTCACTTCATATTTATAGTAGATACAGTACTTATTTATATATTTTGTCATTGATATATTGATTTGTATTATTCTTGATATAAAACATAACTATGCAGAAACACTATTTGTAGATATGCCAACATGTTGTGATAATAATAACAATGGCAATCAGATAACTACACTTACAATAGTTGAAGTGGTCCTATTTCAGTTGTATATCAAGTAAATTTTATTCTGGTTAGATATCAAAAATCACTTCTGAAATTCATTTGTCATCTCACTTTTCTCATATTGACCTGTTTTAGATGATTTAAGTCTATTTTAGGGACATAAAAACTGTTCAAAATATCATTTCTGCATCATAAAAATCATATTTTATTGAAATATTTATGATAATTATTGCAATGCAGACCAATTGTCAATAACTTAAATTTTGTTTTCGATTTTGTTTTATTTATTTATTTGTCACAATAGAGTACAAACATTAAAAGCGTGAAAAATAAATAGTACTAAATAGTGATATTTTATGCTAATTCTATTGTTTTCTATTGTTTAATTAGCACTATTTAGTACTAATTAGTAGTACTTGTTTCATGGGTATAATGTTTGTACACTATATAAATGTAGTTGAAATAAAATGAAACGAGAAGTTAATGATAAAATTTCTAAAACTAATTTTGTGACAGGTAGAAGCTCTGTAGCTTTCTAGACTTTCGTCCCTATTGATAAACTTCCCCTATAAATTAAAAAAATATATATATTAAGAAGTCTAAGTTTATGGCCTATAAAATAGGGTTGATTGTGATAGTAGTATAAAAGAGATTTGCAATCTTCTTTATATTCCTTTCATATATAATACTATGTGTTTGTGTGAATACTCGACTGTAACCTGTTGTCAGCTAGTAGTACCTAGTTATGTCCTTTTAATTAAAATTGGATTAAAATTGTTATTTTTGCAAAACAATGATATAATCTAAATATTTATTGTTATTTCAAGCAATTGAACAATCTCATTATCTGCCATCTAATCAGTTTTGCCTATCCAAGTACCAGCATAGTTATGTATGTATGTATGCTATTTAATTATTATCATTTAGGGACTAGATAAAAATAACATCTGTAATTCTAGTTATCCTATTAAAATAAAGTGCTTTATTGTTATTATGATTATAATTAAATGTCAAGTTTGTAATTCTCAGACTTAGACCTTGATCAGTAGGTAAAAAGAAGAGGGAAAACACCTGTGGTAGTGTTATTGTTTTTTTGAAATGCTCATTCCTTATTGGTTTGGTACTACTAAAATTATACAAACTCAAATATTCAGTTCAGATTAAAACCCAACAGTGTAACTGTACTGTAAAAACAAGATGTCATGGAACATGATGTAATATTTTACCCTTATTGATATCATCACTAGAGTGCAATAATTTATTCAATACAGCAAATATATCAACAGAACTGCTAATTAGAAAGATGCTGTGGGTTTGTGATAATAGTTTAGTTAAATACACATGAAATGAGGAATGGAAATGAGACGTCGAATAGACTTTTACTGCGTTCCTTTCATCCTATTATTTTATTTGAATACTGCAGAGCTCCATTTCATGTATATTCTGATGTGATATGCTTACCTAAAAAGATATTTTGACTGTGAAATATAAAGTCAAGTGCATATAGTATGTCTGTGAGATATTTGAATATTTTATGGAGCTTCCGGCAGTATCTATTAGTATTTAGTAATTTGTATTTCATGAATATACTGTTTGCACTCTATTGAGTATAGAACAAAAAGTATATAAACTTATATATAAAGATTTGTACCAAAAAAGGAAACTACTGGTATACACATTTACAATGATATTACAACTGAAATAAGACCACTTCAACTATTGTAAGTGTAGTTATCTGATTGCCATTGTTATTATTATCACAACATGTTGGCATATCTACAAATAGTGTTTCTGCATAGTTATGTTTTATATCAAGAATAATACAAATCAATATATCAATGACAAAATATATAAATAAGTACTGTATCTACTATAAATATGAAGTGACAGTTCACTGGTTGCAATAATAGCATTTGGAATTGTAATTTAATATCAGTAAATTGGCTAAATTATTCATTTCAAAATCTAACACACCAATACAAAAATACTAATTGACCCCTTGTTCATCATGTACATTATAGCCTGTGAAATTATAAACACCTCACATTTAATAATAATTAGATTATTTTGAAAAGCCAAGGCAAATATAATAGCTTTATAATAGAGTCAAAATTACAGTGTGAAAGTTCATAATATCCACTACAGAATGCATTGAAATCATTTTTATTACTGATAAGGCTATATGAATGTTTTACCATCATATATTCATGATATAAATGTGGGAATGATTTACAATAAGTTATAAACCTTAGTTTCTATCATATGTTGAGATTCCTTGCTTCAAACAACAGATCAGATACACTTCATTAAAATTTCAACGTCAGTAAAGTTTTACTTGCCTCAACAGCAGGAAAGAAGTACAGAATTCGAGAAGAAAGCTTTAATGCAGCAATTCAATTCTGGTACTGAATTTATCGATAACAAACAATGCCTGTAATCGTCTCAAAATGCGCTTCACGAAAACCAAAACATACCTTCATACATTCCTCATAGTCCTAAATATGCATAAAATAAGTTTTAGCAGTTCAAGGTGGAGTTAGAACACAATTTCCTAACGTTTTTTGGATGCTTTCATATCTACTCCGTTTACCCGCCATTTTGAATTCTTCCTGAGCCCGTTACAAAATGAGTCAGCTTTGTGTTCTTTACTTTATGCGCAGAAAACACATTTCAAAAAGCTCCGAGCATCGTAGAAATTCCACCAATCACGAACGAGAACCCTAGGGTCAATGTACGTCGAAACTCGCGCATGCGCGATTTTACTGGCCAATCAGCATCGGCCTGAGAGGGTCTCAAATCCGTTGTTACCAGAGGTAATGACGGGAGAGATGAACGACCGAGTTAGCCTGGGTACGAGAATGCATGATATGGTACCACAGGCGGTAAGCGCTTGTTTCCATAGCCCAGACTGCCCATGATCCGAAATAGACTGGAAACGAACTAGCAATCATCTTACGTGTTTACGTAAACGAATGTTACGTATCAGCGATCGTCTTACCACAGGCAGCACAACTATTGCTTTTGAGGATCTTTTTTAATGACAATTAAGTTATTTTTAACCGCGCGCCGAGCGCAATATTGGAATAAAATCATTGAGCGCGCGGGTGGGGTTCCTGTGGTGTATTTTGTTTGAAAGCTCGCGGATGGGATTCCTGTGGCTTTTTGCAAGCAATTTTTTCTTCAAAGTCGCGCGGTGTTGAAGAGAGAGGTATATCAAGATACTACTTTCTTCGATTTTTTTTGTCGTACGTGCGATTCCGCGCGACCGAAAAATTGCTTGCAAAAAGCCACAGGAATCCCATCCGCGAGCTTTCAAACAAATACACCACAGGAACCCCACCTGCGCGCTCAATATTTATTTCGCTCGGCGCGCGGTTAAAAATAACTTTATTGTCATTAAAAAAAATCCTCAAAGACAATAGTTGGGCTGCCTGTGGTCTTACGTGTAAATACTAAACGGATTCAACGGAGTTAATGGAAGAACTTTCAACCTTTGTAATTTTGGATTTGTTTATTTTTTTTTAATCTCTTAAAGAAAAATCCTTATACTTGTGTGATTCCAAAGTCTAAACAGAAACAGAAGGAGAAACTGCGAAAAATATAGGGCAGTTTGAGCTATGGAAACGAGCCCCTTCGAGCTGACAAAATGTTCGTTTCCATAGCTCAAACTGACCTTTTATTTTTAATGAAACCTTGGCAATATTGAAGCTAATAAAGGTAAGGAAAAACATTGTAATGCAAGTTTGTGTTACGATAACTTAAATAACGAAAAATTATATAATCGATCGCTTCTGTTTTGATCCATTGACCCATGGTCATAAAAATCACCTAATATTTGCATTATTAAGCTTACATATAATTATGTTAAATATTATACTAAATGTATTATACATTAATTGAACTAGGTGTATACACTTTATCTAGTTAGCCAGCAGCTTTGCTGTATAAAGTGGTCCAATGTTTGTACTTATACTCAACATTAATATTGACACAATTAGTCAGTTTAAAAACAGCAAATCTGCCTGCATGTTTCAATATATGTCAAATATTACTATCAAAAATACTACTACAAGCATGTATATGAGTACATAAGTTTAATCACAAGACAGGTCTGTTCTGAGTAGAACATAACAACTGTAACAGAAGCACATGACCTCACTTCACATGTAATGTTAGATGTTGTAACACTGACGGGGTGTATGTTGTCTGTCTATACACCCTAAATGGTTTTTTTGCATGTTGGCTTTTGGCACAAGATGAGCTTATCATCTCTTCGGCCGGTCTTGTTTTCCACCCTGCTTAATTGCCATATTCCTCCTAACCAACTCAATGCTACGTATACTTGGGTAGCCAGTTATTAGTCACGTAAACAACCATGTATATGTACAGTTATGACTATATAATGTTTTCATGCAGTAGCAAAATCACCAATAGATCGACCTTGACCTGACTCAAGGTAGTGGGTGTAAATCTACATTTCTCTTTCTTTTTTTTATTTCTTTTTTTTACTTTTTTTATTTCTCTTTCCTTCTTTCTTTTTTTGTCATTTTTTTTTACTCTTTTACATTCTCCTTTTTTTTAACTCTTCACAATAATACCTTTTGATCTGCATCTTTTATGTGGAGCGTTTATCACAGGGAACATTGTAAGGTATCCTTTTTTTATGCAGGAGAGAAGGTGTGGTCGGAGCTGTGGTATATCATATGTTGTTAATGTTGGATCGTGTCCATATGAAAGACTTGTGGCATATGCTATAGAAAAAGGACCACAGTCCACACGGTTTGTTTGTTGCTGCACAGGTTGGATGGATACCTTCAGTGATGTACAATTTGTAATACTTGCCAATTGCTTTACCACAAATGAGTTGACAGTCCCTTTATTGAGACTGTCAAACAAGTTGACAACATTTGTGTCGCACCCAATGTTGGAAACACAAATCCAATGGGTGGCTCCTGTATGAAGGATTTGGATGAATTCTCCAGAACAAACTGAAAACATTCCAGCTTGTCCCAGGACAGTATCTTGCAGGCCTTGAATGCCTGGATTCTGCTTATGTAAAAGATTTTGGACAATATACATTGTTTCGTCTGTTAGCATATGATTGCCAGCAATCAATTTATTTTCATGATCAGATATTGTTATTTTTTTAACAGGTTTGAGTGATTGATTATCTGGATTTATTTCTTGACAGCTAGATGAAGGTGATTGGTTTTCTGGATTTACTGGTTTTTCTTTAGGGCTAGATGGAGGTGATTGGCTATCTGGAATTATCAGTATTTCTGGAGGGCTAGAAGAAGGTGATTGGTTATCTGGATATACTGGCAATTCTTTAGGGCTAGACATAGGTGATTGGTTATCTGGATATACTGGTATTTCTTTAGGGCTAGATGAAGGTGATTGGTTATCTGGAATTATCAGTATTTCTGGAGGGCTAGATGAAGTTGATTGGTTATCTGGATATACTGGCAATTCTTTAGGGCTAGATGGAGGTGATTGGTTATCTAGATATACTGGCATTACTTTAGGGCTAGATGAAGGTGATTGGTTATCTGGAATTATCAGTATTTCTGGAGGGCTAGATGAAGTTGATTGGTTTTCTGGATATACTGGTATTTCTTTAGGGCTAGATGGAGGTGATTGATTATCTGGATATACTGGTATTTCTTTAGGGCTAGAAGAAGGTGATTGGTTTTCTGGATTTACTGGTATTTCTTGTGATGATACATTATCATTTTCAAAGGCTGTTTGGGCTGTCTGCATATTTGCTATAAGAGTTTCTATAGGGGTTGACACTCCAAGGCACTTTTTCATCACTCCTGCCACCTCCCCAACTCTTCCATTGTACTTGTTTTTTTTTGCCTTGTGAAGAGGGAGTGCTTTGCACTTGGTATTGTTTTGTGTAATAACTGGTTTGACTGGTTTGACTGGTTTCTCTCTTTTTTTTTAGTGTTACTAATTTCAAGCTGAATATGCCATCTTCTTCTGGTACGTACTGTAAGATGTATTTGTAAGTTACTAACAGTTGGTCTTTAACAGTTGTAAGGCCTGTAATGTCTTCCACAAGAAAAGTTAGATTCTGAATTTTTTTTAGAACCTCTCTGCATTTTGCTGCTTCACTTCTTGGCTGGGGATTTCTAGTAGGGAGGGGTAAAGGAGGATTTGGATTATTATTCTCTGAATTGCTTTCTGTATCAGTGTGAGGATCAATGGCTGCTGTAGGTGATGAGGGTGCATGTTCGTGTATTTCCTCTGATTGTTTCTGTGAAGAAACATTCTGTAGTAGATGTTCATCAAGATTCAGTAATGTGGATTCACGGTAGTTAATTGACAGCTTGTCATAGTTATAGCCTGGAAAGTGTTGGAAGATAGACAAAAAGTGCTTACATGGAAGGTAGTTTTGCTTCCAGTCAGCACATTCACATTTTGGCATTGTGGCAGAATCCCCAAATGTTACATTATATGTGCCATTGTCTGATTGGCTTTTGACTTGAAAGCTGCCTTCTTTAGTTTTGGTGATGCTATTCAAGGAAATGGTATTAGCACTATACCATCTCTCCATACAATGTCCCACCAGATGTCTTGGTTTATTGATTAGGAAACCAGGGATGTCTTTGTGATAGCATCGATACATGGAGCTGCTTTTCACATTCTTTTCCACATATCTAGTATAGAATAGATGAATATTGTTGTCATTTGGGTATTTTGGTTGGTTGCATTGTTTTAGGTACAAATGCAATTCTTCATAATTATATTAAACAGAAAAGCAATATTACATGTAGCTTTCAGTTATGGATCTGGAGCATTAAACGATAAAAGGTTTATGGAGCAAGCGAAGAAATGATAAAGAAATGAATAGAAATGATGAAAAGTTGAACATTAATTCTCACTGACAATTTTTTTCTTATATAGTTACCTATTATAGTTCTCTGGAAGAAATTCTTCAATTAGAATGGTCAGCATTCCACTTAGGCTAGTGTGTTTGTGTTTCTGCAGATAACTGTATTTAACAATTATAAGGATTTTTCTTTAAGAGATTAAAAAAAAATAAACAAATCCAAAATTACAAAGGTTGAAAGTTCTTCCATTAACTCCGTTGAATCCGTTTAGTATTTACACGTAAGACGATCGCTGATACGTAACATTCGTTTACGTAAACACGTAAGATGATTGCTAGTTCGTTTCCAGTCTATTTCGGATCATGGGCAGACCACCACAGGCGAAGGCGGCTCCCCACCATCCCAATTCGTTCTGGGCTTCCTGTGGTGGGAACGGCTAAAAGCCGTTGGTAAATTTGTTCAAAGTTGGTCATATTTAACTTCGATATTCATGTTCTTTTTTTTCTTTTAGATTTTACTTTACTGTTCCAAAATAAAGTTTAATGCTTCTTGTTTACGAATTTGTGGTTTATTTTGCCCTGCGATGCATTTTAAAGCGATTTAAAGCGAGTTGTTCGGCAGCGAACACACGCTCAATGAAGTTTTTTTTACTTCATTAGGGAGCGTGTGTTCGCTGCCGAACAACTCGCTTTAAATCGCTTTAAAATGCATCGCAGGGCAAAATAAACCACAAATTCGTAAACAAGAAGCATTAAACTTTATTTTGGAACAGTAAAGTAAAATCTAAAAGAAAAAAAAGAACATGAATATCGAAGTTAAATATGACCAACTTTGAACAAATTTACCAACGGCTTTTAGCCGTTCCCCGGGGGGGGGGGTACTCCCATATATTTACTATACGGGGATGATCCGCTGAACAGGGTATGGTTTTTCGAGCTTTCTGTCATAAACAGGGTATGGGTTTTTGAGTTTTCTGTCATGAACAGGGTATATTTTTACCCCATTTCCCAATTTCCTTATTTTTTTTGTCATATTCAGGTATATTAATTAGGTAATACGATAAGCAGCGCGGTCTTTCGTCTTTCGTGAAATTCAGCACGTTTTCGCGGCATAAACAGGGTCCTAAACTGTCATAAACAGGGTCCCATTTTTATCCCTTGTCATAAACAGGGTATACGAATTTGTTTTTTTTCTGTCATAGACAGGGTCACCGTTTTAGGATCCCAGCGGAACACCCCTACCCAAATCCTAGCGGAGTACCCCCCCCCCCCCCCCCCCCCCCGGGAGCCGTTCCCACCACAAGAAGCCCAGAACGAATTAGCCACTTTCCTATCGAGTTTGGGGCCTGGGACGAGTGAAGTACGCAAAGGCGTCTGGGATCGTTAATCGGTACGCCTTCGTCAGTTAATTATAGTAAATGTGGCTGACAAACGATGTTTTCGCTAAGTGACTGAGAAGATATTCCAGGTGCAAAGCTTATGAAACCGATTGACCAATGTACTTGTTCTGTTTTACGACGGTTATTCTAAGAATATATATAGCTGTGTATTTTACGTTTATTGAGAAAAAATCAAGCAATAAAGACGATCAAGTAATGTCGTTTCGATACACCGCCGTAATCTATAATGAAAACCTCATAGTTGTTTAGCACATTATCACAAAACTTCATAATTTTCCAATAAATAAATGCCTTAAATGTAGTTATTCCATGCAAGAATGAGATTATAGTTGTGTTTTAAAAGTTTATTGAGAAAAAAATCAAGCAATAAAAACGATAATTTAATACAAGTACAGTCGTTTCGATACACCGATTAGTTTAATATATGTGACAAATTAACCGAGTAAATGTCTAATAACCACCCCGGGGGGGTACTCCCATATATTTACTATACGGGGATGATCCGCTGAACAGGGTATGGTTTTTCGAGCTTTCTGTCATAAACAGGGTATGGGTTTTTGAGTTTTCTGTCATGAACAGGTTATATTTTTACCCCATTTCCCAATTTCCTTAGTTTTTTTTTTGTCATATTCGGGTATATTAATTAGGTAATACGATAAGCAGCGCGGTCTTTCGTCTTTCGTGAAATTCAGTACGTTTTCGCGGCATAAACGGGTCCTAAACTGTCATAAACAGGGTCCCATTTTTATCCCTTGTCATAAACAGGGTATACGAATTTGTTTTTTTTCTGTCATAAACAGGGTCACCGTTTTAGGATCCCAGCGGAACACCCCTACCCAAATCCTAGCGGAGTACCCCCCCCCCCCCCCCGGGATAACCACGCATAATAAACCAGTTTTTAGTATAAAAGTAAACATTTTGCGCTTAAATGTAGTTCTTCTAAGAATACAGTTGTGTATTTTAGGCTTATTGAGAAAAAAATCAAGCAATAAAGACGATAATTACGAGTAGAAGCGTTTTACAGCGCAACGCGTAAAAGTATGGTCACTGATAATGTATTCGCATACTTCTGTCTCGCCATCGATCCAATCAGCGTTGTAGGATTGTGTTATCTTGTCGCTGATTGGATCGATTGCGAGACAGAAGTATGCGAATACATTATCAGTGGCCATACTTTTACGCGTTGCGCTGTAAACAAATGACAACTTACAATCACCGCCGTAATTTATAATGAAAACTTCGTAGTTTTTTACCATATGATCACAAAACTTCGTAATTTTCCGGATCCAGTAAATCATCATAACATGTCTTTATAACTTGGTATTTTACGTTGCTTACTTCAACATAGATATGTATCGAATCGACCTTGAAAGGAGTATCGAAACGACCGGACACCGCGTCTGAACAGATACGAGTCATTCGCGAGTCAGCCTTTAAGGAATCATTCCTCAACAAAATATCGTATTTTTTTCGCAGTTCTGTATCTTTAGGGATGCAGTAAAACTTAAAGCCAAGAGATTTGTTTCGATGGCTATTAGAACAACTTGGAACGCAGCAGTTATAGTTTGGCATGATTGTTTAGTGAGGTAGTTTACAGTAATCAAACACGAAGGCGTACCGAGTAACGATCCCAGACGCCTTTGCGTACTTCACTCGTCCCAGGCCCCAAACTCGATAGGAAAGTGGCTAATTGGGATGGTGGGGAGCCTGTGATGATACATAGATACATACATACATACATAGATAGATACATAGATTGACGAAACGGTAGAACTAAAGTCGGGCCGACTATGGCTAGCCCGACTAAAAAGTTTAAAAAAATTATATCGAAGGAATCCATGACTCCCGAACTACCTTAAATAAGAACAAAATCAGCCTGAATTGAACTACAAAAATGGCTGTTCTTATATGCGGGTTTTTACTGTATTGGTGTTTAGTGGGAAGTTGTTGGTTTTCACACAGGCTCTTATTTTTTTAAGTTAAAAATGTGTGATTCATCTATTCATTCATATATCCCGTTCACTTATCCATTTTTTATTTATCACTTATCCATTTTTTATTTATTTATTACTAACCTCCCCTGCACCGTCCCTTTAGTCTTCGCACCCTCCCCTCCCCAGTCACTTGATCTTTAAGCAACACTCGCGTACGTGTGAGCGTGCATGTGTGTACCGACCAGACATGAAGCATGAGGCGATGTGGCTCTCTGTCGTCTGCGGTTTTTGCAGTTTTTCTCTACTTTACAGCTTTCCTTGTTCAAGTATGCGGCATCCAAGTATTTACAAAAGGTAATAAGTACATTTTGGTAACTTTTTTGTCTCATTTCTTGGCCTAATGCCAAGCAAACGACTAAAAGGTGACACACGGACCATGGCCATGTTGATTTTGATTTATGCTACATTTTGAATTTGTAGATGAATCAACCATAACTCTTACACTACATGAATTGTTTTTCAATGAATTGTTTCTTTATTATTTTAAGTATTATCACTATTTCGCTGTGTTTTAACATCTTAATTTTCACCCAATAACTTTGATTTTTACTTCAGTTCATGATCCGTTTTGACTCACTGAACTTTTTGATTTTAATGTTTTTGTATGTTATAAACATTGTTTCTTTTTATAGCTTCTTCTCTTTGTTTTTATGAAAATTGTAGTATTAAGAGTTGATAAACTTGAGTCAAGCTTTATACAATCAGTACAGGCACATTTTCATTTTCCTTGTGCCTTCCTTCAACTCACGAACGACATTTAAGATGTATTTATCCACAGAGACTCTGTACCTTCATATTTAACATGGTTTAAAACTGTTGTTTTCATATATTTTCAATATGGGTAGCACTTTATACTATTAAAAAGACGAAAAAAATGTCGTATCCTTGGAGCTCATTCACTGGCTGAAAAATGGAGGTTTTAATTACCATTTATATTAAAGTATCAGTTTTTAATGGTCTATTTTCTTATCTAACACATCTGTTAAAATTAGTGCAAGAAATAAACAAACTGTAATAGAGAACCTATTATTCTCACTTACACCAAGAAACAAAACTAACAAAGGCATATATAGTCCATTTACACAGCAATTTGCTATATTTGAGCTAGTTTTGCTTTTGTTACGCAGATGAGTGAAAAACATTTATTTTTGTGTACAATAAGTACTTTCAGTTTGCTCAGCATTTTGTATTATATAGTATTTACAGAAGCTGGCTTTGGTTAAGTCTCTTTTTTGTAATGCAAATGGCTAAAAACACATTTGATTTTATATATGAAAATTATATCAAAAATACTTAATAGATATGTACACTTTTTTATCTGTTACAGTTTGATCATTGACATTGCTGTTCATTAGAAAAAAGTCTGTTTTAGAAACTCTAAAATGTTATAACACTTTTATCTTATCACTTTTAATACAAATTACATGGTTTTATGTTGTTCCTTAGAAACAAGTCAGTTTTAGTTGTTTTATGTAGTGAACAGAGTAAAAACTGTTCAGTCTAGTTTTAATGTGTCATAAGACGTGAACTTTACTTAGAAGCCCCAATAATGAGTAATGATTGTAAATACTAAGTGTAGTAATATATGTGTATGAGAACTCTTATGGATTGTGTATGTATACACCTAAATAAACAAACATTGTCGTGTTTAAAATGTAGATGAGAGATCGTACAAGTGGAGATTGAAGTGGGGTGGAGCAACATACAGTCGTTTGGATCTGAGCCTGAAAACCTCAAAACATGTTCTAATTGGTTGCCGAAACGTAGGAGTTTGTCAACCGGAACGTTCATGTTTGTAGCGCTTGGCTCTTTGAAATAAGCCGTTGAAGCTCCACACCCTACTCAAAGCAAGTTGAATTTGTTCACATATAATCATGAATGCGAGAGTTGACCAAGCAAACTTTCAATATAGATATGGATTTAGTGAAATACGCCTGCAAAACATTAACGTTACGGTTGACTAACTCCTACGTTTTGGCAACCAATTAGAACATGTTTCAGAGGGAATTGTTCAGTCTTAGTTGCAAACGACTGTTAGAGCTAACACTAATGGGTAGTGATGGTTGTACACTATGTAAAAGTTGTAAAAGTTAAATCTGCATACAGACAACTGAAACCACTCCTTTTTGCACAGTTTGCATCACATTTCTTACTCCAATGATTTTATTGTGTCCTTAGACTCAACAACACACCCTACATTAAACTGACATTATTGCATTATTGTATTGCTAATTATGTTTAATTAATAATTTATTTGTAAGTTTTGATATACAGTTGTAGTGTCTTTATTTTAAGTTCTAATTTTCTAGTCTATTTAGTCCAGACATAACATTTCACTAACATGGATGATGCTAGATGTAAAATAGTGTTATGTAAGCGAGGTTAGCAAGGGTCAACAATGTCTAAATGTAAGTTATGTAACATTTTAAAGAGTAATGGAATTTATTTTCCTATCATCTAGTCTAGAGAGAATATGCAACAGACCAGCTTTGAATTGTTTAATGCACAGCCTTACCCTTGACATCTTTTAGACAAGGAACAAATGATTACCTTAGACTGTACTAAATTAAAAATAAAGCATTTCATGTTATGTAACTACTGTTATTTTGGCTGAGTGGGACTGGGCACCAGTCGCTTTCAAGACTACCCTATATCATTATTTAGTTTGTTTAAGACTTAAAAGCTGAGAAAAGGTATGATTTGGCTTGGATTTGTTTTTTCTTCCATCATGGCACTTTTGAATTTTCTTGATAAAGATGTGTGTGAGTGTGATATGCAGTAGCAAGTGTCCAGAACTACCTTAAGATTTAAATATATAGATTATATATTGTTTTTGAAATATTAGGCAACAAATTAAACTTCTTTTACAAAGATTCCAAATTTTTGATAAAAAGAAACGGAAGACACAAATTAATGGTGCTCTTGGGAAATAAAGCCTGCATGTACCCAAACAAGCAGTTTATTTACACAACTGACTTAGATTATGTTGCTTTTGCTTATGCTTTGGTTTATGCTGCTGGTAAAAAAAACAAGTTTAAGACATTGATTGTTTGTTTTCTGATGCAGATTCTGAGTACAATGAATATTAATATAAAATTCACAAGAAAAAAATAATAATCATGATCAAGAGTTATCATCATACATAGTTAATTGCAGTGTCCCCTCTATTGTCCAAAAATAAACTATGGATCATATTATGTTGATACAATGTGTACTGTGATGGAGAGTGATCACAGTGATGACTCATGGTTGTAAACACATCTATTATGGGTGGCTCATCACAGTGACTGTAACCTGGTAACAGAGTTTCTTTGATATGTTGTTCTCTCTCATGCCACATGGGTTTTTCTCCTGGTTATCAAGTTTTCTTCCTTCTGCAAACACCAACATGTGACACACAACAGTGTTGTGTATGTATGCTAAAATGTTTTATGTAGGGTAGAGAGTTTGAGCTGTGTCAAATGTATAAAACATTAGCCACTGTATAGGTATAGGGAGGTTCAGCCCCAGTGGACTCCCTTATATCGTAGGGTTGGGTGCTCATCATATCTTTTAGGGGTCAAAATCAAAAGTTTGGTGTCATTTAGGGTTTCTAAAAGCTTTTCAAGCCACCAAAGTCAAAGCTGGTATCTTTTAGTATATTTTTAAAGATAATAAGATATTAGATAAAAATAATTGGTATCTCTTAGGGGTAAAAATATCGTTGCCACACCCATCTTTGTATGACTTAGGTATCTTTCAGGGGTCATTTTTTAACTTGATCAATATATCAACGTAAAATGATGAGTTAAATTAGCATCCCAAATTTATGTGAACAGAAATGTGTGCAGTGAATATCAAACAACTATATCATAATATCATGAGTCTTTTGCTGGCATACTCTGATTGGTTTGTTGCCTATCATGATCTCAAGATATTTATATATTCAATCATAACTCAGCTGGAGACAAGTGTACTTTATCTCTAACTTAGCATAACAATGCCCTAAGAACGTAAACAACTTTGTGTATTGAGTGTTTTCAACCTGGATTTCATTAGTTTGTTTCACAGATTTTAGGTAGTCTTACTAGTACATTGTATTTAGTCCCACAAATTATGTTATTTTATACTGGAATAATTTTATTGGCAACATCTCCCTTATTGTGTGACAACCAGAGCAATAAAGGTAATCTATATGATTCAACAGGAAAAACAATTGAGGAACATGTGAAGATAATTACAAAATAACAAAATTCTGATGTTTTGGGATCATTGAGAGGTGGTAGTTAAAAGTAAAAAGGAGAAAAACTCAAAGTTCTATGTTTAATAAACAAATAAAATATCATTTGAGCAATATATGTATATATACTATAAACCAATGTTAGACGAGTGCTGCTGCATGACGTTTTTTTACAACTGGATATTATATTGCTTCTCTAGGGCAGTACATGCCAATTGACTTGCCATTTTATATTTTGTACAGATAGAATTCAAAATATCATATAATACTTATAATAATATGAATAATTTTCATGATAAAAGTAAATCAATATGATAGAGAGAATTCAAGTTAAATCAGGACGAATATGAGACATACAACCTCCTCCACAGTTATGATTTCTTATGTGAATTTCTTATTAAATTGTTATGAGTTTTATAATTACATGTAGTCTTGTGCTATATATTATTAATAGTTGTTTGTTATTATTATTTGTTATTGACTTATATTTAATTATATGATGTTGTTTTATTAATCAGAGAATTGTAACTCTCCTTTGGGTCTCGGCAATGGAAAGATCCAGGACTCACAACTCACTGCTTCATCTCACTCTAATCTAAAGACAGATCACAACACCCAACACGATATGAAACCCAAATATGGACGTTTAAACAACCATTTGGCTTGGTGTACAGAAGAACCACACAGTAGCTGGCTTGTTGTTAACCTTGGCCATGTTGCTTTGGTAACTGGAATAGCAACTCAAGGTTATAGGACATTATTTAATCATTATTATGTTAAAAAATATCAAATACAACATAGTATGGATGGATCAAACTGGAGCTACATTGAAACTAATGGTTCGATAAAGGTAAATACAAATGACATGGTCATCAATGGGTTCAAGTTTATGCCAAAGAGAAGCATGGGTAGAAATCATACAGCAAAGTAGATAAATGTGTACAGTATCTACAATAAAGTGCGAAATTGTTGGGACATGGTAACATTTTTATGAACGTCTTTGTTCGAGTTTTAAAAAACATACAAAACATATCAATTTGATTTGCAAACCCCCTTCCCCCTGAGCAATGTTGATTCAACTCAACATTGATACAGCTAGAGGACAGGGGGAAACAGAAAAATGATGTTGAAATATTTTTCATGTAAAAAAAACAGATAATGTCCCAAGGTATTTTGCACATGATTATAGATACAAATGGAAACTAACCTGTAAACTAGTATAGACTGAGTCGCTGTTTGATGTAAATAATGATAGGTTATATAATGCAATTTGTAACACCGTAAACAATGCATTTTGACTTGATTTTACTGATGTCTCTTCGCCCTTCGTCAAAGTAAAAGGGTTAGAGCTCAAAATGTCAGTAAAGTTAACTCAACATTTTTTTCAGTGTTACAAATTTCATTATATTAAATATCATTTATATCAAACACAGACACAGACACAGCCTATCTAGATCAGTGTGCCTGCTGCTTACAATGAAGGCGTGCTATCTCAGGTATTTGGTTGGTTCATGTCAGCATTAAAATTATAGACTGAAGTAGCCATTTTCTTGCAAATATTTAAAATGAAGTATTGCCCATCGTTATTTCTAATAATGATTTTTAAATATTACCAAGATTGGGGAATGCCCAAACAACTAATAAACAACTAACTGCTTCAGTGATTTGTACCCAATGCTTCCTTTGGCCAGTGAAATAGATTTGTGCCCTGTCGATGATGACAAACCTTTTTTGTATTGACCTCATATATTCTGTTATGTTAGGTTGATCAATTTTCATTTATAGTACATGTACTGTAAATGTTTATATCTTAAAGTTTGTGAAATATTGATGATGATGATCATTGTACATATGTATTGGTAGTGATTTATGATGATGATAATCATGATATTGATAATGATGATCATTGTACACATGTATTGGTAGTGATTTATGATGATGGCAATCATGATATTGATAATGATGATCATTGTACATATGTATTGGTAGTGATTATGATGATGGCAATCATGATATTGATGATGATGATACTGATGATGGTGACTAATAAGGATGAAGATGACAATAGTAAGGATGCTGATGATATTGATACTGATAATGGTGCCAATGTTGATGGTTATGGCAATGATGATACCAGGCTGATAATACTAAAATATCAAACTGCATGTCATTATTTTACTAGACTTTTAATGGTAATTCTAATGGTCGAGGTACTGTCAACAATACATTTACTGCTGTTCAAGCAAGATATATCAAAGTTCTCCCTATTTCCCATAAGTACAGAACATGTATGAGGATAGAACTGTTTGGGTGTGTTAATGGTATGTACAATGTAGTTCTTTTATACACACACTTTTACATTATTTTAATAATAATAATAATTATTATTATCATTATCTATAAAGCGCAAATACAAATCTGTTCTAAGCGCTATACATACAACTAGTAATCATACAACTAGTAATCTTTGCTTCTTCCCATTGACCACTTTTTATTTATAAGTTTTATACACAATGCAATTATATGGGTCATTCCACATGAGACATTAAAATAATGAAAATTTGACAACATTAAAAAGCGTGCTTCAAAAAGAGAGTTAACTGACTAAGGTTCTCATTGTGATTTTACTGTAATATTATGTATTCTATGTGATATTTACTAAGCAAATTAGGCAATTTTCTTATATTTGACTTACTGAATTTGCCATTTGTAATGTCCGTCACGTTTCTTGTAATGTCCGTCACGTTAAATATTCCCTTTTTTTTTTTAAATATAAAAAACAACTACAAAATATAGGTCTTCAGTAAGAAAACTTAACCTATAACCAAATGCTAAAAAGCAATTGTTTGCTATAAACTTCTCACAATTCACAGGAATTTCTCTTCTAATTTACCCAACTGGAATTAGTGGTAGTTTTAGCTGTAATGTCCGCCACGGTCCTTTTGGACAAAAAACTGACAAGTCGAAAATTATTTCTGAAAACTTTTTTCATGCAAATTGTAGACAAGGTTCTAAGACAGTTGTGTGAAAAAATAAATTGTAAGATAATGCAACTGTGTATGAAACACAAGCTTATTTAGTTCTGTGAATGTAATGTCCGTCACGGTGGAATGGCCCATATATATAATAGATCAAAAACGAGTGTGAGTGTTTGATCAGCGAAAAACGAGATTTTGATCTGACTTCTCATTTGCATTATAATTCATTTGTTTTTTAATCTCATGAGGCAAAAACATACAAAATAATGTATACAGTAACTTGATCAGTGTTTTATCGAGTATCAAGTCCTATGCATGTGACTGAAATGCAAAGTTGTAATTGGTCCCTGGGATCATGTTTTAAATCGCATACAGATCTGACAAGAATATTGTATGGTACTTATGTTAGTTCAACGTTAGTTCTTTCATATTTTACTAAAATTGTCAACTTGAAGTTAAAAAGAAATCTGGCCAAGAAATGTCAAGTTGACACTTATGCAAATCAGGACCAAAACTGTATGAGATTTACAGATCTTGTCACAGATGTGATATCTTTTGTCAAACTGCCGTTAATTATTTATGAATTTTATAAATAAATTGATTGGTTCTGCTGCTACACAGGTTAAATGTACATGAACAATATTGATAATAATTATCAATGATTAGATTAGCAATTAAGGCAATTGCATTTGTAGAAGCCAGTAAAAACAATTTGATGCTGACCTTTGTAGTACCAGTGCTCTGCCAACTGATCTTGAATCTGTGCATATTATGTTCACTTGTTAGTAGGTCATCCTATTGAATTTATGCCACAGTGGTTGAATTATGAATTGATTGTGATCTTCACTGTAAAATAAGTACTGCAAAATAGATATGCACATAATATATTGTAATCTAAGTAATTATTTAATTGCAACTAATTTCAAGTTATTTACTTATTATTATTTATAGACATTTATTGCTGCGAGCCTCAGCGAGCAGCAAACTAATCCTGACCAAAGGCTCGATAGCTGAGACAATGTTTATGAACTCATTATACAACCCACTGACAACAATCACCCTGGGCTCGACATCAGGAAGCCTAAGCAAATTAATTCGCCATCTTGGATTTGAAGCCAAATTTATTTGGATTTCTCGTACTTCTACATCGATTTACTCTTCCAAATCAGTGTTGGCTTTGGGTATATGGTTTGCTCAAGACAATATACAATTTCTAGCTGTTATTTTCTAACGTTTTTACGGAAAGAGTTTTTCTAAAACATGTCAATATCAGACCGTTTTTATACTCAAGTACTCGATCCTCGAATTCCCAGAAAGCAGATTAATCAGCCAAGTAGATAAGAACAACGACATGAAAGCTGGACTATTCCAATACAAACTGCCATCAAAGCAAAGAAACAAGTAACTAATATAATTATACGTTTTTTGATAACTATCAATATTTTCAAAACATAATTCATCTTTTTAATAGTTAATCTACATGTACAATAGGCCTTCTCTGTTTCATAAGATCGCCCAGAACGCCTTAAATCGCCTAACTACTAACATCGACTAAGAATTTAAGAGCTTTTTGCTAAAATCGCCTTCGATCCAGACAACTGCATGTAGGAAGCCAGGCTGATCAACCTAAATAATAAACCATTTCAATAACACTAAAAATTTGCAATATTTTGCAATTATATCAGTACTAAATATTATAACACAAAACGAAGCAAATAGACCTCACTCTAAAACATCCAGTTTAAATGACTCGCAGCATCTCACTTTCTATTAGAAACAGCTAGTATAATATGTATGTAGTGCTGACCCAGCCTGTAATTCAGCGACTGATGTAAGAGGCCTGAATAAACACATCTATCTATCTATCATCTATCTAACTTAATGATAAATAAAATAATCATAATTTTCATTGCAGATACATTGATTGTGAACAATGCTGCTATTCAAACTTCAACCACCAAACACCCACGTTTGCAAAGTACTACTATGAAATCATCAACTATCAAGATCACATCACTTAACAACTCAGAAGAACCCACTGTGAAGTCTACTGAATCTACCCATCATTCAACTACCCTTAGAATAGTAACCCATGCAAAGCCTGAACATGAAGCAGTTATTGGCAATCTGAAGTCTCCAAAGCTAAACATGTTAATATTAGGAATTAGTATCTCTGCTGGGATAACTGCATTGGTTATTTGTATACTGATTGTATTAATGATATTGAAAAAACGAAGGTATGTTTCACCATCTAGTAGTCAACACTTTATTTATTTATCTATTTTAATTATCTTTTACAATATTCATAAATATTCATAAATATTCATAAATAATTATTTCAAAGACAGCCCAGGTAATCTGGAAGGAAGTAAGGACTTTCTTTACCAGTGCCAAATCCAACAGTTGTTCTCAAGACTACATACGCAAATGAAACAAATTCACCAACATCACTTCCACTTGCAAACCATTCAAACTTCAGTCACCAACTCCATTAGGTTTTCCCCACTACAATTTACAACTGGATCTTCAATACCACAACTTATCAACATTACAGCTAGGTTCAAATATTCACTTTAATGCACTTACTGTATGTGTGAAGTTGCCACAGGTATTACAATCCAACTGCTCTTTTCAAAGGCAAGCAGATTTGCAATGCAAAAATGCTGACCTTCTTAAGCAAAAATGTAGAACACAATAATCTTTGTTGATGAAAATCTTAATCTATTCTAAATCTATTTTTACTTCCATGTAATCAGAAGAAGAATGAATCAGTTTGAGCATTGTGATGTAACCCCTGCTTCAGAATGTTTATGCCTGTAAGTATCCCTCTTCTTTTAATACAAATTATTTCCTACTTTACAAACTATACATCTATCTAGGTATTTTCTACCGGAAATATATTTTTGGGGTATTTTGTTTATAAATTATTTTGTATAAATGTTTCTCTTTTAATAGATAACAAATTAGAATTTGTTGACATGGATAACAGGAACAAGCAATCCAAGTGACTATGTTAGAATAGATTAAAATAAACGACACTGCACAATGTGGGTGCTTATTCTGCAACCAGTGACTGAAAGGGAGTTTGTGTGATCTGTGATTTGAATGTTGAAGTAAGGCAGATTTTACTATCTAATGTGAATTTTGAAATGCTTGTGACACAAAATGTCTTGAATACTTGACAATTATCTGTGCCTTGTAGATAAATTGCATCAGCAAAGTTTTTGAAAGTGTCTAGTAAATGATTTTATTTAGAATAAATTTACAATAATGTCATATATATGAAAACGTGAGTGCTTTGCCTACTTTTTGTGAAATAATACCAATTGTTCAAATATTCACATAAGAGAATTATAATAAAGGAAAGCAATAAAGCATTTCTGGTACTGTATCAAAATGACCCCATTGTTCAATGGCCTAACCAACCATTGTTATTAGAAAAATGAAAATTGTGAAAATGGTTGGCAAATAAGCATCACAATACCAACACTTGTAAACGCTACGCTAACCTATTGACAGTGACCATACGAATGTTCTTTATCCTTTGTTTTCAGTGATGACCAGATGCCTTGTCTTGAAAACTATGATAATAACAGCATGACTTCAGCTTGAAAGACATCAATATATCCAAGAGATATTACTATGGTATGACACATGTGATGTCCTAAGTGGTTAACTGGATTCATGTATCTGTAAGTTGCTGTGTATGGCCGTTTCAAGAATCATTGTCACGGGCAAAGCTACAGTTAACACTACGATGACTGCAAATAATGTCAGTTATATGAAAATAATTGCTTGATTTATTCGGGGTTTTCTCTGTATAACTCCTCCCCAATTCATTACTGCCTTTTTTTGCCATGGAGCATGGGACTTTAGAAAGAGTACTCAAACCACTGCTCCACAACTTTTAAAAACATATTAACAAACCGACGATATTGAGGCTCAAATCACTATTATATATTGTCTACCCCATCCCTAAATCTAACTGTAAAATGATCACACTAATACCAAGAGGTATTTTCGCTGACAGAACTACAATTTTTATTTTTTGATAACTTTACTATAGTGTTTTTTGTTACAATGAAAGTATTTTTCATTTCAAATTTTTACCTTGATCACTATTTAGTATTGTATATAGTGAGAAAGAACTATTTATTACAAGTTTTTTCAAGATGTATTTGTTTCATCTTCTACCACAGACTGTAACAACTTGTTATGGTCATATAACACAAACATGTACAACCAATAATAAAGAGAGAAGAAATACTGACATCCTTTGCAGGCTTCAGAGTGTGAACTGTAGCTTTGATTGCTAGTTCTAGGTTTATTAACTAATTAAAGTCCAAACTCAAATGTTGGATCTCAAATGTGTCAAATCTAATGGAACTGAGAAAAACCTCTTGTTTTTAGTGAGATGCGATGTTTGAACTAGGCCTAAAATAGATATCATGATTGCAAATAAGCATGATAAGCAATATTTACTGCCTCAGTGTAGGCATATATTTATAGAACTAAGACAAAAGTATTAGACTATACATCTTTATTTTGTGTAGAAATATTGTAAATAGAGTGCTTGCAATAAAACCAGCTAAGAAAACTAAAAAAATTGAATGATAGAAAACAAATCCCAAGTTTATGTGGAACTCTTGCCATAGATGATACTGACATCTAAAAAGTTTTGTTGCTATATGGGGCACTACAAGTGAAAAACAAAACGGTAAAATTCAACAATTCTATTGTTTTGTCGATTGGGACTGGGCACTATTCACTTTCAAGCTCCTTTTATCATTCTGTACTTTTTTTCAAAGCTTTTTTTGTCAATGGCACTCGTGATATTTTCTTGAACAAGATGTGCGCGAACATTATGCACAGTAGCAAGGGTCCCTAACTACCTTAAAATTATTATTAGTAAATTTATTGCAAGCACTCTGTGGATTCAAGTTGCACTATTTGGTAATATAATTACAATGTGCAGGATTTCAGAGAAAATATGTACATTTTAGGTTAATATAATCTTTTTTTTATTATATTAATAATGCAAGACTTAATTATTAACATATTAGTGTTCCAGTGAGGACATATATTGTAATTATTTGTGGTTAATATAGTATTAACAATTCTCAAATTATTTTTTATAAATTAAGTGTATAGGATTTCAGAGTAAATATGTACATTATGTTTGTCAGATATAGTACTGCCTCGGTGAAGGTGTATATATTTTTTAATTTATTTATATTTTGTTAAAAATATTGAGTATCTTTAACACCAATTGTATTATAGTTTGTACAGGATTTCAGTGAAAATATGTACGTTCTGTTTAGGTGTCTGTGTGTCTCTCAAGTTTTCTTGATGTCTTTCTACTGTTTGTTCTCTGTTTGTTTGTCAATATGTCTCTTGTCTTCCTCTCTGTCTATTTTTCTGCCGTCTTGTCTCTTTGTCTGTCTGTCCGTCTGTTGTTGCCTGTCGTGTATGTCTGTCAATAATACTGTTCCAGCGAGAGCATACATTTAAATATATAATGAATAATAATTTTTATAACCGATAGTATTTCACAGTGATTCAAAAAAACATTTGTTGGAATCAATAGTTTTGCTAAAGTATGTAGTTTCTATATCGGTTTAAATGTAGATATTACTGTTCCAGTGGGAACATATATTTATAAACAATGAGGTTTTAAAACAATCTTTAAGGGCATGCAACATATTTACTTCCCCCTGGGGAAATATTCTTTCATATTTACTAAGATAAGTAATATTTAGACAAGTTTGTATTTAGTAAGATAACTATTTGATATGATAACCATTTGATCAGTAAATGTTTTGAAATACATAATCTAATCAAAATTGTATGTGAGAAGCACACGGCATTTTTGTGCAGTAATAGAGCTAAAGCAAACGGCAACGTGATGTTTTATTATTCTCACATTCAATTTTTTAGTGTAACTAAACAACGATCTAGTTAATACTGTTCTAGTTTCTTATATGTAATCTGTCTGGCGCAGGATTCCAGAGAGAATTTGTGCTGGCCATAGTTCTCGTTAAATTTAAAATAAAACAATCAAATTGAACACTCTTGGCATTATCCTTTGATTGATCTTTATGGGTTTTTTCCACACCTGAATAAAGGCTCGGGCAAACGGCTACAACATTTGCTTGAACTTCCGTTCGATTTTGTTGACAATGGCAATGCTGAAGCCCTATCAAAATTGTGGAACACGGTTGAAAGGGGGATCGCAAACGGTTTCAACATAACCATTTAACAATATCGAACAGAGGTTGAAATAATGTTCAAACCGTTTGACTCCCCCTGCGTCTGACATCAATAATCAGATCAATAATCACGAAAGGGGGATTAGCTCGGAACCAAAATCGATACCCGGATTCTCCACTTTGTAAAATATCACACTTTTGCAGCGCATAGAACAACTTTTTACTCACTTGAATTGAAGTTTTCTTCAAATCTGATTTCTTATAAGCATGTCAAAACTAAAATAAACATGAAGATTGGGATTTCAAAAGAAACCCAGCACCTCTTTTAAAAGGTGAAATGATCAAGTCAAAAAGAGTGACAAAATTCTTTGAACGCATTGCATCTCGAGTGAATGGTTTAAAAACAGCAAGCAACAGATCAATAATCACGAAAGGGGGATTAGCTCAGATGGTAGAGCGCTCGCTTTGCATGCGAGAAGTACCGGGATCGATACCCGGATTCTCCATTCCACTTTTTGTATTTTGGGACAACGCCCATGGAGTTAGCAATTCTAGAACCACATAAATAATATTCAATTTGAGCTAGGAACTGCATGGATTGTTCAGTTAATAATATGCATGATGTAAGCCAGACATCACTGATGATTTTGTTAAAAGTGATAGTCTGGCATAGAGATAAAAGTTGTCATTTTTAGAAAACTATCAAAATAGCAGAGCAAGGTTTCGATCCTTGGACCTCTGGGTTATGGGCCCAGCACGCTTCCACTGCGCCACTCTGCTTGTTATGATCAATTTCTCAATATTCTTGATCCAAAAACAATGCGCATACATTTATCTCTGTACAACAATAGGTATAGCAGCGCACCGTTTGGACATGCTTGGACCTCTGTGTGTTAGATGAAGCACCAAAAGTATCAGAAATACCGTACGCAATCTTGAAAACAATGTCATTACCATATATGGTATTGTAGGTGAGAAGTAACAAAATACTTTGATTAGCGCGCGAGATTTTTTTTTTTTACAGGTTGAGATTGCAACAGAACAATAGGCATATCTTTGATACGAATGAGTCAATCGGAACTAAACGCTTGTCCAACAAATAAAACAAGCGAAGGGGGATTAGCTCAAATGGTAGAGCGCTCGCTTAGCATGCGAGAGGTACCGGGATCGATACCCGGATTCTCCACTTTGTAAAATATCACACTTTTGCAGCGCATAGAACAACTTTTTACTCACTTGAATTGAAGTTTTCTTCAAATCTGATTTGTTATAACCATGTCAAAACTAAATTAATCAACCTGAAGATTGGGATTTCAAAAGAAACCCAGCACCTCTTTTATAAGGTGAAATGATCAAGTCAAAAAGAGTGACAAAATTCTTTGAATGCATTGCATCTCGAGTGAATGGTTTAAAAACAGCAAGCCACAGAACAATAATCACGAAAGGGGGATTAGCTCAGATGGTAGAGCGCTCGCTTTGCATGCGAGAAGTACCGGGATCGATACCCGGATTCTCCATTCCACTTTTTGTATTTTGGGACAACGCCCATGGAGTTAGCAATTCTAGAACCACATAAATAATATTCAATTTGAGCTAGGAACTGCATGGATTGTTCAGTTAATAATATGCATGATGTAAGCCAGACATCACTGATGATTTTGTTAAAAGTGATAGTCTGGCATAGAGATAAAAGTTGTCATTTTTAGAAAACTATCAAAATAGCAGAGCAAGGTTTCGATCCTTGGACCTCTGGGTTATGGGCCCAGCACGCTTCCACTGCGCCACTCTGCTTGTTATGATCAATTTCTCAATATTCTTGATCCAAAAACAATGCGCATACATTTATCTCTGTACAACAATAGGTATAGCAGCGCACCGTTTGGACATGCTTGGACCTCTGTGTGTTAGATGAAGCACCAAAAGTATCAGAAATACCGTACGCAATCTTGAAAACAATGTCATTACCATATATGGTATTGTAGGTGAGAAGTAACAAAATACTTTGATTAGCGCGCGAGATTTTTTTTTTTTACAGGTTGAGATTGCAACAGAACAATAGGCATATCTTTGATACGAATGAGTCAATCGGAACTAAACGCTTGTCCAACAAATAAAACAAGCGAAGGGGGATTAGCTCAAATGGTAGAGCGCTCGCTTAGCATGCGAGAGGTACCGGGATCGATACCCGGATTCTCCACTTTGTAAAATATCACACTTTTGCAGCGCATAGAACAACTTTTTACTCACTTGAATTGAAGTTTTCTTCAAATCTGATTTCTTATAACCATGTCAAAACTAAATTAATCAACCTGAAGATTGGGATTTCAAAAGAAACCCAGCACCTCTTTTATAAGGTGAAATGATCAAGTCAAAAAGAGTGACAAAATTCTTTGAATGCATTGCATCTCGAGTGAATGGTTTAAAAACAGCAAGCCACAGAACAATAATCACGAAAGGGGGATTAGCTCAGATGGTAGAGCGCTCGCTTTGCATGCGAGAAGTACCGGGATCGATACCCGGATTCTCCATTCCACTTTTTGTATTTTGGGACAACGCCCATGGAGTTAGCAATTCTGGAAACCATAGTTTATAGAGGGGACTGGTTATGAAACCTTTTGTTGTACTTCTTTGTTTGCATTTCGAAGTTGAACCGGTCTCGACCATGCACAACTTTTTCTTTATGGTCAATCAAAATTGCAAAATGAGTCAACATAAACTTTTTCTATGAGATTATTGTAAGGAATATTGTCATATTTGTTCTAAATCTTTGAGTATTTTGAAGCAACAGCCAAAATAATGATTTTCGGTCTGTTCACTCAGACGTATCCAATATGGCTAAAACAATTGCGAAACGAAAGGTTGTGCAGGGTCACGCTTGAAAACAAGTGTACAAAAACATACAACAAAAGGCTTCATAACCAGTCCCCTCTATAAAATATGTAGAAACACATAAATAATATTCAATTTAAGCTAGGAACTGCATGGATTGTTCAGTTAATAATATGCATGATGTAAGCCAGACATCACTGATGATTTTGTTAAAAGTGATAGTCTGGCATAGAGATAAAAGTTGTCTTTTTTTAGAAAACTATCAAAATAGCAGAGCAAGGTTTCGATCCTTGGACCTCTGGGTTATGGGCCCAGCACGCTTCCACTGCGCCACTCTGCTTGTTATGATCAATTTCTCAATATTCTTGATCCAAAAACAATGCGCATACATTTATCTCTGTACAACAATAGGTATAGCAGCGCACCGTTTGGACATGCTTGGACCTCTGTGTGTTAGATGAAGCACCAAAAGTATCAGAAATACCGTACGCAATCTTGAAAACAATGTCATTACCATGTATGGTATTGTAGGTGAGAAGTAACAAAATACTTTGATTAGCGCGCGAGATTTTTTTTTTTTTACAGGTTGAGATTGCAACAGAACAATAGGCATATCTTTGATACGAATGAGTCAATCGGAACTAAACGCTTGTCCAACAAATAAAACAAGCGAAGGGGGATTAGCTCAAATGGTAGAGCGCTCGCTTAGCATGCGAGAGGTACCGGGATCGATACCCGGATTCTCCACTTTGTAAAATATCACACTTTTGCAGCGCATAGAACAACTTTTTACTCACTTGAATTGAAGTTTTCTTCAAATCTGATTTGTTATAACCATGTCAAAACTAAATTAATCAACCTGAAGATTGGGATTTCAAAAGAAACCCAGCACCTCTTTTATAAGGTGAAATGATCAAGTCAAAAAGAGTGACAAAATTCTTTGAATGCATTGCATCTCGAGTGAATGGTTTAAAAACAGCAAGCCACAGAACAATAATCACGAAAGGGGGATTAGCTCAGATGGTAGAGCGCTCGCTTTGCATGCGAGAAGTACCGGGATCGATACCCGGATTCTCCATTCCACTTTTTGTATTTTGGGACAACGCCCATGGAGTTAGCAATTCTGGAAACCATAGTTTATAGAGGGGACTGGTTATGAAACCTTTTGTTGTACTTCTTTGTTTGCATTTCGAAGTTGAACCGGTCTCGACCATGCACAACTTTTTCTTTATGGTCAATCAAAATTGCAAAATGAGTCAACATAAACTTTTTCTATGAGATTATTGTAAGGAATATTGTCATATTTGTTCTAAATCTTTGAGTATTTTGAAGCAACAGCCAAAATAATGATTTTCGGTCTGTTCACTCAGACGTATCCAATATGGCTAAAACAATTGCGAAACGAAAGGTTGTGCAGGGTCACGCTTGAAAACAAGTGTACAAAAACATACAACAAAAGGCTTCATAACCAGTCCCCTCTATAAAATATGTAGAAACACATAAATAATATTCAATTTAAGCTAGGAACTGCATGGATTGTTCAGTTAATAATATGCATGATGTAAGCCAGACATCACTGATGATTTTGTTAAAAGTGATAGTCTGGCATAGAGATAAAAGTTGTCTTTTTTTAGAAAACTATCAAAATAGCAGAGCAAGGTTTCGATCCTTGGACCTCTGGGTTATGGGCCCAGCACGCTTCCACTGCGCCACTCTGCTTGTTATGATCAATTTCTCAATATTCTTGATCCAAAAACAATGCGCATACATTTATCTCTGTACAACAATAGGTATAGCAGCGCACCGTTTGGACATGCTTGGACCTCTGTGTGTTAGATGAAGCACCAAAAGTATCAGAAATACCGTACGCAATCTTGAAAACAATGTCATTACCATGTATGGTATTGTAGGTGAGAAGTAACAAAATACTTTGATTAGCGCGCGAGATTTTTTTTTTTTACAGGTTGAGATTGCAACAGAACAATAGGCATATCTTTGATACGAATGAGTCAATCGGAACTAAACGCTTGTCCAACAAATAAAACAAGCGAAGGGGGATTAGCTCAAATGGTAGAGCGCTCGCTTAGCATGCGAGAGGTACCGGGATCGATACCCGGATTCTCCACTTTGTAAAATATCACACTTTTGCAGCGCATAGAACAACTTTTTACTCACTTGAATTGAAGTTTTCTTCAAATCTGATTTCTTATAACCATGTCAAAACTAAATTAATCAACCTGAAGATTGGGATTTCAAAAGAAACCCAGCACCTCTTTTATAAGGTGAAATGATCAAGTCAAAAAGAGTGACAAAATTCTTTGAATGCATTGCATCTCGAGTGAATGGTTTAAAAACAGCAAGCCACAGAACAATAATCACGAAAGGGGGATTAGCTCAGATGGTAGAGCGCTCGCTTTGCATGCGAGAAGTACCGGGATCGATACCCGGATTCTCCATTCCACTTTTTGTATTTTGGGACAACGCCCATGGAGTTAGCAATTCTGGAAACCATAGTTTATAGAGGGGACTGGTTATGAAACCTTTTGTTGTACTTCTTTGTTTGCATTTCGAAGTTGAACCGGTCTCGACCATGCACAACTTTTTCTTTATGGTCAATCAAAATTGCAAAATGAGTCAACATAAACTTTTTCTATGAGATTATTGTAAGGAATATTGTCATATTTGTTCTAAATATTTGAGTATTTTGAAGCAACAGCCAAAATAATGATTTTCGGTCTGTTCACTCAGACGTATCCAATATGGCTAAAACAATTGCGAAACGAAAGGTTGTGCAGGGTCACGCTTGAAAACAAGTGTACAAAAACATACAACAAAAGGCTTCATAACCAGTCCCCTCTATAAAATATGTAGAAACACATAAATAATATTCAATTTAAGCTAGGAACTGCATGGATTGTTCAGTTAATAATATGCATGATGTAAGCCAGACATCACTGATGATTTTGTTAAAAGTGATAGTCTGGCATAGAGATAAAAGTTGTCTTTTTTTAGAAAACTATCAAAATAGCAGAGCAAGGTTTCGATCCTTGGACCTCTGGGTTATGGGCCCAGCACGCTTCCACTGCGCCACTCTGCTTGTTATGATCAATTTCTCAATATTCTTGATCCAAAAACAATGCGCATACATTTATCTCTGTACAACAATAGGTATAGCAGCGCACCGTTTGGAGATGCTTGGACCTCTGTGTGTTAGATGAAGCACCAAAAGTATCAGAAATACCGTACGCAATCTTGAAAACAATGTCATTACCATGTATGGTATTGTAGGTGAGAAGTAACAAAATACTTTGATTAGCGCGCGAGATTTTATTTTTTTTACAGGTTGAGATTGCAACAGAACAATAGGCATATCTTTGATACGAATGAGTCAATCGGAACTAAACGCTTGTCCAACAAATAAAACAAGCGAAGGGGGATTAGCTCAAATGGTAGAGCGCTCGCTTAGCATGCGAGAGGTACCGGGATCGATACCCGGATTCTCCACTTTGTAAAATATCACACTTTTGCAGCGCATAGAACAACTTTTTACTCACTTGAATTGAAGTTTTCTTCAAATCTGATTTGTTATAACCATGTCAAAACTAAATTAATCAACCTGAAGATTGGGATTTCAAAAGAAACCCAGCACCTCTTTTATAAGGTGAAATGATCAAGTCAAAAAGAGTGACAAAATTCTTTGAATGCATTGCATCTCGAGTGAATGGTTTAAAAACAGCAAGCCACAGAACAATAATCACGAAAGGGGGATTAGCTCAGATGGTAGAGCGCTCGCTTTGCATGCGAGAAGTACCGGGATCGATACCCGGATTCTCCATTCCACTTTTTGTATTTTGGGACAACGCCCATGGAGTCAGCAATTCTGGAAACCATAGTTTATAGAGGGGACTGGTTATGAAACCTTTTGTTGTACTTCTTTGTTTGCATTTCGAAGTTGAACCGGTCTCGACCATGCACAACTTTTTCTTTATGGTCAATCAAAATTGCAAAATGAGTCAACATAAACTTTTTCTATGAGATTATTGTAAGGAATATTGTCATATTTGTTCTAAATCTTTGAGTATTTTGAAGCAACAGCCAAAATAATGATTTTCGGTCTGTTCACTCAGACGTATCCAATATGGCTAAAACAATTGCGAAACGAAAGGTTGTGCAGGGTCACGCTTGAAAACAAGTGTACAAAAACATACAACAAAAGGCTTCATAACCAGTCCCCTCTATAAAATATGTAGAAACACATAAATAATATTCAATTTAAGCTAGGAACTGCATGGATTGTTCAGTTAATAATATGCATGATGTAAGCCAGACATCACTGATGATTTTGTTAAAAGTGATAGTCTGGCATAGAGATAAAAGTTGTCTTTTTTTAGAAAACTATCAAAATAGCAGAGCAAGGTTTCGATCCTTGGACCTCTGGGTTATGGGCCCAGCACGCTTCCACTGCGCCACTCTGCTTGTTATGATCAATTTCTCAATATTCTTGATCCAAAAACAATGCGCATACATTTATCTCTGTACAACAATAGGTATAGCAGCGCACCGTTTGGAGATGCTTGGACCTCTGTGTGTTAGATGAAGCACCAAAAGTATCAGAAATACCGTACGCAATCTTGAAAACAATGTCATTACCATGTATGGTATTGTAGGTGAGAAGTAACAAAATACTTTGATTAGCGCGCGAGATTTTATTTTTTTTACAGGTTGAGATTGCAACAGAACAATAGGCATATCTTTGATACGAATGAGTCAATCGGAACTAAACGCTTGTCCAACAAATAAAACAAGCGAAGGGGGATTAGCTCAAATGGTAGAGCGCTCGCTTAGCATGCGAGAGGTACCGGGATCGATACCCGGATTCTCCACTTTGTAAAATATCACACTTTTGCAGCGCATAGAACAACTTTTTACTCACTTGAATTGAAGTTTTCTTCAAATCTGATTTGTTATAACCATGTCAAAACTAAATTAATCAACCTGAAGATTGGGATTTCAAAAGAAACCCAGCACCTCTTTTATAAGGTGAAATGATCAAGTCAAAAAGAGTGACAAAATTCTTTGAATGCATTGCATCTCGAGTGAATGGTTTAAAAACAGCAAGCAACAGATCAATAATCACGAAAGGGGGATTAGCTCAGATGGTAGAGCGCTCGCTTTGCATGCGAGAAGTACCGGGATCGATACCCGGATTCTCCATTCCACTTTTTGTATTTTGGGACAACGCCCATGGAGTCAGCAATTCTGGAAACCATAGTTTATAGAGGGGACTGGTTATGAAACCTTTTGTTGTACTTCTTTGTTTGCATTTCGAAGTTGAACCGGTCTCGACCATGCACAACTTTTTCTTTATGGTCAATCAAAATTGCAAAATGAGTCAACATAAACTTTTTCTATGAGATTATTGTAAGGAATATTGTCATATTTGTTCTAAATATTTGAGTATTTTGAAGCAACAGCCAAAATAATGATTTTCGGTCTGTTCACTCAGACGTATCCAATATGGCTAAAACAATTGCGAAACGAAAGGTTGTGCAGGGTCACGCTTGAAAACAAGTGTACAAAAACATACAACAAAAGGCTTCATAACCAGTCCCCTCTATAAAATATGTAGAAACACATAAATAATATTCAATTTAAGCTAGGAACTGCATGGATTGTTCAGTTAATAATATGCATGATGTAAGCCAGACATCACTGATGATTTTGTTAAAAGTGATAGTCTGGCATAGAGATAAAAGTTGTCTTTTTTTAGAAAACTATCAAAATAGCAGAGCAAGGTTTCGATCCTTGGACCTCTGGGTTATGGGCCCAGCACGCTTCCACTGCGCCACTCTGCTTGTTATGATCAATTTCTCAATATTCTTGATCCAAAAACAATGCGCATACATTTATCTCTGTACAACAATAGGTATAGCAGCGCACCGTTTGGAGATGCTTGGACCTCTGTGTGTGAGATGAAGCACCAAACGTATCAGAAATACCGTACGCAATCTTGAAAACAATGTCATTACCATGTATGGTATTGTAGGTGAGAAGTAACAAAATACTTTGATTAGCGCGCGAGATTTTATTTTTTTTACAGGTTGAGATTGCAACAGAACAATAGGCATATCTTTGATACGAATGAGTCAATCGGAACTAAACGCTTGTCCAACAAATAAAACAAGCGAAGGGGGATTAGCTCAAATGGTAGAGCGCTCGCTTAGCATGCGAGAGGTACCGGGATCGATACCCGGATTCTCCACTTTGTAAAATATCACACTTTTGCAGCGCATAGAACAACTTTTTACTCACTTGAATTGAAGTTTTCTTCAAATCTGATTTCTTATAACCATGTCAAAACTAAATTAATCAACCTGAAGATTGGGATTTCAAAAGAAACCCAGCACCTCTTTTATAAGGTGAAATGATCAAGTCAAAAAGAGTGACAAAATTCTTTGAATGCATTGCATCTCGAGTGAATGGTTTAAAAACAGCAAGCAACAGATCAATAATCACGAAAGGGGGATTAGCTCAGATGGTAGAGCGCTCGCTTTGCATGCGAGAAGTACCGGGATCGATACCCGGATTCTCCATTCCACTTTTTGTATTTTGGGACAACGCCCATGGAGTTAGCAATTCTGGAAACCATAGTTTATAGAGGGGACTGGTTATGAAACCTTTTGTTGTACTTCTTTGTTTGCATTTCGAAGTTGAACCGGTCTCGACCATGCACAACTTTTTCTTTATGGTCAATCAAAATTGCAAAATGAGTCAACATAAACTTTTTCTATGAGATTATTGTAAGGAATATTGTCATATTTGTTCTAAATCTTTGAGTATTTTGAAGCAACAGCCAAAATAATGATTTTCGGTCTGTTCACTCAGACGTATCCAATATGGCTAAAACAATTGCGAAACGAAAGGTTGTGCAGGGTCACGCTTGAAAACAAGTGTACAAAAACATACAACAAAAGGCTTCATAACCAGTCCCCTCTATAAAATATGTAGAAACACATAAATAATATTCAATTTAAGCTAGGAACTGCATGGATTGTTCAGTTAATAATATGCATGATGTAAGCCAGACATCACTGATGATTTTGTTAAAAGTGATAGTCTGGCATAGAGATAAAAGTTGTCTTTTTTTAGAAAACTATCAAAATAGCAGAGCAAGGTTTCGATCCTTGGACCTCTGGGTTATGGGCCCAGCACGCTTCCACTGCGCCACTCTGCTTGTTATGATCAATTTCTCAATATTCTTGATCCAAAAACAATGCGCATACATTTATCTCTGTACAACAATAGGTATAGCAGCGCACCGTTTGGAGATGCTTGGACCTCTGTGTGTTAGATGAAGCACCAAAAGTATCAGAAATACCGTACGCAATCTTGAAAACAATGTCATTACCATATATGGTATTGTAGGTGAGAAGTAACAAAATACTTTGATTAGCGCGCGAGATTTTTTTTTTTACAGGTTGAGATTGCAACAGAACAATAGGCATATCTTTGATACGAATGAGTCAATCGGAACTAAACGCTTTAGTCTAGTGGCTAGGAGGGGTTCCCATGCACCCCCCGGAAATAAACTTCTTATTAGCATTTTTAGAAAGTCCAAGAAGAGTAGAAAACGAAATGCCTTGTTAACAGGTGTGAAAAATGTCCCACGTGACTTTTTATGCCACTTTTAAGAACATTTATGCAAATTATTGCCGCCATTGACAAAAAATGTACTTTTTAATATATCTCAGCCAATACTGCAGATAACTACAGAAATGAGGTGTCTACACCCATGTTTAGGGGGTCAAATAACACAATGAAGCTATTTTCGTAATGACCATATTTGGCTATTGCATACAAATATGCGAATTAACTCCGCCATTACGGTAAAAGCATTATTTCCTTATATCTCTGTCACTGTTGACAATAACTACACCCAAATGGCTTCTACCTCCCTATTTGGAAGGTCCATGAACACATTAAAGTAATTTTTGACGTGACCACATGTTTCTGTAATATACTAGGTACGTATGCAAATTATTGCCGCCATTACGGAAAATCATATTTTCACTATAAGACATCTATTGTTTAAGATAACTACACAAAAACGGTTTCTATATCCCTATTTGTAGGGTCGATGAACACAGCAGAATAACTACTGTAGTAATCACACATGTCTGTGTCATCCTAGACCAAAACAAATCTACATGTCGTTGTCAGAGTCGGTGTAACATTCGGAATCTTCTTCCTCTTCTTCCATGTCTTCCTCTTCATTATCGTCTTCTTCACCTGCAGTGGCTAGGATGTCAACCAGCGCGATGGGTAAGACAGGTCCAGAAGCCCAAACGGGCTCCAACACTCCTTGGTCAGTCTTTGTCCATCCCTGCCCCTCATCATAGGGTTTGGGCTTTTCTACGATCGCTTGGTCAGCCCTCTTGTACAAAGCAACGCGATGGTTTACACGTTGTATGTGTGGCTTTAGCGCGGAAAGACATGGTGGAAGACGAGCAAGGTCAACCTTAGACTTTGTAGTGAGTTTCTCGTCCTCGCCTACCATCTTCCAAAGCATTTTAGCACGAACGACGTCCACTGAAGACTCTCGAGACTGTCCATACATGACACAGGTGAACATTTCTAGCTGTTTCACTACTTCAGACTTGACGTCCCAATTGTCACCAAGTTGTTTGATCTTATTTTCTGTCTTGAATCATGGCTAAACTCAAAGTACTTGGACTGTGAATTACTCTCCTGTTCTGAATTCGTCATCCACAGACGAGACAGGGAAAAACGTACGGGAGGGGGTGTTTTTCTGGCAGTCAGAAATCACATCCTAAGCCGACGTCGTCGTGATCTCGAAACGGATGCAGAAATTTTAGTTTGCGAACTCCATCCCAACTCGAGACGAAAAATATTGGCAATTGTTTTCTATAGGCCTCCTGACAGCGATGTCTACTGTCTTAAACAACTCAAGAAAACTTTACGCTTGGTATCAAAAGCCAAGTTTGATCAAATAATTCTAATCGGTGATTTCAACTTATCAGAAATAGATTGGAACACAGGAACTGCAACATTGAACGATGCTGTATATATTTATTTTACTTATGGCAACTAGTAGACTTTCCAACTAGAAAACAAAACATATTGGATTTAATTTTGACTACCATTCCAACCAAGTTCCAGCATATATATGGGTACGACGATATCATATGTACAGACCACAAATTAATTAGCTTTGAGTTAAGTCTTAAAGTTTCAAAACGACCGAAAGTGAAACGCGTTGTTTACAATTTCAAAAATGCAAATTGGACGGGACTCAAAGAATCATTAAAAAAAATCCTGTGGGACTTATGCTTTGTCCTTGACGACATTAACTTATCACTTGCTAATTGGAATGATTTGTTCCTTTCTGCTGTCGACGATCACATTCCTAAATCAAAAGTTAAAAATGTAAACAATCATCCGTGGATGGATAACGAGCTTCAATCAATGATTCAAAAGAAGGATGCGCAGAGAAAAAAGGCAATCAAAACGGGCTCTCTCTTGGCAAAGAATAAGTTTAATGATCTCCGTCGTGCTACAAAAAAGCTGATATCCCAAAAACGAAAAGATCTTGCAGAAAAACTGAAAAATTCCATCGCTGAAAATCCCAAACGTTTCTGGCAATATGTGAAGTCTCAGACAACTGTCAATCTATCACTCAGCTTCCTACGAAATGGTCAATCTTTCATAACTAACACTAAAGAAATGGCAAATACCCTAAACCAGTTCTTTCATTCTGTATTTTGCCTGGCAACACCTCTACAATCTACTAGCGTTAACTCGACCACTCAAGTCGACGTGGAATTATGTTCTGTTAGCTTAACTGCTGCTGAAGTGGAGAAAGTTCTTCTGAATCTTGACCCAAATAAAGCAAACGGTCCAGATGATATCCCTGGTGCCCTATTAAAAAACACCGCCAACGAGATTGCTCCATCCTTGTGTCAGCTATTTAATCTATCACTATCACTTGGTTCGTTTACCAATTTGTGGAAACGAGCCAATGTCACACCAGTATTTAAAAAAGACGACCCGACTTTACCAGAGAACTACAGACCTGTCTCACTTCTACCTATCGTAAGTCTTTGAACGCTGTGTCTACAACCACTGCTTTGCTCACCTTGAAAGATCCTTTTACCATCTTCAACACGGTTTCCTCAAAGGAAAATCAACTGTTACACAACTACTGGAAGTATACAATGACATCTTGGATAAACTAGCAAGTGGTAGTGAGATACATGTTGTTCACTTAGACCTTTCTAAAGCCTTTGATAAGGTTTCACACCTCCATCTTATAACAAGGCTAAGGGAATATGGAGTTGCGGGCTCTCTCCTCGAGTGGTTTGAATCATATCTGTCTAACAGACAGCAACGTGTAGTACTGAACGGAACTTCTTCATCTTGGCTACCCGTACCATCTGGCGTTCCGCAGGGGTCAATTCTTGGGCCCCTGCTCTTTTTGGTCTATGCTAACAATATACCATGTTATGTGCAAGGCGGTTCTACAATCGCCCTTTATGCCGACGACTCTAAACTCTATCACTCTGTTGACTCCCCAACATCTGCTCTTTGTCTTCAAGCGGACATAGATTCCTTACATAAGTCTAGACCATGGAATGGAATTCAGTACTTCTAAATGCAAAGTTTTACAAATGTCTAAAAAAAAGAACACTATAACAAGCAATCCTACCATCTGGCTGGGCAGGTTCTTGAATCTTGAATCAAACAGAAGACCTTGGTGTACTTGTGACCACAGATCTGTCATGGAAAACACACATTGAACTCATGTGCTCAAAGCCCAACAAATTATTAGGACTTGTGAAGCAAGTTTGCTGCCACGTACGCGATCCTGCAACAAAACAGCTCCTCTATTGTACTTTGGTTAGACCCCGATTAGAATACGCAAGTAATTTGTGGTCGCCACACACAGCTAAGCATGTAGCTTTAATAGAGAACATCCAACGTCGAGCAACCAAATTTATATTAAACTATCCACCCTCCGATGTAAGCTACACAGAAAGACTCAAAACTCTTAATCTACTACCGTTAGAACATAGACGTGATATCATCGACTTGACATTGTTTTACAAGATTAAATCCGAAATCATCGACATAAAAAGTTTTTCCAACCTACTAATTCCGTCTACGTGAAGCTACTCTACTCGGAACTTTGACCCTTCGAACTATAGACCTCTTTTACATCACAAACAAAATTACTACCGTAAATCATACTTTCCCAGAACTATAGCTTTGTGGAACAGTCTCCCCTCGAACTTAAAGAACGTTGATAGTCTATCTAATTTCAAAAATCTACTCCAAATTCTCTATTCAAATAAATTAACAACGTATCGACCACCATAGATTTAAAATATTTTTCTGTTTATATTAATTATCTAAATATTTGTTAACTTTGTTTATTTGATGTTTTACTTTTTTATAGGTTTAAATTGTCAATTGGGATTCTCGTCCTGTAATTTTCACCTGTTCGTCCAAATATTGTTATGTAATATCTTGTTATGACGAATTCTATTAAACTAAACTAAACTAAAATAAGAATGATCTTCCCGAACTTCCACGCCTCAGTCTTTCTATAAAAATAAACGTTTCATTATGTCAATGGAATTTATAACCGCTTTTGATAAGCTATCGATATCTTTGACAGAAAATTCAGAGAAAAATCTGTTTTTCATAATAGCTTCCCCAAATTTGTTTTGGTCTAGTGATTACTACAGTAGTTATTCTGCTGTGTTCATCGACCCTACAAATAGGGATATAGAAGCCGTTTTTGTGTAGTTATCTGAAACAATAGATGTCTTATAGTGAAAATATGATTTTTCCGTAATGGCGGTAATAATTTGCATACGTACCTAGTATATTACAGAAACATGTGGTCACGTCAAAAATTACTTTAATGTGTTCATGAACCTTCCAAATAGGGAGGTAGAAGCCATTTGGGTGTAGTTATTGTCAACAATGACAGATATATAAGGAAATAATGCTTTTACCGTAATGGCGGAGTTAATTTGCATATTTGTATGCAATAGCCAAATATGGTCATTACAAAAATAGCTTCATTGTGTTATTTGACCCCCTAAACATGGGTGTAGACACCTCATTTCTGTAGTTATCTGCAGTATTGGCTGAGATATATTAAAAAGTACATTTTTTGTCAATGGCGGCAATAATTTGCATAAATGTTCTTAAAAGTAGCATAAAAAGTCACGTGGGACATTTTTCACACCTGTTAACAAGGCATTTCGTTTTCTACTCTTCTTGAACTTTCTAAAAATGCTAATCAGAAGTTTATTTCCGGGGGGTGCATGGGAACCCCTCCTAGCCACTAGACTACTTGTCCAACAAAAAAAACAAGCGAAGGGGGATTAGCTCAAATGGTAGAGCGCTCGCTTAGCATGCGCGCATGCTAAGCGAGCGCTCTACCATTTGGGTACCGGGATCGATACCCGGATTCTCCACTTTGTAAAATATCACATTTTTGCAGCGCATAGAACAACTTTTTACTCACTTGAATCGAAGTTTTTTTCGAATCTGACTTCTTATAAGCATGCCAAATCTAAGTTAATAAACCTGAAGATATGTCGATTGGGATTTCAAAAGAAACCCAGCACCTCTTTTATAAGGTGAAATGATCAAGTCAAAAAGAGTGACAAAATTCTTTGAATGCATTGCATCTCGAGTGAATGGTTTAAAAACAGCAAGCCACAGAACAATAATCACGAAAGGGGGATTAGCTCAGATGGTAGAGCGCTCGCTTTGCATGCGAGAAGTACCGGGATCGATACCCGGATTCTCCATTCCACTTTTTGTATTTTGGGACAACGCCCATGGAGTTAGCAATTCTGGAAACCATAGTTTATAGAGGGGACTGGTTATGAAACCTTTTGTTGTACTTCTTTGTTTGCATTTCGAAGTTGAACCGGTCTCGACCATGCACAACTTTTTCTTTATGGTCAATCAAAATTGCAAAATGAGTCAACATAAACTTTTTCTATGAGATTATTGTAAGGAATATTGTCATATTTGTTCTAAATCTTTGAGTATTTTGAAGCAACAGCCAAAATAATGATTTTCGGTCTGTTCACTCAGACGTATGCAATATGGCTAAAACAATTGCGAAACGAAAGGTTGTGCAGGGTCACGCTTGAAAACAAGTGTACAAAAACATACAACAAAAGGCTTCATAACCAGTACCCTCTATAAAATATGTAGAAACACATAAGTAATATTCAATTTGAGCTAGGAACTGCATGGATTGTTCAGTTAATAATATGCATGATGTAAGCCAGACATCACTGATGATTTTGTTAAAAGTGATAGTCTGGCATAGAGATAAAAGTTGTCATTTTTAGAAAACTATCAAAATAGCAGAGCAAGGTTTCGATCCTTGGACCTCTGGGTTATGGGCCCAGCACGCTTCCACTGCGCCACTCTGCTTGTTATGATCAATTTCTCAATATTCTTGATCCAAAAACAATGCGCATACATTTATCTCTGTACAACAATAGGTATAGCAGCGCACCGTTTGGACATGCTTGGACCTCTGTGTGTTAGATGAAGCACCAAAAGTATCAGAAATACCGTACGCAATCTTGAAAACAATGTCATTACCATATATGGTATTGTAGGTGAGAAGTAACAAAATACTTTGATTAGCGCGCGAGATTTTTTTTTTTTACAGGTTGAGATTGCAACAGAACAATAGGCATATCTTTGATACGAATGAGTCAATCGGAACTAAACGCTTGTCCAACAAATAAAACAAGCGAAGGGGGATTAGCTCAAATGGTAGAGCGCTCGCTTAGCATGCGAGAGGTACCGGGATCGATACCCGGATTCTCCACTTTGTAAAATATCACACTTTTGCAGCGCATAGAACAACTATTTACTCACTTGAATTGAAGTTTTCTTCAAATCTGATTTGTTATAACCATGTCAAAACTAAATTAATCAACCTGAAGATTGGGATTTCAAAAGAAACCCAGCACCTCTTTTATAAGGTGAAATGATCAAGTCAAAAAGAGTGACAAAATTCTTTGAATGCATTGCATCTCGAGTGAATGGTTTAAAAACAGCAAGCAACAGATCAATAATCACGAAAGGGGGATTAGCTCAGATGGTAGAGCGCTCGCTTTGCATGCGAGAAGTACCGGGATCGATACCCGGATTCTCCATTCCACTTTTTGTATTTTGGGACAACGCCCATGGAGTTAGCAATTCTAGAAACCATAGTTTATAGAGGGGACTGGTTATGAAACCTTTTGTTGTACTTCTTTGTTTGCATTTCGAAGTTGAACCGGTCTCGACCATGCACAACTTTTTCTTTATGGTCAATCAAAATTGCAAAATGAGTCAACATAAACTTTTTCTATGAGATTATTGTAAGGAATATTGTCATATTTGTTCTAAATCTTTGAGTATTTTGAAGCAACAGCCAAAATAATGATTTTCGGTCTGTTCACTCAGACGTATCCAATATGGCTAAAACAATTGCGAAACGAAAGGTTGTGCAGGGTCACGCTTGAAAACAAGTGTACAAAAACATACAACAAAAGGCTTCATAACCAGTCCCCTCTATAAAATATGTAGAAACACATAAATAATATTCAATTTGAGCTATAGGAACTGCATGGATTGTTCAGTTAATAATATGCATGATGTAAGCCAGACATCACTGATGATTTTGTTAAAAGTGATAGTCTGGCATAGAGATAAAAGTTGTCATTTTTAGAAAACTATCAAAATAGCAGAGCAAGGTTTCGATCCTTGGACCTCTGGGTTATGGGCCCAGCACGCTTCCACTGCGCCACTCTGCTTGTTATGATCAATTTCTCAATATTCTTGATCCAAAAACAATGCGCATACATTTATCTCTGTACAACAATAGGTATAGCAGCGCACCGTTTGGACATGCTTGGACCTCTGTGTGTTAGATGAAGCACCAAAAGTATCAGAAATACCGTACGCAATCTTGAAAACAATGTCATTACCATATATGGTATTGTAGGTGAGAAGTAACAAAATACTTTGATTAGCGCGCGAGATTTTTTTTTTTTACAGGTTGAGATTGCAACAGAACAATAGGCATATCTTTGATACGAATGAGTCAATCGGAACTAAACGCTTGTCCAACAAATAAAACAAGCGAAGGGGGATTAGCTCAAATGGTAGAGCGCTCGCTTAGCATGCGAGAGGTACCGGGATCGATACCCGGATTCTCCACTTTGTAAAATATCACACTTTTGCAGCGCATAGAACAACTTTTTACTCACTTGAATTGAAGTTTTCTTCAAATCTGATTTGTTATAACCATGTCAAAACTAAATTAATCAACCTGAAGATTGGGATTTCAAAAGAAACCCAGCACCTCTTTTATAAGGTGAAATGATCAAGTCAAAAAGAGTGACAAAATTCTTTGAATGCATTGCATCTCGAGTGAATGGTTTAAAAACAGCAAGCAACAGATCAATAATCACGAAAGGGGGATTAGCTCAGATGGTAGAGCGCTCGCTTTGCATGCGAGAAGTACCGGGATCGATACCCGGATTCTCCATTCCACTTTTTGTATTTTGGGACAACGCCCATGGAGTTAGCAATTCTGGAAACCATAGTTTATAGAGGGGACTGGTTATGAAACCTTTTGTTGTACTTCTTTGTTTGCATTTCGAAGTTGAACCGGTCTCGACCATGCACAACTTTTTCTTTATGGTCAATCAAAATTGCAAAATGAGTCAACATAAACTTTTTCTATGAGATTATTGTAAGGAATATTGTCATATTTGTTCTAAATCTTTGAGTATTTTGAAGCAACAGCCAAAATAATGATTTTCGGTCTGTTCACTCAGACGTATCCAATATGGCTAAAACAATTGCGAAACGAAAGGTTGTGCAGGGTCACGCTTGAAAACAAGTGTACAAAAACATACAACAAAAGGCTTCATAACCAGTCCCCTCTATAAAATATGTAGAAACACATAAATAATATTCAATTTAAGCTAGGAACTGCATGGATTGTTCAGTTAATAATATGCATGATGTAAGCCAGACATCACTGATGATTTTGTTAAAAGTGATAGTCTGGCATAGAGATAAAAGTTGTCTTTTTTTAGAAAACTATCAAAATAGCAGAGCAAGGTTTCGATCCTTGGACCTCTGGGTTATGGGCCCAGCACGCTTCCACTGCGCCACTCTGCTTGTTATGATCAATTTCTCAATATTCTTGATCCAAAAACAATGCGCATACATTTATCTCTGTACAACAATAGGTATAGCAGCGCACCGTTTGGAGATGCTTGGACCTCTGTGTGTTAGATGAAGCACCAAAAGTATCAGAAATACCGTACGCAATCTTGAAAACAATGTCATTACCATATATGGTATTGTAGGTGAGAAGTAACAAAATACTTTGATTAGCGCGCGAGATTTTTTTTTTTTACAGGTTGAGATTGCAACAGAACAATAGGCATATCTTTGATACGAATGAGTCAATCGGAACTAAACGCTTGTCCAACAAAAAAAACAAGCGAAGGGGGATTAGCTCAAATGGTAGAGCGCTCGCTTAGCATGCGCGCATGCTAAGCGAGCGCTCTACCATTTGGGTACCGGGATCGATACCCGGATTCTCCACTTTGTAAAATATCACATTTTTGCAGCGCATAGAACAACTTTTTACTCACTTGAATCGAAGTTTTTTTCGAATCTGACTTCTTATAAGCATGCCAAATCTAAGTTAATAAACCTGAAGATATGTCGATTGGGATTTCAAAAGAAACCCAGCACCTCTTTTATAAGGTGAAATGATCAAGTCAAAAAGAGTGACAAAATTCTTTGAATGCATTGCATCTCGAGTGAATGGTTTAAAAACAGCAAGCCACAGAACAATAATCACGAAAGGGGGATTAGCTCAGATGGTAGAGCGCTCGCTTTGCATGCGAGAAGTACCGGGATCGATACCCGGATTCTCCATTCCACTTTTTGTATTTTGGGACAACGCCCATGGAGTTAGCAATTCTGGAAACCATAGTTTATAGAGGGGACTGGTTATGAAACCTTTTGTTGTACTTCTTTGTTTGCATTTCGAAGTTGAACCGGTCTCGACCATGCACAACTTTTTCTTTATGGTCAATCAAAATTGCAAAATGAGTCAACATAAACTTTTTCTATGAGATTATTGTAAGGAATATTGTCATATTTGTTCTAAATCTTTGAGTATTTTGAAGCAACAGCCAAAATAATGATTTTCGGTCTGTTCACTCAGACGTATGCAATATGGCTAAAACAATTGCGAAACGAAAGGTTGTGCAGGGTCACGCTTGAAAACAAGTGTACAAAAACATACAACAAAAGGCTTCATAACCAGTCCCCTCTATAAAATATGTAGAAACACATAAGTAATATTCAATTTGAGCTAGGAACTGCATGGATTGTTCAGTTAATAATATGCATGATGTAAGCCAGACATCACTGATGATTTTGTTAAAAGTGATAGTCTGGCATAGAGATAAAAGTTGTCATTTTTAGAAAACTATTAAAATAGCAGAGCAAGGTTTCGATCCTTGGACCTCTGGGTTATGGGCCCAGCACGCTTCCACTGCGCCACTCTGCTTGTTATGATCAATTTCTCAATATTCTTGATCCAAAAACAATGCGCATACATTTATCTCTGTACAACAATAGGTATAGCAGCGCACCGTTTGGACATGCTTGGACCTCTGTGTGTTAGATGAAGCACCAAAAGTATCAGAAATACCGTACGCAATCTTGAAAACAATGTCATTACCATATATGGTATTGTAGGTGAGAAGTAACAAAATACTTTGATTAGCGCGCGAGATTTTTTTTTTTTACAGGTTGAGATTGCAACAGAACAATAGGCATATCTTTGATACGAATGAGTCAATCGGAACTAAACGCTTGTCCAACAAATAAAACAAGCGAAGGGGGATTAGCTCAAATGGTAGAGCGCTCGCTTAGCATGCGAGAGGTACCGGGATCGATACCCGGATTCTCCACTTTGTAAAATATCACACTTTTGCAGCGCATAGAACAACTTTTTACTCACTTGAATTGAAGTTTTCTTCAAATCTGATTTGTTATAACCATGTCAAAACTAAATTAATCAACCTGAAGATTGGGATTTCAAAAGAAACCCAGCACCTCTTTTATAAGGTGAAATGATCAAGTCAAAAAGAGTGACAAAATTCTTTGAATGCATTGCATCTCGAGTGAATGGTTTAAAAACAGCAAGCAACAGATCAATAATCACGAAAGGGGGATTAGCTCAGATGGTAGAGCGCTCGCTTTGCATGCGAGAAGTACCGGGATCGATACCCGGATTCTCCATTCCACTTTTTGTATTTTGGGACAACGCCCATGGAGTTAGCAATTCTGGAAACCATAGTTTATAGAGGGGACTGGTTATGAAACCTTTTGTTGTACTTCTTTGTTTGCATTTCGAAGTTGAACCGGTCTCGACCATGCACAACTTTTTCTTTATGGTCAATCAAAATTGCAAAATGAGTCAACATAAACTTTTTCTATGAGATTATTGTAAGGAATATTGTCATATTTGTTCTAAATCTTTGAGTATTTTGAAGCAACAGCCAAAATAATGATTTTCGGTCTGTTCACTCAGACGTATCCAATATGGCTAAAACAATTGCGAAACGAAAGGTTGTGCAGGGTCACGCTTGAAAACAAGTGTACAAAAACATACAACAAAAGGCTTCATAACCAGTCCCCTCTATAAAATATGTAGAAACACATAAATAATATTCAATTTAAGCTAGGAACTGCATGGATTGTTCAGTTAATAATATGCATGATGTAAGCCAGACATCACTGATGATTTTGTTAAAAGTGATAGTCTGGCATAGAGATAAAAGTTGTCTTTTTTTAGAAAACTATCAAAATAGCAGAGCAAGGTTTCGATCCTTGGACCTCTGGGTTATGGGCCCAGCACGCTTCCACTGCGCCACTCTGCTTGTTATGATCAATTTCTCAATATTCTTGATCCAAAAACAATGCGCATACATTTATCTCTGTACAACAATAGGTATAGCAGCGCACCGTTTGGAGATGCTTGGACCTCTGTGTGTTAGATGAAGCACCAAAAGTATCAGAAATACCGTACGCAATCTTGAAAACAATGTCATTACCATATATGGTATTGTAGGTGAGAAGTAACAAAATACTTTGATTAGCGCGCGAGATTTTTTTTTTTACAGGTTGAGATTGCAACAGAACAATAGGCATATCTTTGATACGAATGAGTCAATCGGAACTAAACGCTTGTCCAACAAAAAAAACAAGCGAAGGGGGATTAGCTCAAATGGTAGAGCGCTCGCTTAGCATGCGCGCATGCTAAGCGAGCGCTCTACCATTTGGGTACCGGGATCGATACCCGGATTCTCCACTTTGTAAAATATCACATTTTTGCAGCGCATAGAACAACTTTTTACTCACTTGAATCGAAGTTTTTTTCGAATCTGACTTCTTATAAGCATGCCAAATCTAAGTTAATAAACCTGAAGATATGTCGATTGGGATTTCAAAAGAAACCCAGCACCTCTTTTATAAGGTGAAATGATCAAGTCAAAAAGAGTGACAAAATTCTTTGAATGCATTGCATCTCGAGTGAATGGTTTAAAAACAGCAAGCCACAGAACAATAATCACGAAAGGGGGATTAGCTCAGATGGTAGAGCGCTCGCTTTGCATGCGAGAAGTACCGGGATCGATACCCGGATTCTCCATTCCACTTTTTGTATTTTGGGACAACGCCCATGGAGTTAGCAATTCTGGAAACCATAGTTTATAGAGGGGACTGGTTATGAAACCTTTTGTTGTACTTCTTTGTTTGCATTTCGAAGTTGAACCGGTCTCGACCATGCACAACTTTTTCTTTATGGTCAATCAAAATTGCAAAATGAGTCAACATAAACTTTTTCTATGAGATTATTGTAAGGAATATTGTCATATTTGTTCTAAATCTTTGAGTATTTTGAAGCAACAGCCAAAATAATGATTTTCGGTCTGTTCACTCAGACGTATGCAATATGGCTAAAACAATTGCGAAACGAAAGGTTGTGCAGGGTCACGCTTGAAAACAAGTGTACAAAAACATACAACAAAAGGCTTCATAACCAGTACCCTCTATAAAATATGTAGAAACACATAAGTAATATTCAATTTGAGCTAGGAACTGCATGGATTGTTCAGTTAATAATATGCATGATGTAAGCCAGACATCACTGATGATTTTGTTAAAAGTGATAGTCTGGCATAGAGATAAAAGTTGTCATTTTTAGAAAACTATTAAAATAGCAGAGCAAGGTTTCGATCCTTGGACCTCTGGGTTATGGGCCCAGCACGCTTCCACTGCGCCACTCTGCTTGTTATGATCAATTTCTCAATATTCTTGATCCAAAAACAATGCGCATACATTTATCTCTGTACAACAATAGGTATAGCAGCGCACCGTTTGGACATGCTTGGACCTCTGTGTGTTAGATGAAGCACCAAAAGTATCAGAAATACCGTACGCAATCTTGAAAACAATGTCATTACCATATATGGTATTGTAGGTGAGAAGTAACAAAATACTTTGATTAGCGCGCGAGATTTTTTTTTTTTACAGGTTGAGATTGCAACAGAACAATAGGCATATCTTTGATACGAATGAGTCAATCGGAACTAAACGCTTGTCCAACAAATAAAACAAGCGAAGGGGGATTAGCTCAAATGGTAGAGCGCTCGCTTAGCATGCGAGAGGTACCGGGATCGATACCCGGATTCTCCACTTTGTAAAATATCACACTTTTGCAGCGCATAGAACAACTATTTACTCACTTGAATTGAAGTTTTCTTCAAATCTGATTTCTTATAACCATGTCAAAACTAAATTAATCAACCTGAAGATTGGGATTTCAAAAGAAACCCAGCACCTCTTTTATAAGGTGAAATGATCAAGTCAAAAAGAGTGACAAAATTCTTTGAATGCATTGCATCTCGAGTGAATGGTTTAAAAACAGCAAGCAACAGATCAATAATCACGAAAGGGGGATTAGCTCAGATGGTAGAGCGCTCGCTTTGCATGCGAGAAGTACCGGGATCGATACCCGGATTCTCCATTCCACTTTTTGTATTTTGGGACAACGCCCATGGAGTTAGCAATTCTAGAAACCATAGTTTATAGAGGGGACTGGTTATGAAACCTTTTGTTGTACTTCTTTGTTTGCATTTCGAAGTTGAACCGGTCTCGACCATGCACAACTTTTTCTTTATGGTCAATCAAAATTGCAAAATGAGTCAACATAAACTTTTTCTATGAGATTATTGTAAGGAATATTGTCATATTTGTTCTAAATCTTTGAGTATTTTGAAGCAACAGCCAAAATAATGATTTTCGGTCTGTTCACTCAGACGTATCCAATATGGCTAAAACAATTGCGAAACGAAAGGTTGTGCAGGGTCACGCTTGAAAACAAGTGTACAAAAACATACAACAAAAGGCTTCATAACCAGTCCCCTCTATAAAATATGTAGAAACACATAAATAATATTCAATTTGAGCTATAGGAACTGCATGGATTGTTCAGTTAATAATATGCATGATGTAAGCCAGACATCACTGATGATTTTGTTAAAAGTGATAGTCTGGCATAGAGATAAAAGTTGTCATTTTTAGAAAACTATCAAAATAGCAGAGCAAGGTTTCGATCCTTGGACCTCTGGGTTATGGGCCCAGCACGCTTCCACTGCGCCACTCTGCTTGTTATGATCAATTTCTCAATATTCTTGATCCAAAAACAATGCGCATACATTTATCTCTGTACAACAATAGGTATATCAGCGCACCGTTTGGACATGCTTGGACCTCTGTGTGTTAGATGAAGCACCAAAAGTATCAGAAATACCGTACGCAATCTTGAAAACAATGTCATTACCATATATGGTATTGTAGGTGAGAAGTAACAAAATACTTTGATTAGCGCGCGAGATTTTTTTTTTTTACAGGTTGAGATTGCAACAGAACAATAGGCATATCTTTGATACGAATGAGTCAATCGGAACTAAACGCTTGTCCAACAAATAAAACAAGCGAAGGGGGATTAGCTCAAATGGTAGAGCGCTCGCTTAGCATGCGAGAGGTACCGGGATCGATACCCGGATTCTCCACTTTGTAAAATATCACACTTTTGCAGCGCATAGAACAACTTTTTACTCACTTGAATTGAAGTTTTCTTCAAATCTGATTTGTTATAACCATGTCAAAACTAAATTAATCAACCTGAAGATTGGGATTTCAAAAGAAACCCAGCACCTCTTTTATAAGGTGAAATGATCAAGTCAAAAAGAGTGACAAAATTCTTTGAATGCATTGCATCTCGAGTGAATGGTTTAAAAACAGCAAGCCACAGAACAATAATCACGAAAGGGGGATTAGCTCAGATGGTAGAGCGCTCGCTTTGCATGCGAGAAGTACCGGGATCGATACCCGGATTCTCCATTCCACTTTTTGTATTTTGGGACAACGCCCATGGAGTTAGCAATTCTGGAAACCATAGTTTATAGAGGGGACTGGTTATGAAACCTTTTGTTGTACTTCTTTGTTTGCATTTCGAAGTTGAACCGGTCTCGACCATGCACAACTTTTTCTTTATGGTCAATCAAAATTGCAAAATGAGTCAACATAAACTTTTTCTATGAGATTATTGTAAGGAATATTGTCATATTTGTTCTAAATCTTTGAGTATTTTGAAGCAACAGCCAAAATAATGATTTTCGGTCTGTTCACTCAGACGTATCCAATATGGCTAAAACAATTGCGAAACGAAAGGTTGTGCAGGGTCACGCTTGAAAACAAGTGTACAAAAACATACAACAAAAGGCTTCATAACCAGTCCCCTCTATAAAATATGTAGAAACACATAAATAATATTCAATTTGAGCTATAGGAACTGCATGGATTGTTCAGTTAATAATATGCATGATGTAAGCCAGACATCACTGATGATTTTGTTAAAAGTGATAGTCTGGCATAGAGATAAAAGTTGTCATTTTTAGAAAACTATCAAAATAGCAGAGCAAGGTTTCGATCCTTGGACCTCTGGGTTATGGGCCCAGCACGCTTCCACTGCGCCACTCTGCTTGTTATGATCAATTTCTCAATATTCTTGATCCAAAAACAATGCGCATACATTTATCTCTGTACAACAATAGGTATATCAGCGCACCGTTTGGACATGCTTGGACCTCTGTGTGTTAGATGAAGCACCAAAAGTATCAGAAATACCGTACGCAATCTTGAAAACAATGTCATTACCATATATGGTATTGTAGGTGAGAAGTAACAAAATACTTTGATTAGCGCGCGAGATTTTTTTTTTTTACAGGTTGAGATTGCAACAGAACAATAGGCATATCTTTGATACGAATGAGTCAATCGGAACTAAACGCTTGTCCAACAAATAAAACAAGCGAAGGGGGATTAGCTCAAATGGTAGAGCGCTCGCTTAGCATGCGAGAGGTACCGGGATCGATACCCGGATTCTCCACTTTGTAAAATATCACACTTTTGCAGCGCATAGAACAACTTTTTACTCACTTGAATTGAAGTTTTCTTCAAATCTGATTTGTTATAACCATGTCAAAACTAAATTAATCAACCTGAAGATTGGGATTTCAAAAGAAACCCAGCACCTCTTTTATAAGGTGAAATGATCAAGTCAAAAAGAGTGACAAAATTCTTTGAATGCATTGCATCTCGAGTGAATGGTTTAAAAACAGCAAGCCACAGAACAATAATCACGAAAGGGGGATTAGCTCAGATGGTAGAGCGCTCGCTTTGCATGCGAGAAGTACCGGGATCGATACCCGGATTCTCCATTCCACTTTTTGTATTTTGGGACAACGCCCATGGAGTTAGCAATTCTGGAAACCATAGTTTATAGAGGGGACTGGTTATGAAACCTTTTGTTGTACTTCTTTGTTTGCATTTCGAAGTTGAACCGGTCTCGACCATGCACAACTTTTTCTTTATGGTCAATCAAAATTGCAAAATGAGTCAACATAAACTTTTTCTATGAGATTATTGTAAGGAATATTGTCATATTTGTTCTAAATCTTTGAGTATTTTGAAGCAACAGCCAAAATAATGATTTTCGGTCTGTTCACTCAGACGTATCCAATATGGCTAAAACAATTGCGAAACGAAAGGTTGTGCAGGGTCACGCTTGAAAACAAGTGTACAAAAACATACAACAAAAGGCTTCATAACCAGTCCCCTCTATAAAATATGTAGAAACACATAAATAATATTCAATTTGAGCTATAGGAACTGCATGGATTGTTCAGTTAATAATATGCATGATGTAAGCCAGACATCACTGATGATTTTGTTAAAAGTGATAGTCTGGCATAGAGATAAAAGTTGTCATTTTTAGAAAACTATCAAAATAGCAGAGCAAGGTTTCGATCCTTGGACCTCTGGGTTATGGGCCCAGCACGCTTCCACTGCGCCACTCTGCTTGTTATGATCAATTTCTCAATATTCTTGATCCAAAAACAATGCGCATACATTTATCTCTGTACAACAATAGGTATAGCAGCGCACCGTTTGGACATGCTTGGACCTCTGTGTGTTAGATGAAGCACCAAAAGTATCAGAAATACCGTACGCAATCTTGAAAACAATGTCATTACCATATATGGTATTGTAGGTGAGAAGTAACAAAATACTTTGATTAGCGCGCGAGATTTTTTTTTTTTACAGGTTGAGATTGCAACAGAACAATAGGCATATCTTTGATACGAATGAGTCAATCGGAACTAAACGCTTGTCCAACAAATAAAACAAGCGAAGGGGGATTAGCTCAAATGGTAGAGCGCTCGCTTAGCATGCGAGAGGTACCGGGATCGATACCCGGATTCTCCACTTTGTAAAATATCACACTTTTGCAGCGCATAGAACAACTTTTTACTCACTTGAATTGAAGTTTTCTTCAAATCTGATTTGTTATAACCATGTCAAAACTAAATTAATCAACCTGAAGATTGGGATTTCAAAAGAAACCCAGCACCTCTTTTATAAGGTGAAATGATCAAGTCAAAAAGAGTGACAAAATTCTTTGAATGCATTGCATCTCGAGTGAATGGTTTAAAAACAGCAAGCCACAGAACAATAATCACGAAAGGGGGATTAGCTCAGATGGTAGAGCGCTCGCTTTGCATGCGAGAAGTACCGGGATCGATACCCGGATTCTCCATTCCACTTTTTGTATTTTGGGACAACGCCCATGGAGTTAGCAATTCTGGAAACCATAGTTTATAGAGGGGACTGGTTATGAAACCTTTTGTTGTACTTCTTTGTTTGCATTTCGAAGTTGAACCGGTCTCGACCATGCACAACTTTTTCTTTATGGTCAATCAAAATTGCAAAATGAGTCAACATAAACTTTTTCTATGAGATTATTGTAAGGAATATTGTCATATTTGTTCTAAATATTTGAGTATTTTGAAGCAACAGCCAAAATAATGATTTTCGGTCTGTTCACTCAGACGTATCCAATATGGCTAAAACAATTGCGAAACGAAAGGTTGTGCAGGGTCACGCTTGAAAACAAGTGTACAAAAACATACAACAAAAGGCTTCATAACCAGTCCCCTCTATAAAATATGTAGAAACACATAAATAATATTCAATTTAAGCTAGGAACTGCATGGATTGTTCAGTTAATAATATGCATGATGTAAGCCAGACATCACTGATGATTTTGTTAAAAGTGATAGTCTGGCATAGAGATAAAAGTTGTCTTTTTTTAGAAAACTATCAAAATAGCAGAGCAAGGTTTCGATCCTTGGACCTCTGGGTTATGGGCCCAGCACGCTTCCACTGCGCCACTCTGCTTGTTATGATCAATTTCTCAATATTCTTGATCCAAAAACAATGCGCATACATTTATCTCTGTACAACAATAGGTATAGCAGCGCACCGTTTGGAGATGCTTGGACCTCTGTGTGTTAGATGAAGCACCAAAAGTATCAGAAATACCGTACGCAATCTTGAAAACAATGTCATTACCATGTATGGTATTGTAGGTGAGAAGTAACAAAATACTTTGATTAGCGCGCGAGATTTTATTTTTTTTACAGGTTGAGATTGCAACAGAACAATAGGCATATCTTTGATACGAATGAGTCAATCGGAACTAAACGCTTGTCCAACAAATAAAACAAGCGAAGGGGGATTAGCTCAAATGGTAGAGCGCTCGCTTAGCATGCGAGAGGTACCGGGATCGATACCCGGATTCTCCACTTTGTAAAATATCACACTTTTGCAGCGCATAGAACAACTTTTTACTCACTTGAATTGAAGTTTTCTTCAAATCTGATTTCTTATAACCATGTCAAAACTAAATTAATCAACCTGAAGATTGGGATTTCAAAAGAAACCCAGCACCTCTTTTATAAGGTGAAATGATCAAGTCAAAAAGAGTGACAAAATTCTTTGAATGCATTGCATCTCGAGTGAATGGTTTAAAAACAGCAAGCCACAGAACAATAATCACGAAAGGGGGATTAGCTCAGATGGTAGAGCGCTCGCTTTGCATGCGAGAAGTACCGGGATCGATACCCGGATTCTCCATTCCACTTTTTGTATTTTGGGACAACGCCCATGGAGTTAGCAATTCTGGAAACCATAGTTTATAGAGGGGACTGGTTATGAAACCTTTTGTTGTACTTCTTTGTTTGCATTTCGAAGTTGAACCGGTCTCGACCATGCACAACTTTTTCTTTATGGTCAATCAAAATTGCAAAATGAGTCAACATAAACTTTTTCTATGAGATTATTGTAAGGAATATTGTCATATTTGTTCTAAATATTTGAGTATTTTGAAGCAACAGCCAAAATAATGATTTTCGGTCTGTTCACTCAGACGTATCCAATATGGCTAAAACAATTGCGAAACGAAAGGTTGTGCAGGGTCACGCTTGAAAACAAGTGTACAAAAACATACAACAAAAGGCTTCATAACCAGTCCCCTCTATAAAATATGTAGAAACACATAAATAATATTCAATTTAAGCTAGGAACTGCATGGATTGTTCAGTTAATAATATGCATGATGTAAGCCAGACATCACTGATGATTTTGTTAAAAGTGATAGTCTGGCATAGAGATAAAAGTTGTCTTTTTTTAGAAAACTATCAAAATAGCAGAGCAAGGTTTCGATCCTTGGACCTCTGGGTTATGGGCCCAGCACGCTTCCACTGCGCCACTCTGCTTGTTATGATCAATTTCTCAATATTCTTGATCCAAAAACAATGCGCATACATTTATCTCTGTACAACAATAGGTATAGCAGCGCACCGTTTGGAGATGCTTGGACCTCTGTGTGTTAGATGAAGCACCAAAAGTATCAGAAATACCGTACGCAATCTTGAAAACAATGTCATTACCATGTATGGTATTGTAGGTGAGAAGTAACAAAATACTTTGATTAGCGCGCGAGATTTTTTTTTTTTACAGGTTGAGATTGCAACAGAACAATAGGCATATCTTTGATACGAATGAGTCAATCGGAACTAAACGCTTGTCCAACAAATAAAACAAGCGAAGGGGGATTAGCTCAAATGGTAGAGCGCTCGCTTAGCATGCGAGAGGTACCGGGATCGATACCCGGATTCTCCACTTTGTAAAATATCACACTTTTGCAGCGCATAGAACAACTTTTTACTCACTTGAATTGAAGTTTTCTTCAAATCTGATTTCTTATAACCATGTCAAAACTAAATTAATCAACCTGAAGATTGGGATTTCAAAAGAAACCCAGCACCTCTTTTATAAGGTGAAATGATCAAGTCAAAAAGAGTGACAAAATTCTTTGAATGCATTGCATCTCGAGTGAATGGTTTAAAAACAGCAAGCCACAGAACAATAATCACGAAAGGGGGATTAGCTCAGATGGTAGAGCGCTCGCTTTGCATGCGAGAAGTACCGGGATCGATACCCGGATTCTCCATTCCACTTTTTGTATTTTGGGACAACGCCCATGGAGTTAGCAATTCTGGAAACCATAGTTTATAGAGGGGACTGGTTATGAAACCTTTTGTTGTACTTCTTTGTTTGCATTTCGAAGTTGAACCGGTCTCGACCATGCACAACTTTTTCTTTATGGTCAATCAAAATTGCAAAATGAGTCAACATAAACTTTTTCTATGAGATTATTGTAAGGAATATTGTCATATTTGTTCTAAATCTTTGAGTATTTTGAAGCAACAGCCAAAATAATGATTTTCGGTCTGTTCACTCAGACGTATGCAATATGGCTAAAACAATTGCGAAACGAAAGGTTGTGCAGGGTCACGCTTGAAAACAAGTGTACAAAAACATACAACAAAAGGCTTCATAACCAGTCCCCTCTATAAAATATGTAGAAACACATAAGTAATATTCAATTTGAGCTAGGAACTGCATGGATTGTTCAGTTAATAATATGCATGATGTAAGCCAGACATCACTGATGATTTTGTTAAAAGTGATAGTCTGGCATAGAGATAAAAGTTGTCATTTTTAGAAAACTATCAAAATAGCAGAGCAAGGTTTCGATCCTTGGACCTCTGGGTTATGGGCCCAGCACGCTTCCACTGCGCCACTCTGCTTGTTATGATCAATTTCTCAATATTCTTGATCCAAAAACAATGCGCATACATTTATCTCTGTACAACAATAGGTATAGCAGCGCACCGTTTGGACATGCTTGGACCTCTGTGTGTTAGATGAAGCACCAAAAGTATCAGAAATACCGTACGCAATCTTGAAAACAATGTCATTACCATATATGGTATTGTAGGTGAGAAGTAACAAAATACTTTGATTAGCGCGCGAGATTTTTTTTTTTTACAGGTTGAGATTGCAACAGAACAATAGGCATATCTTTGATACGAATGAGTCAATCGGAACTAAACGCTTGTCCAACAAATAAAACAAGCGAAGGGGGATTAGCTCAAATGGTAGAGCGCTCGCTTAGCATGCGAGAGGTACCGGGATCGATACCCGGATTCTCCACTTTGTAAAATATCACACTTTTGCAGCGCATAGAACAACTTTTTACTCACTTGAATTGAAGTTTTCTTCAAATCTGATTTGTTATAACCATGTCAAAACTAAATTAATCAACCTGAAGATTGGGATTTCAAAAGAAACCCAGCACCTCTTTTATAAGGTGAAATGATCAAGTCAAAAAGAGTGACAAAATTCTTTGAATGCATTGCATCTCGAGTGAATGGTTTAAAAACAGCAAGCCACAGAACAATAATCACGAAAGGGGGATTAGCTCAGATGGTAGAGCGCTCGCTTTGCATGCGAGAAGTACCGGGATCGATACCCGGATTCTCCATTCCACTTTTTGTATTTTGGGACAACGCCCATGGAGTTAGCAATTCTGGAAACCATAGTTTATAGAGGGGACTGGTTATGAAACCTTTTGTTGTACTTCTTTGTTTGCATTTCGAAGTTGAACCGGTCTCGACCATGCACAACTTTTTCTTTATGGTCAATCAAAATTGCAAAATGAGTCAACATAAACTTTTTCTATGAGATTATTGTAAGGAATATTGTCATATTTGTTCTAAATATTTGAGTATTTTGAAGCAACAGCCAAAATAATGATTTTCGGTCTGTTCACTCAGACGTATCCAATATGGCTAAAACAATTGCGAAACGAAAGGTTGTGCAGGGTCACGCTTGAAAACAAGTGTACAAAAACATACAACAAAAGGCTTCATAACCAGTCCCCTCTATAAAATATGTAGAAACACATAAATAATATTCAATTTGAGCTATAGGAACTGCATGGATTGTTCAGTTAATAATATGCATGATGTAAGCCAGACATCACTGATGATTTTGTTAAAAGTGATAGTCTGGCATAGAGATAAAAGTTGTCATTTTTAGAAAACTATCAAAATAGCAGAGCAAGGTTTCGATCCTTGGACCTCTGGGTTATGGGCCCAGCACGCTTCCACTGCGCCACTCTGCTTGTTATGATCAATTTCTCAATATTCTTGATCCAAAAACAATGCGCATACATTTATCTCTGTACAACAATAGGTATATCAGCGCACCGTTTGGACATGCTTGGACCTCTGTGTGTTAGATGAAGCACCAAAAGTATCAGAAATACCGTACGCAATCTTGAAAACAATGTCATTACCATATATGGTATTGTAGGTGAGAAGTAACAAAATACTTTGATTAGCGCGCGAGATTTTTTTTTTTTACAGGTTGAGATTGCAACAGAACAATAGGCATATCTTTGATACGAATGAGTCAATCGGAACTAAACGCTTGTCCAACAAATAAAACAAGCGAAGGGGGATTAGCTCAAATGGTAGAGCGCTCGCTTAGCATGCGAGAGGTACCGGGATCGATACCCGGATTCTCCACTTTGTAAAATATCACACTTTTGCAGCGCATAGAACAACTTTTTACTCACTTGAATTGAAGTTTTCTTCAAATCTGATTTGTTATAACCATGTCAAAACTAAATTAATCAACCTGAAGATTGGGATTTCAAAAGAAACCCAGCACCTCTTTTATAAGGTGAAATGATCAAGTCAAAAAGAGTGACAAAATTCTTTGAATGCATTGCATCTCGAGTGAATGGTTTAAAAACAGCAAGCCACAGAACAATAATCACGAAAGGGGGATTAGCTCAGATGGTAGAGCGCTCGCTTTGCATGCGAGAAGTACCGGGATCGATACCCGGATTCTCCATTCCACTTTTTGTATTTTGGGACAACGCCCATGGAGTTAGCAATTCTGGAAACCATAGTTTATAGAGGGGACTGGTTATGAAACCTTTTGTTGTACTTCTTTGTTTGCATTTCGAAGTTGAACCGGTCTCGACCATGCACAACTTTTTCTTTATGGTCAATCAAAATTGCAAAATGAGTCAACATAAACTTTTTCTATGAGATTATTGTAAGGAATATTGTCATATTTGTTCTAAATATTTGAGTATTTTGAAGCAACAGCCAAAATAATGATTTTCGGTCTGTTCACTCAGACGTATCCAATATGGCTAAAACAATTGCGAAACGAAAGGTTGTGCAGGGTCACGCTTGAAAACAAGTGTACAAAAACATACAACAAAAGGCTTCATAACCAGTCCCCTCTATAAAATATGTAGAAACACATAAATAATATTCAATTTGAGCTATAGGATCTGCATGGATTGTTCAGTTAATAATATGCATGATGTAAGCCAGACATCACTGATGATTTTGTTAAAAGTGATAGTCTGGCATAGAGATAAAAGTTGTCTTTTTTAGAAAACTATCAAAATAGCAGAGCAAGGTTTCGATCCTTGGACCTCTGGGTTATGGGCCCAGCACGCTTCCACTGCGCCACTCTGCTTGTTATGATCAATTTCTCAATATTCTTGATCCAAAAACAATGCGCATACATTTATCTCTGTACAACAATAGGTATAGCAGCGCACCGTTTGGAGATGCTTGGACCTCTGTGTGTTAGATGAAGCACCAAAAGTATCAGAAATACCGTACGCAATCTTGAAAACAATGTCATTACCATGTATGGTATTGTAGGTGAGAAGTAACAAAATACTTTGATTAGCGCGCGAGATTTTATTTTTTTTACAGGTTGAGATTGCAACAGAACAATAGGCATATCTTTGATACGAATGAGTCAATCGGAACTAAACGCTTGTCCAACAAATAAAACAAGCGAAGGGGGATTAGCTCAAATGGTAGAGCGCTCGCTTAGCATGCGAGAGGTACCGGGATCGATACCCGGATTCTCCACTTTGTAAAATATCACACTTTTGCAGCGCATAGAACAACTTTTTACTCACTTGAATTGAAGTTTTTTTCAAATCTGATTTCTTATAACCATGTCAAAACTAAATTAATCAACCTGAAGATTGGGATTTCAAAAGAAACCCAGCACCTCTTTTATAAGGTGAAATGATCAAGTCAAAAAGAGTGACAAAATTCTTTGAATGCATTGCATCTCGAGTGAATGGTTTAAAAACAGCAAGCAACAGATCAATAATCACGAAAGGGGGATTAGCTCAGATGGTAGAGCGCTCGCTTTGCATGCGAGAAGTACCGGGATCGATACCCGGATTCTCCATTCCACTTTTTGAATTTTGGGACAACGCCCATGGAGTTAGCAATTCTAGAAACCATAGTTTATAGAGGGGACTGGTTATGAAACCTTTTGTTGTACTTCTTTGTTTGCATTTCGAAGTTGAACCGGTCTCGACCATGCACAACTTTTTCTTTATGGTCAATCAAAATTGCAAAATGAGTCAACATAAACTTTTTCTATGAGATTATTGTAAGGAATATTGTCATATTTGTTCTAAATCTTTGAGTATTTTGAAGCAACAGCCAAAATAATGATTTTCGGTCTGTTCACTCAGACGTATCCAATATGGCTAAAACAATTGCGAAACGAAAGGTTGTGCAGGGTCACGCTTGAAAACAAGTGTACAAAAACATACAACAAAAGGCTTCATAACCAGTCCCCTCTATAAAATATGTAGAAACACATAAATAATATTCAATTTGAGCTATAGGAACTGCATGGATTGTTCAGTTAATAATATGCATGATGTAAGCCAGACATCACTGATGATTTTGTTAAAAGTGATAGTCTGGCATAGAGATAAAAGTTGTCATTTTTAGAAAACTATCAAAATAGCAGAGCAAGGTTTCGATCCTTGGACCTCTGGGTTATGGGCCCAGCACGCTTCCACTGCGCCACTCTGCTTGTTATGATCAATTTCTCAATATTCTTGATCCAAAAACAATGCGCATACATTTATCTCTGTACAACAATAGGTATAGCAGCGCACCGTTTGGACATGCTTGGACCTCTGTGTGTTAGATGAAGCACCAAAAGTATCAGAAATACCGTACGCAATCTTGAAAACAATGTCATTACCATATATGGTATTGTAGGTGAGAAGTAACAAAATACTTTGATTAGCGCGCGAGATTTTTTTTTTTTACAGGTTGAGATTGCAACAGAACAATAGGCATATCTTTGATACGAATGAGTCAATCGGAACTAAACGCTTGTCCAACAAAAAAAACAAGCGAAGGGGGATTAGCTCAAATGGTAGAGCGCTCGCTTAGCATGCGCGCATGCTAAGCGAGCGCTCTACCATTTGGGTACCGGGATCGATACCCGGATTCTCCACTTTGTAAAATATCACATTTTTGCAGCGCATAGAACAACTTTTTACTCACTTGAATCGAAGTTTTTTTCGAATCTGACTTCTTATAAGCATGCCAAATCTAAGTTAATAAACCTGAAGATATGTCGATTGGGATTTCAAAAGAAACCCAGCACCTCTTTTATAAGGTGAAATGATCAAGTCAAAAAGAGTGACAAAATTCTTTGAATGCATTGCATCTCGAGTGAATGGTTTAAAAACAGCAAGCCACAGAACAATAATCACGAAAGGGGGATTAGCTCAGATGGTAGAGCGCTCGCTTTGCATGCGAGAAGTACCGGGATCGATACCCGGATTCTCCATTCCACTTTTTGTATTTTGGGACAACGCCCATGGAGTTAGCAATTCTGGAAACCATAGTTTATAGAGGGGACTGGTTATGAAACCTTTTGTTGTACTTCTTTGTTTGCATTTCGAAGTTGAACCGGTCTCGACCATGCACAACTTTTTCTTTATGGTCAATCAAAATTGCAAAATGAGTCAACATAAACTTTTTCTATGAGATTATTGTAAGGAATATTGTCATATTTGTTCTAAATCTTTGAGTATTTTGAAGCAACAGCCAAAATAATGATTTTCGGTCTGTTCACTCAGACGTATGCAATATGGCTAAAACAATTGCGAAACGAAAGGTTGTGCAGGGTCACGCTTGAAAACAAGTGTACAAAAACATACAACAAAAGGCTTCATAACCAGTCCCCTCTATAAAATATGTAGAAACACATAAGTAATATTCAATTTGAGCTAGGAACTGCATGGATTGTTCAGTTAATAATATGCATGATGTAAGCCAGACATCACTGATGATTTTGTTAAAAGTGATAGTCTGGCATAGAGATAAAAGTTGTCATTTTTAGAAAACTATCAAAATAGCAGAGCAAGGTTTCGATCCTTGGACCTCTGGGTTATGGGCCCAGCACGCTTCCACTGCGCCACTCTGCTTGTTATGATCAATTTCTCAATATTCTTGATCCAAAAACAATGCGCATACATTTATCTCTGTACAACAATAGGTATAGCAGCGCACCGTTTGGACATGCTTGGACCTCTGTGTGTTAGATGAAGCACCAAAAGTATCAGAAATACCGTACGCAATCTTGAAAACAATGTCATTACCATATATGGTATTGTAGGTGAGAAGTAACAAAATACTTTGATTAGCGCGCGAGATTTTTTTTTTTTACAGGTTGAGATTGCAACAGAACAATAGGCATATCTTTGATACGAATGAGTCAATCGGAACTAAACGCTTGTCCAACAAATAAAACAAGCGAAGGGGGATTAGCTCAAATGGTAGAGCGCTCGCTTAGCATGCGAGAGGTACCGGGATCGATACCCGGATTCTCCACTTTGTAAAATATCACACTTTTGCAGCGCATAGAACAACTATTTACTCACTTGAATTGAAGTTTTCTTCAAATCTGATTTCTTATAACCATGTCAAAACTAAATTAATCAACCTGAAGATTGGGATTTCAAAAGAAACCCAGCACCTCTTTTATAAGGTGAAATGATCAAGTCAAAAAGAGTGACAAAATTCTTTGAATGCATTGCATCTCGAGTGAATGGTTTAAAAACAGCAAGCAACAGATCAATAATCACGAAAGGGGGATTAGCTCAGATGGTAGAGCGCTCGCTTTGCATGCGAGAAGTACCGGGATCGATACCCGGATTCTCCATTCCACTTTTTGTATTTTGGGACAACGCCCATGGAGTTAGCAATTCTGGAAACCATAGTTTATAGAGGGGACTGGTTATGAAACCTTTTGTTGTACTTCTTTGTTTGCATTTCGAAGTTGAACCGGTCTCGACCATGCACAACTTTTTCTTTATGGTCAATCAAAATTGCAAAATGAGTCAACATAAACTTTATCTATGAGATTATTGTAAGGAATATTGTCATATTTGTTCTAAATCTTTGAGTATTTTGAAGCAACAGCCAAAATAATGATTTTCGGTCTGTTCACTCAGACGTATCCAATATGGCTAAAACAATTGCGAAACGAAAGGTTGTGCAGGGTCACGCTTGAAAACAAGTGTACAAAAACATACAACAAAAGGCTTCATAACCAGTCCCCTCTATAAAATATGTAGAAACACATAAATAATATTCAATTTGAGCTAGGAACTGCATGGATTGTTCAGTTAATAATATGCATGATGTAAGCCAGACATCACTGATGATTTTGTTAAAAGTGATAGTCTGGCATAGAGATAAAAGTTGTCATTTTTAGAAAACTATCAAAATAGCAGAGCAAGGTTTCGATCCTTGGACCTCTGGGTTATGGGCCCAGGACGCTTCCACTGCGCCACTCTGCTTGTTATGATCAATTTCTCAATATTCTTGATCCAAAAACAATGCGCATACATTTATCTCTGTACAACAATAGGTATAGCAGCGCACCGTTTGGACATGCTTGGACCTCTGTGTGTTAGATGAAGCACCAAAAGTATCAGAAATACCGTACGCAATCTTGAAAACAATGTCATTACCATATATGGTATTGTAGGTGAGAAGTAACAAAATACTTTGATTAGCGCGTGAGATTTTTTTTTTTTACAGGTTGAGATTGCAACAGAACAATAGGCATATCTTTGATACGAATGAGTCAATCGGAACTAAACGCTTGTCCAACAAATAAAACAAGCGAAGGGGGATTAGCTCAAATGGTAGAGCGCTCGCTTAGCATGCGAGAGGTACCGGGATCGATACCCGGATTCTCCACTTTGTAAAATATCACATTTTTGCAGCGCATAGAACAACTTTTTACTCACTTGAATCGAAGTTTTCTTCGAATCTGACTTCTTATAAGCATGCCAAATCTAAGTTAATAAACCTGAAGATATGTCGATTGGGATTTCAAAAGAAACCCAGCACCTCTTTTATAAGGTGAAATGATCAAGTCAAAAAGAGTGACAAAATTCTTTGAATGCATTGCATCTCGAGTGAATGGTTTAAAAACAGCAAGCAACAGATCAATAATCACGAAAGGGGGATTAGCTCAGATGGTAGAGCGCTCGCTTTGCATGCGAGAAGTACCGGGATCGATACCCGGATTCTCCATTCCACTTTTTGAATTTTGGGACAACGCCCATGGAGTTAGCAATTCTAGAAACCATAGTTTATAGAGGGGACTGGTTATGAAACCTTTTGTTGTACTTCTTTGTTTGCATTTCGAAGTTGAACCGGTCTCGACCATGCACAACTTTTTCTTTATGGTCAATCAAAATTGCAAAATGAGTCAACATAAACTTTTTCTATGAGATTATTGTAAGGAATATTGTCATATTTGTTCTAAATCTTTGAGTATTTTGAAGCAACAGCCAAAATAATGATTTTCGGTCTGTTCACTCAGACGTATCCAATATGGCTAAAACAATTGCGAAACGAAAGGTTGTGCAGGGTCACGCTTGAAAACAAGTGTACAAAAACATACAACAAAAGGCTTCATAACCAGTCCCCTCTATAAAATATGTAGAAACACATAAATAATATTCAATTTGAGCTATAGGAACTGCATGGATTGTTCAGTTAATAATATGCATGATGTAAGCCAGACATCACTGATGATTTTGTTAAAAGTGATAGTCTGGCATAGAGATAAAAGTTGTCTTTTTTAGAAAACTATCAAAATAGCAGAGCAAGGTTTCGATCCTTGGACCTCTGGGTTATGGGCCCAGCACGCTTCCACTGCGCCACTCTGCTTGTTATGATCAATTTCTCAATATTCTTGATCCAAAAACAATGCGCATACATTTATCTCTGTACAACAATAGGTATAGCAGCGCACCGTTTGGACATGCTTGGACCTCTGTGTGTTAGATGAAGCACCAAAAGTATCAGAAATACCGTACGCAATCTTGAAAACAATGTCATTACCATATATGGTATTGTAGGTGAGAAGTAACAAAATACTTTGATTAGCGCGCGAGATTTTTTTTTTTTACAGGTTGAGATTGCAACAGAACAATAGGCATATCTTTGATACGAATGAGTCAATCGGAACTAAACGCTTGTCTAACAAATAAAACAAGCGAAGGGGGATTAGCTCAAATGGTAGAGCGCTCGCTTAGCATGCGAGAGGTACCGGGATCGATACCCGGATTCTCCACTTTGTAAAATATCACATTTTTGCAGCGCATAGAACAACTTTTTACTCACTTGAATCGAAGTTTTCTTCGAATCTGACTTCTTATAAGCATGCCAAATCTAAGTTAATAAACCTGAAGATATGTCGATTGGGATTTCAAAAGAAACCCAGCACCTCTTTTATAAGGTGAAATGATCAAGTCAAAAAGAGTGACAAAATTCTTTGAATGCATTGCATCTCGAGTGAATGGTTTAAAAACAGCAAGCAACAGATCAATAATCACGAAAGGGGGATTAGCTCAGATGGTAGAGCGCTCGCTTTGCATGCGAGAAGTACCGGGATCGATACCCGGATTCTCCATTCCACTTTTTGAATTTTGGGACAACGCCCATGGAGTTAGCAATTCTAGAAACCATAGTTTATAGAGGGGACTGGTTATGAAACCTTTTGTTGTACTTCTTTGTTTGCATTTCGAAGTTGAACCGGTCTCGACCATGCACAACTTTTTCTTTATGGTCAATCAAAATTGCAAAATGAGTCAACATAAACTTTTTCTATGAGATTATTGTAAGGAATATTGTCATATTTGTTCTAAATATTTGAGTATTTTGAAGCAACAGCCAAAATAATGATTTTCGGTCTGTTCACTCAGACGTATCCAATATGGCTAAAACAATTGCGAAACGAAAGGTTGTGCAGGGTCACGCTTGAAAACAAGTGTACAAAAACATACAACAAAAGGCTTCATAACCAGTCCCCTCTATAAAATATGTAGAAACACATAAATAATATTCAATTTGAGCTATAGGAACTGCATGGATTGTTCAGTTAATAATATGCATGATGTAAGCCAGACATCACTGATGATTTTGTTAAAAGAGATAGTCTGGCATAGAGATAAAAGTTGTCATTTTTAGAAAACTATCAAAATAGCAGAGCAAGGTTTCGATCCTTGGACCTCTGGGTTATGGGCCCAGCACGCTTCCACTGCGCCACTCTGCTTGTTATGATCAATTTCTCAATATTCTTGATCCAAAAACAATGCGCATACATTTATCTCTGTACAACAATAGGTATATCAGCGCACCGTTTGGACATGCTTGGACCTCTGTGTGTTAGATGAAGCACCAAAAGTATCAGAAATACCGTACGCAATCTTGAAAACAATGTCATTACCATATATGGTATTGTAGGTGAGAAGTAACAAAATACTTTGATTAGCGCGCGAGATTTTTTTTTTTTACAGGTTGAGATTGCAACAGAACAATAGGCATATCTTTGATACGAATGAGTCAATCGGAACTAAACGCTTGTCCAACAAATAAAACAAGCGAAGGGGGATTAGCTCAAATGGTAGAGCGCTCGCTTAGCATGCGAGAGGTACCGGGATCGATACCCGGATTCTCCACTTTGTAAAATATCACACTTTTGCAGCGCATAGAACAACTATTTACTCACTTGAATTGAAGTTTTCTTCAAATCTGATTTCTTATAACCATGTCAAAACTAAATTAATCAACCTGAAGATTGGGATTTCAAAAGAAACCCAGCACCTCTTTTATAAGGTGAAATGATCAAGTCAAAAAGAGTGACAAAATTCTTTGAATGCATTGCATCTCGAGTGAATGGTTTAAAAACAGCAAGCAACAGATCAATAATCACGAAAGGGGGATTAGCTCAGATGGTAGAGCGCTCGCTTTGCATGCGAGAAGTACCGGGATCGATACCCGGATTCTCCATTCCACTTTTTGTATTTTGGGACAACGCCCATGGAGTTAGCAATTCTGGAAACCATAGTTTATAGAGGGGACTGGTTATGAAACCTTTTGTTGTACTTCTTTGTTTGCATTTCGAAGTTGAACCGGTCTCGACCATGCACAACTTTTTCTTTATGGTCAATCAAAATTGCAAAATGAGTCAACATAAACTTTATCTATGAGATTATTGTAAGGAATATTGTCATATTTGTTCTAAATCTTTGAGTATTTTGAAGCAACAGCCAAAATAATGATTTTCGGTCTGTTCACTCAGACGTATCCAATATGGCTAAAACAATTGCGAAACGAAAGGTTGTGCAGGGTCACGCTTGAAAACAAGTGTACAAAAACATACAACAAAAGGCTTCATAACCAGTCCCCTCTATAAAATATGTAGAAACACATAAATAATATTCAATTTGAGCTAGGAACTGCATGGATTGTTCAGTTAATAATATGCATGATGTAAGCCAGACATCACTGATGATTTTGTTAAAAGTGATAGTCTGGCATAGAGATAAAAGTTGTCATTTTTAGAAAACTATCAAAATAGCAGAGCAAGGTTTCGATCCTTGGACCTCTGGGTTATGGGCCCAGGACGCTTCCACTGCGCCACTCTGCTTGTTATGATCAATTTCTCAATATTCTTGATCCAAAAACAATGCGCATACATTTATCTCTGTACAACAATAGGTATAGCAGCGCACCGTTTGGACATGCTTGGACCTCTGTGTGTTAGATGAAGCACCAAAAGTATCAGAAATACCGTACGCAATCTTGAAAACAATGTCATTACCATATATGGTATTGTAGGTGAGAAGTAACAAAATACTTTGATTAGCGCGTGAGATTTTTTTTTTTTACAGGTTGAGATTGCAACAGAACAATAGGCATATCTTTGATACGAATGAGTCAATCGGAACTAAACGCTTGTCCAACAAATAAAACAAGCGAAGGGGGATTAGCTCAAATGGTAGAGCGCTCGCTTAGCATGCGAGAGGTACCGGGATCGATACCCGGATTCTCCACTTTGTAAAATATCACATTTTTGCAGCGCATAGAACAACTTTTTACTCACTTGAATCGAAGTTTTCTTCGAATCTGACTTCTTATAAGCATGCCAAATCTAAGTTAATAAACCTGAAGATATGTCGATTGGGATTTCAAAAGAAACCCAGCACCTCTTTTATAAGGTGAAATGATCAAGTCAAAAAGAGTGACAAAATTCTTTGAATGCATTGCATCTCGAGTGAATGGTTTAAAAACAGCAAGCAACAGATCAATAATCACGAAAGGGGGATTAGCTCAGATGGTAGAGCGCTCGCTTTGCATGCGAGAAGTACCGGGATCGATACCCGGATTCTCCATTCCACTTTTTGAATTTTGGGACAACGCCCATGGAGTTAGCAATTCTAGAAACCATAGTTTATAGAGGGGACTGGTTATGAAACCTTTTGTTGTACTTCTTTGTTTGCATTTCGAAGTTGAACCGGTCTCGACCATGCACAACTTTTTCTTTATGGTCAATCAAAATTGCAAAATGAGTCAACATAAACTTTTTCTATGAGATTATTGTAAGGAATATTGTCATATTTGTTCTAAATCTTTGAGTATTTTGAAGCAACAGCCAAAATAATGATTTTCGGTCTGTTCACTCAGACGTATCCAATATGGCTAAAACAATTGCGAAACGAAAGGTTGTGCAGGGTCACGCTTGAAAACAAGTGTACAAAAACATACAACAAAAGGCTTCATAACCAGTCCCCTCTATAAAATATGTAGAAACACATAAATAATATTCAATTTGAGCTATAGGAACTGCATGGATTGTTCAGTTAATAATATGCATGATGTAAGCCAGACATCACTGATGATTTTGTTAAAAGTGATAGTCTGGCATAGAGATAAAAGTTGTCTTTTTTAGAAAACTATCAAAATAGCAGAGCAAGGTTTCGATCCTTGGACCTCTGGGTTATGGGCCCAGCACGCTTCCACTGCGCCACTCTGCTTGTTATGATCAATTTCTCAATATTCTTGATCCAAAAACAATGCGCATACATTTATCTCTGTACAACAATAGGTATAGCAGCGCACCGTTTGGACATGCTTGGACCTCTGTGTGTTAGATGAAGCACCAAAAGTATCAGAAATACCGTACGCAATCTTGAAAACAATGTCATTACCATATATGGTATTGTAGGTGAGAAGTAACAAAATACTTTGATTAGCGCGCGAGATTTTTTTTTTTTACAGGTTGAGATTGCAACAGAACAATAGGCATATCTTTGATACGAATGAGTCAATCGGAACTAAACGCTTGTCTAACAAATAAAACAAGCGAAGGGGGATTAGCTCAAATGGTAGAGCGCTCGCTTAGCATGCGAGAGGTACCGGGATCGATACCCGGATTCTCCACTTTGTAAAATATCACATTTTTGCAGCGCATAGAACAACTTTTTACTCACTTGAATCGAAGTTTTCTTCGAATCTGACTTCTTATAAGCATGCCAAATCTAAGTTAATAAACCTGAAGATATGTCGATTGGGATTTCAAAAGAAACCCAGCACCTCTTTTATAAGGTGAAATGATCAAGTCAAAAAGAGTGACAAAATTCTTTGAATGCATTGCATCTCGAGTGAATGGTTTAAAAACAGCAAGCAACAGATCAATAATCACGAAAGGGGGATTAGCTCAGATGGTAGAGCGCTCGCTTTGCATGCGAGAAGTACCGGGATCGATACCCGGATTCTCCATTCCACTTTTTGAATTTTGGGACAACGCCCATGGAGTTAGCAATTCTAGAAACCATAGTTTATAGAGGGGACTGGTTATGAAACCTTTTGTTGTACTTCTTTGTTTGCATTTCGAAGTTGAACCGGTCTCGACCATGCACAACTTTTTCTTTATGGTCAATCAAAATTGCAAAATGAGTCAACATAAACTTTTTCTATGAGATTATTGTAAGGAATATTGTCATATTTGTTCTAAATATTTGAGTATTTTGAAGCAACAGCCAAAATAATGATTTTCGGTCTGTTCACTCAGACGTATCCAATATGGCTAAAACAATTGCGAAACGAAAGGTTGTGCAGGGTCACGCTTGAAAACAAGTGTACAAAAACATACAACAAAAGGCTTCATAACCAGTCCCCTCTATAAAATATGTAGAAACACATAAATAATATTCAATTTGAGCTATAGGAACTGCATGGATTGTTCAGTTAATAATATGCATGATGTAAGCCAGACATCACTGATGATTTTGTTAAAAGAGATAGTCTGGCATAGAGATAAAAGTTGTCATTTTTAGAAAACTATCAAAATAGCAGAGCAAGGTTTCGATCCTTGGACCTCTGGGTTATGGGCCCAGCACGCTTCCACTGCGCCACTCTGCTTGTTATGATCAATTTCTCAATATTCTTGATCCAAAAACAATGCGCATACATTTATCTCTGTACAACAATAGGTATATCAGCGCACCGTTTGGACATGCTTGGACCTCTGTGTGTTAGATGAAGCACCAAAAGTATCAGAAATACCGTACGCAATCTTGAAAACAATGTCATTACCATATATGGTATTGTAGGTGAGAAGTAACAAAATACTTTGATTAGCGCGCGAGATTTTTTTTTTTTACAGGTTGAGATTGCAACAGAACAATAGGCATATCTTTGATACGAATGAGTCAATCGGAACTAAACGCTTGTCCAACAAATAAAACAAGCGAAGGGGGATTAGCTCAAATGGTAGAGCGCTCGCTTAGCATGCGAGAGGTACCGGGATCGATACCCGGATTCTCCACTTTGTAAAATATCACACTTTTGCAGCGCATAGAACAACTTTTTACTCACTTGAATTGAAGTTTTCTTCAAATCTGATTTGTTATAACCATGTCAAAACTAAATTAATCAACCTGAAGATTGGGATTTCAAAAGAAACCCAGCACCTCTTTTATAAGGTGAAATGATCAAGTCAAAAAGAGTGACAAAATTCTTTGAATGCATTGCATCTCGAGTGAATGGTTTAAAAACAGCAAGCCACAGAACAATAATCACGAAAGGGGGATTAGCTCAGATGGTAGAGCGCTCGCTTTGCATGCGAGAAGTACCGGGATCGATACCCGGATTCTCCATTCCACTTTTTGTATTTTGGGACAACGCCCATGGAGTTAGCAATTCTGGAAACCATAGTTTATAGAGGGGACTGGTTATGAAACCTTTTGTTGTACTTCTTTGTTTGCATTTCGAAGTTGAACCGGTCTCGACCATGCACAACTTTTTCTTTATGGTCAATCAAAATTGCAAAATGAGTCAACATAAACTTTTTCTATGAGATTATTGTAAGGAATATTGTCATATTTGTTCTAAATATTTGAGTATTTTGAAGCAACAGCCAAAATAATGATTTTCGGTCTGTTCACTCAGACGTATCCAATATGGCTAAAACAATTGCGAAACGAAAGGTTGTGCAGGGTCACGCTTGAAAACAAGTGTACAAAAACATACAACAAAAGGCTTCATAACCAGTCCCCTCTATAAAATATGTAGAAACACATAAATAATATTCAATTTGAGCTATAGGAACTGCATGGATTGTTCAGTTAATAATATGCATGATGTAAGCCAGACATCACTGATGATTTTGTTAAAAGTGATAGTCTGGCATAGAGATAAAAGTTGTCATTTTTAGAAAACTATCAAAATAGCAGAGCAAGGTTTCGATCCTTGGACCTCTGGGTTATGGGCCCAGCACGCTTCCACTGCGCCACTCTGCTTGTTATGATCAATTTCTCAATATTCTTGATCCAAAAACAATGCGCATACATTTATCTCTGTACAACAATAGGTATAGCAGCGCACCGTTTGGACATGCTTGGACCTCTGTGTGTTAGATGAAGCACCAAAAGTATCAGAAATACCGTACGCAATCTTGAAAACAATGTCATTACCATATATGGTATTGTAGGTGAGAAGTAACAAAATACTTTGATTAGCGCGCGAGATTTTTTTTTTTTACAGGTTGAGATTGCAACAGAACAATAGGCATATCTTTGATACGAATGAGTCAATCGGAACTAAACGCTTGTCCAACAAATAAAACAAGCGAAGGGGGATTAGCTCAAATGGTAGAGCGCTCGCTTAGCATGCGAGAGGTACCGGGATCGATACCCGGATTCTCCACTTTGTAAAATATCACACTTTTGCAGCGCATAGAACAACTTTTTACTCACTTGAATTGAAGTTTTCTTCAAATCTGATTTGTTATAACCATGTCAAAACTAAATTAATCAACCTGAAGATTGGGATTTCAAAAGAAACCCAGCACCTCTTTTATAAGGTGAAATGATCAAGTCAAAAAGAGTGACAAAATTCTTTGAATGCATTGCATCTCGAGTGAATGGTTTAAAAACAGCAAGCCACAGAACAATAATCACGAAAGGGGGATTAGCTCAGATGGTAGAGCGCTCGCTTTGCATGCGAGAAGTACCGGGATCGATACCCGGATTCTCCATTCCACTTTTTGTATTTTGGGACAACGCCCATGGAGTTAGCAATTCTGGAAACCATAGTTTATAGAGGGGACTGGTTATGAAACCTTTTGTTGTACTTCTTTGTTTGCATTTCGAAGTTGAACCGGTCTCGACCATGCACAACTTTTTCTTTATGGTCAATCAAAATTGCAAAATGAGTCAACATAAACTTTTTCTATGAGATTATTGTAAGGAATATTGTCATATTTGTTCTAAATCTTTGAGTATTTTGAAGCAACAGCCAAAATAATGATTTTCGGTCTGTTCACTCAGACGTATCCAATATGGCTAAAACAATTGCGAAACGAAAGGTTGTGCAGGGTCACGCTTGAAAACAAGTGTACAAAAACATACAACAAAAGGCTTCATAACCAGTCCCCTCTATAAAATATGTAGAAACACATAAATAATATTCAATTTGAGCTATAGGATCTGCATGGATTGTTCAGTTAATAATATGCATGATGTAAGCCAGACATCACTGATGATTTTGTTAAAAGTGATAGTCTGGCATAGAGATAAAAGTTGTCTTTTTTAGAAAACTATCAAAATAGCAGAGCAAGGTTTCGATCCTTGGACCTCTGGGTTATGGGCCCAGCACGCTTCCACTGCGCCACTCTGCTTGTTATGATCAATTTCTCAATATTCTTGATCCAAAAACAATGCGCATACATTTATCTCTGTACAACAATAGGTATAGCAGCGCACCGTTTGGAGATGCTTGGACCTCTGTGTGTTAGATGAAGCACCAAAAGTATCAGAAATACCGTACGCAATCTTGAAAACAATGTCATTACCATGTATGGTATTGTAGGTGAGAAGTAACAAAATACTTTGATTAGCGCGCGAGATTTTATTTTTTTTACAGGTTGAGATTGCAACAGAACAATAGGCATATCTTTGATACGAATGAGTCAATCGGAACTAAACGCTTGTCCAACAAATAAAACAAGCGAAGGGGGATTAGCTCAAATGGTAGAGCGCTCGCTTAGCATGCGAGAGGTACCGGGATCGATACCCGGATTCTCCACTTTGTAAAATATCACACTTTTGCAGCGCATAGAACAACTTTTTACTCACTTGAATTGAAGTTTTTTTCAAATCTGATTTCTTATAACCATGTCAAAACTAAATTAATCAACCTGAAGATTGGGATTTCAAAAGAAACCCAGCACCTCTTTTATAAGGTGAAATGATCAAGTCAAAAAGAGTGACAAAATTCTTTGAATGCATTGCATCTCGAGTGAATGGTTTAAAAACAGCAAGCAACAGATCAATAATCACGAAAGGGGGATTAGCTCAGATGGTAGAGCGCTCGCTTTGCATGCGAGAAGTACCGGGATCGATACCCGGATTCTCCATTCCACTTTTTGAATTTTGGGACAACGCCCATGGAGTTAGCAATTCTAGAAACCATAGTTTATAGAGGGGACTGGTTATGAAACCTTTTGTTGTACTTCTTTGTTTGCATTTCGAAGTTGAACCGGTCTCGACCATGCACAACTTTTTCTTTATGGTCAATCAAAATTGCAAAATGAGTCAACATAAACTTTTTCTATGAGATTATTGTAAGGAATATTGTCATATTTGTTCTAAATCTTTGAGTATTTTGAAGCAACAGCCAAAATAATGATTTTCGGTCTGTTCACTCAGACGTATCCAATATGGCTAAAACAATTGCGAAACGAAAGGTTGTGCAGGGTCACGCTTGAAAACAAGTGTACAAAAACATACAACAAAAGGCTTCATAACCAGTCCCCTCTATAAAATATGTAGAAACACATAAATAATATTCAATTTGAGCTATAGGAACTGCATGGATTGTTCAGTTAATAATATGCATGATGTAAGCCAGACATCACTGATGATTTTGTTAAAAGTGATAGTCTGGCATAGAGATAAAAGTTGTCATTTTTAGAAAACTATCAAAATAGCAGAGCAAGGTTTCGATCCTTGGACCTCTGGGTTATGGGCCCAGCACGCTTCCACTGCGCCACTCTGCTTGTTATGATCAATTTCTCAATATTCTTGATCCAAAAACAATGCGCATACATTTATCTCTGTACAACAATAGGTATAGCAGCGCACCGTTTGGACATGCTTGGACCTCTGTGTGTTAGATGAAGCACCAAAAGTATCAGAAATACCGTACGCAATCTTGAAAACAATGTCATTACCATATATGGTATTGTAGGTGAGAAGTAACAAAATACTTTGATTAGCGCGCGAGATTTTTTTTTTTTACAGGTTGAGATTGCAACAGAACAATAGGCATATCTTTGATACGAATGAGTCAATCGGAACTAAACGCTTGTCCAACAAAAAAAACAAGCGAAGGGGGATTAGCTCAAATGGTAGAGCGCTCGCTTAGCATGCGCGCATGCTAAGCGAGCGCTCTACCATTTGGGTACCGGGATCGATACCCGGATTCTCCACTTTGTAAAATATCACATTTTTGCAGCGCATAGAACAACTTTTTACTCACTTGAATCGAAGTTTTTTTCGAATCTGACTTCTTATAAGCATGCCAAATCTAAGTTAATAAACCTGAAGATATGTCGATTGGGATTTCAAAAGAAACCCAGCACCTCTTTTATAAGGTGAAATGATCAAGTCAAAAAGAGTGACAAAATTCTTTGAATGCATTGCATCTCGAGTGAATGGTTTAAAAACAGCAAGCCACAGAACAATAATCACGAAAGGGGGATTAGCTCAGATGGTAGAGCGCTCGCTTTGCATGCGAGAAGTACCGGGATCGATACCCGGATTCTCCATTCCACTTTTTGTATTTTGGGACAACGCCCATGGAGTTAGCAATTCTGGAAACCATAGTTTATAGAGGGGACTGGTTATGAAACCTTTTGTTGTACTTCTTTGTTTGCATTTCGAAGTTGAACCGGTCTCGACCATGCACAACTTTTTCTTTATGGTCAATCAAAATTGCAAAATGAGTCAACATAAACTTTTTCTATGAGATTATTGTAAGGAATATTGTCATATTTGTTCTAAATCTTTGAGTATTTTGAAGCAACAGCCAAAATAATGATTTTCGGTCTGTTCACTCAGACGTATCCAATATGGCTAAAACAATTGCGAAACGAAAGGTTGTGCAGGGTCACGCTTGAAAACAAGTGTACAAAAACATACAACAAAAGGCTTCATAACCAGTCCCCTCTATAAAATATGTAGAAACACATAAATAATATTCAATTTGAGCTATAGGATCTGCATGGATTGTTCAGTTAATAATATGCATGATGTAAGCCAGACATCACTGATGATTTTGTTAAAAGTGATAGTCTGGCATAGAGATAAAAGTTGTCTTTTTTAGAAAACTATCAAAATAGCAGAGCAAGGTTTCGATCCTTGGACCTCTGGGTTATGGGCCCAGCACGCTTCCACTGCGCCACTCTGCTTGTTATGATCAATTTCTCAATATTCTTGATCCAAAAACAATGCGCATACATTTATCTCTGTACAACAATAGGTATAGCAGCGCACCGTTTGGAGATGCTTGGACCTCTGTGTGTTAGATGAAGCACCAAAAGTATCAGAAATACCGTACGCAATCTTGAAAACAATGTCATTACCATGTATGGTATTGTAGGTGAGAAGTAACAAAATACTTTGATTAGCGCGCGAGATTTTATTTTTTTTACAGGTTGAGATTGCAACAGAACAATAGGCATATCTTTGATACGAATGAGTCAATCGGAACTAAACGCTTGTCCAACAAATAAAACAAGCGAAGGGGGATTAGCTCAAATGGTAGAGCGCTCGCTTAGCATGCGAGAGGTACCGGGATCGATACCCGGATTCTCCACTTTGTAAAATATCACACTTTTGCAGCGCATAGAACAACTTTTTACTCACTTGAATTGAAGTTTTTTTCAAATCTGATTTCTTATAACCATGTCAAAACTAAATTAATCAACCTGAAGATTGGGATTTCAAAAGAAACCCAGCACCTCTTTTATAAGGTGAAATGATCAAGTCAAAAAGAGTGACAAAATTCTTTGAATGCATTGCATCTCGAGTGAATGGTTTAAAAACAGCAAGCAACAGATCAATAATCACGAAAGGGGGATTAGCTCAGATGGTAGAGCGCTCGCTTTGCATGCGAGAAGTACCGGGATCGATACCCGGATTCTCCATTCCACTTTTTGAATTTTGGGACAACGCCCATGGAGTTAGCAATTCTAGAAACCATAGTTTATAGAGGGGACTGGTTATGAAACCTTTTGTTGTACTTCTTTGTTTGCATTTCGAAGTTGAACCGGTCTCGACCATGCACAACTTTTTCTTTATGGTCAATCAAAATTGCAAAATGAGTCAACATAAACTTTTTCTATGAGATTATTGTAAGGAATATTGTCATATTTGTTCTAAATCTTTGAGTATTTTGAAGCAACAGCCAAAATAATGATTTTCGGTCTGTTCACTCAGACGTATCCAATATGGCTAAAACAATTGCGAAACGAAAGGTTGTGCAGGGTCACGCTTGAAAACAAGTGTACAAAAACATACAACAAAAGGCTTCATAACCAGTCCCCTCTATAAAATATGTAGAAACACATAAATAATATTCAATTTGAGCTATAGGAACTGCATGGATTGTTCAGTTAATAATATGCATGATGTAAGCCAGACATCACTGATGATTTTGTTAAAAGTGATAGTCTGGCATAGAGATAAAAGTTGTCATTTTTAGAAAACTATCAAAATAGCAGAGCAAGGTTTCGATCCTTGGACCTCTGGGTTATGGGCCCAGCACGCTTCCACTGCGCCACTCTGCTTGTTATGATCAATTTCTCAATATTCTTGATCCAAAAACAATGCGCATACATTTATCTCTGTACAACAATAGGTATAGCAGCGCACCGTTTGGACATGCTTGGACCTCTGTGTGTTAGATGAAGCACCAAAAGTATCAGAAATACCGTACGCAATCTTGAAAACAATGTCATTACCATATATGGTATTGTAGGTGAGAAGTAACAAAATACTTTGATTAGCGCGCGAGATTTTTTTTTTTTACAGGTTGAGATTGCAACAGAACAATAGGCATATCTTTGATACGAATGAGTCAATCGGAACTAAACGCTTGTCCAACAAAAAAAACAAGCGAAGGGGGATTAGCTCAAATGGTAGAGCGCTCGCTTAGCATGCGCGCATGCTAAGCGAGCGCTCTACCATTTGGGTACCGGGATCGATACCCGGATTCTCCACTTTGTAAAATATCACATTTTTGCAGCGCATAGAACAACTTTTTACTCACTTGAATCGAAGTTTTTTTCGAATCTGACTTCTTATAAGCATGCCAAATCTAAGTTAATAAACCTGAAGATATGTCGATTGGGATTTCAAAAGAAACCCAGCACCTCTTTTATAAGGTGAAATGATCAAGTCAAAAAGAGTGACAAAATTCTTTGAATGCATTGCATCTCGAGTGAATGGTTTAAAAACAGCAAGCCACAGAACAATAATCACGAAAGGGGGATTAGCTCAGATGGTAGAGCGCTCGCTTTGCATGCGAGAAGTACCGGGATCGATACCCGGATTCTCCATTCCACTTTTTGTATTTTGGGACAACGCCCATGGAGTTAGCAATTCTGGAAACCATAGTTTATAGAGGGGACTGGTTATGAAACCTTTTGTTGTACTTCTTTGTTTGCATTTCGAAGTTGAACCGGTCTCGACCATGCACAACTTTTTCTTTATGGTCAATCAAAATTGCAAAATGAGTCAACATAAACTTTTTCTATGAGATTATTGTAAGGAATATTGTCATATTTGTTCTAAATCTTTGAGTATTTTGAAGCAACAGCCAAAATAATGATTTTCGGTCTGTTCACTCAGACGTATGCAATATGGCTAAAACAATTGCGAAACGAAAGGTTGTGCAGGGTCACGCTTGAAAACAAGTGTACAAAAACATACAACAAAAGGCTTCATAACCAGTCCCCTCTATAAAATATGTAGAAACACATAAGTAATATTCAATTTGAGCTAGGAACTGCATGGATTGTTCAGTTAATAATATGCATGATGTAAGCCAGACATCACTGATGATTTTGTTAAAAGTGATAGTCTGGCATAGAGATAAAAGTTGTCATTTTTAGAAAACTATCAAAATAGCAGAGCAAGGTTTCGATCCTTGGACCTCTGGGTTATGGGCCCAGCACGCTTCCACTGCGCCACTCTGCTTGTTATGATCAATTTCTCAATATTCTTGATCCAAAAACAATGCGCATACATTTATCTCTGTACAACAATAGGTATAGCAGCGCACCGTTTGGACATGCTTGGACCTCTGTGTGTTAGATGAAGCACCAAAAGTATCAGAAATACCGTACGCAATCTTGAAAACAATGTCATTACCATATATGGTATTGTAGGTGAGAAGTAACAAAATACTTTGATTAGCGCGCGAGATTTTTTTTTTTTACAGGTTGAGATTGCAACAGAACAATAGGCATATCTTTGATACGAATGAGTCAATCGGAACTAAACGCTTGTCCAACAAATAAAACAAGCGAAGGGGGATTAGCTCAAATGGTAGAGCGCTCGCTTAGCATGCGAGAGGTACCGGGATCGATACCCGGATTCTCCACTTTGTAAAATATCACACTTTTGCAGCGCATAGAACAACTATTTACTCACTTGAATTGAAGTTTTCTTCAAATCTGATTTCTTATAACCATGTCAAAACTAAATTAATCAACCTGAAGATTGGGATTTCAAAAGAAACCCAGCACCTCTTTTATAAGGTGAAATGATCAAGTCAAAAAGAGTGACAAAATTCTTTGAATGCATTGCATCTCGAGTGAATGGTTTAAAAACAGCAAGCAACAGATCAATAATCACGAAAGGGGGATTAGCTCAGATGGTAGAGCGCTCGCTTTGCATGCGAGAAGTACCGGGATCGATACCCGGATTCTCCATTCCACTTTTTGTATTTTGGGACAACGCCCATGGAGTTAGCAATTCTGGAAACCATAGTTTATAGAGGGGACTGGTTATGAAACCTTTTGTTGTACTTCTTTGTTTGCATTTCGAAGTTGAACCGGTCTCGACCATGCACAACTTTTTCTTTATGGTCAATCAAAATTGCAAAATGAGTCAACATAAACTTTATCTATGAGATTATTGTAAGGAATATTGTCATATTTGTTCTAAATCTTTGAGTATTTTGAAGCAACAGCCAAAATAATGATTTTCGGTCTGTTCACTCAGACGTATCCAATATGGCTAAAACAATTGCGAAACGAAAGGTTGTGCAGGGTCACGCTTGAAAACAAGTGTACAAAAACATACAACAAAAGGCTTCATAACCAGTCCCCTCTATAAAATATGTAGAAACACATAAATAATATTCAATTTGAGCTAGGAACTGCATGGATTGTTCAGTTAATAATATGCATGATGTAAGCCAGACATCACTGATGATTTTGTTAAAAGTGATAGTCTGGCATAGAGATAAAAGTTGTCATTTTTAGAAAACTATCAAAATAGCAGAGCAAGGTTTCGATCCTTGGACCTCTGGGTTATGGGCCCAGCACGCTTCCACTGCGCCACTCTGCTTGTTATGATCAATTTCTCAATATTCTTGATCCAAAAACAATGCGCATACATTTATCTCTGTACAACAATAGGTATATCAGCGCACCGTTTGGACATGCTTGGACCTCTGTGTGTTAGATGAAGCACCAAAAGTATCAGAAATACCGTACGCAATCTTGAAAACAATGTCATTACCATATATGGTATTGTAGGTGAGAAGTAACAAAATACTTTGATTAGCGCGCGAGATTTTTTTTTTTTACAGGTTGAGATTGCAACAGAACAATAGGCATATCTTTGATACGAATGAGTCAATCGGAACTAAACGCTTGTCCAACAAATAAAACAAGCGAAGGGGGATTAGCTCAAATGGTAGAGCGCTCGCTTAGCATGCGAGAGGTACCGGGATCGATACCCGGATTCTCCACTTTGTAAAATATCACACTTTTGCAGCGCATAGAACAACTTTTTACTCACTTGAATTGAAGTTTTCTTCAAATCTGATTTGTTATAACCATGTCAAAACTAAATTAATCAACCTGAAGATTGGGATTTCAAAAGAAACCCAGCACCTCTTTTATAAGGTGAAATGATCAAGTCAAAAAGAGTGACAAAATTCTTTGAATGCATTGCATCTCGAGTGAATGGTTTAAAAACAGCAAGCCACAGAACAATAATCACGAAAGGGGGATTAGCTCAGATGGTAGAGCGCTCGCTTTGCATGCGAGAAGTACCGGGATCGATACCCGGATTCTCCATTCCACTTTTTGTATTTTGGGACAACGCCCATGGAGTTAGCAATTCTGGAAACCATAGTTTATAGAGGGGACTGGTTATGAAACCTTTTGTTGTACTTCTTTGTTTGCATTTCGAAGTTGAACCGGTCTCGACCATGCACAACTTTTTCTTTATGGTCAATCAAAATTGCAAAATGAGTCAACATAAACTTTTTCTATGAGATTATTGTAAGGAATATTGTCATATTTGTTCTAAATCTTTGAGTATTTTGAAGCAACAGCCAAAATAATGATTTTCGGTCTGTTCACTCAGACGTATCCAATATGGCTAAAACAATTGCGAAACGAAAGGTTGTGCAGGGTCACGCTTGAAAACAAGTGTACAAAAACATACAACAAAAGGCTTCATAACCAGTCCCCTCTATAAAATATGTAGAAACACATAAATAATATTCAATTTGAGCTATAGGATCTGCATGGATTGTTCAGTTAATAATATGCATGATGTAAGCCAGACATCACTGATGATTTTGTTAAAAGTGATAGTCTGGCATAGAGATAAAAGTTGTCTTTTTTAGAAAACTATCAAAATAGCAGAGCAAGGTTTCGATCCTTGGACCTCTGGGTTATGGGCCCAGCACGCTTCCACTGCGCCACTCTGCTTGTTATGATCAATTTCTCAATATTCTTGATCCAAAAACAATGCGCATACATTTATCTCTGTACAACAATAGGTATAGCAGCGCACCGTTTGGAGATGCTTGGACCTCTGTGTGTTAGATGAAGCACCAAAAGTATCAGAAATACCGTACGCAATCTTGAAAACAATGTCATTACCATGTATGGTATTGTAGGTGAGAAGTAACAAAATACTTTGATTAGCGCGCGAGATTTTATTTTTTTTACAGGTTGAGATTGCAACAGAACAATAGGCATATCTTTGATACGAATGAGTCAATCGGAACTAAACGCTTGTCCAACAAATAAAACAAGCGAAGGGGGATTAGCTCAAATGGTAGAGCGCTCGCTTAGCATGCGAGAGGTACCGGGATCGATACCCGGATTCTCCACTTTGTAAAATATCACACTTTTGCAGCGCATAGAACAACTTTTTACTCACTTGAATTGAAGTTTTTTTCAAATCTGATTTCTTATAACCATGTCAAAACTAAATTAATCAACCTGAAGATTGGGATTTCAAAAGAAACCCAGCACCTCTTTTATAAGGTGAAATGATCAAGTCAAAAAGAGTGACAAAATTCTTTGAATGCATTGCATCTCGAGTGAATGGTTTAAAAACAGCAAGCAACAGATCAATAATCACGAAAGGGGGATTAGCTCAGATGGTAGAGCGCTCGCTTTGCATGCGAGAAGTACCGGGATCGATACCCGGATTCTCCATTCCACTTTTTGAATTTTGGGACAACGCCCATGGAGTTAGCAATTCTAGAAACCATAGTTTATAGAGGGGACTGGTTATGAAACCTTTTGTTGTACTTCTTTGTTTGCATTTCGAAGTTGAACCGGTCTCGACCATGCACAACTTTTTCTTTATGGTCAATCAAAATTGCAAAATGAGTCAACATAAACTTTTTCTATGAGATTATTGTAAGGAATATTGTCATATTTGTTCTAAATCTTTGAGTATTTTGAAGCAACAGCCAAAATAATGATTTTCGGTCTGTTCACTCAGACGTATCCAATATGGCTAAAACAATTGCGAAACGAAAGGTTGTGCAGGGTCACGCTTGAAAACAAGTGTACAAAAACATACAACAAAAGGCTTCATAACCAGTCCCCTCTATAAAATATGTAGAAACACATAAATAATATTCAATTTGAGCTATAGGAACTGCATGGATTGTTCAGTTAATAATATGCATGATGTAAGCCAGACATCACTGATGATTTTGTTAAAAGTGATAGTCTGGCATAGAGATAAAAGTTGTCATTTTTAGAAAACTATCAAAATAGCAGAGCAAGGTTTCGATCCTTGGACCTCTGGGTTATGGGCCCAGCACGCTTCCACTGCGCCACTCTGCTTGTTATGATCAATTTCTCAATATTCTTGATCCAAAAACAATGCGCATACATTTATCTCTGTACAACAATAGGTATAGCAGCGCACCGTTTGGACATGCTTGGACCTCTGTGTGTTAGATGAAGCACCAAAAGTATCAGAAATACCGTACGCAATCTTGAAAACAATGTCATTACCATATATGGTATTGTAGGTGAGAAGTAACAAAATACTTTGATTAGCGCGCGAGATTTTTTTTTTTTACAGGTTGAGATTGCAACAGAACAATAGGCATATCTTTGATACGAATGAGTCAATCGGAACTAAACGCTTGTCCAACAAAAAAAACAAGCGAAGGGGGATTAGCTCAAATGGTAGAGCGCTCGCTTAGCATGCGCGCATGCTAAGCGAGCGCTCTACCATTTGGGTACCGGGATCGATACCCGGATTCTCCACTTTGTAAAATATCACATTTTTGCAGCGCATAGAACAACTTTTTACTCACTTGAATCGAAGTTTTTTTCGAATCTGACTTCTTATAAGCATGCCAAATCTAAGTTAATAAACCTGAAGATATGTCGATTGGGATTTCAAAAGAAACCCAGCACCTCTTTTATAAGGTGAAATGATCAAGTCAAAAAGAGTGACAAAATTCTTTGAATGCATTGCATCTCGAGTGAATGGTTTAAAAACAGCAAGCAACAGATCAATAATCACGAAAGGGGGATTAGCTCAGATGGTAGAGCGCTCGCTTTGCATGCGAGAAGTACCGGGATCGATACCCGGATTCTCCATTCCACTTTTTGAATTTTGGGACAACGCCCATGGAGTTAGCAATTCTAGAAACCATAGTTTATAGAGGGGACTGGTTATGAAACCTTTTGTTGTACTTCTTTGTTTGCATTTCGAAGTTGAACCGGTCTCGACCATGCACAACTTTTTCTTTATGGTCAATCAAAATTGCAAAATGAGTCAACATAAACTTTTTCTATGAGATTATTGTAAGGAATATTGTCATATTTGTTCTAAATCTTTGAGTATTTTGAAGCAACAGCCAAAATAATGATTTTCGGTCTGTTCACTCAGACGTATCCAATATGGCTAAAACAATTGCGAAACGAAAGGTTGTGCAGGGTCACGCTTGAAAACAAGTGTACAAAAACATACAACAAAAGGCTTCATAACCAGTCCCCTCTATAAAATATGTAGAAACACATAAATAATATTCAATTTGAGCTATAGGAACTGCATGGATTGTTCAGTTAATAATATGCATGATGTAAGCCAGACATCACTGATGATTTTGTTAAAAGTGATAGTCTGGCATAGAGATAAAAGTTGTCATTTTTAGAAAACTATCAAAATAGCAGAGCAAGGTTTCGATCCTTGGACCTCTGGGTTATGGGCCCAGCACGCTTCCACTGCGCCACTCTGCTTGTTATGATCAATTTCTCAATATTCTTGATCCAAAAACAATGCGCATACATTTATCTCTGTACAACAATAGGTATAGCAGCGCACCGTTTGGACATGCTTGGACCTCTGTGTGTTAGATGAAGCACCAAAAGTATCAGAAATACCGTACGCAATCTTGAAAACAATGTCATTACCATATATGGTATTGTAGGTGAGAAGTAACAAAATACTTTGATTAGCGCGCGAGATTTTTTTTTTTTACAGGTTGAGATTGCAACAGAACAATAGGCATATCTTTGATACGAATGAGTCAATCGGAACTAAACGCTTGTCCAACAAAAAAAACAAGCGAAGGGGGATTAGCTCAAATGGTAGAGCGCTCGCTTAGCATGCGCGCATGCTAAGCGAGCGCTCTACCATTTGGGTACCGGGATCGATACCCGGATTCTCCACTTTGTAAAATATCACATTTTTGCAGCGCATAGAACAACTTTTTACTCACTTGAATCGAAGTTTTTTTCGAATCTGACTTCTTATAAGCATGCCAAATCTAAGTTAATAAACCTGAAGATATGTCGATTGGGATTTCAAAAGAAACCCAGCACCTCTTTTATAAGGTGAAATGATCAAGTCAAAAAGAGTGACAAAATTCTTTGAATGCATTGCATCTCGAGTGAATGGTTTAAAAACAGCAAGCCACAGAACAATAATCACGAAAGGGGGATTAGCTCAGATGGTAGAGCGCTCGCTTTGCATGCGAGAAGTACCGGGATCGATACCCGGATTCTCCATTCCACTTTTTGTATTTTGGGACAACGCCCATGGAGTTAGCAATTCTGGAAACCATAGTTTATAGAGGGGACTGGTTATGAAACCTTTTGTTGTACTTCTTTGTTTGCATTTCGAAGTTGAACCGGTCTCGACCATGCACAACTTTTTCTTTATGGTCAATCAAAATTGCAAAATGAGTCAACATAAACTTTTTCTATGAGATTATTGTAAGGAATATTGTCATATTTGTTCTAAATCTTTGAGTATTTTGAAGCAACAGCCAAAATAATGATTTTCGGTCTGTTCACTCAGACGTATGCAATATGGCTAAAACAATTGCGAAACGAAAGGTTGTGCAGGGTCACGCTTGAAAACAAGTGTACAAAAACATACAACAAAAGGCTTCATAACCAGTCCCCTCTATAAAATATGTAGAAACACATAAGTAATATTCAATTTGAGCTAGGAACTGCATGGATTGTTCAGTTAATAATATGCATGATGTAAGCCAGACATCACTGATGATTTTGTTAAAAGTGATAGTCTGGCATAGAGATAAAAGTTGTCATTTTTAGAAAACTATCAAAATAGCAGAGCAAGGTTTCGATCCTTGGACCTCTGGGTTATGGGCCCAGCACGCTTCCACTGCGCCACTCTGCTTGTTATGATCAATTTCTCAATATTCTTGATCCAAAAACAATGCGCATACATTTATCTCTGTACAACAATAGGTATAGCAGCGCACCGTTTGGACATGCTTGGACCTCTGTGTGTTAGATGAAGCACCAAAAGTATCAGAAATACCGTACGCAATCTTGAAAACAATGTCATTACCATATATGGTATTGTAGGTGAGAAGTAACAAAATACTTTGATTAGCGCGCGAGATTTTTTTTTTTTACAGGTTGAGATTGCAACAGAACAATAGGCATATCTTTGATACGAATGAGTCAATCGGAACTAAACGCTTGTCCAACAAATAAAACAAGCGAAGGGGGATTAGCTCAAATGGTAGAGCGCTCGCTTAGCATGCGAGAGGTACCGGGATCGATACCCGGATTCTCCACTTTGTAAAATATCACACTTTTGCAGCGCATAGAACAACTATTTACTCACTTGAATTGAAGTTTTCTTCAAATCTGATTTGTTATAACCATGTCAAAACTAAATTAATCAACCTGAAGATTGGGATTTCAAAAGAAACCCAGCACCTCTTTTATAAGGTGAAATGATCAAGTCAAAAAGAGTGACAAAATTCTTTGAATGCATTGCATCTCGAGTGAATGGTTTAAAAACAGCAAGCAACAGATCAATAATCACGAAAGGGGGATTAGCTCAGATGGTAGAGCGCTCGCTTTGCATGCGAGAAGTACCGGGATCGATACCCGGATTCTCCATTCCACTTTTTGTATTTTGGGACAACGCCCATGGAGTTAGCAATTCTGGAAACCATAGTTTATAGAGGGGACTGGTTATGAAACCTTTTGTTGTACTTCTTTGTTTGCATTTCGAAGTTGAACCGGTCTCGACCATGCACAACTTTTTCTTTATGGTCAATCAAAATTGCAAAATGAGTCAACATAAACTTTATCTATGAGATTATTGTAAGGAATATTGTCATATTTGTTCTAAATCTTTGAGTATTTTGAAGCAACAGCCAAAATAATGATTTTCGGTCTGTTCACTCAGACGTATCCAATATGGCTAAAACAATTGCGAAACGAAAGGTTGTGCAGGGTCACGCTTGAAAACAAGTGTACAAAAACATACAACAAAAGGCTTCATAACCAGTCCCCTCTATAAAATATGTAGAAACACATAAATAATATTCAATTTGAGCTAGGAACTGCATGGATTGTTCAGTTAATAATATGCATGATGTAAGCCAGACATCACTGATGATTTTGTTAAAAGTGATAGTCTGGCATAGAGATAAAAGTTGTCTTTTTTTAGAAAACTATCAAAATAGCAGAGCAAGGTTTCGATCCTTGGACCTCTGGGTTATGGGCCCAGGACGCTTCCACTGCGCCACTCTGCTTGTTATGATCAATTTCTCAATATTCTTGATCCAAAAACAATGCGCATACATTTATCTCTGTACAACAATAGGTATAGCAGCGCACCGTTTGGACATGCTTGGACCTCTGTGTGTTAGATGAAGCACCAAAAGTATCAGAAATACCGTACGCAATCTTGAAAACAATGTCATTACCATATATGGTATTGTAGGTGAGAAGTAACAAAATACTTTGATTAGCGCGTGAGATTTTTTTTTTTTACAGGTTGAGATTGCAACAGAACAATAGGCATATCTTTGATACGAATGAGTCAATCGGAACTAAACGCTTGTCCAACAAATAAAACAAGCGAAGGGGGATTAGCTCAAATGGTAGAGCGCTCGCTTAGCATGCGAGAGGTACCGGGATCGATACCCGGATTCTCCACTTTGTAAAATATCACATTTTTGCAGCGCATAGAACAACTTTTTACTCACTTGAATCGAAGTTTTCTTCGAATCTGACTTCTTATAAGCATGCCAAATCTAAGTTAATAAACCTGAAGATATGTCGATTGGGATTTCAAAAGAAACCCAGCACCTCTTTTATAAGGTGAAATGATCAAGTCAAAAAGAGTGACAAAATTCTTTGAATGCATTGCATCTCGAGTGAATGGTTTAAAAACAGCAAGCAACAGATCAATAATCACGAAAGGGGGATTAGCTCAGATGGTAGAGCGCTCGCTTTGCATGCGAGAAGTACCGGGATCGATACCCGGATTCTCCATTCCACTTTTTGAATTTTGGGACAACGCCCATGGAGTTAGCAATTCTAGAAACCATAGTTTATAGAGGGGACTGGTTATGAAACCTTTTGTTGTACTTCTTTGTTTGCATTTCGAAGTTGAACCGGTCTCGACCATGCACAACTTTTTCTTTATGGTCAATCAAAATTGCAAAATGAGTCAACATAAACTTTTTCTATGAGATTATTGTAAGGAATATTGTCATATTTGTTCTAAATCTTTGAGTATTTTGAAGCAACAGCCAAAATAATGATTTTCGGTCTGTTCACTCAGACGTATCCAATATGGCTAAAACAATTGCGAAACGAAAGGTTGTGCAGGGTCACGCTTGAAAACAAGTGTACAAAAACATACAACAAAAGGCTTCATAACCAGTCCCCTCTATAAAATATGTAGAAACACATAAATAATATTCAATTTGAGCTATAGGAACTGCATGGATTGTTCAGTTAATAATATGCATGATGTAAGCCAGACATCACTGATGATTTTGTTAAAAGTGATAGTCTGGCATAGAGATAAAAGTTGTCTTTTTTAGAAAACTATCAAAATAGCAGAGCAAGGTTTCGATCCTTGGACCTCTGGGTTATGGGCCCAGCACGCTTCCACTGCGCCACTCTGCTTGTTATGATCAATTTCTCAATATTCTTGATCCAAAAACAATGCGCATACATTTATCTCTGTACAACAATAGGTATAGCAGCGCACCGTTTGGACATGCTTGGACCTCTGTGTGTTAGATGAAGCACCAAAAGTATCAGAAATACCGTACGCAATCTTGAAAACAATGTCATTACCATATATGGTATTGTAGGTGAGAAGTAACAAAATACTTTGATTAGCGCGCGAGATTTTTTTTTTTTACAGGTTGAGATTGCAACAGAACAATAGGCATATCTTTGATACGAATGAGTCAATCGGAACTAAACGCTTGTCCAACAAATAAAACAAGCGAAGGGGGATTAGCTCAAATGGTAGAGCGCTCGCTTAGCATGCGAGAGGTACCGGGATCGATACCCGGATTCTCCACTTTGTAAAATATCACATTTTTGCAGCGCATAGAACAACTTTTTACTCACTTGAATCGAAGTTTTCTTCGAATCTGACTTCTTATAAGCATGCCAAATCTAAGTTAATAAACCTGAAGATATGTCGATTGGGATTTCAAAAGAAACCCAGCACCTCTTTTATAAGGTGAAATGATCAAGTCAAAAAGAGTGACAAAATTCTTTGAATGCATTGCATCTCGAGTGAATGGTTTAAAAACAGCAAGCAACAGATCAATAATCACGAAAGGGGGATTAGCTCAGATGGTAGAGCGCTCGCTTTGCATGCGAGAAGTACCGGGATCGATACCCGGATTCTCCATTCCACTTTTTGAATTTTGGGACAACGCCCATGGAGTTAGCAATTCTAGAAACCATAGTTTATAGAGGGGACTGGTTATGAAACCTTTTGTTGTACTTCTTTGTTTGCATTTCGAAGTTGAACCGGTCTCGACCATGCACAACTTTTTCTTTATGGTCAATCAAAATTGCAAAATGAGTCAACATAAACTTTTTCTATGAGATTATTGTAAGGAATATTGTCATATTTGTTCTAAATCTTTGAGTATTTTGAAGCAACAGCCAAAATAATGATTTTCGGTCTGTTCACTCAGACGTATCCAATATGGCTAAAACAATTGCGAAACGAAAGGTTGTGCAGGGTCACGCTTGAAAACAAGTGTACAAAAACATACAACAAAAGGCTTCATAACCAGTCCCCTCTATAAAATATGTAGAAACACATAAATAATATTCAATTTGAGCTATAGGAACTGCATGGATTGTTCAGTTAATAATATGCATGATGTAAGCCAGACATCACTGATGATTTTGTTAAAAGTGATAGTCTGGCATAGAGATAAAAGTTGTCTTTTTTAGAAAACTATCAAAATAGCAGAGCAAGGTTTCGATCCTTGGACCTCTGGGTTATGGGCCCAGCACGCTTCCACTGCGCCACTCTGCTTGTTATGATCAATTTCTCAATATTCTTGATCCAAAAACAATGCGCATACATTTATCTCTGTACAACAATAGGTATAGCAGCGCACCGTTTGGACATGCTTGGACCTCTGTGTGTTAGATGAAGCACCAAAAGTATCAGAAATACCGTACGCAATCTTGAAAACAATGTCATTACCATATATGGTATTGTAGGTGAGAAGTAACAAAATACTTTGATTAGCGCGCGAGATTTTTTTTTTTTACAGGTTGAGATTGCAACAGAACAATAGGCATATCTTTGATACGAATGAGTCAATCGGAACTAAACGCTTGTCCAACAAATAAAACAAGCGAAGGGGGATTAGCTCAAATGGTAGAGCGCTCGCTTAGCATGCGAGAGGTACCGGGATCGATACCCGGATTCTCCACTTTGTAAAATATCACACTTTTGCAGCGCATAGAACAACTATTTACTCACTTGAATTGAAGTTTTCTTCAAATCTGATTTGTTATAACCATGTCAAAACTAAATTAATCAACCTGAAGATTGGGATTTCAAAAGAAACCCAGCACCTCTTTTATAAGGTGAAATGATCAAGTCAAAAAGAGTGACAAAATTCTTTGAATGCATTGCATCTCGAGTGAATGGTTTAAAAACAGCAAGCAACAGATCAATAATCACGAAAGGGGGATTAGCTCAGATGGTAGAGCGCTCGCTTTGCATGCGAGAAGTACCGGGATCGATACCCGGATTCTCCATTCCACTTTTTGTATTTTGGGACAACGCCCATGGAGTTAGCAATTCTGGAAACCATAGTTTATAGAGGGGACTGGTTATGAAACCTTTTGTTGTACTTCTTTGTTTGCATTTCGAAGTTGAACCGGTCTCGACCATGCACAACTTTTTCTTTATGGTCAATCAAAATTGCAAAATGAGTCAACATAAACTTTTTCTATGAGATTATTGTAAGGAATATTGTCATATTTGTTCTAAATCTTTGAGTATTTTGAAGCAACAGCCAAAATAATGATTTTCGGTCTGTTCACTCAGACGTATCCAATATGGCTAAAACAATTGCGAAACGAAAGGTTGTGCAGGGTCACGCTTGAAAACAAGTGTACAAAAACATACAACAAAAGGCTTCATAACCAGTCCCCTCTATAAAATATGTAGAAACACATAAATAATATTCAATTTGAGCTATAGGAACTGCATGGATTGTTCAGTTAATAATATGCATGATGTAAGCCAGACATCACTGATGATTTTGTTAAAAGTGATAGTCTGGCATAGAGATAAAAGTTGTCATTTTTAGAAAACTATCAAAATAGCAGAGCAAGGTTTCGATCCTTGGACCTCTGGGTTATGGGCCCAGCACGCTTCCACTGCGCCACTCTGCTTGTTATGATCAATTTCTCAATATTCTTGATCCAAAAACAATGCGCATACATTTATCTCTGTACAACAATAGGTATAGCAGCGCACCGTTTGGACATGCTTGGACCTCTGTGTGTTAGATGAAGCACCAAAAGTATCAGAAATACCGTACGCAATCTTGAAAACAATGTCATTACCATATATGGTATTGTAGGTGAGAAGTAACAAAATACTTTGATTAGCGCGCGAGATTTTTTTTTTTTTTACAGGTTGAGATTGCAACAGAACAATAGGCATATCTTTGATACGAATGAGTCAATCGGAACTAAACGCTTGTCCAACAAATAAAACAAGCGAAGAGGGATTAGCTCAAATGGTAGAGCGCTCGCTTAGCATGGGAGAGGTACCGGGATCGATACCCGGATTCTCCACTTTGTGAAAATTTTTTAAAATTTAAAAATACGGCCTACTTCCTTGTGCATGCAGTATGAAGATATTTCGAGTTCATTGAACAGTCAGGAAATGACTGCACGTACTTGCTGCTAAAGAACGAAGGAAAAGTCCGGTAACTCTTTTAATAATATATCAAAATGGAGTTCGTTGACCGGTACGGTCATGGGCGAATAACTAACAGCACTGTACGGGATCGATATGAGCAAATGGGGGACTCTGATTGTGTTCCGTTGTACGAAATTTAAATATTGTTATTTTAAATTTTTTTATATTTTTAAAGATCACATTATTTTTGATCGAAATGTTTAATTTATTGTTCCATCGACTGCCGGCAAGCATTCAAATATTATTGTATATTTCCGGCAATCGACAATGGCAATAATATAATAATCAATAGATGATTATGTAATTTAATATACCATCTTATGAGATGTAAAAGAGTGGAAGGAAAAAACGAAAAGGTGATATAAGGAGGGAGAGGAAAAATGAAAAAAAGAAGAAAATGAAATACAAGAAACGGGACTCCTGTGCTTTCTGCGGAGACTCTTCCCCAGTCCGTCTTCGTATTCCCCTTTGCATTCTGGATAAAATGTAATGCATTGTGGATATACAAGACATGTGTCTTTGGCCATTGCAAGTGTGTTTCTTCAAACTGCATTTTGTACTGTTCGTAAGAAGATTTTGTTGTCCATTATGCTTCATAATGGTAGGTTTTATGTCTTTCTGTCTCTTTGTTATTCGTAATGTATGATAATGAAAAGATTCCGTGGCTTTTGCCACTTGGAACTCGATTAGCTAAAATGGCGCCAAAGATTACTTTGCAAAAGACACACATTATTAAACGTGTAAACTTGCTTCAGTGGGCGTCAGTCTTTATGATTAACATTCGAAGAAAACTGTTGAACATTTTTAGCTGCCGATTGCCGGTTTTAGAAGACATATTTGTGTGTTTGATCACTAACTAGACGCCCTATTGGCGTGCACTCGCTGGCTATGTACGTAGTTGACATCTACCGCAGTGTCAGTTCTTGTCAGTTAGGAACTATTCATCTGCTCAGCGTTGAAATATCAAGAAAGTAAAGAACATTTGGAGCTGGTTTCTAGGTCGGTACTGTGTTTCTACTTTCATGCTTTTTTTTTTTTCACCGAGACGATCGATCGAATACTGTGAAGGGATCCTGGTGTGCCTGTGATTTAAACTTTGCTTACCGAGACATCATATTTATTGATATAAAAGAATTATGTCTAACATGCATGCATGTACACCAAGTAAAATTGCATTATCTATAACATTACAGTCATCAAATTTAATAGTTTGCTTCTATAATTTTACAATACAATATAAATTTTGTAAACACAACTAATTAAGCTCACTTTGATAATGAAGATGGCAGATTGCAAAGGCGAAAAAATGATAAAACCAGAAATACAATTGCTTCTTTAGTCCAGTACAGAATAAATACAATAAAAATTATTACTATGTTTACCACAAGAAGTCCTATATATTGTGTCAATATTCTGCTTCGATCCTTCATCTTTTGTGCTCTTACATCTGTTAAAGTCATTGTTTTCTGTACTTTTTTTAATTTGTTGTCAGTCGAGTCACATTTTCGGTAAGTTTAGTCAGTATTTGAGTGCTTTGATACCTCATATTATCCTCATAATTAAACCATCTTTTAGTGGGTCTATCGGGAACGGCGTGTGCAAAAGCAACGTCAACTTGGAGAATTTGCCATGAATTGTGAGCCTGCTTTGCGTACAGTGGCAAAGCATTTTAAAACATTGCAGAATGTTACTATAAAAAATGCGACATTGAACCACGAACAATACGAAATTTGTTGTATTTTATACCTCACTGGGCACCCTGTGGTGCCAGCGAGTAATAAATTAACCAATGTGCCCAAATGCGCCGCGGCTCTTCACAACATGATATGACAACGATTTTGGACAATCGTCTACACCCGTCTCGCCAGCATGTTACAATAGTTTATTTGACAGCAATTTTTTATACGATAGTATAATTAGCAATTATGAAATGGATCTTTTTAGAGTTTTGTTATACTTTAAATTGAAAAGACATAATAGCAGTTCAATTGAGAATTTAATATGGATCTTTGAAATAAAATAGATCAATGTTTCACCGAACAGCCTTGATCAGTCCCCTCGTATCAATTCTGAACGGCATTGTCCGATGACCGGCTATTTTTAGCTTTGCAGCCTTCTTCTTACCGGTGAGAGTGTAACTTTTTGCAATAACTGGGCCATTAGGTAGAGTTTAGAAATAGATAAAGCAATATAAAATGTTTATTTTTTTCGTTAAGAATCAATTGTTTATGACTTGAACTTGACTAGTTGGACGGAACAACGCTTTGTCAGTAAAGAAGACTAGTCCTTAGTTTCTTGGAAATTTATCGTAACAAACGTTAAAAAAAATGTAATTTACTCCTTGCAAAAGCATTTTGTAAAGTTGAAGGTTAAAACATGTACTTTCTTGTAAACATTTTGAAGACGGACATTCTTTTTCGCCACTGTTTATGCAATACCGATGCATATTTGTTGACATGGATAGCGTGCTACCTCGCATGCTATTTTGCACTGCACAATATTTTCTTGTCCTGGCACGCTTTATTGTTCTACTTTAACACGGTCTTTTGTATTTAGCATGCATGTAAAACAAAGGAACTTTTTAATGAGGCGTGCACACTTCTAGCGTGCGGCAGTGTTAAACGGAAATTGTTTTGTTTTGGTGTGTTAAGTTAGCGTGCGCGTGCGAACACCTTTTTACCTGAAGTCCTGTGGAGGGTCACAGAGTTTGTTTGATGTGTTCTTTTCTCCTATTGCACAAGGGTTTTTCTCTGGGTTATCTGGTTTTCCTCAGCAAAAATGGATGTGTGAGCTGAGTTGTGTGCAAAATATTTACCGGTAACATAGAGGTAGTGAGTGTGAGTAACTCGATTAGTAGGGAGGTTGAGACTTTAAAAAAGTTTTTTTTTTAATAAAAATTGCATTACCATTAATTACTTCTACATCACTGTATGTATACTATTAGTAATAATGCATGACTGCTTTGTGTGGTCTTATGGCTTTCAAACAAGTCAATAAACAGGCTAATATTATTTTATTCACTGAAGTCTTTTCTTTTATAGGAATGCTGCTATCACCAGAGATAGTTAAGACCTGTGGTCAGGTTGTAACTGAAATAAAGTTAAAACTTTAAATGCCATTCAGGTACTTGGCTTATAATACATGAGTCTATAATGAAAATTTGAATGTGATAAAAGTTGTTAAATGTTATATTATCAAATATGTTTTCTCGCAACAAACCAAAAAGCAATTTCAGCTCAGTTGTTCTTGGGAGTGAACCTTTGAGTCCATTTAGGAAAAGTTGCATCACTCGTTTTGCCTGATTATTGCAAATGTCTGAGGCTGTGCGCACGGAGTTCATGTACACATAATGTAAGACGCTACTTTTTTATGTTTTTCTCCACAATAAAAAGTTCAATAAGCAGGAAACTTCACAAAAATATTGTGGAATCTAGGAACATTTTAAAAATGCAAATAGATTTTCTTGTAGGTTTTAAATAAATTTTGTATGCCGTTTTGTCTGAACGAGGCGCGAAAAAATGGACGATTTTTGACGGTAGTGCAACTCAGAATATTGTTGTTTTCAGAACCATCGTTACACTTATCGTTAAAATAAGACAATATTTGAAATGTTCCTAAAATTGTATTGAAGTAGGTACAAACAGTTGGACTGGGTTTCGTATGGTTTTCAAGATATTTCACGTTGACCAGCGTCTTAACCAAAAAATAAATCGAAAATTGATGTTTTCATTGCGCCAATTGCGCCGTCTCGATGTGCCAAGAAGCACATTTGGCACATTTTCTTCGTTGTGCGCAATGCGTTGTGCATTGTGCAAATATGCCAATTGCGCCAAATGTGCTATTTACGTTTGACATATTGCGCCAATTGTGCCTTCGGCATATTGTGCGTACCGTTGGGCGAAAAATATTTGAGAACTACAAACCGATTTCACGATTGTTGTAAAACTCAACCCAAAAATGCTATAGAAATTACAATAAACAGTAAGTTGTATAATACATCCTTTATTAGATATTTTCTTGGGTATTACCGGCTGACATTTTACTCATTGCCAAGTAGAACGCTTGGAAATTCTATCACAAAACTTACAACAATCAATACAAACGGAAAAGAACTGTCAATAGGATTTTCCTCCAGAATATGCTGCTACAACGTCATGTTATATTCAAACTTCAGATAGTGTCTGGCAACAGAAGTGTTTCGCGAACATCGTTAGTTTAGCACCAATAACAAACATTCGGGCATGTGTTCTTCATGTATTTGAATCCACAAACCACAGGAATCCCGATTTCCATAACAAGTCATTGATTTGTTCAGAATCAATACGCTGTAGAAACTTCACATCTTTGATGCAAATAATGATCACATTATAAACTCTGATTGCATGAATTACAGAATCAGCGTCAAGTGGACACATGGATATATTCAACACATCAAGACTTGTCAGATTAGCCTTCACAAAGCCTTTTGGAGTTACTTTTTGGCAGTTAGATATGTTAAGTATTTGCAGTTGATGACAAAATATTTCTAAAAGACCAAGAAAAGTGTCGTCGATTTCAGTGCTACTAACGTTCAACTCAATTAAATCATTCAACATCCTAGTGCTAAACACACTGTTTTTCACTACTCCTCTTGTGTTTGACACGTTCAATATTAACAGTTGACTTTTCTGCCACAGTTGAAACAGATTCTTCCATGTTCTAGTACCATCCATCAAAGTAAAGGACTTAAGGGTGCAAGCTGGAGCCATCGCTATCACATCTGCTGCTCTATTTAGGGCCAACGGCCAGGACGCTTTTTTTCCATCAATAGATATGGATTGTAAAAAGTTTGTTGTTCCTTTGATTGCAGTATGGTAATATACTAGCCCATGAAATCGTCTTGACGTAATAGAAACAGTTTTGAATAAAAAACACTCGGGTAGAAATGAAAATATGTGTAGAATTGTTTCGTCCGGTAAAGTATCCATTGTTGATGAGAGCCCTTGATAGTGTGCAGCGCATAATTATAGTGTGCAGCGCATTGATAACAAAACATTCTGCCAAATTGCGCCTGCCAGCGCACATTATTTGCACCCTTTGTGCCTTATCATACACTGTGCTATTTAAAAAGGGAAGAGGAACTTGATTTTTTATAACATATATCATACTTTCTCATGCACTAAATATATATTTTTTATTTGATTAAGCTGTACAATGCTGTACTTTGCTTTACTGCAAAGATCTCGCGCAATGTGCACACGCAATGTGCAATTATGCCAACATGCATGCGCATATTTCGCGCAATTGAGCTGCGCCTGACAGTATATAAAAGCTTCACATATCTAGGCTAGTCACCCTTTTTCTAACTGTTCATGGATAAGACAACATCCTCTGCAAAAGAAAGAATTCATGCTTCTATTGAGCACAAAAAAAGTTAAAAATAGCTGAGGTTAGGAAGGCCAGAGTTCATATGGAGCCAATGGCCTCAGATTATGTAAAATCAAGGGCCATTTTTCAGACTTTGGGGCCAATGGTCAAAACATTAGGGCCAAAAAATTTTTTTCGGAAAATATTTGCATTATGCAATAGTGGATACATGTTATTTAATCTGTGATAAATAGCAAAGCAAACAAATTCAAATAGCACAAGCATATAGAATAAGACAGTTCTGTTATGGTAAACCAGTCTTCATAAAGCGGCGTTTCTTCATATGCCATAACTGAAGGGACTGTTTAAAGTCATGATTTGTCAGCCCTTTCCCCAACATCTTCATTCTCAACAGTTTGTCACTAATCTCTGGATCAAGTCTGCTTCTATGTTTGGTCAAGATGAGGTTTTGCTGGGAGAAGGTTCTCTGGCGTTTTCCGTGGCGTTTTCCGTGGCGTTTTCCGTGGCGTTTTCCGTATCTTTTTGTTCTTGATTTTTATCCCTTTCTTCTGTTTCTGACCCTTGTTTGTTTCCATTGCTTTGGTCTCTTTCGTTTGATAGCCCCACAAACGAGAGTTTCCTTTGCCCTTTGTCTAATTTCAAATCTAATTTGATTCTTTTTGGTGGCATAATTGACCCAGAACGATTCGAGCACAACAAACAAAACACACATGCTATGAAGCCATTGCTGAGCAAGCAAGGAATTGTGGGCAAATCACGATTGGAAACGCGGGCTTCCTGTGGTGAAAACAAAATGGCGGATTCGAAAGGTTTTGCTTTGCAAGCATCAAAGACGTGATTTGTTTAACGAAATGATGGATGACAGCGCTTATTTATTTTCAAACATTACAAACAGGTTTTTATTCTTTACATAAACAATTTTCTGATCGACCCCAAGGCTACAAAACTCGGCGCTAAGGATAATTTTTTAATGCGCCATTTTCGAGATTTTAGCGCGATTGGCGCAAGGCGCGTGGCCTTCCTAACCTCTGAAATAGGCGCTTTTATAAAACGAAAAAATCGGAAATCGAAAAAAATAGTAAAACAAACAACTGAACTCGCTGAAGCTGTTTTCGAGGGCCTAAGAGAAGCCATTAGTGCGACCAAGAATAAAAGGAGCAACGATGCAAGAACTGCGATCAATGTGGGAATCTCAATGCTGTGTGGCCCAACACTTGTCAATCAGGGATTTCAATCTCAGCTTGCAACAACGCTAGGTTAGAGGTATTTCGAGTCCTGTAAACCTTTTTTTGTAATTCTTTCAAGACTCAAGGACAGAAACTCCTGCTGTTGTAGATATTATGTCGAAATTAATATGGTTTTCAGACGATGTATGGATTATAGGAGAAAACGTGATCTTGTTGAAAGCGGAGTGACGATATACTCACAAATGTCAGATGTTATTGCTGATACTTTGTGTCATTCAGAGGGTGACCAGTCACATTACACATGTGTGGACAGGGACTGTGGCGACTGCGGTACACATAAAGTAACACTTCTCCCAGAGGAAAAAGAAGAAGATCCAACATCTGAAACAGTGGAATGGCAAATGTTTGCAGGGTTCGTGCTACTCCTTAAACTCCTTGAAAACTCCTTAGATTTGATTTACGTTTTTAAGCGCACTTGAAAAGCCCTTGAATTTGAGAAAATCAGCAAAAACTCCTTAAAATCTCCTTAATCTAGCTAAAGTAGGGTCAAAATTAAAATTAAGTAATGGAGAAAATTTTTTTTTCAATTTTTGTTGTTGTTTACATATTTATTTAGATAACCATTTATTTTGTTGATGCATTTCTTCCAGCTTTTGTCTTTCTCATCAGAATTTGTGTTAGCCATAGGGTAAAAATGAAAAAAAGTATTCTTTAGATAATCTCTAGCAGAGCTATTGATGGGGCGTTTTTGGCGCCCGCCATTGAATGAACAGTTGACAAGATCAGCTTTGTTATATAGAACTCTTAGAAGTTGCTGGAGGAAGTCGAGTTTCCTCTTTGATTGGAAAAGATCATTGACCATAGCTTCATCTGGGTAGTTTGCAGGTCTAGGATGGGGCTCGAGTCGGTTTGCTGTTTCAAGTTCGGCAGTTTCAGAGTTTACAACTGCTGGTAGAAAATTATTAGTGAGAGGCAAGTCAAGCGCATTAGTATTAGCATGTTCAGTATTAGCATCAACGGTACCAGCAAGACTATTAGGAGTGGGCATTGGCAATAATGGCAGGAAGAGTTGTAAAAATGATGATGGAGGTAATGGTGGAGGTAAAACCAATGGTGTCTGTGAGGATGTTGACGGTTGTATGAATGAAGGTGGTTGTGAATTATATGATGTTACTTGTGAATTATATGATGGTGCTTGTGAATTATATGATGGTGCTTGTGATGATGAGGGTGCTTGTGATGATGAGGGTGCTTGAGGTGATGAGGGTGCTTGAGGTGATGAGGGTGCTTGTGAAGTGGGGGTGGAGTGAAGTAAATGATCTATGTTGAATGATGATGATGCGTTAACATGTGTTTGTGACGTTAGCAGCTCTATTATTTTAGCTTGGTTGCCCATGACAGTGTCAATGTTAGCTGTTAGTGAAGTAATAGCAGTCTTCAACTCCTCCACTGCCACAGTCAGGGTTGCCACTTGGCTGGCATCATTACACACACCAACTTGTGGGATGATTTCTGCTGGCACATCCATCATTTCACTTAGTGAATTGTCATCCCTCAGTGCTGGGTACTCTGTTACAAATGTGCAATTTTTGACCGTGTTAAGTGCTTTTTTTTCCTTCGAAAAGAGGCTGAGTTCATTGTCTAGAAAAAGGCAAATAGAAAGTTAATTTATTTTAAAATGAAAAATTTTAATAAAAAATTCCATAAGACATGGGATATCAGTGGGACTGTATAACGTTTACTGCCCATTCACTCGCTATACAAATATTCATTTTTTATTTCACACTTTGTCGGGGGCAAGAGTCTTAAAATGTTGCTGCTATTTTTTTCTGCATTTCCGAGTCCAGTGAACTCACAATTATGCAATATCTGGTAACTGACAGCGCATTCCTGTCCAGTCTCCCGCGCAGACATTCCCGGTGTTGTCACGCAAGCAAAGACATCGCTGAAGAAAGGATTCTCTCTCGACCGATACCCGGTCAAAAGCTACAGAAAAGGCTTTGAAAAGTAGCGAGGAGTAGCGAGCCACACTAGTAAGCCGATAGTGGTTAAGGGAAAATGTCTGTACATTCGACCAAGAATCGAGTTACGCGCTTTCAGAGTTACTTGCTTTTCGAGTTACGTGCTCGGACACGCCCATTTTGCTGAGACCACACCTATTTTGACAATTTGACCCATTTTTCGTAACTCGAACTTGAAACAACGAAACAATATTTTCGAGTTACGCGCTATTTGGAAAATAGTAGAAACATTTCGTTTTTTTTAATTATAACAGTGTTTTTAGTACTTGCAAAGTCTGCATAAACAGTAGATACTAAATAGTTTGTAGTTTATAAACGAAACAAGGTTGTACTTAGTTATATTTTGATACGCGAAAACATACCTATGTATAGTACTAAGTGATATTTAAAAACACGAAACCAGATTGTACCGGCTTAGCAATATTTTAGTAAACAAAAAAAAAGTTTGTTGCAGCTACTAGTAATAAAGCTGTCATCAATGCAACTTTCTATTGTTTTAGGAATAAATCAGGTTTCTCTGGTATTTTTAATTTTGTTTTCTACTATTGTTTACTTTTAAAAAAGCCCGTAACTCGAAAATATTGTTTCGCTGTTTCAAGTTCGAGTTATGACAAGAGCGCGTAACTCGAAAAATTGTTCAATCAAATTACAACAATTTATAATTACAACTAATAATTTACCTCCCAAATGAAGAATTTGTACTTCATACTGCTTCCCTTCATTCGTACATACATTGCTCTCGTTTTCTTTGGGAAGCTTATTCCTCAAAGATGAAGTTTTTACAATCCCAACTTCATTGGTTCTGGAATAGTAGATGACAGCATATCTCCACGACTTAAGTCTCATTCGATCACACATCTAGATGAAGTAAACAGTTGTTGCATAATTGTTATTGTGGGTTCCCTGTGCATTTTATGTGGTGGTTTGCTACAAAGAAACGGTAAACTCGGAGTTTACAAGGCCGAAGCTGGCTTTCAAAAAGTGTAAAAATGCAGAATTATTTAGTCATTTTCGTATTAAGTAAACTTTTGAACATCAAGATACAAGTTTTAGGTATTTTACTTTATGTTCCAACTAAATTTATTGATATTTCAATTCTAAAACTCAGTTTTTACACAGTTTTTGAGTCTGTCACAAAGCCTACAAGTCCTTTTTCTCACGTTAATTCGCCATGAAATTCAGTCGTACAAGACACATTCGTTTAAAATTTAAAAAAATTTACTTCACTTTGCACACATAATTAACTTCTTGAATTTGAAGTATGAATATTATCTTAACTTTTTTGGATGTCCGTCAAAAATCCGATTGCATTTTGGTATGATTTGTAAAGATTTTTTCTCCATTGCTATTCATTTGGTCACAAAGATGTTGTGTTGATATTTTTCTTTCTTTTTCAGTTAGAAGCTTAAAATGTCCTCAATTCCTCTTCATGTGACAGCTTGTGTTTTTGTTATTCCACTGGTTTTGATTTTTGAGAATCACAACATCGTTTTAGGCAATTTTTTTTATCAAAACATGTTCAAGTTGTCATCGATGCGAACCAGTTTATTGACGGCCACGCTCGAAATTTACAAAACTGCATGTAATGCATTCAAATTGCTTTATTCTTTAACTGGAGAAGATAAGACAAACAAATATACGATCACGGATCTCGTAAAAAGCCGGTGGATGTTTTTTCAACCAGGTAAGCTGATTTTGTCAGATGCAAAGTGATCTTGATTTTTGATCAAAGAAAAATCGATAAGTGCATTATTTGATTTCATTCTGATATCTGTTTTTGTTAAATCCAAGTTAAAATTCATTCATTCATATACTGAAACAAACTGTTTGTACATGTACAAATTGGCGAAAGTGAGTCGTAATTACGATACGGCCGGCATTGGCTAATTGCGATTGCCTTATTTTTTCATTTTGTACTTTATTAAATATTCATGAATGACAATGGGATTTTTTCTTGCATTTAAGAATTGTAATAACTTGACTATAATATATTTTAAATAACTTAGCGTATTTTCGGGCTCACCTTGAATGCAGATTTCTTCCTTTTTCAACGGTCCGGTAGCTTTCATAAAAGTATCTTTAGCCGCTAAGCACAATCGTCGCTGCATGTAGCACATTTGGCACAATGGGCACAATTTGCAAGCACAATTTTAAGCATATTTAGCGCAATAGGCGCAACGGTTAATCAGACACAGTCGCAAATAATTAGTTTATTCTCTTTGCTCATATAGCTAATCTTTCTAAATACAACACTATGCGAAACTGCATGAAATTCTCTAATAAAACATGTAAAAGCCAAGAACACCGGTTAAGAAATTATAAAGTAGCAGTATTTTCAAAACAGTTTTTCATGATTTCTTGATGTTATGAGGTTGTACACGAACTCTGTGCGCACGGCCCTGAATCATCATTGTTTTAGAGAGTAATATATTACTAGTCATTTCTGATACAAAGTGAAGTGCTGTTAATAGAAATTATATTAAAAACATTCACAGAAAGAAAGGAGCAAAGAAAGAAAAAGAAAGCATCCCATTGGAAGGACCTTTTTAATATGAAAAAAACACAACTTACTTTGAAATAAATCAAATGTTTACAGATTGGTTCTGCCAAAAAATCAAACATTCAGATTTGAAACAGTATTAACTTGAAAAGCAATCATGATATGATTGAAAACTATATATCTGAAGAAATAAAACAGATATTAGAATAATAATTATAATAATAATTTTAATACTTATAATGCCCAAAATACATATGTATATGATCTAATGCGCAGTACATGGTATAAAATAAACGTCACTAAATATAGCTATATAATTACAATATGTACATATTAAATAATGAACTAAAAAAAGGTTAAAATCTATAAAATTACTATTAGGAATATATTAAATTAATTTAAAATACAATTATGAATATAAAAACGACCTAGTAAAATGCTAATTTGAATAAATGTGTTTTAAGTAAAACTTTAAATGTATTAAAATTTTTCTCCGTTCGAATGTTAGTAGGGAGACTGTTCCATTGTTTTGGTGCTGCAGCTGAACAAATCAATTGATATTGTAATCAATTGAGAAAGAAATGGAAACAATGAATAATAAGATAAAAAATATAAAGAAACAGAAAAATTTCTGTAGCAATACAACTTTGTAATGTAAGCGCCTGATCTGTATTTGATAGAAAATGAGAGTCGATGTGAAGAATATTGGATAGTTCTTATGAAAGCTCGACATAAGTTATTTCATATTTTGCTAACATTATCAAGATAAAAGTAAATCTGGTGGAGCAAATTCAAGTTGAAACTTATGCAAATCAGGATGAAATCTGTATGAGATTTACTGAACATGTCAAGATAAAAAAATAGAAAGAAACCGATCACTTAAATGTTCTGTGACAATACAACTTTGAAATGTAAGTAATATATACAATATGAGCACCCAATCTGTATGCGATATACAATGTTGAGTTGAAGTAAAGAATATTGCGTAGTACTTATAAGTCCAACATTAGTTCTTTCATATTTTGCTAAAATTGTCAAGATAAAACTAAATCTGGCAGAGCAGATTAGCTGCTCTAATAAAAGCTTATTCTGTGACCTTAAACTTCCCCTAGGAATGTAATGCTTCAAATTCTCTTGAAGGTACATTGGAGCAAGACCGTTTTTAACATTTTTTATTACTCATGCCCAGGCCTATGGCCGGCACGAGTCTTAAAATGCAACCCATAGTTTTTTGGTTTCCATGTCAGAAGTTGTATTTCAAAAAGCCCGAAGATGTCACGAAGTATTTTTCGTAAATCACTGAGCATCTTTGATTGGTAGACAGAAATGCAATCAGCCAATCAGATTAGAGAATGACCTCATCAGACAGACCTACGTGCCTTCTTTGACGTTGTCATGCTGTCCAAATTCCCCTTTGAATGGGGGTAGGGATAGGAATCCCTCAAAGTTCTGTCGATCACACCAAAGTGAAGATGTAGCAGAGTTTGTGGAAGTGCCTCCAGAATTTGACGATGTCGATAAGGAAAAGGGAATTTTGCCAGAGGACAAAGTTCATGGATGTAAAAAAAGAGAGAACATTGCTCTGTTTTTTGAGACCACAGCTGGAATGCTGGCACTTATATGCCCTTGTGGTATTGTCGTTAGTATGACGGAAATGTTAACGTACGAGTCTCAGACTCAAGTGTTTCTTTTCCTTTTAAGAACATTAACAAAGAACGTAGAATGTTTTCAAAGATTGAAATATGTCGATTACGGCAGAACATGTGGGCTTGTTTACATATAATTAGCACTCAGTGTAGTTGCTTAATAAGTTGCTCTCGATATTTTTCTTAATTTTTGACGTTTAACTTATTATTTTTAATTTCTTTTACATTTCAATACTTCAACAAGGTCATAATTCTTCGAATTATGATTTCGTACACGAGAAATTTTCTTTTATCGCGCTGCTTTTGGTGGAAATCGATTGACTGCTCAGTTCAAACTTCCCGCCATTTTACAACGAGCCGTAAACAAAGATTGTCTCCGCTTGATTCTTCTACGTGGAATGCTATAAAGTCCCTTGGATTACTTCGTCCTTTTAGGGGAAAAAGATGTGGACGTCCTTCATCATCTACTTCAAGAATTAAACCGATAATTTCAAGATCTTCAAGTTCTACTTCGAAAAAATTAAATATTCAAAATCAACTACAACACACTCGTTCTACTTCACTGAACAGTTCCTCAGCGACAAATCGGCAGAATGGTGTTAAAGTGCTTATGAAGTCAAAAATGGGACATATTTTGTTGAATTCTAGACATCGTGAGATTTAAAATGGTATATGTATAAGCCTGATCGGGCAAATCCGGGGGGAGTTATTCGCGTGTGAAAGTGACGTTTTGGGCTTCCTGTGCCAGGTAGACCGTGAATTTAGAGACTAGGTCGACAGACGATCTGTGACGACACAAGTTACTCTCACGTGACCAGCTCGATAAGCGTACGAGCTACGAGCTAGCGTACAGTCAGTTCGAGCTTTATACGAAATAATTAAACTGATCTATTAGGGTATTACGGTGTTTACGTAAATCAAACACACTCCAATAATGGTAATTAACCATTAACTAATGTATTAGTGTGATAATAAGTTTGAAAAATGTGAGTTTTTGCTGAGATTATTGCCGACAAGCAATCAGTTTTGAAAGCGCTTTACAACATCGGTTGTAATAAACCCGTCGGGCTGAAACACAACTGACAACACTTCGATTCAAATCACGTAATAAAACACATGTTATTCTGTGTATGATCAAACCTAAACACTCCAATAATGATAGTTCAAAATTAACTAATGTATTAGTGTTATAATAAGTTTGAAAAATGTAAGTTTTTCGGTTGTAATAAACCCGTCGGGCTGAAACACAACTGACAACACTTCGATTCAAATCACGTAATAAAACACATGTTATTCTGTGTATGATCAAACCTAAACACTCCAATAATGATAATTCAAAATTAACTAATGTATTAGTGTTATAATAAGTTTGAAAAATGTAAGTTTTTCGGTTGTAATAAACCCGTCGGGCTTAAACACAACTGACAACACTTCGATTCAAATCACGTAATAAACAGATAAAACACATGTTATTCTGTGTATGATCAAACCTAAACACTCCAATAATGATAATTCAAAATTAACTAATGTATTAGTGTTATAATAAGTTTGAAAAATGTAAGTTTTTCTGCCAAGTTACGAAGTGTGACTGCAGATAATTTATTCACATTCTTTTGACATGTTTGTCTGTAGCTGCTTTGGATTCAACTGGACTTCATTCTAACTCTTTTAACCTCAAAATTCATCTGAAGATTGGCATCATTCCTGTCTTGTGATTCACAGTGAGAAATGCTGACATTTTATCTAGAGGAGTTGATTGAAAAGATGTAGAGAAAGTATGAATAAATTATTGCCGGTCATACTTTTGGGCTTTGCGCTGTACGTAATATCGAACATTAGTATCATGGCGAATATATTGTCGAATTACGGTCGTTTCGAGCTTTCTCCTTCCTTACATAGTCTGTTCCTTCCACGTTATAATTCTTGTCGAATGAACCTTGCGTGAAATGTTGACAACAAACGAGACTAGATATACTTTTCAACTTCTCTTGAAGTAAAGTTGTCAAAATGAATCCTCAGTTGACACTTCAATGCAGTAACTTGTGTCGTCACTTCCGGTAACTCGCCCCAGACCGAAAAATCCCGGCCAGGGCGTGGTCACAACGATGTTTAAAGATCGATAAAATATTCCCAATTGCTTCAAATTGAATTCTGACAACGGGAATCGATTAACTAAGATGTCTAGAATTGAGGGAAATATGTCCCATTTTTGACTTCATAAGCACTTTAACTACTCAAACCTCTCCATTCCTCTACGTATTCCATTGATCCCTCAGGTCAGTAATACAACAAAATTTTGTCTTAAATGCATGATCTATATGTAATAAATCTTTATCATTGAATGAGTTTGTAGTTGAAAATAATATTGAGTTGTTATGCATAACTGAAACATGGCTAAAATCAAACGTATCAAGCGATCAACTTATTATTAACGAACTTACTCCAAACGGCTTTTTATTTCAACATATACCTAGAAGTAGTCGAGGTGGTGGCGTTGGGTTTTTATATAAGAAGTCTTTGAAACTGAAGAAAATTCCGCTCAACAAGTTTAAATCTTTTGAAGTCATGGGAATGTCTGTTCAGTCTTCTCTAGCATGCATTTCTGTTTTTGTTATTTACAGACCGCCTCCTTCGACCCGTAATAAACTTTCAAACAAGATGTTTTTCGACGAATTTCAGATATTTCTTGAACAAATTTCATCTAGTTCAAACTCAGTTTTTTTAGTGGGTGATTTTAATTTTCATATACAAGACACTTCAAATGGAGCTGCTATACAGTTTCTTGATATTTTAGACTGCTTTAATTTAATTCAACATGTAAAGGAGACCACGTATCAGGGGAATCATGTTCTTGATCTTTTGATTACTAGAAATGATGGGCACATCATTGACAATGTCTATGTTCGTGACCCAGCTATCTCAGATCATTCAGCTGTTTTCTGTGAGCTTTTGGTAAAGAAACAACCTTTTGAAAAGGTTGTCTCCAGATGTCGTAAGCTAAAGTCTATTGATGTTACATCTTTTTCAAATGACATCAGTGAGTCAACATTGTTTACTCTTTCATACCAAGAAGTGGACCTTTCTGAACTTCTTCATCAGTATGAATCTGTACTTATAGTCCAGTCAATCTACGGATTTTTTTGGGTCCAGTCCAAACAAATTGCAATAGAATTTTTCTCACTGTAATTATGTTAGGATAGGTGTCTTAAACAACATACTAAAAATCCCAAAAAATCCCTTCGGTGGAACATCCTCAAAAATCGAATTAAAGATTTCATCATTTCACCACAGGGAACCCGCAATTGGAAAAAATATGACCAAGCTGTTAAATTGTGTCAAATATGAAATAATAGAAATATTTCCATTATATTATGATAGAATAGTGTTTCTGTACAGATGTTTTCAATTTTCAATCAAATAGGTTGAAGTAATATGATAAAAATCAATATATAGAATACTCACCACAGGGATCCCGCATCTCAAAACTGAAATTTTAAAATTTTCGAAAAAAATTCTGAAGGAATTTCACTAGAGAAGTGAAGATAAAAATCACTATTAGAGTTTTGTTTCATTGTGAATTCAGAACAAAAATGTTTATTCATGATGTGTGAAGTATTTATACCTATACTAATACCCTGGTCACCAGAGGCTTGCATAACTTTCTCCCTGACACGTATTTTGAGCTGCGAAGCAGCAAGACTTGTTTATTTTCATTTTTGTTAATGGGTCGTTTACAAGGGACATTTTCTCGTAATTGATCCCGATTTTGTACACAAAAGTTATATTAGATCCTGGCCTGCTCCCAAAGCCTCGCGCATTTTGATCCCTGACCCATGAATTTATTCATATGATCCCGATCCCTCTTCTGTCATCCCTGATTCCAGCTGATTCTGACTATATGTGATTCCTGATCCTAGGCATGTGATCCCTGATTCCACATCCCTCGTCACGACTTTGAGATTGAATGTTATAATTTAACTAAATACGCTGTAGTACATTTGTACATATGCTAAGCGGCAAGACAATTGAACATACTATATAAAGAGGCAATTTGCAATGGGATTCAGCATTATTTCTGTCAGTTCTCTACCACGCATCAGTCTATCAGCGGTATTCACACTGCGCATTAGAATACTGGTTCTATTTTTAATCCGTCTAACAAGATTTGATTCGTATATAGAAAGGATCGATAAACTTCTGAATATTTAACCTGCAGAGTTACTTCCATCATCTGTATTTAAATGTACCGACGGCACGTTTAGAGTATGAGTGGTTTCCTGTTGCACTAACTGTGACTACCGAACTAAGTGGTTTCTATATCTTCTAAGTGGCTGCGATTGCTGGTCACTTTTTCCACCTGTGAATTGCACTATTTTAGACATTTCATGAATAAAGCACTTCTTGAATTTTCAGGGTTTTTTTCATCTGATGAGCCGTAAATAGAAACCAATTGTCGCACCTCACTATCTACAACCTCTTCTGGCATTGGCTTGCTCTTCTAAAGGCCCGTCTACACTACCCCGGATAAATTTGAAAATGGAGCTTTACTTATTTAGTTAGGCTAATTCTTCAATATCATGCGGCTGGTAACACTGCTTCTTGAATACCATGCCGTTTGTTATAAAAAGGCTCTTCGTCTATGCCATAGTCCCAGCATTCGGCAAAGTCCATGAGGTTGCTAGTGGCTGTATTTAAGTACGAGGCCTTATTTACTATAGCAACCTTTTTACATACCTACCGCAAAGACGATCTAAATACTAGAATTGTAAGCCCTGTCCACACCGCCATGAGCTCAGTGCCCTACTCTAGCTTAGTCGAACAGTTGTTTGTGGTGTGTGGAGAGACGGGACCTCTGGTTTTAATTACATCCTTATCGTGAAGAAGACGTGAAAGTCTAACTTTTTGCAAATGCCGATTTACAAAGGCATCACCTAGCTTCTTCTCAACTATTTTAAGACCCTGAGTATTGGTCTGGCCGAGACGCGAATCCCACACTTCCCGCATGATAGCCCAGCACTTGTCCAACAATACCAACTGGTTGGCCAACCTTTAACTAAGGCCCTGTCCACACTAGTGCGTTTTCGTTTGGACCCGTTTTCGTTTGATTTGAACACGCATCGATCGCGTCACACTACCGTTTTGCTCCGTTTTCGACTGTCAACACTAATACGCTCAAAAACGATCGAAACGATGGTGTTGCGAAAGTTTGACATTATGAACATGCTAATGTGGTACATTTGACGTAAGCGTTTTCATTTCGATACGTTTTCGACTGTTCACACTAATACGATATGTATGCGTTTTCATTTTGATCCACTTTCGATGATACGCTTAGCCTATTAGTGTGGACGGAAAGCCTAAACAGATCAAAATGTATGTGTTTTAAACTAAAACGCACTAGTGTGGACGTCGACGGGACCTAAAACGGCAAACTTGCTAAACCGAGAAAAAGACTATAATGTGATGCAGGCTATAGTGAAGCGGGTATAAATACTTCACACATTATGAATAAACATTTTTGTTCTGAATTCACAACAAAACAAAACTATAATAGTGATTTTTATCTTCACTTCTCTAGTGAAATTCCTTCAGAAATTTTTTCGGAAATTTTAAAATTTCAGTTTTGAGATGCGGGATCCCTGTGGTGAGAAGTATTCTATATATTGATTTTTATCATGTTACTTCAACGAATTTGATTGGAAATTGAAAATATCTGTACAGAAACACTATTCTATCATAATGTAATGGAAATCTTTCTATTTTTTCATATTTGACAAAATTTAACAGCTTGGTCATTTTTTTTTCCAATTGCGGGTTCCCTGTGGTGAAATGATGAAATCTTTAATTCGATTTTTGAGGATGTTCCACCGAAGGGATTTTTTGGGATTTTTAGTATGTTGTTTAAGACACCTATCCTAACATAATTACAGTGAGAAAAATTCTATTGCAATTTGTTTGGACTCAAACCACAGATTGACTGGACTATTACGTCCACACTTGACCACCATGCGCTTATCAAAGAATGTGTAGTGACTTTACGACCCTCAACACTTTGGTACACTGCTGATATCAAGGCTGCTAAAACAAAACGCAGGCGTCTTGAAAGAAGATGGAGGAAAACTCGTTTGTCCATAGATCGTCAGCTGTATGTTGATCAATGCAATGATGTGCGCGATCTAATTCAAACAACTAAAAATGAGTTCTATTCAAGCATAATTTCTGAAAATCATTTAAACCAAAAAGTTCTCTTTTCTACTTTTCAGAAACTAACAAATATGAAAACTGATCCAATTTTCCCCTCTTCTTCTCCTGATCAATTAGCCAATTCTTTTGCTGACTTTTTTGAAGAGAAGAATCGAATTATCCAATCAGGATTTGATAACGAGCCTTTCAGCGATCCTGATCTACTGCAAGCTTCAACACTTACTAGTTATCTATCATTATTTAAAGAAATTTCTCCTGATGATCTCTACAAGCTTTGTCTACCTTTAGTCACCAAGTCTTGTGATCTTGACCCTGTACCTGGTTGTGTCCTTAAGAACTGCTTTCAATTACTTCTTCATACTATCACAAAGATTGTGAATCTTTCATTGTCTTCAGCTACTGTACCATTAAGCCTAAAGAAAGCCATAGTAAAACCAATTCTGAAGAAGCAAAGCATGTCACCAGAAGAATTCTCTAACTTTAGACCAGTGTCAAACTTGAAGTTCATTTCTAAAATCATCGAGAGGTTTGTTGCTTCACAACTATTAGAGCATATCGAGAATAACAACTTGAATGAAACCTTTCAATCAGCTTACATGAAACACCACAGTGCCGAGTCAGCCCTACTAAGAGTACATAATGACGTTTTGAGGGCTATTGACGAACAACGATCTGTTATCCTTGTACTATTAGATCTTTCAGCGGCTTTCGATACTGTCAATCACTCCATTTTGTTACGACGAATGAACAAAAGATTCGGTGTCAGGGGTTCAGTACTAAACTGGTTCCAGTCTTATCTATGTAATAGGCGTTTTAATGTTAAGGTTCGGGGTGGTACTTCAACAAGTAGAGAGTCATAATACGGTGTACCCCAAGGGTCTGTATTAGGACCAATCTTGTTCCTAATATATACCTCTGCAATCGGGACATCCTGCGTAGCAGTGGCATAGATTTCCATCTTTATGCTGATGATACCCAGTTGTATATTTCATTTGATACCTTATCTTCACATGAAATGGATACTGCTGTCCATAAGATTGAGTCCTGTGTTAGAGATATTGATGTCTGGATGACCAGTAACAAGTTGAAATTGAATGCTGATAAAACTGAAGTTCTTGTATTGTCAAATCCTTATCAGCCCCGTCCATCTATTAGTTTGCCCAATTTCTCTGGGCATGATATTCATCCTTCAAATGTTCGTAATATTGGAGTTATTTTTGATCAGAAAATGTCTCTAAAGGATCACATAACCTCCACTTGTAAGTCTTGCTTTTTTCACATTAGAAACATATGGAAAATTCGTAAATACATTTCTGTTGAAGCATGTCAGACTCTTGTTCATGCCCTTATCACTTCTAGACTTGATTTTGTAATTCCTTGTTGTATGGTCTCTCCAAATGTTTACTGCAAAAACTACAGTATATTCAGAATGCTGCTGCTCGACTTGTATCTGGAAGTCACAAGTATGATCACATCAGTCCGATACTCTATCGCTTGCACTGGTTACCAATTGAACAGCGTATTGAGTTTAAGATCCTTTTATTTACTTTCAAGGCTTTGAACAATGTTGCTCCCTCTTATATTTCTGATTTACTTGAGACATACAAGCCAGTCCGTTCTTTGCAATCTGCTTCTTCAAATCTACTGACCAAGAAATCCTATCGCCTTAAAAACTATGGAAAGAGAGCTTTTTCGACTGTGGCACCTGAACTCTGGAATAACCTACCCTGTGATATAAAATCTGCTTCTTCTATTTCAAATTTTAAATCTAAACTTAAAACGTGGCTCTTTAAGAGAGCATACCATTCGCAATAATTGCCTTTTTCTTTTTAACTAATAAACTATAAATTATTTCTTAAACAAACAGTTTTATATTAGTTTTAAATTTATAAAAGTTATATATTATTTCAAATTGATGATAGTTGTTATATAGTTGTTAATAGATAGATTGTTGTTAATATTAAATTTATCTTAGATTTTAAACTTTTTACATTGTAAAGCGTTGTTGAAACTAGTGATATTGACGCTATATAAAATATTACATTATTATTATTATTATTGTTTCTTTTCTTAGGAATCAGTGTAAAAACGGTAGTGCTGGTGCAATACTTCTTTTGGATAACGTTAAGTTTTTAGTTGATATATTTCATGTTTCAAAGCACACTGAGGAGGCATGTATGCCTTTAGATAATCCGAATTGTTTTTATCACCCTTTGTTGTCAAAATTTAGTGAAATCCATGGGACTAATACAGAATCGTGTGAACAAGGATTTAGAAGACTTAACATATATTTCAATTTAATAAGAAAGATGACTCAATTTAAGCGAAATGTACTTTTTTGGTTTGTCAATGATTGTTTTAATAAGGAACTTGAATTACAGTTAAAATCAGAGGGAAAGATGTAGTGAACTAAGTATATAAAATTAGTGTAAATAATAAAATTGGGCCTTTATACTATTTTGGTTTGTTAATGATTTTATTTGGAACTTTAGTTCCTGTTAAACGCAGAGGGAAAGATGTAAATAATCCAACATATTGTGTAAATTGTAAATTATAATGATTGTAAATATTGTTTAATAAATAAATTTTGTTTGTATATATATTGTGTGTTAGTCTATTATATGCTGGGTTGGTTTTTGAAGACATATAAATGCATGTGTGTCTGTATACACAATATACACTATATACACAATATACACTATTCCGTTTGTGTCTGTATTCACAATATACACAATATACACAATATACACAATATACACTATTCCGTTTGTTTGTGAATATACTAACTATGGATATTCTGTATTTAATGATATACACTATATACATCTTGTATATTTATACAGACTATATATCGAAATATACAATAGTATATACTGTATATTTTGGCCACTATACTTCGGGTATATTTCTACAGAATATACATCGAAATATACAATAGTATATACTGTATATTTTGGCCACTATACTTCGGGTATAATTATACAAACTATACATCGAAATATACAAGGAGTATATACCGTATATTGTACAATACCGTGCCTTAGTGCAAAGCCACTATCGAATACTCTAGTTGATGGAGCATTTTGAGAAGTTGTAGGTTGAGTTTCATCTAGGTTGTCATGCGTAGGTAATGCTTCGACCATAGGGATATTAGATGGAAGATGAACTCTTGAAGAATTGTTATTTAGTTGTTTTTCTAGATCTAAATAGCGTTGATACACCTGAGAATATCTTTTCATTTTTATTTCTGATGAAACATTTGGCTCGTTGAGGATATTCTGCATTTGTTTATTCAATCCCTGCAATACGGTTAACTGTGGTGGCTGCATAACACTTTGACGCTCAAAATAGTTTACCAAACTTTCTAAGGCCGTGTTTGAGTGAGCTTCAGCTGAGGACTGGGTAGGAGCCCTTTCTTCGGGCAAAACATTAGCCCGCAGTCTACACTCTTCAGCGGTATTGGGTTTGAGATCCACAAAAAGAAAGCCTTGGTTGGTATTGGTCCTAAGGGAGGAATTTCTTTTGTATCACCACTATTTGGTGGAAGTATTTCTGATAAAGAACTCACAGCAAGATCAGGACTCATGGACAAACTACAGAGGGGTGATGTCATAATGACTGACCGGGGATTCAACATTGGTGATATGCTGGTAACCAAAGGAGTTAAAGTAAATGTCCCACCATTTATGAATCAAACGGGGCAGTTTGAAGAAAGTGAACTACTCGAGACCCGGCGAATCGCTACTCTGCGAATTCATGTAGAGAGAGCTATGGAACAAATAAAGAACTTTCACATTTTAGACTCAATACCAATAACATTATGTCGAAATGGAATTATTCATATGATTTTCTTTGTGTTTGCTATGTTATCTAATTTTCAACCACCACTGGTAAACGATTAAGGCTTATTTTTATTCTATATACATTTGAAAATATTTGACATATTTGCTCTTTATAAAAATGTTATTAAAAATGGCAATGGGAAACTAAAAATATTTTTTTATCTATTACGGTAACAACTTTGTTATTTGCAGTAATAATAATCTCCATACGTGTAAATTCAGTTTATATTGGTATCATCAATTGAAAAATCAGTGTTCAGGACATATCAGCACTGTGATTTTAGCTGTAACTCTTTGAAATATGGGTATTACGAGCAGCATATCAACAGTGTGTTTAATTGGCTCAACATCGGTCGTATTTGTTGATTGAGTACCTATATCAAGATCCTAAGGCCATTTGAAGGTCATTCAGTTTTCTTAATGAGGAGATGGCAAGCTTTTAAATACAACTTTGTGGCGGGGGAGCGTGTTAGTGCCTGACAAGTAGTTGGAATGGTTTGTGTACTTGACCTTTCAAAACACGTAAGCAAGTAAAACACCATACTTTACTATTTCATAATACATGTTTATTTAAAAAAAATCCCTTTGACAGAGCACAATGCACACTATATAAAACACACTTCATAATTGGCTGAGCTGTACTGTTATGAGTTAAAACGTTTTACTGTTTGTTTCACATCCACGTAAATGGGCCGTTGCTTTATTAAGCCACGCGAGTTACTCAACTCAATTCCTTTATTTTTGCACTAAAAACACTTTTGATGTGTTCCTATACTTTAGTCAACTGTGGAATTATACACAAGTACAATGTAAGGATAAAAACCAGATCACCAACCTGGGTGTTTTATCTGGTGCAGTACCAGAGAAAACACCAGTTCTTTGGAAGCAGAGTCGGAGCGAAGAATTTCATGCAAGAGGCCCAGAATCCTGCGATTCGCTTTTGTTTACTTCTCGTTAGGTCCCTTCGATTGATTTTGTCTTCTGATGGAGGTTGTGGTGGGGTGCTGTGTGGGGTGCTGTGTGGTCCCAGGAGAATATCATTGGGAGTGATGGGAGGACGTTCGCAGATGTTCTCCGAGCTTGGTTGTTGATCAGGAAGGTCACATAACACTCTCAAAGGATGATTCAATTGTAGAAAAATCAAGTTCCTTACTAAAGAGTTTCAGTAATCTCAGTTTTTGGGGCACCGTGAATGCTGCTACAGAGTCCATGTCAAGTGTATCCTGTTTTATAAGAATTGTATTGTAGTGCTGCCAGAACTACTGACACTAGAAGCCTCGGGTTTTTTGACATTTTTAGGTTCGGGAAAGGAATCGATCAAACATTGATGAGCAAAACAAGACGATCTGTCGCTCTGGGTGCTGGCAACATTGCTAACCATCTTTTGTTTTTTCTCTTTCTGATCTGGCATAGGTGACTCCATCTCCTATACTTTTTTCATATAGACTGTCTCCTGCTACACTAGCGGATTGAAAAACATCACAGAAGTTATCTTCGTCATCTTCATTAAAGTTAATGAAGTGACCGTCCTCGTCTTTGTAGCGTATTCTCATGGTCATGGCCGATAAGTGCTGCAAACTTGCACAATTTCTTTTGATATCACCAACAAGTTCCCTGAAAGTGTAATCTTTGATCTCTCCATCTATGTAGTTAAAGTCTTTGTAAAACTTGATGAACTTTTCGCAAGAATATTCCACTTTTAGTTGATATCTCATTGTATGACTATCGAACTGACCTGAACAAATTCACACACAAAATGAATGCGTTTGGGGCGGCAAAACATGCTTTTGAAGCGTGAGAGGTCATAACTTCATGCATCTCAAAACAATGTTGGGGGAGTCACAACTGTCAACTTCAAACTTTACTTGATCCAATCAAAAATGGCGAGTGACAAGGTCAACTGGAAATAGCAGTAACAATCTTTGTAAACTTTCCATACTTATTGTATAAAACCAGCTGCCCCCACCAAAATCTTGGTTATCTGGATCTCCATCATATCCAGAATCAATAATCTCTAAGTTGATATCTTCAGGTTCAACCATTTGAGAAGTCTTTTTCCCCCCTCAGTCTACCACTTAGGGAGTAGGTTTTATAGCACAAACACTACAGTCTTCTTCATGCGGTAACCAAATGTGCAGGTTACAGCCAAACCTACTGAAGCGTTCCTATCGAGGCTGGAAGGCTTGATTTATTCTTCCAAACTTGATTTTGAATTTGTTTTGAAATTTGCATAAATCAATCAAATCTTGTAAGTTTCAAAAACCGCCTCAAATCAAAACATTAATTTCAATGTTTTTTTGGACAACGGAAACTTGCTAAAACTAGTCTGCTTACATAATTATTGTTACAAATACTTACTTAAGTATTTTATTACAATAGCATTATCAGTTATTGACCACAGATCGTGATTTCGGGACCATTATCGGTTGACAGTTGAAGTCGGCGTTTTGAAATTTACAAGTTTTGACTAGAAATTAAATTAAAATTCCAAGAAATAAATAGAATGTCATTGATAGGAACGCATCAGCTGGTTTGGCTGTAAGTGTTGGCTTGTATGTGCCATATAGCAACTCTTTCTTCTCAGAAGCTGACTTCAACTTTATGAAATTGATATTCATACGACAAATATTGAAATTTTCCGTTGTTTAACAGAGTCATAAATTGTGCCATTAAAAGTAAGCTTAGATAAGCCGTTGTTTTCCTCTTAACTTGAAAAGAACAAAGACGACTGTGAGCAAAAGGTTAAAGGCCAATATTACTGAAGTCCTATCTTTACTAATTGTTGTCATAGGTATACAGAGACATGCCGTCAAGTATGACCTCCATTCACCTAACTTTGAAAGAACTCTACCAGTTAACTATATACTCTACCATCTAGAAACTTGGCACAAACCAAGATAATTTATCGAACAACACAGGAAAAATATAGATAACTTCATGAAAAATACACAACGTTATCAAAGTTATCAATCAGTTGATCTTTTCTTTCAGACGACGATCATAAGACATTCACCGCGTAAAATATTGTTCGCTTTGAAATCGACCCAATGACTATCTCGGACTTTCACACCATCTTGAATACCATGTGATTGTAACTGATGGTAAATGTCCCTGGCATTGACTTGAAAATAGAATAGAATGTGACGTCACACATTGCCAAATGGGGCTATAAACTGGACTGTTCATGTTGTTGCAAATTGTTTTAGTGGTTACCCTGTGGTGAGCTGGCAGTGTGATTTCAGCAGCTCAGCTGGATTTCATCACATGGCCATGCAAAACTGCCACTTGTTAGTAACTTCTGTGGTAGGGTCTGTAGAAGTCTCCCCACTAAGATGTAAATAGCATCAAAGGTGAGGTGATTGAAACATGTTGGGGGAGTGACGTAAATGTTGAAATGACTGGTACTTATCACAACTAAAAATTAAGTAAGATTATAATTCTGATAGCCCACTTGATTTGGAGGGCAAAACGGCAACTGAAGTCATTTGGATTTAAATGTCGTTTTTTATTGCTCCATTAACCGAATTACCAGTTGGTATGCGATATTTTTTCGAAAGAAAACAATTCTTCGCATGCATACTTACGTGTATTACAGGTGTGTGGAAGCTGAATAGATTATGGACTATTGTGTCGCTGGGAAATATATGTTTTTATGGCACAGGATTACGGGATTTGAGACATGTTGACACGGGATCGCGGTATTTTAGATTTTCGCACAGTAAAGCGTTATTTGGGAGAGCCCTCACGACCCTGTACCAGGTATTCCATTTCTTTTTCACCTCTTAGTTCCCCATCACAAAAACCTCACATAACGTGAGTGTAACAAGTCTCGTATATGCTCTGTTATTGTATACGTTAAAGTATGTGAGACTTGTGCCTTTCAGGTAAAGATTGAAATTTTCAACAAAGTATGGTCAATGTACTTTTAAATAATAATAATAATAATAATAATAATAATAAAAAAATACAATCTGACAAAAAAAATATCTCAAATCTTAAATGTCCGCTTCGGCACTAGGCACGAACTCGATCAAACTTGCTTCAAAGTGCTGCTTGCACATCGTTTTCAAACCGACAAAAACCTCCATGTCAAGCCAGACAACTCATGGCAGTACCCAGAATACTGCAGCCGAGGCACCCATGGAACCTCCTCTGGATCCGCCATTGGATCCGCAACTGCAAAATATCAATGTTTTGGTGATGAGAGGAACACCTACTCAAAACAAGATCAAAGAACTCTCACTCAAAACAAGAGTTCCTGATGTTAAGCACCAGCAGTATAACCTTGAGGATTCCTTTTTGGAATTTCAGATACTACTGTCAGTCATGGGTGTATAGAAGGCTCGGACTCTTAGTAGCTCAGGAACATCTCTGCCAATAGTCCGGCAGATTAGTGCAAAATTTGATAAGAATTGTGCATTTTGTGGTAAAAGCATGAAAATTAGCACAATGATAGTTTATGACATGGTGATCAATATAGGCTATGGACCCCATCGAGATCTATCCCATAATTGAAGTTATAGGGGATTGAGCATGGAAACGAGGCAGGAACATTACATTCGAAATATTGCCCAATTTGACACATGTAAATTAAGCGAACATCAACCAAAATAATATTATGGGTTAAGGAGGGTCATGTGACCTTTCCGCTTGGAAACGAGGCTGAGGGAGAGTATTCGAAATTTCGTCCAATTTAACGCATGTTAAACAACCAAATATCAACCAAAGTAATGAGAATTGCAAGGCAGACACTTTTGATGGGTTAGGAATGGTCACGTGATCTGTCAGCATGGAAACGAGGCTGATTCTTTCAAGTCTATTCAACATGCCGTCATTGGTGAATTATAAGAAACAGCCAAACACCTAAAAACTTGATATAAATAATGCAAATATAACACTATTGTTGGGTTGCAGATTGTCATGTAATCCATCAGCATGAAAACGAGGGTGAATGGAATATATTAATTAGTATGGATTATGTAAAAAAAAAGTACGTTGTTTCGTATATTATTGAACGATCAAAAAGTGATTGCAAATATTTGAAAATATTTAACATCACAATCACCAGGGATTTTTTTATTCAAAAAACAACTCTGAAACCTTGTTTAAGAAAAGTGCAATTACAGAAAAAGTTATCCTTGCTTATTATATAATTTACACTCATTCACATGCAATGCATGCAGTTTTGAAAAACAAACTTAATGAATCATTCTCAGCTCAGAAGATCAATTCGTTTGTATGCGAGCACCTATAAGAAGAATGAGCAATCACTGTGGAAGAAGATGTTTTCACTGCCTTCTTTTAGCTTGACCAGCGGTTCACGAGGACAGAATTACATTACAAGCTTGGTTTACACTAGCGGCACTAAACATAAGCATAATGAACATATGTAGACTGAGTGAAGCATTTCTCGAATAGGTGTGAGAAAAGAAAAGTGCGGTTAATGATCGTTGGTGTACGGCCTCTTCGGTCGACTTGAATTCACTTATTATTCGAAAACCTCTGGTCCAGAAACCATCCAGGCCAGAGTAGTAACTGTGAGGAGCTTTCAGTCAAACCAATCACTCCTCTGGAAATTGTGTGCTTGGTCAATTGCAATAGATGAGAAGGCACAGTAAGACTTAAGCACAACAAAATGTCAGGCCCTTTTTGAGCTTGGAAGCTACTCATGGAATCTCCTGGTTAATTGATTCCATGTCACGAGTTGATGTGGACTAGCTTGGACTGGAGCATTTTCGCATAATTTGTATTTAATGCAAAAACCATGGAGCAATCTGTACATATATGCCTCTATATACATTTGGAAGCTTCCTCCGCGCAACGACTTCATCAGATCAATATCAGAATATTAAGCAGTAAGTGACCAGTAATGGAGATGTGGAATTTCAGCATTCAGATGTCTCACCATACACTAAACGTTCTTTAATGGGTCCACTCTCTCGGGGAGAATAGCTGCCAGATACCATATACCTTGTGCATCAATATATCTAAAGCACCAGCTGTGACCCGGTGAGCGTCTCGCGTGTGCAACTCATACAAGGCCTTTATCACATCCACTGCTGTCGAGCCAGTTTCCAAGTGCTTTGATTTTAACACAGCAAGTTCGCTTCCAAGCATATTAAGTACAAGTGTTTCTCGCCATACGTCGACAGCCAATTGGATCTTCTTGGCGACCCCATAAAGAGCTCTCTTTGGTTGAAAGACTTGCGTGGAATGTTGCCAATGAGATATCCAATATGTCCTTTGTAATTACTTGGTTGAGGTGATCGATCTCTAACGTTACCCATCCAATTGTATTTCAAAGGGCATTCTATACAACTATATTCACAAATGGGATGGGTAGAACAAGTGGTTCCGTCGCGGGAGAATACATGTCAAGCTGTACAAAAGTTTACGAATCTGGGAGTGGGGCTACACGTTTTCTGTTTTGATGCTGGTCAATAGTGTTTTGTTCTTCGCCAGGGGCGTCTTTACTTGGGTGCTGAAACATCGGTATCCCTTTCCCATGAAATGCATCATGGGCTGTTGTAGAAATAGGGTTGTGTTTGGCGATATTGCATACCTCTGCTCAATAAACACCTTTTTATTTAGTTTGGACGTTTCAATAATTCCTTTCAATTTATAACGTTATTGCACATTTCCGTGGAAATTTTTCATATTCTGTCATATGAAATGGACAATGCCAGGTTGTGACTATGAAAAGCTCACGGCATGAACGCGGTTCTAGAATTCTAGAAATTCTAAAAAGGTCAAGGCAAGGCATGCACGCGACGCTGAACTTTTTACAGTCACACGGCAATTCTAGAAACATCAAGGTCACGTCAAGGCATGCGCGCGGCACTGAAATATTTAAAGTCATATTATAAATCTGCTCTAAAAAGAGATGCGTGTCTTGCTACTTTAGCGTCGTTTAGTTTAGTTGGGATATACTAAGACTAGTTTACGCTTCTTACAAGTCCTATCCCTCGTTCACACGCATATCCATCCACACGTAAACTGCGGTTTCACCCCAAATACGCTATCCAGACTGGATATTATGAAAACGTAGGTTTACCGTATACGTGTATTCTGCGTTACAGAAGTCGAAGGCTAAATATAGGTGTTGACAGTAAAAATAAGAGCAAAACAAATTATATGCCTCGCCTAATGAATTGTATTAAAGCTAGCGTTTTTGAATTATTTTCATGTATATGTATGGACGGCCAAATACGTTGCAAAAATGCTAATTTTGGACTTTTGGACTGCTTTTTAAAATATATTTTTCTAGTCATTAGGTTACTTTGCATACAGGTCATATTTGGAGTATTGTATCAGCCTCGTTTCCATACTGAAAGATTACATGACCCTTATTAACCTACCAAATGTTTAATAGTTAATTTTATTGTTGTACATGTTGATGTTTGATTGTTCTACATGTATTAAATTGCATGGGCGATATTTCGTATATTCTGCATCAGCCTCGTTTCCATGATGACAGAACACGTGACCATCCTTAACCCATCAAAAGTGTCTGCTTTTAAGTTCTCATTATTTTAGTTGATGTTTAGCTGTTTTACATGTTTTAAATTTGACGAAATTTCGAATATTCTCCCTCAGCCTCGTTTCCAAGCTGAAAGGTCACGTGACCCCCCTTAACCCTTCAGATGTTCTTCAGATGTGTCTGTCTTGCAGTTCATATTATTTGGTTGATGTTTGCTTAATTTATATGTGTTAAATTGGGCGATATTTCGAATGTAATGCCCCAACCTCGTTTCCATGCTCAAATCCCTATAACTTCAATTATGGGATAGATCGCGATGGGGTCCATAGCCTATAATGATCACCATGTCATAAAGTATCATTGTGCCAATTTTCATGCTTTTACCACAAAATGCACAATTTTTGCACCATTCTGCCGGACTACAATTAGAAGATGGACCTTTGCGCATATGTCAAATAGTGATATTTCATCAGCAATATCCTTCAGGTGGTCGAAGCGGTTAGTGATCTCCTGAGTAGGAATCTCGTCTTTGTTGCCTGGAATCTGTGTGCATTCAGAAGGCTTAAGATTCTCTTGTTGGTGGCGATCGTCGCATCTGTTGACCTTCAAACATAGTGAACCATCTTCTCATTGCTGCATCTTGAAAGTAGGTACCTTTTGGGCGGACCGTTTAATTTAGTTTGTCAGCAAGTTCTGGGGAAATCACCAAAGCATTAAATATGATCATCTCTTATGGTTAAACCAGATGTAGTTTTTGTGGCCTATTGTTGTGGAAAACGTCGGGCAACACAGTTCTAGTTTTGGTTCTATTTCTCCTTGTGGATTGGTGTAGGATGTCCATTACTACGTTAACAAGTTACATTAGCATTGAAGTTCTTGGAATGTCCTGCTTCGATGCTGTAAGAAGCAAAGCTTTTCTTTGAGGATCCATTCTACAATTTTTGCACTGTTCCAGACTTTCTTCAATCAAAGCATATATTGGAGCCACATTTTAACATTTCATGTTTGTTTTTGTATTCTTTGCTTCAATTGACTTTCATAGATGGTTTGGATTCTTGTGTCTCAGTGTTCTTGATGTTTACTCCATTCAAAATCATCGATATCAAACTCTTCAGTCTACTAGGGTCGGACGCATGTTGGCACTGCTCAGTAAAATTTCCAGAAAATCTGAATCCATTATGGCCAAACTTGTCCTTACGTATTATCGCTGAAGCTTTTACTAAAATTATCGCATCATCTGTGAAATTTCGTTGTTCAACTGCTACTCTGAGCATGTTTTCATGAATTGTTTTTTTGAATATTATACTGAAATTTTTCCCATCACTTTGCTCTTGAGCTCCTGAAAAATGGATTCTTGTTGTGTTCTCGTAATAAGAGCCCTGTATAAGGTTCGCAGGTCTGTCATGCACTTTAAATGATACTTTGCCTCGGCTGCTACAAGGTGAGATCTTGAGGTCTGTTATCATGCGGCGGAGTTTTTTTTCAGTGGCGAAAGTAGTAACTTCATGAAGTTGGCCACTATAACCACACAAAATACAGCTCTTCTTTCTGGGAGAGAATATTTTTGTTTTAGATGCTCACATCTCGTCTTCTTCTTCTTCCTATTCCCTCTTTCTTTTGAAAGCTATTCTTTCTTTTGCTCTTTTAAATTTAGATGTACTGAACTGTAAGTTACATGATTTATGCCAGGAAGCTTGTTTCTCCAATAAAATATCAACACTAGTGTCAAGCGGCAAAGTAAGGCCGTTGGAAAGTGCATTAAGTGAGTTGAACTCAAAAACATTGTCCAGATTATTACTTATCAATACGAATCATTTGAAATGATTTAAAATGATCACTTTCACGAGATAATAGCTTTCTACTGCAATGCAATAAATGTACTGATGTATATATATTATTAATATCAACGAATATACAGTTAATAAGCGGATTACTTGTATATATTTCGCATCTACTTGTTATTGAGTTTTACACTTGCCCAGACAAAACACCTATTATTCTTGACCATCCTACACTTTTCATCGATCCTTTTTTAATGTCCATCCAGTTAATAGCAGAGCCAGAAAACTTTTGCTCTGTTTGCTCTCTTAATGCCGCCATCCTGTTGCTATCCAGTTTTGAGAGTTTTTCTCCTTTCCCCTCGACAGATCCTGACTTTGCCTCATCCCTTCCAAACACCAGTTAAAACATCTTGAGCGTATATCTTTTAGGACATTGCGCTTTAGTTAACTCTTCTTTAGATTTTGGCACATACACACCCCTGCTGGATGACCCAATGAGAATAGAATCAAAGCTGGGTGGTGATTCTCTTTTAGACTCTTTTGCTGATTTGAAGATGAAGTTGTTCAAGGTGGAGTTAACGTTATAGGAAGTGATACAGATGTGGGAGTGCAGCATGGATCAGGTTTATGGGCTGTACTATTTACAAATAATCTAACATTAACTGTATTGTATGTTAGCCTTCTATACAATTTTTTTACGCATGCTTTACATGTTGCAAACTCGTTGATGATGTTACTTAGCTGTTTGAGTTGCCCTGTCATTAACGCAACTTGATGTTGCAGGTTTTCTAACTTTCTACCAAGCTCACAACTGGATGAACCTGTGTGGAGCAAGCAAATTTAATTTGTAATTGACTCTGTTGAAAAGTTTGAGACCTTTTAAACTACGAATTATATGTCGGGATTAATATAATAATGATGAGTCTGGACTTTGAAATAATATCAATGAGAAAGACAAACGCTAAGAAATTGTGACGTTTCGACATTGTCCGATGTCATTATCAAGTTTTAATGTATATTTTCTGGTATATTTACATTAAAACCTCACTTGATAATGACATCAGATGATGTCGAAAAGTCGTAATTTCTTAGCGTTTGTCTTTCGAATTCTCATTAATATTAAAATATTTATATATTATATAATTATTTATTTTATTAATTATATAAAGATTCTAAACCCCATTTACATCTTACATGGTGATGAGGGCCGAATCACTTCACCTGCCTGAACTGTGTCAATGTCAAATGACTCTTCGTTTGAGCTTGCTGCAAAAAATAGCCTTTAGTTTATAACTTGTAAATTATATGTGATATATACAATATAAGCGGCTGATCTGTATGGGATAGACAATTAACGTGTTATCCCATACAATGTTTCATACCAATCAGACGTGAATATTGTATATTATTATAATGCTTAAATATTTCTCCAATTTTGATTGGTTGACGCGCGGTCCATCCAAAGGCTTATTGGACCGTTTCTATGACAACAGCCAAATTAAATTATCTTTTAATAAAAACAACTAATAAAGTATTGCAATAAATATTTTTTTAAAGTTTTGCCTTGTCATACCTGTAAAGTGTTTTTAAGCCAGTTTAGAGTTTTTTTTATTCATTGAATGAGAGATTCGGTGATAAAATATTTGTGATTTCGTACATCACTAAGAAAAAAAAGCCATATAATAAATGATTTATTAACCTCGCTTGTGCGGTCTGTACAGAAAAATATCAGACCTCGGTCTTTTTTTGTACGTACTGCCAAGACCTCGGTCTGATATTTTCCCGTACAGACCTCACGCTCGGTTAATAATTAACCTCTTAGTACTTATGAAACTCCAACGTTAATTCTTTCATATTTTACTAAAATTGTCAAGATAAAAGTACTGTATTTGCCAGTGTATATTAAAGTCGACTCTGTGTATAAGTCGACCCTTTAAAATCATGCTCAAATTCATGATTGTTCCATAGAAAAATCAATAATAATTTATGAGAAATTGACAAAAGAAATCATAGCTGTGAAGAATATTGTATATTATATATAATTTTCTCGGCCAGATTTACTGTTTATTTAATATTTTGAAAGGAATAGCTCAGTTTCGAGTTTTCATAAGTTAATATACAATATTTGCGTCCGATCGGTATGAGATATACAATGGCTCTAACGGTCCGTCTGTACCATCACTATTAGTAAAGTTACAACTGTAGTGATAGATTTTACTTGGTTGGTGCATGAATGAAATAGTGAGCAATATTTAACTTCTTTTCGTGGACAAGAAAAAAATACTCAATTATATTTTTTTGAGGAAATCGTACCTGACAATTCAGTTAACATTGGTAGAGGGAGGCCAATTGGATTGACTGTAAAAAGAAACAATAATTGATATTTTGAATTTATGAATTTTGTTGGATGATTGCGTGATTTACATGTATAAATAGTCACACACTAATGACAATCCATGACAGAGTACTTAATGGTACGGTCACGATATTGTTTCACATAATGTAATTGCACGATTACGATAATCACCTTCGATTGCATCTTTGTCTGTTACATTGTCATCCTCAATCATTTTGTCGGCTTCTTGTTTGTCATGAATCTCTGCAAAAAAAATGGAGAATGCCGTACTTACAAGTTTGCATCGCCAATAATAAAGTCGCCTTAATTATGATACTTACTATTTGCAACCGATTTGTTTTTATTTCCAAGGCATTTGTTGGTTACACGGAATACTGCAACATTATCTTCCAGAGACCACATCTCCTTAATTCTTCTTCTCTCCTCCATGCCCCACTGCTATCCTCTGACAACTTTATTGCGAAGTCTACCAAATTTCATGTCTGGCGGTACAGAAATGATCAATTTGATCTCTTCTGTATCATCATGGCGAAGCAATTTCATTTGTAAAGGAACTTGCGTGTCAATGTTATTTTATTGGGAGTTGGCTGCTTTTGCTCTTACTTTCTTTTGAGCCGCTTTTTCACTGGCGTTTGATCTTTGCTTTGGTTTCGTGTTGCTGTGTTGCCGATCCATCCGTTGCTAAATGACCTTGATTTTGGCAGGAAGGAACATTTGCTTGCTTTTTCTTTTTGTTTGTTTGTTACTTTTTGTTTAAGTTTTCTTAGGAACGCACTTCCATCTTCTTGTTGTTCGTCATCAGAGCCTGAGTCATTAATATATTCTGTAATTTTTTTGCGATTTATTTGATGATGTTTGTAGTTTTGAAGGTGGTCGTAGTAGTCGTCAAGGCGTGAAGGTTTCTTGCGACTTCTTGCAACTTCTGCGCTTTCTCTGGATATTTTTAAGCAATCAATAAAATCACTGCATTCTTTTTTGGATCCTAGTTTAAGCTTACTTGCTTCAAAATAAACCTCCCTCACATCTCCATTTTCGTTCACAACGTTCCACAACACACGCGTGTAGATTTCTTCTTTCACCTAGGTTTTTGGGACAAAATATTGACCTCTTGATGTCTTGTCTTCCGTGGGAAATTCAACTGCATAATGGACCGCCATTATTCAAATACATTGAATCTAGCACAGATCAAGACCAAGCTTAACATTAACCGTCCTCGATTCGAATCTCCCACTTTCAACCAAGTTAACCAATCTTCTGTCAGAACTGATAAGGAGAGGAGTATCAAGCACTCAAGTTACTAAATACCATGAATTTTGTAAGTTAGCAAAGTATTTTATACGCAAAAGCTGGAATATTGGAGTGCTGAGCCACAGAAAAAAAATTGCGTAGTCACACTGAGTAAGATGAAAATTAAAATGAAAAGTTTTAGATTAATGCGGGTAAGACATTGCCAGTCCTTATGACGAAAGTAACAATCGATTTCCGCAGATTTAAAATGGAAGCAGTAATTCGTCAACAACAATTAATGTTTGTACCACATTATATGCTTTTACTATATAACCATTGCATTTTTTATATTAAAGCCTGAAAAAATTGACTTGTGCTTAGATTTTATAATAATTACTTGTCATGACCTTTCTTCAGTTATCACGAAAAGTTTGCATTCTTGGAATGCCTCCCTTGCGTGTTTTAGCTCAAAAATGTTATGTGATTGGCAGATCTATCATTAAACCTCTTGACATTGCTGTACTACTGGCATTGATCTCGTGACATTTCTCATTTTGCTTTGTTTGGTGCATGCGATAGCGATACGAAATTATCTTGATTTAAAACAGAACAGTCAACAGGCATTGGTGTTTTATTGAATTACGGTCAACTCGCCTGGTGGTTAACCCGCCTGAAACCAACTCCCCTGAAGTTCAGTCAACTCGACCGATGAAAATAAGTCAACTCGCCCAATCAAAATAGTCAAGTCGCCCGATGTTAATTATTTTGTCAATTTTTTTTTAATAAAGCAAACGTTGATTGCAAGGTTTGATTTTAATTACTACGGTATTTTGGAATCACAGCGACAGTCTTTAGTAGAAAATAACATGGTTCGTTCCGGGGAATCCGTTCGTGGTTTGTTCGTACAGTCACAAAATGATTACCTTGTTATGAACTTATTATGAACTTGACTATATATATTAAAGTATTTTGTAGCCATAAAAGACAGTACTTCTAGGGACAATGCTACTGATTTATAATTGCTCACCAACTGATGATCGATATGTTGATCAGTCGCCGCCATTTTGAAATATTCGAGAAATGCGGGAGACTGGTAACAAGAAACAAAGAAACACAGTAGTATGCAACAAGACATACTTTATATTTGATAAACAACTGAGAAACTGGTCAAGTATATGTAAAAATTATAAAAATTACTGAGCTCTATTTCTTGTCGGACCATTTAAATGTGAACAGGCTTTGAGCAACTGATGTGCAGTTTTAGTGTTGGAAGCATAATCTTCTCACAAAGCAAAAATCTTACTTTGTAGAGATATGTAGTTTTTTCTTTGTATTCTTTTAAGTTTTCCCTGTGATATGAGGCGTGTTTGAAGTACTGCCAAACTGGCCTCTATGTGCAGCAGTTCAATGAGCATGCAGAGAGGAAGGTGGACTCTCATGGAGGTGCGATGGTTCAGGCCATGGTGCCAACCTTACAATAACAAAAACAAAATATTTAAAATAAATTATAAAACATATTTTTATGCGCATTTGATTATATACATATAGATATTTGCGCTATATAAGTAATAAAGATTATTATTATTATTATTATTATTATTAAAACATTCAATGGAAGCTAAGACTAAGTGAGTAAACTAGTATAGGCTGCGTCGTGTTTGATACAGACAATTGGTAATAAATTTAAATTTGTAACACAGTAAAACATTTTAACTTAACTTTACTGATGTTGCAAGCTTTAGCCTTCCGATGAAGGGATAAAGCCTAAGCTTGAAACGTCAAAGTTAAGGTATAACATTTAAATAATGAAAAATTACAAAATTTTGCATATTTATCTTCAATGTCATTATTGGTTCGATTGTCCCATATACCTAGTTATTGGAAACATAGTCAGAAAACTCCACAAAGGCATCTGTGTTTGCCTCCAACTTTAGTCTCTGGAAGACACCTGCAATTTCATTCGCTGGTAGGAAGGGTAGGGCTATGAACTTCCGCAAGTAGGTGTGATATGCATCATTGTTGCTGTAGGCGACTGCCAATCCAAGATCTTGTTTCTAGAACACATAAATGAGTAAAAATAAAATTAGTGAGTGCATGAGAGTTGACTGTGCAACGCGCCGTACCGTGAACACCTCAACTAATTTTTGATTAGTTTTTGACATCTTTTTGACAAGCTACTACAATCTTAACCAATAAGCGCAAAAGCGGTATCGCTTGACTAATGGCATGTGCGACAGGTATTTCAAAAGCCGTCTGTCGCCTGGTAAGTTTGTAAACATGGCTACTTACCAGATAAAAGTAGAGTATGGTGAGAAGAGTTTTGCACTTTCTTGATAAGGGATATCAACATTGAGAAACTATTCGGCGAAATAAAAAGAAACTTTTCTGGCCAAGAGGTTTGCAGTTCTTGCAATGCAGTCAGGTTTGGGTAATACGGGACATGGCGATCTTAATTGATAGCCCATCCAAAAGAACCTAATAAAAAAGTCAAATCATAAAATAAGAACAATGAAGGTACCTAATTAAGACAATACTTACACCATTATAATTTTAAAGCTGATGTTAATGATATATTAGTGATATATTAGTAATAACTATATTGTATTCATCATATAGTATTTACCTCATCTACTATAGCAGATGCTGGCTTGAAAATGTCAGCCATTGCTTTACGCTTTACTTCAGATACGATCTTAGCCGCTGTCAAAACCCCGTCCTGCAAATGAAAAATTAAACTGTTAGCAAAAGTTGTAAACTACTTTACCATAAATTGTTATCATCGAATTTATCGTGTACAATAAAATCACATGAATCCAATTACATATCTTCATCATCATATTTCATCATAAAGCACTTCTTTCTCACAATGTATGTATGTATGGTATGCTTGGGCTGCCTGTGGTATGCTCTATTTACCTGGGCCGGATGATTACATACATACATAGTTTATTTGTTAAAGCAGGTTAATAAAATTGGCAAGACTAGAGTCCTGATGTGGACCTGCATACTATAATTTACACGTATAAAAATATATATAAAATATATATATAAAAATATATAATGTATACAACTTATCATTATTACAAAACACATATAAGCAATATATAGTAAAACTCATATTATAAATAAAAATTATAGATAATTTATAGTTACATATTACTTAATATCCTAGTGACTAAAATATTTTAAACTAAATTTATAAAAAATTAAAAGTAGACAAAATCATCATTTTAACTCTCGATCATGCATGATTCCTTTTTATATGTTATTGTATTTAGGGTGTTTTTCTTTAGTTCATCTCTAAAACATGAAACACTAGTAGCTCTCTTGATGTGGTCTGGAAGGGAGTTCCAAGCTACTGCAGCTCTGTGCTTAAACGTTAGTCTTCCAACTTCAGTTTTAGGTCTTGTAACTTTAATATTAAGCGACTATCTCAAGTTGTATTTGTGTCAGGCTTCTCAATTAAGTTCTTAAGGTACACATTGCTAAGTCCATGATACGATTTATAAGTTATAGTCAAGATCCTTTGGTGTAGAAATATGAGATTGGGGACCAGCCCTTTAGCTTGTTGACATCATCTAAGTTGGCATCCCTCTGGTGCAGATTGTAGATTATCCTTGCAGCTCTTAGATGGATACGTTCTACTTCCTCCAACAAGGCTGGGGAGCATGAACCCCATATAGTCTTGAAATAAATAGTTTCTAGAATAGATTTGGGAAAAAATTTGATCCGTTTCAATATAGCAAGTTTCTTGTCGAATGCGTTACAAACAGCCTTGATATGTTCATTCCAAGATAATTTGTGATCAATAGTTAGACCAAGGCACTGCGATGTTGACTTGTACTTACTTGATTATATTCTGCCCATACTTTAAGAGTGGCAGGGGACCAATGAAATTATGCTTTGATAACAGTAAGGCTTCAGATTTCGTCTCATGGGCAGTCAGCCTATTTGAAGTACACCAAGCATAGACTTGATCTAGGATTGATTGTAGAGCCAGGATAATGCTGTCTATGTCCTTGCCAATAGTAAAAATTGTGGTATCATCAGCAAACATAAACAGTTCCCTATTGGTAATAGCTTCTGGGAAATCATTAACATAAATAGAAAACAGTCTTGGGCCCAATATGGATCCTTTTGTGACCCCATATTTTATTATTCTTGACTCAGACTTTTCCCCACATAGCTGTACAAATTGGTGGCGTCCAGATAGATAGTCAGTAAACCAGGACAGCAAATTCCATAATACACCCACTGCTTTAAGCATTTCCCGTAGGATGGAATGGTTAACAGAATCAAAAATCTTTTCTAAAATCAATGAAAAGCACACCTACTTTTAGCCCTTGGTCTAGGGCCTCCTTCCAGGTTTCTGATTGTGACAATGCTTCCCCTCACTGAAGTTTCCGTCTCTTTCTTTTACAGTAGCTCTACAATAGTTACCCTTGTTTTACCCCTCTCCTTGATATTGTAGGAGTAGCCATGATTGTCGATAAGTTTCATGTTCTTACGTTGTGAAGCTTCTTCAACTATCTCATATTTAAGTTCATCCAATACATTAGACGTTGTCAGGCTCCAGCAGGGAGCTCTTCAAAGGAAGACTCTTCATGGGCTGGATGTGCATCATGGGCTGGATGTGCATCCGCGCTGTGGTTCTCATGTTGAGTTGTTGAAATGTTGAAAAGAAGTAATCTCCTCAAACCTATTTTTGTCATAATTTTCCTAATACCTACATTACCGAAGAAGTCATCCATAGACCAGTACAAAGCGATGCTTGAAAGGCAAATTATACCCATAACAATCCTAATACCAAAATAAGCTTTCACCTCTTGGCAACCAAGCTTTCAACCATGGACAATATTTCTCGATATAACAATTTAGCAAGAAGTGGTGTTATTCGTTTTATAACCGGACGACTTTCCCAGAAAAATATCCGACACGGAAACCCACCTAGTGCTCAAAATAAAAATCAAAACATTTTCTTCAGTTTGATTGAGAAAGCCAGATTAAAAAACTGTTCTTGAACTTTTCTTAATTCCTCCGTCGTTCTAAAATATTTAGTAGTTTTAACACTAAAATTATGCTATTTTCAAACGTTAAAAAAAAGTATTGAGGAAGAAAATGACAAAAACTGGAGAATTTGGATGTGTTTTGAATACATTTTGACTTGCCGTCACACCTTATTGAGCGCACGCTCGGTATTCACTTTCAATTATCTGTAATTTTGTCAAAATAAAACAATGGAAATGTTATTTTTTGTTCAAAATATGGCAAAGTTTGACCTACTAGTTGGTTTATACTAAAACAGTTAGACCATTAAAACGTTTTGTTGCCGAAGCGAACCTTTTTTCTTGTTTTTTGGGCTCCATGTTTTTTTTTGAAAAACCCGCAGTCCTTAATTTTCACTTGACGGATATCACCGGAAATTGGGTGATATTGGTCGATACACGTCCTGTGAAAATGCACCGCGTGACCTGTTTCGATCAATAAGAACTCGTATAATATTATCGTTGGGCTATAATTGTAATTATATAGTAAACACATGCTTAACAAAAAGAGCGTGAGGAATCCAGTACAGACCACAAAGATGCACCTTATATAGAACGTTTCTAAGAAGCAACAGAAACGTTCTTCACGTTAATTTATGACTACTGAACCGTTTTTACGAAATCATTTTGCTACAAACTAAATGTAAGAAATTCTATATACTACACTACTACGTTCATATCAGCAAATCTGACTTGCGTATGAGAAAAACCAGTATTAGGAAAACATATAGCTATTTTTTAATTTGAAGATTTCAATGAGTATATAGCATTAAATATACAAATGTAATTATTCAAACTACAGCACAGGCAGCCCAACTACTCGATCTGAGGATTTTTTTAAAGCGCGTAAAATATTTTTTTACCTCGCACCTCGCGTGCCATATTAATATAATATTGAACTAAAGTTTTTGTTATATGCGTGCGGGCGGCTTCCTGTGGTGTATTTGTTTGAATACGCGCGGATGGGATTCCTGTGGCTTTTCGTCACAAGAAGACGGTAGGATTTGGACAAGGTGTGAAACTTGGTCATGTGACAAATTTAGTTTCGCGCGTAGTAAATCAGCCATGGGCGAAAATTTTCATTTTTCTGCGAATATATAGACTTAACGTTGATCTTCAACTACAGTAAAAAGTATGATAATCTCCGAGCTCAGCAAAGGGGTTGAAACTAGTTTGTAAAAATGGCAGCATGGAGTCGAGGTGCACCACAGTCTGTATAGACATAACTTCGGAAAAAAGTCGGATTTTTACAATCGTGGAGCAATCGTGAAAATATCGATCGAGACGTCATTCACCAAAACAGGTCGAAAAAGCTGCGATTACTGTCTTGCATTTAACTTTTGGATTGTTAAAATGACTTTTAAAAATTCAAAGAAAGAAAACAAGAGGATGTATTTTATTTTGGAAATCATGGGATAGGGAATCGAGAGTCGAAAAGTTATTAATTTGTACTGCAGTGGCTGCTACAATGAGTTAGTTTACATTCAAAACACCTGATTGAAGTGAGCACTTCGCAGTTGCTTTTGAAGTCACCGATCTTCTTCGCTATTACAAAAACCTGGGGAAAGATTTTCTAGTAGCCTAGTGTGTACAGGTAATGATTGGAGTTGAGGTTTTTATGTCAAAACGACTCATGTTGTCTTGTTCAAACTAACTACAAGCCGAACTAACAGTGAATTTGTGATGGCAGCTTTGCAAAGTTTTCATCTTGTCAGATTGGATCAAAAAAGTTCAACTTTATTTCTTGAAAACTTTAGATACTATCATCGGTTCCAACAATAACAAATTTGATGTGAAAGTGTGAAGCATTTATAGTTGTATTTTATTAACTATTGCCGAAAAAACATTTAAATACACTTTGAACATGTCTTCAAATTATAAAATATGTTTAGCATTTCAATAAACATGAAAATAAATTTCACACACTAGCTGTTTGTTTTTGTTAGAGGTTTATTAATTGAAAATCCCTAAAAGAAAAGAAAACACTTATTTTGAAAAAAAAGTTTGAACATAATATTTTTTATTTGGCGAGTCAGTCGATTGCTGCTCGTGTCCTTCTCGGCATTCTTCGTTGAATTTCTGTGCCAATACAAACTGCGGCGCACCTCTATCCATCCACGCCATCAAGTTTCACACCTTGTATCAAGATACTACTTTCTTCAATTTTTCTGATGTACTTGCGATTCTGCACGACCGAAAAATTGCTTGCAAAAAGCCACAGGAATCCCATCCTCACGCATTCAAACAGATTAAATACACCACAGGAACCCCATCCGCACACGCAATATGTATCTCGCTTGGCGCATGGTTAAAAATAAATTTATTGTCATTAAAAAAAATCCTGAAAGAGAATATTTGGGCTGCCTGTGACTTCAGTCCCGGGAAGTGCTTTACCATACTTAATAAATGCAAAAGCAAGTTAGACTGTTTGATTGATGAAATGCTGCACATACAAAGAAAGCTACCAACGCTTAATGTATACACAGACTCTGTTAAAGCAAAACTACTTATTTGACTCTTTGTTCTTTTTTAAAATTAACCATTGAACTGTACACTATGAATAATTACATTTGTATATTTAATGCTATCTACACATTAAAACTTCACTTGATAATGATGTTGGACGATGTTGAAACGTCGTAATCTTCTAACGTTTGTCTTATAAATTTCTATATCAAAGTCTATACTCATCAATATAGACATATACCTTTTTTATGATATCCCAAACTCGCTTTTCAAATGATTGAGATGGATCTTGTTCATGAAATCTTTGTTGGCAAGAGTTACCTCGACTTGTGGATAGAACCTTTTGCCATGTGCTTTATGTATGCAGGAGAGCTTGGGGTGGCAATGCACGGGTTTTCACGCTTCTTTCAGAGACCAAGACCTGCTTGCCTTCTGAGTGGTGAAGTGCAACGTGCTTGAAAAAGTACTTATGGAACTCTGCTTTTCCCTTTCTCGATCTTGCTTTTTTCTCTAACGTTCCAGATCTTTTCCAAGCCTTCCTGCTTGGCATCGAAGTGGTCTGCAGAGTCAGAGTCAATGAGACCTTTAATGCTTTAATGTAAATACTCCTTATTCAGTTATCACTATACTAGAAGGTGCGGCTATATGTAGCTGATACGGCTAAATTACATTCAAATAAATTAAATAACTTACTAAATAAATAATATATAACTTATGATAAATAAATGGCTTATAAATAGATAGATAATTAAATTAAACAAAGTATATATATATATAAATATTAATAAATTAGTGAGAATAATCAAATCTCTCTGTTGGACACAATACACACGCAGGACTGGGATCAGTTGTTAGTCGTCGTATATGAACTTTCCCAGACTCTTCTTCTTTTGATTGTATGGCCACATCGTACAACTCATCTCGACCTCGGCTTTCTTTCCCTTTGTATTTCACGTTCTTAACTTGCTTACGATTACATGGTACGTCTGAAATACTGGAAAGATTGAGGAGGCCATCCGTCTCCTCAAACACTTCAGCGTACACCTGGGCTGGGGGTGCATTAGGTTTGGCTTTGTATTTTTATGCTTTCCTCTCAAGACTGCTCACCTTTGCTTCCACGCCAAACGGGTTAAACCAAACACCATGTATTCTAGAAAATCAATCTGTTAGATTTCAAGTAATTTGCGAAAATCACGGCTTTAGAATATTTCGGCGAATTACTTGAAATAGTTGGAATCGTTTTGTAATAGCTTGAAGTTGATGATGTCGTTTGCCGCTTGTCTAGTTCTCATCGAGTTTTAGAGTTATTTGATAAAAAACAATTTCACTAATATTTGTTTATCGTTGCCAAAGTGACGTCAATCAAGCTAAAATTAACATCATTTTAAAATGTCATCTTAGCTCTATAACTAGCCCAAACATCACGTATATAGGTATAAGTTAAGACTATGAATATGCCAAATGAATATGAAAGATATGGTCTGAAAAATACTATAGGAAGCCACCTTAAATATCGGCAATCACGGCAGAGGCTTTGCTTGTTAAGTTCAACACACGTCCTTTTATTGGGGAATACCCGCGGAGGTGTGACATCAGAGTCAATAAATTCACGGCCGAACTGTCCACGAAAATGGTGGAAAAGTGTCTGACATTCACCTTGATTTGAGATCCACGAGAGTACTTGAGTTGCAAGTTCACAGGGAATCTGCGATCAGTTGCCAGGAGCTTAAGTGCTGGTGTAGGTTTCCGGCTACACAATGTTCAGGATTTCTAAAGGCCAGCATGGAAACGTCTGCCAGGGCTTCACCTCGCGTAACTGTATCCACAAATCCTAGGGAAATGTGAGTATTGTTGCTGGTCAACCCCTGAGCTCAAATAGGTGTACCATCTGCTAGCACCCAAGAGACGGGTCTACCTGTGATATCCTTGGAATATGCAGGAGTACAGGTTGAGGTAGAGTACCGTGCTCGCTTGGGTGGAATGTGCTTCTGTAAAAGAGACTGTTGGATGACCAGAAACAAGCTCAAATTGAACACTGACAAAACACAGATTGCTGTGATGTCGGCTGATCATCGTCCTAGACCACCTATTGATTCTCTCAATTGTTGTGATCATAATATTTCTTGATCATCATCAGTCCGGGATATAGGAGTCCTCTTTGATGACAAAATGTTTATTGAAAAGCAGATCACCTCCATTTGTAAATCATGCTTCTTCCACATTAAAAACATTTCGAAAATCCGAAAATGTATTTCTCTTAAAAGCCTGTGAAACTCTAGTACAGTATGTGTGTACGGACACTTTGGCATTTAAAAAAGAGATCGAATTTGTTTAAAAATGAAAAAAACATTATAGAATTAAGCATTTGTATGTATTCTATTGTTTAAGAAGTTTTTGTGACAATCGAGATATTTTCAGCTAGGAAAAAGAGCGATTTGTCATCGCATGTGAATATGCAAATTCGCAATAAGTCAGTTTTTAACGCGCTCCGAATTACATGTTAAACTTGAAATCGTGATTTTTCTGCAGATTCAAATGATAACGCCAAAATAATTAGTACGTTTTCAATTGCAAACAATGTTTTATCTTGTGTGAAAAGAAGAGCTTTTAATAGTTTTAAATAAGTGTAGGAGACGGTTTTAGAAATACTACTAAAATCCACTAAGGTATGTGCAATTCCGGACGATAAAATAAACAAGATTAGCAATCACCCGTAACTTTGAATTGTAGGTTAAAACGTCGCTTAAAAATATACAATTCAACTGCAGGTTGATTTTGCAAACAAAAGTTATCTTTTGGATAGTTTAATCACCATCCACTATTCATTTATAGGACATTTATATTCATTTGCAGAATCCAGCGCACGAAAGCAATTACTCATGTGTGAAATACTTTAGTGCTCAAACGTATTAATCAAGCAACGTAATTCATGATTTAATTAACACAAATTTATGCTTTAATCTCAAATTTGACTGTGGAAATGGAAAATCTATCATAAGCATTCGAAAATTAGGAAATAACTTCAAAGAATTGATTAAACAGAACCTACTTTAATAGTGTCCGGCTTTGCACACAACTGTCCGGAATTGCACCACTCAAACTACTTCACAAATATATCCATAACATTTTTAAAAATCACGAAAATTGACCAATACTTTATATAAACCTTCATCAGATGTTACCTCATCTCCACATACTGTACATGCTTTTATTTCATCTAAACTTGACTTTTGTAATTCTTTGCTGTATGGGATGCCAATACTCCTAATTCAAAGGCTTCAACAAGCTCGAAATGCAGCAGCACGTTTTGTATCTTGCTGTCAAAAATATGATCATATAACACCTATCCTGTCACATACTCTGGCTGCCTGTGGAACAGCGAATTGATTACAAGATACTATTATTAACTTTCAAGGCTTCAGGCTCTGCTCCCTCATATCTTAGTGAACTTGTGAAACCATGTGCCAGCTCGTCAACTAAGATCGCAATCATCTAATCTTTCAACCAAAGGTTCTTTTAGACTTAAATCCTATGGAAAAAGAGCCTTCTCAAATGCTGCGCCAGAACTATGGAATACCCTTTCTGTACATATGAGGTCATGCAGTGATATTTCGTATTTTAAGCGCTAGCTTAAAACCTTCCTCTTTTATAAGGCTTACACTAACTGATATGTTTTTATGCAAAGTATACATAAGTGTTATATATATTATATAAATATAAATTAATTTAAATATATAGATTACTATGGAAAGCGCGCGCGTACAGGTTTTTCGCACAAGTTGAAAAGTATCTTCTTGGACGAAACACTTTTTTCACGTGTGAAAATCGTTTCGCCTCTCTAATTGGCTGAGCGTAGTCGCGAAATGGCTTTTCAGACAGGCTGATTACTTAAGAAAATCTCCGTATGTATGAAATAAATAAATATTTTAAATTTTTTAAACATCTTTATTTTTAAACTAACAATTTTACACTAACAATATTTATTTTAAATTGATTAAAAATATCTTAAAAACCTTTGTTTTTGAACATCTTTAATTGCAACTTTTTATGCAGAAACTTGAATTGTAAAGCCTTGTTAAACTTCACAGGATATTGCAAGCACGAAGCTGGCTGTGAATCATTATGATCCAAACTAAGCTAATTCAAACCTTGAGTGCGCAGAATAATGGGCTTGTAATCAAGCAAAGGGATGAGCTAAAGACTAGTAGCAAACTGGGGGTAGCATAAAATTTTTTTTGGAGCCTGTAAACTAGCCTGTAAATTCATCGTCCCAAAAACTGTGGGTTACGCAATCAGGGCCTCTGACGAAAAACAAGATGGTGGACAACAATGGACGTTATTATTACACACCTGTATATCCGAAAATAAAGCAGCTTTCAGTGAAGTGTGAAACAGGTATCCTACACAACAACGCTACTAAAAAGAAAAATCGCAATTTCTATCGTGCCACAGTAACTGGATGGAGCTAGAATCCTGTTTCACAGTCAAATGAAACTCTAAGGAAACAGGCAAGTTAAGACTGGAAACATATCTGAATAAACTCAATCTTTTAATGAACTTGAAGAAAGAAAAATTCATGAAGCCAGAAACCTTAAATGTCTAGTGAATATTAAATGAGTTGAACGATCCTAAAGTAAAGTCCATTAAATTGTCATTACAGGGCAATCGTCCACGACTAGCCCTTCCTCGTCCACGCTGGCTTGGGTAGGGGCTAGACCGTCCTCGGTAATGGGGTCGTAGCCAGGCTTTCTTTTTGTAACAGAAAGAGGCAATGTGCCCAGGGAAACCACAGAAGTGACATACAAAAACTTGCTGGGGACCCGAACTAGAATGGTACTGGTTGGGTTTAGGTGTGTCCTGGGTTGGTTGCTTAGCCTTAGCTTTTTCCACCTTGGTAATCCTGTCAAGAACTCTTGTATATTCCTTATCCCCAAACAAGGCCAAGAAATAGGATTGGAATTCAGGGACAGGTTTATCAAATCGCTCCCGCAGTGTTATGGCTGCCACTTTGAGGAACGATGCCTCCTTGTGGTTCGGTATATCAGCTGCAGTGACCAAATTATCCGCCATAGTTAGTGCAACATACTTATCAAAATCTGCCCCACGCCTCAACCCATATTTTGCCAGTCTCTATAAGCCTTCTATAGATATGTATAGGATAGATATGTTCATAATGTTAAACCTTCTCAATGTAAGAAACTGAAATTCAGAGGATGGATGTGCATACCTAAGTTGCATCATCTTAACTGGTGATTGTCCTTGAGGGCGGTTACCATGGCAACAGTTGCTAGGGAAAACGAAATGTTCCAATTTGGGTGAAAAAGACGTAGATTTAATGTAAAAATCCAAGTAATGATATTTTAAAGTGAAGAATTGAGATTTCCAGAGTTCAAGATGTTTTTAATCCATAAAAGAGTACAGGATGGAATTACTTTAATCTTATAAAGGTTTTACAATGTAAGCACACTGGCATCTGATAAATCATTTATCAAGATTTTCTTGCTAATAAATAACCTAAATTACGTCTTGTACAAGCAGAACTACTACGTGTAAACTAATTTCTGTGCAGAGTTAAGTATATTCATGGAATTCGTTGTGTTTTCAATAGGTGATGGTAATCGTTGTAAAGGTGTAAACAGCTTTCTAAGGCTATCTTATTCTGATAGTAATCCACTCTGGAATAAATGTACCACCAAATGGTCTTATATTTGTATTTGATGTTGCATCATTTCTGAATAAATTGTAACCTTCAAAGGTATATATAGAATCTTTTTCAGTTGTATTGAATCTTGTTTCAAAGAAAATACTTATGTCACAACTAGAAAAGTTTAAATCTGTGCGAATATCATCAATATGTCTATGCAAAGACCTGCAGTTTAGAGAACACAATTTGAAAGTGATTGGATGTGCATTATAAATAATCATAAAGTGTTTAATGCCTGTAATCAATGAAATAAGAACACCACATGTATAGTGTGAATGTTATAACTGACAGTGTTTTTCATTTAACTGTAAAACAATTTGTTTATCTTCTAGTAGTGACTAATAGTAAAAAGGACAGTCACTTGTGTCTATTACCATATATTGTTAGTGGAATTGTATTGGATCCCTCAACTATGTATTGAGTTAAATGATCTTACAGTTTAATAAGGAACACTGCAATTATATTAAATCCTTTAACTAACCTACTTCTTCCTCATCTGATTCACTAGTACATGTACTGTCAGAATGAAATAAAAGTTCTCCAGAATCATTATCATCTTCATATTGATAAGCATTTAGTAATGGTAACATGGAATCCATATTTGTAATGTCATTAAAAATCTCCTGCAAGATTATTCTTAAGGCTGTGTTGGACAAAAAACGGGCAGGTATTTCATAACGTCGTTTACAGTGAACAACTTGTGACAATTATTTACAATGGAATCAATAGGTTCGTCAGTAAATCCATGGGCTGAGGTAGCTCCAAATACATTGCATCCACTTGGGATGGTTTCTTTAATCTCTCTTAAAGCATCTTTTATGTCCTTTTTGTCCTCATCATTGACTGTCCTATATGCATTTACAAATACATCCTCTGTTTCTTCAACATCGCTTTCTTTAGAATCAGTTTCAAATGGTAGCGACAGTTTGCAAATCTCTTCATCACAGGTACATGATTCATGGCAGTTTGAACAACATAAATGGCCAGGAGTGAGAGATGTAATATCTGGATCAAATGGCTTGTATCCTGCGACTATGTAGCATCCTTGTGTCTTTACAAAGTCTTTAACATCATCATCACAATATGAAAGTTGTTGTCCATGATAGACAATAACAGCACGCTCAGCCTCCTGGTGTTGATCTAGGAGTGTACGAGCTGGTCCCCAGTTAACAACATATCGTATATCTGGAAAGTCCACACCCATACTTAGAGCAGTGCTTGCCACGATCACATTTTTTTTTGCCATCCTCCCTTAGTGATTCAAAAATCCGATCTTTGTTTTGCTTCCAAGAAAGAGAATGAAAAATACCAATAAGTAGGTCATTTTTATCAGTAGAGGACATTGGTGAGTAGGCATTCTGTCCTAGTTTGTAAAGCAGTTCACTAAATACGACTATTATGTCTTGATACGTATTACAAAAGATAATTGTCTTTGGCATTGTACTTCCCTGCTCTTCTATCAAGCGAACTAACCAGTTGAGACACTGGCTCATCTCTCCTTTGGTTCTCTTGACAATTGAAAACCTTAGGTTTTCCCTGTTTGGGCTTATGAACACTGTTGTGGTTGTTGACATTAACAGCACTTGGATAATTGTTTGCTGTGTTATCTTGTCAGATGTTCCAGTTAGTGCAAGTAGTGGGACATCTGCAGAAATAAAATAATTGAAGCGTTACTCCTCGATGTTCGATATTCGTTTATTATGACAACGATGCAGAAGTGATTCTGCAATATAATAAGCGAATTACATGGTAAGGTTACTAGTAGATACAATAAATATGTGACTGGCTACTAATGCACTTACAATAACGAAGATATACAGTCAAAATAGCTCTTAGAGTCGGCATAAACGATATCAAGATAATCTTAACAATAACATGGCTGACATCTCTCTGTCAGCGGTTTTCCCCGTCCGATATTGAGGACCGCGATCTTTGGTCAGCGGTCGGCTAGTAATGAGAAACTCTGCATCCCCCTCAGTCTGGGAGGCCACAAGCCATTGTGGGCGAGCAGTCTAATTATTGGTCCAGTTGCCCGTTTCGGGTTCGTAGCGTTTGGGCGGGCGACGATCACGATGAGGACGGGTGTTTCCTGTCTGTGGATCTGTGCTCTGTGGTGCTGGTTCCGCATTGTCAGTTGGGTTCGCAGCTCTGGGGCCTTCATTGTCTGAAGGTTCTTGTGCATGGTTCTCCTCAGCAAGTGGTGATTCGTGGGCTGCCTCAGAGATTGTCGGGGATCCAGTTGTCTTTGAAGGTTGCACGGGGGTTGAGGGTTGTGGTGGGCATGGGTCTTTGTGCTCTTGGCTGGGAGGTAGAGACGCTGTGCCAATGTGTGGTGTCGCAGGTGTGTATGCGCTGAGGAAGCGACAGTTTCTTAAGGAGAGGCGTCCTGACAGGCGATCTCCTACCACGAGGTAGTGTTGGCCTCCATGTGTGAAGTAGTCTGCAAACACTGCTTCAAACGGGGTGGAGGGCGGTGGCGAGGTTATTGGTGGAGTTTCTGTGGCAGTCAGCACATTGTTCCCTGGTTGTCCGGATATCTTTTGTCATTCCTGGCCAGTAGATGATCATTTGGGTGCGCTGCTCCATACTGGAGATTCCCTGTCGGGCTGCATGGAGGTGCTGCAGAACCTGTTGGCGGAGGGATGGGGGTACCACGACGCGGTCCTGGTACATAAGGGCACCGTGCTCCACGTAGAGAGAATCGCGAGCTGGCCAGAACGTTGCGAGGTCAGGGTCGTACTGATAGGACTCCTTGTTACCCTGCTCAATGATGCGAAGAAGACGACTCAAGGGTGGGTCTGCTGCCGTCTGCTGTGCTATGTGCTCCCACAAGATTATCCCAAGCTGCTTGGCTTCACTGCAAATTGATGCTAACAACATCAACTCTGTGTCTGTCGGACCGGTGGACCCGGAGGGCGATGGGTGTCGTGACGTGGCGTCGGCTGCATAATTGAACTTGCCAGGAAGGTGCACAATGTCAAATCGCCAGGGGAGTGTCCGCTGTTTGAGCCTGAACATGCGTGAGTTTGTTATCTCGTCAAGGGTGCAGTCGCCGAGGGTTTTGGTCAGTGGCTTGTGGTCGGTGACGACTACGAGGTTGTCACATCCCTGTGTAAAGTATCGTGTCTGTTTGAGGCCTCAAGCGACGGTTAGGGCGTCACCTTCTATGGCTGCGTATCGTTGTTCGGCAGGAGAAATGAATCATGAGCCTGCTAAGGTGATCCTCCATCCCTCTGGGCAACAGTCTGGTATGCCTGATGGACAGTCCCAGTGTTGCTGGAGGAGAAAGTACCCAATCCCACGTGTTGACCAATTGGGGCGGAGGCATGTGCAACGTGTTATGTCAACTATCTCAACGCCTTTGTGAATGGCATCGATGATAGCCTGTTTGGACGCTGGAATGCTTCCTCAAGTGCTGCGGGCCACGAGAACTTGCATTGGGGGCTGAGGAACGGTTTGAATAAAGACATTTTGTCATGCAGTTGGGCATAGTTGGCCACTTGATTCACAAGACCGAACCAACTCCTGATGTCCGTGGTGGAAGTAGGCGAGGGGAAGTCCCGGATGGCATCTAAGTACTTAGGTAGGGGTTCGATGGTGGTGTCGGAGATCCTGAATCCTGCGAAGTCTACACATTTGCTTGCGAATTGGAACTTGTCGTGGTTCAACACGACTCCAGCCTGTCCCAGTCGAGTAAGCAGATCAACCAGTGGTCATCTAGGTTGGAGTTGTAGTGTATTGTGTCATCGACATAGAGTTCTTTGCAATCGAAGCTGGCGAGGATGGCATCGCAATGTCGGTTGTAACCGTCACCAATAGCTTTGTCCACTGATTCGGTTATGTCTTCGTCAGAGCAGTATTATGCCAGTTATTTCTAAGCAGTCTCTTCTGAGGTACTGTGCAAGGTCGTCCGCTTGTTGTGTGGCTCTTCGATCGATTATAGTAATTTCCTGCTTGAGGTGAAATAGGTCAGTGCTTTGTTGATCAAGTTTTGCATTATTCCATCGGAACTGATTCAGTAGCTCGTCATATTTGCTAGAAAACATCTCCATAGATTGGCACAATTCTTTGTAATTTTCAGTTAGTTCCTTCACTTGAACATAAATAGGTGCTAGTTCTTTTTTGATCAGGTCCTTTACCTGCTCTAAACTAGCCATGCTACAGTTTAGCGTAGTTTATGTGGAGCTCGATTCAAACGTGACCGACCACCATAACGCCACATTCTAACTTATTTGGAACTTATTTGGAGTAAACAATTATGGGTGTACTTCGTGATAATTTTGGTCACTGATACAAAACCAGATGGAAGCATATTTGGAAACGTTTGCCATATGGTTCATGTAGTAGGTCGGCTTATTTCCTAAGTTATGATTTTTTTTTTGCTAAATGTTTTCCATTGGAGCTCACTAATGGTAAAAAATAATGAAATGAGGTTGTTTTACTCAGTATCTGTAAACAGGGTGATGACGGTTTTTTCGTGATTTGTGATTGAGCCTAAATTTGGCCCGTGATTTGTGAAAAGCTAAAAAAAAATCAGACATGATCTGACCCTGCTTTGACCCCTGTTATTATACTTACCTTTAACTTTGAAAAAGGGCTATTTTCATGGTCACTGCAAAAAAAAAAAAAAAAATGCACCCTTAATTCAATTGAACTAGTGGAACAATATGTTGGACTGAAATCAAGATCAGCACGTTCAACATGTTAGATACAAACACTCACTTTCTACAACAGTCGTGCTTAAAAAAAACAACAATTGTTTTCTGACATTTTACTTTGCTCCCCAAAAACAAGACTTTCAGTGATTTTTACTTTCGAAGGAACCAGTCTCCTCTCCGTTCAACCGAATAATCTTTAATAATGGAGGGACCATTTGATTTTTGAGGGGTGTGTTGAGCAATTTTTGTCTGGCACGAATTGGTTTTGTTTACCTTTGTGGCAGTGTAAAAATTGTTTTTGAGGGGTGTGTTGGGCAATTTTTGTCTTACACGAATTGGTTTTGTTTACCTTTGTGGCAGTGTAAAAATTGTTTTTTACACATTTCTGGTACTCTTGCTATGCTCGTATATTTTCCCTTTGTTTTAAGGCCTTGCTCGATTTTTTTTTGGTTGTTGTCCAACCCCCCATTTCACGTTTATAGGAAATGGAAATATCTATTTCAGGTAGAAAACCTTCGAGATTTGCTGTATATATAATAATACCTTTTCTCGTCCCTTGATCGCACATCATCCCTGGTAAAGATTCAACAATAGAGTCGGTGAAAAAAGTTTAATTTATTTTATTTTATTTCTGTTAATGAATAACAACAATGTAATGAGATAATTACCTTGTTCTCTTTTCAAGACATGTGTTCCCAGATTCATCTGCTAATAAAAGGACATCATTTAGCATACATGCCTGTCAGTATAAAATGAAAAACGACAGAAAGCTTTGGTCACTACTCTGTACTTCGTAATTTGTTCAATATTTGTGCAAAATTTGACATTTATTTTATTTTATTTATCACACCGTAAAATTGCAAGGGAACTAGAGCGCTTTTAATAAAAGTACAATATTTCTGATTTCAAAAACACCAGATAAACGAGTTTATTCATTTGGGCTAGAAAGCCATGGGAGTATGTTTTCACAACACCTAAGATCTGTCAACACGGCTATTCAAGATCTGGTTATTCACGTAAATACCAGAGTATTACAATCAATCATGGCAAAGGTCAACATTTCTACAACTAAGTTTTTAGTGCTGTCTTTCGTGATTTATTTATTTGCATTAGCCTTACAGCTTTGATCGTTTACAAATTCTCGATAAAATGACATATTTATTGGCCTATATAAAAGATGCCAAGAAGAAGAGAAGACAAGGTAGAAGCCGATAAAGTAGCGTAGAAGTATGTGTAATTAGATGTGAGTAAGAAGCACTCGATAATAACACTCAATTTCTTTGGCCCACAGCCCCATCAATGCCATTAAGGGAAGAGAGATGATTTCTATAGCATTATTCAGTTAACTATCTGCATGATTAGTTGTTCTTTAGATTTGACGGGAAAGTTTTTGCTAATAATCTTGAGGCAAGATCGAAGCAACGAAAATGACAGAAGATGCTAATTGACTGATGACAATATGTTTCCGGAAGAGTTTTGTCACGATTTTTCTTTCTATGCGCTTGTGTTTCTATGCTTGCTTCTCTCGTGCTCTACATCTCCCAGCGTGTTTATATCACAGTACATAGACACGCGCGCCGTTTTATATTTCTTAAATAATAGTCCTTACCAGTTACATTGGCTGGTCTATAAGCGCCAATAAATAAAATATCTTTATTGTTGATTTTCGTTTCTATGACCAGGACTTCAATGTGTTGGAATGCTTTTGGTGACTGTACTTTTTTTAGATATAATTACTGAAGATATATGCCATCAATCCACAACCGCCTTTTTTTCGATAATCTCTACATTTGATGTAGAGATGATATAAAAATGACTTGGGACTTCAACTGCTTAATAAGTAATTTCAGTTCGTCGAACTTGTTTTGGATACTGTTGATGTTAAGGTGTGTAATGAGTACTTCTTGGTGTTGAACTTCCCATTGTTTTATGATATCTGGATCGTCCAAAGCAACTGATGCAGAATTTATGTCCTCATACATGATATTCTCGTCAATGATATCTACATCAAAGATATCTACATTCGGTAGGCATATTGTGCATAACCATCTTTTGTGAGGTTTTTGCTGGACCAAACTGTATTCCTTTGGAGACACTCCACCACATTTAATATGAATTTGTGAGTTGCATTCGTTACATCTCCCAGTTCAATGATTACGGGCTAATGTACTTTATAAGACTTGGCATTTTTCGGGTCCAGGATTTAAGGAATTCTCCGCTCATTATCAGACGTGTTTGATGAAAAGTAGCAGTTGATTTTTTTCTCAATGAAAGAAAACATTTACCTCATGTAGCAATTTGAACATGGCGAAATTGTTTCCCAAACTGCACATAAGCCACTTCAGGCTTAAACTGCATTGGGCCATCATAATTTGTAGAAATATCGTTGACATATTCATTGGAGCCGTTTCTGGTTGAAAGTACAAGGTATAGAATAGCTAAATTAAATAGAATATCGGAGCGTTTCGAATCACGTCCGTTCACCATGACGGCGTTGTTCTAAGAACGAATAAAACGACTAAATAAAATCAAACCTGATGTAGGATATTTCTTCCAATTCATGTGCTTTGCTTCCACACAACTTTTCAAGATCTTCTATAAATGTGGTTGTTGCAGTTTTGGTATCGTGAATGTTTATACTTTCATTTCTTGGTCTGAATCATCTGACACATAAAGTATGTCTCTATACTGTCTGTGAACATACAAGGGTACTGGAGGTACTGGATGACTGAGAGTACTTTGTGTCGAGCTGCTTGGAATAGAGGGATCACAGTTGAGACAAACACGTTCTGACAGATAAACCATTGTCGATGGTTCTTTGTTGACATTGAGGAATTTCTGGTCATCTCATAATAACACCGTCCTTGGGAAATTTTGACATTGATTTTCCCTGCCTTTTTCCCCAAAGTAGAGTGTAATGTAGAACCAAGCTGTTTTCTGTAGTTGTATAGGGTCATTTGTGTTAACATTGCCAAATTGACCGCTTGTGAACAGTTGTTGTAGTTGCTTTTAAGCTGGCTATTAATGTCTGTTATTTCAAATTCAATGACAGGTACTTGTCGAATTAGAGGTGATAATGCATTACTCTGCTAGGATTTGGGTAGGGGTGTGCCATTGGGTCTCAAAACGGTTACCCTGTTTATGACAGGATAAAAATTTTTATACCCTGTTTATGACAAGGGATAAAAATAGTCAGTGTACGACTGCATAAGGCTATTGCTTGAGATAAAAAGCAAAAGGAAATATGGAAAACAAGAATCCCAAAAGGATTCATATGTATACAATTCTCGCAAAAACGTTTTATCGAATAAAACATATCAGATACAAGTCATAAAAAGAAATGTAAGGATTGATATAGTGGAATAAGAGAAATAAGAGTGAGTCTGAAAACCATGCAAAATCGATTGAAGGAGGCTCGAAATGGTTTCTGTATAAATCTATATACCTACTGTTAGAATAAAATGGTATATTTAGGGTGTTTAGTCTCCAATCAGGTTTTATTGTAAAGGCTCAAACTCCATATAAAGACTTTCACTCCGCACTCTCTCACGTTCGCTCACAACTCGTGCTTTCTTAATATACCATAATATGTTTTAACATGTGGGCACAGGAAGCCCAAAAACGTCAATGTCAACCAGTAAAATGTTTCAACACTCCCCCCTTTGACCAGCTCGCTTGGTCAAACTTCTTTCTGCCATCGTTGTTGATCTTCTTAATTGGGGTGTAGATCTCGTTTCTCTTTGTTGTGTCAATTCAACGAGGAATAACTTCTGTATTGGTCTGTTCAGCTTTGATGGCCTTTCAGTCTTGGTCCTTGTCTTCACAGTTGCTCCTCTAGACTTGCCATCAGTACCAGTAATTAGCTTCTCCATCCTCCAAATTTGTCTGGGTAAGTCTTTCTCTTGAACCAGGACGACGTCACCAACAGCAATATGTCCTTCTCTGGTTCTCTTTTCGCCACAGTTGTGGAATTCTCTAAGGTTCATCAGATACTCTTTTGACCATCTTTGCCAAAAGTGTTGTAACAGTTTATTCAAATAGGCCATTCGCCTTTTAGTAAGTTTTAATGTACTTTCTTCTACTTCTAAATTGTTAGTTAAACTCGGTAATGACAAGATACGTCTTCCAGTAACAAGGTGTGATGGACACAATGGTTCATCATGCTCATCAGAGTGGATATATGTCAATGGTCGAGGATTAAGAGTCGCTTCAATGTTAGTAGTAACTGTCACCAACTCTTCATAGGTAACACATGCTTGGCCTAATATCTTCTTAAGGGATCGTTTAACAAGACCAATCATCTGTTCATAAAATCCACCCCACCATGGGGACAATTGTAGAATAAAGTGCCAGGTAATTTTCTTAATTGCAAGATACTTCTGAACAGTTTTGTCTTTGAAAAGAGTGTTTAACTGTCTACTCGCTGCCTTAAAGTTTTTAGCATTATCACATACAATCAACTGAGGCATACACGCCTTGAGGTGAACCTGTCCAATGCTCTAATGAAAGCTTGACATGACAAGTCCGTTACTACTTCTAAGTGATCAGAACTGCTCTTGAGGCTGTACATGTAAACTAGCAAATGTACACTTTACTCTGAGCCTCACTGTTTTCTTTGGTTTTGATATACAAAGGTCCAGTTATGTCAAATCCAACTTTGGAAAAGGCTCGACTTTCACATACACGGAACTCAGGTAAGTCTGCGTGTCTTGGCACAGTGTAAGATACACCTTCTAACTTCTTACAGATGTTACATCGGAACAGTATCAGTCTCACATATTGACGTCCTTTGACAATCCAAAATCTAGTACGCAGCTCATTCAATGTGTCCTTGACTCCTGAATGCATTACTCTTTTGTGACAGTCCTCAACTATAAGCCTTGCGATATGGTGATTCCTTGGTATTAGCATAGGGTATTTTGTCTCAGGAGGTAGATTTGACTTGGCAAATCTTCCTCTACATCTGATTATTCCATCTTCATCATCATACAGGCCAAGTTGTTTCTTTAAATTCTCATAATTAGAAACTGATCTAGGCAATACAGCTTGCATCTCTAGTATCCACAAATGTTCTGCATATTCCTTTGCTGTTATTTCACCGCAAATGTTTATGTATCTTGTACATAGTCTAGCTTTAAAGGCCCAGTATCGACCGGGATGTTTTGCGGCCGTTTGTTTTTGTTTTGAATCGTGCTATTGTTAAATAACGCACGCTAATTGGCCAAGTCTTTATAGGCCTGCGACGTCCCCTCGGGGTCCTCAGTTACCGCGTGAGTTCTGTCAAAAGCCATAATAACATGTTTTTTGTGATATATAATGGAAGTTGATGAGTCTCTCGACGAATCTTTGAGTGTAGCTGCTGCTGGATCTCCTTCACAGAACATATACGGATCATTTGTTCTAAACACAGAAGAAAGCGACGGAAGTGAGCGCGAGGATTCCATTTCCGAACAATCTGAGGTAAATGTCACAAATATGCACGTGCAAACATCGATAGTTTTATATCAAATTCTTCTTCTCACACAACATATATTGTTCATTTTCAAGGAGAATACACCAGATATTTTGTGTTCTTGCAAAGGAGCGTGTGCTAGAAAGCGTGGAAGAGGTTTCTGCCCGTGCAGGGCATCTAACAAGGACTGCACGTCAAGTTGTAGTTGTAAACAAGCGAAATGCAAAAATAAGGTAATCTAAAGGGATTTTAATTTTTGTTTTGCAGTTTATTTGCACTTTTTGGCTTAGTTTAGGACTTACTTTGCATTTGTAGACATCCGAAATTGTACAAAATACCACAGAAGTTATCAATCCTGACGGTGAATTACAACAATTCAATGAAGTGCAGTCTTCGGCAGAGCAGATACAGGTATATAAACCCTTGTGATTATTAGTATATTTCAACAAGAATTAGTGCATTTGGAATAGCTTTATAATTTGCCTACAGTTTCATCTCATAGTTCGTTTGTATGTTGGAGATATGTAGAGATATCAAACGAGTTTTAGGACCTTTGAAGAGCACAAATTATGTTGACAAGAAATACACTTTTACACACAGCATCACAAAACAAATTTTTGAAGTATAACCATTGCATTTTATTTGTACATTAATATCAGTACAAAAACTGAAAGCGTACATAACTTTATATCGCTATTTTTTACTTATTAGACAATTAAATTAGTATAAAATAACACCCAAGTACTATTTAGTAGTTTTTATTCTTTCCCAATGCCCTTTAATCTTCTAAAGACAAAACACTAAATAAAATCATTACTATATTAAACTCTTTGTTGTTTTTAGTCATTCTCACACAACCAGAGAAATCAAATTACAAGCTAAACTTCTCATTGATATTGAATAATAGACACTAAAAGAACTATTGCACAGCAGTTGATTTATTTTTATTTCATGGATAGTATTCCCCCTTCTTTAATTACTTGTTTCTATTTTGTAGGAATTTGTATCCCAACTCCAACTAGAGGACTTGAATTATTTGCTAAAAAATGTTTTAGCAATGGGCAGAGGAAGTTTGGATTTTGCAAAGCAACTACTTGAAGAGAAAAATACACCTGATCCTCCAGCTTCAACTCCATCTACCAATTTCCCACAGTGGTGTAAATGTAAAAATTGCAGACCAATGCCTAGTGAGATTGAAAATGTGTGTTGCAATAGAGTCAACTGCTTGACAAGATTGCAAGTTTTTAATAACATTTGCCTTGATAGAGACATATTAGAGGTTTGTATAAAGGCTCGATGCGACATAAGGGCAGATGAATTCAATTATTCCATGGAAAGCTTTAGGAAAGCAGCATACAGACAATTCACTCTTTGGAGATATGGGAAACTTGGTCGGGGCAATAGACGGGTAGTTCCATCTTGTGTAGTTTTAGCAGTAAGAAATATCTACCCTTCACCCAGTGGCAATTACATGGGCTTTAGAAACAGCTAAGGCCTTTGTGCAAAGTTTATACACCTATTTCAAAAATTGTTGCCGCAACCAAAGCTACAGTCCACACTCTGAAGCCTGCAAAGGATGTTGGTATTTCTAATCTTGTTATCAATTTATTCATAAAATATTTTGATTGTACGTGTTTGTGTTTGTGTTATATGAACATAACAAATTGTTGTAGTGTTAGATCATGAAACAAATATTTCGTAAAAAGCGCGTAATAAATCACACATTCAGTTCATATTACCGACAACTTTTGCAGGCTTCAGAGAAACTTTATCAGTATAAAGATTTTAATCCATACAGCTATTTCGAAAATGGTTGAATTGTGAATATGGAATAGTACGTTGACAATAATGTAATTTACAAAAAATATTCCAGCTACATAAAGAAAGCAAATCCATCTATTTGGTATATTTTTACAAGACCAACAATGAGTATTGCTATGCACTATTCATTATTAACAATTCAATATTTTTTAAATCATCATCAATTATTATGTTGAATCAAGAGCCAAAAGCTTGATAGAAGTTTGATTATACAGATAAGGAAAGAATGTTACTTTGTATCTACTTTCACTTGGGTGCAAATAATATAACTGTCAAACAAATAGTACTTAGTGCTAATTAAATAATAGAATTCGCATAAACTTGCACTAGACAGTCAGTCAACTATTTCACAGGTATGTTATTTGCACTCTAACAATGTTACCGTTATTTAAGTGCACCTGACGCCCATCATGATATTTTGCAAATCTGTTGTACATGAGGTGTATAATAAGTGTACTTAATATTTCTTTATCTAGACCTCTCCTTTTTGAGATATCAACATTTGAAATCTGAAAATGCAAATGAGGTGACATCATCCCAGGAATTTGTCAAAGTTTTGTTTCAAAGCTGACAGCAAGCTTGTTTTTGTAAAGTAGTAAAAATGTTAATGGTAGTGTGAATATTAGTAATACAGATGTTGATCTTTATAAAATTGCTATTATTATTTCCAGAGAACTTTTGTACATTTAATGAGACCTGGGATGACGTCACTTCATTTGCATTTTCAGATTTCAAATGTTTAAGTACACTTATTATACACCTCATGTACAACAGAACAAAAAGGCAAGATTCAACATGCATTTGAATATTAAATGTTTGTTGATTAATTAAGTTTATTAGTCAGTTACAATAGCAAGAAAATGTATGATTTAGCTATGTTTTGCAGTATAAACTAACTTGTTCTAGTCTAAGCACTGACATAGCCCTACCAACAAGATCAATACTGTGTGGTTTATAGCATTCTGCAAGAGTTCACTGAGGACACCTGAACCCCTAAGTTTCCATAAAGCAGTGCAAATAGACAGAACTTTGGTTTTTAGATATGGGAGGTTTTATGGAATCTTTTTTTGACGTCACACACTGGCCTCGGCTCGAGTCTGGCCGTCAAACTGGCCGCCTTGCACTTGTTCGCATCGATGCCAACTTTATCATGTTTTGATGAAAAAAAATGCCTAAAACGATGTTGTGATTCTCAAAAATCAGAAACAGTGGAAAAACAAAAGCACAATCTGTCATATGAATAGGACTTGAGGACATTTTATGCTACTAACGGAAAAAGAAAGAAAAATATCAACACACCATCTTCGTGAAATGAATTAGCAATGGAGAAAAAATCTTCACAAATCATATCAAAATGCCATCGGATTTTCACCGGTCATCCAAAGCAGTTAGGTAATATACATAAGTCAAATTCAAGAAGTTAATTTTGTTTGTAAAGTGAAGTAAATGTATTTAAATTTACACGAGTGTATCTTGTACGACTGAATTTCAATATGGCGAACGTGACAAAAAGGACTTGTAGGCTTGTAAAAACTCAGTTTTATCATTTTATAATTGAGATATCAATAAATTTATTTGGAAAATAAAGTAAAATACCTAAAACTTGCTATCTTGATGTTCAAAATTTTACTTAATACGAAAAAGACTAAATAATTCTGCACTTTTTACACTTTGACGATAGTTTCATAAAAACTTTGACGGCCAGCTTCGGCCAGCTTGTGTACACGCCACCAAAATACGTCACAAAAAAACCTCCCATATGACATACACTCTACCAATACTTGTAACTGTTATTTAAAGTTACTGTTATTTAAAATTACTGTTATTTAAAGTTACTGTTATTTAAAATTACTGTTATTTAAAATCACTGTTATTTAAATTTATTGAAACATATATTATTGGTACCAATTTTGTAAATTAAACTATTGAAATTGAAGTTTATATTGTTGTATATAAAAATGTAAACAAGCAAATGCAATCAAATTCCTAAACAGAAAATAAAGAATTAACAATATAAATTATGAGAACTATGTACAGAATAATAATTATTTATAATATTGTTACAGACACTATAATAACATTAAGTACCTTGTGTCATTCTAACACTTGTATGCACAAACCACAAAATATTGCATGCCATCAAGCCAACCTAAAACTCATTCACAGCAAGTAGTGAAATAACATGCAACAATTACATGATAAAAAATCATTATTTCTTCAACTGAAATGACTAAACACTAGAGTACAAACATTAAAAGTGTGAAACAAATAGTACTAAATAGTGATATTTTATGCTAATTCTATTGTTCTCTATTGTTTAATTAGTACTATTTAGTACTAATTAGTACTACTTGTTTCACGGCTATATTGTTTGCACTCAAACATATTGAGTAGACTGAAGGCCTGAAGGCACTGAATTGCAAAACACTAAGCAGTCTTCTCATTATTTTCTTTTGTCATATTTTGGCTATTACATGTTGACAATTTTGTTAGTTTAGTGCCTTCATCATTGCACAGGGTAATCAACACTCTATAGTGCCCATCCTATGTTCATGTTCACAAAAAATGCGCATCAGGGTACACCTGATGTTGGGGTCGGCTCTGTTGTAGTTGTTGTTTTTATTGATGTACTTGTTGATGTACTTGTTGATGTACTTGTTGATGTACTTGTTGATGTACCTGTTGGTGTAATTGTTGATGTACTTGTTGATGTACTTGTTGATGTACTTGTTGGTGTACTTGTTGGTGTACCTGTTGGTGTAATTGTTGATGTACTTGTTGATGTACTTGTTGATGTACTTGTTGGTGTACTTGTTGGTGTACTTGTTGATGTACTTGTTGATTTGCTGGAAGTTTCAGGCTTGCTGAGTCTAGATGGCCCTTTCATCAACTCTTTAGTAGGAGGTGGAGCTTTCATTCCGATTGTTGGTGTTATTTGCTTGGGATCGAAAACATTATCATCTGTACATTGCCCAAGGCTTCCAACTAGAGCACAACGCTCATTTAGCATTTTGGCCATCAAAAAGGGGAAGTAACTGTAGTTCTTGTTTTCCTTTACAATCTCAGCATGAAACTTTTGGGTGCGCTTGGAGTACTTTCTGTGGCCAAGCTCATTTCCAGCGGCACTCAACTTCTTCCCTCTTGCAAGATGCATATTATGGTCAATTGCAGCAAGCATTATCCGCATAATAAAGTAGGGATATCTGGAGCAAACAATTAAAAAAAGATTAATGTTTACAAGTGGATTTTTTGATGAAGACACAAAATTACTACATGTCAAAAAAATCTCCAATATAAAATACTTGCGATAGTATTAACTGGGGTGGATCTAGGGGAGGTGCACCCCCTTTGGTTCAAAATAAATTATTTTTTTTATACAAAAACATTTTACAACCGCAACTTAATCAAAAAATTAAAGAATAGACAGCGGCCCGTTGCTCCGTAAAACGGCCAGATTTCGGATATTTAAAAAATATGCTATTGCTGAAGGGGGCGAATACCGAAACATCGTTTGAACAGGAGCCAATTGCAAGGTTTGAATCATAACTTTCGCGATAAAATGTCTCGAAATTAAAGAAATATATAATATACAAATTAGGTAATACCTAATAGCGGAGCTCCCAGTTTAATTTTTTCTTACAACATCAATATGTGCATGTAAATACCACTTATTAGATATTTTCTTGGGTATAATATACGTGCTGATATTTTACGAGTTGCGTACGTTTAATCAGCAAGCAATGAGTAAAATGCCAGCCCGTAATACCCAAGAAAATATCTAATAAGGGATTTATTATACAACTTACTGTTTATTGTAATTTATATAGCATTTTTCATCGAAAAATGTAACCTTTCGGAGATTCAGCGCGCAGAGAGAGAATCAAAACAAAGCCCTGGAAAAGCCAGTAAAATGTAAGATATTTCTCGCTCTCTTTTTGATTGATTTAATGTCAAAAACCTCACTGGCTATCGATGTAGATGACGCCATCATGTAACGCAACGCACGAAAGGAAAGTTTGTCATTTACACGAGGGATGGAGATTTCTCATTGAAAAAAGTCCGATAAAAGCATGTTAATGGACAATTCATGAATGGAAATTGATTTAATGTAAGTAAAAAATTGTAATAAATTCCACTGCTTTTTCTTAGGTTGGTTATCGTTTTCATTCTATGCACTTTTTCATCTTTTTCTCAAATTTTCAACTGTCACTTCAGTCAATAGTGTTGTTCAGACAAAAAAGTGTTCAGAAATGTTTTTGATGGAAAATGCGATTCCCAAACGATAGTGTGAATAGCCTTATTATTATCCCTTTTAGTTTTAAGTCATTAAGCTTATTTTACTTTTGATAACGCCTTGAAAAAGTGCTTTGGCTGAACAGTCGTTTTACGGCCGCTTTTTACCTTCTTTTATTTTCCAAAGTTAGTTAGGATTCCGGATAGAAAAGGTTAAACCTTTTCATCGTATTAGATTTATTAAAAAGTAGTCATGGCAAATCATAAAACAAAACAAAAAGTTATTTTGAAATGGAATTAAACGCCTCAAGAATTATAAGTTCTACCAACACAAGATCGATTTGAAAAGACAAGGATTTTAAAACAAGGTATTTTATTATGAAAAACTTTGTGTAAAACATCATTTTGTTCTGTAAAAAAAACTTTAACGACTTTGAAGTAAAAACTACTAAAAAAGCTCGTTTAGTAAGCATAAAATAGTTAATATTGCTAAATAAACAGAAGTTATTCAACCAATTTTAAATTATGTTTGTATTTCAATTCATCTTTGATGTTTTCCGTTTATGAGGTAAAACTATGACAAAACGAGTTGAAGATTGAACTAATTTAGACTGCAAAACAGTCCCTACGTACTTTTACACGAAAACTACGACGAAACGAGTTGAAGATTGAACTAATTTTTGAGTTTTGTCTCTCAAAAACTTGAAACAAATGATAATCTTGAACCATGGATAATAAAAACACTTGAATTTACTTTATCGGTGATTATTTTCTTGAGGTTTTCTTTCTTCAATGACATTGATCATATTTTGACGAATAGATGTAAGCTTATATATGTACTTGAATTTTGATGGATTAAACATTGTTCATAGTTCAACTGCCAAGCTTGAAAATCCTTCAATAAACTGTGCCGAGGGAAGCAATTTGAAGACAGTTTTCATAACAAACAAGGTCGCTTCTTTATCAATTTGTTTTGAATTGCTTTAGTCTTTTAATATTCTTCCACGAAGGTATCTACAAATACGTTTTCTTGATCTTTTGGAACCAGTCTTTTGCTTTTCTCTAGTATAATTTCTTCGTTTTTGTGTCCTTCAAGTTTATGTTCTTCTTCGGACACAACTCTCTTTATGTTCTTCGAAGTTCATCTTTCTCCGTTGTTATTTTGAATTAATGAAAGCTCTGCTATTAGCAAGTAGTATTTTGTTGTTGTTTGTTTGCCTTTAATTTTTTTAAGATAAAAGAAAACTTTGCTTTGTTAGTCTAGTGCTATTTGGCGCGCGCGTCACTTTTGTTCCCGCCGAAATGTAACAACCAATCAGCATCGCGATGGGCGCGGACGTCGGACGTCGGACGTCGGACGTACGCTTGGGATACCTGTGTAAAAACCATCGAAAATAGACTCGATGCATTACCATTTTTTCTTAAGTATGGTGCTCCGCTCGCGCGGGCCTTCGGCCCGCGCGGGAGCTCCGCTATAAAAACACTTAGAACGTAAAATTTGAAACGTTCACGGAGAGCAAGCACCCGGACCATTTTAGAAATTGCCGTCTTGGTACACGCATCGTTCTTCTTAGTAATGGCAGGAAAGCTCAGCTAAAAATCGACAAAAAGGCCTGAAACCGCCACCAGAGAACAAAAAAAACACAAATAACACTACGTAAAGGTTAGAGTTTATTTGCTTTATTATTTACGGAGTTATTATCCACAGCCTAAACCCCAATACAAAGCATTATATATAGGCCTTATAAAGCCTATCATACAGAGCTTGGGCTTCCTGTGTATTTCGTTCTGACATGGTGAACCCCCCCAACCAAAATCCTAGATCCGCCCCAGATTCATATAGATCTTACTGTCACCATGAAAAAGCTCCAATAATCGATAAACATTTTTTTTGTTATTGCTCAGATCTTTTGAGGATGTTCTGATAGAACCAACAAGACCAAAATAGCTTTTTCATTTTTGAATATTATGAGAACATTTTCAGTGATGTGAACTTACTAAACCAAGCATTTCGTTTTTAAACATTTTAATAGAAAGTTTATGACAACAAGATTTGAAATAATAAGCTTGAATGCCTAGCTGTTCATAAAACGAACTAAGATCAATGTTACTCAAAACACTTGATGTTCGAAGTATTGATCCTTTGTAAATTTCATGATCAATTTGTAATTAGTGACTATTTACACTTCAATCATTCAACTATCACAGTCTTGATAATGACACCAGGTGTCAAAATGTCAAGTACAACAAAACATGCTGCTGTCATAAACTTTATCCTAAAAGGTTAAAAACTAACAATGAATAAAATTATGAGCCTTTTAAAAATGTTTTGGCTAGTTTCCTTGGTTTGAGCATTCAACTACAGAGGAAATATTATGTGTTTAAAAAGTTTATATTTCATGTTGGTTAGCAGAGACTGCCTAAAATATATAACACAATGATACATAACATTTTGTAATTTCATCCATGAATTAAATTTGTAAACTACTTACTCAAAAGCAATGCGCTTTGGAGCATACTTCGTCAACATGCTGTTGTAACTTTCCAATACGCTTGTGTGCCTAAAAAATGTTTAAGAGAACTAATGATTAATAAGGGTTTTCTGCAGTTAAGTGTGATCTTTGTGCACAAGTGAAGGATTTTGAGATCCAAAGATTGTTGATTAGATAATCATGATCAACGTAGTCATACTCGTCATACTCTTGAGGTTGTAGCTGCTTGTCTACAGCTAACAATGAATTATTCTAGATGATATCAGTCATTGCACTAGATTCCTGTCATTTGACTCACCTAAAACGAACATAAAACCCCAAATTTTTCAGCCACTTTGGGTCCATCACCAATGTCCTCAATGCTGCTGCTGCTTTCGATGATTTTCCCAAGTATGCCTTGTTGGTGTCTACTGCTTCCTCAGAGGAATGGATACAAGCACCATCAGCCCATATGTGTTCACCACAAACATGGTGGACAACACCAAGCCACACTTTCTGTAAAAGAAAATTATATTTCTAATACAAAGCAGAAAATAAATTTTACTATCCTATTTCAACAGGATTTTACATATATACTGGGGAACGGGGAAAAATTTCACATACAGAACAAATGTATTGACACTTAGTTTGGAGGAATCCTTCTCACCTTTAGTTCCTCATCACTTCCTTCACTATTTTGGCAAGAAAACCAAAAGTGGTTCACTACATCATCAACCCAGTCTTTAAGTGGCTCACAACCTTTGACTTTTGCTGCCTGTTAACAATAGTAATACTATGGATTACAAAATGGACAAAGCTATCTTAGATATCCAGCTTTATTATTTAATTGTCAACAAAATACCTATATTTATCTATTTCAAAAATTTGATTTTTGCACATGATGTGAAAATATCATCACTATTGTTACACAGCTTTACAAAAATGTATTGTGCCGAAAAAAGTTTTAATTTAGTTTCATTGATAATTATATAATAAACCGAACCTTACATGTTCGCTTGGAGATACAAATTTCATCTTACTACCAAAATTACTCAACTGTTAGCACCGCCAAAAAAACGATCAATCACGTTTTGAATTCCGGTTATCTCACATGACCAATTTGGGGCACTCCAAATGGTCATGTGACATTAAAATAACGTTATTTTAACGATATTTTAAGTTATTTTAATGTCACATGACCATTTGTGGCATTTCGAACCAAAGCGTTGAAAGCGTTGCAGAATCCAGCGCACGAGTGCAATTACTCATGTGTGAAATACTTTAGTGCTCAAACGTATTATTCAAGCAACGTAATTCATGATTTAATTAACACAAATTTATGCTTTAATCTCACATTTGACTGTAGAAATGGAAAATCTATCGTAAGCATTCGAAAATTAGGAAATAACTTCAAAGAATTGATTAAAACTCGTCTAACTCAGTATCTCAGTGTGTTCACCACTATGACCATACGCTTCATAACCTGATTGACATTCACGCTCCAGCACGCAACAAAACCATCTTATTACGGCCACGTGCTCCATGGTATACTAAGGAGCTTAGTAAGGAAAAGAGGGAGAAGCGCCGCTTAGAACGACGATATCGCAGCACTGGAACAACTGAAGATGCTGTACGTTTCAAAGAACAATCTGCCCGCTACTTTCAACTGCTCTTGACCACCAGAGAAACTTTCTACAACAGCAAGATTGTTGAAAACGCAGGCGACCAGAAGGCCCTATTCTCCGTGGTAAACAAACTATTACATCGTACGAGTGACACTCAGCTACCTGCTCACGAAAATGTGAATGAACTTACCAACAGATTTGCTAATTTCTTTATCAACAAGATCCGGAACATACGCAGCACACTTGGTGATACACGTCCCTACAATGAGTCTGAAACTCCTACAGCTGTCTCGTCCGAGTTATCAAGTTTCTCCTCTGTAACCACCAGCGACATTCAATCAATAATCAACAAGTCCAACAACAAATGTTGTAGTCTCGATCCAATCCCGACCTGGTTGCTAAAGAGTTGTCTACCATCACTACTACCCATTGTCACTAACATTGTGAATCAGTCTCTTACATCTATCATGCCATCGTCTTACAAAGAAGCCATCTTAACCCCTATACTGAAGAAACCCAACTTAGATACTGAAGACCTGAAAAGCTACAGACCTATATCCAACCTTTCTTATGTCTCCAAACTGATTGAGAAAGTCGTAGCTAAACAGATAACAACCTACGTTCATACCAACAACCTTGGAGAAGCAATGCAATCAGCCTACCGAGCAAACCACTCCACAGAGACTGCGTTATGCAAGCTTCACAACGATATCACATCATCGCTTGATCGAAACGAGTGTGTTCTGTTAGTATCATTAGACTTGTCTGCTGCCTTTGATACGATCGATCATCAAATACTACTAGCTAGACTGACACACCGTTTTGGAATCACTGGCAAGTGTCTACAATGGATAAACTCGTATCTCGTGGGAAGAAAGTTAAGAGTTGCTATCAATGGTTCTCTTTCTGACTCCAAAGATTTAGATTTTGGTGTACCCCAGGGCTCGGTACTTCACAATGTATCTAGCTCCACTCGGCGATATTGCACGTGGTCTCGGTATCAACTTTCATGCTTACGCAGATGACTGCCAGCTTTACATCGCCTTCTCCAAGGAGAATGTGTCCCTGATCATAAAAAGTGGATGTCAACCAACATGCTAAAACTTAATGACGATAAGACAGAAATACTCACAGTGCAAGGTCCACGACGTAACCCAGCTGATTTACACTCACTCACTGTTGGAGATGAAGAAGTTGGCATAAATAAATGCATTCGCTTACTGGGTGTTGACTTTGATGTCAATATCTCTTTCAAACAGCACGTGAGCACAGTCGCCAAGAAGTGTTTCTATACACTTAAGAACATGTTTAAGATCGGACGCTGCCTAGACGAATCCTCAGCAAAGGCAATGGTGCATACCATGATCACATCTAATCTCGACTATTGTAATGTCATCCTATGCGGGTTACCGGATTCAACACTAAAGCATCTTACAAGGGTACAAAGAATGTCAGCACGTTTCGTTTCACAACGTTCCAAATACAACCATATAACACCAACCATGATGCAGCTCCACTGGTTACCTATACGACATTGTATACACTACAAAGTCATACTATTAACCTACAAGTCAATGAATGGTCTGGCGCCACCCTATCTGGAAGAGTTAATGACAAAGCGACCCATGAAAAGAACTAGAGCAGATGGAAACAATGATCTAAGTGTTCCCAGAATTAAGAATACCACTTTTGGTGGAAGATCGTTTGAACACATGGGACCAATACTATGGAACAGTTTACCAAGAGAGCTGAAACTGTGTAAAGATCTGAATAACTTCAAGAAACACTTGAAAACGTACTTATTTAAAAAAGCATATGGCTTATAAATATCCTATTACTCACGGATTGTTTTCATTTATTTTTTAGTAACTTTAATGGACTTGACTCTCTCTATATATATTTTTATGTTATTTTTATATTCTAATGCCTGTTAAAACATATATGTACATAATAATTGCTTTAGCTGTTAAGCGCTATAGAATGTAATTATATAGCGCTCTATAAATTTATTAAATTATTATTATTATTATTATTATAAAATTATTATTAAACAGAACCTACTTTAATAGTGTCCGGATTTGCACACAATTGTCCGGAATTGCACCACTCAAACTACTTTACAAATATATCCATAACATTTTTATTAATAGCTTAAACTGACTAATACTTTATAAAAATGTTTATCAGATCTTACCTTATCTCCAGAGAAAATATCTTTCCTAAACAATGCATTTAACGAATGATATGGCAATTTATCTAAAAACCGTCCGGAATTGCACACACATACTGTAGAGTAATATTAACCTAGACAAATTCGTTTATTGGGACTTTTCAAAATCCGGGCGGTTTCGTCCAAGTGCTCCTTTAACATGTAATGGATCTACATGAATGTTATCAACACGCTTACCTATTAATGGTGTGAACTCCTGCCTGCTGTGTTGTTGAGCAATAAAAGTTGTGACCTTAGTTCGCTTAGTTGACATAGGAAGCTTGGTCTTGTCAACTTCCCTTTTAAAGTTCTCAACAGCAGAGGCAACCTTCATCCTGTGATTGTATTTCCAGGGTTTCAATGCATTTGATGTTTCAGTTCCAAGCGTAGACGACAAAACAGACTTGGACTTTAAGCTAGCCAATGACACATCAGCAAAGGAAGAAAAATATGTGGCACTGTTGCTTAGCTCACCTGACAAAAAACATAAATGTTCATGTCGTTAGGGAATTCTGACACAATGAACTTGATGTGACATGTTTTTCCATGGCTACTGATTTCATATAATAAATCTTTTAACTTGTAGGCAGTTCTCACTACAATTAGCCCCAAAGAGAAGAAAATTTTCAGAGCTACTTAACACTCCCTGTCCAATATTAAGTATGCTGACAAGCCAAGCAACAGCTGTATCGTCCTTGCCACAAGGAGCTCCGTCACCACCAATAGCAACGTAAAAAGTGTCAGGATCACCAAAATTCAAGACATACGGACGTACTCGTCACTATTAAGATAAAAAAGAACAAAGACTTAATAACAGCTCCTCTGAGTTACGGTATACTCCATTTACCTTGTCCCTTTCGTCTAAATCATCACAAAGAGTATCTCTAACACTAAACAAAGAGCCAATGTTAATAGAACTAACATAAGAAGTTAACCTATGGTACGGCACAAGCTTAGGAATGGGGTAGCCTGATACTGTCAAGCGGCTAGCTTTCTTTTTACCTCCTTTTTGTAAATTTGTATGATAATATTTTATACGTTGATCTATACTTTTTTTTACCCATAACCCCATTAGTATAATATACAGCTATTGATCTTAACATATTATTACTAGATGTTTCAAATTCTTTGGATGACTTCTTGTACAGCTTTGGAATGACCTTTGACTCATAAAGCTGCCAACGTTAAATCGTGGGATTTTCAAAAATTAATTTCTTCGCGTGGAAACAACACATCCAAAAAATAAAAAGAAGGCGACTTCATTCAGAAATTTTAGTTTTATCCTGTGTACATCTCTACGTCTTTTCTCTTTTCACAAAAAACTTAAACAAGCCGAAAAAGAGACGAAAAAAAGCTATTTTGCAGATGTACCTACAGTATTGCTAGAGAAGCTTAATAGCACTGCCTATCCAACAAAAATGTGCTAAACAGTTAGTAAATATCTTAGTTGAAGGGTTTTCAGTCAAAATAAAAATAGAATAGAGAGTGTGGTAGTGTTAACTGGAAAAACAATTTCTCAAGATTCAAAATGGACGCCCACTTGTGCTCATTACCATTGAAGACACAGGTGCATCTTGGGAGTTTATCAGTCTCTCTCAGCCAAGCAAATAGCCTCTGAAGCTTTTACGTCACGAAATTATTGCGCAATGCTTTGTGGGACATGCGCGGTACAAAAAAAAAGAAGATGGCGGACTGCGTTTAGTTTCAGTTCGGGAGGATGTAAACATTGCCAATAAGTAACAACAAACGAAAGTAATCATGACTTGAACGATATGCCGAGATAAGGTTCAGTGTTGGAAATCAAGAGTCAAAAGTGAAAGTGATAAAAAGGTAAGCTTAAATGTATATAAGCGGTCTTTTTTGCCGTGCTAATAGCAACAAATTGTATCAATCCCGGTATCAATGATATAAAATCAATTTTCTTATTTATGTACAAAAGTTCTTCTTTAGTAACTATTATTACTGGGATACCTGTGGTATCACAGTCTTAAAATGCCTTTGTTTTTTTTTTTTCTCCTGCTCGACAAAATGAACAAATTGCGCAATATTACCCAGAGGGTAATTCTTGCCTCACAATAGCCTTGACACCATGACATGTTGTCCCATTGATTTTGTCGATACCATGACAACCCTGATATCGTCCAATCATATATCAGGTTTGTGTCTTGTTTTTATTTGTGATGTGATTGGCATTGTCACTATTTTGACAGAAAATAACACATGAAGTCGAGTCATTGTGATTGTTCGATCGAATATTGACTCATGTTTACTCGTTTATCTCTTATCCCGCAGAAACTAATGGCTATATTAGACTGATGATCACCAAGACATTCATTATTATTAGTTGCTGTACTACAGGGTTGACACCCGAAATATAGCTAGCTATTTTCCTCTTTATAAAGACGAGGATATCTTGGCCGGAAGAATCCCCCGTTAGCAAAGTCGTCATTTCTAGCACAAAACAGAAGCCGATGGGCCAGCAGAATTGCATTCGCTACGGCATATTATCTAGCACTTCCAAACAGAAATCTTGAGTTTATATTGATTAATGTGCTATTTTTGTTCCTCACAATGTCGGAGAACGTGAATTCCTTCACGAAACCTACAAAGCAAACATTGTCAACACGAGGGCAACACGCCGATCGATATAAACATTCCAATCGGCCTGTCTGAAAACCACTCTCAAGAGCCCAAATCGCCTCAAAAATTACACATATTGCTATAGTAACTATCTATCTTTCTTGTTCTGACGTTCAATTCTCAAGAACAACTTCATAAAAGTCCCTCTGAGACTGTTTTAGAACTCTATATCGCATACTCAAATTTAGTAAGCCTTTGGGCTCTTGGGGGGGAGGGAACGGGGTGAAATGTCAACATTTTGTAACACAGGCATCCCGGTACATAGAAATATCGAGCAGATTCAAACAAGCCCAAAAATCACACACATTTTTTCTTTTTGTGAACTGGGAAAATAGGATTTTATGCACTGGTCATCAATCAAATAAAACACACATGGCAATAATATTTTAGCAAAACACAATTTAAGAGTTGACTTTTAATGATATATGAAAAACTACTGAAATGATACGTTGGGTGTAAACAACAAAATAAACATATAGTCATTGTCAAAAAAAGTTGTCCTGTGAAAAAAGACTTAAAGACCAAAAGAAGTATCATCTGATGATTTGTATATTTGTTTTAAACGATATAAATTCTGGTTTCAAACTCTATAGTGAGTAACAGTGAACAGAGAATAATAATTATGAACTCTACTTATACTATAATTTCTGGTGTCGAGTATTTAGGGCGAGTATATAAGGTCTGACATGACATTTCTTTTGGTCTAAATGACTTTTTTGGTGGACAACATTAATAACATTGTCTGTATAAGAGAGAAAAATACCATACGCCCTTGGCGGGACTTAATCCACGCTTTCAGCATAGTCAGTAGTCCAACGGCAATAGCTCCTAACAAGACCCTGGCTCCCAAGGATCCACTACCATCCAGGTATCCCAGTTTACCCTGCCAACAGGGTCTAGTTCACATTTAAAGATAAGTTGAGCAATGAGGTATTGTTTTCTTTCGTATTTCATGTTTCTTGTTATTGTTTGACAATAATAAAATAGTCGCTAAGTGAAAACTATTAGTTCGCGACAAAGCTGTCACTTCGGCGAAGACATTTCTTGCTCAAACTCCTTGTACGTAATCTGCTTTTCGCCTTACACAATTACATTTTTTTAATTCTTTTTAATTCTAATTTTAATTTCATTCTTTTTCTAATGAATGTTAGTGGTGAAATATTATTTAATTTTGTATTTCATGTTAATATTGTTGTTTGACAAAAACAACATGGCCGCTTAGTAAAAATTATTGATAGTTCGTGACAAAAATTATTTGTTTATATTTCATGACATGTTTTACTGTTTTGCTCTAAAAGTACTTCTGGGATGGCCCTGTTATAAGAATTAAACCAAAAAAGAAAATGTAATACATTTTAGGGAGGGAGAAACGGTCTGGTTATTCGTTTACGTATAAAATTATTCGTGACAGCTATAGATATTCACGCTGGGAAATTTCGCTGCCAAAAGTGGCCAAATTGAGCCCACTTTTTGTTGGTCAGCTATAACACCCCACAACTAGCATAGTACTTCATGAGTGCGGAATGTGACACGAATGTGAATGGTAATGTAGGTGTGGGTACACAATATGTGTAGGCATGAAGTATTAACCCTTCTGATTCGATCAAATTCAAAATGGCTGCCATGAAAGACCAATTTAAGTTTACTGTTCTCGGTGCACTGGCTATTGCTCAGTCTGAGCTATTATCTAGGCCTAATTCGAATACCTCGAATGTGGAGGAGGCCGTTAAAGAACTTAAAGATCTGCTGGAGCCCATTGCCGACAGTCATTTCGGTTGTTTGAGGTCGAAGCATGAACATCGCATTGGCCGATACTTCCCAATGCTACAAAGAATGGCACAACGATGGTATAAACAATTTTTGCGCCGATTGTCCTTTAGATGTGCCCCGAGAAATCCCTGGAAAGTTCTTTTGGAAGTTGGCCTGCCAAAGGAGCTGTTTGACTTAATTAAAACGATAACAAGCAGTACGAATTATGGAGTGTTGACTGGCGAAACGAAAGGAAGGAAGTCGAAGGTTGTGCTAGCTTTTACTTCTTTTGCCAGAGTAAGAAGTGTTTTCAACCGGATTATGAACACTTCTTATTCTGACAAGGAGTTTTTGAAGAAAAATTTCAAAGATACAAAGAAAATCGAGGCTATAATTGATGAAGACAAGCAATTCGGTATGACTTATGATTATAATAAAGAAATATTGCAATTTGATTTTCATTATGGTGTTTGGAATGAGCACGGCTTCCCAAAACACATATAATTGAACAATTAAATATGCTACTTAACTCATGAACAATAATTTGTACTAAATAATACTAGTAGATGCAAAATACCTTTGTTTCCTGTTGTCTAATTACACTATTTTAATAGTACTACTTTGTACTATTTCTTTCATGGGTTTGTGTGCACTCTATTTGTTGATTATTAAATTTCAAAATACTTGTAATAGTATTTCATTTGATTTGATTTGTTTTTGAGTGGTCGCACTAAATCCACAAACAAATAGTACTATTTAGTATTATTATAATATTATTATAAGCACCATATTACATTACATTATTAAATAGCATTTATTAAACAATAGAAAACAAAAGATCTGGCATAAATAAGTACTATTTATTACGGAATATTAATGTTCTCAGGATTAAAATGAGCACTCTACCATTGTATATATTTTATAAATACAAGAAATGAGTCAAATGCAATTAATCAATCAGTCTTTATTCATCATAATCATAAACATATATCTGATTCATAGCTAATAAGGTTTTATGGTGATTATCTATCAATTGAGGCTAAGCCTGTATTCCCAATAAAGTACAATTAAAAGTCAACATTGGATAATACAAATTCTTCACTGAGTTGAGGCTAAATATAAGCCTGTAGAGATGCATTATCTCAATGAGAAACTGGAGTATTACAATAAATGTTATAGATAGTTATTTGATATATTGAATTAAAATTATTTACATTTCTTTCTACAAAGCAAAGTAGTCAGAACTATTGAGTACTATTATTTGTGGGTATAGTGTTCTATATATATAGCCTATATACCGAGTGATTTTCACTGGACTGTGAAATCATTACTAAGCTGATAAAGATGCTAATATACATAGCTAAATTCATTGTTTTCTACTGTTGCCTTGTGATTATTACACAATGATAGCTAGGTCTGATTTCACAAGGTACTGAAAATCACTCAGTGTTTGTACTCTATTATTATCTTCTAAATATTGTATTTTCTAAATTATCACCCACAATAAGAAAGATCAAAATTATATTTTTGAAAATTATATATTTAATAAAATCTAAACATTTGCTAGTTTTATGAATGTTTGTTTGTTTGTTTGTTTATTCACTTCTCTTTACCACCTACTAGCTTCAAGAGCTTTTTAGTTATTTTTTTACTAGCTACAGATGAATTAATTTCTAACATGAATTCATGTTTACAATAAAAACATTTTGAGTCATCAGGCATTTTCTCAAAACCACAATAGCATATTTTCTGTGTGTCTTTATGAATTCTATCTGGAATTACACTATCATTTGTTTTGTGGTATGCTAGGATTGATGGTTTTTGGAGGGGGAGCCAGATTTTACTGATATAGTCATGCCTAAATACTTGAAACCACCTGAGGTTGTAGTTAGTTTGCTTAGCATAACTTGCTATTTGCATGTGCTTAGCCTCCCTGCCCTGCATAGAATTAATCCCCACACCTGTCCCATATTTCTCCAACATCCACTGAGCATGAACTGAAATTACCTTACCAATACTCCACTCACTTGGGGATGGTGTACCTGGCTGAAAAAGAACAAGAGCAATAAAATAGTCAGAGGAACTAGACTGAAGTTTGAAAAGTTTTTCTTGACTGAAATTATACATTGAGAAAAGAGAAACTGAATCTCTTAATTTAATAGCAATAAATACCAGTGTCAACAATCTAGCAACCAGTGCAGGATTAGTACTATTGCCCCTGATAGCATCAATTAGGTACATAAAACCATGCAAGATCAGCTGTGAGTCCTTGCCGGTAAAGCGATAGGAGAAACTCTTATCTTTTGACCTGTCTTCTACCAGCCATTTTAATAGCTGTTTCTTAAGCCTTGTAGCCTTGACTTTATGTCCCATTGCATGGATATATCTGCTAAAGCTACTCTGTGGAAGGTCACCTGAAAGGGAAAGCTTAGTAGGGAGATTGCTATTACTTAGTGCAAGTTCTAACATGTAACTATGGAGCTTTTGGACAGCATTGTTTTTTAAATGCAAAGGCTCCAGTACCTCATTCTCACACAGTTTACCTATAGGAGGCTCAAACTCTTGTCTTGAATTATTTTCAGCAATAAACTGTGTGGTTTTATTTCTCATAGTTGAAGCAGCATATTTCTTTTTTGAAAGGGCTTTCTTAAAATCAGTGACTTTTTCTGCCATGGTAACTCGGTCACTGTATTTCCAGGGTTTCCACTTTTTGCCCTCAGTGGTTCCAAATGAGCCATGCAAGCTATCAAGATCATTTGTGGAAGCATTGGCAAAGCTAGAAAAAAACTTAGCAGAGTTAGATAGCTCACCATTTAAAAAAGCTAAAAACTTCATATCTGAAGGTAAAAGCTCAAAAGTAAAGGATACATTATTGATCCCACATACAGAGTAGCTTTTTTGTTCAATAGCAGAACATTGGGCCCCTAGCATCTTAGTATACTTAATAACTGCATCATGGGTTTCATTGCAATTTGACCCAAACAACAAGAAATTGTCATTTGGGCTAGCAACCCTAGGTCCCACATTCAAAAAGCTAACAAGCCATGCCATTGACTCATCCCATTTACCAAATGGTGCCCCATCCCCACCAAGAGCAACCTTAAAGGTCCCTGGGCTTCCCCCGAACCATCTCAATTTATCTTCCTGTTTCCTATCTGAATCTATTTTTAAATAAAATTCAGCTAAAGAAAGTAGCAAATCCTCTAAATCTCTATATACCCCATTGACCTTTTTCTCTTGTGGCATATCCCTACACAACATTTCATTAACAGAGAAAAGCTCACCCACATTAATATCATTAATAATAGAGATAAGCTTTTTGTAAGGTACTATTTTAGGTATGGTGTATCCAAAGCCAACACTAATTCTCTTTCTCTTTAAAAACCCTTTCTCAGTTTTGCTCCCAGTGTATGACGTGCTCAGGCTTGATCGGGTTTGCTGATATTTCCTCTTGCTCATCACACCACCAGCGTACAGAAGGGCACAGGAACGTATACTGTTATCTTGGTGTTTTTCAAAGCTCTTAACCGCTGTCTTTACCACATCACAGCTCACATTTCTTAGTTTTGTTGATGAACTGATATACTTTTTTATCTGGTCAACAGTTGCATATTTCTCTAAGGTAGAAAACATTCCATCTAGAGCAGGTTTTCTGTTCTCATCAGAGCCTCCATGAATTTCAGCACAAGCTAAAAGTGTCTCTAAATGCCTTCTATACCTACTTCTTTGGGGTATGTTGAGGCTTCCCTCTGGTGACAACTCTGACGGTGACTTCTTACGAGAAAATGCTGTCTTTTTAGAGAGAGAAAAAGCTGCCTCTGGGGTGGAAGGTGGTGCCGTCAACTGTAGAGAGCTTAATCTTGCTATCTTTAATAAAAGAAGGATAACAAAATATATATTAGAGTGTATTATTGAAATAATAGATCTAAATAGCAATACACATGTAGAGTACAAACACTAGAAATGTGCAATACTTTGTACTATTTACCACTAAATAGTGTTGATTAAACAATAGAGAACAAAAGAATTTGCATAATTTAGCAGTATTTAGTGGTATTTATGTTGCACACTTTTAGTGTTTGTACTCTATTGAACTGAAATACAAATTAATACTTATTTTAATACTTAAAAGAACCTGCTAAACCTGATTTAATACAGTGTCACTTTGTAATATTGCGTTTCTATAATGCAGTTTTAACTGTAGATTTCAAGTGAAGTTATTATAATATTATGCAAAACAAACATCTCCAATGATTATGACAACATTATAGTGTAATACTGTACCAGACAAAATTAAGAATTTAGTCAATATTAAAAGACAATAAGCTTACCTGCTCATTAGTTCGCCTGGCTTTCTTCCTTAAAGCATTTAATTCCTTTGATTTTGCCAAAAACTCTTCTTTTAACTCGGTCCTTCTTTTAGCAAGATCACCCAAAGGAAAACGCGATTTCTGTGAAGTTTTGCTCTGTCTTCGAAGTGCTCTTCGCTTCTTGCTCCCCATCAGCCGTCTCGGTAGTCAATGTCACCTAAAAATTCACCAATATTGTGACAAATTTTCAATACTAAATAAATAACAGTCATTGTCCTCGACGTTCGAATATTATTAAATGGAGTCAGTAGTGTGGTTCTATGGTATTTGTTTGTTCATAAATCGAAAACAAGGACATAAAAAAGACGGAAAATAAAGGTACTTACCCTTCAAATCGATGCTAGCTTCTTGGCTGTCTCTTCGAACTTTGTTCCAGGGTAAAAATACGAAAAAATCGCAAAATTATAGCAAATTTGGTACGAGGTAAGAGCTCAGGAAGCGAATAATCGATTGGATCTTGGCGCGAAAAGCAATTACTAGTTACCAGGCTTCTATGAGCCAACGAAACTACAGGTATACCAGCTTTGGAATGATTCAACACCGGTCGAGTTCAATTGTCATTACGAGAGACTGGGTTCTAGTGCAAATTGTTTTGGCTGATTTAGGCGTATCAATTTCCCAGCGTGATTATAGTAAACTATCGAATTCACAGAACAAAATTGTAAACAGTTTTATTAATTACCCATGATGGGCTATTTAAGATACCACAACGAGTAGTTAGTACTGTAGTTCTAAATGGTTGTTTTATTTCAGGATTTCAGTGGACTTCGATGTAGCATAAGGTGGTAAATGTTCATTGTTTTGTTCGTGGCTGTAAGTTTTACAATGGAAAAAGTCCTCTAGAAAATGGGGCAAATTAGACTCAAGATGGTCATGCATTTGCAGACTACACTTCCAAAGTAGTTGGAAAAATGACTTCTATGCAAAACCAACAGTATTTCCATGGAGTTCAAAATGGACCGAAGTTGTAACTACTTATAATAACTATGTTTTGGAGAGGTTTTCTAAATCACAAGGCCCTGACCATACCTATGACAAAGCTCCAAACCTGATGGAATTACTAGGAAACAAGAAGTGTCAACGTCAATCCAACACTTCTAGACGTGCATTAGAAAGTGTAAGGGAATCTGGCCCTGTGATATTGATTAATCCTCAGGGTTTCCATTAAAAGTTAAGCAAACATTAATTTGTACATCACTGACTAAGTATATTATATATTTTTGGTTCTTTAATTAATTGTTACTGGTTTATATATTCCATCAATGTCCAATATCACTTGTTTGCTGATGAGAGAGTCATGCATATGTTATGGAGAATAAATAATGTAATTATTATTTTCATAATTTTATGAGGTTGTATACTATCCTGAAAGTAACCTACTCACAAGAAATGAGTTGCAGTCTTTGATGTCCTGCATTGAAGAACAACTTGAAAAAGGAAGTCCAGACACTTCACAGATAATCAGTCTTCTTACAGTGGTCATCAAACTGTTAAGAAATGTCCAAGAACAACTAGATACAGTGATGGAATTGCGAGAGTGGGACAAGTTTTTACTCAGGCGTTTTGAGGGGTCTGATGAGGACATTAAGTTTTGGACAGGATTTTCAAGTTATGCCAGCCTTATCTACTTCTTCAATGGTTTCATTGTTCCTAATGCAGCACATATGAAGTATTGGGGTGCAAATAATACATGTGTGAACAGAGAATTCAAGACTGGCACAGAACGTCGGCTTTCCACACTAGATGAATTGTTTCCCACTCTCATTAAATTGAAGCGAGCTAGTGCAAATGAAGACCTGGCAGAAAGATTTAACATGTCAACTAAACATGTTTCATCTATTGTTATAACATGGGTTAATCTTATGGCTGCTACATTTCGGAAAACAGACACATGGCTAAGTAGGAAAAAAGTAAGAAAATTTATGCCAAATGTTTTCAAGCCTCTATATTCCGATGTGAGAGTGATTGTGACATGCACAATGGAAATAGAACGCCCTTTTGACTTTGACATTCAAGCTGCAACATATTCAACATACAAAAGTAGAAATACTGTCAAAGGACTTGTTGGTTTATCTCCAACAGGAGTATCAACATTTGTATCTGACTTGATGGAAGGGAGTATTAGTGACAATGAAATAACACTTCAAAGTGGTTTGTTATCCAAACTTCAGAAAAGGGATGCCATAATGGCAGACCGGGGATGGACAAACAAGTCAGCCCTACTCAAGCATGGGATTAGACTTGCTACTCCAGAGTTTTTAATGGATAAAAAGCAGTTTCTTATTCCAGATCTTGTAAGATCAGTTTCCTTAGCAAGGTTACGTATTCATGTAGAAAGATGCATTGGTAGGATCAAACAATGGAATATTTTGACCAATCGGATTCCTTTGACATACTGGAACAATTTAAATGATATTTCGTTTGTATGTGCCAATTTGACACTGTTTTGGCCCCCGATTATTGATATTGAGGCAAATAGTGATCGTAGCAGCATAGGATGATTATACAGCTATAGAGCAAACAAATTTATTTCTTTACATTTGAATGTAAAATTTTTATGTAAAATCAATTTCAATTCTATCTGAAACAAATCATGTAAATAGTATATACATAACAGTTGAAATATATTATATAATTTAATAAACAACTGAAATGACTGAACTAAATATCAATTGATTTCTGTTCTGCTATTTTGTTTTACTGATTGTACGTGCATAAAATTCCTTGCCTAATTAATTATTATTGCCATGGTATTAATATATGTATAATTACAAAACTATATATCACATATATGCTATAAATATCAAGGCTCAACATGAGCAATAAAGAACTCTAAATCAGAGTGTGGTCTATAGTATTTCTGAACCGCTCGTGTACAAGAGCTTGTAAAACATGTTTAGCATGAAAGCGTAACAACTGCTCCTTTGTATTCTTCCAAAATTGCTCTTCAAATTTAACTTTTACAAAGTCAACATTGAATTTACTATTTATATATAACTACATAAGAAAATACTCTGCCAGTTAATGCCATCTACATTTGTACCTGATAAAAGTATGTGTTTTTTTCTTGAGAACAATAACGCCTTTATCTAATTTAAATCCAAAGTTACTGTCATTTTGTCTTCATGAAACTGCAGCAAGTGGTGTAAGATCTCTGCTTGCAGATAAGCACTTCACTTCCACAACCACTTCTTCTCCATCAATGGTTGCTAGTCTATCTGGTGTTGCGGCTAATACACTCTTCCTTCTTCAACAAACAGCCCACATTAAGTAACAATACACTGATGACCATTGACGATCATTTGTTGTTCAAATTTCTCCACTGCACATTCTTTATTTTCAAGGCCATATCTGATATGATGTGATGGGACATAACTTGGTTTGCCAACTGTTATGATTGTTTTTACAAGGGCAGCAGGATTACCTTTACCACAACAACGTTTTGCAATGCTAGCTGTTATTCTACCTTTCCTTGCTCTGAACCACTTTCTATTATCACCTTGACCTCTAGTTGCTCTTTCTATATCTAATCTGTCTTCTATTCACCTAAAATAGCCATGCAATAAAATTTATTATTGATTTATTACAGATTAATTAATATACTTAATATACACATGATATAGACCTAGCTCACATTAGGGGTTTTCAGGTCTTATTTACAATCTGAATTGGAAATAAAATATCTAATCTATACCATGCAGCTAGCTAGGTGATCTCTCTCTGAAGCGTGCAAAGGATTGTTTGTCAAAACGAACAGTTCCAAAATGATTCCTGGAGACAGCAACTATTTTGGTTGCTTTTATAGGCATTTGTGTTTTGTTTTTATTCTTTTTGATTGCTGCAAGTGCATCAGAGAGCTTTTGTTGTCAAAGTTATAATATACATAGCATTTTGTACAAAAAGGGCAATTTATAAGTGATATATGTTATGAGTGTACTGCTTTACTTTAAATTCCTTTGTAATGATTTCCTCGGGTTTCAGATTTTCCACAATGTCTTTATCCTCTTGTGATCCACTGGAGCTACTTGGGGATTCCAAAAGAATTTTTTCAACAGCCATTTCATGTGGCACATCAGTAACGTTTGTTTTTAAGTATTCAAAATCCACTTTGGGGTCTTGCACAGTGTTGTAGTTGGCATAGTTTTCTAGTGGTCTCAGAGGTTTTACTTCCCTTCCAAATGTGTGTTTTTGAACTTGATGTTTACCTAGCAAATTTCAATGTATAAAGTGATAAATATCATACCAATGAGAGCAGAGGTTATTTTATCCTCGACTTCTCATTTCTAGCTCCCAAAAGTAAAAGAACACAACACGTACTATACTGTTTGTAGGGTATAAAAATATATCATTAAATAGAACAGGGAAAATATTGTTGTCTGCATTTATATTTGTATAAGGATATAAAATGGATGTTAAGGTCGATATATATACTGTGATATAAACACAAATACATAAATAATTAATAAGAAATAATCATAATAAAAAATAATGTCAATAAAAAAAATAATCATAATCATAAATAACAATAATAAATAATCATAATAACAAATAATCAGATAACAATAACTATATCATTATTGCAACTGTTATTACCAGGGTTCATGGGTTTAGTATTCTGCTTGCTTTTCCGGGATGGCAAAGACCATTGTTAGGGCTCATCAGTGCAGGACCTTTTGTCATTATATTCTTTGTAATCAAGTAAGGCAAACAGTATTCCAGCTACATGGTTGCATTTTCCTCCTGGTCCGGCAGGACATTGACACCTTGCAGTGAGTATTATGGAGGTCTCATTTTTGATGGAAATTGATACCAGGTAAACTACATTTCTCATACTGGCCATGACAGACGCCTTTACATGGGTTACAGATGTAACAGGGCAGAATCGAATGTCTTTCACATGACCAGAGCCATAAAAGTTGAAACCTTTTCTAAGTGGTTTCTCCGCAATGGGAAGATCAAACTCTGATCAAACTCTGATCTGTCTCCATGTCTGATTTTCCTTCCAAATTCTTTACCTATCATTGTCAAAGTTTTCATGTTATTATATTTTGGAATTAATATCAATATATACAATTACTTAAATAATAACAAAGATATATACATGCAACCAGTAGAATTACACAAATTACATATAACTAAGAGTTTAAATAGCAGATATAGATTGAGATGGCAGAAAAACAACTAACTTGAAGAAATAATTTGAAGAAATATTTTGATATCAATTAAATAGTTGACATTGTATTTACAAATTTGTAATTGTATTTGTATTGCAAGTGAAAGTGAATATTTTTATGATAAATAAAATTAGTTGATCGAAAATTTTTTTTTCATTTTTTATTTACCTTCAAAACTGTAAATCTTCTCTTGACTAAATACTCGTACATATGACTGAAACAAAAGTCCCCAGGTACAACTGACATGTCCTTTGTCCAATTTTTTAGCAATGGTGGTGAGATACTTCCAATTGTCTGCCGAACATGCTCTTCGATTATTGCATACTGCAATACCCCATCTGGGTCAATTATGTATTTATCTAGTCTACTTGACTGGAGATCTGAAATCCTGAAATAAAACAACCATTTAGAACTACAGTACTAACTACTCATTGTGGTATCTTAAATAGCCCATCATAGGTAATTAATAAAACTGTTTACAATTTTGTTCTGTGTTCGATAATTTACTATAATATCTATAGCTGTCACGAAAATTTTTTATACGTAAACGAATAACCAGACCGTTTTTGCCTCCCTAAAATGTATTACATTTTCTTTTTTGGCTTAATTCTTCTAGCAGGGCCATCCCAGAGGTACTTTTAGAGCAAAACAGTAAAACATGTCATGAAATATAAACAAATAATTTTTGTCACGAACTATCAATAATTTTTACTAAGCGGCCATGTTGTTTTTGTCAAACAACAATATTAACATGAAATACAAAATTAAATAATATTTCACCACTAACATTCATTAGAAAAAGAATGAAATTAAAATTAGAATAAAAAAGAATAAAAAAATGTAATTGTGTAGGGCGAAAAGCAGATTACGTACAAGAAGTTTGAACAAGAACTGTCTTCGCCGAAGTGACAGCTTTGTCATGAACTAATAGTTTTCACTTAGCGACTATTATATTATTGTCAAACAATAACAAGAAACATGAAATACAAAAGAAAACAATACCTCGTTGCTCAACTTATCTTTGAATGTGACTAATAGTCACTAAATAAGAACTTTTGTGCATAAATAAGAACATTGATTTTATATCATTGATACAATTTGTTGCTGAAACAAGACCGCTTATTAATGCGCTTACCTTTTTATTAGTTTCACTTTTGACTCTTTATTTCCCACAGTAAACCCCCTTGTCTCAATGTATCATTTTAAATCCTCGGTAGTATTATCCTTCAAAACTGGCATCGGTAAAATAGCTTCTGGCACATCTTGTTCAGTCAATTTTACAAGGTAGTCCGCCATCTTGTTTTTTTGTACCGCGCATGTCCCACAAAGCATTGCGCAATAATTTTGTGACGTAAAAGCTTCAGAGGGCTATTAAGCCACTTTTCTAAAGTCTGTATTAAATATTTTGTTGTTATAATTATAATTATTCTGATAATAAAAGTATATATTTTATAGGTCAAGCTACAGCGTATCTTTGTTCGTTAAATTGCTCATTTTATGTTAGATAAATATTCCTTTTGTTTTCGAGTATTAAAAAAAAACATGAATAAAACATGAATATATTTTTGGGCAAATAAATTTTAGAAATAATACTTTCGTATTTCCTGGGATCATTTACAACTTCTTCTTGAATCAAAAGTAAAGTGAAGTAGTACGATTTTACAGTTTCAACATATTTTACATTCCACTTCCGGTCAAGATGACGGCCATTTTGGAAAAACAAGCCTTAACTGCCATCCCAGCAAGTTTTTGCATTGCATTCATATCTGAGATTAATCACAAGCTCAAAAGCTTTAATGCAGCTAATACACAAATAGTTTCAAGTAATCTGTCAGAAGATTTTACATTTTCAACATATTTTACATTCCACTTCCGGTCAAGATGGCGGCCATTTTAGAAAACATGCCTTAACGGCCGTTGCAACAGGATTTCGGATTGCCTCAATCTCTGAGATGATTTAATGGTATAATAGCTTCATGTTACCAAAAAATTGTGCTTTTAGCCCAAAGTGCATGATTCGCTCAAATTATTGCGCTTAACCGCCTGACTACTAGCATTGTCAACATCATTGTCCGGAAATCTTGTGTCTGCTTTGCTTGTTGCTGCTGTTGCATTAGCATCATCTTCATGAAATCATCATGCTTTATTTCTTGTAGTTCTACTTCTTTCTTTTTTGTTTCAAGTTCTTGCAACTTAAACTTCTCCAGTTACTCATTTCTTTCTCTTAGGTACTACACCAATGTATCATTTCCATTAGACCTTCTTTTCTTTGGTTTGACTTCATCATCATCTCCTGAAATTTTTTTTCCTTTTCCCATACTTTCCATGGCTTTTTTCCTCATTCCCTCTGCTGTTTTCTTCTCGTCTTCTTGATTCTTGTTGTTACTTTCTGTATCTGCATCATGTGCAGCTTAAATATTCACTCTCTTTCTCTATTTGCTCTTCAAGAGTGGTCTCATACTCAGGCATATCTGTTTCGACTCCTGAGGCTTTTTTCTGATTATTTAGTTTTCTTTTAGGTCTTTGGGACAATAAGCGATATCTATTGCGGACTGATCTTGTATCAACTTTAAACTTGGGCGCTGATATTGCCATCAGATAGTCGGCTACCATCTTCCACCTCTCACCTCGTATTGCTGTTCCTTTTTTAGTTTGGAATGGGTCAACAGCCAGAATTTCTCTGCAAAGCAGAGTGTCGTGTTGTTCGGTCCAATACATTACATTCCGGTTAAAGAAAAACACTGATTTAACATGTGTATTTTGAGTGTTGGTGAGCATGAGCTGGCTTGCCTAGTTTAGTAGTAGAAATGTATATTATGGTAATATTTATTTCTTTTTAAAGGCCCGGTAATGACCATTATGCTTTGCGCGCGTTTGTTATTGTTTTTGTGTGCACGGGAACGAGGCACCAATGTTCTCTCACCTTTGCTTGAACTCAGCTGAGTAAGATTGTTCCATGTGCGAAACTCTATTTTGAATCAAAAATTATTTTGATCTCGAAAAAACTTAATCTTCGAAATGGAAACCTCGACATCTGACGAATATACTACGGCTGCTAATGCTTATGGTTCATTTGTGGACCCAAATGATGAGGAATTAGAAGATAATAGTAGTTCATCCGGCGAAAGTTCATCTGACAGTGAGGTTGAGGTACGTATTTCGTGTGTATATATTCCTTAAGAATAGCTTCGATGTTTCTTTTTTTACCACAATTCATGTCTCGATCTATTTCTTTCAGGACCGAGAGTATTGCGATTGCAAGGGAAAGTGCTTTTGAAAGAAGGGCAAAGGTGCTTGCAAATGCAAAGCGAACGGCTTGACATGCCATGAAAGCTGCTCGTGTAACAAAGCACAATGTCGAAATAAGGTAAATTCTAAGTAAAACTGTCAAATATATACTTGCATTTCAACGCAACTTATTCAAATTTGTTTTTAATGATTTTAGAGTGATCCCGACGGCCAAGTGCCAATAATTGCAGTTGTACCCGATGGCGATTTGGCTTTGCAGCAAGAAAGGCAGCAATCACAGACAGAAATCTTGGTAGGTTTACAGTGAATGACCAAAGAATGAATAACCCGAGTTTGTAGAACATTTCTGTCCAGCTAGTTATAACAACTCAAATCCTGTAAAAAAAGCCATCACACACAAAATGTATTGCGAAGTTGCACAAAGCAACGAACACAGTCACTATTATATACAAGTAGTAAAACGTTTTTATTATATAAACTTCAGTGAAATATCTGTTGATCTCCTGCACGAAAAAGTGATATCTTCACACTGAAAATAACATGTTACCATCTATTTCTTACGATTTTTGATATTTTTTGATGCATATCTTGATAAAACTTTTGTTTATTTCATTTGTCATGAGTTTATATAATAAACAGAACATTACATGTGCGCTTGGAGATACGGATTTTATCTTCTCGTGTTCAAATGATATCTCACTCGTATCTCCGCGCGCCCATGTAATGTCCACTATTTATTACTTTATACAAATGAATAGAACATGCAAAAGAGAAATAAATAGGTTGATAAGTATGGGAATAATTAAGAAATGCAAGCTCTGAAAATATTTTGCCAAGATTTAATGAATGGGTTCCTTGAAAGCTCACAGAGGCAGTGTTAGACTACATGAACACTATAATTGTTCACTAAAATGTTATCGGTCACTATGACATGCCATATGAATCGGTGTAGATTAACACTAAAGTAATTTTCATTTGACCGTGAAAGAAAAATGACTATTCAGTTCGTACTTGTTAGTAAAGAACAAAATAAAACAACAGATTCAGAGTGTAGTAATAACTATTATTTTGCCAATTCTTTCTATTCACGGTCATATGAAAATCACTTTACCACTGTATTGTGCCAAAACAAACCCTTTGTAACTCTCATCTTGATCTTCTCTCCGGAGATCAATACATGGTTAGTTCCTGTAACTAAGCTAAAACTATGGTTTATTTTTAGGATTTTTGTCAATCTTTTAAACATGGGGAGAGGGAGCTTAGATTTTGCTAAATCACTAGCAAGTGAATAGGAGGAACTAGAAGACTCTACAGTAGACATTGACAAACCAGAATGGTGTAAATGCGGTATTTGAATACTTATGCCAACTGAGCAGGAAAACGTTTGCTGCAAGAGAGTCACATGTTTGACATGCTACACTGCTTTTACGAGCATCTGCTTGGATAGGGATGTTTTGGAAGTCTGCATAAAGGTGAGATGTGATGTAAGAGCAGAAAACTTTATTTTGCCATGGAGAGTTTTTAGCAAAGCAGGCTACCGCCAATTTGCACTCTGGCGCTATGGAAAACTTGGAAGGGACAATCGAAGAGTTTTGCCTGCTTGCGCTGTCCGAAGAATACGTGAACGATATCCAGCTCCAGATGGGAATTATATGGGATTCCGACTACATTTGTTTCTGTGTGGAGACCATTTGTTATCATTCTACTGTGACTAGCTATAGAGTACCAAAGTGATGACGTCATGAATAATAAATTTTTAATAATCAGGATTGTATTATTGGATTTTAATAGGACATCACTTTAGATGGTTTCATGCTTGTTGAAAATACAATTTCCCCATACTTTTAGAGATTTGTATGGGGAAATTATGTATTCAAGCAGCCATATCTGAGCCGCTGTTTAACTGATTTCAATAAATTTGGCTTGTGTATGTCTTTGATGTTCTATTAGAATCATAACAAACAAATGCCTGAAGGGGAAGTGGGAAACATCATAAGAGAAATGCTTACTTATCTATCTATAATATATTAATATTTATTTTGGTTTATGACCACAATGTTATCGTTCGTTCCTAGAGTATCTATTTATAATACATTGAAATATTTCAAACATATCAAACTATCAAAAGTTAACTGCTGCGAGTTGTTAATATATAATATATAATATTCCACAGGTAGCCTAATCATGGCTATTAAAAGTGAATATGTAAGCATTATGTTCACAACAATTTATATAAATAAAAATAAATGACTATATAAAAAAAAGTATATAAGTAAAAATAAATTTAACAGTTCAAGGGGTGAGGTCATGAATATTTTTTGACAATTGTTTTTTAGAGAATTAGATCTATCATAGTGAAAACAAGCAATAACATTTAATTAAAAAATCGAAACGTTTTTGTGTAATAGTTTCTATTTAGTGAATAAAGTTGAGTAAATTTCAATCAAAGTTTTGTTTCCTTTGTATTTTCTTTTGTGATAAGTGATAGTGACTAATAGTCACTAAATAAACATTAAATACATGTAGTAACTATTTAGATTTTGTTTAACTGGTTAAATGTTGTTGCTGTAGTTTTGAATAATGTTGTTATCCAAAATATATGATTGACATCCGGAAATGGATATACCATGCGATGTATAACATACATACCTGAATCTCACATAGAAGTGCAGAGTTCTTAGCCATTTCACATCAAGAACAATCTTTCGCAGGGCTTCCATTGCCTTTGATGATTTTGACAAAGGTGTTTGGATACATCGGCTTCTGCTTCAGGGCCATGGTTGCATGCAGACTCTGCCCATGTGTGCTCACCGCACACATGATGAAGTACCCCTTCCCAGGTGCTCTGTGAAGACAAAATTGTATGTCAGCTCTAGCAATAATAACTTGTAATTTTGAAATTTCATTTCAAAATTACAATAGTAGATTGTAGAGGTATGCAAACCACTTTTTTAATGCATAAATGTGTGTATGGTATTATGTAAATGTTCAAAGGGATGGGAACAATGTTTTTTATGTATAGTAAACATTTTTAGCCACATTACAATAAACTATCAACTTACAATACTGCCAAATTAAAATGCAAAGGTTTTGTGTTTCTTATGGTAGTTAGCTTGTCTTCTTGCAATGTAAGAATGGTTTTCATACGAGTTTAAAACTGTGTGGTCTGTACTGTAACCACACCACAATTTCTAAATGACATTCTACAACTGTTATTAACTGAAAGTTTCTTACTCATACAATAACCACACTATATAATCCTTTAAATTTACCTTCAGCTCATCAACATCCCCCTTTGAAGCTTGTGCACAGTACCAAAAGTGATTTACAATTGGTTCGATCCATACTTTCAAACCTGCACAACTCTTCACTTTAGCAGCCTAAAAGAAATTGAACATGTTAGTAAGTTTACAACAAATAAGTACATATATGTGGATGGCAATGGCATGGTAAACTAGCATCAGTGGGAATCATATATCATGGAATGATCAGTAAGTCAAGGCACTGTTGTTTGAGAGCACAAGAGGAGATTTGAATGAAGATATTATAACTTAATAACATAGTTAAATGATGTGACTAAGATAACTTTACCTTATGCAGAGATTTTGATAATTTCTTGGCCTTGTGCCAAATGTCCAAAGAATGGAAAACCTGTTTCAGTTGAGGAAACGTTGCTGAAAGAAAAGGGAAAATACATGTACATGTAAGCAATTTCATTTTTCAAAGATTGTGATGAAGAATGCAATCACGTATTACACCATAAATTGCGCTGAATATAGATTAACCAAAATATAAAACCTTGTAACCAGTACCATGTTGCAATTAACAAATAGATTTTATTTTTCTGTGCGTATGTACTTTTAATAGATGCACAGATGACGTCAAAATGTGGTCAGAAAAAAAAGTACACCACAAGCCGGACGAAGTAAACTGGTGTTACTGGTGTTCTCGCCACATTTTGACAAGTTCTGTGCATCTATTAGAGTACAGACGCATGGGAAAATGGAATCTATTTGTTCCATATATCATTCATTGAAAAACATATCAGTGCGTGATTATAAGATCAAACCAATCAGAGCCTGCGTAAGATTCTACATGTATCACACCATCAGTGTGTGTACTTTAATAACACACACTTCTCAGCCAATCAGACCATGCGTGATATACCAAATATTATATAATTTAATACACCATACTTTGCTGTAAACCAGTAGAAAACCAGTTTGGAAAAGAGAATCAATTAAGAATTACCTTTCATATCCCTCACAAGCTTTATGATTGTTGATGATGCATCTGTACAAAGCTCACTCACAGCCATTTCTTTCATCAACTTCTCCAAAAGCCTCCTCAGCCCTTCCTTTTCCATTATCGTTGAATTTCCACCTGTCTCCCTCTTATCAATTACTGCCACGTCAACAATAGCCTTGGTACAATGTTCCATTAATGAGTACACACAGTATCTGCAGAGTGTCCTGGGGAATCATTTCTCCCATCACCACTCAAGCAAAGATCATTATATTCTTTCAGGATACTGATGACATCACTGTTCATTTTTGCCCAAACATTTTGAACTACTGGTAAAGCACATTTTGTTTGGAAATGTCAAAAACTGTTCTTTGTCAAAGAGCAAAGTTTGAGTGCTTTGCAAAACAAATCGAATTTAGCAAAGTTATTGCCTGATAGCACAAGGGCAATAGAAAAAAGGGAATCGTTAGCATAGACCTTTGAATACCTATTATAAGTCAAAACCTCTGATGATTCCCATTTGCCACAATGACCACTTCTACACTTCCAGTCGATATCAATACGTGTGCCAACATTCATTCCTTTGAGTTCCACCAGTTTCCCTACTGAAACAAATAACGCGAGTTCTAGAGTGAAGCTCCTTCATGTCCTCAAGACCAGCAACTGACATCAACTTTTCAAAGGAAGTATGAAAGGACGATAACACTTCCTGTGAATTTCCTTCTACTGTTCTATCGACTGGTTATGTCTCTTCATTTGGTTCTAGGTTATCCAATTCACTGGTTACATTCAAATCAGGTGCAATAGATAACGTAGTAGGTTGTGATGCATTACTATCAGGCAGTTCAGGAGACTGTGTTTGAATAGAGAAGTTTGCAGTAGGAGGGGGCCAGGACATGTTGAAATTTCAAGATCTACAGTTTCATCCTAAGGGAATGCATCCTCTACCATTGTAAGGGTAGCCTCATCATCTCTCTCAGAGATATCCATATCAGATAGAAAGCTTGCCTCACTGAAATTATATAAATTATATACATTAGCCTAGCATTACAAACATGGCGTCTCAATCACTACAAGCTCATCCCAGATGTGAGAAAATTAAAATGATTTTTTGTATATGTTTTTATCACTTGGTGAAGATGTATATTTTTTTAAAGTATATTTTGTTTGATGTAAATACATGTATGCTTATTTTTTTCTGAAGATAAAATCAGGTTTCTGTGATGCGGTCCTATATACCTCCCCAGTATTCCCTCCCCGAGTATTCATTTTCCTTCCGATGCACAATTACAAGGAAAAACGACAACAATTATACGAGAATATGATTTACTGAACAACTACATTACAGGACTTCTACACTATTAATATCGTTCTAATTATAGTTCAGTTATACAGTTCTTGTACTATATACACTAGGTCCTAACAGTTACGAGAGTTCATGAGTTTCACCTGAGCTTAGCTTCGTCTGTTTGTCTTTATCTTGTCTCTATCTTGTCTCTTTCTCTGTCTTCGCGACCCACTAGTTTAACCCACTGACTTGATTTAGGCAGTTGACGAGGTACTTGGATCCTTTCGACTTCACAACAGCACTCCTTCTTGAACTCAACTCTTTACTTCAACTCTACCCCGTATTTTCTTAATGACCCTACATTTATTGCTTAGCTTGAATTTGAATAACTATTGTATCTTTACTAGGTTATGTAACAAGGTTGTATAACCGACATTGTTCAACTATTGACCGAGTATTCTCATGGGTCTTATTATCTCATGTTTACGAAGTTATATACCATATATTGTTTTAATGTTCTACTTGAACTCTCTGGGGTATTATATCGTCACAGTTTCAGCTGATCTTTCTTGGACAGCGATTGGTCAGAGGCTCAAATCTAGCTATTTCATTTATTTTACCAGATAAGTCTTCACTCTTAGTAGAGTATTAGAGACTGCATTAAACAATTAAAATTGAAGAATATAAAATATAATAACTTATTATAATAGTGCATAATAATATAACAATATAAATTTTTAATGTACAGCGTACAATTTTTAGATAGCTTTTTTAAAGCAAAGAGGAGGATGACATTATAATTTCCTGTGGTAGATTGTTTCACTGAGCAATTGTTCTTGGGTAGAACAAGTACTTGCAATAATCATGTAAACAGCAAGATTGTTTATAGTGATGAGTACAGGCTGACTGGCTAGTGTTGTTTTTAGAGGGTTTGAATTTTGTAGCTGAGACCAATGAACAATAAATGCATGGCACTGCATACTCTAACCACTAAAAATGTGTTTACAACTTGTTGCTTTAGCAATATTGATTTGAATTTAAAAAAATATATAAATAAAAACTCTACATCGTGTCTCCTTTTCTCAATCAATTATAAAAAGAATATTGCTTACCTATCACTGTCATCATCTGTTTTGCACATTTCCTCTACAATAGAATCCATTCTGAAAAAAAATAATGGTTTATAATCAATGTCACAGTACATTTGTTTATTTGACAACACTATATTCCTTAAACTATATTGTATTATGATTGCAAAACAGCAATGGTGAAACAATAACAAACATAAGGAATGACTTTCCATTCCACTATCCATCAGTATTTTGCAGAATATATCAATAATTGTTTCACTGATTGAATGTTTATCCTATGTTACTACATATACATACAACGTCACAACATGTTCACAGTATGGGACAGAATCACTGAAAACCACAAAGCAAGATATCAATTCGGCATTTGTTTTAGCAGAATATTATACTTGAATGTCAGGGCCATATTTGAAACAAAGCAAAAAATGTTGATAGATCAAATGATTATAATGAATGCATAAACATGCAATATGTGAGTACCTGATGTCAAAGTCATGAACACTATCTTCATCACTCTCATCGCTGCCTGATTCCGATGAGCTGTCAGACTGATCTACACATGTTGTAAATGGATTTTCAGGTATAGTATTCAATTGGGTCAGGCTAGATGTGGTCGAATGTTTGCTTGTCCCAGTTACATCAACATCTCTACAAAATGTATAAAACAAACTGTAAAACAAGCAGTAATAAAGCAGACATACATTATACTGACATAACAAGCAATGTAAGACCAATGTAACATACATACAACCATGCATAAAGACAGACATCACAATAACAAACAACACGAAGACCAATGTAACATACATACACTTCTTTTACTTACAAGCTTTTACTGGACTGGTCTTTTACTTGATCTAGATGGCGCTTTGGTGTGTCGCTTCGAAGGCAACGTTGTCGAACATAATGGTTGAGGATTGTTTCCAGATATTTCTGAAACTGGTGCTAGGCGGCCAACATATCTATTCACAAAAGCAATATTTCCTGTTACAAAGATACTTTATTGTTCTTACACTGTAGACGTGTACAGTCAATCTCGCTAGTAATAAATGTTATTTATATTACAACTTACCTTGTCTGTTCTGAGGGTAGATGGAGAAGGTACTCCGCAAACTCACTGTTGGTTTTACTCTCGAAGCCAAGAGATGACTTTCTCTGATTCCACAAATCATAAACCGATGATCTTAGTCTCACTAGCTTGGCAGAGCCCGAAAGATGCGGTCTCCCTCGCAAAGGATTCGCCATATTGTGATCTTATGGATTCACACTGTCCAGAATTGTGCAGGTTTTCTCTTATAAATACCGGTAAAATCGATAACATGACTGCTGAAAATTATTCTTCGATATCTTAGTAATAATACGACAGCCTAATAACGTCTTTAAAATATGCGAATTGGCCGATGGAAATGGATATAATATTGATTACAGTAAACTTTGAATTTTCATATATGGAAAATGGCCGCCAGGCGGTTGGGGCGCGCAAAGCATAATGGTCATTACCGGGCCTTTAAGCATGTGTAGCGATGTGAAGTTTTGCATAATCTGCGTAATGTTTACATATTTTGAGTAATATGTACATTTTAATTTATGCAAAGCATTAAAACCAATCCCTCTAATCGGGCAAACTTCAGGATTGGAGTGTCGCCGGATCCCTAAGATATGATTGAATAAGAAGCCATCGTCCTGTGGAAAGAGCAAGATTTCTTCTGTCCTAAGCATGCCAATGTCCAAGCCGCGGTCCCCACTAAAGAAAAGTGTTTTAAAGAAAGCCTGGTCACATGCTAAAACAAACAAATTTGAAGAATTGGACAGTCGTTTATTTTAGTGATTTTGCACCCCAGAAAACGAGATAAGAGCAACAATTTAGGCAAAAACAACGGTATCGCCTGTCTGGTATTTTAAATATCGAAATTTCGATACCCAGAGATCCCAAGGGAGGGGCCATCCACCAGCGAAACCATCTTTTGTTGGCCCTAATAAAGCGCCGACAGTCCTTTGACAGCCAATAAGTGAATCAAGGAGCAGGCTGAAAGTAGCTGTGGCCACTATGGAATAGGAACTTAGGGTTCGCAGGTGCTTAATGACGTGTGGGATAAGGCAAATAGGTTGAACTATGCGAACAAATTCATCCAAAGGCTACTGGAAGTGGAGTTTCTGAGAAAAATGGTAAAGGATTGTCTGCTAAATCCACTTGGACGTTCGAGGGATGCGCCATTAAGTCAATGGAGTAACCTCTTTCGCCACCAAACGAATCCTGAACTATCTCCCACATCGACGGGGATAACTTTGCATTCTGCAGACAGAGGCTCCTCGGCGTATCGGCTGGGTTTTGTGAGCCAGGAACAAAAGTAAGGTACAAGTCGATGTTTAACATCATCGTTTTATATTTATTCCATTTTATTATTGATTTACTTATATATTATATTAGTTTAGTATGAACCGCAATGAAAAATACTGGGTGACCAGTAATTTTGTTTTTTATCCAATAAAGGTCCTCCTCCTCCTCCTCCTCCTCCTTCTTCTTCTTCTTCTTTTCTCACTTTCGAGGACCTTTCAATATCCTCTTTCATATAAGGAAGAGCGTCAAAGAACTTCCACTTGGACTGTCGACTTTCCGGTTCTCTTTTCATTTTTCTCGTCAAACTCGTTCACAGACCATGAGACAAAGTTTTCAGCATATTGGCGTCGATGTTGAACTTTTCTGGAAGGCTTTCGCTGGCTTTCAGCTTTTCTTGGCGGTTTTTATATGCTGTGGACTCAGTGTTCCACAAGCAGGGATGTTCCCCCAAGTCAACAACCAGTTTAAGTTTCTTTTCATCCGATAATTTTGTTTCAAATATCGCAACTTCAGGCTCAAATTGTATCGTTTGTTGTTCAGATGCCATGTTTGATGTGTGACGCTATTCTGTGACGTGCGTCCAGCCAATCACAAACGCCAGAGAAACTGCTTGTGCGTGCTTGACGTCATTTTGCTGCAAAACAAGTTGGGTTGGTGTGGTAATACGAGCAACATCTACAAGTTTTGTTGCAAAAAGTAGAACGATCTTCTACTTTCTGTAACAAACTTTTTCAACTTGCAACAAGCCATTTTGATGCGAGACAAGTTGGCATGTGGGTGGGAAAACGAGCAACATCGCTTTCCAACTTGTTTTGCAGCGATGTTGCCAGACAAGGTGGACAAATTTGTTGTTTGTATTATTTTTTTTTAACAGCTTTATTGGCAATCTACATTTAAGACTAATTACAAAATAAGTTAATGTGAACTGAAAAAGAAAAAAAAATGTAGAAAAACCAAGGGGGAAGTGCAAATGGGACGTGAGTACCCATGCGAGGCACCTCCCCTCTAATTAAAAAAGAAAAAAGGAAATTACAAGTGTTTGTAATTATTATTTAGCCCTATGGCAGGAACATTCAATGATAGAGGACCAGGTACATGGTTTGTCAATGTCAAAAACATTTTTAATATTACTGTAGCTTTAGAGAAATCCATTTTATTTGGGATTCATCACTAGACAGCTTTTCCAAGCCAATTTAAATTGTGATAAACGACCACCTACCTTGTGACTTCCAGGCTTTTGCTTGGGAGTGCTTGAGTTAACTCGGACTTTCTGTAGCGTGGTTTGTTGTAGTTGCGCTTGTAGTTTAAAAACTGTGAGTATCCTGAATAGCGAGGCCTCTTCTCGCTATAGTAGCTCAACCTGTTGGGTTGCTGGTCTCGCTTACGTTTGTTGTTCACACTTCAAGCGGCCATGCGTTTCACTTGAGCAATGTTGCGAATGCTCTGAGGCAATTCATCCCCAAAAAGCATTGTTGTAATTTGCTGTGACTCGTGACACAGAGATTTGTAGGCCGGAGCAACTTCAGACTTAAGCAGCTCTCTTCGTTTCATAGAAAAGTCAGAATTATCCAAAAGGGTCAGTGCATCGACCATCATGCCGTAGACTTCACTAACCTTAATGGATTCTCCTTGCGCTTTTTCGCTTCAATGACTTTATCCTCTAGCATGATAACGGGAATAATTTCCTTAATTAGATTTGTTTGAAACCCTTGAAACGAGCCCAAGCTTTTCGTTTTGTCCTTTTCGTTTTGTCCTTTAAATCGTCGATAACTCAGAATTCTCCCGAGGAGACTTTAAGTATTCACAGTTCTCCGTCCTTATGTATTTCTTCTGTATGTTAGCGAACTGTTGGTTCTGTTCGCTGGTTTCTTCGTACAAGCAATGTTGACTCGTTTGGCAATGCCTTCATTTACTTGCAGACCGCAGTCCTCTGTATCTTTAAATAAGTCCTTGTACGGTAGTTCGCCTTCTTCAAGGGTTTTTTTCTTTTCCTCCGACAATGCTTTCCGTTGGGTCAAAGAACGATGGCTCTCGTATTGGCAGCTCTTTGTCTGCTAGGTCAACCATGTCTCCCAACACGGCTTCAGTGATTTTTGCCATTTGTTGGGCCATGTTTTCAACAGACTCAACTCTATCATGTACAATTTGTAGCCCAGCGTCTTGGTCATGTTTCGACGCTGTTTCGAGGCCCTCGTGGGCCTCTTCAAGATTTCTTGTATCCGTCATTTTATCAGCCTGGTTTAACCTCACTTCCAGTGAGCACATGGTTGTTTATATACACTGAAATAATTTGCATAACAATGATCTTCGAACCGTGATGGCCTGGTAACTAATGGCGAAAAATGCATAATGAATCCCGCAGTGCAGAGCATTATACGAAAGAGAACTATAAAGCAGCAAATTTGAAAGAAAACCAAAGACCGAAACTGAAAGTAAAAAATGTGCCTGCAAAGCTAGAAAGCTAAGGCATAAGATAAAATACTTGACATAAAAATTGTGCCTGCAAAGCTATACGTTTAAAAGCAAGGCAAGGTATAACAAAGTCAATTAAACTTCTGCCTTTTCTACAATATAGATATATGTAACAATTGATTATGATCGGCTACCCAATTTGGGCTAACCAATATGGTTATGTTTTAAATGACTGGCCTGAGTGTGTTGTATTACGCTGCTTGCTGTCCGATGAAGATGGAACACGAGGTTAGTTTAATACATGTCAACATATCTTGGAAGAGTAAACCTTTCATTTCGGATGTAAATATTCTATCATTCTTATGTGTTAGTGTACGTGGACGATTTCGATTTCAAATTATAGTTCAAGACCACGCTATTTGATTCAATCCAGCGTACTACAATCGAGCTGTTCTAAACTATATTCATTTGTTCGTCGATTTCCTTTTAAAAACTGGTCTCTTAAGTTCTATATAATTTAAGCTAATATAGCGTTTGGTTTTATTTATTCTGATGTAGAGTTAGTATCAGTCAGCTCACTTTTATTCTGAGTTCTAATTATACCTCGGAGCAGACATCGCCGACTTTGCCGAATAAAATAATTAAAGTTTTAACAGGTAATGTCATTTCTAGAACAATTTATAATTGATTATAGTGATTTCTAGAACACATCACTAGAAACGAAACTATAAAAAGTTCCCTTTTATTTACATTAAATAGGCAAATTGGATTTCTTAGATTAATAATCTCACTTATTTGTATAGGTAATTCACAAAAGAAAAACTTGAATCTAACACTGATAACAAATGTACTTTGTATGAAAGAATGATATAGTAATAATAATAATAATTTATTTGGAATAGTCATTTTTAATTTATGATATATTCATGTATGTATTCATTTATCTATTTATTATTTGATGTCAGATTAAGTGGCTTTTAGTTTTAATTTTGTTTACTGCATTCCCATTTTGCTCAGGAGCGGAAAACATAAACCAACTTGTTACATACTGTAGAAATTGTGGCTACACTTTTGACAGTATATGGCATAAAACTGTATGTGAGACAGTTAAAAAGGATTTTGTCGCGTCTACACCTGCAACGAAGAGTGTTTTCTTGCGAGGAATCGGATATCGATCATATTGTGAGGACAAATTGAACAAGAACTGCACCATAGTGGTGGTTGTTGTATTGGGTATCGGTCAATGTGGAGGTGCATACGTCAAGAGAATCCCGATTTACGTGTCAATCAAAAAACTGTAAGGCAAATTATGAAAGTTCTTGATCCAATTGGAGTCGAAAGAAGGAAACATCACAGACTAACTCGCAGGAAGTACATATCACCAGGCCCCAATTATTTATGGCACTCTGATGGTTATGATAAGCTTAAACCTTTCGGTTTTGCTATCCATGGTGCTGTGGATGGATACAGCAGACGGATTCTATGGTTGCACGTGTCTCCAATGAACAATGAACCAGCGGTAATTGCTGGGTATTATCTTAACTACTTGAAAGAATATCAGCACGCTCCAAGAATTCTTAGATGTGATTTGGGCACAGAAAATACCACAATTGAGGTTTTGCAGCCATATTTTCGTTACAAATGCAATGATGAATTTGCCGGAGTGAAAACTTTTATGTATGGAAACCAAAGAATAAAGGCATGGTGGGGTTTGGTGAGAAAATCCTACACAGATTGGTGGATACATTTTTTCAAAGATCTTCGCGCTAGGGGTATGTACAATGGCCATGATGCCATACATGTTCGGTGTTTAAGGTATTGCTTTATGGGCGTGCTTCGGTTTGAGCTTCAACGCCCCGTTAGTGAATGGAACTCCCTTTCAATCAGAAGCAATAAAAATGGTGAATGTCCATCTGGTAGACCGGATGTGATCACTTTTCTTCGGAATTGTATGATTCACATAATTTTGGGACACCAGTTGACGTCAAAGACGTTGATATTTGTAAAGACGAATATTCGGTTCCACCTCCTCCCGACTGCACTAATGATTTTCTACTTCTACTACATCAGCTTAGGCCATCTGTGGATAGAAACTACCGTCGGATTTCAAACTGAATGCATCATTCTGAACGTTGTTTGTTCTTTTGGAGCTGGGCCAATATCTTATTAGTAACAAACAATTAATATAGTGATTAAAGAAGTGAGTTTTCTTTCATAGGCCAGTCTGAAAGCTCATGTGAGTTCTGTAACTTGGCCTGAAATTTCAAAACTTCATATAATTGATATGAAATTGTAAATAGTTGTCGTAGTGTGTTCCTTTTTAAATAAATGGCTAGTAAACAAAAGAAATCACAGACATATGATGGAAAAATAATGAATACAATACAATACAATCAGTTTATTTAGTGTTATAAGATTAAGTAATTTAAATTTTAATGTACAATTTGACTATAAAATGTACTATGTATATATAATTTATATTGCATTTCTACAGTTTTTGTTATTCCCTATGTTTAAGCACACACTAATTGTAACAACCACAAGGCTGATCTACACAATGAGCTAGCTTGATCTTTTTACAAAATTTTGGTCAGGAGTAATAAATATAAATATAAATTTAGAAAAATTTAGAAGAATATAGAAACACACAAAAATGATTAAATAGAGAAATGGAAAAAAGAAAGAAATAAAAAATTACAAAAAAAGAGCTAGGAAGTAGTTATCAAACATCTATAAAATACAAATAGTGACAAGATATTGTTTATAATCTAATATAAGATTCAATAATATTGAAGAATAACTTCTTTTTAAAAGTAGATTTAGTTTTTGATTCCTTTAAGTCTTCAGCAAGAGAATTCCAAACTGTTGCACCAGAGAATCTTATATTAAATTTTCCATAATTAGTTCTTGCTTGTGGAATTGAATAATTTGATTTAGAAGCAAATCTAGTATTATAAGTATGTCTTTGACTAACACTTGAGAAGAAATTAGATATTTGGAAGATAACCATGATGAAATTCATACATGAAATTAGCAATTTGATATAGGACAAGGACATGAAATTTTAAAATCTTTTCATCTTTTCTTAAAAGGCTGATGAAAAGAGGGTTGGTATGGTCTGTGAAATCAGCATAAGTCATGATGCGTATAGCTTTCTTTTGTAAAATGAAAAGAGGGTTCACATTTGTAACATAAGTGTTCCTCCAAACTACTATACCATAAATAAGGTATGGATAAATAAGTGAGTAGTAAAGGCTTATAAGGATACTTTTTGTAACAGTGTGACGTAACTTAGCCAAAATCCCAATACCCCGTTTTATTTTGCTTACAATATATGAGACATGTGATTTCCAATTAAAATGATTGTCAATCATCACACCTAGATATTGAATAGTTATTTCTTCCCTATTGTGAAGTGAAGTTCTAAATAAATCTAATGGAAGTTTAACTTGGAAAGAGATCTTTTTTTGAACAGGATGAAAGATCACAAAATTAGATGTCTTTATATTTAAAGAGCTTATTTGCACAAAGCCAATTATATACAGATTGAAGTTCAGTATTAACATTGGCTTCAATATCAGATAATCTTTTGTTAGAATAGAATAAATTAGAGTCGCTGCAAACAGGTGAAAATCCAATATGTGAGATGAATTTTGAAAATCATTTATGTATAGAAGAAACAGCAGAGGGCCACGTACTGAACCTTGAGGAACCCCCATGAGAACTTGCTTCGTGTCAGAATTAACATTTCCTATGGAAACAAATTGCTGTCTATTATTAAGATAGGATTTAAACCAGTTATGAGCAATACCTCTAATGCCATAAAGGTGTAGTTTTTGAAGACGTGTACTATGGTCAACAGTATCAAAGGCTTTGCTCAAATCAAGAAATACAGCACGGGAGAAGCTCCCATTTTCAATTGCCTTTTTTATTTTATCAGTAATTGAGAGAACTGCATGCAAAGTTGAGTAATTTTGACGAAAACCAAATCGTTTGTTATATAAGATATTATATTGGTTAAAGAAGCTCATTAATCTTGAAAACATCAATTTGAAATTGGACGGTAGTTGTTCAGACCCTTTTTATACACTTCAGACCCTTTTTATACACTGGGATAATTTTAGCTAACTTAAACTTTTGTGGAACTACGCCACTTTTAAGAGAAAGGTTGAGAATACTTTGTAAGGGATGTCATATAAAATCTTTCATAATAATAAGTATTTTACTTGGAATACTTTATAGTCCGCCGGCTTTAGATGGGTTTAATTTACTAATTTCATCTGATCTGATATCTCCTTAGAACTTACCCTTTTTATAAAACAGCTATTAGTTTGTCTATTGGGCATGAAACTCAAGGGTGAATTACTAACAGATGGAATAGATTGAGAGAGATTATGACCTACATTTAAAAAATCATTGGATGCATTGGCAATGTCTTTACTATCCGTAAGTTCAGCATCATCTATAAGTATTTTAGAAGGTACGGAGTTCCCCATTGGCTTAAGAGAGATGATATTTATTATACCTCTCCATGCATTCTTAATATCATTCCTAGTTTTATTTAAAAAAATCTGTGTAATAGGATGTTTTGCTAGTCTTAATCAAATGATTCAACATGTTTCTATATAATTTAAATTTATGGTGATTATATAATGATCTATTTGTAATAAACTTCTTATAAAGTATATTTTTGATCATCAGTGATTTCTTTATCCCATATGTTATCAAAGGCTTACACATGAGTTTGACTTTTTTCTTACTTATCTGTTTTAAGGAGGCTCGGGTCAGTAATTTTCGTGCTTACCCAGCGACGTTTGAAAGGCCGTAGTTCCCGCGTCAGAGGGTATTTTGACAAGATTTTTTAACACTTGTCTACATATAGAATAAAGTTTTTAAAAAAGTTATTTTTAATAAAATCGATAATATTTTAGCCGACAAATGCTAACGCCGCCGAATTTCTATGTAGCCTATTTTTGGGAAAAATCGACCTAAACTTTTAAAACCACATAGCCTACTTTAAAGCTGTTACCTAGGTCAACAATCTGGCAAAGTTTAAAAAAAATTCATCTCACCGATTTGGAATAAAAACGGGACAATTTTTTTCAGTGCAAAAAATCATTGTTTTATAATATTTACCGATAACAACGGACTTTGAAAAGATAAATCAAAATCCTTCCAGCCAGGTATTAACATGACATTTGTCTATATTGTCTGTGAATTTCAACAAATTTAGTTAATAATGTTAATAATTTAATAATGTTTTTTGGGAAATGATATAAATCGGCAAAAGTTTGTCAGTTTTTGTGCAAAACTTCTAATTTTTACTTCTGAGCACGCTAACGAAAAAATCTGAGATAACTTTTTTTTATTTTTTAGCTGTCAAAAGTTCACCATATTTTCAAGTGCGCCTCTAAATTTTGTCTCTATTTTTAGGCGGTCAAATAAAATTCTGAACGTGGGTATTAAAAAGCAAAAGCATGCAAATCATGTATAACTCGAAAATAAAAACAAACCGGCCGCTGCAAAGCGAAGGCAAATATACCCACGTTCAGAATTTTATTTGACCGCCTCAAAATATTTCAATCACTATAAAATTTAGAGGCGCACTTGAAAATATGGTGAACTTTTGACAGCTAAAAAATAAAAAAAAGTTATCTCAGATTTTTTCGTTTGCGTGCTCAGAAGTAAAAATTAGAAGTTTTGCACAAAAACTGACAAACTTTTGCCGATTTATATCCTTTCCCAAAAAACATCCCGTGGACTAAATTTGTTGAAATTCACAGACAATGTATAAAAATGTCCTGTTAATACCTGGCTGGAAGGATTTTGATTTATCTTTTGAAAGTCCGTTGTTATCGGTAAATATTGTAAAACAATGATTTTTTGCACTGAAAAAAATTGTCCTGTTTTTATTCAAAATCGGCGAGATGAATTTTTTTTAAACTTTGCCAGATTGTTGATCTAGGTAACAGCTTTAAAGTAGGCTATGTGGTTTTAAAAGTTTAGGTCGATTTTTCCCAAAAATAGGCTACATAGAAATTCGGCGGCGTTATCATTTGTCGGCTAAAATATTATCGATTTTATTAAAAATAACTTTTTTAAAAACTTTATTCTATATGTAGACAAGTGTTAAAAAATCTTGTCAAAATACTCTCTGACGTGGGAACTACGGCCTTTCAAACGTCGCTGGGTGAGCGCGAAAATTACTGACCCGAGCCTCCTTAAAGGAACATGTGAATCAATTAACCTCATAAAGTTTGGAATAGAATTGATCAAACATTGTAGAGGCATTGTCACAATCTGGTAATACATTACTCCAATTAATGTTTTCAATGTCATGATTAAGCTCAGATTCAACCAGTTTTGAACAATATCTTTCTAATTTAAAAACGTGTTTTGGAAGAGTTGAGAATTTATTAATAATAATGAAGTGAGGAAGGTGATCTGTTAGGTCATAAATTATATTACCACTAATAGTATGATGTGCAATTGAATTAAAGAAAATGTTATAACAACAACAACAACAACAACAACAATAATGTTTTAATAATAATGTTTTAATAATAATGTTTTAATAATAATGTTTTAATAATAATGTTTTAATAATAATGTTTTAATAATAATGTTTTAATAATAATGTTTTAATAATAATGTTTTAATAATAATGTTTTAATAATAATGTTTTAATAATAATGTTTTAATCATAATGTTTTAATCATAATGTTTTAATCATAATGTTTTAATCATAATGTTTTAATCATAATGTTTTAATCATAATGTTTTAATAATAATGTTTTAATAATAATGTTTTAATAATAATGTTTTAATAATAATGTTTTAATAATAATGTTTTAATAATAATGTTTTAATAATAATAATAATAATAATAATAATAATAATAATAATGTTTTAATAATAATAATAATAATAATAATAATAATAATAATAATAATAATAATAATAATAATAATAATGTTTTAATAATAATAATAATGTTTTAATAATAATAATAATGTTTTAATAATAATAATGTTTTAATAATAATAATAATGTTTTAATAATAATAATAATGTTTTAATAATAATAATAATGTTTTAATAATAATAATAATGTTTTAATAATAATAATAATGTTTTAATAATAATAATGTTTTATATAGCGTCAAAATCCTCACGTTCAACAACGCTTTACATGATTATACAAGATAATAAAGTAATTGAAAAACTTTTAAATTTTTTTAGTTAAATTATGTAATTTAGATATAAATGAATACTTTATACAACCTTTAAAAATATGATATGACTTTATACAACATTTGTTTATATATTCCAACTAAAATCAATTCAACTCAATTCAACAACATCAGATCTTTACTATATAAAAATATTCCAAATAAAATGATAAAAACAAAGTTGTGATGTATAATGGTGATTAGGTGATTTAAAATGCCTGCTTAAAAAGCCAAGTCTTAAGTTTGCTCTTAAAAGAAGAAAGAGAATCACACATTCTTAAATCAGCTGGGAGAGTATTTCACAACTCTGGTGCAGCAGAAGAAAAATACATTTTTCCATATGATTTAAGATTAAAAGCATTTTTAACCAAAAAATTTGAGGATGAAGATCTTAGAGAACGAGAAGGGACATAAGAACTGATCAGGTCACACGGGTATGAAGGGGCCATTTGATGTAATACTTTAAAAGTGAGCAAAAGTATTTTAAATTCAATGCGTTTCTCAATAGGCAGCCAGTGTAAATTATAAAGGACAGGGGTTATATGATCAGACTTTCGAGAAAAACTAACAATTCTGGCAGCTGCATTTTGAACAAATTGAAGCTTTTGTATAGAGGATTTAGGGAGTCCATATAACAAAGAATTACAAAAATCAAGTTTGGACGAAATAAATGCATGGACAAGAGTTTCACAAGCACAGTGGCTGATAAATTTGCGGATCTTCCAAATGTTATGGATGTGAAAGAAACAGGATTTACAAATTGAAGTGATGTCTTCACCAAGAGACAATTGTTCATCAAATATGACCCCAATATTTCGGGCAGAGTGTGATAGAGATATGTCATAGCCAGAGATATTGAAAAGATCAATAGATGGACGAGGTCGATAGGCATTAGATAAAACAATAATCTATATCTTATCTATAAGTGTTGCTGAATGATAAGTAATGCGAGTGGTTAGCAGTATATGAGGATTGAGAAAATAAGAAGCAAGTATGTTTAGAAATTCATTAGTATCATGATGAGACTCAGAATTCAAGAGATTTAAGTTAAAGTCACCCAAAAGGATACAATACTTTTTTTCATTATTAATTTTGTCTAAAGTATTGTTGAGATATGTCATAAATGATTGATTATCACCATGGGGATGTCTATATATAACCCCACAAATAATATTGTGATGGAGGCTACTTGGAACTTCAATCCCAAGTGATTCAAAATAAGGTGTGATAATAGATAAATCAGATCTTGCGATATAATTTAGGTTTTCACAGACATAAAACCCAACTCCGCCAGCATTTGATAAACTTGGTTGAGAAATAAACTTATATCCTGGAATGCTGGTATTAGAAATATGAGATAAAGACAATTTAAATTTAGTTTCAGTTAATCCAATGACAGAGAAAGTATGCCCAAACTGGTGCAACATTTCGGAAAGATTATCGAGATTGGCCTTTAAGCTTCTAATATTCAATGAATTGCAGAACAAATATTATTAGAAGAGCATGATGATATAATATTATCATCGTTGAAATCAGGGATAGAATAATATTTGAAATTTGTTTGTAGAGGTAGGTTAATATCTGGATCTAAATTATCATTCTGAATATTATCAGTTGCTGCGTCCACATTTAAATGTGGTAATAAGTTATGATCAGTAGGATGTATAAATAGTTAGTTATCAAAGTACTTATCTAAGTGATCCTTCATAGTTTTTCAAGATTATCTTCATTTTTTATGCTGATAACTGGGCTGTTTCCATCCTTTCGTAGAAAAGTTTTTCCATACGTAGACCAAATAAATTGGAACCGTAACTCTTTATTTTTCTGCAGACTCAGGTTGAAGATCTTTCTGTTGCGGCTTCTCAGACTTTCAGATATGAAGATTGGTTGTTCTCTGTACCTCAGCAAACCAAGATCCTTCATGTCTTGTTCTATAACTTCTTTTTGGCTTGATATAAGTCATCTCTGTTGGTATGCCTAGTAAATTTCACTATTATGGCTGGATCTCGTTTCAAACCATCACTTGTTTTGTTATTGGCAGGGAGGCGATGACTAACAGAAATGTCACTGTCGACCAGTTCCACGTCAATCAATTATCCTACTTGTTTGACAATTTCAACGGTATCTTCGTCTTTTGTGTATGGTATTTCCTCTGATCTCTAGGCAGTCCCGCCTAGAGTATTGTTCCAGATCGTTAATATCTTCCTTCATTTTCTGGATATCGTTAGTTGCTTGAACTAGTTGAGTTTTCAAGGACCTGTTCTCTTGTCCATCTTGGAATCGTCAACTTTTAGTTCATTGTAATCCGATAGGAGGTCATCGTACTTGTCGCTTAGGAGCGTAACTGTCTTCTCAAATTCCTCGAATTTATCAAGCTTTGTCAGTAAAACCTCCCCAATATTCCCACCCAAAGTATTCATCTTCCTCCCGGTACACAATTACAAGAAAACGACAACAATTTATACGAAAATACTTTTACTAAACAACTAAATTAAAGGACTTGTACACTATTAATAACGTTCGAATTAGAGTTCAGTTACACAGTTCTTATACTATTTCCACTACGTACTTAACAGTTACGGGAGTTCATATCAGTTTCACTTGGCTTAGCTTTGTCTTTATCTTGTCTCTTTCGCTTGTCTTCAATCCACTAGTTTCAACCCACGGACTTGATTCAGTACGTTGAAGAGGTACTAGGATCTTTCGCACAACACAGCTCCTTTTCTTTTGAACTCAACTGTTGACTCCAACTGTTCACTGTGTATACTCCACCTGTTTTCCGTGTATGCTGAATAGCGTTACATTTATTAGTTAACTTGCATTTGAATATCTATTGTGTCTATACTAGGTTATGTAACGTACATTGTCCATACTTTGCTTATTATTCTCTTGGGTCTTATTATATAATATTAAACGAGGCTATATAACCTGGGGTATTTCTATCGTCACATGTGCTTGATCGTAATTAATATAATCCAAACAGCTAGTGAGAATAGGAGGCAATTGGTTTAATGCTTCAGGGTGTTTGTTGTTCTTCGATACAATCCTCTCCTGAAACGTGTTGCTAACAATCTTTCTCTGATACCAGCTCAATCAGGGTGCCTTCAAGGGACCATATATCTGAATATAATGTTCCTGCTTGCTTCTCTAGCAAGCACTCAGGAGCTAGATATTGTGGGGTACCATGGACTCTGTTGATCAATGTAGTAGCTACTCGTGTCTTGAGTCTATTAAGTCCCATGTTGCACAGTTTGGTAACAACCGACTTCTTGTCAACCAATACGTTTCATGGTTTGATGTCACGGTGAACTACAGGAGGTATAAGATTATGCAAATATGTTACGGCCTGGCATACTGTTTTGGCAATAAGGACTTTCTCTTGTAGGAGTGTTTCCTGATGGCTGTGTGCATCATCACTTTCATCACAAAAAAGAAGTTGGTCTAGGTTAAACCCGTCCACTAATTCTGAAACAATTTAAACAGAATTCTTGAGCATTGAAATTATTATCCATTATTTGGATGATGTTTGGATGGCGAAGCATACTGTGTACTTGTACTTCTGTTCAATAACAGACTGCAGTCTCTTTGCATTTCACGGCTTTATGTGTTTCAATACAATTGGAGTTCCCGCAAAGATACCATGTATAGAAGGCATTTGTTGTCGGATGCATCGTAGCCCCACACCTCACAAGGGGAATGCAGAATCACTTTTTTTTAGCGCTGTCGATAGGGAATTGAGGAAACATAAAGGTTTCACCGCACATGTCAAATTATGTTACAGTGAGATAACTCTTCGTTGAATAGAAGGCATTTCCTTTGGTTATTTCTATAACTTTAAAACCGTTTTTTAAAGGATTATATTTTTTTAACTCCGTATCTTGAGTATGTGGCTCACTCAAACACTGCAAGTCATAGCACTGGTGCCTGGTTGACAAAACAGATCTTAAATTAAGGTTACTGTGAACCTTCGCGGGTACCTTTCGTTAAAAAATGTATTTTCGCGTCGCGTTAAATCATATTTTGTGATATTATATATCATTTTAAAGCTATATAAAAAAAAGAATACGTCTATACAGTTTTTTTTATAAAAAATTAATTTGTAGTGCGTGAAAAAGACTCTAAGTGAAATCGGGTGTCTTTGTTTAAAAGGTTAACCTGGAAAAACAATCCGTCTTTTGCTTATTTTAAATGCATAATGTCTGTCAGCATATATTGATCTCCAAAACCGTGTGAGCGTTTTTTAATATTTTACTTAGTTTGGAAGTTATTTTAGAGTTAAGTAACGAAACGATAATATTGAGTGTTTAGTTAATATTCGACTTCATAAATAAAAAACCACGCTATCAATCGATAAACGCTCACACGGTTTTAATTTTGATGAGTTGATTAGTTTTTGTGCTAATTTAGAAGATTTTCGGACCGTAATTTTTTGCAGGTTATCCTTTTAAAGTTGACTAGTATGCTTAAAGTTAAACGCAAGAAATCAGGCTTTGAAAGTTTTGTAAATATTTACACCCACTTGACATATACGTCAGCGAGCTCATCTGAGTTCACAAAAGCATCCAATAGGAATCGTGGCTCCATGGAGTGCTTCGGAGTGCTTTGAAAACTTGGCGGGAAGCTTTCTATTTATGGATCAAATAACAAATGCTAACAAAAGAGTTCGCTTTTGGCTGACATGCTTTATAGGGCGCTTTATAGGCAGTAAACATGGCAAAAAAAAGTAATAGCCGATCGAAAACGTCTAAGAAAAAAGCTAGCAAAAAAAGTGTTGCGAAATTATCAAAGAAATCTTTAAAGAAGAAACCAAAGAACCAACGAACAACAAAAACAGCAACAAACTCCGCTTCGCACGTGGACCCGAAGATCGCCATAATCGAAGCTATGCGCTCAATTGGGTGAGTTGTATTTTTGTGTATACCTTGGAGCTTTGTTATTATTATATGTAAGAAAAATTGTTATGGAACTTTCGGGTATTAAGTCATATAGAAATAGTTATCAATGTATACAGCGCATTGTAATAATTCAAATTTACTTTTAGCTATGATGGTGAACACTTCGCCGAGCATCTCGAAGCCCGATGCAAAGAAAAAATACGTCGAGACAAACCTCCAAGGAAAATTCGTTTTTTTCAGTATTGTTCTTGGGCACATGCTCTCCTAGTGAGTTCCTCATTCATTAAATTTTATTCATTGATAGTGCGAATCTGCTTATAATATTATTACTTATTTACCTCGATAGCGCAATGAAATTGGTCCCGAAGAATGCGAATACCATTTTCCAGACACGGTATTAGAATACATTAGACATATCGTCACATTAAAGGAGAAATAAGAGAGGTACCTACACTAACAAGACAAGCATACTTCAATGTGATTTTTAAAAACAACATCACCTCGGCTCAATTGCCACGATAATAAGGATAATAATTGTTCTTTTATCTTTATCTAGGATGCCTTTAGTGTCCCACTCGAGGATTTTTGCCGTGCACTAGAACTCCCTGCAGTCTCTTGATTCAACTTGATCTAACGTTTATTTTATTATTAGAAGAAATTGTAAAATATCAGTTAAAATACTGGTAACAAGAAAAAATAAATGGTTTTAGTCTCAAAGTTTGTAACCTTCATTTTTATTTGTCATAACTATCCGACTTATGTATAATCTCTACTGTTCATAACTACATGGCCATAGACCAATACTCTATGGGCTTTTTATCTACTGACTTGAATACATTTCAAACAAATGATATCATGACTATCTGACTTATGTAAAAACTCTACTCTTCATAACTACATGACCATAGACCAATACTCTATGGGCTTTTTATCTACTGACTTGAATACATTTCAAACAAACGATTCAGCTATTACCTTTGCAGAGCTTTTGAAGAAAAAAAAAATGTAACATTTGCTGACAAGTTTGAATTGCAGACTGATGTTCAGGCTGATTTACTTTGATGAAATCTTTGAATTTGAATTCACCTTTTTAACTCGTGGATCGAAGATCTTCGAGTTATTGGGATGGGACTTTTAAACCGGAAGTGTCACTCACTCACTCGCTCACTCACTCGCTCACTCACTAGACCGTCCGTGTAAACGTTTGAGCCCCAAGATTTTGGTCAGCGTACCGCCGTATATGCATTACATCATCTTTCAAACAACCACGTAGTCAAGACCACCCCTCCCCTCTTTAGGCTCCCTGTAACTTACCCCACTGACCATAGTGGTCACGTTCTAACCTAAGCTATTCACACTATGTAGTCTATATATCACTTCAAAATTTATACCCCAAATAAACGCTCTAACATCCCATGTGGGACACTTCACTATATAATCGCACATAAAAGTTATCACCATCAATGAGTGAATACTTATAATTAATAACGTAAAAATGGAGTAACTTTTCAAATTTAAAGTTTTTAAGCGAAAATGTTTATATGCGAGAGGTCACTAAATCAGATATTCCTTCGATAGCGCATGCTCAAAATGATTGAGGAAAAATAACAAAAACAAACATACTGCATTGTAATTATTTTTTTATGAATTTCTTTACGTTGAATTTTAAAACGTGCATTCAGACACGGCTTAAAAACGGCTGAGTAGTTCAAAGCACGAGGTATTGCACAAGAAGCGTAAATAACACAGGAAGCCCAAGCAAATCGCCATCTTGGTTTTGAACCTAGATTTATTTGGATTTCTCGTACTTCAACATCGATTTACTCTTCCAAAATCAGCGTTGGCTTTGGGTATATTGTTTGCTCAAGACATTATAGAATTGCTATCTGTTATTTTCTAACGCTTTTACGGAAAGAGGTTTTCTAAAACATGACAATATCAGACCGTTTTTGATACTCGAGCCAACTCGATCCTCGAATTCTCAGAAAGCAGATTGTTCAGCAAGGTAGATAAAAACAACGACATGAAAGCTGGATTATTCCAATACAAACTGCCACCAAAGCAAAGAAACAAGTAACTATTATATAATTATACGTTTTTTGATAAATATCAATATTTTCAAAACATAATTCATCTTTTTAATAGTTAATCTACATGTACAATATCATAAGATTGCCCAGAACGCCTTAAATTGCCTAAAAATTTAAGAGCTTTTTGCTAAAATCGCCTAACATCGCCAAAGATCTCCTTAGAGGTTAGGAACTTTTTGCTAAAATCGCATTAGATCGCCTAATATTACGGCGATTTTAGGCCCCCGAGTAGGCCTTACAATTAAGATTTATACATCATTTCAAATCTATTATTAATTAAGTTTTATTTGTTTGAAATCAATGCCTTTTTTTTTCAATATGCTAACTTTCATTATTTTCATTTAATATTCAGAAATTTTTTAAATTATATCCTACAAAGTCAACATTAAAAGTGGTCTAAAAACTAAGCGCTTTCAAAATGTTCTAACAGTGATCCACGAGTTGGCCATAGGTGGCCTTTGATTTATAAATATTAGTGTGTATTGACGAACAAAAGCAGGAATATATTAGAATGCTTGAAATCACACTAGTGATAAATTTTACTAAATAGCCCTACTTCATACTAAACCAAATCAGTTTCATGGGTTCAGAGTACAGTATATCTCTAAAAATAAACTAACAATATGACGAAGCAGTTCAATAGTCCTTATTGAACCACAGAAAGCCACAATACAATAGTCCTTTTCACAGTTCTGTTCAGTGACCATGAATGATAGTTTAGTTGATAAATTATAGTTTTGCTATGCGCAGCAACTGAAACCTCAAATTGGAACTATTATTCAAGAATGGTCACTGAACGGGACATAACCTTGCATATTGGCATAACACAGCATTATGCTTCACAATTAGTTGTTTGCATTTATAAGTGAACACTTAATTAAATAATTATAAATATTCAGTACTAATTATGTTCATTGTCTTATTGCAAGCACTATATTCAATCATGTCTCAATTGTGCTCTAAGGGTTTAAGATAATGAACCTGAGTGTCCTACGAGATATAGAGTCTCAAGCATTTGAAAGAAGGCCACAGCTCTATATCCCATAGGACATGAGCTGTCTTAGAATATGATCACACCCACAAAGAATGACCTCATGTTTCACCTGACCATAGCAAAACAGCGTTCTGTCATATGGCTTATTGTATAGTACGCATTGTGAACTACTATATATAGTATTTTACTGGTGAGGTGGCCAAACAATAAAAAACAAAAGGCCTCGCCAGTGGAATACTATATTTAGATACTAAGGGATATAAAACACTAAAATACAGTCATCTGATTGGCAGAGTGGATGTGATCATTTTCTAAATCTCTATTAGAAAATGATCACATCCACTCAGCCAATCAGATGACTGTATTATAGTGTTCTATATCCCATAGTATCTAAATATAGTATTCAACTGGCGAGGCCTTTTGTTATTTGTTGTTTTGCCCACCTCGTCAGTGAGATACTACGTGTATATAGAAGTTCACAATGCATTACAAGTACTATATAGTAAGCCATTGGTTGTTTCAAAGCCACTGTTAAATATCATTACACCAAGGGAGACAGCTAAACTTGTTTCTTGCTGGGAAGTATACTGCTCCTTTGGTGCAAGACCCCAGATTACGTGATGCAGACTCTCATTTGTGTTTTGGGTCAGACACTTTTCACTTCCAACAAGGAAACTTTTGTCTCCAAGGCGATCAAACACTGGTTGGACTACCTTAACAACTGCTTGTGGAAGTGGATTTTTGATTGGTACGTGTGTGTGTGTGTGTGTGTGTGTGTTTTTATTGTAACTACATCATGTGTCTGGACCTTTAGGGCAATCCTCATGGTGTGGATGTTCTGGGGTGCTAGAGTAGTGCTTCAGAATGGCATGGGTTGCTTTTAACATTTCGTATGACCTTCCCCTTCCACCAAGTCCCAGACCATCTTCCAGCTTCTTCCCTGTAAAATAAATGATAATATATCAGAATATTTAGTATATTAGATTATTAAATATAATATTTATTTAGTTATCAGAAGAAATGATATATAGTTAAAAAGTATATTTTTATAAACTTTTCATGATGTAAAAAGACTAAAAGTTGTAATGACAACCAAACATACATAATCAAACATATCATTGAATCAACATAACATTACAATCATCATCATTATTAATCAAGTTAAAATACATCATAACAAGTTGTATACTTTGAGATTAAACAATTATACACAAAAACATATCACAAAATGTTATTGCAAAATATTAAGCAATTATTGGATGAGGTTGAGCATGATATCCTAAATTATCAAGACCGAGATCTGTGTTATCTGCCGAAGCCTCCTGACTAATACTAATACTGACTCGAGGTCTTGATAATTAATGATATCATGCGAAAACCGAATTCAATAATTGTTTTATTATACATTTTTTAAAGTAAAAGAACAATTATAATCAGGCAAAAGAGACAATAACAAGCAAATCTCAACAAGCTGCCATTTTCACATCAACTCCCTGAGAACGGAGAGAGAATGTGAACTTGACAGTGATAAATGCAGTATCTGATAGCAGATACTGCATTTATCACTGTCAAGTTCACATGCTACTCAGATTTAGCTGTGTGCTCTTGGCCAATCAGATTCAATGTAGTTAGTAAAATGTATAATAGTGCTGTTTGTTGTGCTAGCTTGCCACTAACAAATTGCGATATGTTGCAATGACCAAGTTCGAATAATTGCTAATTATTTTTGTGTCTTATGATTAGTCAAATGCTCTAAAGCTATGACTAATTGAAATCAACACTATGAGAAAGGAGCATTGTAAATATTTGTTTATAACTGTATTTTCATTAAAAAATGTAAATGTACAAACACTTTTTCCAGGCACACTACAAAATAATGAATAATAATATCAAAATGCTTATCTATTACTGGATGCACAAAAACATAAATTCAGCCAAATTGAAAAATTGCTATAAACAATTTCACAATAACTAGCTGAAACTTGAAATAATTTAGCGCACCTTCACCGATTGCACTAATAATTCATGGGAAATGGTTATTAATAATTATTACTTTTGTATGTTGTCTGAAGTTTCCTCATAGCTGTACCCATCCTTTTTGTTACATGCGTTATGCAGTCCTCTTTGGGGATATATACCGCAGGACCATAGGGTGCAATGTTCACAACTTCACTGTAAGACTTGCTGTCTCCATCTCCCACAAAGGGAATGGGAATATACCGCAAGTGGTGCCTTTCAAGAGAGCGCTTGTAGATCCGTGCCACTCCTGCTGCCTCCATAGCCTGAATAATTGAGAATAAAAACATTTTTTAAATACATGGTCAACTTACTAGAGTAATAACTAAAACAAAAATCAAAATGATTAGGTGAGTTTTGATTACAATAATAATTCATGATTTTTAAAACAAATTCAACTAACTATACATTATCATTTCACAAGCAAATGGAAACAATTTCATAGCGCGAGTAACAATCTAGAATCTCCACCATACAAGACAAGTATATTTTGTAAAGCATTGTACATGATATACTGAATATGCATCATGCTTTTTAGTGCTCCATAGAAAGCTGAGTGCTTATATTTACATAAACGTTTTTACTATTGAGTACTATCGTTGCTTCTTTTTTATGTATACAGACGAAAACATGTCATGAACAACTTACAGGTTTCATTCAAAAGTTTTAAATTACATTATTTTAAGCACAAATTATATTCATTTAAACATATTATATTTACCTGTGAACTTCCATCATGATTAAGTAAACAACTTTCTTCATGCTGTATGCACCATTGTAAATACTCCATCCTAGAGATTCCATCGTTATCTCTCTGGCGCTTTTTCTGTTCGCACAACACACACGAATTCGTCAGATAGGTTATATCTAGAACTTTTCCCGTGTCGATAGAGATAACAGCAGAAAGACCATCACGTACAGTCCAACCTCTGCTGCTCCAAGAACCATCCACAGAAACTACTACATCTACAATTTTACTCTTCAAGTCTTCGTTTTCGGTAAGTTCTATGTCGCCGTTCTCCATTTTGTATTGTTTCAATTCAATTGCAGCTCTAGACAAATCTTCTTCTAGCAGTTCTTTAGCGACTTCCTCTATAGTTTTGGTATGTTCAGACCACGGCTAACAGGTACAGGGAGATTCAAAACACTTGCCATTTTCATGGCTGCTGAGCAACCACGACCAATTAGCCTCAGGGCCAGAACTAGCGATTTGTTTATATCATAGATGCGTACCGCTTTTGGCGTGGTATTGAAGGTGTTGTTACTGTCACAACCATCGCAGATGATAGACCACTGCGCTGCAAATCCAACTTTTACGGTCTCCAAAATTGAAATTTTACTTTTTTGGCAATTTGAACAGATTGTCGATCTTTCGAGTTGCTGGTTCAGTTCCGAAGGATCGACTATCTTCCACGTATCATCAACATCTTCTTCGTTTATTGATTTGTCGCTTGAACTTTGACTAGCGTTTAATGTTTCTTCTTTGTCACAAGAAGGACTCGCTAATAGCTTTCCGGTGCTAGCTCCTGGCATGTCCGCTGTGTTTTCTTTGTATGCGTTGACTGGTCGAACCAAGAACCCTTGTCACTTACGGCCAATTTCTGTCGCCAAACAGCATCAAAATCGCGTTTTTCTTCAGACTTTCTTTTCTTTCTTTTTGGAGTAATCCATGGGCTTTTCCTTTCTCTTTTAGACATCATAAAACCTTCTAGATAAGTATTTTCGAGTGTGCTACGAGTATAACTTTTGTCGATCACAATGACCTAAGCGTATAAGACATTCAATTTATTTTTGCATGATGGTTTTGTGTAATAATTTACTGTTGAGTGCTCATCACAGGAGATCTGACCTGCAGTTTATCTAGACAATAATGCATGTATAATAATAATAATATATTATTAATAATAACAATACTAATTTCCATAAAAACACGTATCTTCAACCTTAAAACTTTATTAATCTGTTAACTAGTTTCGGGCATCCGCCCACCATCAGAGCATGAATGGTAAAGAATCCGTTATAAAGAAAACTATGTCAACAAACAAAGAACCGCAATGAAGCGCGATCGCTATGAGACAATAAAATGAATAATGTCTGATGCAATAAATATATAAAATATACAATGAATAAATGACAACTGATAAGAAAAATAAAACAAATAAGATATAATTAATTAATTATTTAAACAAAGCATGGTAACTTTCTGGCAGTTTCCTGCCAGCGTCTCTATTGAAAATTGCATCTTTGTTAATAATTATATGCATGGCAAGCTTCCGACCATTTTCTTTGATGCCATTGGCTTTCCTTATCAGTTGTCTACACTATCTGCCACACTCTCATTCCAAAGATCTTCTCTCACAATATCAATCCTAGACACACCACTTGAATTGATATGTAACTTTTGCTTTTGTTTGCACATCAGGTCTTTGAGGTTTGTACAGGTACTTGTGCCATTTGAGGAGCCAGATACACTGTAGTTCAATTATTCGTCAGATGGACTATCTGCTTCTTCATCAATAACATCTAACAGAAACAAAAAATATTATCAATTTAAAATCTATAAAACTTTAAAAATAACAATATAATTTTCATTTTCTATTAATTTTCAAAAGATGGAATTGTTGGCATTGGGTAACAGCTGTCCAGTTCTTACAACAATGTATATAATGGTTAATACCTATGTATTTTTTACTCACTTTTGCAGATTAGAGTCTCAATAGCATCCTCAAAATTGATGCTGCTGTCTAACACTTCTTGACGATCGTTCTCAGCAAATCCAGGGAACATCTCTTTGAGTATTGATATGTCTATATCATACATGTGCATTGTGTAAAATATTAGTTACAAGCAACTACATGTACACATATCATAAACTGAAATGCACATTTCCACCACTTACCAAATGTATCTTTATGCACAGCGGAAGTACTTGGAGCATCCTTGAAAGGAATTAAAATTGACATGATTTTCTTACAAGTATTGCCCGTTTTGCAACCCAGACCTGCATATATGTATGCACTAAAAGGCTCAATAGAGTGCATTCATTATATCTATGAAATAGTTAACTAACAAAATTGTTAAAATTTATATAAAATCCTTTCTATGGTTTAATTAGCACTATTTTGTACAAAATCACATTTCACGTATATAATTGATGCACTCTACAAAAATAAACATGTCATACTAGCAAGAAAACTTACTTTGTCAGAATTCGAAGGTGTGGTATTAGTTAAATACTTGTCAATCCCTGGCTTACTGGACACACTGAAATAAAGATAAAATCAATGTAAATTGTGTCTTCAAATCTATTGCACTAGCAATATAAGTTCTGCTTTGCAAGTAAACTGTAAGGTCCTGTGTAACCGTTAACTGAAAAAAGATTAATAATTATACAAACAGAAATAAAAATAAAAACATACACTTTTTTTTGATGGATTCTTAATGAATAAAGAAAGAAACAAAATGCACAACCTTTCTTCACAAAATATACCACAGGCTTCCCAAATGTGTAAATCATATATCCTGACCCCATGAGACCACGCCTTCCATCAAATTACCCAACCAAAGGGCACAGTTTCCTTTCACTATCAAATACTTAAATTGAAAATATGAACACTTTTTGTTTCAAGGATGTAAAACCTACAGTAATAAAGCACAAGATGATTGAGACAACCATGGCATCATCATTTAGATTTATTTCTATATTGTATAATAAGGGTGCTGAGGGGTTGAAATGGGGTTTAAATAATAATAAATAATAATCAATTAGCAATAGTATTTGGGCTAAAATCCCAGGAGGATACAGGAGGGCCAAAGTGGCCAAGCCTATACATAGAGGACATTACATGGTTGTGCGTAGTTACGGATTTTATTTTCGATTGTTTTTCCTCAGATTCGCTGAGCTCACTCGTGAGATATCATTTGAACACGAGAAGATAAAATCTGTATCCCCAAGCGTCCATGTAATGTTCTGTTTATTATATAAACTCATGACAATTGAAATAGCAAAAAATTTATCAAGATTTGCATCAAAAATAATTAAAAATCTTAAAAAATAGATGGTAACATGCTATTTCACATGTGAAATACCATGTTATTTTCACAATGTGAAGATATCACTTTTTCGTGCGGGAGATTACCTGATATTTCACTGAAGTTTCTATAATAAAATGATATCCTACACCCAACCCTACCCTACTTTTAATGTCACTGCTGTCATTATCATCAGGATTATTCTCATTGTTTCATTTATAGGCCTGTAACAGATAACAACTATTTTTGGCACAAACGTTTTGGGGATTTTTCTTTTTTTTTTTCTTCTATTGTTGTTGTGTTTGGTTACCTTGTATTTGCCTCTGCAAGTGATGGCAAAGAACTAGTCATGGAGCTCCCACCCCCTCCACATACATCTTGATGTTGTCTCATGGAGTCCATGGGTATTTGTGACATGCAGTTAATATATTCAACTTTCGGGCTACAAGATATCTGAGGAAAAAATAATTGATTTAAATATTATGCTTTACCAGTCAAACAAAATACAATGTTTTGTTCAATTTTTTTTTCTTTCCCTTTTTCTCTGTAGGCAATCGAAACATACAACACACATTAAAAAAAAACAAAAAAAACATTGACACTTAGTTCTGTCTTTCTCATATCTGCTAATATATTATTCCCTTTCAGTTAATTTAGCTGCTTTGAAACATTCACATTATTAAAGCTTAAAGCATGCTTGTGCATCAGATTTCATCAGGGACGGCAGAGCATATTGCAAAGTGGGAGAGGGTATTAGTATTTTTGGCACACAAAGTAGTAGCCCCCTAGCCCCTTCGGTGATGCAATAAAAATCAAATAGAGAATGAATGCACCTCTAGAAAAGACAGAACAACATTGCTGAAGATGTTTATTGTTTCCACAACATAAAAAAGAAAAAAAGCTGCTTTCATTTATACAAGGGCTTTCAAATAACCCACCTGTGATTGTCCACTTTGACTTCCATTGATTTGTTTACTTATTACAATGTCTTTCTTTAGAGGTCTAAGATATCCCTTGGCAGTCCCGATAGTTGTCTTTAAATACTGTACAGTATAGCCTCCAGGTGGGATTCCTAGAACCATGAGATGCTTGTTTCCCTTATCCCCTGTCCTAAGAACTTCATACCCACCAGCATCCTTTAACATTGGAAAAGCTTTCAAAATTTCATCATGGACATGTACACTGTCACCATCCTTATTAAACGTAATGCTTTTCTCTTGCAATCCAGATAATGCCATTGAAGCTTTCTCAGATGCGGTTGGGACTGTGTTTGTTTTGGTTTTGCTAAGGCACATAAATGTTCTAGTAAAACGAGAACCTCTTTCCCTTTCCTGTATTGAAGGTCATGATGCGGCGCTTTGGGGCACGTGCACTACCACAGTTGCTAGGTGGCCTAAAGGAAAACATACTTCTGTATTCTCCTTGAATGGTACTTGCACTGGGTGATTGAGTTGATGGAGTGGCATTAGGTGTCTGGACTATGTTTGTTGACTGAGCTGTCCCTGCATTTTGAAGGTGTTGGACAGCTTTCAACAAGTTTTCTGCACATTCCTTTATGAGGTCCTTCGTGTGGTCGTCAGCCATCTAATATTTTAGCAGACAAAAAAAAATGCAATAGAAAAAAATAATAATTTTGTTTTGTCTTGAATATCCCCTTATTTCAAATGTTAAAATAAATAATAGACAGTCACACATAAATAAAGTATTATTCCGGGGTATTATTATTACGATTTAAGCACAAAACCCCACTCTATTCTTAAGGATAACAAATGGTTGGAATAAATTTTCCACTTGTACAATGCCTGCAATGTTTTCGATAACAACAAAAATTTTGCAATATCAGAGTGAAAAATATAATCCTAACAGCATTTTGCCCCTTATTCTCTGAAGAAACGAGGAAAAAAGGACACGAAAGGCCTGAAAAAAGTAGAAAAAAGTCGTACTAACCTCTGAGCTTTGCACGAAGAACAAGTCATATCACGCGAAGGATGATGGGCAATCTCGTTCGCAGTCCAATCTCGGCCGATTCCAACGAAGCCCTGGGGACGAGTTTTGCATGCTGCTCGATTTGCAAAGTAGCAGTTCGATTTGTCAATTTGATTGATTTGAAAGTTAGCTATTCGTTTTAGTTAAGCTGTGCGATCAACTGACTGCTCGATTTAATAGACCAAACGCTGAAACGGAAAATGAATGCTCGATTTGTTAAACACCGTTTCGATATACGAAACCGCTCCGCTCGATTTGACAACTCGGCGCTCGATTTGAATGTTTGTTGGATCAACGGACAGCTCGATTTGGTTTTCCGATGCTCGATTTGTAAAGTGTGAATTTTGTCAGGAAAAACCCTCCATAGTATAGTGCACTTTATATCACCATTTCTCTTCGTAAAGTGTTTAAACTTCATTAGCTCAACTGAATGTTAGCTGTTTTATCAAACACACTAGCCTAGTGGCCATTTCAGTCTTATTTGATGGTACTGCTTTGATTTTCTCCATATGGTGCGGAATCAAATATGGTTGGGTCCTTGGTCAACTCATGTCTGCATTTATTTGTCTCAATGTACTAGTAAATGCAAATTGATTTCAAATATTCATTGATTATAGTTGTGCTCCCTGAGATGGTATGGTCCTCCATGTTCTTCGTTTTAGAGAACAGTCTTTAGGCAGATAATCACTTCGTTTCGTTGAAATGAAGTAAGTATAATCTCCATGTCTTTCACATGAACCATATTTTCTGCCATCGAATTCCAAGGCGTAATATTTTGGCTAGCTCCTTAGCCTCAATTGTTATTTTTGACAGTTTAATAAGATCTCCAAGGAGATATTTAGGCGATTAACGTGTTATTATATTTGTAAAGATCGTTCTTCACATGATGTGTGCCATTGGTATTTGTGGCATTGTCATCTGTTGTAATTCCTGACAAGACTTCAATAATTTGACTCGTCTGAGTCCTGATTATCTTGATTAGTAGCACCAGATTGCTGGCTTTTGCTACCTTTATCTGAACAGAGACCACGTTTTGACGCGCTTTTCTGATTACAGCAATGGCGCCTTGTCGTCATGAGAGCTCTCCTCTACTCCATTTTCTTCTTCAGTAAGCCCATCAATCCTGGACTTAATTTTCCCAAAGGACTGCTGCATTGTGGCATGTGGTCTTTCGAATGGCAGGAGGCGAACTGGGAGCTCTTGGTGCTTATAGCAGTGACGATGTTGTTTGAAAAACTGCTGTGACAGCTTTCCAACTCAGGAGCTTTTCTACTCGTATCGCTACAAACAATTTGTTTTCCTTGCTCATCTCGAGTCAAATCCACCGTTTATCGTTTACTTCCTTGAATTACTACTTTCTTCCTCGATGACTTCAAAGTTGGACAATATTCAAGGAAGATTTCTGATTTTTTTACCGTTGACAATCTAACTTTGACCTATTTCGAGCAAAGGCGGCAAATGCACTGACCTGACTCGGGCGGCTAGTGCTTTCTCACGTGACTTCGCAGTGCATGATGACGAGGCAGAATCATTTTCAATCATGCAATGTTTTTTATAACGTCAATTTATTGTGTTTACACAATAGGACATCAAAAAATTGTTTTTTTAAATAAATTATTACTTAAGTTATGACATAACTATAGATATTTAAGTACCTCTGCCTTCGATCAGCTCTTCTAATTTTTCACGCAATGTATCATTTTCCAATTTAAGTTTTTTGCAAGAGCTACATTGATCAGTCTGCTGGTGAAATGATCTTGGCGTTTTCCCACCTGTTCTTGGGCTTTCTGGCTGTAAGATTCCCTTGCTGTGCTGGAAGGGTACTTAGAGGGATGCGACTAATCTGCCTAGGGGGTGTGAATAGCTGAGGTTCATCCAGGTCTGGCAGAGGACTATATTGAACAAAGTCGTCTTCATCAATCTCATTTGAGAGTATAGCAGATGCTGATTCTATGATATTTTCTTCAAAATTGTCCTGTTGTGTATTATAAGATGACGCTGGATGAAAGCTGGCTGTGCTTTCATTAACTGATTCGGTCATTTTTTTCACCAAGCTTTCTATGCGAGACGAAACTATGTTTCGTGCAGTTTCCTTCTGTGAATCTTTCTTCTAATCCTTTTTGTCATCAGACTTAGCTTAGACAAGTCCTTGGAAAGAACTAAAAGTTAAAAATTATATTCTTCTTTACTTGAATTTCGTTCTGAATAGATAAAAAACGGTTTGGGTACATTTTATACTAAGCTTATAAGCTTAAATACAAGCTTAACGCTTAATAAATCTAAGTTTAACAACTCGTTTGAATGGTCGCATGAATATAGTCTTACATCAGTCCATGCACAAATAATTCTACATGATGAAAATACAAGTGGAAGTATAATCAAGCTTAGGAATCAGCCGATTCTTGAGTTATAAGTCCAATCGGAGAAGAGAACTTAGAATTTTATAATATATAAGCATATCGTTATCGATCCACGTTTGCATGGCCGTACGTTCAAATTTAAGCTTACTTAAACCAAAATCTCATAGTTTTTGCGAAATATATTCATATCATAAACATTCCTTCATCCTCAAAGCGTGTGACTACTCTTTTCTCGCGTTGAATCATGCTAAATCACCAGAGCTTTTCTTTATAGTGTTTGACCTTCGAAGCGTATCAAGGAGAGAACGTTTTACCTGGTGCGACCCGGCACAAAATTCCCGCTGTTACGTTTCTCGCGCTGACCTCTCGGATACATTCGTACTCAGTCTTCACCGTTTGATGTGTAGAGGCGCAATTCGATTCGAAAGTCATTTCTCCTCATTTCTCCTGGTTCTTCTGGTTTGTAAATATGACATCGACGCCGAAAGATATCAAAAACAAAAAAAGAAAGAGAAGGGGTAATTATGGAAGTTACCCATCACAGCCTGAGTTGAAAGCTCATAGATCGACGTTCTATCAAGAGATAGCAAGGCAAAATAATGTATTAGATGATGCTTCGAATTCGACACGTACCTGGTACTGCAGAGAACGATTATAATGATCCTTATAGACCCAGTACTTCCAACCACTCTATCGGCAAGGAAAGACAATATAATTCTGGCATAGAGCACAACATTGAGAAGGATAGATACTACAATGATCACTTATCACAACCAAAGCTTTCAGTTCCAAAGACGACATTTTATCGAGAGTTAAAAAAAATGCGAATCTACATGTGAAAGCGTGGAGTGTCATCAGTACATAATATCCGATTTAACTGGAGTGACTGAATGTGATATCGATCATGAAAGTCTACATATCCTCGACGACGTCGACGACACTATTTCAATCGAAGGTGAGCTGACGTCAAGCTCAGAGGATGATGAAATCAAAGAGTTATGGGATGGTATTCAAGCAGATTATATCGATGATTTTTTTAGTCATAGTACAACAGAGAAGAATGACCCTTTGGTTAGATTTGCAGATGATGACGAAGAAGAAAGCCTCGATGCTGATTTTCCCATGATCACTAACAACACTGAAAATATTATACAAGAAAATATCACATCCGAACCCGGCATCACCTGTCTACGAGGGGGCAAGGATTACTCTTGCAGTCAGTTTGTTACTTATCATAAAATATTCAATGCGTCACGGCATTACAGGGGTGGCATTGGCAGATCTTTTGCTGCTCATTCAAGTTCATCTTCCATTAACAAACATATTTGGAAAATCTATTCTAACTCTTCATAATTTTTTCAAAAAATTAAAAAATCCAATAGAATACCACTACTATTGTACATTTTGCTGTGAGTACATTGGCACTAAAAGGCAATTGATATCAAAATTACACAATCATAGTAAAATTATGACTGGACTTTAATATAATCGTTCAGTAATTTGTGTAACTAAATTTAATTAAATTTAGTTCTTACAGCTTAACAATTTTAAAAATATCAATTTGGACGTAATATTGTTTTTGAGCTCAAATATGGATTTTTAACATAGTTGTTGTAACAAGCTAAATTTTGTGCCGTTTAGAAAGTACAGATGATGGGTTTATTAGAGCAAAACTAAATCAAGCTAAATCATTATCGGTTTTAAATTGTTAATAGACGATTCAAATATCATTTCAGTGACTAGTCCTAGTGTAACCAGCATACAATTGCTGAACATATAACTGATAACGCTATATTTTTGCGGCAATTTTTATGACATGCAACGGCAATCTAGTCTCACAAAGGTTTCATTGTAATGAAGTCTATCAAGTACGCATTAAACGTTAGAAAGAAGTAACATGAACATTTTCTTAATCAGCTGTTCTTGTCTGGTATATGATGTAGCCATCCATCATTTCAATTACGGCCAGTTTAAACGTTGCGTTCGCTCTTGCCTTCGTCTCCATGTATCAGCTTTGAGACTGTTCGTATCTTTCCAATAGAGCAGTGAGATCATATATTCATGTACATTGAGTTCTTTCTTTTCGATTCTTCTGAAACTAAACAACTTCTGTTTACGACGTTCAAGTACGCATTAAACGTTAGAAAGAAGTAACATGAACATTTTCTTAATTAGCTGTTCTTGTCTGGTATATGATGTAGCCATCCATCATTTCAATTACGGCCAGTTTAAACGTTGCGTTCGCTCTTGCCTTCGTCTCCATGTATCAGCTTTGAGACTGTTCGTATCTTTCCAATAGAGCAGTGAGATCATATATTCATGTACATTGAGTTCTTTCTTTTCGATTCTTCTGAAACTAAACAACTTCTGTTTACGACTAATCAGATATTTAGCCGGTCCCAACAGTTATTATCGAGTGGAAAAAGCATTTTTATCATGCGCATTACAACCGCTACGAATATGTCGCTCGCGCGTGACGTATTTAAAATTGGCGCTTCTAAAATTTGCAAAACATCACTTTCACGAGCAAAAGGGCAAAGCTTATAATAAGGAAGAAGATATGAATTTTGTTTGGAGAAAAGATGATCATGCCTACTGTAAGGATCGATTTCCTTTTTTTTTAGCTAACGATCAGAGGAGGATGGTCACTCATTCTCGGTGCATGATGGGTAAAAATTGAAATTCACTCAGTCTTTGTCTGACCATCGAGGCGCAAAGAGCTCATCAAAATGGACGCCTTTGCAATTAAACAACAAGTTAACGGTGATATTTTTAAAAACAACTATTTTATTTTACTTCAGTGTTGTGATCTATCTTATCCTTTTGATTTTACTTTTCCGAGCTTACCGTTTTTGACTTTAAAGGCTATTTATTTTCATTTTACTTTTGACAATTCATCCAAAAGACGAATGTGCATAATTCCGTTCAGTGTCGGACTTATTGAAAAGTTTGAAAAGTTGGAGTCTCCATGTGCTATTCAAGTACTTTCGAGTTGCATTTTCGAGGTAGGTGCATATTTTTTAGCCGAATTATCGTTGCGTACAACCTTCCTTTTATTTCGTATTTCAGTTTGTTCCTCATGTGGTCGAGTTACCGCAAGATCAAAAACTACTTTTGATCTGAGAATTCAAAGTTGTTTTAAATCTTGCCGGCGCTATCTTCCTGAGACCATGCCATTCACAAATATGTTGTCGCTGGATAAAGTGAAATGCAACTGCTCCAGTTTCCCGGACACCAACAATGTTTTGTTTAACGAAGGTATGCTTTATCTATCTTAGTTCTTAACGTTTGTACATATAAAGTTGAAGTGGAACTTTTAGATAATTTCTATGGTAAAATTAAACTGTGATTTGATCACCAGCACCTGATTATGTGTACCGGATGATTTATTGAAAATGCAGAAAGAAAAATATAAATAATTATCCAAATATTGGCCCTCATTTTAAAATTTTGTTGTCAGATATGCGCAAAATTGTCCAGGTCTTTACATAATAATATAACTCTATTAAACTACTGATTGCGCAGTTGTTTACGTAATATTATTTCTGTCTACTATACACAAACACTAAGGGACCGGTCATATTTATGTAGGGGGGGGGGGGGGGGGGGGAGGGGGGAGGCTATTTCAGATTGACAAGAGGGGGGGGGGGGGGGGGGCGGGGTTAAACGTTTTTATAAAAACCTTACTGGGGGACAATGAGTTAAGTTGGGTGAAAAATTAAAATATGAGTGCAAACAATATAATGTAAAACAGTAATGCTAAATTGTACAAGTTTATACTACATCTATTAATTTCTTTTGTTCAAAACACCACCATTTTGTATGACTTTAGTAGTGATTTGTATTTTACAGAAATACTGTTTGCACTCTGAACACCATTCAATATTATCTCAAATTTAAGTTGAATAATAAAAGAATGTAGACCTAACTGTTTTAATATTTGCTTTGACTGAATTGTTTAAATAATAAAGGGTAATCGGACTCTATTGTTAGAGTAGAGGGATATTTTTTGTAGATAAATTGTGATAAGAGCTCATATGTGGTCTAATACACGAATAGATCAACCCTAACAATAGAGTTCAATTAGCAAAAAAACAACAAAATAATGAGTAAATAAGGGGTCACTTGAAATTTACATACCCTGTTGGGAGGGGGCTTTTAGAAAATTTGATCTGGCTAACAGATTTTTCCCTCCCCCCTTGATGATGTATTTATAATATTTATAAACAAATGACAAATATTATTATTCTCACATCTTTTCTTTCATTGTTTTTCTTCGTTTCGCTTTCATACTTTTTTCATAGTTTTATCATTTCCTATATATATTTTGTTATCATGTAAAAAGCATAGAGAGTTTTAAATGCGTTTTTAAGAAATAAAGTATTATTATTATCTTTTAGTGTACAAATAAGCCTTGCATATACTTAAATATTATGTAAATTCTTTCTAGCCAACTTAGAGGATATTCAGGATGATGACAATGGTGATGACGACAATGGCAACAGTGATGCTGAAGATGACAATCAAGATGAAGACGATGACAGCGAAAATGAAGACATGTATACATTGCCTTTTAAGTGCATTGGAGCTGCACATGACAGATACAACCAAATACATCTTGAGAGGGCTCAGGAAGCTCTTGCAAGAGGTGAAAATGTAAAAGTTAATTTGCGGCCTGAAGCAATAGCAATTCATTTGGATTATGGCACTGTTTGGATTAATGTAGGATATATTGCAAGAGAGCTTACACAATATATACACCCTTTACTCAACCAAGGGAAAATACTTGATGTATCTGTTGAGCATATACTATTTAGAGTGAATTTGTTTAGAATGGGATTTTATCCTAAGATATTGATTAAGAGAAGTGGGCTGTCCTTTTTGTACTTAAAGTGCACCTGACACCTTTCATGATATTTTGCGAATCCGTTGTACATGAGGTGATAAGTGTACTTATTTTTTTCTTGATTTCGACCTCCCCTTTTTGAGATATGGACATTTATAATCTGAAAATGCAAATTAATTGACGTCATCCCATGCCTCATTAAATATACAAAAGTTCTCTAGAAATAATTATAGCAATTTTCTAAAGTTCAATATCTGTATTACTAATATTCACACTACCATTAACATTTTTACTTCTTTACAAAAACAAGCTTGATGTCAGCTTTGAAACAAAACTTTGGAAAATTCCTGGGATGATGTCACCTCATTTGCATTTTCAGATTTCAAATCTCCAAAAGGAGAAGTTGACATCAAGAAATATCAAGTACACTTATTATACACCAGATTTGCAAAATATCATGAAGGGCGTCAGGATGCATTTTCACATGATAAAGTGAACATAAGCCCTATTGCAGTACTTACAGTATTGATAACAGTACAAATACATGTGCACTTTTATAATGAATGTTACTGTCATTAACACATTAGAAGTACTGTGCGACTTGCACAGTAAAAAAAATCATTCTAACAGTACTGAATTAGGGCTGATTTTCACTTTATAAAAAATTATGGGGGAAAATGATAAATCCCACTTATACTATATCATTAAGGTGGTTGCGGTGGTGGAGGTAAATTTTCAGCTGTACATTATGTGCTGAACGTATTGTCAATTGACCACGCTGTGGAATGGTAGCACGGTTGGCAACAAATATTCCAGAGTATGCTCTTCTTGAGATTACAACACGATCCAGGCGCTCAGTACCACTTGGTAATGGCGTGTTAAATGCCTGCAGCAGCCAATCATTGTACCTTTCGCTTGCACCCATGTAATGGTAGAAAGGGAGGTCCGGGTCACATTTTTTGGTATACTCCATCATGACTTTTGGAAAGGCATCATGGAATGTCTTTTCATCAAAAATGTTCCCAAGAAGTTCATGAGGGAAGGCAAACATTCCCTCAACATCATCAGTTGATGCTGCCCTTGGGTGTTCTGGGGGAAGTCCTTTTTCTTGTCCATAAAGTCGCCTGCGCTCTTGACTTTCGATATTGGTTGTCAGGGCTACAATTATTTCACGAGTAAACCCTGAATTCCTTTAATGGGTCTAAAGGTAATAAAAAAGTAGTCTTAATTAATATATTATTTGTATATTTACTTTTATGATAATATAGTGGCTTTGGCTTTCTTGCTAAGGTTTTTGAAATGTGTTTTTAATTAACTAATATAAAATACTTGTATGCCAGAATAATCATCAAACTATTATAGAACATTTGGACTAACAGGTTAATTGTGACTCACATCAAATAGCTAAGTCAAAAGGAATTCCCTTTACTTTTAAAGTTAAATTTGTTTTCAATCAAAATGAATTTATTTTAATATCTCTGTATGTAACATTATTATAGTTTTGTTTCATTAATCAAAAGTTTATGTTTAAAGTGTTGAAATAAAAAAAATTAAATATTAAAAGAGTAGTTTTGTTCATAACCAGGTTGGGTTTCTACTCCATACATGTAATGGTATTATTCATAAATTGTCAATGGATATTTTGGAAGGATTTTTTATGGGGAATGTATTTGTTGGCCGGCCCTTATTAATTCAGTCAATAAGCGTTTTATCATATGACCCTTTAATTTCTAATTTTTTTAGCAAGCAGATCAGTATGCCTTTTTGAGCGGGCCCAATGGCTTGTTACGCCCGCTCAAAAAAACATGTATGGCCCCCATCCCGTGACTTGACGCATGGTTTTGATAAGGGGCGTGCAAGTTGGTCATATGATAATATTAATAATATAAAATTATATGATAGCTGTTAGGATCTAGAGTAGAGAAATCTTTGTTGTACCGATACCAAGGCATCCAGTCCCCCAAAAGAAAATCTAGCATGGCAAGGTTGTACTGCTGCCTTGTCAACTCTGACAGCCCCCTTCCATCACTAGCTTTATGCCAATTGGCTACAATTTCTACAAAACAGCCTTCAGCTGGGTAGGCATGGCTTTTCAACCATACAGATATCCTTAGACAGAAACATGCTCAGCCTTGACATATTCTATAAAAGCAACATAAAGTCTGCTTAATTGTGTCTATAATTATAAACTGTATAATAATATATATAAAAAACTGAATATATCACAGAAAAGGTGTTATTGTTATTATTATTATCTATTATTATTTTTATATTGTCATTGTCATTATTATTATTATTATTATTATTATTATTATTATTATTATTATTATTATTATTATTATTATTATTATTATTATTATTATTATTATTATTATTATTGTTATTGTTATTGAAGTGAAGGAGAGGGAAAAGCTGAACAAATATGCTCTGTTGGCAAAGGAGATAAAGTTGCCCCGGGTGTCAACAAAGATAGTGCCATTAGTTGTTGGGAGTTTGGGCGTTGTTTCAAATCGGTTAGAGGGATACATAAAACAACTTGGTATCCCAGACGTTCTGGGTAGTATGCAGACGTCTGCAGTGATTGGGACCACCCTTATTTTGCAAAAAGTCCTCTTTCTCTAAGTCCCAGGTCTTGGGGCCGAAACAGTGATGTTTCTACGCCTGGGTGGGAGTTCCAACTCCACTCAGGCTGTCTCTTAAACAGAAATTATTATTGTTATTATTATTATTGTCATTAGTATTGCTGTGTTAAAATTATGTTGTTGTTATTGAATTTTAAATAACGTATCAGAACTATTTATTTAAACCGTACAACTTCGTTCACTCTGTCCAGTACACTGGTGTATAGCATTACAGCACTGCTTCCAAAAATGCTCTCTTTTGTGTGTTGGCCACTGTCCAGAGCCATTTTCATTGGGACAGTGATATAAGGCAATATATTGGATCAGTGATGAAACTTCTGCATCTGTCCAGTCTGGCTCTTTAGACGGCCCCTGTGAGAAGCAAGGGAGAATACAATAATATACACGAATAATATACACGAAAACTGATTCAGAGAATTATTTTTTTTGCATATCAAAATATTTTTGGTATATTGTATTATAAAGGTAGTCATACCTATTATCGTACACTTCCTATTATCTTACAGTTAGTAGAAAAGACCTAATATTATTATTCGGGTGTAAAGTTATTTGGAATAAAGTTGTTAATAAACGTTGCTGTATTCGCTAGAATCTTTGTGTTCGATTTTGATATTTTTAAACAACATTGACATTTTCATTTCATTATATTTATGATAATAGGACGTGTACGATAATAGATACGACTAACTTATAAGTATCAAGTGTGATATGTCCATCATGAAAACAGTAATAAATACGAGGATAACTAAATCGTCTTATTTCAAATAAGTTTAACTAACCTTTGGCTGAAATTGTGTTTTGAATAATGACTTCTTAGCCCTAATACAAGTCCGCTTTTGCTTTTGGGCCTTCTTTCCCAGCGTATCCCCACTAGGCACGTAAGATCGTTTCGATGATTCACTCATTCTGTTTTGAAGTGGAAAAAGTAGTAAAATGAATTTTTGCTGAATAACAGGTCTTTTACATAACTCAGATACAATTTGGCACATTTCGTTTTTTGTGAGAGAAAAGAAGCATAAAATATGATAAAACTCCATTCAAACACGAACCACACAAACTGCTTTGGTGGCGCCATTTTGTTTCATTGACCCGTAAAATCACCAATCTTTAATTTTATTTTTTATTTTATTTTTTATTTTGCACACAAAGAAAATAGTTTTAATTCAGTATGTGTGTGCAATTCCGGACGGTTTTTAGATAAATTGCCATATCATTCGTTAAATGCATTGTTTAGGAAAGATATTTTCCTTGGAGATGAGGTAACATCTGATAAAGATTTATAAAAAGTATTTGTTAATTTTAGCGATTTTTAAAAATGTTATGGATATATTTGTAAATTAGTTTGAGTGGTGCAATTCCGGACAGTTGTGTGCAAAGCCGGACACTATTAAAGTAGGTTCTGTTTAATCAATTCTTTGAAGTTATTTCCTTATTTTCGAATGCTTATGATAGATTTTCTATTTCCACAGTCAAATTTGAGTTTAAAGCATAAATTTGTGTTAATTAAATCATGAATTACGTTGCTTGATTAATAAGTTTGGGCACTAAAGTATTTCACACATGAGTAATTGCCTTTGTGCGCTGGATTCTGCAAATGAATATAAATGTCCTATAAATAAATAGTGCATGGTGATTAAACTATCCAAAAGAAAACTTTTGTTTGCAAAATCAACCTGCAGTTGAATTGTATATTTTTAAGCGACATTTTAACCTACAATTCAAAGTAGTGGGTGATTGCTAATCTTGTTTATTTTATCGTCCGGAATTGCACATACCTTAGTGGATTTTAGTAGTATTCCTAAAACCGTCTCCTACACTTATTTTAAACTTTTAAAAGCTCTTCTTTTCACACAAGATAAAACATTGTTTGCAATTGACTAAGTGCTAAATATTTTGGCGTTATCATTTGAATCTGCAGAATAATCACCATTTTAATTTTAACATATAATTCAAAGCGCGTTAAAAACTGACTTATTGCGAATTTGCATATTCACATGCCATGACAAATCGCTCTTTTTCCTCGCTGAAAGTATCTCGATTGTCACAAAAACTTCTTACACAATAGAAAACATACAAATGCTTTATTCTATAATGTTGTATTCATTTGTAAACAAATTCGATCTCTTTTTTAACGCTTAAGAGGGCGTCTCAGTAAGAACGGACCACTCGGTCTGGGATCCAAAAAACGATTTCCCTTATATTTCTACCATCGAAAGTACTATCTATCCTTATTACAAAACTGGACTTAGAATTGTTCTAAATAAAATATTTCGGCCGCTGGGTGAATTTTCGTACATCGACCCAAAAACCGCCGAAGGACGCTGATTTTCAAGTTCGCAGAGGCCTACTTTCAAAGTCCGTTTTCTCTGCTTTTTCTTGAAATGAAAACTTATTTTTTGGGTCTAAACTATGGTTTGATGTCTCGTCTGACTAGAAAAAGCAAAATATTTCTTTAGGATGTACAAATTACGAAAAGTTATTTAAATTTATCGAGACTACTTTATGCGTGACACGAAAAGCAAAGATTAACGGGTTTAGAAAATTGCAAATTTCTCAAAAGTGCAACCTATCCCCGATATAAAACATCATTCTATCTTGAGATGAGATGCTATTTAGTAGTTCTGTGCAATAAAATTTGTGGCACATTGCGTTTTGAAGAATTTGACGAAGCCCAAACTTGTACATTTTTACAGATATTTCCTTGCGTGACACGACTTGCCATTGAGTCTAGACCACGTCAATCCTTATAAAAAATAAAAAATAAAAAATAATAGCTAGAAGTTTATATTCAGGTGTTACTATCCGTCATAATTAGATATTTTAGCTCCATTAAAATTTCACCACAATAATGTTTATTTTTAATGAACAATTTGCATAACTATATGCCGAAGTCAAGTTGTGTAACAATATTCACATTTAAACAAAGTTTTATATCTAGAAAATCCTCGTCTATATTAATCTTGAAACATGATTGTCATATTAAGTTGCATTGGATAAAACCTGGATGTTTTTTAAATATTTTATATATTTTAATTGAGTTGCTTTATGAGATTATACAATTGTGCACGATACAAATATGATTCACCATGATGCATGTTTTTTTCTCTAAATAAGCTAAGTAGCGGTGATGCCATTTTTCTTTTTCTTCTTTTTAAAAAAATAAGATAATAAAGAAAAAATGAAAGAAAAAAAATAGAAATGAGAAAATAATGGAAATGAAAAAAAAAGACGAAAAAAAACCCCGAAAATAAGCCCAAACAGGCATGAATGGTATCAAATGTATGCAAATGCACATTTAAAAAAAGTACAATATAATGTCTATCCTGTGAACGGTTCAATGGGATTGAGAAGGTAGGGGGCCTTTCCCCTTCCTTCCCTATCCCCTTCCCCTCCCTTCCCCTCGCCAATCCCCTCGAACCGTTCACAGGCTATATAGTGTCAATTTAATGCATCGAAAATTGATAAGGATTGTAATTAACTATATAAAGTTTGAGATCACAATGTTTCCATAAAGTACAAATAAACGTGTTACGCCTATTTTAAAAGAATCCATGGGATTTAACAAGAACACATATGACATAATGGTAATATGGCACACCCTGCACCTGATTTGTCTTGTATCACAGCCAAAGCCGGATTTTGATTGCATTGCTATTTGATAGCTATATACGTTAAGGTAATTGGCTACTTTTGAACGCCTTTTGGAGTTAAACAATATTTTCAAAAGTAGCCAGTCATCTTAAACATTTGTTAAACATTGTGATTTCAAATTTTATATAGTTCATTACATAGTGTAATCCAGCTCAATTTTTGATGCATTATATTAACATTATACTGCATTTGTTAACGTCCATTTGTATGGACTGCCGTAATTAATTGTGAAACGATAATTTTTGAACATGAATTCATTAAAATCCTATTATTTCTTCTTTATATTTCTGTTTATTAAACTATAATTCTATTTTTCAAATATTTTAGTAATACCACTAGCTTTGATACATTCATGTCTAGTTGGGCCTATTTTTTTGGTTATTATTTTTTTTTTTTCTATTTGTCTCATTTTTATTTCTTTTTTTTTTCTCATATTCATTTATTATTTCATTTCATTTTTGCTACTCGTGTTCACTCGTTGCTCATGTTTACTCGCGTTCACTCGTGTTCACTCGTGCTCACTCGTGTTTACTCATGTTCAATCGTGTTCACTCGTGTTCACTCGTGTTTCCTCGTGTTCCGACTCGTGTTCACTGGTGTTCATTCGTGTTCACTCGTGTACACTCTTGTTTACTCGTGTTCACTCGTGTTTACTCGTGTTCACTTCTGTTTACTCGTGTTCACTCGTGTTTACTAGTGCCCTGACTCGTGTGGAGTTTTAGACGACATCTCCAAATCAACAATATGCAAATATGTATTAGTCATCGACATAGTTTAATAAGATTTTGGCGAGCACGAAGAACCTGTCGCTATCCACAGCACAGTGGACCAAGAAAGCATTGTAAGGATCGCCATGTGATCAATGTTGACATGTCAAAAGCAATGAAAGTCGATTTTCAATGTTACTGTCGATTTGGATCACGTGAGTATTTGTTAACACCCTTTCGAATTTTTTAAGTGAAAATATTTGTATATAGTCTATGCACAAGCAGCCCAACAAGTTGATCTGAGAATCTTAAGATCCAATAAAATTAACATTTTGTTATTCTTAGAGCGCGTGGTTTGGCTTCCTATGTTGATTGGTTTGACGTATCGTCATTACATTCATTTAACTTGACCAACTCTGTACTTCCTCTCCAGCAGCGTATTTTACAAGCTCCTGTATAACTACAAAGACTAAAATCCATTCTTTCACAAGATAGTTTTACTCACTGCAAACTTGGTACAACTAATTGACAAAATCTAAATTTGTAAATTTCATTTCTAAAGTCATTAATAATTCATGACAAAAGTAGTCTGGCAAAGACAGCCATGTACTGTATTTAATAAATCATTGATAATTTACAAATTATTGTATCGAAAGGCTTTATTCTCTTTAATTTTTAGATATTAATTCAGACTTTTAAAATATTAAAAAGTTCACCGCTATTTTGCATATTTAGTATAAAACATATATCATGGTGAATCATATTTGTATCGTGCACAATTGTATAATCTCATAAAACAACTCAGTTAAAATAAATAAAATATTAAAAGATTTAAAAGCCATCCAGGTTTTATCCAACTTAATATAAGAATCATGCTTCATTGATTAATAGATGAAGATTTTCTAAATATAAAACTTAGTTTAAATGTGAATGTTGTTAGACAACTTGACTTAACTTTCACATATAATTATGCAAATGTTTCATTAAAAAAAAAAAAACATTATTGTGGTAAAATTCAAATGGAGCTAAAATATCTAATTATAACGGATAGTAACGCCTGAATATAAACTTCTAGCTATTATTTTGTTATTTTTTATTTTTTATAAGGATTGACGTGGTCTAGACTCAACGGCAAGTCGTGTCACGCAAGGAAATATCTGTAAAAATGTACAAGTTTGGGCTTCGTCAAATTCTTCAAAACGCAATGTGCCACAAATTTTATTGCACAGAACTACTAAATAGCATCTCATTTCAAGATAGAATGATGTTTTATATCGGGGATAGGTTGCACTTTTGAGAAATTTGCAATTTTCTAAACCCGTTAATCTTTGCTTTTCGTGTCACGCATAAAGTAGTCTCGATAAAATTAAATAACTTTTCGTAATTTGTACATCCTAAAGAAATATTTTGCTTTTTCTAGTCAGACGAGACATCAAACCATAGTTTAGACCCAAAAAATAAGTTTTCATTTCAAGAAAAAGCAGAGAAAACGGACTTTGAAAGTAGGCCTCTGCGAACTTGAAAATCAGCGTCCTTCGGCGGTTTTTGGGTCGATGTACGAAAATTCACCTAGCGGCCGAAATATTTTATTTAGAACAATTCTAAGACCAGTTTTGTAATAAGGATAGATAGTACTTTCGATGGTAGAAATATAAGGGAAATCTTTTTTTGGATCCCAGACCGAGTGGTCCGTTCTTACTGAGACGCCCTCTTAAATGTCAAAGTGTCCGGATTTGTACACTGTCCGGATTTGCACACACATACTGTACAAAGAATACATAATTATAAATATTATAGTTAATTATAACATAAAATAAATTAAATAGCACAGAAAAGGTGCCGGTGGACTGGAGTAACTAAAGTTTTCGAGCCAGTCCACCAGTAGATTAAACAAGTGGTGAAACGACGTTCTTTAATTATATAAATATAATAATAAGAAGAATTATAAAATAAAGTTTAGTAGAACTAAATAAAAGGCTAAATATAATTAATTAAGCAAAAATGCTGGCACTCTGACTGTCCCGCCTAGAATTTCGGTCAGCCTGTCCTGAAGTTGTGGCTTTAGCCCTTCTGAGTCCTGCTACCAGTTCAACCCTCAGTTCATTTACTTTCAGGCTATGAAAGGGGCGCACTTTATCATTTCCGCCTTTGCATCCTGATAAAACGAGATCTGCTTTTTCTTGTAAGGTTTTGTATTTTCTATATGACATGTAGTCATACTTATCAGCTCTTCTAATGTTACCATCACAACCAGAGCACCCACAGTGGCCTTCTTTTTTGGGTGCCATCTTCTAATTCCACACTGGGATTGTCCCCATTCATAAATCTCATTTCATATTCTATCATTATGTCATGGTATTCTATTGGCTCAGACATTCCCCTCAGGCATTCTCTTCTTGTTGGAATGTAAGTCAACTGATCAACATCAGAGCCTCCTGAAATTCCCATCATGTATACCTGTGGTGCTTCAATTTGAGATTGAACTTTAGTTGAGACACCATACTTGGACTTGTACTCTTGGTCAGTTATTTTATTTTATTTTAACAGCTTTATTGACCATATTAACAACATAAATTGTATAACAATATCAGAAAAAAAAGAGAAAAAAATGGTCAAAAGGGTGTGTGCAAAACGGGACATGCTTAAGTTAAGTGGATTGCAGGGTCATACATCTCTCTTACTAAAAACAACGACATTCCTTGGTTGCCAATGCCCGAGTGGTCATGCCATAAAAGCCAGTGACGTTTTCTTTCTATTTTATTAAGCTAGTCTTTCATTAGCTCTTCAGATATTGGGGTACTTGGGAATTCATGGATGTCCTTGAGCCTGGCTTCTTCTGCTCTTTGGGCATTGCCTCATACTCCTCATTTGTTTTTGTTCTTATAAACTTTGAATGTTTCTTAAGACTTCTACTTTAATTTACCTAAGGGATATTTTTATGCTGTCATCTTTATTACTGTTTTTTCTAACCCACTATTGTCTTTTTTCATGGCAAGTTTGGTGGTGTGCTTTTCTAGCACTGGCACTCCCAAATCGTAGTAACCTGTTTGTACTCTTTGATTTATCTCCTTCTTTATGGCTTTGTTGGGTCGAGGGATTGGTATGGAAATGTCACCTCCTTTTTGCTTGATAATTGATCTTCGTACACGCTTTATCGGTTTGAATGCTGGAAAACAGGATTCCCTGTAATTCTAATGCCTCTTTTGTAAGGGGGGTTATTCATGTAGCGCTCAACGGAGTTTTCATCTAGGCCTCCTTTTTCTGCCATAGTTTTCATCAAACTATTTAGTTTATTGACTCCAACTGCCCTTGACTTAAACCATGATTTATCCGATGTTGAACTGCTCTTGATATGGTTTACAGCAAGATAAAAATGGGCATCGCTATCATTCATCGATGCGGGTCTTTGCTCTGAGTAAACTTTGTACACAAACACTGGATTTTTTTCTGGCGCTCCGCGTAAGGAAAACGCTTTTGGTTTAACTGGTCTTGTATCTCTGGGTTCAGCTCCTGTTCTTGTCTTTGTTTGTCTCTCAGAATATTGCAATATTCTGTACCATCTACATTAGTAAGAATTTGAACGTCTTCCCACTTCATTTGACGATGCTCGTCGCAACCTCTAAGTCCAAAATGAATGCAGCTCATATACCAGAGTGTGTTTAGCAAGGACTCGGCATTTGAAATCCCCAATAAGTTTTTTTCGTACAGAGTGTTTACTCCTTCGTCGGTAAGTGCTTCTGCTGCATTCGCCTTGTTCCCTTTGCCATCTTTTTTAAGCTGTTTACTTCTCGCTTGCAAAGCTTGTCTCACTTGCTCAAATTCTTTATCCTCGATAATGTTGGCTGGATATTTACAGGCTTTCAAGTGCCGATTAAAACTACAAACAAGGCCTCTTAAACTTGACGGCTCGAAGTCTTCGCCATCCTTTAGTCGTACAGAAACGACGAATTCACTAATGTAAACATTCAACTCCTCGGGTGATATTTCCTCCACTTTTCTTGACTCGTTTTTAGAAAGAAGAAACTCTGTTAACAGACTAACATCTCTTCTGGTTTTTGATAGAGTGTTCTTGGTTTTTTTGTTCTTCAATAAATGTTTCTATAGGTTTTTCTAAAGACTTAAATCTTCTTGAATATACAGACTTAGTATAAATACAAAGGTGATTATACAAAATCGCGCTCTCTGATTGGTTTGCTATCTCGGATTATCAGCCGATAATCACCTTTTCGGACAAAATGGCTGCCAGTAGTTGTTTTGTCACTGTTAGCGAAGATGAAATTGAAAACTTTAAAGAAAATGCTGTCCCAAAATCGACAAAAGAAGCTACTAAGTTTGGTGTCAAGCTATTTAAAGGTATCATAGTAAATTTTCACATTTAGTTGTTTTTTTGTGTCATTATATGCGAGACAAAGTTTAGAATTTTTACGCGTAACGGTCGCGCTTTTAAAAAATAAAATATTTTCACTTTCAATGCTGTTTCCTTCTTTCGTTTTTGAAATAATCACCTTTGTATTTATACTAAAACGATTATTCACCTCAGGCGAAGTGATTATCGGTGAATATTTACCTCGCAGCTCCAAGACTCACCGCTCGGTAAATATTCACCGATAATCACTTCGCCTTCGGCGAATAATTGTTAAATACTCGAACTGCTTTGAACTACTGCAAAACCAAAAGCGACCAAAAGCTGAATGAACAGAGGCAAAGCTGCAGTTCGTGTTGACAGGTGCTTTGTGATTGGACGAAACACTTTTTTCACGTGTGAGAAAATCGTTTCGCCTCTCTAATTGGCCGAGCGTAGTCGCAAAATGGCTTTTCACACAGGCTGATTACTAAAGAAAATCTCAGTATGTATGAAATAAATATAATTTTAAAATATCAATTTTGAGTACATCAGACCTTGTGGCCTTTTGTGGCCATGCCCTGCAGATCACTTAATTGTTTTTTATCGTATTTTTACCGATCAGTACAATCTAGACTTTTGAACGTAAAAAACTTGAATTTCGTTATTTGAATTGATGTTGAGCATGGTAAAGAACAAAGAACACTTAGCAATCGTGATTAAAAATCCTATATGTAAATTTTCAATTGTTCATGAATAAGAGACACTTATTTAAGCTATACAAGTTATGCGATGGAGTTATTTTCGCAGGTGAAAATAATATATGGCATTTTAATACAGTACTGTAATGTAATAATTTAAAATGCTGCATATCAAGCTGCAGCTGGGTTTAGTTATGCATTTTAGTAGAATAGTAACTATAGTAATATAATAATAACAATAAAAAAATTATTACAAATTATAATGATTTGATAATTTTAATTTAACAATATTCTGGAGTTGTCCTTTATATAGTACGTAGCATATTAATGTCTTAAAAAGAAAACTGACTGACCATTACACAGAAGCCTTAAAAAAATACTTATGACATTGACTACCCTTCATCCTGGAAAACAGTCTGCCCTAAATGCTGTGGCGCAAACAATTTAAGCATGAGGCCATCATGCTGTTGATTAATATTTTGATGTTTTCGTAATCAATTATTTTGATTCATATGGTTTTTTTTTTTTTTTTTTGCTTTTTGTAATTATTTCTTCTATGTATTATTATTTTAATCGAGCCACTCATTTTTGGAGCCTAGCTCTGTTGCTGTGGTCTCCCACACATGTGGAAAGCCTTATAAATAAATAAATGAATGAATAAATGTATCATTAATAGGGAAGTTCATTTGAGGCCTTGATGATGTTACTAAGATGTTCTTTATTTTGAGTTTTCGCCTGTTTTCATATACAACTACTACACATCAGACAGATCCATTATCAACAAAAAAGAACGTCATAAAGAATGAACGGAAAAGAATTGAAGAGAGTCATGACAAACCGTACACCAAATTGGAAATTAACGGATACCCTATAAACATAGCATTAAGAGTACAAAATCAGAGACTTTTACCATCCAAACATGCAACTCCTGTAAGCAATGAGCGAACGGCTGAAGGAACGGTTAAACTCATCTAGTTGTATATATCAATTGCTCTGATGATGCCATCTACAGCAAAAGCTATTACTCCAAATAAAGAACATATTAGGCCTAAATTGAACTTCCCTATTCATTATTTAACAAATAATAACAATACACCTTTAATTATTATCCAATTACCTGGCAAACTGTCATCTTCCAAATTAGACCCATGTGCTTGATTGACTAGATCTAGCTGATTGGTGTGGGTTTTTTTTAGATGAGAAAGGTATAAGTAGAACTCGTGTGAATAGCCTATAAGTAACAATTCATAATTATTAACCTGTTAAAAAAATAATAGTGTACGTAGATAAGCTTTTTAAATATAATAGCCATCAAAAATTACAGAGAGGTCCTCTATATAGAGTACATGACTAACAGATATTGAATCTGGAAGATGCATTCAAATTGGGAGCTAAGTCTCACTTAACTAGCTAGGAAACTCTACTTTTCGAAGCTAGAGTCTCTACAAAGTACAATCTATAATTAATCACCTTTCTGCACCCTCCTGTCCAGCACCCATTTCTTTAAGACCTTTTAGATTTTTGGTATAGTTAGATGTCATCACTGGTAAGGTAGTCCCCTAACCTCCTTTTCATTTAAAACCTTCTTGGACTTAAAATCAATTTTAAGAGAGGATGTCACGAAGAATCAAACATACGCCGGCAACATTCAAAAATTTGAATCGGCTCATATTTTGGTATTAGGTAGGCCCTAAGGTAAAACAAATCAGGATATATTTAGTTTGCTGAAAAATTATTTTGTTTTCGAGAAAATCGATAAAATGTATTTCACGCATAATTAACGCTGTTCGAGGGTCGAATTATAGCCCATGTTTGGAGGTCTCGCTTGAGACTGGCAAAATATTCTAACAACCATCTAATCTCATAAACTTTTAAAGCATTCTTTTAAGGATGTTATGGACAAAATTCAGATTCTTTCTTTGAATTTGAAATGAAGTATTTTTTTTTTCCTTTGAGCACCTCGACGCCATGTTATATTCAATTCAATTCAATTCATCAATTCAATTCATCTTTATTTACTACATATATTTACAATTTTATTTAACAATATTTAATTGAAACAGATTCAATAGTAGTAGCTAACTGTAATAGCCAGAGGCTAGACTTGACAGTTACCTTAATATATATTATTGAATATGTTTTAATTACTTTGAAAGAGGAGATAATTATTAATTAATAATTGAATAATTTATGAATAAATAGATAATTAAATAAATAATAGAAATAATTGAAAAAAGGTACAAAATGACGGTAATACATGTACAGCTTAAGATAGCACAATAGTATTTGATTATTACAAATAAGATAAATTTACAAAAGCGAAATTATATAATTTCAGTTATAGATGGCAATATTGGAGGTCTATTATGTACATTATATTCAATATTATAAGCAAAACTAGATAAGAAAAGAAAAACAAGGCTTAGCTAGCATAAGAATCTATCAGTCTTTTTTTTCAGTTCTTTTTTAAACAATGGCCTGCTGAGCATTTTAAGATCTTCATCAATGGAATTCCAAACCTTTACACCATTAAAACGGATATTAAATTTGCCATAATTAGTTCTAACACGAGGCAAAGAAAGAGAAGATTTTGATGCAAGTCTGGTATTGTAGTTATGTGTCTCTTTGATTTTTACAAAATAAGGATCAAATACACTTGGTAATTTACCTGCATGATAGTCATACATGAATAATGCATTATGAAAATAGATGAGGTCATGAAGTTTTAGTATCTTTAGATTTATGAAGAGAGGATTAGTATGATCAGTATAGGCAGAAAAGGTTAATATGCGAATGGCTTTTTTCTGGCGAAGAAATAGAGGGTTGACTCGGATTTCTAAACAGTCTCTTCGAGAGTATTGCTCCAAGTTGTTAACCTCTTGCTTAAGTTGGGTGATAGAATTTGTGGATTGGTGTAGTTCCATGCTAACGCTTTTACATTCTTGCTGAAGTAGACCATTATCATGTTCAAGTTTCTTGACTTTCTCGAAAATCTCGTCATATCTATTGCTTAGAAATGTTATGGCTTTCTCGATGTCATTGAGTTTGCTAATCTTTAGTTTGACCTCCTCGAGTGTTTTCGCTATGGGATCTAACTTCAACTCGAGTACGCTTTCTATCATGGTTTTAAGTTTCTTCTCGTCCATTTTGCACCAGAAAATATAATAAAGTTGAGAAGGTATTAAGGAAAATCAATTACAGAAGACGGAGAGCGCGGGAAGACCGCCATCTTCCTCTCACATCCGGGATATCCATTATAAACTAAGGTCACTTCAAAAAATTATTTTCCTATGTGCGAAGTGAAATAAACGCTCGAAATTTAAAATTTAGTAAGCAGAAGGAAAATACTTGTAGCTGGTATGGTTTTTTTTCTGGGGTTTTTGTGCTGCTCTCCGTACGAGAGCTCTTAGTTTACTGAAATTTCGTTCTACAGCGATGTCGGCAACTTAAAAGATAATGAGGAATGTGCGATATCTTAACGGTTTATTTACTTAAATTGAAAGAAAAAGAATAAAATGCTATAAGAAAAGTACTTAAAGAAGTCAAGATATAATTAATGCCTATTTTGTATTCGTAATCATTGATATATTGTCGAAATGGTCGATCATTAAGCTTAGTTGTCGTTACGTGACAAAATCCTACCGCAGAGTAGTCACGCAACGACATTCATTGTCGCACTTACCAAGCTGATAGAGGAAAAAGTACAGTAATAATGTGTGACAAAACATTTTTTCATATGCTTTGTACGCCTTGGAAACAATACTGATTGCATAAAAGTTCATGATCGAGTCGGACATTATGAACCTAATTGCACGCGTTAATAGATTATATCTGATTAAAGTTAGACTAGACATGCAAAGTTGTTCGCGACAAATAAACAACGCTGAGTTTTAAATAAAAGTAGCACTTGGACGAAAACGCCCGGATTTTGAAAAGTCCCAATAAACGAATTTGTCTAGGTTAATATTACTCTAATGTGATTGCTTAAGAACTATGTATAAAAAAAAATAGCTTAAAATTCACCTATTGCGGAGAAACAAGGCTTTGAAAACACGCTACTCTAACTCACGGCAAAATGAAATCTGACCTGCGGTAATTGCGTGACTTATGACGTCAAGTACTCCACGACTGATCTTCAAATCCTGTGATTGTCTTGAAATAAAGAAAAAAAGTTCACCAAATCTTCTGACATTTCATAAACGTTCTTGATTATAATAATTCCGGCGCATATCCTTTGAAGCCACGAGTGTTGTTGTGAAACCATGGAGTAAATGACGTCATTCGTCACTCGACCCCATTCCTCTTGGTGTAATATTACTGATTACAAAAATACAATAGCAAATCGCGATTTTATCTGTCTTCGCGTACGAATTTCTACAAAAATACTTTAGCAAGGCATTTTTGGGTTAGTATTTAGTCTTAAACAAGCAAAAAAATTCGTTTATTGGGACTTTTCAAAATCCGGGCGTTTTCGTCCAAGTGCTCCTTTAAAGATCCGATTAAAAGGATGAAGATCTGTACACATGGTTGTGGGATTGATACCAAAGATAGAAGACAAGATAGGTTAATAGTACCTTTGCTTTCTTGTATTAAAGACGTGACGGGACATGCACTTGAATTCGTTTTCTTTCACCTTGGTTTCACTGACGTTCAAACGGAATATGAGCTGATTCTCCACGGTGATTCTTACACGATCGAGCAAACGTGTTTGAGCTGCCTAAAGATGTTGAAACTGGGGCAATATGTTCACGTCATCGCTCAAAACTTGGTTTAGGTACCAGCGATCATCTGTAGCCATGGCCTGTCGAAATCAAAATTACCGACTCGGTTTGAAACTGACTGAGGAATAGGTAAACTGGACTCGCAGCTGAGTTTTTTCAAAACGGGATATCATATTCCAGTAGGTTCAGGTAAATCTTTTAACCGTGTACAATTCAATTTTATATCTGTTTTAAACGTATTTTTTTACCGGCGCCAAACGCCGAACCACTCAGGATGTTGTTTATTAACTAATTGCATTGATATGAATTGACAGGTGTAAGTATTCATAATTGTCTGTGTTCGCTTTCATTGTCCGTAAACCCATGCATTTCACTCTATTTTTTCTTTATTTTTCTATACTACCATGTACCCAAAATCATCATTAAGCACCAGGCGAAACTTATGTTTTCTTTTTAATAGAAACGCGTTTTAACCCGGGTTTTTAACTAGGTGTTCATGAGGATATGATGATAGTTCGTTGCGTGACCAATATGGGCTTAATTATCACTAGTAATAAGATATTGTCTTCATTCTGAATTACATAATAAAAGTTTTACTATCAATGCAACCATATCTATCAAATACCATTCTTGTTTCGCTGGAAGTCAAACCCAATATCAAGACATAAAAAAACATAAGAATACATCAAACAAGTGATCGATTTACTATTGTTAACTAGTAGTTTACTCTCAAACTGACTGTCTATTACCGGCCAATCATAACATTCTACTGATGTACTCAAATAAAAACCTCGACTTTTTAACACCTTAAACAAATAATAGACACCCAGGAATAAACAAATCTAATAAAAAATGCTCTGTCCGACTGATTGTAATTCAGTAATGAAAAATGCGACAATATAAGAATTCCGTCGCGTGACTAGTCTGCGTCCTGACAGTGAGAAAGACTAAGCGTAATGATCGACAATTTCGACAATATATAAATGGCTGCAAATAAAAAATAGGCATTAATTATATCGTGACTTCTTTTAGTACTTTTCTTATAGCATTTTATTCTTTTTCTTTCAATTTAAGTAAATAAATCAGTTAAGATATCGCATATTCCTCGTTATCTTTTAAGTTGCCGACATCGCTGTAGAACGAAATTTCAGTAAACTCAGGTATATTAAGGCTTGGTTTATTACGTAATTTGCATAAAATCATTATTTTTCAAATATTTAAAAAGGTATTAGAGGTATGAACATAAAACTTGGCCAGTTGATGTATTTCATTGAAAGTAACAAAATGATTCTAAGTATTTTGTATATGGGTTATCACGTGATACACCACGTGGTAATAAGTGTGAGAAAAATATAAGTGAAAATGGGGAGTAATATATTACTATATTAATAATATATCAATAATACATTAATATGCAATGTCAAATTTTCTCCTTCCCACAACCATGGGGTCAAGCAGAAAAGGCTAATTTGGAACCACCTTGTCAAGTACAATAAAATAATACGTATTTCAGCTTTCTGGCAGTAGTCTTTGTACACCCCATTTGAAGAAAACCATTTTTGTCGCCTTTAGGTCACGTGACCATCCAAAGTCCATGTAACTGTACTTAAAATAGTGATATGGCTAAAGGCTACCTAAATACCAAACATGACATCACTGTCTTAAAAACTAACAGAAATATAAGAGAAAACGTGTTTTCATTGATTCTCTGAAAAACCAAACCTTAAACCACCTGAGAACTAAGAGCTCTCGTACGCAGAGCAGCACAAAAACCCCAGAAAAAGAACCATACCAGCTACAAGCATCTTCCTTCTGCTTACTAAATTTTAAATTTCGAGCGTTTATTTCACTTCGCACATAGGAAAATATTTTTTTGAAGTGACCTTAGTTTATAACATGGCGTCGAGGTGTTCAACGGAAAAAAAAACTTCATTTCAAATTCAAAGAAAGAATCTGAATTTTGTCCATAACATCCTTCAAAGAATGCTTTAAAAGTTTATGAGGTTAGATGGTTGTTAGAATATTTTGCCAGGTCAAGCGACACCTCCAAACATGGGCTATAATTCGACCCTCGAACAGCATTAATTATGCGTGAAATAATTTTTCAGCAAACTAAATATATCCTGATTTGTTTTACCTTAGGGCCTACCTAATACCAAAATATGAGCCGATTCGAATTTTTGAATGTTGCCGGTGAATCGAGATTTTGTTTTATTCTTCATGACATCCTCTCTTAAAAGCATAAATATAAACAAATAATTAAATAATTGAGGATTTGTCAGTGACTTCATAACCCCAGCCAAGCAAGAGTAATTAGAGAGACGGCCAAGGGGTTATTCTCTAATTAGGTTCTGCAGGCGAGAGGTTTTGAAGTCACTGAACATCTTGGTGTTGGCCACTAGCCTCACCTCCCTGCTACTACCAGATATAAGACAGTAGTTATGATTATGGATAATTTTGGGGAATAAATTAAAAAAGTGAATGAACCACGGATTTTCTGCATGAACTGGTTAAAATGGAAATCAAAATGGCTGCTTTTTTTAACATTTACAAGAAGTAAAATATGTACGTATGCGGTTGCGAATGCAAAGTAGTTTTCAACGTAATGGCACTTTTTAGAACGGGTATACATCAAGGTAAAATCCTGTGCTTGGAGAAGTTGTGTTTTATGAGAAAGAAGTTTGAATTGGTCAAATGAGTCAACGAGTTAATGAGTCAAATGTGACAAATTGCAAAACATTTAAATACTAGTGTTCAAAATACAATACATTGGGTACTCAAACCATACCAACGACTTATTTCAGCTTAATAGTGTAACGGACCGACCGAGCGAGACATTCTTAGAGGTATTAATAGGAAACTCGAGTTTTCCGTGATCCCATCTATTTCGGCATCGTAATCAACTGATATAGGTTACATCCAGATGTATTTAGACTTCATATCCTTTGTAATTATTACTGAAATTTCTGCGGGGATGGAGCATGGAGTTTATGCGGGCGCCATTTTTAATTGGGCCTCCTGTGGTAGTTGGGTTACAACAGGAAACTGAAAACTTAAAAAAACAAAAAAGAGCATAAAACTTGAACAGAGAACAAAAACTCGAAAACTTGTTCGAAAACTCAATAATCCACAAGCAATTTATTTATTGAGCGTAGAGTTCTAAAAAGTCGAATTTTTCGAAGAATTAATGAATTGATTATCGTGCTAGTTTGTTTCTCTAGTCAATGCTGATTATCAACGATAAATTCTGTACAGTGAATTGAATTGAAGATATTTTGCTCAAATAAGGTAAATCACAGCATGCTTCCACGTGATTGCTTTTGCTTCAACTTTGACAGTCATCACAGTTTCTTGTTCAATGTGGGGTACCCTGCTTAGCAGAGCTTTAAAATCAGGAAAGCTCTGCCAAGCAGGGTAAGTGCAGGGCAATTCACACATGCAAATTGAACGAGAAAATATGCGACCACCAAAATGACAATAATGAATTACAAACATTTTCATGAACTTAAATGCTTTATTAACTTAGTGTAAAATCCACACTTAATGTAATATTGATAATTAATTAAAATTATGATTTATCTAATTTTGATAATCAATATTTTGAAACAGTAACAGAAACTTGGTATAACAGAGTGTGAACACTTTGAACACTTTTACCATACAAGATCAATTTCAAATGCTTTTATCGAGATTACTATGCAAGATACAACACTGTCAGTAAGTTTCACACTAATACAAAAATGACTCTAGTACAGCTTTCAAAGCCGATCAAGTTAAGTTGTGCTAAGAATTTATCACAAAAATCAACTTGTTATGTAAAGACAATATCAAATGCCACCCTAAACAATGTTACTCACTGTAAAATATTTACGATATGTATTTTAAACTTTTAGTGTTAAAGACCAGAATGGGATATATCAACCATTATCTTTGTATAAACATAGTTTTGGGAATCAATTAATGTGCATAAACAGCAACTTAATAGAAAAGTACAGCTTTCAGTCTTATCCAGTGTTCAGGATGAAAATGGGCTGAGGCTGTCATACTCGTCACCGTCCAGGCTCTCGAGAAGAGCATCATCAATATTGATGAAGTCTGGGGCTGTAATTGCACTTGTGGCATGTGTAGTCCAGGAAAATGGTGCAAAATTGTTCAAACTTGGGTAACAAGCATGAAATTTAGCTTAATGATAGGACTCAATGCCCTGAGTAATTCTGGAAATGGAGCCACGCCCACAAATACTTACAGTTTTACAGTCAAGGAATCAATTATCTTTCAAAAAATAAAAAAGGGCATCTAATTTAAGTGGAAAGAAGTGTAATGAAGTTGGGTGGTAAGGTAGGGCATTGGGAATAATATCACATGGTAAGCCATGCCTTCCCACCTGTACTTACAAAATGAGGGATGCGGAACATATTATGCCTTAAGTTTGCATGGAATGCCTTTTTTCTAGTAATGGAGAATTGAAATCATGCATAACGGTTGATGTTTTTATCGTGAAGAATTATGGATATGGAGCCACGCCTAAAAATCAGTACTTACAGAGATAGTAGTCATTGAATAATGATTATTTTAAAATAATTTAAATATATATTAAGCTGAACATGAAGAGGTCAGATGAAGCACTGTGATGTCATAGGGCATGCCGGATAGTCACGCGTTGAGAGCCGCACCTATGTTTGAGTACTTACAGAATTCGAATCAAGGAATACATTATGCCTCCAGATCAGTGGTACCAGAATCTTTCTTTTCATGACTAAGATTTCAAACCTTGCTAAAAGATAGAATTATATACTCTATATAGTTCTGGACAAGACGAAGCCACGCCCACGACGTTAACTTACAGTTTTATAGAGAAGGCATTTTATTGTCACCATTTTTTTAATGCAAATTAAGTACAAACATAAAAGTTTGCAACATAAATACCTCTAAATACTGCTAAATTATGCTTAATTCTATTGTTTAATCAACACTTTTTATTGGTAAATAGTGAAAAGTATTGCACACTTTTAGTGTTTGTACTGTAGCATTTGATTTTGGATAGTTTAGTTTGGTGAAATAAAGCGCATTGACTTGCTAGAACTGATCCTGAAACGTTGTCGACTAAAAGCCACGCCTCAGTTCCCACATTTGAATACTTACATATAAGAGGTAAATAGTCATGGAATTGATAATTGTTGACATTGCCCACAATGATTGTGTAGTTGTAGTGAAATCACGCCCAAAATTAAAAAAAATGTAATCAGTGTACAATTGAACAATTTTATTAAGAATCCATACTAGTTCAGAGATATAACTAATGTAATAGATAATTAGCAAGCTACAATTTACTTCTCCAAATATGTTATTTACAAAGAAAAATGTACTGTATTAGTGACTTCTGAGAGGCTATGTTTCCTCACTTAATACTTTTTTAAATTTATAACTGAATTAAGGTTAAATAAAGTGAGAAACCTACCCTTTCGACAATTACTAAAAAATTCTACAGTATATACTACAGTACAGTGGAAATACTGTTGCTTAGTTCTGCATTAACATTTGCCAAAAACAAAAATATATAATTAGATATGATGCACTATCATACCGACATAATCTAAGAAAATGGGTTATTATCTCATGATAAACCTAGAGTTTTAGGCTTTCTTGTGTAAAAGGCATTGTAATGTGCTGTTGAAAATGTTTCCTTCAATATGTATTTTTTCTACGTACTTTTCAAATACATTACATTTTAGTATGCGATTTACACAGAACAATTTTGAAATATCATTTTTTGTATGTACACATGTATAACTTCCATTTACAGTCAGTCTAAGACCTATAGGTTTAAATGTCGAATCTCACATTTACCGAATGTAATTACATCAAAGAAGGCCGCATGATCATGTGAGATTCGACGTTCAAAATAGGCTCACTCATTCACGGCACGACAATCCTATTGTGCAAATAGATCTGGATGCAACCTCGCCCATTAACTTATTTGGCTGACATTTTTAAGATCCGAGGAGAACAATCTACGCTATGGGAGCAAATTGAACATCAATACATGATGAAAATGTGGCCTGATAATGCAGTCTTCAGGCTTAGTACTGTTATATAATGTTTAAAACATGAGCGGCCGTGTTCTGACAGAATATACAACACTCTTCACGGTCATGATTCTCTATTGTTTTCGGCCAAATGATTAATGATTTATTAAAAATTAGATACCGTACAATGGCAGCATGATCAAACCGCATAGATACAATAAATATGATAATATGTGTCTCCTCCTAAGAAGAACAAACGGCTAAGATAAGACATTTTTGGAGTGAAGCTAGGATCTATGAGGTATTGCTAGTGAAATGTGCAAGGTGAAAGTGTGAGCATACGATATGACTTCAGGTTTTACGTCCTCAGTATCCGATAAGACAAGGCACTGAGAAAGTAAAGCGTCTTGCCCAAGGACACAACGTGATCGCACGGTCTGGAATTCGAACTCGGTCCTGTCGACTCGGAGTCCGATTCGCTAATCATTAGACCATCACGTCTCTCGATCTCCACATATTTAGAATTACTCACACTCTTTCCCCACACTTGTACATAGCGGTACATGGTAGACTGGGGCTCCTGCACTTGCCTCCCTTTGATGGTTGGCAGGAGCATTTTACCAGTAGTTGGCAAGCCTCGGATGCCTCGGCAAGAGTGGTCCAGACCGGATCCCATGCATCTCCTGTTTTCCATCCCCATCCAGATGGCGAGGGTAGGTTTGGCGATGGTGTTAGCGATAGCCCCCATCAAATGCCAGCCTGGTAGCATGTTCGCCAACTGTGCTGCAGAAGTGCCGAAGAAGTTGGTGGAATTGCTTCCATAGAGCGGCCCTTTTTGGTAAACAGGTCAAGTCTGGCCTGGTTTACCGCAGTACAGTTGCTCGTTCTGTCGTATAACAGAACGACGAAGCGTTCAAGGAGTGGTAAGTGCTGCTGTACCATCTCTTTACTGGGGACATCACTCAGAGCTACAAAACCCAGCGTCACTTAGGTAAGATTTTCCAGGTCTCCCACGCAGAGATCTTTCCTTTGCCGCCAAATGAGGAGACCTGGTCACAACCAATAAAGGCATGGAAGGCTGATTAGGCTGCACTCTTCTCTGGACCTAGACTTGCGGCGATGTTATGTATGGCGATGTAGCGGAATTGCTTTCCCGTTCCAAATAATACCCATAGGCTCATTAATTGGTGTTTGTTTTGTGGTAACAGGTACACCAGTACGTCAGTGTCCACAGTTCGAAAAAGCAGTTTCTTGTGTCCCTGTCGTACACATCTCGAACAATGCAATAAGAGCAATGCGTCAGCTTCTTCTTGAGTGCACGGTGATAGATCTTCAAACTGTCCCTTAGCATTGCGATTACAAGCATTAAAAAAACGGTGACATTAAAATGCCTCCTCTATAAAACTGTAAGTAAACGTCGTGGGCGTGGCACTGGCATGTCCAGAACTACTTAGAGTATAAAATTATATCTTTTAGCAAAGTTTGAAATCTTAAGGTCATGAAAAGAAAGCTTCTAGTATCATCTGGAGGCATAATGTATTCCTTGATTCGAATTCTGTAAGTACTCAAACATAGGTGCGGCTCTATTGTGACTATCTGGCATGCCCTATGACATCACAGTGCTTCATCTGACCTCTTCCTGTTCAGCTTAATGTCTCTTTAAATTATTTTAAAATAATCATTATTCAATGACTAATATCTCTGTAAGTACTGAGTTTTAGGCGTGGCTCCATATCCATAATTCTACACGATAAAAACATCTACCGTTATGCATGATTTCAATTCTCCACTATTAGAAGAAAGGCATTCCATGCATAATTAAGGCATAATGTATTCCGCATCCCTCATTCTGTAAGTAAAGGTGGGAAGGCGTGGCTTACCATGTGATATTATTCCCCATGCCCTACCTTACCACCATGCATCATTACACTTCTTTCCACTTAAATTAGATGCCCTTTTTTATTTTTTGAAAGATAATTGATTCCATGGCTGTAAAACTGTAAGTATTGATTTGTTGGCGTGGCTCCATATCCAGAATTACTCGGGGCATGATGTTCTATCACTGTGCCACGTTTCATGCTTGTTACCCAAGTTTGAACAATTCAGCATAAAACCTGCACCATTTTCCTGGACTAGTGTCATTCGTGCAAAAATAAAATTTAGAGGGAATAAAAAAATTCTCTCCCTTAGAATTTTTATGTGGTGGCGAACACATCCCATATGCTATAATGACCAATGCCCCATCCACACCTTCCTTTTTGCAGTGTCGACACTGAGGTCTTCTGTCCTTTTTAACACCTTTATATCGCTCTACATTCCAGGTCGTCTTGGTTGAGGAGTCATTGGTGGCTGCAGTGATTGTTGAAGAAGCATTGGAGGCTGACACTTTCCTAGCATTAGCAACAACCTCATCAACCTCCTCTTGCACAAGTGCTCGTTGCTGCAAAATAGGACTTGCTTCTGGTTGCTGGCATACAAATAGATAGACCCACATAATGTGTGAGCACAGATTCTGTCGTGTGCAGTATGAGCAGTCTGCACAGTTTGGGTACTTAGAGATTGACAAATTGTAAATCTTGCCAGTAATTGCCTCAATTTAACCTGTATTTTGTCTGCCGTTATGACCTTATGTTGGACAGTGAAAGAACGCTTTTCTTTGCTGTCTAATGACCTGATCAATGATTGTGATCTCTGTGAACGATATGGCGCAGATCTTAGGGTCTTCTTTTGCTGTCGCTGTTTGGTACTAGGATCATGTCTGTGCGAAGAGGTAGACTCAACAAAGCTGCTGGTTTCTCTAGTTTCTACTGCCTCACCCTCGACAACCTTTTCCAGTTCAGCTATGTATGCTTCTGCCCTCTTGTTCTGCTCGGAATATCTTCTCTTTTGGAAATCAGCACTGCTTGGACCTTGACCACCTTTATAAACTCCAGAGCCATAAGATCGTAGAGCTGCTGATAGCTTAACACTTTCAGCAACATCTTCTCGACAGGCATCAATAAGGGAAAGGTTTACTGCACCTATTTTCACCCATCGTGAGTGCCCAATTTCGGCATGATTTGATTTTGGGGTATTATGTAGTGGCTTAAAAGCACGAAAAACATGGTTTTTGCGCTTTTGCCACCAAGACCACCATGATTACAGATGAGCATGTATGCCAACAAACACTTCCATTCTTTCAGCCGCTTTCTCGTACACCAATGGGTGATTACTACTATAGGTACATCTTTGGATCTCCCCCCCCCCCCCCCCCTCCCCTAGCACTTTGCTAGCACTTTGGTGTGAATATTTAATTAGTATGAATAAATTACAAAAACTCGTGAAAAATTATAAATTTTTTTTCATAATTTTGACTATTTTGTCTTTCCTTTTTTATAGTAATTGTAAAACAGAAAAATCAGTCAGAATAGTTGTAAATCATATTTTATTGCAAAATAAAATCTCTACAAAAAATAATTACAGAAAAAAGAGTACTTTTTTAAAATAATCCTGTGGTACAGATTACTTTTTTAAGGGTTACATTTTTTGAACAAACAATTTCTCCAAAAGATGACGTAATAAGCGTAGACGATTATCAGCTTGAATATAGAGATCAATGTATTGGGTTTTTTCTCAGTACGCGCAAGTATATCAACCAAACGTTAGCTGACAATCTTCAACCCTAACATACACTACTGTAAGGAGTTATTTTAAAATCAAATGGATCTACAAGCACTTAAAGACAGTTGGTGGGTGACTTTAACGGAAACAGAAAAAGCACAATATCGTGACTTTCCAGCCTACATTAGAATGCGAAACTATGTGGAATCGGGTGGTAAAGAAGAAGCATTACAGAACTGTACTTTTCGATACATCGTACAGGCTATAAAGGGAACATTAAATCAGAATGATGCACCGAGACTAGATGTTGCCTTGAGAGATTGGAAAATTATGAAACTCGATGGGTATTTGTTAGGTCTCTACCACGATACAAAAGATACGGTAATGATGGCCAAAGACTTGATAAACTTTCATGTATTGGATGAAGAATTTGATCAAGATTGAGAAAAGTAGACATTCATTCTCTTATGCGTTATTGACATTTAGTTATTAACAAAAAAAAACCCACTAGAACAGTTATCCTATTAGTAATAAGACACAAGAAGAAACAAACCGTGAATTTTGTTAAAATCATTATATTTTCAAATAATCAATTTCAATTACAATCATTTTTAATCATTTTTCTTCTTCTTTTCTTGATTACTGAAATCAAAGTTAAAAAAAAGGAAGAATAAAAGTTAGAGATTGAAGAATACAATATCAATTAGTGAGAAAAGTTTTTACCTTTTACTTTTTTTTGTAAACTTGTACAACTTTGGATACAGCCCGAATTATTTGCGGTTCGATGTGTTCGTCAATAACAACGGCCACTGTCTCAATGTAACCACTATTGAAAATAAAAAGGAAAATATTACAATCACGTCTACATTTGCTACTTTATTCTTTAATAAAATGATTGACTTACTTGCACGCAGAACAACGATCTTTATCGAACGCAATGAAGGCACACGCCTTACAAAGGCGGTGCCCGCATCTCCCGACGATAACTTTTATTGGAGCCAAAGTGCATCCTAAGTTTTCACATGCTGTAAAAATTAAAACAAAAAAGCAAGTGATGAGGTGTGATAATAGTACAATAATCAAAAGCAAAGTAAAAACATTTTTGTCTGAGAGAGAGGGAGAAAGAAAGAGAGAGAGAGAGAGGGGGGGAAGAGAGATAAAGTGTTTAAGCAACTTACTTAGCTGACTCGCGGTAGCCATCTTTGCTAAATTGTGTACCGAAGGTGTATACTGAACTAGAATGTATTTCAGTCAGAAGCTATGTCGTTATTGTATTATATCTAACTAAACAACGCTTAGCATTCTACTGAACAGTGATTATTTCTTTGTTTGTATGTGATTTCTGTACACATTTTTTCTTAATCTATTTTTATATTATATGACGTTTTTACACACAATTACCCCACACTAGAGCTAATACATTTGACAGTCCCTCTTTTGTTTCATTTTTTTCACACGGTAAGGTTTACTTTTTACTAACCAATAATTACTAGACCCTTTTCCTTTTTTTTTTATAAAATTATGTTATATATCTTATGAGCAAAAGCAAAAGAGAGGGAGAAAGAGAGAGAGAGAGAATAATTAACAAGACTAAATCATTGTATTTCTATTGTTTACTAATTGTTGTTATCTTGTATATACACCTTAAGAAATCGTAAAGTTAGTTGAGTGACAAGGTATTTTTTTTGTTTACGCAATATTTCAAAGTATATTAAATTCTTTCATTTGTTTGTAATCAACATCTGTTGCTATTACACAATATCACTAGCGCATGCGTTGTCATACGTTAAGCGTCGACGCTGTCAACTTGCCACACCTTTAACGACATCACGTGACTCTAGTCTTATATGTTTGAGCTTATTTTATATCTCAGTCTTTAACCTTCTTCTCATTCTATCACAACGAACAAATTGGTTAGAGCTAGTATAATGGTATCTCTAGAAAAGTACAATTGCCTCTGTCAAGGTGAAACGAAAGGGTTGGAGTTGTTCTCCAGCAAGAAAAAAGGAGATCAGTACATCAGATGCAAGACGGCTGGGTGTGGGTTCTTCACTTCAACAAACGAATTGCACAACTACTTAATTGTAGTTGATGAAAAACTCCTACCAGACTACAAGTTCTACGAAGTGCCAATGTGTGATCACTTGATGCCAGCCACACTGAGCGTATCAAAAAGTGAAAAGAACCCCGGCCGACCTTATTTCAAGTGCGGCCAGAGGGAACACTGCGACTACTTCCAATGGGGAGATACCTCACAATCTCTAACAACATTACAGAACATCCAAAAGAGAGGAAGAAAGTGCATTACAGCCGATAAAGCAACCATGACGGAAGAGGACTTACTTCGCCCCAGAAAGCAAAAAAAAACCAAGGCAACTGGTAAAGAAGGAGCAAAGAAGAGAAAGATAATTGTGGATGATGCTGCAAACGAATAACTGAACTTATTATAGTGAACATTTTTAGTTATACTGTTACGCTTATTATAAGATATAACACTTTGTATGTTAAACGAATTATGTTTTTTTTTAATAAAAAAAATAGGATTTGTTGCAAAAAACCTGTATTGTTCTCTCTCTGATATATTTATTAACAAAGTATAATAGAGTAATTACTACGAATTGTGAGCTTGAGAGAGGGAGAGAGAGAGAGGGATCGATCTGATAAGCACAGAGATCGTCGGTATATATCCGTAATTTTTAGATCTATGAACGACAATTGCTAACCTAATTACGCTATACTTAAAAAAACATCACCCCCACCTTATGATTGACAGGTTGTTTAATATTTTATGCATGACTTGAATGAAAGCGTGGAGAATCATGGTCACACCCTGTTATTACTCATAATGCGACATCATGTCAAAGACTAAGGGGGCCTTCAAAAAGCAACCCAAAGATTCTGATACATTAAGAAAAACACAGAAGAAAACTAAGAAATTGCTAAAAAAAAACCAATCGAGAGTTAAAGAAAATACATCCTGATCTTGACAAGGTAATTCGTCTACAAAACAAAGCTGTTAAACTGTTGAGTAATGGAATTACCGATCTCACAAAACGTGATTCAGACCAAGTCCATCACAAATCTAATGGTCAAGGAGGAAAAGAAAAAGCCACACAAAATCAAGAAACAAATCCAGAAAATGAACAAACGAACAAATTAACGTACAATTTAAAACTAGTTTCTGAAAAACATGTAAAAAAATATGGGGCCCATGCATGTGTTTTTACGTCTAAGGTTAGTAATGTATCCAGTTCGAGTAATCTTTTGAAAGATTGTATGAATGGTTTGGATAACTTGTTTCAGAAAGCTATCTCTGAAGTTAGAAAAAAATGTAAGCTTAATGACATAACTCGAGATAAAATGAGGGTAATGGTAACAGCAAACGAATTTAAAAAACCTTTAAGTACACGTCTAGTTAGTATCAAAGAACAAACTCCTTCATTAATACTTTCAGAAATTAGTAAAGTCATACAGTCGGAAGAAGGGTTAAGTTTAGATGAGAGTTTTACAATTGATATCGTTGCTCTTAAATCACCGTCGGGTCGGGGTAAGTCTTACAAAACTCTAAACTATCGAAAACACACAAAACTTAAAAAAAGCATTATAACAATTCGTAACAAAGATAATCTTTGTGCAGCTCGGGCCATAGTAACAGGTAAAGCGATGGCTGTAAATGATCACAGAGTGCGAAAGTTGAAACAGGGTCGTTCAATTCAGAAGAGATTAGCCTTAGAATTACATAAGAAAGCCGGTGTTCCATTAGGTAAATGCGGTCTTGAAGAAATTCAAAAGTTCCAACACGTTTTACCCGATTTTCAAATAAAGGTTATTAGTTTTCCTTTGAATAATTCTATTATTTTTGAAGGCAAAGAAAGTGATAAGGAGATCGTATTATATCATAATGATGACCATTTTGATGTGATTAATCCTAAAAAACTTCCAGGTTTTTTCGGAAAACGTTTTTACTGTAACGCTTGTAAGAAATGTTATAGCAATGTAATGACGCACCCATGTAATGATATGTGTCAAGTTTATGAACGTGAATCCTGTGTTAGATCTTCTAATATCATTGAATGCAAAGAATGTAATAAGTATTGCCGTTCCCAAGAATGTTTTGATGCACATAAAAAAGATCGCACTAAAAATGGAAAGAAATACAGGTCTAAGTGCTCGAAGAGTTTTCGTTGCAAAGAATGTAATGATACGGTTCTCTCAGAGCGAAAAACACAGCATCGCTGCGGGGAATATCATTGTACAATTTGTAAAAACATGGTTCTATCAGATCATAAGTGTTTTATGCAAAGGCAAGATCCTAAATCTCCCTCCGAGAGATTAATTTTTTTCGATTTTGAGACTGACCAATCGAATGATGTACATGCTGTAAACTATGCAGTTTCACAAAATTTTCAAGGAGAAACCTTTGTTTTCGAAGGCTATGATGGACTTGATCAATTCTGTACATTTCTTTTTGATGACAATCACAAAGATTACACGGCCATAGCACATAATGCAAAGTCATTTGATAGCATTTTTATACTACGATGGTTATTGCAGAATAGACCTACCTACGATTTAAACATAATTCGTAACGGACAAAAAATTATGCAGCTCCTAGTTCGTGATTACAATATCAGGATAATAGATTCTATCAATTGGTTTGGTATGGGCCTAGATAAACTAGCTAAGACTTTTGGTCTAGATACGAGTGAGTTTTCTAAGGGAACGTTTCCTCATTTTTTTAATAGAGCCGAAAACTGGGACTACGAGGGACCCATACCTGACTTAAAATATTACTCTCCCGATAACTTAAACGCTGAAAAGAGAGCACAACTTATTAATTGGCATAATTCAATGCGTAACGTGAATTATGTGTTCAATTTTAAACGAGAGATTAAAAAGTACTGTATACAAGATGTCAACATTTTGAGAGAAAGCTGCCTCCGATTTCGCACAATATTCTTGGAAGAAACCGAAACCGACCCGTTTCAATATGTTACTATTGCAGCCACTGTGATGTCTATATTTAGAAATAAGTTTTTAAAACCAAACACGATTGCTATAGTACCCAAACATTTTTATAGAGGAATTGAAAAAATGTATTCGAAAGACTCGGTTAGATGGCTAGATTTCGTAGCTTATATGACAAAGACTAATATTGAACATGCAGAGAATTCGGGTGAATTCGTCATCGATGATAAAGAACTCGGAAAAAGATATTTTGTTGATGGGTATGACCCTATCAATAGGATTGTTTATGAGTATTATGGCTGTGTCTGCCATTCACATAATAAATGTTTTGATCAAAATTCAGCTAACCCTTTCCGATCCAATGTAAACAATCAACAAATATATGAACAAACATTGACAAGAGAAAATAGAATTCGTGATCTAGGATACGAAGTTCGTTTTATTTGGGAATGTGATTTTAACATGTTAAGTCAAACTCCAACCTTTAGAAATTTCATCAGTACACATGAGCTTGTCGGTAATCTTTATCCTAAAGACTCCTTTTTTGGAGGTCGTACAAATGGTTTTAAATTATTTTATTCATGTTCACCGTCTGAGAAAATTCGATATGCAGATGTGACTTCACTGTATCCATACGTACAAAAAACTAAGAAATATCCACAGGGTCACCCTATTATCATTACCAAAGACTTCGAAAGCATCGAATCTTACTTTGGCATTGTAAAATGTAAGGTATTAGCTCCTGAAGGATTGTATTTTCCAGTATTGCCCGTTAGGATAGACGGAAAACTTTATTTTCCATTGTGTAAAAAATGTGCAATTAATCATTTAGATGTGTGTCAACATTCAAAGGAAGATAGGAGTTTTTGGGGAACTTGGGCCACCCCCGAAATAATCAAAGCTATCGAGAAAGGATATCAAATCCTTAAGATAAAAGAGATTTGGCATTTTCCTGAAACCTCTTCTGAATTGTTTAGCGACTATGTGAATACATTTTTACGTACCAAACAAGAGTCGTCAAATTATCCATCATGGGTAAATACACAAGACGACAAAGCACGCTACATACAAAGTTACTATGATCACGAAGGTGTACAATTAACATCTGAAAATATTCAAACCAACCCTGGTTTAAGAGCAATTTCTAAGTTATGCCTTAATTCGCTCTGGGGGAGGTTCGGTATGAACACAGATCGTATACAATCTGAGTTAATACATGATACTAAAAGGTTTTATGAAATTCTAAACTGTGCAGAGTATGATGTCCATGATTTACACTTAATTAGTGATGAAGTTATAGAGGTAGTTTATAAAAAGAAGAAAGAATACGAGTGTGAAAGTCCAGTGACAAATATTTTCCTAGCTATTTTTACTACTGCATGGGCCAGACTAGAATTGTATGAATTACTAGATAAATACAAAGAACGAATAATGTATTGTGATACTGATTCAATAATCGTAAGTGAAAGGCAAGGTGATCATAGCATTGGACTCAGCGACTATCTCGGAGGTTTGACAGACGAAATAGCAAAGGACCATGGACCTCAACATTTCATAGAAGAATTTATATGCTGTGGCCCTAAGAACTATGCCTACAAGGTATCAGATGGTACTTGTGCTGTGAAGATCAAAGGATTTTATTTGAATTATCAAAATGCTCAAGAACTCAATATGGAAACTATGAGAACAATGGTTCAAAACATGAACTTGAATCTTGTAATTACTCTAGTGAACGAAAAGAAAATCACGCGAGAACCAATTACTCGAAGAATCGTGAATAAACGAGAGGAGAAGAAATATCAGCTGGTTTATGACAAGCGAAAAATCATAAATCATGGTGCAGATACATTACCCTATGGTTACACGTGGAGTATTACTGATGATTGTTCAACCAATGAAAAAGATGAACATCCCACACAACCGAGTAATGATTTAGTAACATTATACTCTGATCATTACACTCCTAGTGAGAATACTCTTGGTACACTATTTGCTTATGACAATGAAAGTGACATTCCGCAAATTGATATTGACGACAACGAAATTGATTTAATGGCTACTTCTGAGTCTGATGAAGATGATAGTGATCAACTTACCAACGAGGATAGGGCATTTCTTGTTGACGATGAAGAGATAGACGAAGACCTTTCTTTCTACAGAACATTACAAAACAAAATATAAACTTTATTAATCTTATCTTATTACTTATAGTGTGAACAATATATTACTTTTTTTATATCTTATATCCAACTTTTTTTTTTTTAGATTAATAGAATAACTCAATAGATATAGGATTATGTCAATGTAGATTACATGGTAAAAAAATTTAAACTAGTTTTTATAACAATAACTCAATAAAAAAATGTTTGTTTAAAATTTGGGTGTAGCCTCGCGTTCGTATATAACTTCTTCATCGCTATCACTACTATTGTCAAGATGGTTGTTGAGGTGGTGCAGTTCAATGTCAACGATTCTTTCATTCCTTAACCTTTTACGAACTTTTCGGATTTACCCCGTAATCAATAAGATTAACACAACCAGTCCAATTGATGGAAATAATATAATGGTGTAGCTCAGATTTGAACTCAAAGGATGTTTGTTAGGTATTGTCACTGAGCGAGATGTAGTAAGATTCATATTAGCGGCCTTAATTGTGGATGAAAGATTCTTGAGGACTGTAGCATGAGTAGTTGAAGATGAAGTTTTAGCAGTGATAACAGGAGAAATAGTAATAGTAGTGGGTGAAGTTTCTGTAATCCTTTGGGTGACGATTGTTGATGGTTTTGAGGACGATGAAGTTGTTGATCTTGGGTAATGACAATTACAATCTGAGATAATTACAAGTGGTATCATTTTATCGGTTTGAGTACAGAATAGTGAACAGTTCAGAGGGTTTTCTTTGACGTTGATAAACTTGAGTTGGTGTAGGTCGATTTTTATGACGGTTAAGTTCAGATAGGCTATTCGGTTGTGTATCAGTGTCAATGAAATAACCCGTTCGTCAACTTTAAACCTAGGTACTTTCATGACATCCCTCGCCGAGCAATCCATCAAAAAAATAAGCGGCTTGTATTTACACTCGGTCGAAGAGTATAAAGGAAGTGAAGTGGCAAACACAACAAGAGTTATCAAAAAAATCAATTGCGCCATTTTTTTTTTTTTTTTTGTTCACTAGGGAAATTTATAAAATCAGACAATTTATATTTCCAGACTTACCTCAGTTGTGAAATAGACACGATTTCTTGATTGACAGGGTCTGTAGTTCTTTTTATTACTTTTTTTCCTTTTCTATAGTAACAGAAGAATATCGTTAGTGTAAAATAAAGGGTTTTTTTAATTTACGTGCAGAAACTTGAGTAAACATTAACTCGATCAATACTTAGCTTCGTATAGAAAAAAACAAATATCAACTCTGAATTCCAATGAAAGCCTGATATTTTCCAAGTGTAAAGACTCTCTGTATTATCCTACTTGTTTTTTTTTTCTTTTTTTTTTTTTCAACACTACGAAGGAGGTCGTTATCATTGGACTTCCTGTGGTTTGTTAATAATTAGCTACCACAGGTATCCCAACAATCCGGGAGTGATTAGGTCAGTCCGGGTTATAGTCAGATCTGACTATCCTTATGACGTCACGATTCTATTGTTTGCAAGGTGACATCAAAACATTCAGTCACGTGTAATAATAAAACGAAGGCAATTCAAAGCGGCGGACGCGTTCAGTGTTTATCAAACACGAACAAATCGGGCTAAATTTGTAAAGAACAAATGTCTTGTTTCTTGCAATACGGAGTCACCTATGTCAAACTAATATGGAAGATTATAATGAGGTGGGAGTTTTTAAAAATAAAACATTTTGGTGAGTCAAAGTTTCGACATTCATCGTAACTGAAGTTCAATGAATTAAATTATTCAAACTTATCTTAGCTGGCTAGCTGGCTAGGTATCTAATATATTTCATGGTATATACACATGGAGTTACTTCCCTGACTTTGACGCAATGACTGTCCGTGCTGTATATGTTCTTAGGCTTTGATCCCGGTATCGATTTATGCGAGTATTTAGAAGGCTATTCCACGAAATTTAACGAGTTTAAAACGTTGTCCTTTATATATAAACATTTTTGTTCCTTGTAAGATGGGGATCGGATGGTGTATATGACCATGTTTGAATGTATTTCCGAGTAGAAAATATGCTATTGCAATGTAAACATTACAACAACAAGCGATATGAAAATGACTTAATTTTTTATTCATTTATATATTATAACATAGTTATATAATATAGACACTTTTGATGCTTCTAATAGTAGACATTGAACCGGCTTTGCTCCTCTTTATATCAGATAAAACCAGAAACCAGAAATCAGGAATCATACACACACATGTTGACCTTTCTAGCTAGCTAATTTTTAACATGAAACAACCAAATCATTTAGTATAAACTAGAAATTATGCTCGCCAGTCTATACTGATATACATGAAAACTCAGTTCTGTATTCTGTAACTTATTTTGATGAATTATACAATCATTCTTCGGCTTTTGCACCGCACACAAATCATAATTTCCCTTTACAAACTAGCGACACCGAGAAAGCTTCGTATACATAGGAGGCATTCATTTCATATCTCAAACTTTGAAAGTTGGTTACCAAAAAAATACGAGGGTTACCATGCCGAAACTTCGCACATACACACTTTATTTACTTGCCTTCAAGGGAAAATTGTATCTAGTTTAATCAAAAATAGCTAACCCAACACAACACAAGACATTCCATTACTTACCATTTGATCATTATCAAAGATAGCGACATCTAGTGAACTTAAATAGGCTTTTTCTCTTCGAATAAGTCTTTCTTTGCTGTTTCAACGGAATTTGTGTAATATCTTATCATCTTCGAATCGATAGGTGTTCAAAAACATCTGGTAAAACATAGAAGACAAAAGATATTGAGGCCGAAGTGAGTCACGTCGTTGTTTCGTAGTCTCCTCGTGTTATGATCCGAAAGACAATAGAATCGTGACGTCATAAGTATAGTCAGATCTGACTATAACCCGGACTGGTTATAACTCGTGAAGTTATATAATAAGATTAACTCGTGGATTCTGAAGAATTTCCACACACTGAAATATATATATGAAGAATAGTTTCATAAAAAGGGTGTTAGATGTTAAGACCCCTTTGTGTATAAAAAGTCAGCACGATCATTTCACGCTATAACACTATCAGTCATTGCAGCGGTGTTATTTGGCGTGTTTTAACAATAAAATTGTATAGATTCAATGACTTAGGGACACGCCCATATTTAACTGTACGAGAAAACCCTTTTTATCAAAACAGTCTTCATGTTTTCTGCGTGCGCGTCTTGAATCAAACTGTTTTTACGTGCTTACAAAAGCAATTCTTGAATAAAGTTATCTGTAGACCGATAAGTATACCTTAGTATATATTGACGACTTGGGAACTTGTCTTATACCCCCTCACGACTGAGAACAGATCGATAGATCGTTAGCGTTGCTGTGAATCAAGAAAGATGGTAACGTAATTAGAATAGTCTGCAAAAATACCACAATAAACGACGACCAAATTACCACCCTAGCAAGGGCATTCCTCCATCTAGATGACAATTGTTTTCTGCGCGCGTGTTGAATCAAACTGTTTAACGTGCATACAAAAGCAAGTCTTGAATAATTAAAGTTAGATCTTAGTTCTGACGAGTTTCGGACTTGACTATAAAGCCTATCGATACCATTAAATGCTAAAATGTTATATTAGAGTGTTTTATTTTATTTCAACAGATTTATAGAAGACGTTTTTTTACACCAACAATATAACTGATTTTTTTCGCTGAGACCAAATGATACATATAATAAATAAATACATCAGATTAGCCGTTTTTAGAAGAAAGGAATTGAATATCAGATCAATTTAGCCTACATTATTTTTTTTTTAAATTGATGATTCGAATTGATTGATTTGCAGTTTCTAGATATATTATGTAATATTCTGTTTTATTGTTGTGGGCTTCCTGTTTTAAGCGCGTATCGCATTGCATTATTGTCATTTTGACAAAAAAATTTGTTGAAATAGCACCACAATGCATTGCTTTCTTTGTCGAGATAACCCACCCTACCCTCCCTGCATATGTAATATTCTGTTTTATTGTTGTGGGCTTCCTGTTTTAAGCGCGTATCGCATTGCATTATTGTCATTTTGGCAAAAAAAATTGTTGAAATAGCACCACAATGCATTGCTTTCTTTGTCGAGATAACCCACCCTACCCTCCCTGCATAACATTTTTAATTGTTAATTTCGTATTTACCTCTCCCCCACAGTACGTTTCAACATGCATCGTGTTAAAAGATGGGAAAATACAACTCTATCAAGGTAAATCAAAGATTTCCTACAATATATACCGAAACCATTCCTAAAAACGAACGATTATACTGATTATTGTATTTTCCATTTTGTATACCATGGAAAAGAGGGTTTTTTTTTTGTTATCTATGCTACAACTTGTGAAATTTAACTTAAACTTGAGAATGTTCTCACTGCATCTATGTTTAAACTTAAATATTAAATATAATAGCTCAAAACAATACAATATTTTCGCGTTCATTTTCCAAAGGAGGGGATTACATTTTTTTTAGAATATATTAGCAAAATTTATCATTCAAAACCTTTGAAAGTGCCATCTTAGGTTTTAGTGAGGGTAAATATAGGGAAGCTTTACATTTTCTGTAAAATTATGTAAGGATTAACATAATCTATAGCCTTTTATGCTTTGTATTATACCCGGGGGGGGGGGGGGGGGGGGGGTACTCCGCTAGGATTTGGGTAGGGGTGTTCCGCTGGGATCCTAAAACGGTGACCCTGTTTATGACAGAAAAAAAACAAATTCGTATACCCTGTTTATGACAAGGGATAAAAATGGGACCCTGTTTATGACAGTTTAGGACCCTGTTTATGACAGTTTAGGACCCTGTTTATGCCGCGAAAACGTGCTGAATTTCACGAAAGACGAAAGACCGCGCTGCTCATCGTATTACCTAATTAATATACCTGAATATGACAAAAAAAAACTAAGGAAATTGGGAAATGGGGTAAAAATATACCCTGTTCATGACAGAAAACTCAAACACCCATACCCTGTTTATGACAGAAAGCTCGAAAAACCATACCCTGTTAAGCGGATCATCCCCGTATAGTAAATATATGGGAGTACCCCCCCCCCCCCCCCCCCCCCCCCCCCCCCCCCCCCCCCCCCCCCGGGGTATTATATGGTATTATATGACTTACCTTAAATTCAGTTTGACGAGTTGATGTTTCTTATTATTGTCTCTGCTTCAAAGACAGATCCACCAGATAAACCAAGTAAAGCATTCCTTATTGGCTGCAAGTGATGTTTAGAGAACTGAAGAGACCAGTAAGAAGTGTCATGTAAATACCTAGTAAGAAGTTCTTCTCCAGGTCCAATTGTGCAGGTGCTTCTTATCGATTCTTAGCCAGATCTCTCCATCTGGATCTCCAATGTCACTTCTCATACATGTGCCAGACAATATGGAAAGGTACCATCTTGGACTATCTAACCAACTCCAAGGGGGCAAATTGAGACTTCCATCAATTTCAACCTCATTGCTGTTCCTTAGGGTCTTCAATATATAATCTGATGGTGGAGGATTGCTTCCAATATGTACCGGTGCAAGCGGAGCATAGTTAGTTATCCATATGGAATTCATCTGGTATTTTCTTTATTGTAAAAACTCCATTACCAATGATCTTAGATGGTCTTATCTGGAGAAAAGCTTTGACATTATCAAGTGTTTGGTAATTGTTTTGGAGAGACCTGTATACAATTATTAAGGTTAGTAATTATGAACAGATTGTCCTAAACAATGTTTTTTACAACTAAAAATGTGTGGGCATGGCAACATGACATTACATTTAGCCACTCACTATTCTCAAGCTAGAAGATGGGAGGTGGTTAGAATTGATGGTACACTATATTCCTATACTTAACAATCATGATACATGAGAATAAGTATAAAAAACAGGTTCCCATTTAAATCTGTACTTTCCCATTTAAGAGTGGCCTTCCGTAAGAATCGAACCATTCGTGGCAAACCTTCAAAATTCGATTTGGTTCATATTTTGCTCATAGGTAGGGTAAAGTATCCTAATAATCGCTGTATACTTGGTTTGATTAAATAATGCTTCAAAGTGGAGAAAAACGTATTTTTATGAACAGCCTCAGAAAAACCAATTTGGGCGGTCAATTTTGATCTAACTTTACGACTGATTTACTCAAAACCTGGGAATGCCAGATACACAAATACTTTGAATACTTGTTGTACTATCCTTTCTCTACCACTAGCGTGAATTTCAGGTCAATTGTACAATTGTGATTATTTTTAATAATTATATTTGTTTGACGTATATTTAGAGTCGTTAGAAGTATGCCTTGTAAAAACTCCGATTGCGAATTCGCCTAAAATGTAAATCACTTGAAACTTGGCCGATTAATTGCTGAAGTAATACGTAGTAAGTAATATGTAGTAATATGTAGTAAGTCTTTCAGTTTTTCTCGGCATTTTCTGCACACTCCTAAAATGACAAATGAGTATGACTTTTTGATATATCCATCTATAAAATTGCTCCAATATCTTTTTAGTGTATTTTCAATAATTGAGAATTACCTGACCCAACTTGAATAAACAACCCAGTGTTTTATAGCAATAACTCTGATTCATATTTTCCAACGCCTCTTTCTCCCTTTGGCCAGTGTTTCTTGCTCTTTCGGCCATGATTCGATATCTCAGACGGTATTGTGCATCGAATATTTGCACCTCTGTTCCATCCTAGCCCAAGTTTTTTACGGTGGAGAGGACATATAACCATTGAATCAATCTCAGCTGGTTGATGGAATATGCCAGCTCGAGACAAGATAAGATCGACTTCATTTTCTGGTCCAATAAAGGAAAATGCCGACTTGTGGCTGACAATATCGTTTGTACAAGATATTAAAGGAACTAATTGTACTCTATCACTCGGGTATCGGCTATCAGCACCACATATTCCTCCAGCGATTGTTTTCAAAGAACAACAAACCTCCATGTTTCAGAGTTCTCAGACTAAAAGCCCATTAATACCTATTAATATCTAATTATGTCTGTAATTAATTTTGAAAGCTTAATGACACGAAAGTGACGAGTCTGCAAAAATAACAGCACCGATGACAGCAGGTAGTTCTTGGTTTTAAGTTTTTAAAAAAATACTTTAATTCTCAAAAAGATACTAACAATAATCAACTATTTAATATATAAAAATATGTAAACCTAATTTGTCTGAAATAAACAGCTAAAAGAAGCGGGAATTATGCAACTGAAATTTGATGCCATGCGATGGGCTCCCTGTGTCAAACGAAATAGCGACATAATTCGAATCCATTATGGTTGTCGATGTTTATCTCTACAAAACATTCTGAAATTGCCGCTTTCTACATACACCAGGTAATAATTCTATCCAATCTAATATTCTTAAGTAATTTAGAGCATGGAAAGAAACATTTTGTGGTCTAAATCGAGAATTGTGAATTGTACTATGACATCTCTTGTGTAATCCGTTAAAGTCAAATTTAAGTAAATTAACACAACATTTGGGCTTCGTATCATAACACACACTCATTTGCCCAAAGATTTCTTACCACGGGCTGAAAGCGTATTACTTCAGCAATTAATCGGCCAAGTTTCAAGTGATTTACATTTTAGGCGAATTCGCAATCGGAGTTTTTACAAGGCATACTTCTAACGACTCTAAATATACGTCAAACAAATATAATTATTAAAAATAATCACAATTGTACAATTGACCTGAAATTCACGCTAGTGGTAGAGAAAGGATAGTACAACAAGTATTCAAAGTATTTGTGTATCTGGCATTCCCAGGTTTTGAGTAAATCAGTCGTAAAGTTAGATCAAAATTGACCGCCCAAATTGGTTTTTCTGAGGCTGTTCATAAAAATACGTTTTTCTCCACTTTGAAGCTTTATTTAAGCAAACCAAGTATACAGCGATTATTAGGATACTTTACCCTACCTATGAGCAAAATATGAACCAAATCGAATTTTGAAGGTTTGCCACGAATTGTAAATTTTGTTCGATTCTTACGGAAGGACGCTCTTAAATCTGTACTTATGCAAAATTTGTTGATGTGTGATAAACACACAGATCAACCAATCAGAGAAGTTCACTTCAGAAATAGTATACTCTGATTGGTTGATCTGTGTGTTTAGCACACATCAACACAATTTGCAGAAGTACAGATTTAAATGGAAACCTGTTTTTTATATTTTATAAAATAATGATTGAATTTGGTTTTCGTATGATATCGTACATCATTTAAAATACCATTTTGGGTTTTGGTGAGGGTAATAGACCCATTCAGTTCAGATCACATGACATTCCCCTGAGAGTTGTTCTTTTATGTCAAGTATTAAGAATTTATGCATAACAAATGATTAACTCCAAAAGGAATGAACAGGTGGTTTGAAATGGGAAAATAAACATTGAAGCTGAATGGGTCTATTAGGGAAGCTATAATCTGTATATTGAAAATTTTAATTATCATAATGTATAGCCTTTTATGCTTTAAATTATATATAGTATTTTAATGACTTACCTTAAATTCAGTTTGATAAGTTTATGTTTCTTATGACTGTCTCTGCTTCATTGACAGATGCACTAGATACTCCAAGTAGAGCATTCCTTATTGCCTGTAGGTGTAGTTGTGAGAACTGAAGGGACCAGTACGAGTTGTCGTGTGAATACTGAGTAAGCAGTTCTTCACCAGGTCCAATCGCACGCGTGCTTCTCAGCCATATCTCGCCATCACGATTTCCAATTTCACAATTCACATTAGATTTAATAAGAGATGAGAACTTCTCATATGCCAGGCAATATGGAAAAGTACCATCTTGGATTATCTGACCAATCCCAAGGGGGCACAGACTTCCGTCAATCTCAACTTCTTTACTGTTCCTTGTGGTCTTTAATATGTAGTCTGATTGTGGATGATTGCTTCCAATTCGTACTGGGGCAAGGGGAGCATAGCTGGTGATCCATTTGGAGTCTGGTATTCTCTTTACAGTAAAAACTCCATTTCCTGTGCTGTGTCCTCCTATACCAACAACCTTAGAAGGTCTTATTTGTAGAAACGCTTCACCAGTATCCAGTGTTTGGTAATTGTTTTGGAGAGACCTGTATACAATTATTAAGGTTAGTAATTATGAAGAGATTGTCCTAAACAATGTTTGTTTACAACTTAAAAACTATTCCCAAGCTAGAAGAGGCAAGGTGGTTAGAATTTATGGTACACTTTATTGTTATACTTAACAATGATAGATGAGAATAAGTATAAAATGAAAAATTATGCATTTACAAGGAGTCTGAGTTATCAGATAATTTAATTTGTATAGGTTAAGACAGATGTTTGGAAGTTTGCATAATTTTTCATATCATACAATAGCAGAATCCAATAATTGTTTATTATAATTATACATTTTAAAATACTACCAGCAATCTGATTGGCTGAGCTAGAGCATACTTGTACAGTTAATTTTTGACAGGATAATTTTATTATCTGCTAGCATATAATACATTTGTTCTGTCAAGTTCCAAATTGCATTGAGATTTGCTTGTTATTGTCTTATTTACTAGCCTGAGAAAAGAGACATTCTTTTGCTCCTCGACCCCCGCGAAACTAACGTCTGATGTATTGATGTTCATATTCAGCCAATTACAGGCGCTACCCAAATCTCGGTAGCGCTACGTCATCAGTTTGGAATTCCCCGGCTCATTGCTCAGACATTAGTTTTGCAGGGAGACGAGGAGCGAACCAACGTCTGTTTTCTCAGGATACTTATTTACCTGATTACAATTTTACATTGACTTTTAAAAAGATGTTTAATAAAACAATTATTGGGTTCGGTTTTCACATGATAGCGTAAATTATCAAGACCTTAAGTCTGTGTTATCTTCCTCAGCGTCTGGATTTGGCAGAAAAAAACAGATCTCAGTCTTGATAATTTACAATATCATGCTCAACCTCCCTCAATAATTGCTTAATATCATATTTATTTAGATAATAATGCTAATTAATTCAAAGCTATGGGAGTTTTGTAGGTGATCATTGTAAGGGGAGGTTGGGCTTGGTCACCAGTCTGTAATTGAAGTGATTTTGACAGGTTTTTAATCAAAACATAAGCTTTGTAGAGTGAGATATTCTTCTTATTCTTTCATAGTAAATTGTTAATGAAGGGTTGTGGTTTGAATCCCAAACTTTCTGAATCAAGACAAATAATATTGTATAGACTCTAAAAGGAATCATTATACTCAAGTTAAATAATACTTACATATCAGAGTGCATATCAACAATGAAGCCATATGGAAGTGTAGACATTCTATTCTTGTGATCTTTAAATTGCGATCTTGTTGCTGATTGTAAATTTTTCTTGCATTCTCTTTCATGCCAAGGTTGAAATCTAATTGGTTTCACAAAAGAAGGACTTTCAAACTTGGTGGGGTAGCCTGATTCCTCTGCTTGCGATATGTCGAAGTCATTGAAGCCTTTGATGCTCTCATCGTAGTTGGTGAAATCTTCTTGTTGTGCTCCCAGCACTATATTCTTCCTCATTCCGGACCAAATGGACCCGCATTGTGCTTGTTTTGCAACGTTCTGTAATTTTAAAAGATTCAAGTCTGGACTGTACCTACAAGATGATTGAAATTTAAATGGTAAGTATTTATTTCCTAACATTGTTTGTTTATTATTGATGGCATATCATTAGTTTTTTGGGGTTGCAGAGGGGGGGGGGGGGGGGGGGTATGGGGGTGGATGGGAAGGTATTGGTTTGGGGGGGGGGGGGGGGGGGGGTCCAAACAGGAAGTTGGTAACTTACACTTTGTTGGTGAAAGATGTACATGTGTACTTAAAAACTAATGTACAAAAATTCAGCCTGGAACAAGTGGGCAATTCTTGGAAAATTTCTCTATTATAACTTTGACTCCAAATAGCTTTAACTGAATTATATTTATTGTATTAAACAATATTTGTAGGTACATATTTGACCTTGCTGAAATTTCAATTCTGACCGATCGATATGGGTGCCTATTTTTTTTTTAATACTGTGTTTTTATTTTTCAAAGTCAATGGTGGCCATATTGGATTTCTGTTGATGCGCAGCTGTTACAGTGTAATACACTAACATCATTCACTAATTATTGGCACATCTTAATGGTAAGTGTTTATTTCCTATCATTGTTTGGTTATTATTTATAAGTAATACCATGACACTGCAGGATATTAGTGATCAAATGTCCTCAAAGCAGAGGGAAGTTTAGTGGAAGTCCCTCAGCCTGTGGCCTAAACTTCCCTCTGCTTTGGGTCATTTAATCAATAATATCCCGAAGAAGCCATGGTATTAGTTTGTAAAACCATGATCACCAAGGAAATACACTAGCATGGGATTTAATTAGTTTGGGTGGGATTCTTTAAGGATCGACATTAAACAATACCAAGTGTAATATAGATTTTCATGAAAATAATATTGTGATGTATTAGTTCTAATTTTCCCTCATTCCTATACATGGAGAAGGATGTTAGCGATATATAACGTCCCTCTTAAGGATATACAGGACACTATCGGGACGTTTTTTTAACGCGTTTAGTTTAAATCAATTTCCCCGAAGTGAACCCGAAGTGATCATGGTATTATCATTGTAATACAATCATATCTATAAAAAATACTTGATTTGAAGAACTGTGAATTTTTTCTTAATACTTTACAATTAATTAATTGCACAAATCCGGGAACTTTTGAACTTTGAACTTTGCTGCGGCCTAAACTTCCCTCTGCTTCAGGGACATTTAATCACTAATATCCCTTGGTGCCATGGTGTTACTTATAAATTAGAACTGCTTTACTTTGTGGGGGTGGGTGCAGAGGGGTGGGGTCAGGCCTGGGGGTGGAGGAGAAGGTATTGGTTAAGGTTAAGGAAGCTGGGAATTTACATTTTGTTTGTGAAAATGTTCTATAAAACTTTGACTCCAAATAGCTTTAATTGAATTATATTTATTGTAGTAAGCAAATTTTGTAGGTACATATTTGTCTTGCTTTTTTGCAATTCTAACCAACAGTGGAGCCTATTTTTTGATACCACCCCCAATCTTTTCCTAATGAAAAACACCCCCCCCCCCCCCCCCTTTACCAAACAAAGTGCTAGTTGTGGCCATTCTCCATTTGTCTTTGCAGTGCCGACAAATTCTATAATGCTATACTAATGTAGGCACTTACTTTGTGTAGGTGTGACAAAATCCAGATACAACAAGTAGGGCGTTCAAATTTAAGAGGAATGGACTCTCAGTCTCGACAGCTCTAGGATTGAAGTTGGACATCAATCTACTCTTGACAGAATCAGCTTGGTCATCGACTACTGACATGATACCATCCAACAACTGCAATTCAGCGGAACTTGGAACTTCAAACCACGCAAACCAAAAGGAAGACAGAGGTCTTTGATATCTGTCGACCGGCGTTTTACCAAAGCGAGGATTTTCTTTACAAATTTGGGCCGTTCCTTTCGGTCTACCAAAGTTCTGCAGGTAAAAGTGAAGAGCAAGTTGTGACAGATGACCGTTGTGCCTTTTTAGAATTTTCCCATTTGCATTGATAAAACTAGTGCAATACAACTCCGGTGCATCTTTTGCATACAAACGGTGAAAAACCGCACTATCTAAAGCATTTGGTTGTGTAGGACGTAAAGTAAGCTCAATAATCCCATCTCCATCGTTGTGGACGAGCATGTCTAATGATACCGGGGGAGAGAACGACGAAGAACTTATAGTTGAAGCATCAGTCACATAGGGTGATAAACTGTTGTAAGCTGTTGCGATGTTCTGTGGGATGGAGCAGGACTCCAGTAGTGTATCTGACAGTATCTCTACAAGTGGACGTACAACTGGACTGGCCAAATGTGAAATAGGCTCGTTGACAAATGAAAGGATGGGAAAGTTGGACATTGTCATGGCGACATAGGTAGTTTCTCTTAAGGACGCTTCTGATGTTGCAAGGTACTCTCCTTCAGCAAGTACTTCAAATATGCTTAGCGTAGTAGGTCTGCCTTGGCTTCTAGGTCTGGTTGGTATATCCAAACTTTGTTTAAACGTTTTGTCTGCATCTAATAGAAGTTTACCTAGGGGTAAAGAAATTATGACTTTTTGTAACGTCAAGTAAACTTGGAAGCCAAGGGGCCTTGCTTTTTTAACATGAACTTATGACAACACGGTTAGCAAGTGTTTTTTACTTTAGACTTCAGTTATGAATGGTCAGCATGAAAATGTTAAAATAGTTAAATTTTTTGAATTGCAATCAGTATATAAGAAAAATTACCCCCTACCCCCAAAAATGATTAAAAAAGTTTACTCAGGCTGTCATGAAGGCAGAGTAAGGCATACCTATTTCTTTTGTTTGCTGTGATGTCAACTGAAACTTTTGATCCATTGCACAATCTAGTTTCTTTACAACCTAGATAAAAGAAAAAGTTCAATGATTTCGCATTGATATTTTTTATCTAGATCAGTAAAGCTGCATCTACATGAACAATTTTTCCTTGAAAAAGTTTTATGTCACTTAACCTGAGGAGGATCCAGTGAACTATTTTCTCCACCAACAGTAGAGGCCACCCACGTGCCAAGCCTTTCAGCGTCTTGGCTGCTAAACTTTATTATAGATTCGGGGTTGAATGTAGTGTTAAAATTGCAAAACCCTAGGTACTCTGTATATACCTGAAATTTGAACAATCAGTAGTTGAATAATAATTACTATTCACCACCCTACCCCATTGTTCTCTCTCTGCACTAATTCACCGATTGCAGGGTACCCGCATCTGAAAGCAAAGACATCTAGTTATGTTGCAGTCCCCACTCAGCATTATTAGAAATATTGCAGTCCGCACTCTGCATTATTAGAAATAATGCAGTCCGCACTCTGCATTATTAGAAATATTGCAGTATGTTCTATTTAGTGTGTATAACAAATAATGTTCATTCTAGTAAAGATCAGACTTAGAATTAATTTACTAGAAAGCGATTTTTGGCGAAAAAACTCTTTGAGTACTAACGCCAGGATTCGAACCGATATCTTCTGCTTTGCTGTATCCGCGCCTTAAGCCATTATACTACTGAGGCAACCGTTGGAAAACTTGCAACAAAAACAATTCTTAATGTCATCAATTGAATGAAATTATTACTAATTAGAGTTTGGTAAGCCTATTGTTATTATATTCAAAGAGATAAGAAACCGCCGATTATTATGCAACAAAGAGAACAATAATGGGGCAGGCTACTGAATGGTAAATACATTTTCATTGGCTGATAACTAATTAAAGTTTGGTAAGTCTATTGTTATTATATTCAAAAACACAAGAAACCGCCGATTACTGTGCAAGAGATAGAATAATGGGGCATGGTATTGAATAGTAATTATACTAGATAATCACTTCGGCACGCAGCATTCGTGGGTATATTGCAGGCAGCTTCGGGCTACGCCCTCAGCTACCTGCAATATACCCACGAATGCTGCGTGCCTCAGTGATTATCTATTAAATAATGTATCGATGTGTATTTTGATTTTTGCTTTTGCGACCCAAACTGATAGATGTAGAGATGATAAACAATTTTTGCAAATAGAAGAAAAACTACTTGGATGCAAAAATAGTACATGTACAGAGGATATAAAGGCCCGGGCAAACGGCTTCAACATTGGTTCGATTTTGTTGAACGCTGTAGAATGGTTGTTGAACGATGTTGAACGTAGGGGGGAACGGTTACAAAAATGGTGAAATGGGGTGGCAAACGGCTTCAACATTGCCATTTAACAAAACCGAAAGGATGTCGAAACAAATGCTGAAGCCGTTTTCCCGGGCCTTAAAAGTGATAGACTAACCCTGTACAAATGAGTCTGGACAAAAACAGCGGTTTTTGTGGGCTTACTTTCATTTAAGACATTGTTTTGCTTACTTTTTTTAACGTACAACATTATCTAATAATTAGATTCGCAGCCCTAATAGTGTACGAATCAATAGCACATGATGGCGAAGGGCGTGGTTTTTTTTTTTTACTTTTGTCAAAGAAGCAATTAAGCTATGTTACTGTATAATAACAATGATATATAGCACACATTGCATCATAGTTGATTAAGACTCTTTAAAAACACCTTAGCAGCCTCACCTTGACTCGTTGCTCATTGTTAGATCTTTTTGCGAGTTCTAAGGTGAGATACTTCAGATTCTTGTTAGTAGAAAAGTCTGCGGAAGCCGCGGAAGTTTGAACCGTTTGAGCAGTATTATTAGAAGACACCTAAACAAAAAAAAATTGTCCATAAACAATCTGACCTTACTTAACTACCGCCCTCCTCTCACCCACGGTATTGTTGAAATACTCGTTTTACAAGCTCATCCCCAAACATACGTTGAATAAGAGTTATAAACGTGGTATATGAGGTTTGTATTACATATGTATCATTATTACATATGTATTACTGTTATTATTATTATTATTATTGTTGTTGTTGTTGTTGTTGTTGTTGTTGTTGTTGTTGTTGTTATTATTATTATTATCATTATTATCATTATCATCATTATCATTATCATTATTAAAATTATTATTATTATCATCATTATTATTATTGCTTCTCGGAAAAGGTGTATATGCTGGGTGAAAAATCGAGATTTTGATTACCTATATCAATCATTCAATCAATCAATCAATCAATCAATCAACAACAATAATAATAATAATATGATATGATATGCTTTTGTGGTACATGACAGCTGTAGTAGCTTTGGACTAGTCGAGACAGCTGGCATATTCCTAGTTATTTAAACAATTTAAAGTCATGCGGGTTTGACGTTTGACCTAATCATAGATAAGTGGATATTTAATTTAGAGATAAACTGACCCTGGAAATTTTCCGGCCAACTCTTTTTCGTCTTTTATTAACTTTCCTTGTTGTGACTTCGTGACTCTCAGCTGTTTCCTCTTCTGAAACTTGTTGGACTTGTTAAGGGCTTGCTACTTCAGAACGGACGCGTTCAATGGTCTGTCTCCCTGACGCTCCATAACCAGAGATTTCTTCTGCTTTGATGTGAATTTCGTGCAGTGCCTGTCGAACTGGTGCTTTGTCGTCCATAGTCCAGTCAATCTACGGATTTTTTTGGGTCCAGTCCAAACAAATTGCAATAGAATTTTTCTCACTGTAAATATGTTAGGATAGGTGTCCTAAACAACATACTGAAAATCCCAAAAAATCCCTTCGGTGGAACATCCTCAAAAATCGAATTAAAGATTTCATCATTTCACCACAGGGAACCCGCAATTGGAAAAAATATGACCAAGCTGTTAAATTTTGTCAAATATGAAATAATAGAAATATTTCCATTATATTATGATAGAATAGTGTTTCTGTACAGATGTTTTCAATTTCCAATCAAATAGGTTGAAGTAATATGATAAAAATCAATAAATAGAATACATCTCACCACAGGGATCCCGCATCTCAAAAATGTAATATTTCAAGGGCATATTTGATTTCCGAAATAAATTCTGACGTCTGAAGGTTTTAAGCTGTAATTGGCTGAAAATTATTATTAAAATACCCTGGTCACCAGAGGCTTGCCTAACTTTCTCCCTGACACATATTTTGAGCTGCAAAGCAGCAAGACTTGTTTATTTTAATTTTTGTTAATGGGTTGTAACAAGGGACATTTTCTCGTTATTGATCCCGTTTTTGTACACAAAAGTTAGTTCCTGGCCTGCTCCCAAAGCCTCGCGCATTTTGATCCCTGACCCCTGAATTTATTCATATGATCCCGATCCCTCTTCTGTGATCCCTGATTCCAGCTAATTCTGACAATATGTGATTCCTGATCCTAGGCATGTGATCCCTGATCCCACATCCCTCGTCACGACCTTGAGATTGAATGTTACCCAAACGGAGTACCCCCCCCCCCCCCCCCCCACCCCCCCCGGGCAGTTCTCTACCACGCATCAGTCTATCAGTGGTAGTCACACTGCGCATGAGAATACTGGTTCTATTTTTAATCCGTCAAAGCTTGGCATAGCAGCAGGCGCGTCTAACGAGGTTTGATTCGTATATAGAAAGGATCGATAAACTTCTGAATATTTAACCTGCAGAGTTACCTCCATCATCTGTTTAAGCATTAGAAGATATTTTCCGTGTTTCTATTCTCTGTTAGAAACACGCGGGATTGTTGGGAGAACACGAGAAAGATTTTGGAACGGAAAATATCTTCTAATGCTTTTATAAAATAACAACAACAGATAATAAAATTCCGCTTGAAAACCGTGTTTCTATGCTCTTATAGAAACACGATTTTTGCACGTTTCAGCCAATGAGAGCGCGCGTTATATAATGGTTATTTTATATATTTAGATATACGGCACGTCTAGAGTACGAGTGGTTTCCTGTTGCACTAACTGTGACTGCCGAACTAAGTGTTTCTATATCTCCTAAGTGGCTGCGATTGCTGATCACTTTTTCCATCTGTGAATTGATCCTACACGATCCTTCTTTTGCGCTATTTTAGACATTTCATTAATAAAGCACTTCTTGAATTTTCAGGTTTTTTTTCATCTGATGAGTGTAAATAGAAACCACTAGTACTTGTCGCACCTCACTATCTACAAGCTCTTCTGGCATTGGCTTGCTTTTCTAAAGGCCCGTCCACACTACCCCGGATAAATTTGTAAATGGAGCTTTATATATTTAGTTAGGCTACTTCTTCAATATCATGCAGTTGGTAACACTGCTTCTTGAATACCATGCCGTTTGTTATAAAAGGACTCTTCGTCTATGTAGTCACAGCACTCGGCAAAGTCCATGAGGTTGCTAGTGGCTGTATTTAAGTACGAGGTCTTATTTACTAGCAACCTTTTTACATACCTACCGCAAAGTCGATCTAAATGCTAGAATTGTAAGCCTGTCCACACCGTCATGAGCTCAGTGCCCTACTCTTAGTCGAACAGTTGTGTGTGGTGTGTGGAGAGACGGGACCTCCGGTTTCACATCCTTATCGTGAAGAAGACGTGAAAGTCTAACTATTTGCAAATGCCGATTTACATCACCTTCTTCTCAATTATTTAAAGACCCTGAGTATTGGTCTGGCCGAGAAGCGAATCCCACACCTCCAGCACGATAGCCCAGCACTTGTCCAACTATACCAACTGGTTGGCCAACGGCCAACCTTCAACTAAGGCACTGTCCACACTAGTGCGTATTCGTTTGGACCCGTTGTCGTTTGATTTGAAAACGCATCGATCGCCGATTCGCGTCCACACTACCGTTTTGCTCCGTTTTCGACCGTCCACACTAATACGCTCAAAAACAATAGAAACGATGGTGTTGCATAAGTTTGACAACATGCGCATGCTAATGTCGTACATTTGACCTAAGCGTTTTCATTTCTATACGTTTTCGACCGTCCACACTAATACCATCCTCGGGAACCCAGGGGTATTCTTCTGTCGCTCGTTTCTCGCTTCCACAACATATACCCCTGGGAACGTAGTCTGTTGGAGCTTGTTCCGGAAGCCAAAATTCAGCTCTTTCCTGATTGGTCGACCTTATTAGGTCGACCAATGAAAATCAAGTTAACCATCCAAAGAAAGTCGTTAAATAAGTTTGAATTTTGACTTCCGGAACAAGCTCCAACAGACTGCGTTCCCAGGGGTATATGTTGTGGAAGCGAGAAACGAGCGACAGAAGAATACCCCTGGGTTCCCGAGGATGCACTAATACGATATGTATGCGTTTTCATTTTGATCCACTTTCAAGAACGTTTTCAAATCGATGCGGTTTCGATGATACACTCAGCGTATTAGTGTGGACGGAAAGCGTAAACGGATCAAAATGTATGCGTTTTCAAACTAAAACGCACTAGTGTGGACGTCGACGGGACCTAAAACGGCAAACTTGCTAAACCGAGAAAAAGACTAATGTGATGCAGGCTATAGTGAAGCGGGTATAAGTACTTCACACATCATGAATAAACATTTTTGTTTTGAATTCACAACAAAACAAAACTCTAATAATGATTTTTATCTTTACTTCTATAGTGAAATTCCTTCAGAAATTTTTTCGGAAATTTTTAAAATTTCAATTTTGAGATGCGGGATCCCTGTGGTGAGAAGTATTCTAAATATTGATTTATATCCTGTTACTTCAACGAATTTGATTGGAAATTGAAAATATCTGTACAGAAACACTATTCTATGACAATGTAATGGAAATATTTCTATTATTTCATATTTGACAAAATTTAACAGCTTGGTCAATTTTTTTCCAATTGTGGGTTCCCTGTGGTGAAATGATGAAATCTTAAATTCAATTTTTGAGGATGTTCCACCGAAGGGATTTTTGGGGATTTTTAGTATGTTGTTTAGGACACCTATCCTAACATAATTACAGTGAGAAAAATTCTATTGCAATTTGTTTGGACTCAAACCACAGATTGACTGGACTACCAGAGACTGCGCTAAAAATGTTATCTTGCTTTCCACAAGCTCAATAAACTCTTGAAATAACGACAACGTAACTGACATTTTTTCTCGAGACAAGCTATCTCAAGATGATTTCGATGATTTGAATTTTCAACGTTAGAAAGTTTCATTTAAATGCATAGCCGGAATAACCAATCAGAGTTTTTGTTTTTCTTGTGAGCCAGTAGAATTCCTCGACGGCGAATATGTTAATGAGACGAATAGGGAAGCCATTGTAGTGCTAACGGTTAACATTATTCTAATTCAAACGAATCCAAACCTGACGTTGTTTGAAAGAGGGCTTCCAATTAGTTTTTTTTTTTATATATGCTTTTTATTTGTTATCAACATTATTGGTAAATGATTAATAAATTTAAGATATGTTACAAATAAAATGTTTGCCATACAACTCTACTTACTCTGATAACTTACACTGATTAAAGCCTGAGTAAAATTTGAATATTTTTGCCAAATGTTTTTTTGTTTCGAATATAATTTGAAACTTATCTACGATTCATAATTTTTTTGTCTTGACGATTCGTAACTGAAGTTTAGATAACTTAGTGTTACCTAGGTAAGAGAGAGAGAGAGAGAGAGAGAGAGAGAGAGAGAGAGAGAGAGAGAGAGTAGTATCCAATCCCCTCCTCGCCCCTCTTCATTTAGAACATGGCCAATAACCATATCATTTTTGTTGCGAAACCATCGCAGAGACCCGTAATCAATCAATATTTGCTAAAAAAAATCGCGCAAATGCAATAACTCGCCGCTTGGGTTTCCTGTGTTGACCAGCGCTAATTCTATTGTCGGGCTTCCTGTTCGAGTGCCCTTGCATTGGGTCCACCCAGTGTGATGTAATAAATAGGCGACTGTTGAATTTTGTTATTCGTCATGTCACCACATTAGCCGGAAATAAGGGCCACAGGAAGCCTAACAATTGATTTTAGTAACACAGGATTAGTAAGGCTATAATAAATGAAAACAGGTAGTTTGTCCATAGGGAGAATAACTTATTTCCAAAGCCGAGGTAATATCCAGGGACGCCCTATATCCTTATTTTTTCGTTTAGGTAGAATTCTGAGGTCAAAATGAATGCAGTCGTAGTGAGAGTCTGCTTCTTCAATATGTTGTGATTTTAGCTCTTGAGCGCTTTCTCTCTCGTCTTCATCCCTGGAATGTTTAATGATAATAGAAAACCTATCGCATCTTCCACAACTATTTACATAGGGTCTGCGAAAAGACAAGTTAAATGTGCGAAATATTTTCCTAAAACCACTATAAGAAATCGGAGACGTTTCTCCTGCTGGTATGTCTTTTTTTTCGAGAAAATCTCGAAACAGTTGCGCGATGGTAAGGTTGGGAGCAAGATATTGCTTTTCTCTTGTCTTTTCTCTCGCATAGTGTGACTGATCTCTTTCATAGCTTCGTATATGTTCGACTACCTAAAAAGTGAAGATGCGAGTTAGTTTAATCATTCTTTGTATTTGAATGAGTCATCCTCGTGTATTCAACAAGAAGCGGGATAGGTTATAATACCTCGGCTTTCAATGGCAGTGACAGTTTCTTTGCGTTTCTTGTTTGGACCCTGTGATCATTTTCGACGTCGCCAGAATAAGGTCGGATTTTCTTTAACAACACTACAACTCTCTTCTTTCCGATGCCAAATATCTTTAGGAAGGCCGTCTTGCAAACTTTAACTTTCCTTAAACCAGAAACATCGCGGATGTTGTAAGTTATGCGGTTTCTCTTTTCCTTTGGCTCGACATCGATAAGAGAGTTTAAATAACTGTTTTGTTCGTCGTATAGCTTGCTGTCAAAATCTTTTCGTATGGAAGCAATAATAGAACGATCGTAGTCGAGCAGGCAGGTTCTTTTTGTGCAACATTGCAGGCTGATATTTCTGGTGTCCTTGTGCGGTCTATTTCTCCTTGGCTTTGCTTTGGTTTTCTTTCTGCTAACAGGCGTTCTTCTTTTAGCTCTCGGTAATCCTTCGTTAGTTTCAATTGCCTGACCTCTTTGCGTATGGACCTTCGACGTGTATCCTTTTCACGATTGAAATTGTACTCGAACCCGTTTTCGTCATCCATATCAGTAGTGTCTTTTTCTCAGAAGCGATGCATAAGTAACTAAGCTGTTGAATTGACACCCCAATTTGTATACACTCCGCAGTGCTATTGTTAGCCTAGCTTTTGTCTTCTTCTTTTCAGTGTTAAGTAGGGTGTCGTAGTAAATTGGATTAAGTTCTGAACAAAGGAGTTCTATCTACTGATGTAAGGCCATTGTTCTAAGTGCGATATTTAGCACCGGTAAGCCCTTTTAATTCGATAATATGCTGAACAAAGGAGTCCCTATCTAGTCATGCCTGATTTACGCACCGACATCACAACTGATACAATGGCTCTTTACAAGCTCAACGTTGCTTTCCGAGTGCAGTAATCAGTGCTATTGTTTCTGACATAATATATGTATCTCTTTTCGTCAGCCGATGCGCACACAGATTTATTACATAAGAAGAGAATTGAAGAAGATAAAAAGGATTACACAAAACTTGACATGGACTTGAAGGATGGCGTATCAACGTTTCATTTCGATTTTCATAAAAACATTACCTGCCCAAAGCTCTCCTGCCAAGAAGCGTACTACGCCAGCAAACTGAAAACTTATGCATTAGGAATACATAGCGGGGAGACAGAAAAAGGAACAGTATATATTTGGCCGGAAACCGTTGCCCCTAAAAACCCGGACACCCTGATATCTTGCCTTGACTTTCACCTAAAGCAAACGGAGGAAGAAAACCGAGTATGGAACATCTTTTGGGCGGACAACACAAGATCACAAAACAAAAACTACACCGTTGTTATGTACTTTGAGAATCTGGTATCTTCCGGCGCCCGTAAGAGGATTGACTACAAATTTATGATTGCGGTACATTCGTACGGAGAGGTTGATAGAGAGGCCGGCCGCGCAGAAGCCGTCCTCAGACGAGAATTTAAGATAGAAACGCCAACACACTATGCAAGTATTATAAATAACAGTACATTGAGCTCTAAAACCCAATGGATTGAGATGAAACAACCCCAGTTCTCGTGCTATTCCGAGTGGCTTAGAAACAAATATATCGAGAGCAGAAAAGATGTTGATAAGAAGCCCTTTCTTTTTAGTCGAATGTCGCATTTCAATTTTGGAATCGGGGAGCGTGTGGATCCGGCCGACGGGAAAGTGAAGACTTATCGACATCCTGGTTTTGTCTGGATGCGACGGACATTAGACCCACTAGAGGAACCAACAGTTATGGACTTAACAAGGAAAGGAGGACTATTGAACCTGAACACCAATACTTTGAAGCTACTGAATAACAAAGCCATTGAGCTCTCAGGTAAAAAATGCAAAGACTTGTCATCGCTGTGTAAATACCTCAGCCCAAGCGTAAAAGCGTACTACCAAACTATTGTCAACTGAACTTTACGTAATGGCGATAGATTCCTTAGGCCATTAAAGTGTAAATATGTGGCTTGAGGTTGTAATGTCTGCAAGATAGGATAAACGAAATATATTGCATGTAAAATAGACTAAAAAGTTTAGTGTTGTATGTCTATCGATTTTCGCTATCTAACTATTTTACTTTCTTACGTATTTATTTGCGAACTCTGCGTTTTGCGATTGTTGGGAAATGCAAACAAATAAATGAAAATTTGAAATACAGTCGCGTGGCTTCCTTTTCATTGTTAAAAGTGACCTACAGGACTTTTAAGTTAATCAAAATAAGCATCATTTGTGTGGGGGTAATAGACGTGCATGCTTAATGCATAACGAACAATGCATACTGCTTACTGATATGCTTACTCGCCAAAAAAGGAGATACATATGTGCAACACTGTTTATTGTTTTAATAATAGACTTTTAATAGACTCTTTTTTTCATCTTCAACAAAACACTCTGTATAATAACAGCAATAATTGTGAAATCTTGTAGGCTCTAAACTGAATACATTAGTTTTTTTCACTGTTGTGATCTGTAGAAACAGACAATTGCTTAGAAATAAAAAAATCCAAAGAAAAACAAGTTTGAAATGAATAATAACAATAGTATCTTTATTGGACGAAAGTATCACTTTCCTAGGATAATTTTCAATTGGCTCTCTAATAAAATATAGATACAACTAAAACATTACAAATATCACAAGGTATAAGGTGAACTAAATTGATACCAGTTATAAAAGTCGATTTGAATACAATTTTTTTTTCTAAATCAAGAAGAATATTAATATTTAAAGATCCCACTAAGAGACTGAACGTGCGATTCACTATATATCATGATATTTCGCATTAAGAGGAATGGCAAAAAAAATCTTTCAGATCCGCTTCCTAGAAAAAGCAAACAAACACAAAAGTTAGTAACAATGTGAGCGATAGTTCTCAGCATATGAAGAACCATATGACTTCAAAATAAAGGCCGTCGAACGCAAGTACCCTGAAACATTAAAAACCGTAAAACACTCGCACAATGCACCCCTACTGCCCACCTGCCTATTTTTTTTCCAATGTAAAACAGCCCCTTATTAACCGATAAGTATACCTTAGTATATATTGACGACTTGGGAACTTGTCTTATACCCCCTCACGACTGAGAACAGATCGATAGATCGTTAGCGTTGCTGTGAATCAAGAAAGATGGTAACGTAATTAGAATAGTCTGCAAAAATACCACAATAAACGACGACCAAATTACCACCCTAGCAAGGGCATTCCTCCATCTAGATGACATGAAGAATAGTTTCATAAAAAGGGTGTTAGATGTTTAAGAAGTCAGCACGATCATTTCACGCTATAAACTATCAGTCATTGCAGCGGTGTTATTTGGCGTGTTTTAACAATAAAATTGTATAGATTCAATGACTTAGGGACACGCCCATATTTAACTGTACGAGAAAACCCTTTTTATCAAAACAATCTTCATGTTTTCTGCGTGCGCGTCTTGAATCAAACTGTTTTTACGTGCTTACAAAAGCAATTCTTGAATAAAGTTATCTGTAGACCGATAAGTATACCTTATATATATATATATAAAAACATCAGAGTATTAAACTACGAGTTTCTAAAAACTACATTCATTCTCACGTGAGTATCTATAAAAATGGGTTGTTTTTCATCGTTCCCATCTATTAAAGTCAGACATTTTCTGAAACAAATTAGATGTGTATTAGGGTGCTGTTCTAGCACGATTATTATCAGCACCGATGGTAAGAAAAAACAAAATCCAAAATTATCTTCAAAGTTTGTACTACAACGTAAAAGAACCGGGAAGTTACACGGCTCCCGAAAGTTTTTTTCGTGCTGTCAAAGAAAAAAGCAAAGAGAAAATCACCAGGAAACAAGTACGTGAATGGCTTAATTCACAGAATACCTATACCCTTCATCGCCGTGTTGGCAGGCAGATCTGATCGATATTCAAAAAATCAAAGACTATAATGGTGGTAATAGATATATACTCGTTGCTATAGATGTACTATCAAAATTTGCTTGGGCTGAAGCTTTAAAATCCAAATCAGGTACAAGCATCATCCAAGGATTTAAAAAGATATTCAAGAAAGGAAGAAAACCAGAAAACTTACAAACTGATCAAGGAACAGAATTTTTCAACAAAAACTTTCAAGACTTTTTAAATACGAATAAAATCAATTTTTTTCACACGAATAATGAGACAAAAGCTGCAATAGCAGAGCGTCTGATAGAAACGATAAAATCTAAAATGTACAAGTATTTTACATTTAAAGATACCCTTAAGTATACTGATATATTACAGCATTTGTTTGATAGCTACAACAACAGTTATCATTCGTCAATAAAAACTAAACCAACTCTTGTAACTCAAGAAAACGAAAACCACATTTGGCATACTCTGTATGATCACGACCTTATCGACTGCTCTAATGTGTTTAAATTTCATGTAGGAGATAAAGTTAGACTTGCTAAACTCAAAGGTCACTTTGAAAAAGGGTACATCACTAATTTTACAAGCGAGATTTTTACGATTTCCAAACGAATTGGAACATTACCTCCCGTTTATAAAATCAAAGATTTAAGTGGTGAAGAGATATAAGGAACTGTATACGCTAATGAACTGCAACTTGTAAACTGAGATGAATAAAACATAGTTACTTTACATTCGAGTGTCATTCTTTTGATTCTCATCATGGAAGCTGAACCTCATTTCTTTCTGCTTCTACCTTCGAACGCTTCTCTTGAAATATACAGTGACAATACTTTAACAAGTTTTACAGTTCATCTTCCTGAACCTATCGTTTTGGAAGGAGACTATGAAGTTGGACTTCAAAGCATTATATGGCCTAGAACAATCAATACCATAAGCGAAAGTTCAAAACGGTTATTCTACACACTCTCTTCTGGGAGATCGGATGCAGTCGTTATTTCCGAGGGAAAATATGACACAATGTCAAGTTTGATTGATCATATGAACACTCAGTTAAAATCAGCTGTAAGCGATAATATACAGATCAAATTTAATCCTATATCGGAAAAAGTATTCGTGACTGTTAAAAACGGACATCAGTTAATCGTCGAAAATAAATTATCCCATATCCTTGGTTTTGGAGGAGAACGGAAAGTTAGTGCTAATTCTCAAGAAAGTCCATTTGTTACAGATCTTAGTGGTGGTCTCGAATGCTTGTACATCTATTCCATATTGTGAGTTATCAGATCGTCGATGATACGAAAGCTAGGCTGCTTAAAGTTATACCAATTGAAGGAAAGCATGGTGAGATGGTGTATAGATCGTTTGATGTTCCAACTTATTATCCTATAGGAACTAAGGATTTCCAAGACGTTAGTATAGATTTAAGGACGAGCGCTGGAAACAAGATCCCATTCAGCCACGGACGTATTGTGGTGAACTTGCATTTTAGGAGAAAGTCATACTTGCCGTAAAGAAAAAAAAATTGAAAAAAAAAAAAAAATCCATAACCAAGGTGAATCGTAAACATATTGCCTCACCTGAACTTTACAAAAGTTACTATTTGTCACAGGCTGAACAAAAAGGTGGTGGTCCTTATTTTGCGGGGAGATTGTTTCAGCGCGGTCATGGTCAAACAGGTGGTGGTATTGGAAATTTTTTTTGAGGATTATTTCGTAAAGCTTTACCTTTCTTAACTAATGCCTCCAAGCACATTGGTAAGGTGGCACTCAAAACACGCGCTAATGTTCTAGCAGATACAGCTACGGGTCAACGGTTTCAAGATTCTCTTCAAAATCGTTTGAAAGAATCGGGAGTAGAACTGAAACGTGGTGCCACAGCACAAATGCAAAACGCTTTGAATAATCAAATTGGCTCTGGAAAAAAACGCAAACAAAGCAATCAAAGTAGAAAAACACCACAAAAGAAAAGAAAACAAACCACCAAGTCAAAACCTATAAAACGTAACAAATCGACGAAAGGTGTCAGTTCGTCGAAAGCTACCAAACCGAGAACATTTAAGGATATATCTGGATAAGAGAAGTAATCATGGCTTTGTTACACCCTCGTTCACAAGAATGCATGCTTGAAGAACTTGATTTGTTTTCTGTTAGTCCTACTCAAAATAGTATCGTCAAAAAGGCTGACATTGAATATCAGCCCATTTCTGCTATAAACAATTCTTCACCTGTAGAATTCAATGTGCCAGGAACTGAGGACTATATACATTTACCCTACACACAACTCTACATCTCAGGTAGAATAAAACACGCAGATGGTACCAATCTTGATGCTGACGAGAAAGTAGGTCCTGTTAATAACCTATTGCACAGTTTGTGGAAGCAAGTAGAAGTCTATTTTGGATCAACGCAAGTATCTAGTGCAACCAACACGTATAGTGGTGAAAGCTACTGTAAGACAGTGTTGAACTTTGGAGTGAGTGCAAAAACCTCTCAACTCCAAACATCCATGTGGTATGGTGACAGTTCTGGCTATTTTGATGATGCTAAAGTTGGTTCGACAGGAAAAAATACAGGATTCAAATGCACTTATCAAAGAATCTAAAGAATTCGAATTGATTGGTCCACTATACTGTGATGTCTTTATGATACAAAAATATCTTTTGAGTTTTGTAGATCTAAAAATCAAACTCGTTCCAAATCCACCAGAATATTTCATCATGTCCGATGAATCAAAACAATATCAAGTTAGTTTTACTTCTATAAAGCTCAAGGTGAGAAAAGTGAAGGTCGCTAACCATGTTATTGTTGCACACGAGTCAGCTTTAAACAAGACCCCTGAAGTTTATGGTGTTCCGCGAACCATGTGCAAATCGTTTACTATCCCTGGTACAACGCCTTCCCTTGTAAAAGACAACATCTTTAACGGTAAAATCCCTAAGAGGCTTATTGTATTTATGAACAAATCATCTAGATCTGCTACCAACGGAAGCTATACAAAGAATCCTTTTAACATGGATCTCTTTTCAATTTCGACCATTGGTGTCTATGTCGATGGTGAGCAAACTCCGTGTAAACCCCTCAAACTGAATCTAACCGGTAATGATAAAAAGTACTTGGAAAGCTATCAAACATTATTTACAGGCACATCAAAGTATCATGATGACGCTGGAAACCAAATTACCCGCAACGACTATCATAATGGATATGGATTCTTCGTATTTGATCTAAGACCTGACGGATGTGATATATCTGAGTACTTAGGTCTAAGGCAAAGGGGAAACCTATCATTAGAGATTGTGTTTAGCCAAGCTTTAACAGAAGCTATAAATTTGTTTTGCCTTGGAGAGTTTGACAACATAATAGAAATTGACCGAGAAAGAAACGTGTTGTACGATCACACATCAAGAACACTTTACAACTGATACAAGTAATGGAGCAAGACTTCAAAAGCCGTGGAAAATTTTGTGGAGTTTATGCATCAGATACTCTCCCTTCTGTCATTGAACACTATCCCTGTGGATTGATTGTCAACACAGACCCGCAAACAGAAAAAGGATCACATTGGGTGGCAGTGTACTTTCCCACCAAAGAAAGGGGCGAGTTTTTTTATTCCTACGGATATCCTCCAGATTTTTATCAACAAAACTTTAAAACATTCCTAGACAGCCATTCTAGAACTTGGGTATATAATCATCGGTGTTTGCAAAACTTTGATTCTAGTACATGTGGTCAATTTTGCTTATATTTTATTATAAACAGAAATCGTAACAAGTCATTAGCTGTAATTGTAAAATCGTTTAGTAACATATTGTCAACAAATGATCATCGTGTAAGTGAGTTTGTTAATAGGTACCTTAGATTACTAAAACCAAAACTGCAAAGCAACCACCAAGTTGCACTGACTCGCATGCAAAATAGATTCAAACAGAAACAGTAGATGTGTAATTGATAAATGTCTTTTATTCAATAAAATAATCAATAAAAACTACAAAATCAGTGGTTTGTTCAATACAAAATCCAATTATCAGAAAAGCGTTTAGCTTTGGAACGTCTAAAACTGGGAGTCTTCGTTGTTCTTGGCGTAGTGGGTGGCGTTGGTGGAAAGGTATAGTTTCCTTCTATTGTAGAACCAGATGGAGTCTCTTTATTAAGCTGAGCAATATGACTTCTTCTCTTCTCGTTGCGCATGAGATATCTAGGCATATTATTTTTTTCCAGAGATTCTGAAAACTGTTCCCATCCTTTAGGGTTAAACTTTTTCCTTGGTCTAAGTTGATCGTTGACCAAATCAATGATGTTTGAGCCTTGTATGGGATGACCATTAATTGAAATCTCCCCTTTCTGATTCCACGATATTTCTTCACTGTTTGCCTTTAAGCGGTTAATCATGGATTTGGCTAGCGTACGAGAGTTCTTTGGAACAGATTCCAAAATTTCATGCTCCGGTAAAGAAGTTTTTTCCACGGCTTTCCCTTCTTCTTCTTCTACAGTTTCTGTCTGTTTTTCTTCTTTCTTTTGTTCAATAGTATTAGTTGAAAAGGGAGTGCCAGTTGATGAACCGCTTTCTTGATGAATTTTGACAGTAGGTATAAACTGTCGCTTTTTTTCTTGAACATCAAGAAAGCGCTGAAGATTTTGACTGTATTGTGACACTTTATCATCAGTTGCCTTTAAAGTATCTTCTAATATACCATCCATCTTCTTGTCTAATCGAATCATCGATTTTGCCAAAGGAGCAGTGTGGATGCTTTCTTTACGTTCTATCATGTCCATAAATTCTTCTGGTATTAATACCATACGTTTAGCATACTTCATTACTTTTGTTTAAATACTTCTCTTAGAAGAGAAAGAACTGGAGGTAGTAGAGTTAACAAAAGTGAGCCACCACTCTGTAATATGTGACTCTTTTTGCGTTTAAGCGGAACTTGACGATCTGCTAGCGCTCTGAGCTGTTTCCTAAACCTTCGAAGTTTTGTCTTCTGAGCAGGAGTTAGGTTTACGATCCCTTTTAACACATTGATTGTAATTTCGGATATTGTTAAGATCAAGTCTTTATCGCAATGCTCCAGTAATGCTTTGCGTTGTTTTTTGTTGCATTTTGTTAACACAGTAAGAAAATCGATATTGCGCTTTACACGATCCGACATTTTTTGCTAGAATGATTAAAAATGTTTGTTTCACTCTTTTATACTCGTTTAACGTATGCAATGTGACGTTCATCGGGAAATACATTAGTACGGAGTCTAACATTACTTGATGTCGTTGGATGCATATCAAACAATAGATAACCATACATTTTGTTGGTTGCGTCTTGAAAACTTTCAAGAGCAAAATGTCATCGTTTTTTCCATAAAATGCTTGTTGAACGAGTGTAGAAATACCTAAAGAGTCTCGGCAATTTTTAAAAGCAAATATGTAGTGGCAATTGAGAGAAATAGTACGGGAGAATTTTCCAAGGTGGAAAAAGATTCTGGACTATATAGATGACTGTGATATTTTTGTGGTGAGAATGCTTTGTTAACAGGTCTGACATTCGCTGGTCATTAGAACAGTTGGCCATCAAATCGTCAATAACTAAGATTCCTGGTTGATTTTCAAAAAGTTCCATCACGTTGTCAGGAAATCCTTCTATAAAAACAATATTTTCAACATCACGCTGTAACTCTGAAAACCCATGTTGAAATGCACCATAACAGTAAACAATTCTGCCGATCTCTTGATCAAACATTTCTTGTTTATTTAAAAGTAGCCGCTTTGTTAGAACGGTTTTACCCGATTGCGTTGGGCCTGAAACCATAATGCTGGTGGGAGTCTTAAAACGAACGTCTGCCATCGTTGAATAATATCAAAAGTATGACAAACTTAAAAACAATCAACCAAGTATAAAGTATTCAAAACCCCACCTCCAAGTATACTAATAATAAACAATACCCCCCATTACGTCGTAAAAATAAATATAAACTGAATAAAATCACTCGTATGGTGGTGTTCACAACTGCAATGTTTATTATCAAAACTAACAACTAACTTGAAAATAACTTTACAAAAATAACAAATACATATATATATATATACCTTACTGACAAAACGCCTTATTATATGCGTCCAAAACAATTTTTTCAAATTCATCTCTTCTTCTGCTAAAAATTTCACTTCTACTGTCTTTACATTCATATCTTAATAGTTCAAGTCCATTCAAAGTGAAATCTTTACTTGTATAGTGCACGAACTGTTTCATAGCTTATTCTTGGTCGACTCTTTCTAATGCTTCCATCATATAGCGGCAAACCACACTCCACGAATCTAGCGTCATGCACTCGTGACGATGTTGAGAGGGATGATCAACCTTGCACCCTTCGCAGTGTTCCATGAGTACAGCACACATCTCGTTGGGTAGAAACTCAGCAAAGGCTTTGAGTAATATCAACTCAATTTGTTGTTGTCTTGGTGTGATCTCAGGTCTAATTTCAGGAATAGCATCTTCAAAGTCAGGAATATAAATCTCCAACTCGTTTTTGTGTTGTGTTTGATTTTCTAGCCATGAGGAAACATAGTTCATTAGTTCTTGATTTTTTATATAATCAGCAAAGGCCAAGGCAATATCAGTAGTCAAACTTAAGAAGGTTTCACAAGTTTCAATCACTTCATAGTCGTTCATGTAACTGGCAGTTGGTTTTCTGATGATAGTCAAACGTTCAAATGCCATTTTTGTTGTCGTTAGAGATGCTATCATACCCTGGGTTCCAGAGGCTCTAGAGGGGATTGGGGCGAGACAACGGCGGGGAGCGAAAGGCGGAGAGAGCCCCTGGTCTCACGAGGCACTAATCTCACTTTCGCGAGTACAGAATCTGTACTCGTCATTTGATTGGCTCTCAATAAGATCCGATAGAAACTGCGCTCTGATTGGTCAGTCTGAGTTATTATAATCACCTTGTGATAAAACCGGTTTTCACAAACAAAATGGCGAGCGAAGTGAATGATGATGATCTAGTGTTTGTTCAAGAATATCGTAAAGCTGTAGAGAATACACTCGAAAGTTTCCCAAATGTCCAGCAGATGAAAGAAGTTCAAGAAGATGCCCTTTTGACTTTTATTAAAAGGAGAGATGTAATAGCTGTATTGCCTACAGGAAGCGGAAAATCGCTGATATTCCAAGCTGTTCCTGGAGTCGCTTCTTATTTAAGCAAGACAGGTTTTGATTACCCCTCAAAGCCAATAATTGTGGTCGTATGCCCGCTGAATTCGCTTATTTCTTCGCACATGAAAGAATTGGAAGCTGTTGGCATTTCATCGTGTTCCCGGTCGACCGCTCCACGTGAGCCTTAATGTCAACAAAGTACAAAAACCGGTTTGGCGAGAATTTGATACCTCATTAGGCGCGAAAGTGAGATTAGTGCCTCGTGAGACCAGGGGCTCTCTCCGCCTTTCGCTCCCCGCCGTTGTCTCGCCCCAATCCCCTCTAGAGCCTCTGGAACCCAGGGTAATGCTATCACGGCTCGCAGTAAAAAATGTTTGAATGCTGATCAAGTATGATCCCAGTTATACTTACAAATCAATCACGTGTAAAAAGTGGTCAGCGGAGATTGGTAAATCAGACCTATAACAGTCACGGTGTGTGATAATAAGTCAGTTAGCACAATGTTTCGTTTGGAAGTAAATCACAAAAATGGCGACCTAAATTTAAGCTGGGTAAACGAGAAGAGAGAAGAAGAACCTCTTATATGCTTAAACAAAGAAAACAAGTTGGACAAAAAGTTAGGAAAAGAAACAAGAACAAACATCTGTGAAGAAGGATTGATTCCTACATCAAGCGTGTACAAAAATACACATAAAGTAACGATGGAGTATAATGAAAACGATAAACAGCAAACGATTACTGTGGAACGAATAGGGGTGAAACAGGAATTCAGTTGGCCGAAGGAGTGGGATTACAAGATAGTGCAAGATGAAGTAACGATGAAGTTTCGAGCACCAACTCCTGACGCAGTGTTGGCGTACGAGCATTATTTCAACCAAGTTAAAATGAACGTTCTTCATCAAGAGCTTGAAAAGAAAACATGTGGATTTGGAATCCCTAACCAAAAACATTTATTTGAGCAACTTCCAACTCAACAACGAGCCACAGGATTATTTTAAAAAAGTACTCTTTTTTCTGTAATTATTTTTTGTAGAGATTTTATTTTGCAATAAAATATGATTTACAACTATTCTGACTGATTTTTCTGTTTTACAATTACTATAAAAAAGGAAAGACAAAATAGTCAAAATTATGAAAAAAAACTTATAATTTTTCACGAGTTTTTGTAATTTATTCATACTAATTAAATATTCACACCAAAGTGCTAGGGGAGGGGGGGGGGGGGGAGGTCCAAAGATGTACCTATAGTAGTGTGATTGTCTTGAAACCAGCACATCGTTTGTGATTTCCATCGAGGTGGCAATATTCTTCACAAAGATGATTAGTGCCATTTCTGTCCATATCATATGCAATTTGCAGTTGTTGTTTGCTGGATTTAAACACAAATGATGCCTTACTCCCATCCAAGGCTTTGTTGTGGACTTTGTAGATAAGGAATGGGTCCTCAAGTTTTCGATTCACACTTTCCTTGTATTTTCCAACTGCGTCAAAGTTATGACCACAATGGTCCAATTCAGCTCTTGCTTTGGCCTTCATATTTGAAACTGCAGAGTTGTTAACCAGAGCACTTCAACTTCATGTATCTCATCACTACAGGTTGCCTTTTCTATAGTGGCTATTATTTTATCATTCACATATCGCTGTGGCTTTAGCTGTCTTGAATGCTGAAAAGCGATTGATGCATCATCTGCTATCTCCTTCGAAATGCGTTTATCCACTGCAACACAGGTGTGATTACCATGATGATAGACTGTCACTTCTTTTTTATCCTCAGAAACTTCACAGATTTTGACTGCTGGGCATGGCACAATCATTGACTCTGTGTGGCAACTATGGCAAACTAAAGTGTCATTTTTTCCCTCAAAGTTCATATTTTTTCTTGTACCAACACCACTCATTACCTTGGAGTGCTTTTGCATGTCGTTCTTCGTCTAATTCCTTTAAACCCACTCCGTTTGGAATTGAAATAAAGATGCCAAGGACGTCCATCTAAGGTGGACAGGGCTGGTGATGCAGAGTTATACTTTAACTGGAAGACCTTTTCTCCGTTTATGTCAAAAGGCAGTGATTTTACATGTTGCCGTTAATGTTAGAGAAGAGACCTGGTGTTATTCTGTTCTGTTTGCTGTAAAATAATAAGATAGCCAAAAATTATTAGAATAAATAAGGGATCTCAACTATCACAAATATTTGTTTTTTATTATTGTTCTCATAAATTATATGAACCATGTATAGCAGTAGTAAAACATTCTAACTTCTTATTCATGAGAATATGTCCTTTATATATCTCAATGTTTAATGGGCATGGAATACACAGGGAGGTCAAGCCAAAAACAGGCATGTCGCTCTAAATTCAACAAATGACCTGAAACTTCACAGAAATGCAAAGAAAAATACAATACACGCGTAGAAATCTTTAGACGATCGATTACAGTAATCAACTATCTGTATAATGCTGTAATTACGCATATTTTGGATAAAAGGATCAATGAAAGCCAAGACCACGTGGTTTACGAAGCCATCGCTCCAAAACATCCAACCAAACTGGCCTGAAACTTCACATACGTGCCAAGAAAATAACAATACTCAAATACAAATTTTTTCTTCTGTCATATTTTAGACAGACAGACAGTGGTCCAAAATATATAGAACCAATGGACTTTTCCATTAACTTAACTTTAGAAACCGTTTCGATACAGCTTCAATAACAAGTCAAATAAACTCAAACTCCTTTTAAAGGAGGTGGTTACCATGGCAACCAGCTCAAAACACCCCTCAAAACTATGTAGAATTAATAACTTTGCAAGGAAGTTTCTACTATTGTTACCGAGAATGGTTAGCATGCACAAAACAATCATCAAATCCTAGTTTTGTCAACAATTATCACAGAAACTAGCAATTTATCAGTGTTTGTTTCAAAACAAGACCAAAATACATTCTGGGAGACACAATTGTTTTGCCAGCAACATTCTTATTGTGTTTTTCAATCACCTAACCTTTCGAAAAATGCACTGGCAGGTCTGTATTTTCCTTCAACTCAATCTATAAAGTCAAGCTTTTGCTACCGCCATTTTGCCAAACTCATTGTAAATGACTTTCACATACATCAACAGAATTGAAAAGCAGAATTTCTGATTAGTCCTAATTTTAAATATTTATAAATGACCACATACCATGTATCCATGAAGGGAAGATCATCATCATCTTCATTGTCATCAGAATCCCTTGAGCATTTCTTAAAAAAAAAGATAAGTTACAAATTTGCTTTTGAATTTCTGCAAACGAATTGTTCATTATAGCTTCTGAAGTTGGGTTTATTATGTTGTCATCGCATGATAGGAGGAATTGGAGTTAATCCAATCAGCAATCGAGTATTCAAGCTTTCATTACAAAATCTTTGAATCACATAATCTCCAGCAGATACACTACCATACACTTTGTAAGGAAATCAGCTTACCTTAAAAGTATTTTCATCTTCTTCTTTTGGTAGTTTTAAAAGGCTCAGTGCAGTCAAGTCACAAACAACTGGAGACTGCAGAAGGCAAATAAAATGATCAAATGACTTGTTAAATACCCACAGGTCTGGATTTTTTAACTTACTGTCATTACAGGAGCTACCACAGTTAACCCATCATTAACTATGCCGGACCAAATCAAATGGCCCAACAGATACAGTACCATATACTTTACGTACTTGTATTTAATAGCATTACGGAATGTACACAAATTTAGTATTGCATGGCATTGTGCAGTATGAACTTAATGAAGTTACTGTTCCCCAGGGTAATTCCCAATACGGGTGTATATCAGAACAGAACGAAAGTAATAACCATTCGAAGGCGTCTTAGAAACTAGTACACTTGTACTGAATGTTAATTTTCCAATTTATATCACTTCCTGCATCAGTTTATTTCACATGCAGTACGTACGTTCATTTGCAATTAACTGATTAGTAATACATATACCGTCCTATATAATACATATATAGTCATTATACCCATATAATTGTACTCCGATATCAGACATGAATAAATGAGATTGCAGTCCTTTTTTTTTTTTTTTTTTGTCTAATGCAGTTAAGCTGGTAAATATTTTATACTCGTTCATGGTATTAAGAGTATAAATAAGAAAATCAGCTTACCTTACCTAGTATTTTCATCTTCTTCTTTTGGTAGTTTTAAAGGGCTCAGTGCAGTCAAGTCACAAAGAACTGGAGACTGTAGAAGGCAAATAAAATGACCAAATGACTTGTTTTAAATACCTACAGGTCTGAGTGGTACTGGCAACACTGAGCTAGCCAGATTTTTAAGTTTTTCGTTTTAGTTTTTCAATGCAACAGAATAAAGATACAAATGTAAATCAGGGCAATGTCAAATAAAATTTTTTATGCTAACACTAAAACAGGGTACGTGCTGATTTTAGTAAACAAAATCTAAGGAGTTTTCAAGGACCAAAAAGTAATTGGGCAGTTTGCTCTGAAACTCTTTTTGCGAGGATGTCCTGCCTGTAATCATCCAAGCCGCAAGTTGGAGACTGCCCTGAAGGATTAGAGGGTGTAGCTGGTAGTTGGGTGACTTCAACATGTCCTGAAGTGGAGGCAGTAGTAATGGCTGTCTGCATGACATGTCCAACAGGACTGGATACCAAGGTTGGGTATGCCAAGTGGGAGTGATCAGAACTATTGTTGCCTGATCCTTCCTCACTTTCGCTAAGCACCGGCCTATCAGAGAGAATGGAGGGAAACTGTATCTCTTCAGACCTGACCATGAAATCTGAAATGCATTTATGGCTTGAGCAAATGGGTCTGGACACCAGCTCACATAGGTTTTCAACTGGGCATTGAGCAGTACAGTAAAACCCCAAATTTGAGGATCCTTTGACGTCATCAAATCCTTTGTTCTTGCCTAATTTGCATAAATATCCAAAAATTGTAAAATTTATTCATCGAGAAATTCAGCGCCCGTTACGTTTCGTGTCAATGTTCGCTCCAATCTAAACATACATGAATTTTATGAGTTCAAACGTTGAGACAAAGCTTCGAGGGTTACAGCGAGGGGAAGAACTTGTAATTTAAAGCATTTTTCATATAAAAAAAAACTACTTCAAAGTTTCATGACAAAACAAGATGGCGGCCAAAATGGTCTAAAGAAAAGGTATGTAGTACTTTTGATTTGATATTTATTAGTGTTGGACTTTTTTGTTCGAGTTTAGACCATTTTTGTTTTGGACATTGATATCTGTAGAATCTTCTGTTTTAATGCCAGTATGGCCAAGTCTCTAGTTTTAAGGCCAAGTTTCGAAATGTAGGAACAACAATTTTAGTCAGTTTGCTTCGTATCGATCGGCGGAATGTGATCTCATACTGACAGACTCAATATTTGCCTGCTTGATGTAGAAGGCCATGCAGATATGGAAATTAAGGTTAATATTCATGGCAATAGTTAATGATTTTAACAGAAGCAACAATTCAACAACAATAATAATTATACATGCAAGGTTTTTGGAAAAGGGCTCAAATGTATGCAACTATCAAATGGTAACATGAGTAGAACCACCATTTGTCAATATTTTTAATAAATCATCACCCTTTGCTCATGCGAATCACATCCACAGGTAATTAGACAGACCTAAACATGCTATTCAAGCTCTAACATCATTTTTTCCTGTGCTATCTTTCAATCCAACCACATACACTTGACACCTCGCAACAACAACCTTTCTGAATTAGGTGCATTATGATGATACAATTTGCACATAGAGTGCAGCCAAATAATTAACCCATGAAATATGTAACATTATTTATACATGAATAGCAACAAATCTGTTGGTTTCTATTGACAATTAGTGCTATTCTGTATTAATTAGATCGCTGTACTATTTTCTGGTGTGCATTTGACTTAATAGTAAGAATGTTTTGTGTCATTTGTATCATGTTGATAAATGCTTTCTTTTCTTTTTGGATAGGTCACTACCTCTTGGGAAGCTGCCAAACAGCAATAAAGTTATTCTCAATAAAATATTGAAGTAAAATAAAATATTGAAATATTAAATTATTAAATTAAATTATATTAAATTAAATTATTAAATTAAATTATTAAATTATTGAATATTAAAATATTGAAGTATTAATCATTTTTTTAAATGCAAATTAATCAGCATGTTTACCAACAACACAATAAAGGCAAAGGGCTCCCAAATTGAAGAATATCACAAAAAATGTTCTTTATAATAGTGAGAGACCAAGAAATTCAATGTGAGGTGAAATCAAATTTATGTGATTATTAGAGCGTATTCGTATAACCCACTTTTAAAATGCAAATGAGAATATGTGTAAAATAATATGTTAATTAGGTGTGCGTGTTATAAAATGCTTCAGTGAGTTGCACTCTCGGCTTCAAATAATCAAAATAAAACATGATATATTGACAACGAAAACGATTATAGATTTACTAGAAACCACTTTTATCAATGTTCTCCACAGTGGCTTGTGGCTCAAAGGAAAAAATAAAAGCAAATAGTTGCACGCACACCTACTGATAAACATGTTAGTTCACACATATTCTCATTTGCATTTTGAAAGTGGGTTATACGAATACGCTCTATTATAGAAGTTATAACATGGCAATCTTGTTGTTCAGTTCTAAAATTAACAATGTGATTGTATTTTGATTAAAATTGTTTCACCATCTAACTAGAGGGTCCTGAAGGGGTAAAATGGGAGCTGGGATTGGCCTTTTTTGACTGGAAAATGGGTTTCTCTAATTAGTAACTATAGTGCAAAATAGCATTAGTACAAGCACTTAGAGTGAAGTCATTTAACCCGTGAAATATATATTAGACTAATACATGTTCACCTTAGCAGTCTAGAATTCAACTGTTTTCTTTTGTGTCTATTTGACTACTACACTTGAGCAAGCAATTTCTATTTTCACGGGTTAGAGTTAAGTCATTTAGAGTGAAGGCATTTAACCCGTGAAATAGAAATTGCTTGCTAAAGTGTATTAGTATAAACCTACTAGTGGTCTATCACGCATCCTGCATTCTGATTGGCTACTCTACTAATGGTCTATTGAGTGATAGACCACTAGTAGCGAAAAGGGCCGGTTTTGTAAACTTTGAAAACGTTTCTTGTTTCTTCTATTTCTTGTAATAGCTTAGTACCAAATGTAATGCTTTTCCTTAAATCGTAAATTGCAAATACGAGCAAGAAAATGACAAAAAAGCACATAATTTTGATGTTTTGTGAATGCAATGAATTTTGACTTGAAGAGCGCTCGCTACTGACGCCATCACACGATTCTTCAGTTTGATTGAGAAAGCCAGATTAAAAACCTTTTCTTGGACTTTTCTTTATTCCTCCGTTGTTCAAATATGTATAGTAGTTTTAGCAGTAAAAATATGCTATTTTCAGCTGTTAAAACAAAAGTCTTAGCTTGAGGAAGAAAATGACTAAAACTGTGGAGAATTTCGATGTGTTTTGAATACATTTTCACTTGCCGTCACGCGTCATTGAGCGCGCGCTCGGTATTTTCACTTTCGATTATCTGTCATTTTTTCAAAATAAAACGATTGAAATGTTATTTTTCTTTCAAAATATGGCAAAGTTAGTTGGTTTATACTAAAACAATTAGACCTCTCGCCCTCATGGTCCACGAGTCAATAGCCCACTTGGCCTCGAAGACTCGGCCTCGTGGGCTATTGACTCGTAGACCATTCGGGCTGCGGGTCTAATAGTTAAATAGTCAAATAGACACAAAAGAAAACAATTGAATTATAGACTGCTAAGGTGTATTAGTCTAATATCTATTTCACGGGTTAGAGTGAAGTCATTTAACCCGTGAAATAGATGTTATACTAATACACCTTAGCAGTCTAGAATTCCATTGTTTTCTTTTGAGTCTATTTGACTATTACACTTTAGCAAGCAATTTCTATTTCACAGGTTAAATGCCTTCACTCTAAATGCCTTCACTCTAATATAATTTTTAATAAACAAATTAACCCTTAAGCACTTTGAGCAATATATAGATAGATTTTATTCCACTTATTGCAGGATATGAATTACAAGTGGGGTCAGTATTACATAGTACTTACATTTACAACTAGACAAATTACACAAATATATTAACAATATTAATCGAATGTAGAATAAAAATATATGTAGCTATAAATAATGAAGATATATACACCTACTTGCAAGAACGTTGTCATACGAAAAAAGAACATTTGTATTTAGTGGATTAGGAATAAATTAAAAGTACAAAAGAAGATCACTGAAGCAGAATTTTTTCTTTTTGTAATTTATTCCTAATGCACTAAATACAAATGTTCTTTTTTATATGACAACGTTCTTGCAATTAGGTGTAAGTACTCAGTTTGTTTCACATGTTTGTATCAAGTCATAAGCTTATGTATATATAAAATGCGAGCACATGGAGTTCACATCATTTTCATGCTATAATTCCATCGAAGAAGACTTTGAGTTTGGAATAGTTTTTGGAGAGTGTCACGTTTAATTTACAAGGAATCGTTTCGGTTTACTGCCATATTAATGTTTAAACTTAATTACATACAATTTCTTATCGAGAGAACAAAGAACAATCATATAAACCTATATAAAGTTTATCTAGTTGGCTGATACATCATGAAATGGGTTTGTTTTACGACTGCATTATTAGAACTACAATGGGATACGCGCCGAGGATTTTAAAAGGAGCAAATATGATCACTTCAAATGATTGTAATATGCAATATATATAACAATTTGTCTCGAACCCAAATCCATTTCTATCGTACTGATAACTCTAGGTTCCTTTTGCAAAGAAAACAATATAAAGAAAACACAAGTATTAAACTTAACTCGAAGTGAACACCGATCAGTTATTAGGCATTTTGGAGCGAATTAGAACAGCCTGAAGAGTTAAAAAAGGGACCCGAGTCCCTTCAAAGTCCACATATATGAATTTAGATGCCATCAATACTAGATACATTTCTTATAGTACCTTTATTTCATTGCAAAACTGTCTTGAAACTTAGCCGGCATTCCTTCGTCCGCCATCTTGGTTTTATGTTTGGACACGTGACTTTGTGTTTTGAATATTTCAAAGAACAAAGGATTTGATGACGTCAAAGGGATCCTCAAATTTGGGGTTTTACTGTACTGTTGAGTCTGTTCGAAAACAGATTTACCTCCATGGGGCCCCACAGGTGGTTGATTTGTTTGAATATGGAGGGGTTCAGTTTCCAGTCGCTGGAGTCTCGGAAGTGTCTTGATTCCCAATCCGCTTCCTGATGAGTCTCCCTGGTAAATACTCTGTTGTCAAAGTTATTTGATGTTGCAGAGCATAATCCCAGAGTTCCTGGGCTATTTCTAACAGGACTGGAGACTTGGTTCCCCCCATCTTCAGAATGTAAGCTACTGCTGTTCTGTTGTCTATCCTTAGATGGACAGACAAACAGAATTTGCTGATTGTAAATGCTCTCAAAGCAAACAGAGCTGCTTTGAGTTCTATTGCATTGATGTGGAGGCAGGCTGATTCTGTCTGACTCCACAGGCCCCTGGTACGCGCTCCCTGGCAGACTGCCCCAACCTTTCATTGACGCATCCGTTGCTATTGTCAAGTCTGGTGCAGGGACAATTATGGCCCGACCATTCCAATTGGGTATTTGCTCTATCCACCACAGGAGGTCGTCCCTGCAGCTCTGATTCAGGGAAACCAATGTCTCGTAGGACTTCCCTGCTAACAGTCCCTTCACCTGCAACATCTGCAGGTGTCGATAATGCAGGGGTGCCGGTAATATTACTTGTATTGTTGAGGTGAGCTGGTTTTCTCTTGCACTACTTTTGCTTCTGGAAGATATATTTTCATTCCTGGGAGTCTATCACAAACCCTAGGTACTCCATCTGATGACTGGGTTCTAATACTGACTTTTCCCAATTGATCACAAAACCTAAATTCTGGAGTAGCCAGAGGGTGGAGTCCATGTCCCTCACTATGCCCTCTTGGGTTTGATTGAGCACAATGATGTCGTTTATAATGTAAATAATCATCCTCAAGCCTACCCTCCTTAATATGGCCACTACTGGCTTCAACAACTTTGTGAACAAGAGGGGGGGCTGGGGCAAGGCCGAAGGGGAGGCATGTGAATTGGTAGCGACTCTCCTACCAAAGGAACCTTAGAAAGTGCTGATGTTGCTGGCCCATTGGCACACAAAAATCTATTTTGATCATCAGGTCCCCTTTCATTACGATATGCTTCAGAAGGTGAAGTCCCTCCATTTTGAAGTGTTGGTATCTTATGAATGAATTCAACTTTTTCAGGTTGATTACTAGTCTGTCCTCCGTTTTCTCGATTTACCTCTCGACCTTGGAGGTGTATTTTCATTGTTTTTTCTCGGGGTTTTCCTTCTCAACTGTACGTGGAGGCAATTCTCCGTCTTCCGATGGCATGTTTATCTAGTTTATGAAGCTCGATGGCTATGTTTTCCCTTCGATATTGACAGATGAAACACGAGATGAAACTCAAACGACGAGATGACACGAAGCCATTTTGGAGAAGGAAGGTTTAACATGGGAGCGAGGCTCAAGCCCCGTTTTGACTTTAAAAGGCTGGATTTGGCGGGAAGCCGGGAAGAATACGCTATTATATCTCATGGAAATTTGTGAAATGAAATTAGAGCCAATGTTTATTAGTACTACTTTTCTTCCAAGAAAGCGTTCGTTTGCGTACTTCTTGTGGGTGAGTCTCTCTCTTTGTCGATGCCCCTTTTCATCATCTTCATCATGTGTGATCAGCCCGACATCCCAGGCTCTTGGGTCATTCTTTATGCTTTGCCAAGCAATTTCTCTTTTCGAAGTGCTGCTTTTTATCATATCTTCCGTCAAAAATACTAGTAGCCCGGTTTGTTTTCTCGCCAGAAAACATGTCCAAGTTGTTTTGGATGATTCCGTTTCTTCTGAAGTGCTTCTGTTTTGTGAATCGATGAAGCAGTTAATTCTTTTCTCGGCTTCCTCCTTCCTTTAGATGAAAGGGGGAGGGGGGGGGGGGGTCACATTTAACAGTTAAATTTTTTTTTTTTGACGTTTAACAGGTAACAGTTAAATTTTCTCTTTGACAATAAATGGAAGAGTACAGTAACTATTTTAAACCTTGATAGAGTACAAACAGTATTTGTATGAAAAAGTACAAACTATTCACATTGTATAAACACGCGAAAATGGTACTATTTACTGAAAAGTTTGACAAGTTCGTGTGCGAAGAGGCATGAAGATATTTTTTCATATTCTATTTTTTCATTCATTACTACAAATGTAAAACTCGCTTACATTGTATGTGGTTCTGCTTGCACTCTACGGCGCACTTTACCGTCAATATAGATCCAGTCTTACTGATGCCCTTAATGTTCTCCCAGATCTCGATAATGTTGGTTCTTGAAGCCTCATAATAACCAATTCATACATACATACATACATTGACTTTATTTAAACACGATTTGTATTAAGCTTACGCTTATATGAGGTCGTGCATTTAAATTAATTACATGAATTACATACATGAATTACATTTATAAATCAATATAAGAACTAAATGATTAATCTAAAATCTAAATTCCTATCTGTTAAGAAAAATATAAAACTCTAATTATAAATATGTGAATATACAAATCTAAAAAATTAGGTATGAAATATTTAGAAATACTTGTAATACTTGTTACTAAAATCAATTGTAGATGCTGATGTTACTTTAAAATAAAAATCCCTAAACTCATTGATCTCACTTAACCTTGTGTCTAAACTCTGTGTTCGAAGCAGGAGGCGATAGTATGACTGGATTTTTTCCAGGCTACTGGAAGGATATTGGCGGTAAACACAAAGTACATGGTAAAACTGCGAAGGAAATCTTGACAGGGTTTGTTAACACTGGTTGTGTCGAAGAAAAAAAACGATTCACTGGGAATCCTGCTAGAATTGGACCAAGAGAACTTCGACTTATTGAAGCCATGAAAACAGATAAGCCTTCTCTATCCTACAAGAATGTACTGAGCTCTGTTTTACAACATGGAAACTTACCTGCTGACACCTCAGTATCAGCCATAGGCCGCGCTGTAAGAACAAGAATGTTAGAAGGCAAAATTACTTGGAAGCGGATGACCAGAAGCATTCACAATAAGTTCTCTGATGCCAATGTAAACTACTGTCAGGATTTTCTAGATTACATGAGTCAAGTTGATCCATATCGAGTGAAATTTTTCGACGAAAGTGGAGTATCGCTTCAAGACTGTAACAAGCGATACGGTCACTCGACTATAAACACACCGTGTGTCGAAGTGGGAAGGCATTTAAACTCCCGAAATATAACATTAAACTTACTCGTTGGTCTGGATGGAATATTATATGCAAACACTCTGAATGGAGCCGCAGATACGATTAAATTTTTGAACTTTTTTTTGGGAGGCCAGCCAAAGTTCACAGAGAAATGGCAACCCCGTGTTGATGACCGGAGATATCGTTGTGTTTGATAACTGTAGAACACATCATTATGCTGGTGGATTTGCTTTAGCACAATGGCTAGATGCTATGGGAATAGATGTTGTTTACTTACCCACATATAGCCCGGAATTAAACCCCATTGAACTCGTTTTTCAGAAACTGAAAATAGTTCTCAAGCGCGAGAAGAAATGCGGCAACTTGTAAGCGCAGATCTGCATGCTGCCATTTATTTCGCACTTGAAGAAATTACCCAAAATGACATTGCTGGATTTTACAGAAATACTGAATATTTATTTGTTTGAGTAGTGTTCATACTATGACTCTATCGAAAGGACAATTACATTTGTCAGAAGTTTCAAACGATCACTTTTTGGAGCTTTTAGTTGACATGTTATGCAAGTATAAGATTCTCTCTTTACTTTTCTCTACTACGCGAAACGTGCGTAAACACATTAAACTCAATTCACGCAGTTCATGACAATACTAGCATGTATTTTTAACAACTATTGAAACTCAAGAACAGCATAACATAAGCAAGGCCTTATACGTTAATTATTTTCAGGTTAAAGTAATATAAAAAGTAAAGACAACTCTAACTTTACAACTCTGATTTGCAGTTAGTAATGTACAGTTCGATCACATACTTTGCCTTGTTATTTCTCGATACTCGGCAGAACTTAATCAGTAATGCACAGTTTCTGACAATTTCAAAGTAGTTTCTTAGTAGGTTTAGGCTGTTGATAAGCTGTGGGAGTGTTAGTATGTGTAGCTTCCACAGGAGTTCCCACGGCAGGGTCGACTATAGTTGTATTCGGTTCATTCTGTTTTTGATGGTTATCCCAATAACTAGCCGGTAGTGTGCGAAAACTTTCTTGCAAGCCTAAAGCTAACTGGAAATCATCATCTAAACCCATCTTTTTTCTTTGCGGTGAATGAACGTCCTTTGAAGAATCGGCGCCATCTTGAACCTTGCTACATGTACTTGTTGACGGTAAAGTTTCGTTGTCTTTTTTTGTTCTTCCGGAAGGCCATGAGACTCCTCGATCTTCCCATAGTTTTTTATATGGCTGATGCACGGATGTTTTGCCCACCTTAGCATTGAGTATCAAGCTGTTTTGCGTAGTCAGCACAAGTGATTCCAAATTCTCTATGGTTTCGCGGGCTTCTGAAGGCGACGGAATGTTTCCTTTATAATGTCGCTCAAGAATTTTACTATCTCTATTTATCAAACGCCAATCTTCTATAGCTTTTCCGTGGAAAGTTCTGATGTATTTGTTTGGATTACTATCATTAAAGTCTGCTTTATTCGAGCGGAATAGCGATTGTTGACACTTATAAGATGACCTTTGCTTGTTTTCGAGTTCTGTCTTGATTGATAGTAAACACTTTCTCTCCTCGGCTAATTTTTTCTGTTGTTTTAAAAACTGTTTGTCATCGGGATATTTCTCAATGTTCTTACAGAACTTTGCAGACATACAAGGGCTAGTGTACGGACAATTCAACCGATTGTGGCGTTCTTTTTTATGACATTTACTGCATGAAGGAAGGTTTGAAGTAGTGCTGTCAAAAGATGATCTTTCCGCTGTAAACAGTTCAATGTCATATTCAATCTGGCGCACATTCTCTTCTTGCTCTTTAATAGCATTCCTTTGTTGTTGAAGATAGGAATCAAGAGGACTTAAAACTAACTTTTCTCTCGTGCTATTTGCAGCCTCTTTGCCGCTATGGTCATATGTCAGCTTTTTCCGCGTAGTCTTCTCCGTAACACTTTTACTTATGGTTGAACTTGACCTCGATGCACCAGCACTAGACTGGTTTAAATCCTATTAAACAAAACAAACAAACACACATGTTAGAGAAATTATTACCTTCACAATTAATATCTTTTCATATTCGATTTCCATTTTACCTTCTTGGTGATTGCGGCGATTTGCTGTTACAAAAGTCTTCTCTCTCCTAACTTTAGTTCGTGCCTTTGAAAAATCACATCAAGATCGGATATATCCATGGCGGCAATAGATCCTACTGTTTCGAATCCGTTTTGCTCAAAATTTCCACTAAGATGTTGCAAGTTGAAACCTCTAAGCCAGCATTTAGTAGGTGTATTTCGAAACCTCATGCTGAACAAAATGAACAACGCGGCGCACGTGAAATCAATCACGTGATACAAAAAAACTGATCACGTTGTACCAAAAGAAATTGGTCACGTGGAGGGAATTTTTGGGGCATGATTACCAGTCTACTGATTTCCATAGTATTGACTAAAAATCCATTTTTATTTTTAAAATATGAGCCTAGAAAAAAACTTTGATATCACTATAACGTTTCTAGAGAAACAAAATTAGGGGTATTCACGCGTTTTTGAAAGATATGAATTTTTAGATTTTACTTTTTGAGGTCAAATCGCACAAAAATTCGTGACAGCGTAATTTTGTGTCACGACACGGCGTACATGGTAAGCCCCATTGGCGAGTTTGCGAACGCCAAAGCACCTTCAAATTCGCTTCAAACACAAGACAAAACGCTGAGAAAAATCAAGATTTTGATCTTCATATTGACAAAAACGTTACTTGAACAAGTACTTAATAGGATGGTAACTATGTATTAAAAGGGAATTCTAGAACATTTCTTTATAAAAAAAACTTTTCATCGTATTAGATTTACTTTTAAAAAAAGTAGTCATAGAAAATCCTCAAAATTCAAACAAAACACAAACAACCTGAAAGTTCTTTTGAAGTGGAATTAAAGACCTCAAGTATCAACCAACACAGGACCGATTTGAAAAGACAAGGATGTTAAAACAAGGTATTTTATTATGAAAACGTTTGTGTAAAGCATTATTTTGTTCTGTAAAAAAAACAGGATTGTTTAGTAACCATAAAATAGTTAATATTGTTAAATAAACAAAAGTTATTCAACCAATTTTGAATTATGTTTGTATTTTAATTCATCTTTAATGTTTTTCGTTTATGAGTTTGTAAAAAGTACGTAATAAATAAATCCCTTTTTGAATTGACCAAAGGCCACGAAAAGTACAATCACAAACTAGGAGATAAACCTTTTCTCTTTTCTTGCTAATAATAAAACAGAAATGATTTTTCCTTTTTTGAAGCTTAATTATTTCAAGTTTTTGGGTGTTTTTTTCACGCACGTTATCAAACAATTTTTCTTTCAAAAAACTGACTTGAAAAAAAAAAAAATTCGTTGAACTTACTTTATCGCTGATTATTTTGCTGAGGTTTTCTTCTTCTCAATGACATCGATAATATTTTGACGAATACATGTATGTACTTGAATCAGTTTTGATGAATTAAATGGGTCATAGTTAAACTGCCAAGCTTGAAAATCCATAAATAAACTGTACTGAAGGAAGCATTTTGAAAATAGTTTTCATAACGAATAAAGTCGCTTCTTTTTCAATTATTTTACGTTGCTGTAGTCTTTATTCTTCTATGAAGTTTTATCTACAGACACGTGTTCTTGGCCTATCAGTTGTTTCCTTTTCTACTGTTAAATTTCTTCATTTTTGTATCCGGCCTAAGTTTATTTTCTTCTTCGGCCAAAACTATCTTTGTTTTCTTCGATGTTCATCTTTCTCAGTTGATATTTTAAATATTGTATTCTGTTGTTGTTTGTTTGACTTTTTTTGTCGATAAAAGAAAAACCTGTATTCGGGCTCTGCTATTCGGCGCGCGTGCGCATCACTTTCCCGCCGAAATGTAACAGCAAATCAGCATCGCGATGGGCACGGACGTACGTCGCTGGACGTACGCGCCCGCGATCCTATGTGGCTGTCCATGAAAAATGGACTTGATGCATTACCATTTTTTCCTAAGTATTGAGCTCCGCTATGATGACGGATGGGTGTACTACAGGGGAGGATTTAGACTAGTTCACCTAGTTTCCGGAAACTAGTCAGATTTTTTCCGAAAATATACACGCCGGGCATAAATGGCTCTGGATTCGGCATCGTTCGCCATTCTTTTCGGTCAGCGGTATACACCATTGTGAAAACAAGATGGCGGCTAAAGGAGGTAAAGTGTACACTAGAGACGACGTTTTGAAAGAGATTCTGGACAATGTAGATAACTTAGATGATCAGGATGAGGAGGAAAATAGCGAGATAGATGATGAAGATAGCCAGAAAGTGACGTTAGAGGAATGTTTAGTGGATTTGACTTTGGAGAGGCCTTCGACCATCATTTTTTTTCGCGAAAATGCAATGGATGTTCTTCTACCAGTTTTTCGCCATTCGTTCTTTATTGAGAACACACTGGAGAAGGATGTGAAATTGAAAGGTACGTTGAATGCCCTAAAACCTTTTTGATTAGAACTTTTAATGGCGTACTTTGATTTGATTTTGTTTGGCTTGAACATACTATTTAAATCAAAATTTGTTCAAATCAAAACAAATCAAAATTTGTTGCCATGTACGTTCGAATTCCTTCGGGTTTAATGAAAAACACATACACACGGAGAAATCGTCTTCTACTTTAAATATTAACTTTAAATAATAATTTACAAATGAAACAATATTTATATCTTGATAATTAACTTTAAAAAGGGCAATTAACTAGCATACCTTGGTTTTTCTCCTTATCATATTGATATAACCTTCTATTGCTTTTTCTATTACTATTAATTATAATCTATACCTAATCTCTAATTATGATGACTGTGTGTTAATGGATGAAATGAAAGAATGAAAAACACAGAACAATTCAAAATACTTAATGTCCGTAAATTATTATTTGGCTTCTCATTTATTTTCCTTTGTGTCTTGAATTCTTCTGGTTAAGTGATAACAGCCACTTTTCCCTAAATAGCTACTCTTTGATAGTAAGTATTTAATTTCATTGCTCAATTGCATGTGAAAGCTTACAGTCAAGTAAAATAAAAACAAATTTAATGGACATTAAAATGTCCTAGTACTCTAGTGTTGTTTTTAGTTTGAAGTGACAGTACGCTTGATACATGACAAATATAAATGGAAATTAGCGAGTAAACATTACTGACGTTTCGAGCATAGCCCTTCGTCAGAAAATATTTTCATTTAGAATAAAGCATAATCTGCTACATTATTTTCATTGTATGCAGTGAGTGTAAAAAGTTGCAACACATGCAGTCATATTATATATGTGCAAACTACATCATAATGATAGAATGTTGCTGCATCATATATAATATATATAGTTGCAGCTGATGAACATTGCAACATATGCAAACAAATATGAATAGATATATATATATTGGTTGATTTCCACTGATCCGATGAAGTATGAAGAACGTTGGACCTGCAATATAATCTCAGTAAAAAGACGTTATAAATTAAGGTTTGTTCCAAATTTATATTAATATAATATTAGAAGCTTAAACCTTAGGATTTCTAAGCCCAGCCTCGGCGACAAGAGAATTGGATGTGATGGCTGCTTTGGATCCTCTCGTGCTCGAGCTCGAGCTCTTACTTGAGTCCTTACCAATTGCTTTTTCCTTTAGCTTAGCTAGGAAGAAGACGCTTGCGGATTTTAGAAGGCTGATCTCATAGCACTGTAGGAAATATGTAAATAACGTAATGCATCATATTATATAAATATAATGTGAATATCTATATTAAAAATATTAATAGTTTCTCTTACGTTGTTTCTTAGATGGCTGGGCATGTGTTGGTGTCATAGGACTTGTTCTTGTTCTCTTGAACCTCAAAACGGACTCTTGTTGTTTTCTCGATTGTAAACAGACTTTCGAAAATGCGTTAAACGTTGTAACCTTTCTGTAACAAACACGACAAATCCTACTTGGAAAACCATCACCACGATTAATTTCGATACCTACAGATTTTAAGAAGTCTCTGATGCCCTCTTTCTCGGCTTTTCACAAAAAGATATTAAACGCATGTGGTGTACAATTTCCATTGCAGCATAAGCAAACTTTCGACATCTCTGGCCTACCAATTTTTTGGTGTTTTCGGTACATCTTCTCGGTCTACGGTCGGCATTTTGTTTGTTTTTCTGAATGTAATTTCACTTCCGATTGATTTCTTTGTTCTAAAGGGGACCAATCATATGGCCGGATTCAGTTGGGTATGCCAGAGCCAAGATAGTTCGTCGAGCCTGAACATGCGCAGTAAGAGCTAGCGGCGAATGGGGACGAGATTGTGCTGACACATTGATGAAGGGCTCGTCTAAATCGTGACTTAAAAGTAGTGGAGAATATGGGGTAAAATACAAGTCAAAATAACAAGTGTTATACATGTATTATACAAGTACTATACGTTTAGAACATTTATTTATATATGTATTTGTAAGAAAGGTGTCAAATTACACGTATCTGGTACATTGCATTACATGTATCACGTATTTGATACAGGATTAAAAATTGGTTTAAGTTTGTATTGCAACGTCCAGAATACAGAGCGTGATTGGTTGATTAGTTTCTTGATACATAACACCATTGGTCAATAGGTGACGCTAATCTCTTCTAGAAATACGAACGGTGATTGGCTCAAAGGCTATGTATATGTATTAGATACTATATACCGTACGTATTAGATACATAACGCCCTTGGTCAATAGCTGACGCTAATCCCGTTTAGAAATACAACCGGGGATTGGTTAAAACTGATAGCTAAGATGTGTCACGCACGTGTACCGCACGTCTAATTATCAATGACAAACAGGGGTCAACAGGTTTTTCAAACGTTTTTACTCGAACAAAATGAGTGGACGTACTGAAAAAAATTATTTGAAGCTACCTCTTCACTTATTGCCAAAGTTCAAAATTGTAGTTGCGGTCAAAGTATAGATGGGTTACGTGCATCATTTTACAAAGAACGTCTGCAAGTTCAAATATAAATATACAGTGTTATTATATAAACGCACTTAACATACAATAATAACAACCTTCCGCAATGAATGGTATAAAAAGAATTTCCATCTGTACAATTGATACTCGTCGGAGAACTGAACTTGATGAACGAACTTGGTGATCTCATTCGAGATTTGCGTCAGACTTTGCCCTATTTTAATAAATTAAAAAAGATCGGTATTTACGAGGAGCGTTTCAGCTTGACCCGCGGTCAACTATCATATTTTGACAGCTGTCACAAGCAAAGTAAATATTACAATCCGAACCAAATTTTACTTTTGTATTTTCTAAAAGTAAACTAAAGCCTAACAATTGAACTACTTTGAAAATCTTTGTTCTCGCAATTATGCCTACAAAATATTTAATCAAAGAGCGATTAAAGATGTATACTCTAAAACTTGTTTATTTTTGGAATCTAAGCTCTATATATCAGATTCCAGATATTATATACCCATAAACGTGGTGGATAATAGCACTACCACACATCTGAAATACGTAACCAGATGTTGACTTTCGATCACGCACGCCGCCTGCCCAATCAGCATCAGAGAATCCCACACACTCTGAGTACACATCACTAGTGAAAAGTAAACCAATAGTTCACAGTTCCTTTGAGGTATCGTAGAAAACTCTTGACAGCAGTCCAGGTTCGTTGGTTGGATTAGAGCAGTATCTACAATCATTGTCAAAAGTAGTTGGCACGATTTTAGTATTTTATCTCATAGTGACTACTTCATTTATTTTAAGTATAAAAAATTTCCCCCACTTCCAACCACATCAATGTTGGTGTGAAATGATAGCGCATTGACAGGTCAACCACACAAGCACCAAACAATGACTCCCTCCTCAACATTGCGAAGGGGGATGGGGGGAGAAGTAGAGTTTCAGCAGTGCTAAAATTACTTTATCACATTCGTGCCAACACTTTTGTCAATGATTGTCTGGAACACTTTTTCACGAATTTCTTGTTTCTACAACGTCTGTAAACCAAACCAATTTGATATGACAAAACCTTCGTTAAGTTGTTTCTTTTTATGTGTGAATGGCCCTTGAAGCCCAACTGTGACGTCACTTCTGTCAAGGAATAGGCCAGTGTACCCCCATACAAGCACCTATCAATTTTGAAAGAAATCCATTCTATCGCGGAGCTAAATTCCCTTGTATTATAAGTCGTATGTATTAAATTGAATTTGTCCTGTAATTTGGCATAATAAGCCAATGGAAAAATATGCCGAAAACTTAAATTTGAAAATTGCATTTATTTATAACGAGCGATGAAAGCATGACGTATAATTGAGGTCAAGCGCGCGCTTGTGATAAAACCAAGTTGAGCTGAAATTCAACGGCTTTATCGTAAAAATTCCACAAACATTGTGTAAAAAGATATGTTAAGTAGTAAGTAAACACAAATTTGAGTGACTAACAAACATTTTTTAAATGTTTCTGGTGAAACATTTTATGTAGTATATAGAAAATAGAGTAGCTCAATGACCGGAAGTATTCACGTAGACCACTATATATTCAACACCTTTTTGCAACTAAAATTTTCATGTTTCCTTTATAAAATTAAAAAGCAATTGCAATTAACTACATGTTAGTGGTATTAAAGTTTATTTCTAGCGCTTTTACTAAACATCGCCTTGCGAAATGCATCAACAAATAGCGATTTTGCACTTTTACAAGGGGCTCCCAACGGTACTCCGCACGGTACTCCATGACTAATTTGTTGATAATTGAGAGAATTTTGAATTTATCGGTCCAAAATATTTGCAAATGTTCAAACACCATGGGATGGTTTTTTTCTAAAATTTGTAAATCGCGGCGAAAATATCAACGGTGCTCCCCTACTTCACTATAATAAAGCTATAGTTGACCTTTCATTTGTAATGTTTACAAGGGAGAACCGTTCCAAAATCACCAAAAGAGCGTTTCTAATGGATATGAACCCTCATAAATGTTAAGATCCTTTGCTGTTCTTTATGAAAATATCGAAAAAATTTAAAAGCCTTCAGTTTTGACATGTTTTTTTAGCGTTTATTGGATGGAGTACCATTGGGGAGTACCGTTGGGCTCCCTGTGTTAAAAAAAACGAGCGATCTTTATACAGTGACTATTTTTATACGAATAATGGATCAAGATTTATACGTATTAGGAAAAAACATTCCTATGTAAACGTTGATAATGAATCACTTGACATTTTATAAATATATATGGAGAAATATGAGAAAATATGTTTGCACTTTCGAACATCAGTGATTGATTTTAAACGATTTTATAGCTTTCTCTGCATTTCAACAAATCATAACAAGCATTTTACAATTTGGAATTGACAAAATTCATACTTAATAATTACATCTTTTCTTTTTCTTTCTTTTAGTGGCATGACTTCATTTGTTTAGTAACGAAACTATATGAAATTTTTGCTTGTTCTGATAAATGCATATTCGCATCAAAGTTGCCTTTAGAGAGACCTTGTCGTCGGTCAATCGTATAGTCATAGTTGCTGAGTTGATCAGAAACCTAGAATTGTTACAGTTTGACGGGGTACAAAACAGGATTTTTCAGGGTGTATCACAAACTCTAATTTACTCAGCAATGAACCTGAATGTCTTCCAAGTATGCCACTGAAATGATGTCCTTGTTGGTGCAGGTAGGACAGCCGGGGCTTTAGTATCTTAAATTCTTGGGGCGCACGATAAACCGTTGGTAAATTCATAAATTTCGTTTTGCCATAAAAAGCATAGGAAGTTTCTGTATTGTACGTTAACTTGAACAGAATAATAGGCGTCCTTCTGGTCGATGGATGCCATGTAACATTTTTTCTTTCTTTTTTTTCCGTTATTAACTTTAATATTGTATATAGCGAGTCCATTTTAAAATGGTGGTAGCTAACCGAGTTGTTAAACTTCTTTATTTTTTTTAGGACGTAAGAAAATATTGGACAATATTTGTCCAGTTTTATGTCGTACTTTTGCTACTACTCCTTTAATTTCCTGAGCAGCTTCGAAATTTCTTTCCCAATTATGACATGCTCAATGCCTGTGAAAAGCTGAGTAAGTCAGTAGTCTGTTTTGCATTGGCTCCTCAATTAGTTCAATTTTCGTGCCTAGCACATATGATAGAAGCATTAATTCCATCATGAGTGAGCTCCTTCCAGGCTGCAAAACATGCCTACCTGCCCAGCCTTGAATGTTTGGCATAACCCTGTGAAGTTTCTCACGAGAGTAGGCTGAGGTAGTCCTGAAGCCTACTTACATTTGTTTTAATCTGCAGAAGTTTTACCATTACTTCCTCTCCACTGCTTGTGTTTATTTTTGTTTTTTTGGATTTTTTTTTTTTGGATTGACTGTTGCCCTTTGGTAAATTTTTTTCTTTCCTTTATAGGACTTATAGCTGTTGTAATTGTTGCTCTGTGAACCAGAGGTTTGGCTCAGTGTGGCCTCTGTAAGGACCTTTCTGTGTAGTATCTAAGGTCTTGCTAATTTTGCTAGCCTCTTTGGCGTCTCTATAAGCTGCTTAGCTAAATCATCGCCAAGTAAGTATTGACTTCCTACTGGTATTTCTGCTGATCATATAGTATTGTATTCAGATTTTAAAACTGGTTTAATTTGTTCTCCTCTGAGTTGTGCTAGCTGAATATGTAAGTGGCAAAGCATAGCTAATGATTCCACTTGTGGCCCAAAGACTTTAGTGCTTATTTCACCGTTGGAGTGAGCAAGTAATGTGCTGGTAGTTTGCAGGCTGGCAAAAATTACCTTACGCACAGTTTGTTGCATATTAGACAACTGTAGATCACCAGTTCATTTTTTTAGAGTTTAGCTGGTCAAATCAAATCAAATCAATTTTCTTTCACACATTTTACATGATATTTAAATAATTAGTAGTATAATGAATTAAGTTAAATAGGCTAAAGTATAAAGATAGTTTTGGTTCCATATTCCGGTTGCTGTTGACCTGAGTGTCTTTATAATGCCCGTACAATTTTCGGGACATTTGCAATTGTATTTATCTACAAATTAAAGGTTTTAATTTTTTCGGATGTTAGGGTCTTGCCCCACTGTTTTTGTGCAATTTCTGCGAGTTCCTTTTGGATTTTTTCGCCGGTGGCTTCGTCGTCATGTAGCTGGCTTAAGCTAGCTACAATCATGTGCAAAATACCTTGGGACATTATCTGGTTTTAACATGAAAAATATTTCAACATCATTTTTCCGTTTCCCCCTCTCCCCCCGTTTCAATGTTGAATTGTGGGAATGTGAAACGGTTGTCATTTGAAAGACCAATCAAGGGGGATTGCAAATCAAATTGATAGATTTTGTATATTTTTTGAAACGAAAACTAAAACGCTCATAAAAAAGTGACAATGTTCCAACAATTTTGCACATGATTGTCTGAGGTAGTTTTTCAACCATAACTTTTTTTATCTCATTGCCACTAAAATTTCACTTTTAGAAACACTGTAAACGATAAAAACCCGTATTATGTGAAAAAATAAATAAAATCTATAAGCTATTTGAAAATTAATGGCGAGAAAACTCATTCTTTAGACTATATGATAGACAGTGAAATTTCGATTTTAGAGGGGTACGGAGAGGCGCATATACTTTGATTTTTATATCGTGCGCTGTAGGTGTTAAATGATGACCGTAGATAAGCAATCCTATTTATAGACGTCAAAGCCACACTTTGATATGATGTAACATTTGTAACAAAGTTCTAACGTCTAAATATTACAACAGAAAAAACATCATTTATCTATGATTGGCGCACGATCTAAAATTACGGCATCATGTGTATTTCTTGCACGCACAAAAAATATGATTATTTGAAGTCGGGATCACTTTAGCTAAAACCGTCCTTCAAAGATAAACATCATGTTATTGCCGTTTTTGTGATACCACAATTTTGCAGTGTACTAACTCCGAGGCCTCTACAAGTTCCGACGAAAATGCAGATGAAAAATGCTCATTTTAAGCAAGAAATGTCACGATTTACCACAATGAAAATTGTATATAAAGATTTAGAGACCTAAAATATGCATTATTGCACGGTTTACCATTTTCATTTTTCTAAAAGGGAAGAAAGACATATCTTTAACTATGTGAAGACGGTTACAGCTTAAATACTTTAATTTGATATATATTACAAGGCCACTTATGCGCGTACAAAAGTTCACCAAAGGAATTGCGTCTCAGACAATCATGTGCAAAATACCTTGGGACATTATCTGGTTTTAACATGAAATATATTTAAACATCATTTTTCCGTTTCCCCCTCTCCCCCCGTTTCAATGTTGAATTGTGGGAATGTGAAACGGTTGTCATTTGAAAGACCAATCAACATTGCTTAGGGGGGAAGGGGGATTGCAAATCAAATTGATAGATTTTGTATATTTTTTGAAACGAAAACGAAAACGCTCATAAAAAAGTGACAATGTTCCAACAATTTTGCACATGATTGTAGTTCCAGTAAGAGCTTATTTTCATTATCGGGAGTATCCCGTTGCTTCTGGCCGGTGGCCTGTGATTGCTCGGTGAGCATTGATTTGTCTCTGTCTAAGTTAGACTCGTCATCAGCATGAATGCTGATATAATCAGAAGGTTCTTCATTGACTTTATTCCTTTTAGGTGGAGTCAAATCACGGTGTGAGTATGACTGGTCAGAGTCATCTGACGACTCGTCTCTCGGTGATCTCTGATGTTTACGTTTTCTAGATGGCTGTGATCTATTATCATTCACCTCACCGGTGGTTTTTTGGTTTATTTGCTGTAGTATTTCAGCTATGTGGCTCATATTATTATTCATTTGGCCGAAAGTAGCGGTCAAATCATCATTTGTTATGTTCTCTGCTCTAGAAGAGCTGGCAATATTGCTCATGGCCGATTTTGGTGGTACTTTCTCCGTTTTTTTTCTGCAAAAAATATAACAAACAAGGAGAAATATTCCACAAATATATCAGTTAACTATCTTACCTTCCATCCCAAGTATGATAAAGATTTTTCCGTTCAAGGATGGCGAGGATTAAGGAGAGGAAAGACATTATTTGGAAAAAAAAAAAAAAACACTCACGTAGCTTTGAACTGTAAGGCAAGAACGCCTACACTGATCGGCAATGCGCATGCGCATCTCGTGTGACTCCGTAGTGACGTAGACTGATGACATGATAGAAGCTTAGATTTTGCCAATTAATTTCTTTTTTTTATTACAATTCAATTTCAATTTAATAAACATGGAACTAGCCTTTGAAATCTTTAATATTAAGGGACAATTACTGTGAACTGGTGGTTAATGTAAGCAGTGACCATTTTCTATGTGTTGTAGATTTCATTTTAAATCGTGAGTCTTAACTGATTATTCGCTGTAAATCACTGGAATCACATATCAAAGACTATTTTTAATTGAAGTTTTATAAGTAATTTTTAAAAATGTTTGCTTGTGATTGTGCATAGTCTACGAACATTTCTAGTAAAAACTTACATAACTGATACCGATCTCTGATTTGCATATAAATTACACTTGCATACTCTCTGAAATCTGAAAATTATTTCGTCTACCTCTCCATTCAATTCCTAATTCATTTCTGTGGCGTGTGCACACATTAATTTTACTCAAAACTTCTGGTCGACACTCAAAAATAACTGTAGAAAAAATATATTTAATAGTTACTCAAAAGAAAAAAATAGTTGATATTCAATACAAAATATATAGACACAAGATATAATCAACCTGTTGTACACAAAATATTGATCAATTTGAGAGGCTCGATCCTGAAGGGGTAAAATAATAGCTGGGATTGATCTTATCTTTGACTGGGAAAATGGGATTGGATAAACTGGGACTGGGATTTACAAATAAAAGAATAATAGAAAATGGGAATGGGATTGAAAGTTTGAGCAAAACTGATGGGATTATGCGATTTTTGACTAAGATTTGGTCCCTCATCCCCCCTCCGCCTTCATGACCCTCATTCAACCTCTGTTCTTACTTCAGAACGGCTCAGTTGCAACTGCTTCATATGACCCTTGCTTGGATGGTTTTTGTGCAAGATAAAAGAGCCCGAATAATTTTGTCCACAAGTAACTGATCAGGTGTGAAGCATGGGCCGCAGTCTTTCACATCTTCACATTTACCGCTATTTTGTACTAATTTATCGTTATAACTGGTCATACAATGCACTACCAGCGGACGCATTCTATGCTTTTGGTCAAATTCAAAGATTGAGAATTTCATGAGACACAAAAATCGGATTATTCACACCGAATGTAAAGAATATCTAACATAAACCGAAGTGCGTTGTTTCTGCTCTCTCCGATGAGCGTCAGGTAAAATACTAATAAACATTTATAAATTCATTTTTAATTGTACGATTTTTAATTTGCACTTTGAGTAAACCGGCCGATTCCTTACACATTAGCGGCAAGTGTCATTTATATCAAATCAGAGATCAGTATCAGTTATGCAAATCCTGAAGTTTTTTTATTCTAGAAATGTTCGTAGACTATGCACAATCACAAGCAAACATTTAAATTACTTATAAAACTTCAATTAAAAATAGTCGTTGATATGTGATTCCAGTGATTTACAGCGAATAATCAGTTAAGACTCATGATGTAAAATGAAATCTACAACACATAGAAAATGGTCACTGCTTACATTAACCACCAGTTCATAGTAATTGTCCCTTAATATTAAAGATTTCAAAGGCTAGTTTTCCATGTTTATTAAATTGAAATTGAATTGTAATAAACAATCTACCATATCCCGTGGGAGTGGAGGCGAGTAAGCGAGTGACTTCGCTGTGAAATGCAAATTTGCATATATGTTAAAATATTGTTTACATTCAAATTTTCTAAAAAAATTTCCTTTTCATTTCCATACATTTGCGTTTTATTACATTCTAATATTACTTCTGAACCAGTTAAATGTATGTTTTATAGTTTAAAACCAATCTAATGTTGATGTATATAATGTCCATCGATTTTGTTGATTTTGATATTTCTTGCATTTTACGATGATATTTTTTAGCCAAAACACAAAGAGCCCAGAAATGTTTTTCATTGGAGTTGACGTACTACTATTCCTCTTCATTTTGATATAAATAGTTATTAGGAAATCAGAACTCTTGTATGAAAAAAATAATTATGAAAAGTACCAAAATTACAGTTTTCACGACCACCCGAAAATGCTCTTCCTTCAAATATCCATAAAAAAAAAAACAATAAGCTATATCAAAATAAAACATATTGTTGAAAAGCAATAACGGTGCTCTATTAACCGTATAATATGTTTGACTACAAAATATGCAGAAGAAAATCCGCACGAGATCTACAAACTTGACACATTTTCGAAATTTCAGACGGCAAAATTAGGCCGAAAATAGGTCAAACTTTGAACAGATGTCACGTGACCGCTTTCAAATGAAACGACCTAATAATGCCCATTTGATTACTTAGCTTGCTCATGACTACCTTTCACCAGGCAAAGTTACAGGTGGGGTTGTATCTGACCATTTCTGAAAATACTCGAAGCTTGCGTGGAACGGCTCTTAATGTTTCGTAAAGTCTCTGATTTTCATGTTCATTGGGTAGTTTTAAAGGTATCTTATGTAGACGCAAAGTTGAGTAATATTGAGATACTGCTCAAAGATGTGGTGCTCGGGGAGTTCTATTGTTTGATGTTTGGCACAACAAGACATTCCTTCACACCATTTGCATGACTTCACCGCACTTGGCTGCCCTACGAATCATTTCCGAAGTATGGTAATATACAGATGCTTCGTTAACGTTACCGTGCGCGTTTCAAAAGCACATTACCATACTTCGGAAATGATTCGTAGGGCAGCCAAGCGCGGTGAAATCATGCAAATGGTGTGAAGGAATGCCTTGTTGTGCCAAACATCAAACAATAGAACTCCCAGAGCACCAGATCTTTAAGAGTGACTGTCAGTAAGAACCAGACATATCTTGGCAAAAGTCGATTCATCGATTTTGTTCATATTTTGTAGCTCGATACCCTATCATGTTATAAGCACTCCTGTGAACTTAGTTTTTAAAAATTTGTTTTCGTGTGGGAGAAATTTGAGTTATTATGCGAGAAGGCAAATATGCTAACTCGACGACTCTGAAATAGAGACCACTCGGCGATCCCGTGCACAAATACAAACAATATTTAACCTTAAAAACCTAATAATCTTTAAATACGCTATCTCTATATGCCTCATAGCGTATTTCAGACTTGTAGCTTTAACGATGAATTTTTTGCAGAATTTTGTTCACGACACAGTTTTCATGAGCTAAAAAATACCCTCAAAACAGCCGCGAATTAAACTATGTTCGATATAACGGAATAGTTTGATATTCACTGTGTGTAAAGTTAAGATAATTTCTGAAAACACTGCCGAAAACAATTGCTAGGTTTTTATGTTTTGAAGTTGTTACAGTCGATCTAAGTTGCCTAAATTGGCTGTTTTTTTACGATCATTTTTGCATAATTAGCAACGATAATGAGCGTCAAAACAATAATACTATTTGCAACAATCTTGTATTAACCGTATTTAACATCAGCAATAAGTCAATTTGTATTCCTTATTGTAGTTAGAGCAATATTTATTCCAACTCGATATAAATCAAATTTGTACAATACCATGTATGATTGAATTGAACTAGGGAATCCTTTGTACAATACTACTGTTATTGAATAGACCGATACAAGGTTATTGCCGCCATCTTGTAGGGGGTGCAGAACTACTGGGGCGAGCAGTAAATGTATGTAACTTTGAATTTATATAACTCCACTGGAAATTGCCGAATGTTCAATATAAACATTTTATATCAAAGATACTATGCATGGCTATACCTGTGATCAAACTAAGGTTGTTAAATTATGTGAGACGTATGTCAACGGCGATTTCAAATCTCCCTATATTTACTGTGTAATTCTATATCGCTGAAACAAAGTGTTTGTATGTAGATCTAAAATATTGATTACAGAGCCAGTAGCTCGTTTACCAGTGCTACTTTTTTGGATATGTCATAAACAAATGCAAAACCTTTGATAGACAATTTTAACTTTGAAAATCCAATGAATTGGAAGAAAAATACGTACGTTCAAAGTGGTCCAAAATCACATACATTCTCTACTCGCCCCAGTAGTTTTGCACCCCTTGCAATATGGCGACAATAACCTTGGATAGGTCTATTGATCTATCCACTACTTTGTACAATACAATGTTAGTATTGGATAGTACTAATCCAATTCTTTATACAATACCATGTAGGATTTTATAGTTGTACCCAACTATGCAATCCAACATATATTTGTATAGACTTATACAATTCATTGATCAATCACCACATGTGATTGCATAGAGCCATTTCCTGTGTTAGTATTGTGAACAAAATGATTATGATCAAAAGCCTACAAGAACAACTTATCAGAATTGTAAACAAGATGTCGTGTGTTATTCCAGTGGACTTTAAACAAAGGAAACGGTGTTCTTGATCACAGCAGTAATCGTATGGCGAGTATAAACACTGTGTATTTTTAAACAACCTACCTGTTGTGAATTTATGGTTTATTGGTCTATATAGGACGAGAAATACCTGATAAAATGGCAAGGATGGCCGCTTGAATGCTGTACGTGGGAGCCAGGGTCTCATTTAAAACCACAACTACTTAGGTATTGAAATTTATACATTAATTCCAATTGAACATGAATATGCATAGTATTTAATGTAAGCCAAAATTCAAGTTTATGTATCATTTTTCATAACATTTACAGCCATACCTACTGAAGCGTTCCTATCAATGTAAGAAGATTCGATTTAATTCGTGGAATTAGATATAATTTTTATTTTAAATTTGCATTTAAGTGAATTTCAAAATGCAGACATCAACTGTCAATCAAGATATATGGTCAATAACTGATAATGCTATTGTAATAGAATACTTTAGTAGGTGTTTATAACAATATTTCTGTAAGCAAACTAGGTTTAGCAAGTTTCCGTTGTTCAAATAAACCATTGAAAGTAATTAATGCTTTGAGTTGAGGTGGTTTTTGAAATTTACAAGATTCGATTAATTTATGCAAATTTCAAAACAAATGAGAAATCAAATTTCGATAAACAGATTGAATGCTCTAACCTAGACAGGAACGCATGAGCTGGTTTGGATGTAATCGTTTCATTCTTTTGTTTTATATGAAACTCTAAATTATGCTATATATTGTATCTATAGACTTGAATATCTATATTGTATAGAACTACACCTACTTGCAAGAAAGTTGTCATACGAATAAAGAACATTTGTATTTAGTGTGTTAGGAATAAATTAAAAGTACAAAAGATAATCACTGAAGCTGAACTCTTTCTTTTGTACTACTAATTTATCCCTAACACACTAAATACAAATGTTCTTTTTTCATATGACAACTTTCTTGCAAGTAGGTGTAGATACAACCAGTTATTAAGCAACAAAAGCACACTAACTTAACAAATGACCTTTAATTAAAGTTTTCGCTTTTAGACTATTAATGATGTGCTTTTTCATTATAATATAATAGCCCTATTAACAAGAATAGATCAATAGGATCAAAAATAGTTAATTTATTATAATAATATAATACATATAAAATGATGTGATTACTAATTTACAATTCGTGCTAATAAATAGATAAATATATGGAATATAAGATAAAAAGATATAAGATCATTAAATAAGAAATTGTTGATCAACTAATAGTCTAAATCCCTTTAAACTTTTACTTTTGTATACATAATGTACAACATAAATATTTGATATTATGTTTAAATTTTTAAATATATACATGCATTGCCTTTTAGGATCTATCTTAATCCAGTCAGGCCTAGTGAGGACAGGCTACAAGAGGCTGCCCGTAACTTTTATAGTGGTATTCTTGGTGGATTGAAAGGGAAATCATATGCAGCAATATATGTAGACATGGATCTAGACATATGGCATTATATTACTCATGCAAAAGGAATTCCTTCAGAACACAAAGGTCACACCCTGTACCAAAAAGAGGACTTCAATCTCTTCAATACTTTGCAAAGTAACTGATGGTATTACTTGGATCATAATTTGCAGGGCCGGGCAATTTGTTTTCCATTAAAAATCAAGCCAGTTTTAAGCTGGACAAGTGTGAGTTATGTATGTAATGGTAATGGCAATCCAACGCCTGCACCAAGAGTGCCTATAGAAAGGTTGTGTTTAAATATGGCTAAAAGATCTTGTAATGCAAACAACTTATCTAATAGATAACTATCCAAACCTGAGAACAATGCACTAATATTACCTGTAGTTACCAACTATCTATTACTGCGGGTTTCGACTTTCTGCGAACTCAGACATTTCAACAGCTCGCTGTGAGGTACGTTTCTAGCTGCCGTCAATCAAGGATTTAAAAGGTACCGACTAATTAGTTTTGATTGACGGCAGCTAAAAACAATAAGCCATGGGAATGTCTGAGTTCACAGAAAGTCGAAAACCGCAGTAAGTTGATCTTGTAATAACAAAATAGTTATTACAAAATAGTACAAAATAATGTACTAAACCTGAGAACAGTGAACTTATGTTTACTGCAGTAACCTATTTTTGTTGCTCTTTCATAGCATCAACAAATAACTCTTGCAAGCGCTTTACATTTCTTACACGTGTTATGACACCCATTTGTTTAAGGGCATCTCTTAACTGTTTTGGTGACATGTTTTCAGTGTCGGGTTCTTCTAGGGTACTTGTGGTGCAAGTATTTGTTGTCAATCTCTGCTTCGCACGCTTTTCCTTGATTTCTTTTCCCCAGTACTCTGCATTTCTTTTGAGGTATGATCTTGGGGTTCTTTCAAATGAAGCAAGAGCCTCAAGCCTTTTGCTTACAAGTAAAACATCCTTTGCGGCATCCCATTTGTTTGATTTTTGCAGGTGAATCCTCCTACAATCATCATTATTTTTTTCCACTCCTATTTCAAAATGAAACAATTTGGTTTAAATTATGTGAAATTTTACATGTTGGTTTTCTTGTAAATACAGTCATGTGTCTTACCTTGCCCTGTGAACTGCTTTACTCCTTTGTGTTTTCTCATGAAATTAGGAACATGGTAGACCATGCCATGCATATAAGGGGTAACTCTATCCAATTCGTATCCAGGAGACATCCCTCCAATTGAAGTAAACAGTGAGATCCATTGCGTTGCCTTAAAACAAACATATTTGCTTAGTTGCCAATTTGTCATATACTTCTTCTGAAATAATAAACAAACATAGTGCATTATGGTCTAGCTTCAGTACAAACAATGCCATATTTGGCATGGTACGTGAACAAAACATGTTTGTGCTGAAGCTATACCACAATGCAATAGGTTTGATATCTCATAATTATTTTACCTTTTGAAAGTACTTTAGAATATGTGTGTCTGAGGTTATTTTTTCATTTAGTAAACCATAAAGCTCAGCAAAATCCTGTAACAAAGTGTACATTGATATTTAAATGAGTTAATTATTATAACAATAACCTTTACAATGTTATTCATAAACACATTTCAAAGTTGAAAAGTAAAGCAAACTTTACCTTCCACAGTTTAATCACTGTATCACTTGTGTCAGCCTTTATTATACCCTCTAGCTTGGATGGATGGTTTTCAAGAAGAAGCTTTTTATCTGACCCCATGAGACTTGTAAAATCATAATGGCCACTACCTTTGCCATCTGCATTCTTTTTCTCCCAAACATTGAAACACACACCACAGCTGTTTATGGCTTCTTTTAACTGGTCAAGATTTGTGTTTGATCTTTTGCTTGGTGCTTTGAGAATGTTAGTAGTATTGTCCCAATCAATGGCGTCTGCAACTAAATTCTTAGTCAAAACTTCTGTTGAGTTGATAAGTCAATGAATTAGAGTGGTTGTCATTGACCCGTTAAACAAAGTGTATTAGTTAAAGTGTGATATTCAAATAAGAACAAAAGAACACAATGGAAATAAGATGCATTAAAGAGTAATACACTAAAGAGTGTGTCACGTGTGAATGAAAACCACTCTATGTAAGGGTTAGATAATGAACGAGTCTCAAGTATTAGATAGAAGGCAACGAGGGTGCAGCCAAAGTGGCCTTCTATCTAATGCAAGAGACTCTATGTCCCATAGTACACTCGCGTTCATTATCTAACTGTCTTAGAATATGATCACACCCACGATAAATGTTGTCAAAAATAAATATCACATGACCATAGCAAAACAGCATTTTATGATATGGCTTACTATATAGTACTTATAATGCATTGTGAACTTCTATATAGTATTTCACTGGCGAGGTGACAAAACAATGAAAAACATAAGGCCTCGCCAGTGACGAGTACTATATTTTGATACTATGGGATATAGAACACTGAAATACAGTCATCTGATTGGCTGAGTGGGTGTGATCATTTTCTAATAGAAGAATGAAGCTACTAGTCAAAAGTCATGTCATGGACAACTAGAAGTCACTTATGAAAATACACAAGTACTTTTTAACTTTTATACATAAATGTGTACCTGTTACTCTGAGCATAAGGTGAAGTTCATCTATAACAACATTGTGAAGTTTAATGTCCAGTAAGGGCTGATGTTTACATGAGAACTGCCTGGTCTTATAGTATTCTTTTGTCTTTTCAAGTGTTCTTGCAATGTCTTTCTGTAAGTAATATTTCTCTGGTTTTGACATGTCATGCCTAAAAATATAGTTGGAAAACCATAATTCATAACAGCTTTGATTGCAATTTATGAAATTTTGCAGAAATACATTACCTATTTTTTGTGTGAATTGTACACCAAATACATGCATAATCTGCGGTAGCACCCTTCATCCCCATAATTAACAGCAGAAACTGAAAAAATATTATGAAGGGGAAATGATGTTTTAAAATCTGTATTATTTATTGTCATTATAATTGTCATTTCATACCTTGTAGTCCCCACCAAGAAATATTTCAATTGGAATGTCAGTACCATCAACATTAACTTTCTTTACTTTGATGATAGAATTTATAGAATCAAACAAATCCTTAAAAGAAGATTTCAAGAGATCATAGCTTTCTTGACCTTTGACAACAGCCAATGTGTGGTTTCCTAATTTCAATAAAAGTTAAAAGTTAATATGTAATTATAATTTTATTATAAAAGAAAATGCTTAAAGCACCTTTTGAGGACATAACATCATCATTGTCAAGGATGGAAAATGACATTATCACAAAATTAGTAATCATCTTGGCACCATCTCCACTGATTTTCACCTGCAGCGTTGTATCTGGCTTATCTCTGAAAACATCTAAGTCAAACTAAAAAAGAAATCACAATGTATTAACAAATTATATCAACAACAATAATTTAAATAAGGGACCAGCAATTATCTGTGTGTGTGGGGGGGGGGGGGGGGGGGGGGAAGTACATGATTCCTATTGGTGGTTCCAATACTTTGGGTCAGGTGAACAACAACTCCCCCCCCCCCCCCCCCCCCCCCCCCCCCCCCCACACACACACACACATATAAATAATGACCGGTCTTTAAATAATTTTCAATATTCATTACATCACCCCCTGCAAGACCTCACTTTGCTATCATGATCATTAACAATATTTATTCAGAGGTGCCCAGTTCAGCAACAGTGGTTTGAATGGGTCTCTGTTTAAAATACTTACAGACAGAAAATGTAATGCAGAATTACAAATATTAAAAATATTAAAATTATAAGTTACACAAATATCATACATATCATCTCATATATATATCATATCAATTATTATAATGATATTTGTTATCATATTATATAGTTATATTATTATTAATTATTATTACAATAATTATTATTATCATATTATACACACACCTTTTGCTTTATTTTATTTGCAAGTTCTTCTTTGAAGTCTCAGTTGAGCACCTTCAGCTTTGCCTGGTGTTCTGCTTATATGACATAATTGATTTAAATCATTTTTGCATTGTTTGATTAAATATGATCTGGGCAGTTGTTCTCCTCCAGGTTGCATAGTAAATTCTCTGTATGCTGCTTCACCAATGCAGAACTTGTCAGTGATATATAGTATCTGCTTTACTTTATCTTTATCCTCGTCGGATAGACATTCATATGCCTTTCTCTTTAACGTTTCTGTTGACTGGCTATAATCTAAGGTGTGGTATTCTCCAGCCTCGTCTACGAGTTTAACAGCACCAAGGTGTAGACCATATGTCTTTGCAAACCACAGAGCTTGATCAACCTTGGTCTTTAGTTCTCTTACTTTTCGTCTTTGTTGTCTTTCTTTAAGGTCTGCCACTTTTTCCCCATTATTTTTTAGCTTTTCCTGTGCTTCTATTTTATCTAAATATTTTGTCAAATATAAGTTTTCTTTTTCTAATAATTTCATGTCTACAAACATTTCTTCCGCTTCCTTGTTTTGCATTTCAGCTCGTAATAGATTATTGTACAGTTCTTCACATTGTATACGCAAGTAGTTATTTTCTTCTTCAATTAATGAATTTGCTTTGGCCAATTCAAGTAACTCTTTCTCTACCTCGGTGATCTTCAGTAATTCGCCGTTTCTTATGGCAATGTTTGCTACTCGATTACCAAATGTTATGTAATATCTTCCCCTCTTACCAACAAAATTCTTGTTCACCTGTGAGGAAGTTCTCCTTAGGCGCTCTTCGAGACGTGTACTACAATCTCTGATTTTAACGGCGTGTTTTTCAGTAAAAAAAGGCATTGGCTAGTGCAGTATAAGTTAACCCAAATTTGCTCGAAAGATCGTACCATTTCCTCAAACATCAATATGTGATGTGTAAAGTAAGAGCGATTTCATCCTCAGCGACGAGTTGGTCTTTTAAGTATCTCAAACAATGATGTGTATTGTACAGGCCCGCAAATGAACCCAGGCCCGCAAATGATCCCAGGCCCGCAAATGAACCCAGAACCGTCCCGCAAATGATCCCAGGCCCGCAAATGAACCCAGAACCGGCCCGCAAATGAACCCAAGTAAAAATGGAATCTGGAAAGGAATAAGGAATAAAAAAAATCACGACAACAAAATTATTATGATATATGATAAACTATTGTCAATATTCATTAAATAAGTAAGACAAAAATAAGCAACCAAGTCAGGGCTATATATATAAGTTTAGAATTGTTTATTAAGAGTCTTTATGTAATATATACAATATGAGCGGCAGATCTGTATCCGATATACAACGGCGAGTCGAAGACGAGCCGTTGTATATCGGATACAGATCGGACGCGAATATTGTATAGAACTTATGAAAGTCCAACGTTAGTTCTTTCATATTTTAATAAAATTGTCAAGATAAATGTAAATCTGGCCAAGAAAATTCAAGTTGAAACTTATGCTAATCAGGACGAAATCTGTATGAGATTTACAACCTCCGTCACGGACGTGAATTCTTTTGTCAATTGCTCATTAATTATTCATGAATTTTATAATGAATAATACAAAATGTTATTATTAAACGATAAAGCCAAATGTGCCATATTATTATTTTTAATTTGCTATTCAAGCGGATAAAATGTATCAACATGAACTAGCTTATTAAACTGGTTCATTATTATATAGTTCACTGTATTTGAAAAAGTAACTATTTAAAAACCGTAATTGTTTATGATTTTTGCTATTGGCAATTAAATGAAACATGTTCTAACTTTAGCAAATACTTGACGAAAGAATATAACATGTGAATAACAATGTCAACATGTAAACGAGCTAGTTCTAAGCCGAGTACGAACATTTTCTTATGCTATATTTACACCGGCTAACAAGTACGAACAGACTTATAAGATTTTTTATTATCTTTAAAATGAAATCAATATCAAAACTTTAACGTACATACAATTCAAAGTAGGAACTTAAATGATTTAAACTATATAAAATTATTAAATTAACATTTTTTTTTACGGTATTTTAATATTACCTATCGTTACTAAACGATTAAAATATGATCGATCAAATCATAGTTAATAGAGGGAACTATCAAATCTAGCTATATCTAAATGGAAACTAGCGAGTAAACTAGTATAGGCTGCGTCGGTGTTTGATATAGTATATTAAACACCGACGCAGCCTATACTAGTTTACTCGCTAGTTTCCATTTAGATATTGCTAGATTTGGGTTCTTTCTTGATATAAATCTCCCGAATTTTCCTGACTACGTGTCACTTATACCAGGGCTTAACTTAATACCAAGACTTAATACCAAAGCCCCAATATCAATATCTATGTACTCAATAGAGATGATACTTAGTTGAAGTCTCACTTGATCATTCTCCTTGCTAGGACACTAGGACACTAGGACAACACAGTTATCCCAATACATATGCATAAGTCTCACTTCATCATTCTACTTGCTAGGACGCTAGGACACTAGGACACTAGGACACCACAGTTATCCCAATACATATGCATAAGTCTCACTGCATCATTCTACTTGCTAGGACACTAGGACACTAGGACACTAGGACACTAGGACAACACAGTTATCCCAATACATATGCATAAGTCTCACTTCATCATTCTACTTGCTAGGACACTAGGACACCACAGTGTCAGGAAAATTCGGGAGATTTATATCAAGAAAGAACCTAGATTTGATAGTTCCCTCTATTAATTAACTTAATAATGATTTGATGGATCATATTTTAATCGTTCTAAAGTGTTTTGGTTTGATAAAGTCAACCGGTATCTTACTTGTTTCTTTTCTTTTTCCTTTTCATTGTTGGCTGTGTTTGCGGTGTAAACAAACAGCAATATTCATAGCAGTCGATAAAACCAGAGTTGCAACAGAAGACCCATCTGAACACGCTTGCTAGCCTGTCATGTATGAGCGAGTATTCTTTGGTATGGCGATTCACCGGGTTATTTCATACGACCGATTAAATGGCCAAGTAAAGTGTTTTGCAACACCGACCGAAACAATTCACTAAACAGTCTGAACACATGCATATAGATTCATCGTTAGTCTAAAAGGCATAAAATCGGCACATTAACTGCTTCTGTCAAAAGTAGTTTTATTCGATTTATAAATATCTACCGTTGTGAAATGATAAGTGTAGTTTACCGGAAATTAACATGTAAGTTACATAGACCAGCAACAATCAAGCAATTGAACCATATTTAAAATGTTCCAGAACGACAAAAACATTCAACATATATCCTAAAATTTTGTTGTCGTGATTTTTTTTATTCCTTATTCCTTTCCAGATTCCATTTTTACTTGGGTTCATTTGCGGGCCGGTTCTGGGTTCATTTGCGGGCCTGGGATCATTTGCGGGACGGTTCTGGGTTTATTTGCGGGCCTGGGATCATTTGCGGGCCTGGGTTCATTTGCGGGCCTGTACAGTATCCACAGTTACTTCTTGTTTTAACTTTTGTAGGTCGTATTTTTTAAATAAATCGGACATCATGAAATCCTTTTTTCTCACTTTACATTACTTCCAAAGACTGAATAATTTGACTTTCGCGGGCTTTCGCGCCGAAAAGCACCGGAAGTACAGCTGTAGCAATAGAAACCACTGGCCATCTTTACTGCATTGCAGCTAATCCCAGAGTTCTCAGCGAGACTAGAGAGCGGTGTTTTCAAGCGACATTTTGATATCAAACATGTCGATATTTGATGGAGTTTTACGTACTTAAAATGGCTGGAAATTCACTAAACTTCGCAGACCGGAAGCACGACATACCGTACGTCTCTATTTACGAGGAAGAAGAAATTTTGCAGCATTTTATCACCAAAATGTAAACATCAAAACATCGATAAATTGGACAAGCTCTTGAAAAACGCATTTTAAGGTTAGTGTATTCTTTAAATTTCACACGGCAAATTTCATATGAATTCTGTAATTCGATAAATTAGTCTTGTTACTTCGCAGTGCTGCTTGTTTTTGCATGTTTTTGTATAAATTTTACAGAAACAGTATGTCGTTTTCTAAGTCCGAAAGATTACCAAAGAAAGGAAACATTCAAACGCTTTAATTTATTAATTTTACTGGTCCGAATGTAGGGTAAGGAATTACTGTATGCTATGATCACACGGCAAATTGTTTTTTTATTTAAAAAGGGTACTTTTATTTTTCATTTCTTGGCTCGCGGGCATCAAATCTTTATATTTTAGAATCGCCATTTTGTAATTCGATTGGGGATAACCGCTGCCTCATTGCGGGCTCAATGGCTGGAATAGCTGGCCATGTTAACTTAGTGTAAACGACAAGTATAATTATGATGTCTTTTTCATACTGTTTGTGTTAGACTGTTAAAGTTTGTATATTTAATATGTATAAAATTCGATTCTGCACTGATTTTTTGAGCTATTGTAAAAAGGAAATTGAACCATGCAGTGAATCATTGAATCATGACATATATCAACAACTTTGTTTTGGTTTAACTTTGATTAAATAATTCAAAAGGAAAAAAAAAACAATCGTCAAGGCTTATAAATACAAGCGCAACAGAGTCTATCTTCAATTTAAGCAGTACAAGGTCCTACAGCAAACATGATGTGGAAAACACTGCTTCTCCTGTTGGCCGTGGTGGCTTTCCTGCAAGAAAGTGCAGCCAAACAGCCAGGTACTTTATAATACCAGCCAAATTATGAAAGCAATTTCTTTTGTTTTAAAACTTTTAACGGGGAAAAATGAAAACTTTCGATAGCGATTTTAACATGAGTCGATTTTGTGTGGGTTAATTTGTGCATTTTTGGCTTTGGCGTAAAATAAGTTGAGATTTTGCGTTGAGTTTTGAATTTTAAGGCGTTTAATGAGCTACATATTTTAGTTTTAAGCAGTTGTGGTGTGTTTGTGTTAATTTAGGCCTTCCTTGAAGAAGCAATTTTACTCATTTCTTGCGCCGATATTTTCAGACGACCTAAGGTGTGATTTTTGTGTGGATTTTTAAATTTTCTTATGAACTATATTTTGGTATTTTTCAGCAATTGAAATTAGTTTATTGTGTTGCAATTGACTATGATTTAGTAGTTGTTATATAGCACTAAATTTAGATACGATTGAGTCCATCGTTTCGCCGATTTGAATTGTGCTAGGGGTAACTAGCTGCGTCAAATGACAATTAACAGTGAGGAAAATCGAACTGTGAACACTTTGTGTCTTTTGGTTACTATTTTTAACCCATATCCATGCAATAATCGAATAGATTGGAAATATGATTTATTATGAATACATAGTGTAGTTAAACTAATGAATATGAATACATAGAAGTAGAAGGTTCAGAAAATATTAACATGAAAAATAAGAAGTGTTCACGGTTTGAGCATCCTCACTGTAACTCGCCATTGACAATGTGTATTTTGTTCTTTTTTTACGCAATTTCCTGATCATTTTGTTTTTATATCTGCATACTCCATTGCATTGCCTACGCTGAGTTTGTGTTGATTTTCGGTGCCATTTTTTGCAGGGATTTTTAAATCTTAATTTTTTTTTCGAATTAATTGCATGAAATTGCATCGTCAGAATTACGTCAGAAACGTTTTTATTTGAAATTGTTAAATATTGAATTTTTTTAGCTATTATAATAAATCATTTAATAATACTAAAGCGCAATTATAATAAGAGATTGGTGAATTTGTCCTTTTTCTGTTTAGACGATAATGAAGATAGCGCAGAGCTTGAAGAACCGGACAACGAGGAGGCTGACGATAAGGAAGCGAATGATGTACCAGCGAGAGAAGAGGATTTCAAGATGGCTGAGCAAGAAACCAAGAAAGATGAAGGTACGTACAACCTTAACATAACATCATCCTCATCATTATCCTCATCATCACCATCATTATGTTCATCATCATCTGCAACAGCAGCAGCACCATCATCACCATCATAATCATCATCATCATAATCTGCAACAGCAACATCATCATCATCTTTACCATCATAATAATCATCATCATAATCAGCAACAGCAGAAGCAGCATCATCATCACCATCATCATCATTATCTCATCATCATGTTCATTATCATCATCAACAGCAGCAGCAACATCATCATCACCATCATCATAATAATCATCATCATAATCAGCAGCAGCAACATCATCATCACCATCATCATCATTTGCAACAGCAACAACATCATTATCCCATCATTATGTTCAATATCACCATTAGCAGCAGCAGCAACACTGAACAACATCATCATAATTATCCCATCATTATGTTCAATATCACCATCAGCAGCAGCAGCAACACTGAACAACATCATCATAATCATCATCATCAGCAACAGTAACATCAGCAACTTCATAATCATCGATCAGCAACGTAACGTCATCATAATCATTGACGACCGCTTTACCTTTTAAATTAACGTATTCTTAAGTATTAACTTGCGTATCTTATCATAGAGCCAAACTTGTTCAAAAGAGGATTGATCCATAAAAGTCGCTACTACCGTCGCAACTCCCGTCGCAACCGTCGTTACCGTCGTTACCGTGGTTGACAAGCAATCCTTTTTTATTCTATTCACTGGTAGCTTAAGTTAATACATTATCAAGACGTCAAGATAAAACATGAAGCAATTAAAGTAAAATACACTGCAAATAAAATACAAAATAAAATAAAATACACGCAAATAGATTGTTACTTATTGACGTTATGAACGTCGAAGTGTCTTGCACCCATGTGAAGGCTTCTAGCTAATGGCGCTCTTAATTGATTTAATAATAATATTAAGTGAAGTTAGTGTGATCTTCATGCGAGTTGATGTTACATGAATAAAGTGAAAGCAAAAATCATTTCTTATTTCTTAATCCTAATTTGGGGAGAGAAATTGGATTGTTTATATGAAATAAAAAAGGGAAAAGCATGTCAAAAGATGGGGAGAGGAGAGAAGGGAGAAGCTAATTGCCAATTTGGCAGCCTAGCGAAGCACAGGCAGCCCAAGCAATTCACTTTTACAGTAGAGATATGTGAGGAAAAAATCGATATTTTTTATTGAAATAAATTTGAACATATTTCAATCCTGTGTTGTTGTTAAACTTATTTTATGTCATTCTGGGTGGTTTTTGAACGTTTTAGAGCATTTTTTCTTAATGTTTGCCCACCTGTACTTAAATATGGAAAGGCTGGTCACTCGTGATCGAGATTTCTTGTCTTCGATGGTCGAAAAAATTTTGTTTAATCCTTCCTTTGCTTTCAAAATCCCCTCAGCAACATAGATTAATGATCCTTCTGTCCAGAGACCAGCAAAATTTTCACGGATCCCCAGTCAGACCTCACAAAATCATAGATATTGAATGATTTTCAACAACAATTTTCCTTCAGATGATCTGTGACTAGCACTTAACGGACACCGATAACTTGGCAACCGGGCCTTCTTTTGTAAAACTCATTCTGATTGGACGACTGTATTCCATGGTTCCAACAATGCAGAAAATGCTTGATGCGATCACAGGAAGCCCAAACAATCCACTTTTACAGTAAATATATGAGACGAAACAATAGCAAAATACGTATTTATTTTTGATTTTTTTTTTAGCATATCTTAGTCCTGTGTTGTTGTTAAATATATTGGGCGTCATTCCGGATGGTGTTTAGAGCATTTGTTCAAATGTTTGCCCACCTGTACTTACATATTTAACTAAGATATGTTAAAAAAAAATTCCAAAAAATACGTATTTTTAACTTTACTGTAAAAGTGGATTGTTTGAGCTGCCTGTGGTAACCAAAGGCGGCGAAAACTACTTTCTCTGGAAATGGCTCGGAAAATGGAAACAAATGTAGCAATTACACTAAACATTATATATGACATTTTCTCATTTATCAGAAACCGTGTATGGGTTAACAGATTTGTAGTTTATCGTTGACTTCACACCAAAATAGCGAATTGATGTAGACGAACTTCGATCACATCTCATAGTGTTGGATGTCAATTCGAAAACGTACCCTCAAATAAAAGGACTGAAATAAAAAAGCAATTATTGATTGATGTAACACATCCCGGAGTAATTAATCGATGTTAATTAATCGATTAATTCCCGCATCTACATGAGATGAGATGCTCGTTTGTAATTGGTTGATTGCATGACTGTAAATGTTCTCTTAATCCGTGAAATTAATTAATAGGACATGGCGTGCTATGCGGCTTGTGTGTGTTTGTGTTAATTTTTTGCCTTTTTAAGCTACGTTTACACGGTACCGGACGAATTTTTGACCGGTCAAAAAAACATCCGCTTAGTGATTGAGTTCATACGGGACCTCGCTAAACGAGCGATAATATGGGCGCCTAACCGATCAAATATTCGTCTGAACAGCTAAGCAAAGATACTGATCGGTTCCGTGTGTACAGCATGTCCAGGACAATCTTTTGACCGGTCAAAAATTCATCCGGTACCGTGTAAACCTAGCCTTAATCATCTGAGACGCATGAAGTACAAAAGTAAAAACTACATCATCAGCTAGATGAGGGGACGACAAATGCATCACAAGCAGGTGAAGGAGCATCAACTGCATCATCAGCAGGTGAAGGAGCATCAACTGCACCAAAATTTATTGGAAGACCGACAACTGGAGCATATCAGGTGGAGGAGGGCACACAACTGCATCCTCATTTGTTGGAGGACCGACAACTGCGTCATCTTCAGGTGGAGGACCAACAAGTACATTATTATCAGGTGGAGGACCGACATTTGCAGCACCAGGCGGAGGAGAGACAACTGTCGTCCCTTCATCTAGCTGATGATGTAGTTTTCACTTTTGTACTACAAAGACCGTCTACTATCTTATCATCAGAGCAAACAATGCATGTGAACGACTCAACCTTTACATTGTTTACACTAACGAAGGGCTAATATTCTAGACATAGATATTAGCTAATCTAAAACTTAAAAAACGTTAGTTCTTAAATATTTTACTAAAATTGTCAATTAAAATAAAAAATGCAAATCAGGACGAAATCTATCTGAGATTTACAGATATCGTCCCGGACGTGATTTCTTTTATAAAATATTATTGTTAAATCCTCATGAATTATTTATGAATGTTATAAGGCTGCATAACATAAACCTTCCAACAATTCTTTGGAACAAATTGCGCGGACTTGAAATATTGTCCCTTCCTCACTGTTGGCTTTGATATATTACTTCAAAATATAGTACTTTATTTAATCGCCGCAGTGCAGTTACGACGCTTTGGAAATTGAATAAGATATTATAGCAGAACTCCAAACTTAACAAAATGGTAACCCATGTTGACGTAAACCCATGTTTGAATAAATCCATATATGGTATATTATACTTTACTTATGAAAAACAATTATGAAAGTATCAAAATAGCAGAGCAAAGTTTCGATCCTTGAATCTCTGCTTTATGGGCTAAGCACGCTTCCACTGCGCCACTTTGCTTCTTAATATACATTTCTCTCTTTTTGATTGCAACATACAAGACTACATATTATGCTTTGTTTAAACTGCTTTATTGAGTTGCAGTAACAAATAACGACGTATTTCCCTAATGCAGCAGCCAAAATATCATAGCAAGCTAACATGCTTGGACCAATTTTAAGGGCCCAGCACGCTTCCTCTGCAGCAGTTTGCTTTCTCTTATAACAGAGTTTCATTAATTATGCTCTCGCTTTTTCCCGTTTGAACCAACAAACAGGGTTGCTGTACACAATGACATGTCTAAAAGTTAGGTGTCGAAATTGCGTTAAAATATACAGAGTAAAATATTTTTGTAGAAAACAACGATATACTTAATTTGCACTCATTTGTTTTCTGAAATCCCGTGCGTTAGTGTTTATGCTTGTGTTTTTTCGTTGTCATTGTGAACCAGAAGATACGTCGTACATACATACATTTTATTAATCTTCCTATAAAAGGTTTTTCAAGAATAATTTACAATGATAACAAGCAGTTATTTGCATATAAAAAATACAAAGTATGGTAGTTATAAAAGCGTTTGAGATATCAAATGGTAGAACAAGATGTATCGTATAGTTCTATTTATGGCCGGAAACTGTCTTTTAAGTGATTTTTTAGTTCTTTTTGAAAGAGTTCATGTTTGTTGTCTGTTTGCAAGAATCGTCTAATTGGTTTCATAACTTTGTTGCTCTGTACAGAAACGTTCCATGTTCTGTTACTGTGCGATATTTTGGGATGCTCAGGTCATTGTTGTTTCTAGTGTTACTGTGTTGAAGAAGATAAATAGCATAAGCAAGTATGTCGCATGAAAAGAGTCACGTAGTCCCTAGTTATTCCCCGCAGGGAGGGGAGGAGGGGTACTTGATGAGAAAAGTGTGCTCGTCGTAATGGCTTTTTGTAAAAGTTAACGATTTCGTGTATTTCAGGGTATTGAAATTTAGAATTTCACATTTCTTCGTATCTTTTTGGAAATCGAAGACAATACCCAACGCTTTTAATTTTACGTTTGTTTTAGGCCTGCCTCGGGTCCTTCAGTTGCCTTAAATCGCTTAGAATTGCCCTATGTCGACTCTGCTTTTCTTATTTTTTCCCCCTAAAATCGCCTTAAAACGCCTAAAATCGCACTAAGCTGCATTAAATAACGGCGACTAATGACCTTAGGCAGGCCTTGTTTTGCTTGCTTCCTGTTGTAAATGATATCTCTGAAAAGTTCAAGGGGCTAATTTGCGTCCATGAAAGTATAAAGTACTTTTATGGGTATTCGAACGAGTATACACGATAGTTTTAACTCTGACTTCCCTCTGGTAGTCCCAATTCTCGAGCTCTTGTTCTTCGAAGAGGTTTTTAATTAATTTGCGTATGCCCTATATCTTTAGTTTATATTACCGTGAGAACCTACGCCTTGAAGAGCTAGAATTGAGCTTTCTGTTTTCTACAATAACATTTTTTAGAATATTCCAGCATATGTTAACACCAAGTAAAATGCAAAATATTGAAGATATTTTTGAATTATTTTATAAATATAACGTTTCCAAGTTGTTTATACTTTGGTGGTAGGTAGGCTCAATGCGCTGTATTGCTCGAAGTGGCACAACATTCGAACATTAATATGAATATTGTAGATTCCAGTTTGGTTATAAAAGAAATTTGATGGATGCTCTTGTAATTTTGATTGGAACTAAGCGAGCAACAATATTTTTATTTTTTTTGCGGCGATCATGATTTGCAATTACTGTATTTATTGTTAAAATAATTTATAAATATTTTATATTCTTAAGGTATGAATATCTTGCATACGCCAAGCTAAAGAATTCAAATTTCTCGAACTGTTTCGAATTCATTAAAACAAAAATTAAATAAAAAAATTCTGCTATATGGATAGCGAACAAATAAAAGGGTTTTTTTTAAATAACTCGTCAAATGACTACTAATGCAAAATTTATAAATCTCTTGAGAAAGGGATGTAAGACTTTGTAAACACGTTTGGGCGGTAAGGTCGTTTGCACGATAGCAGATTGATAGCTCTACCAAAAGGATCATTTTAACAAGTATTCCCTGAACTGGAGTTGAATAGTGGCCGAACATTTGCCGAGCCGCTTAAGAAAATCCCCATTGAAGGCAACCAATTATAAGAATATTGGCCGAACACATGAAAAGGTTAAACGTTTGACCATGTATTTGTTAAAGCTTCACACCACGGGTGCTCGTGGAACAATTGAGAACAATTTTTGAAACAATAAATGAATTGAGATATTTAAGGGAGATATTCAAACGAATATAAATCGAAAAACCGCGGTTATGGCAATCACAGCAATCGAAGCTATTCCAAGATCGATGCTAGGCCTAATCCAAAATATGTAATTTTTGATTTCTTTAAGAGAATAACCGGGATGAATCAAAACGAAACATTAGAGAGGTTTATGAAATCCATGCCTGAGTTTGTTTGGTATTATTCGATTGACTCTGGAACGTTCTCGCTTGCATGCAATGCGTCACTTTTTACACCATTACAACAAGCTTGATATCGATGTAGCTGACTCAAAATAATTAACAAAAAAGAACTGAGTAGATCGAGTTACTCAAATCATCATCGATCCGTTTATTCAGTGTTTGCTACTGGTACTCAAATGAAATGGTAGCAAAAAAGGATTAATGTTATAAAGATTAAATGAAATTTCAGTTTAAAATGTCAATGGTTGAGTATGTATGCAAATATCCATTTTAAGCACGAATGTTCTGGCTTGCATGCAATGCGTCACTTTGTACATCATAAAAATTGGCTGAAATTGTTTTCTACACTTGATACCATCTCCATGCAAACAATTCCCAAACACAAAAGAATGCTTGCAACAAATTGCGTAATGGATAACTTTTGAAAAGTTTTCTTCACGTCATCGCTAAATGCGTCGTGCGTCATGATAAATCTGCGCACATGCAGGATCTTATCATCTTAGCTCACTGATTGGTCATTTTTTGATTATAAAACAAAAGGGGCGCTATTTTTTTCTCAATGATATTCCAACCAATCGTGTTAAAGATTTTGATTCTGTTTCTATAGTGATTTTCTGGCTACAAAATCTCGACATTTCATATCTTACATTCATTTCAAGAAAGAGTTCAAGTCGAAAAGTTGGTTTTGTAAAACCTGCCCCAAATTCTAACTAAATAAGGTAAGAGATTTAAACCAAAGACTAAGCACTTAATAGATACATTTTAATATCATTTTCTAAAGTTGCTTTATATTTTGTAAAATTTTGTATTTCTAAGACGCCTATTTTTGATAATCAATGTTAAATAAATTCACAACTACGCACTTTTAAAAAAACAACTTTTGTTAGTTTAATGAAACATCGAGCATTAACTTTTGTTAGTTTAATGAAACATCGAGCATTAACTTTTGTTAGTTTAATGAAACATTGAGCATTATTTTTTTCTAATCTGATCGAAAGCGAAAAGACGCCTATTTAATAAACAATGTTAAATTCACAACTTAATAGAGCGCGCGCGAGTAGTTTGAAAATCTTAGAAGAAACTAACGTACGAATTGTAAACATAAGGAATTGCTAAGGTCTACAAGACCAAATTAAACTAGTTTCCCTTTGTAAATAAATTTATTGGCTTTAAGTGTTGTGTAAAAGACTGAATTCTTGGGTTTATTCCCTTCTACATAATGAAATTCACAACTAGCTACGCACTTTAAAAAAACAACTTTTGTTAGTTTAATGAAACATTGAGCATATATATAAATATATATATATATATATATATACAGCGATTTGCAAAAACTTTGACTCATTTGTGCATATATAAATATATATCAAAATAATATAAGAAATCATGGGAGATATGATAACTGATATTTTTTTCGAGTTGCCTATGACTTGGGCTATCTGAAAAAAATATCAGTTATCATATCCCATAATTTCTTATATTATTTTGATATATATTTATATATGTACAAATGAGTCAAAGTTTTTGCAAATCGCTGTATATATAAAATGTATCTTAGGGAAAAAAAATAAATTTATGAAACTTTTAAGGTGGGGTGCAAAACATTAATATAGATTTTTAAATATTTGAACAATAATTTGGCATCAAATTACCAATCGCCCGAATCTTTTTTTAAAAATGATAAATGGTAATAATTAAAATATTTGAAAATATCAGTGCCTATTTTGCATTTAAGTTTATGTGCTTGGATTTGCTTGGAATACAATTTTTTGGAACAATATCACCAAATCACGATGTTTTGATAAAGTATAAAAAGTCAAAAACTTTGAAAAACGTTTTTTGATCATTGTATACGTTGAGGTATTACGAATCCGTTTTTATTTAAGGCAAGGGTGGATTCAAAAATTTGTTAGGGGTAATGTGGGGGATGTCCGGCCAAATATTGGCACATCTCATGATTCAAATTAAGAAACCAATATATATATATATATATATATACATAGATATTCTGGAACGTAAATGTTTTTTTTTTTCTTCTTAAAAAAGCGTAAAAATTGTAACCATGTTTAGGGGTGTCTGGTGCTAAAAGGCCCAAAACGGCGTTCCCGAACTTTCATCTCGTATCAATTATAGCAATTTGAAAGACAAGAAAACTTAAATATACAAACACTTGACTGTGCTGACTCGCTCAACAAAAGGGAGCCATTTATTGCATTGCAATGTTTCTCCTAATCAAAGTTGTCGCGCTCTTCCATATATCGTTTAATACCAAGGAATTCACAAATATGAGAGTATCGGTAAAAATACATTATGATGTTACGAACTTTAATAAAAGAAAATTGATATGATAAACAAACCAAATTTGACAGGTTTATATTTAGCTTCTTATGGAAATATTTTTGGGAATTATGGATGTCAAATCCTTATTCAAAGGTTTTATGGACGGTTTTTTGAGAAATATACTGAGAGAATAATTTTTTCCATTGAAATACTTAAAACATCGAGTTTAACAGTTTACATTGACCTTTCGTATATAAAAAGTGTTTTAAACAAGCCAAAATAGTTTGCAAGCGTGGAGATGTTGGATTTTTTATAAATGCTTTCCAAAATATTTTATTTTTTTTAAAACAATATTATACATATTTTTAGTTTTATTTTAGTGTTCTTGAAAATTCTTAATTTAGCCAATTAAGACAAAAATCTTCCGATTTTTGTTCCGACGAAGGGCTAAAGCTAGAAACGTCAGTAAAGTTAAGTCAACATTTTTTACAGTGTTACACATTTCGATATATTACCTATCATTTATATCAAACACTGACGACGCCTATACTAGTTTGCATTTCGAATTTTTAAACTTTATCAAGGAATTAAAATTTTCCATTTTTTTTTTATTTTAAATTTGCTCTGATTTTCTTCAAAATTGAAAAGTCTTGGGAAAATAAATTTTGTCTTTTCCTATAAAGAAAAACAAAACGTTTCACATTATTAAAAATGAATGAGGTTTGTCTCAGTCAGTTAGCACGAGCCCTTTATCACTCTTCTCTTTATTGAACTTTTGGCATACTGTGAAAACTCTACATTCTTCGACATATATGGGAATAATCTTGCACAATAAAATAAAACAAATTACATGAGAAACAAAAAAGAATATTTAAAATGTCATCATAAAAAAAACTAGAAAACTTCAAATCAAAAGAAAAATTAGAACATGGGTTAAGCTGGTTTCAATTTCTTGAATATCATTTACTGTCGTGATATCAAGTTGAAGAAAAATTGTTGAAAAACAATATCTAATAAACATTTTGAAAAAATGTCGAAAAAACCCGAAAAAAACTAAATTTTAGAGAAGATAAGAAAATTAAGCTAAATGAATGAGAAAATAAAGGCAAGATATTTTGAAAATTAGTAGGTAAACTTTAAACAGCAGATTTTCCAGTCATTAGGACGTATTATTTAACCAAGTTCGTAAAGTCATGGTTAGTAGATCTATAAACAAAGATGACAGGTGTTTTTTCCTACATTCTTCATTTCAAATGAATAAAGAACGTTTATTCAAGTAATTTAGAAACCATAACCCAATATAGATGTGTCATTTGGGAAATCTTTTTTAAAAAAGAAAGATTTTATAGTTTTCCCAAAATTTGTTTTTGCCAAATATTTTGAACAGAAGTTGGAAATTATAAAAGTTCAAATCTTTGTCTCAGAATTTTATGGCAGCAAATATTTTTGGTCCTTGTCTGTTATATGAAGGAATTTTTTTTTTTTTATTTGTTAAGTATGATGAAGCTTCGAGATTTTTTTATTTTTTATTTGTATCATGTTGTTGCTACGGCAACCGTTTGACGTCTTTGATCTGACCAATCAGTGAATGGGATGAAATTATTCATTGAATGCTTGTGAAAAACATCACTCGGATATCATTATTTTTTAGAAAGATTCACGATTTAAGAGAAGATTTCTGTAAAAACCATGCAAACGTGGCAACACTCAAAAAATCGATGTTGCTCATATTTTAACCATAGATAGCCCTCAACATGAAACTACGGAGCCCTGTTAGGGACACACAGGCGTGCTATGATATTTCCTAACGTGCTTACATATTTTACAAACGCGTGCAAACATTTTCTACTTTGCCGCGACTTTTTTTTTCTCGCCGCGACTTTTTTTTTCTCGGCGCGACCTTTTTTTTTCTTGGCGCGACCTTTTTTTCTTGGCGCGACCTTTTTTTTCTTGGTGCGACATTTTTTTTCTTGGCGCGACCTTTTTTTTCTTGGTGCGACCTTTTTTTTCTTGGCGCGACCTTTTTTTTCTTGGCGCGACCTTTTTTTTCTTGGCGCGACCTTTTTTTTCTTGGCGCGACTTTTTTTTTCTCGGCGCGACTTTTTTTTCTTGGCGCGACCTTTTTTTTCTTGGCGCGACCTTTTTTTTCTTGGCGCGACCTTTTTTTCTTGGCGCGACCTTTTTTTTCTTGGCGCGACTTTTTTTTCTTGGCGCGACCTTTTTTTTCTTGGCGCGACCTTTTTTTTCTTGGCGCGACCTTTTTTTCTTGGCGCGACCTTTTTTTTCTTGGCGCGACTTTTTTTTTCTTAGCAAATTAAACCGCTCCCAGATTTATCGCGGGCTCAAGCCACGATATGACCAACCGCATTACCGCAGGCTCATTTCATCGATGTTATTATTCAAAATGGCGGCAGGGAATGACATTCGTGACGATTTCATAGGAGAATATTTCCATATGGGCTTTGCTTACAAGGAAATTATTGATTGCCTCTTGTTAAATCATCAAATACACCTCAGTCTTCGACAGCTTAAAAGAGTCCTAGCGAAAAAAAGTCTTGGACGACGACGCTTCAGTAGTTTCAATGAGATTGCAGATGCCATACAAGAAGAATTAAGTGGAAGTGGAAGCTGTGTTGGGTACAGAACCATGTGGCAGAAATTAGTGGTAGAACATAAGTTGTCCGTCAGCAAGGAATTTGTTCGGAAGGCGCTGAGAATACTAGACCCTCAGGGAGTAGACAGGCGCTTAAGACATAGACTGCAAAGGCGGCAATATAATTCTAAGGGCCCAAACTTCATTTGGCACGTTGATGGTTACGATAAGTTGAAACCTTATGGTTTTTGCATCCATGGTTGCATTGATGGTTATTCGAGAAAAATCATGTGGCTTGAGGTTGGGCGCACAAATAACCACCCAGGTGTTATAGCGAACTATTTTCTTGACTGTGTGCAAAATGTTGGAGGTACTGCCTCTGTAATTCGAGCAGACATGGGAACAGAGAACGTTAGAATCGCTGCTATTCAACCTTATCTACGACATGAATCTGGGGATAGTTGGTCGGGGGATAAAAGCTTTCTTTATGGAAGATCTGTCAGCAATCAAAGGATAGAAGCATGGTGGGGGCAACTTAGACGAGGTGCTGCTGATTGGTGGATATCGCATTTTAAGGACTTGAGAGACAGAGGACTCTACTGTGATGCCAATGATATCCACGTGGAATGCTTATTGTTTTGTTACATGGCAGTTCTCCAGGAGGAACTAAAAAGTGTAGTTCGACTGTGGAACTTGCATCGCATAAGACCCTCAACAAGGAACAACAGTTCTCCCCATGGGCGGCCCTATCTCTTATATCATCATCCTGTGATGACAGGTACTGTAGATTGTAAGCACTATGTTGACATGGGTGAGTTAGATGTTGCTAGAGAGATGTGTTGTGATGACCTTCCAATGCAGTGTTTGTCACCAGAATTTAAAGAACTAGCTGAACTTATCATGGCTGAAGAAGCTTTAACAATGCCAGAAAATGGTAATGAGGCATGCACTCTTTATTTGACTCTCATCAATGAAATAGAGAAAATACTGTAGTCTACTGTAATGACTTTTTAATCCATGAATTCAAAGCAGTTGACCAGATTAATAATGTGTATACACCTATTTCAATTAACCTTGTCCATCTGGAATGGTTGATCTGAGACCGATAGGAATTGTGGGAGCTCGTTAAACTGCAAATGCACTATTATAATCACGCTTGAATATTAATGTTTGCTTCTGAAATACTGTTATCTGTAATTCAGCACCATTCAAGTGTGATTAAAACAATGTATTTGAAATTTAATGAACTCCCACAATTCCTATCGGTCTCAGATCAACCATTCCAGATGGACAACGTTAATTGAAATAGGTGTATCTAAAACTCAACTGAAGAAATCAAAAGTGTTATATTATTTTTATATATCAAAAGAAAACAAAGAAATGTCAATTGCTCGTTTTATAATTTTCTTCTTCAAATTTAAAAAAAAATGCCTATCATTCTCGCATTGATATCTCAAAAACGAGCTCGGGACTCTATATTTTTCTTTGCATATTTGAATTCTGCATTAAATTTCAGATATTTATAAGATATATTTTGTTAAAGTGCTTATGAAGTCAAAAATGGGACATACTTTGTTCAATTCTAGACATCGTGAGATTTAAAATGATATATGTATAAGCCTGATCGGGCAAATCCAGGGGGAGTTATTCGCGGCTTGAAAGTGACGTTTTGGGCTTCCTGTACCAGGTTTCACAAAAAGAGAGAGACTAGGTCGACAATAATCTGTGACATCACGAATTACTTTCACGTGACCAGGTTCTAACACCTACTTGCTTTTTAACCTTGTTTAAATTATATTTTTATAGTTTTACATGACCAGGGATGTTGTTGTACTCATAATTGTCTAAAGTAATACGAAATCGGAATCGAAATCCGTCGCTTTCAAATACCTTTGCATAAATTATAGTAACTTAACTCGTCATTTCCGGTAACTCGACCCAGACCGAAACCTCCCGGCCAGGGCGTGGTCACAGCGATGTTTAAAGTGGAATAACTCCCCCTGCATTTGCCCGATCAGGCTTATACATATATCATCTTAAATCTCACGATGTCTAGAATTGAACAAAATATGTCCCATTTTTGACTTCATAAGCACTTTAAGTTCTGATTACTATTTACCATAGTAGTCAGTCATATATATAGGGTCCATTAAATTTAATAATAAACAATATAGGACACTTGCAATTGTGTGAAAAAAAGGAAACTTATCCCATTTAATATTTCTCACGACACTTAAAAATAGTTAGTCATGTTGAATCATTCCACAATATGAAAACTACTCTAATAAAGTTCAAACAGTTAAGTCACATGCTCTAACTTCATGCACTCTTATTCTACACAAATATGCAACTGTCCCTTTATATAAACCTGATTACAAAAGGGTTGTCATAGCAAAATAGTACTTTAATAAATCAAAGATTATCACTTAAGCATAAGGATTCTTTTGTCTTTTTGATATATTCCTAATTTAAGTGCTAAAGTACTACTTTTCTATGACAACCTTTTTGCAATCAGGTGTAACTTAGTCATAACCTTTTTAAACTATATTGCTATTGTTCAATCAGAAAATAATAAGCAGTAAATAGAGAAATACCAAACTGAAACTGTCAAATTAAAAACAACATGTATGTGTTGTTTGTATAATTGATAATATCTTATAAAACAATTTTAAATATGTGCTTGACAGTGCTTTCACTACTTTACTGTAATTTGCCAATTAATATTTTCAAATAGACAAAAGAGGTGAAAACAGTTGTCTATAAAAAAGTAAAATTGAATGAATGAAATCAGATATTTACAAGAATACATTGTCTGTGATGGGCTTCCTGTGGATGTTCTCTGTAGGGAGCATAATAACTTAGATGGTGGATGAATACCCATGCAAGTGATATATTAACAACAATAAATAAATAACAAAACAAAACATTTTTATTTAATTTTCTACAACAAAATATAACATTGTTGATATAAAATCTCAATAAAATGTCAGTGAACTAGAGAATGGCTCTATAGGGTCAACTTGAGGTGAACACTATTTCTTATTGAAAACTTTTTGATTCACCAGAATGCTCTCATTTTAAATTGTCAACAAATAACATATGATGAACAAATGATCAATATCAATGGATATGATGCAACAAAAACATGTATTTTTCACCAGATAAGGTGAATATAAAATTTTGGGAATGGTTGAATATATAAGAACAAAATTACAATTGTCCCATAAACTTCAATCTATAGCTGTATTTTATTAGCTTGAATGGTACTTTTTCAGAAGTAAATTTTAAAAATAAAAATGCATTGGCAATACAATGAATTGTATTGAAATCAGCAGAAATAAATGTAAATATATATACAAACATTCTTATATCAATATAAATGCTTGGTATCCTGGTTATATCAACAGTAACAAATATAAACTCCAACTTGAAATATTTTTTGCAGACTACCGGATAATCACACTGACATACAATGTAAGTTATCACTTATCATGGTAACAAATGATTTCATTTATAAAAAACTGTAACACTTGTAACTTAATTGCAGATGAATGGATAATTTCATGCAATACCCAGCAAGTTTTAAAGTCAAGTTATTCAAACTATCAAAAAAATATCATTCAAGCACAACCAAATCCCTTTCCATTAAGAATTCCAAAGGTCATGTTAGCTTTAAAGTCTTCATAAGTAGAATGTACTACTGGAATGCGAAGGATTCCTGAACACGTATTAGCTGTTGGATACTTTGAGGCAGATCCCCAACTTTCCTGGCCATGCAAAAACTCGATAGTAGGACAAATACCACGCTGTAGTAATTCTCTGCAGCCAGTAGTGAAGAACAGGATATCACTTAAGGTGATGTCAGATTCATCCCCATCTTCTACCTCTTGGAGGTAGTCACCCCACCTGGACAAAACAAGACTCTCAGTCAATGCCTTTGAAGAACCAACTGGGCTCATTTCAACTCTGAACAGTTTCTCAATTTTGTCTGCCGTCAGATTCTCAGGTTTATCACAAAACAGTGGCTTGAAACTATTGGGATACTTCTTTACTGCTTCTAAAACTCCAAGGGATGAGAGGCCTTGTCTAAAGCTTTCAAGGGCTGGTTTACATCGTCCAAGAACAAACCAATGTGCAGTTGAATCAATTATTTTGCTGACATCACTGAGTGTATAAATTGGCATTGCCAAAGTCCCAGCAAGGTCCATGACTGTAGCAAGGTTACCTACCATTGCACCTCTTGCTTTAACTACAGTGTCTGTGTCACGAAGAACTTCAAGAGAAGACTGCAGCTCCTGGTCATACACGTATTGCAATGGGACTGACAATGGTTGGTCATTGATAAGGGCCTCAAACATGATTGGTGAAAAGAAATGTGGTGGTGGCCCTCCATGCACAAGTGACATTGCAATCAACAGCCCCGCGATGTAGTAGTTGTTTTCTTCTAAATGCTGTGCATTGTAGGACAAAAACTTGCTGTTCACTGGACCACATAGAAGGTTAGAATCATGAATGTATTGCAGAATCAATGTGAAGAATTCTCTCATGGGGCCACCCTGGTCAACAGCACCCTCACTGTTTCCATTATCATCTGTAAACTTAACTGATACTTTGTTAGCAGATGAGAATGATTTGCGGGAAACTGCTCTTTTGGCTCCCTCCCAGATGAAATTGCGGGCAATATTAAATTTTGTCAGTCCACTAGCATTTATCTTGGCTGCTAGTTCATCAAGTACCTCAGTTACAGGTTTTTCTGGAGAAGAAGCTGAAGCATTATCGATAGAAGATTCATTGGGGCTTATCTCTTCTTCACTATCAGACAAATTTACACCACTGGTTCCAGGCATTCCTCCAGTAATATATGCATAAAGGTCATCTAGCTGATTTGGAGACATTGACCTAAGTGATAAAAAAATGTGATCTAAACAAGTGTACTATGAATGCCAGAATTCTGGTATATACCATGAGCCATCTTACATTTTTCCTTTGTCACAAAATGGCTGTTTTTTTTGCTGAATAGGCCTATTTGCACTAAGGTTACCATAAATAAAATAGAACAATTAGTGTGAGAGCTCAGCTTGACTGACCTTCTTTTGTTTTTTAATGAATTCCTACCCAACTCACAAATGTTCTATTTTCTTTATGAGAAAATTAATGTTTTAGTTTCTGATGAAAACCTTTCTGCAAGAAGGTGTAGGTATTTATTCCAAATATAAGTAAATGCCATGTATGCTATTATTTGTTTATAATATAGGTCAATAAATTTCTGAAGCTCTGAATAGGCAATTTAAGGGTACTACTATTAAGGATAAATACCATTTTTCTAAGCCAATTAAATTGTATAATTTTAATATGATGTATTATAAGCAGCATAGTCATCAGCATAGTGTATAACAGTATTATTATCACTTCTTATGCAAGTCACTTACCTCTCAGTATCCCTTTCAGTTTCCTTTATGTTTGGCTCACAGTCTTGTGTTGTGTTGCTGCTATCATCCATACTTGCACCAAAACCATTGAATTGAACTTCGTCATCTGACAGAGACAATGATGGTGTATTTGGGGTGGAAGTCATAAGTATGGTGCATTTATCATCTACCCTTCTACTTGGTGACAAAGTTCCACCTAATGGGTCACAGAGTGTGAAGTCAACAATTTCAGGAGACAAAGATCCAGCCCAGTCATAAACTGCTGACATATGACTATTAGTTGGAAATCGCCTGGAGCATAATCCCATGGTCGGATGTCGTACTCTCACAGTGACAAAATCTGTCTCTGGTTCTGGTAAAACTCTTGCAGCCCTGGCTTCCTGGACTCTCTGCTTATGTTTAGTTTGCTCTTTGGTTGTTTCGAGAGCAATTCTTTTCTGTTTGTCAGCTTCTAGTGACTGTTCATATGCTTTATCCTGCTCTCTCTTGAGTGATGATCTTTCTTTTGTTGTACCAAGCAGACTATCTTTATAATCTTCTTTGTTCTCAGTGGAACCACATGTATTTCCTGTGCATGACCTTTTGGAACTACCAGTAGAAGGCAGAGTAGAAGGAATGAAATCATCAACTGATATCATAGGCCTTAAATCATCCTCATCACTTTCTTCGCTGCTACTATAGTTCACAATCTTTTTTGATAACAAGTAAAGTCTTGCATCCTTCAGCTTAAAGGCTTCCAGATAATTTCCAATACTAAATGGAACCTCTCTTCCATTCACTTGGAGTGTAGCACCCATTTTGACATTCTGAAAGTTACCAATACAAAATTCCATCTCTTCTATTTTTCCATGACAGGATTCCCCATTTGGGAAAAAAGTTGATTTTAAAAGTCTAAGGACATCCATTTTGTTGCTTGTAAGTGCCATGATCTCATGCCTAGAACCACCTCCCTTTGCAAGTGGAACCTGATAATATATCTGGTCCTCTTCTCGGAAATGTTTCCATCCCATTTGTACTCGTTTGGTCTTCTGTTCTTCAAGCTTTCTCTTGTGTCCTTGCTTCCCTGAAGTCTCAAGTTTCTTGGACTTGTCTTTCTTTGAAGATAGAAACGCTTCAAGAAGTCTTTTTCTACCATCCTTATTCTTTTCCATATCTTGAGAGTTGTGATTACAAAACCTTCGAAGACTTAACCGGTCTCCAGCAGTTGTTAAACCCATTTCTTTAAGTACATCATCAGTTGCACTTATTACTGCAGAGATATCCATCTAAGAAAAAAAAGAGATATCAATAAATAATCATAAATAATACTGTTCTTATTCCTTCCATTGATATGTTATAGGCTATCCTTAAGACATTTTATTTTCTGTGTGCACCCTTAAGCTTCAAATAGGAGCTTCCAGTGAACTTAAGATCATGTTCAGACTTTAACCTCTTTAAGAAAGAGTGTTTTAACATCCTTAAATCAAGAGCGTCAACACGTCTAAATTTGAATTAACAATATCATAATATTATATTTTATATTTTTAGTTATTTATAGTTTGTAATGATATTATTGTATTATTATTGTATTGTATTATTGTATTATTATTGTATTGTATTAATGTATTATTATTGTATTGTATTAATGTATTATTATTGTATTGTATTATTGTATTATTATTGTATTGTATTAATGTATTATTATTGTATTGTATTATTGTATTGTTATTGTATTGTGTTATTGCTTCTTCCGATGAAGAGCCATTTTTTATGGATATGCGGAATAAAGGCCTTTATTATTGTTGTTATTTTATTAATATCCTATTAAGACTAATTAATTACCTTTTCATCCTTGAACTTTCCAATGACACTCTCGGTGACACCTCTTCCTTGTAGAAATTTACAGACCTGCACATCAAAAATAAAATTAGTCTTTAATAAATTGGAGATAATTCCAAGAAATACAGATTGTGATGTACACTAACAATGCTCATAAAAAGTAATAGCAAACACTTAACAGAAAATGAGTATGTATAATTTAATACAAATATTGCCATAGTTCTTTTATAAAGATTTAAAGATTTTTTAATACAGCATCAAAAGAGAATGAGTGAGAAATGTACAACAACAGAATAATAAAGTAACTGCAGAAAAGAAAAGCAAACATTTTCCATGTATTTATTTGTGAATATCAAAGTATTTAGCACAAATTTGACGGAGTCACATGGTACAAAAGAATGTTAAACAACTTCAAAAACAAAGAATTAGAAGTCACTCAGGCATGAATTGCTTTGTTTTAGATGGATTAGTAAATATCGTGCCATCAAGTATGGCAGACTGAATACCACACCACTATTTGATGTAAAATAGGACTTAAATACTTGCCTTCTCCAAATCGCTCTCCAGGCACTCGGCAGCCATCTTGGAATACGTCATGATGGAGGCTTGAGCCCGCGATAAATCTGGGAGCGGCTTAATTTGCTAAGAAAAAAAAGGTCGCGCCAAGAAAAAAAAGGTCGCGCCAAGAAAAAAAAGGTCGCGCCAAGAAAAAAAAGGTCGCGCCAAGAAAAAAAGGTCGCGCCAAGAAAAAAAAGTCGCGCCGAGAAAAAAAAAGTCGCGCCGAGAAAAAAAAAGTCGCGCCAAGAAAAAAAAGGTCGCGCCAAGAAAAAAAAGGTCGCGCCAAGAAAAAAAAGGTCGCGCCAAGAAAAAAAAGGTCGCGCCAAGAAAAAAAAGGTCGCGCCAAGAAAAAAAAGGTCGCGCCAAGAAAAAAAGGTCGCGCCAAGAAAAAAAAGGTCGCGCCGAGAAAAAAAAAGTCGCGCCGAGAAAAAAAAAGTCGCGCCGAGAAAAAAAAAATCGCGCCGAGAAAAAAAAAGTCGCGGCGAGAAAAAAAAAGTCGCGGCAAAGTAGAAAATGTTTGCACGCGTTTGTAAAATATGTAAGCACGTTAGGAAATATCATAGCACGCCTGTGTGTCCCTAACAGGGCTCCGTATGAAACAAATCATGTTTATGTGTTCGTATTTTCTCCGTACGTGTTGCCAGGATCGTATCGCTGTGTGCCTTTTAACGGTCAGCGGTAACTAACATAATCTCCGCCAACATTCGCTGAAAAAATCAAACCGAACTATAAAACTTGCTAGTCGCGATGCAACGATTTCGGCTGTAAAATGTAAACATTGCTTGGGTTTAACTGATTTCATTTCATGGCATGTTGCTGTCAAAAAGAAGGGAAATGTTGTTATTTATGCAAAATTACGTCCGCGACATGACAAATTGAGTGATGTTAGCCGACAGTAGACTATGCAGCATAAGCAAGATTTTGGGAAAGTTCGCAGCTCAATAACTTCGCTCAATCACTATACATTTACCCAAACTGAATTTTTCACAGTTATATATTTAGCACCTTAACATTCAGAATGCTGCTTATTATTGAAACAATTTGTGCTGCACATAGTAAAATATGTTTTTGTTTTTGCCCTACTTTTTATAAGGCGAAAAGTATGACATAGAAATGCTTGAGTTTAAACTTAAGATTACAATAATTAATATTAGTATAAATACAAAGGTGATTATACAAAATCGCGCACTCTGATTGGTTTGCTATCTCGGATTATCAGCCGATAATCACCTTTTCGAAAAAAATGGCTGCCAGTAGTCGTTTTGTCACTGTTAGCGAAAATGAAATTGAAAACTTTAAAGAAGTTTGAAGCGGAGTGGTGTACTTCCTAAAGAACTCTGTTCCGTCTACTGCTGTTTTGTTCGACCTGTTATTGAATACGCGTGTCCTGTGTGGCACTCTTCACTGACCAATGCTCTATCTGACGAACTTGAACAAATCCAGAAACGTGCTACAAAGATCATGCTTCTTGAACTTTCCTATCTTGAGCGGCTTGCTCACCTGAGAATACCTACTCTTCAAGTGCGCAGAGAGGAGCTATGTCGCCGATTTTATAAAACCATAAGACGTCCTGATGACAAACTTTACGACATTTTACCTAAGATATCAGAATCAGTTTATTCTCTACGGAACCCAAGGAAAATTCCTCTTTTAAAATGTAGAACAAAACGTTTCCAAAACAGTTTTATCCCATTCGCCATTAAAAAATGGGATGCTTCTCCATGACAAGTGATTTTAGTTTCCAAATAATGTACATAATTTTTCACTTTTTAATAGTCACTTTTATAAATGTAAATAATTAGCCTTCTTATTGTAGTATATATTTAAATCTTATTTCTTGTAATCTTGAGTTTTTCAAATTTTATTTGCCATTCAAGAATTAATAAAGCTTTATTATTATAAAATGCTGTCCCAATGGGTGCTAAATACGATTCCGATGTCGAAATCACGATTAAACGAAACCAAGAATCATTTTATATGGTAGTATAGGGTTAGCGTTGCAAGCAATATGACGTCACAATGCCTATTCAACGGTCATTTTTCAAGGCATAGAGCACAATTTCAAAACGAAAATAGCGTTTACAAATTTGTTATCACTAATCATGCTATATGCTTTGAAAAATGCCTAAATCGTATTTAGCCCCTATCCTTTTCTAGAAACGACCACAAAAAATTTCATGTCATATGCACTTTAAAGATATCATAGTAATTTGTCAGGTTTTTTTTGTCATTATGCGTGACAATTTTTACAATGTTTTTTCAATGCTGTCTCCTTCTTTCTTTTTTGAAATAATCACCTTTGTATTTATACTAAAACGATTATATTCACCGATAATGTTATTACTCAATATTTCTTTCAAACTTCTCTTTTTTCCCCCTCTGCTTCTCTTTATGTTTTTCTTCAAAACTAACAAGATGCATTTTGAGAATCTCAGCATAATATGTATTCTTTGCTGTTTCTATTTTAATGATAGTGTTACAATGTCTCAGACCCATCACTTGTGTATTTTTGCAGGATGATAAAAAGTTTGATATTTTTAGTCTTCGCGACGGCTTTGCTCATTGACGTGAGCCTTGCTAATAATATAACTACGCCATCACCAACTAAATCAGCATCAAACAATACAGCAACTACGCAATCACCAGTTAATGAAACATTAAATACAACAGCAACAACAAATGCAACATTAAATACAACAACTGCACCAGGAGGAGGAGCAACAACTCAACCAGTAGGAGGAGCAACAACTGCAACAAAAGGAGGAGGAGGAGGAGGAGCAACAACTGCACCAGGAGGAGGAGGAGGAGCAACGACTGCACCAGGAGGAGGAGGAGGAGCAACAACTGCAGCAGGAGGAGGAGGAGCAACGACTGCACCAGGAGGAGGAGGAGGAGGAGCAACAACTGCAGCAGGAGGAGGAGGAGCAACGACTGCACCAGGAGGAGGAGGAGGAGGAGCAACAACTGCAGCAGGAGGAGGAGGAGCAACGTCTGCACCAGGAGGAGGAGGAGGATCAACAACTCCACCAGGAGGAGGAGGAGGAGCAACGTCTGCACCAGGAGGAGGAGGAGGAGCAACGTCTGCACCAGGAGGAGGAGGAGGATCAACAACTCCACCAGGAGGAGGAGGAGGAGCAACGTCTGCACCAGGAGGAGGAGGAGGAGCAACGTCTGCACCAGGAGGAGGAGGAGGAGCAACAACTGCACCAGGAGGAGGAGGAGCAAAACCTGGACCAGGAGGAGGAGGAGCAACAACTGCACCAGGAGGTGGAGGAGGAGGAGGAGGAGCAACAACTGCATCACCAGGAGCAGTAACCACTGCATGTGAGTAGCATACACGATTTTTGTTTGTTTTTGTTACCTTTCTCTAACATTTAGCTTTTCCTAGCTTCTGGAGGACCTGTAAAAGATGGCAACTGGGCTACTTGGAGTGAGTGGAAGTGTCAAAGCTGTGGAGCCGGTAAACCATTCCGTACAAGAACTTGTACCGACCCAATACCTTCTGGAGGTGGCAAAATGTGCGAAGGTCTAGCTAAAGAGGTCGACAAAGAGGACTGCAAACCTTGTGCAGGTAAGAATTTGTCGATCACGCAGTACTTTTTGTCAAACATTAATGTTGACATTAACGGTTACAATGTGCTTAGAACATTTTTCTAGCATCTTTCTTAAAAACAATGTACTATAGTGAAATATCTTGAAAGTTCGATGGGCACATGTCTTCATACTGATCAACTCTGATATTTTCACATTGAATGCGCATAATCGTAGATCAATTTAAGATGTTGAAAGTGAATTCCTCGTGTGACCTTTGTATGTGTAGGACTCGTTTTTTCACTTCTTCTTCATTCATTTCACACCAGTCACCAGAATATATTTCAAAATATATATAACACAGTCATATTACTCTATAACTATAAATCTTTGAATCGATCCTATTAGTTTTTAATATTCTCGTCTTTTTATGTTTTATTTTCAGAGGCTACCGTGACAACCAGTTGTACGCTCAAAAGTGTGGAGTTCAATGACAGTATGTCCGATCCCAATAGCCCAGCATCAAAACAAATTTGTGATCCTATTAAACAAGAGGTAAATAAACTGTATGTATATCAGAGGCGGATCTAGGGGGTGTCCCTTCAGGCACCAAACACCCTCATAGCGCTTTAATTACCCCTATTTTTTTAAATTATCTAAAACATTAGGATCCCTTCATTTGCAATTGGGACACCCCCATGAGAAATTTCTGAATCCACCCCTGTATATGTAATTATGATTATGTTATGAATTTTAATTGAGGTTGTCATTCAATCACCTTTGATATCAAATTATATTTTGCACGAAAACCAGTGCCTAACAGAAGGTAACCGTCATATTTTTTCCAGGTAATTACCAAAACCGGTGCTAAAGGTGTCAACTGTAGTCTGTCGAAAGGAAGTGTCATTGCGACTTTGCAAATCACGTTCAGCGTCAAAGGAAACTTGTCTTCAGAACCAGTAAACTTTACAAAAGTCATCGAAGACAAGATCATTAAAGGAGGAAATATCGGGAACTTTACGTTCGATCCAGCCAGCTTCGTTGTGAAATCGGTTTCTGTTTCTGGTATGTGAATAATGCAACAAATTGAAATAATGTTTTTGCATTCACTAGATATTACGGGTAGTTCTTTCATTCATACATTTTAATTATAAAAATATTGCAAAAGCCGTCAAAACTAAAAGAAAAAGATGTATGAAATGTTGTTAGTTATCTAATTAGGGTGTTGTTTTTTTTGTCAGGTGTTACATTTGGTGACTGGAAAACAGATACCAGCCTGTGCTCAAAGATGTGTTGTGGTGGCGATGTGTTTGTTTACCAAAACAGGACTTGTACTGAGTTGTCGTCTTCTTGCACTGGTTTAATAGTTGCTAAAAAAACTGACTGTTCGGCTTGTGATAAATGCAGTAAGTACAAAACATATCAATAATTGCTCTTGATTCATCGAGATTGACTCAATGACTGACTGACTTACTGAATGAATGACTGACTGACTGACTGACTGACTGAATGAATGAATGAATGAATTACTGACTTACTGAATAAATGAATACATGAATGACAGACTGTCTGCATGAATAAATGAATGGCTTACTGACTGACTGACTGACTGACTGACTGTCTGACTGACTGACTGATGAGTAGATTGATGGATTGATTGATTGACTGACTGACCGAATGAATGAATAAATGAATGAATGACAGACTGTCTGAATGAATGACTGACTAAATGAATAACTGAAGAAATAAATGAATGCCTAACGGACTGACTGACTTACTTACTGACTTCCTGACTGAATGACTTACTGAATGACTGAATGACTTACTGAATGACTGAATGACTGAATGACTTACTGAATGACTGACTGAATGAATGACTTACTGAATAACTGTCTGTCTTTCTGACTGACTGACTGACTGAATGACTGGATGACTGACCGACTGAATGACTGACTGAATGACTGACTGAATGACTGACTGACTGACTGTCTGACTGACTGACTGACTGACTGACTGACTGATGAATTGATTGATGGATTGATTGATTGACTGACTGACCGAATGAATGAATATATGAATGAATGACAGACTGTCTGAATGACTGACTAAATGAATAACTGAAGAAATAAATGAATGACTAACGGACTGACTGACTTACTTACTGACTGCCTGACTCAATGACTCAATGACTTACTGAATGACAGAATGACTTACTGAATGAATGACTGAATGAATGACTGACTGACTGAATGACTGGATGACTGACCGACTGAATGACTGACTGAATGACTGACTGACTGAGTGAATGACTGAGTGAATGACTGACTGACTGAGTGAATGACTGACTGACTGACTGACTGACTGAAATTGATTTGTGAAGTGGTGAGCAATCAATTCACCTGTATCTTACTAATTAGAGCGTCTGATCCTCATTCAGTATTAGTATATATGACGTATTGTAATGAGAAATTACAGTACTAGTATGTCGTATTGTAATGAGAAATTGCATTGAACAAAAAAAAACCTTACTAAAACACGAGTGATACACTAACATTGACGTGCAATTAATTGTTGCGGGCGGCCTATCAATACTAAACATGAATTATCCGTTTTGCTTCAGTTGAAAGTACCGGAGTAAATGTTCAGGTGTCTGTCATGGCATTGGTTCTCGCTATCTTCATGTCCTTAAAGTGAGTACAAATAATGTTTTCCACTGTATTCATTTTAATTGATTTTGTAATAATTGTTGTATGTCAAACACAAGCAATTTTATATACGTCCAATGATATATCCAAAATACTCTGAACACAAATAAATATCTGTAATTTTGATTCCAAATAGCCTCACTTGAATTCTATTTCTAGCAATAAAACTTTGCAAAAATACATATTTCTGCTTGCTCTTTCTGATGGCGGTGCTTATTTTTTAAGATAAGGCTATTATTTTTGAAAGTCAATTGACATTCGGTCTATAGAAGGTCGCCATACTACGATTTTGACGCAAAATGTTGACACGTTTTAATGAGAGTAAAAAGTGAGCGAGCCCTCCTTTTATCTCTTTTGTTAATGTATCGTGGTCATTTCTATTTCATCAGTGATCGCCTTGTTCATTTTAATAGTCATTGATACTTATACTGATATATCTTCATTTTATATCTTTATAGGATGCTTTACTAAAGTGGACCAGAATACAAAGAAATGACGAGGACTCAGATTCAAAAGCTAAATACTTATTTATCCATTAAATAATAGACTGAAAGTTTTGGGCTGAGAGCAAAATAATAATAAGAACTATTTCTGTATCGGTTGTCGAGCGGGGGTTTCCAGTGTGGGATGGAAAATGATCTATTTAACTTTCTAGGGCTCGATAGGATATTTCTTATTCAAATCATTTTGCCCTAAGTCCAGAATTTTCAAACTACTAAGCAGCTGGTCATTATACTATGACATATTAGTACAAGCACTAAAAGCGTGCAGCATACTTCTACATAATGATATTATGGACTAAACAGTGACAATAGTACATGCTTTTAGTGTGTGTAGGCTTTTTAAGCGCTTCACGGTAGTTAAAATAGGAATCTTGAGTCAAATAATAATACAAAAAAGCTTACACTTTCTTTGGGTTTTCTTGAATTAGCAGCTAATTTGCAAGTTTCTAGAAATACAAAAACAGCGAAACACTTGTTAGGAAAATAGAACCCACAGTTTGATCGACAATATTTTTAAATGCACAAATAGGATTTTGATATATTTCGATTTTGATTCAATTAAAGTCTCATTCTTCGAGAAATACGCAGGGCTATTACGCAGCCATTTTCATTTACCCTCAAATCATTTGCAAAACAAAACTCTGCAACTTTAACAAAAGGATTTTATTGTTCTTACGGAATATGCACGATTCTAAATACGCAAGGATTTCACTCTTCTTGCTCAAAATCCATAGTTGAGTTTGCGTTCAATACAGCATCGTAACGTAAAGCGTAACGGTTTAACTTGCTTAGGTTAAACTGATAGGCGTGATTACGAATATGCTGCATTCTTTGATTATAATATCAACTTAAATCTTTTAACGTAGCTTTGACGCAAGGACTTCAACTTGCTTTTGCATGCAAACTATACGTGATTACGTATTTACCGTTATTTAAATGATGCTAATATCAAATAACGCATCGAATTAGAAGTAGCTCAAATACACATTTCTCACATTTGATGGTGTATTGTTAGTAACTAATACTTAACATTTAAACACTGATTTCACCTTAAACTATTATAACAGCGATAGCGTTTACGTACCGAGAGTAATTTATGTTAAATTGTCAGTTTCATTTTCTTACTGATCTTAATTTATCTAATTTGGACAATATTTGATATTTCCTCCTCTTGCACAAACGTAAGAATGCTTAAAATATTGTAAATTAAGATTGGAGGAAAACAGGAACGTTTACGTAGCTAATTGCAAAGAATGTTGTTATAGCATTTTGAAACTTCTTACGTAAAACGTAGGAGATCAGTAATTACTACTCGTAGTTTACCGTAAATTTATCTTTGTAGTTTTGACATTATTAATAAACGTTTTCACATATGAAGTGTTGTTTACTGGTCATGTTAGTGTTGCCATATCATGAACGATCAATATCACAGCATGAAAAATTACATTTAAGCGAGCTTAAAGGTAGCTTAAAGCTATCTTAAAGTATTGCTTTAAACTCCTTTACGTGAACTTTAAGTTTCGTAAAGTTCAACTTTAAGTCAGCTTTAAGCTGCGATTTAAAGCTGCTTAAAGAGACACGCCCTTTAAGCTGACTTAAAGTTGTTGCTTAAAGTTGCTTAAATGGTACTTTAAACTGATGTAAATGTCACTTAAAGTTCCTTAAATCATTGGTTTGAGCATTTCTAGGGGAGCTTAAATCGCACTTAAAGTTCCTTAAATCATTGGTTTGAGTATTTTAAGGGGAGCTTAAATCGCACTTAAAGTTCCTTAAATCATTGGTTTGAGCTTTTTTAGGTGAGCTTAAATCGCACTTAAAGTTCCTTAAATCATTGGTTTGGGCACTTTTAGGGACCTTAAATCTTACTTAAAATTCCTTATAAATGGATTATTAAAAGTTCAGGCAAAAAGTATTTTTAATCTTTTGCTTTCATGATTCATCCTAAGTAATATGCAATAACCACCCTGATCTAATATCTCATACAAAATTCTTCAGAAGACATCAAGATTCAAAATACAATTTATTAAATAATACAACTTTAACTTACAAATGTTGGCATATTCACCATACAATATAAATATATTACATTTTCAAATAATGCAGCTCTTTTGAACATCCAAGTCATTATTTTATGAAGTTCAATAAATAGTAATTTTACATTTGCCTTTGAAAGAAACATGACTTTTTAGTTTGTATTGGTTGATCAAAATTAAAAGAAAATATCATGTTCAGAGCCAACTACTAAAACACTGAACATTCTTTCATGGGCAAGTGAAAACCACTAATGCAATAGGCCATGATGGCATCATGTAACTACAACTATCAGAATGTTTTACAACTTTCAATTATTATCCAAACTTTTAATTCCCATGTGAAATATTATTTCACAGTAGAAAGTGAACAAAGCATTCTGATCTTGACAGTATATGATGACATGATGCAAATTCTCTATCTCTCTCTATATAAATATTGAAATAATTATTTGGTCAAACCTGATGGTCCTTAAGCCAATAATCTTACACACTGATTATCTTTGTACTTTGCATAATTATAAATGACTTTTGACAGACCTCAAATTTGACTAAATAAACTTTTTACATTTATTTATATTTTAAATATATGACATAGATAATGATACATTGTATATAGACTGGCAATAAATAATATTAAGAAGTTATTAACTGAGTGTGAGGTCTGTAGGTGGAAATATCAGACAGAGTTATTGACAGTATTGACCAAGCGCAAATATTTTATCATTGAGCCATATATTAAAATGGAGTGTGATGATGATGATAAAGTGTAATAATGATAATAGTAATATGCATTATAACGACAATAATGATGATATGAGTGATGATGATGCAAGTAACAGTGTAGATAAATAATATAATACTAGATAAATTATGAAAATAAGTGATATACACCAAATCGAAATATGGCGACCAATTTTAATAACTATTGTTTTTGACTGGCTAGCCTCGCACACATGTGAAAACTCCATTGTGTTTCAACGTGAACACAAGGCTAGCCAGTCAAGAACAATAGTTATTAAAATTGGTCGCCATATTTCGATTCGGTCTATAGAAAATGATATATAAATAATAGATAATATAATGATATGGGTAATGTGGAGGATAATGCTGGTGATAATAATAATGATGAATATAAATGATAAGTAGTAGTGATAATTCACTATCATATCTAAATATTATCACTACCAGTACCGTACACCATGATATTCATTATCATTTATATTCATCATTATTATTATTACCAGCATTATCCTCCACATTAACCATATCATTATATTATCTTTTATTTAAATATCATTTTCTATGTCACTAATGTTCATTATTTATCTATTATTATATTTATTCATCTCCACTGTTACTTGCATCATCATCACTCATATAATCAGTATTGTCATTATTAATCATTGTATTAATCTCCACTTACTTCCATCAGTGTTATTGTTATCACAACCGGTATTATCAAGATTAGTACTAGTATCATGATGGAGATGATGATAATAAGAATGATACTAGTACTAATGTTGATAATACTGGTTGTGATAACAATGACACTGATAAAAGTAAGTGGACATTAATATAATGGTTGATATATATATAATGGTGTAAGGTTATGATAATAAAAATGATAGTGATTGGGATGATGATGTTAGTATTAAATGAGAACAGTGTTAATGGTGATAATACTGGTTGTGATGACGGTTGACAATAAATGATAAAAGTAAGTGGAGATTAATATAATGACAAATTGACAATTTTTTTGGAACAAATTGTTATTTCAAGTCACTGTCCGGATACCATACCGGTCACGACTGAGATACTTAATCAATTAACTTATTCTGTAATTCCTACAAGTTGCTAATAAAGCTACTATATATATAGACTTATTATCCAATTAGTCATAGACAAGTAAAAATATCGCAGGAGTAGGACTGGATCAAGTAAAAATATCCAGCGATATTTTTACTCGTCTATCTAGCCCTCAAGTAAAACAATATTTTGCTTTATAAAAGAACAAAAACTTTTTGATTGTATAATAAATAACTTATTAGACAGTTTGATGTGTTATATTGCTGGATATTTTACTCGTTAACTTGCATTTTGACTCGCCCGGAGGCTCGTCAAAATACAGCGTTTCACTCGTAAAATATCCAGCCCATATTACACATCAAACTGTCCAATAAGATATATATATATTCACTTGTGTCCAGATAGAATACCAGTACTTCTTCTTCTTGAACAACAGTTCTATTTAGTTCTGTGGATATAAACAATCAAATATTTAGATCAGTATATTTCAACCATGATGGTTTTGATAGTAGTCTTAATTCCTTTCATTAAATCATTCACTCAGCCGTTATAAGTGAGGAACAAACAATTTGAAATAATGCAGTTTATATAGCAGTTTGAGTTAGATAACATGGTTCAAGGAATTACAGTCATCTTTGCCCCATTGCCATCTTGCCCCCAACTGGTACTATCCTTCCCCCTTACAAAAGTGTACATACAAATGTTGCTTAAAACAATTTAATAAGAAAAAATATAAGTACATCATAATAAAAAAGGAATAAGAATATTACATTTTTATATATAAGAAGCATATAAGTATATGATTGTGTAAGTAGTACCATCTTGCCCCTATGCAATTCATAGGGGCATTATATAACACTTCGAGATTATTTCTTGCTTTATAAAGCAATTTAAGAAATCAAATAAATCATTTTGCTTCACAATAAGTTTGATAATCGTTTTTCTTTCTTTTCAAGGTTTAAAACAAGCCAATAATCATATTTGTAGCTAACATATAGAGCGAGTTTAAATAGTATATTAATTCGACAATTGCAAGATGGCCGCTTCGATTTCGACTTGGCGTCCTATTGCTTCGAGTTCATTTCTTGTTTTAATAAGAAGTCAAAGAAATAATTTCGCTTCACAAATATTTTTATAATCGTTTTTCTTTCTTTTAAAGCTTTAAAAGAAGCCAAGAATCACATCTGTGGCTTAGTTATAGTGCTATATAATGCTATAAACTATAGTAACTGAGTATCAAAGTGTGGCTGTTTCGAAGGGTTCTTACCTGAAGAAGTTAAACGACATTAAGGACAGCAAGTCATTCTTTTTAACTCGTCAAATAGCAACAAGTTCTTCCTGAAGGATATACAAGCACTTGAGTTCCGTATAAGCGATTCTAACCGGGTAAATGGTCCATTTTTGTGATTGAAATCAGTCACCAACGCCACAAAGTAACGGCCGCCAAATCTGAATTTTCAAACGGTCTTCTGTAAAGTTTGCAAAGCACCTTGGGCCGGGCATAAATTTCCCCGGCCCAGGCCCTCTACCAGCGTTGTAACAGTTAGCAAACGTACATGGCAAAGTTAGCAATTCACCACTACGGTGCAAATACAAGGGCAAATGAACTCAAATATGATTTTCAATAAACGTTGCAATAACTTTGCACTATGGGCAAAGGTCATTTTTATTTCATATTTGCTATATTAGTCCGGCTGCTAACGATCAAAAATGTTCGTTTTGTGATAAAAGCATGAAACTTGACCAAATTACTAACTTCACCAAGGCGATCATTTTGTGATATGGGGCCATTCGAAATAGACGCTTGAAACCGAGTACTGCGCATGCCCTAAAATAGATGTGCATGGAAGCGATGCTTCACCAAAATATTTAATTTAACTGATCTAATCTTCATCTATATTGAAGTATCTTAACTGAAATGTGTTACAGGTAAGTTCATGTGTTAGTTTTTGCCCCGAAAGTCGTCACGTGATTGGTCACGTGACTGTGAGATTTTATATGTCCATGAAATAAAATCTAAATAGTTACTAACTAATAGTTTTTATTTAGTGCCTATTAGTCACTATCACTCAACTGGAACAGCTTTAGTAACAATACACAATGAATAAAGTATTAACTTTCTATGGTTTTGAGTATTTGATTTGTCTTGTGGTCTATTGTTACTAAAGCTGTTCCAGTTGAGTGATAGTCACTAATAGTCACTAAATAAAAACTAATATGTAGGAACTATTTAGATTCTATTTCATGGACATAGTGTAAGCACTCTACACTGGAAAATTTACTATAGAACTGACTTTGCTATATAGGTAGACGTACAATATATTTTTAACCACTGTTATCATATGACCCGTATTTTGCCCGGCGCGCGCTCTTAAGAAAACCATCGAAAAAAGTCACGTGATGGGGTCCCCGTACGGCTTTTTCACCTGGTCCGTACAAACACGTACGAACCCGCTACTCGAAATGGCTTCCTCAATCAATCAAACTAAATTTAAAAAATTGGGTCATATGCGCTCGGTCCTTACGTCATGACCGCGTGACGTGACGCAAAGCCAACACCCATATTCAGAAGTTTAGCGAAGTAGAACACCACAGGCGGAAACTTGGCGAGCATTGCTACTACATAATCAAATTTTATCAAATATTTTGACCACAAACGGCTATTTCTCGAAGCAAGCTGACTTGGGTTAAGGTATGTTTGATATTGATCGAAATATGTATAAGCTCTGCTGTGAGTTTGTTTTAGTATTAACATATAAACTTAATATGTCTAGATTCCATAATTAATACGTATGATCGTCGTAAACAACTATATAGTGGTATTATGAAATGTACTTTAGTATACTGATATACCACTATCACACTGCAGTCTGTTATTGATATAAGTTGTAGAAATATATTACATAAATCTGTGAGACACTGCAGATTAATTTCATCATTTACTGACGAGTTTACTTTTCGATTCGCATGGTTGAATGGTTCTTTTAAAAAGAGGTCGCTAGCTAATACACTCTATCTAAGGTTCTGTTAGGTTTATAACAAGTCAATAAACGGCAAACAAACTACCTGTTTTTCTGTCCTATCTTTTTGAACTTCTTTAGAAGATACCAAACACTGCAGCTTTGAAACCAGCAAACAGTATTAACCATACATACTTTGACTTACTGTTTCACGATAAATAATTTTCAGGTTCCTCCTTTTTTTCTCACTAGTTTCCTCACCACATCAAGTCTCAAGTTCGTTTGTTTGCAATAATTACAAATTATGGCTTGTTGACAAAAAAAATTAAATGCGCTTTAGAATCGCATGTGCCTACTACGCAAAAAGGAAACAAATCGAATACCCATACCACAAAAGTCAAGTTTTCATGTCGTTGTCAGGACTGCGGTGCAGTTCACCAACTTTCTTTAAAATTCAATAAATTGAAATTCGTTGATGACAAAGAATCCGAAAATAATCAAGTTGAATTGTAATGATTGAAAATCTGAATAAAATTACTTTTTATCCATTTGAGTGGTTTCGTACAGTTCAATAAACATCGGTGTAAATTTATATCTCTGAACTCTAGATATCATATAAAATAAAACCGTTCCTTCGACACCTATTTCCCCAGTGGTTAAAGACTGCAGATCTATCATGTGTCGTCAATTCGAATCCGGATTGAGAGATTATCTCTTCGGGGTCTGCACGTTATTAAGAGAATGTTTTATTGTTATACTTAGAACGATATTGATAACTGTCTTTTCTTTTCGACCTGGATTGACTAGGCGGCACACAGCCAATCAAACAAGTTCAACATAGACATGATCTGTTCTTTCAGCCGGAATCATAAAAGAGACGGAGTTATAAGATCACATAATATTTCATGCCTTTCATTTCTAAAAATAATTAATCGATCATCATCATTCAACCCTAACGCTAAAAATATCGGCTACACATAAATAACACGGTTGGCGGTCAACTCTCTCGGCATTAATTGTGCGAAAATTCGCGCCAAAACAATTTCCCCGTCATTTGTAAAAATACTTGGTCTGAGTGCTAAAAGTAGTCGACCAAATTCGCGCCAAAAATAATTTCCCCACCATTTTTTCAATTCCCATTTTTGAATAAATTTCACGGTTGCGGTCAAGTCTCCATTTCACACTACTGCACATTTCAGTGAAGATACTTCAATATAGATCAAGATTAACAATCTAAAATAAAATTAAATATTTTGTTAAAGCCTCGTTTCCATGCACACCTATTTAGGGGCATGCGCATTACTCGGTTTCGAGCGCCTATTTCGAATGGCCCTATATCACATAATGATCGCCTTGGTGAAGTTAGTAATCTTGCCAAGTTTCATGCTTTTATCACAAAACAAACAATTTGATATATTTTTGGTCGTTAGCAGCTGGACTATATGTTGCAAACGTAATTCAAATATGGTGGATGAAATTCACTCCTAATATTTGCCGTCAGCCGGGGTTTGTAGCGTATTTTTGTGCAGTGGTCGTAACAACTGTGTGTTTTTTCTCCCGAAAAAACATGTTGTTGGCCTATACATTCTGAAATAAACAATCCATTGGTTATAGCAACCGTAATGATTTTGATTTTTGTTTATAAAACAATATCAAATAACCAAATTTTATTGGTAATTTCAACCATAATGATTTTGGTTGTTTTTACATCCCAAATAGAATTGGTTAAAATAACCATTTCGATTGGTCATTTCTTATGGTTGTTTCAACCAAGCAGTTTTTACAGTGTAGGTTAGGCTTAACGTTTAAACACCTTTAAGCTACTTTAAGTAATAACTTAAAGTTGTTCTCTAAGCTTTAAGGAAACTTTACACTACCTTTATGCTCAACGTGTTAAAAGTTAACTTTAAGCTACTTTAAGTAATAACTTAAAGTTGTTCTCTAAGCTTTAAGTAAACTTTACACTACCTTTATGCTCAACGTGTTAAAAGTTAACTTTAAGCTACTTTAAGTCGCAATTAAACCTAGCTTAAAGTTGTACCAACAGCTTTAAGTTGACTTTAAGCAAGCTTTATACTCGGTATGTAAAGCTGACCTTTAAACTGCTTTACGCGGCACTTAAAGCTAACTTAAAGCTGAACTGAACAACTTTAAGCAGCTTTAAGTTGGCTTAAAGCTGCTTAAATCAAACTTTTCGTGCTGTGTATGTAATTTGCATGAGCGACATTTCCTAGAGCAAAGCATGATGGGAAACTGAGCCTATTCTATGGCGGTTAAAATAAATCCAAAAATATTTTTTTTGACTTTTAATCTATTTGTTGTATTTCTTTCATAGAGAAACAGAAAAAAATCGAGTTTAGGATATACTTTACATAAAAAAGAGACAGATTCTAATCATGTTCGGTGTAGCGGCGGTGTATGTTTAAAGCCGCAAAAAAAAAAGGAAAATTAATTCCAAAACCCCCACCTCTTCCACCTCTCCTCATATCTAAAGAAGAATCGATTTTCCATATTTTACAAAGTAAACAATGAGCATGTGCATACAATAAAAACATGAAACCCGACGTCTTAGTCAGTGCCAAAAAGGACCCAGAAAAAAAATAAGGAATTAAGAGATTATGCATCTTCCAGCAACTTAAAGTCCACCCATCGTTTCAAAATCAAATACCATCATTTATAAACTATAGGGGTATGTGAGTTTTGGAATGAACTGGGGTCAGTTTATCAAAGGGAATTTTCGAACAAGTAAAAAATGAAAAACTAGACAAACAAAAACTTAATTTTGATAAAATAGATATTTTTTATGATCGTAATTGCAATTGCATAGCTCAAACTGAAATATTGGACATTAAAAATAAAAAAAAATTAAAAATATTGGACAATTATTATTGCTCTATTTTAGAATTTTTACCCGTCCGATCATGACTCAAGCTGGAAATTGCCCTATTTTAGTATGACATCACAACAAAACAATTTATTGTTTAAACGATAAATATCATGGTCACAAGAGGGGACAAAATTGCAGCAAATCTATTAAAATTTATTCAAGAGTTAAAAGTATGTACAGGTAGATATTATACTAAAAATCTCGAAGGAGAAAAGATTAAAGCTTCGATCTTTACGATTTTTGTTTTTGTAACAAACCTTGACGTCATAGTGAGATAGGACAATGGCATCATCAGCATGTGGCAATTCCTCAATCAGCTCAATTTGTGAGCACGTAATTTTGTAATTCGTGGGTAATTTATTTGTGTCTTTCTTCGCCCGTGAAACGGTCATTTCTAATATTATGATGGTCTCTTTTTAAAATAGAATGACCACAGGAAGCCCGAATGCCACCATCTGGTTTGATTTATAAGAGGATAAAATGAAGGGCGACTATTCAATGTTTCCCTTCAATATCAATTCATTTAATTGACCATTACATCAAAATTATAGATTAGAATGACATTAAAAAAGGTAAAACGTTTGGGACAAAAATGGTAAACTCTTGAGATGTTATGAGAATTTCAAAGTATGAAAACACCACAATGAGACCAGTAAGCAAACAGTTCCCCGACAAATACAAATCTCTGTAATTTTGATTCCAAATAGCTCCACTTGAATAATTTTTATAGCAATAAAACTTGCCCAAAATACATATTTCTGCTTGCTCTTTCTTATGGCGGTGTGTATTTTTTAAGATCAGGTTATTATTTTTTAAATGTGAATTGGCATTCCGTAAATTCAATAAAACGTTTTGAGTGGTGATTTTCTTTTAGTGAGATATTTAAGTGATTTATGACTACTATCAAAATCGCCTTATCCACTGACACTGAATCATTGAGCGAATGAGGTACCCAGATATAATATAGTGGGCTTGGGCTACCCCGTGTGGAATGATAAGCTGGGGTTAATGAGAAAACAATAAGAAACGTTTGTGCATTCAGATGAGTTCCATAAACTTTAAAAGTTGATTCTGCATTTTGTATTCTGTTAATAGGTGTTGATTAAGTCCTAACGTTTTGTCTCGTTGGATAATTTTTTTTTTTTTTAATGACGTTTGCTACGTATGTCAATTCAAAGCGACCGTTTTAGAAACGTATTTCTCAATTTGACTTCGATATTACCATAAAAACGGATTGAATTTACTGACGTTTCGAATGTTAATCCTGGTTAAAACAAGAAAGGTTGTTTTTCAAGGGTTTTTCTTCGGGTATTCCAGTTTTCCTCCCACGCAAAAAAGAACATGTGAGCAGAGGTGTGTGCTAAAATAGTCAATGTAGAGGTAGTGAGAGTGAGTCTCACCAATAACCACTTGCTAAATACATTGAAACGTTAAAAAGTGATTTATGTATTTTATTTTTATTTTATTTTACTCTTAAAAGATTAAAGTCGGAAATGGCAATTGTTAATTGATTGCACACCACGTGGTCACGTGTACCTATGCCTTATAAGGAATTCATTAACAGCATGTGAGGGGCTTTAAGCTAATGACGTAATTGGAAATACATGGGTATTGGGATTTATTTCATCAATTGTTACGTTGGTGATGCAAGTAAATTATTTCAACCAATCATTGTAACTTTTGATCGACATGTGGGTTGTTTTAAAGAATATATTCCCATTAATACATCACGATTACACAGTTTAACTAAAGGTGGGACAGGAGTTAAAGACTATTAGAGCACCTGAAAGAAATTAAAGGTAAAAATATCACTTAAAGCACTGTTACAAGTTATAACTATAATTATAAACACATTATATACACAAAATCAGTTCGGTTATATTTTTTCCTAAATGTTTCCTTTCATTTAAATCGAATATTGTTTTTTTTTCTTTTACATTCTTCACTTCGCTTTGTCCTGATAATTTCGTTTTCTTCTACTATCTCTTCTTTTCTTTGTCTCCTTTCTCTCCTTTCCGGAAATATCTTTTCTTTTGCTAACAAAACAGTAAGTTGTATCAATTGATAATGTTTGGTACGGTCGGTATTTTCTATATTCTCAGCCCTGAAAGAGGCGATTAGTCCGAAAGTTTGGCCTAAAAAAAGCTTTCTCAACTTATTCTAAGCTTTCTTAACAACAGTTAGTTGCTTGTCTCACGAAATACGTAGATTTGTCCAGAGACTTTTCCAGTTCAACTACTGTGCGTGCTCAACTTAAGTGTACTGGGACAAATTAGTTTAAATTAATTTCTTTTGAACGTTTTAGCGCACACCCATATTTTTTAGTGGGATTTAACTTAAACGCACCTCATTCGGAGTTCTAGCTCGATGCTCTACCAAGTGAGTTATCAGCCCTGATTGGGAGCAGTACTGAGTTAGACATATCTCAGGTTAAGCTAGGATTAGAATTTCTCGATCAAATAGAATGTATCATTTTGTTATGTAATGCTTCGAGGTGGTTTCAAAATTAAGTTTGAACATTCTTCTACAATACAATACAATATCTTTATTTAAGCAGGGAGAACCAATAACAATTGACAGTTTTCTAACCTACGACTTTTTCATGAGAAATATTTTCTTTAATTTTCGTTTCCTTCTTCTATGTTACCTTCTTTTTGTTTCTCTTCTTCTTCTTCTCCTTATATTTTTCTTCTTCTTCTTCTTCTTCTTCTTCTTCTCCTTATATTTTTCTTCTTTTCTTCTTCTTCTTCTTCTTCTTCTTCTTCTTCTTCTTCTTCTTCTTCTTCTTCTTCTACTTATATTTTTCTTCTTTTCTTCTTCTTCTTCTTCTTCTTCTTCTTCTTCTTCTTCTTCTTCTGATTAGGTGTTACGGTTCCTCTTTTTTCTCCTTTCTTGTTTATTCTTTCATTTCCTTCTTTACATCGCTAACGTTTTTTTGTTTCTCGTTTTTATTTCTCTATAGCCTTCATATTTCTTCTCCTTTTGCTCTCTTTCTTCTGTTTTTATTTTTTTTATTTTTAATTAAATTAGTTTAAAGGTTTTGAATTTGTATTAGAAAATAGTTTTGTTTCTAAAATTAGTTGCAACTGAAATGCATGCTATACGAAACTTTTCAAACTTTTAGTACTTTCAAAACTTTTAACGCTAGCTATGAGTAATCGATAGTTAATTCATAATTGATTACTTTCACTTCAATCAAATACCGGCACGTCAAATGAATACATTTATTTGCTTCAGACTCCCTTGAAGTTTCACTGACGTACTATTTTTTTATGATTATTTTTATAGCATTGTTTGGTATTTTTGAAATGACCCATGCCTTAAGGTAATTCGGGCGTCATGGATTCCTTCGTTAGATCTTTTTGAAACTTCTCATGTAAAAAGAGCAAACTAAGTAAAGTTCAAAACTAAAATAAAAATAAGGGGTCACCGTACTCGTTTCGGAGATAAGGGCGGTAGACTGGGGCCCATTTTGGTCATTTTTTGGAACAAACATTGTAGGAATTTGAAACATAAAACGCTATTTATTCTATTTTTCCCCGCGATGACAAACTTTTTAACAAGCATTTGCAAAAGAAAGACACTTTCCTAACAAACATATTATTTGCCATGTTTTACGCAAGAAAATCCTTTTGGCAAAAAACTACTGCGGAAAGTACGAGCATGTCGAGAATTTTGATGCAAAAATAAACTCAAAATGTGAAAAATACTACATTTTGCGCTCGAAAACCATATCATTTTTATTTCACGGAATGAAAAGTTATGATAAGGGAAATCCATCTATAAAATAAAAATGGGGTGACACCGCGCTCTTTTCCGAGTTATAGCACGAAAACCCTTTAAAATTTTTATTTCGCTAACCTGTTTTTTTGTCCGTGCGGGACTGGTAACTAGTTTCCTATAAGATCATCGGAACAAACTTTAACATTTTTTGGTTCTCTGGTATCTCTAGAAACGATGTAAAGCTAATTATGACCAGTTTAATTCGTAATTCTTGCCCAAAACACTAATTTATGTGACGCATTATAGTTCCAAAAATCGCCACTAAAACGACGCGAATTTGAACGCCAAAAAATCATGACTTTAGCGAAAAATCTGGATTTCTCGTGAACGCGAAGAAGATTTTTTGCAGAGTTGATGTGCTTGTCTTGTGAATGCATAACATTTCCATTATTTTCAAATCGCAAAATAATAAAAGCTAAAAAACGAGATTATGTGAATTTTACGTACAACGGCTGGGTCCCGAACTACCTTAAGGCGCCTGAGATGAATTAATTGCAAAAAGCATTATAAGCGAGTCGTGATTGTTTCTATATTCTAAAGAGTAACTTAAAAGTTACAACAGACATCTCAATTCTTTATTTCTTTTTTCTCATTTTGATGTGAATAGTCAGTTATTGTTAAATTAAAATTGGCTATTACTAATCCGATAGAAAAATATTTAGCTTAGAAACAATCCTTTCATTTTCTACTAATTAAACAATTAAAAAAATATTTGCTCGGGCTTTGGAACAAACTGATACGTTTACATTATTGACCAGTATTAGTTCTTCCAAAAATATCTTTATCCCGAAATATATCGTCAACTTGACAATTAATGGTTAATTGTAAACATACAATTTTCATCGCAATTTTTCAAACTTAAACACTTTTTTAGAACGTACCCGTTTTCGTTTTAAATTCGCCATGGATAAATTATCAATGTAGAGCTGAAGTAGAAAGTCAACGAAATCATTTATTTAAAATCAGAAATAAACCAAATCTAAAATCCAAACGGACTTTATGATTATTAGTAAACCTTTTTGCACTTTTCATTGCGAACCTTTTTTTGATTAGAATACTGAAGAAAAACTTTCATTCATAACTTTCTACCGAACAAACCACGGTGCAGAAGCGCGTTACTCGAAAATATTGTTTCGCTCTTTCAAGTTCCTTCGGGGACCGTTTAAGAAGTTATTGATTAGTAACCGAGTGACATACGATCGCTTGTAATACTAGAAAGACTAACATCACGAGATTGAAATAGGAGCTATAGACATATGACGAAAGGTCAACAAAGCAAGCAAATAAGCGACCGTTGGTAACATAAATACACGGAGATTACAATTAAGCGAATACAAACGCAAACGATACTCTGCTGCCCATGATTAGAATACTGGAGGAAAACCTTCGCTACTATTTCTTCTCCTTTTTCTCTCTTTCTTCTTTTTTGATATTTTATTTTTAATTTAATTAGTTTAAAGGTTTTGAATTTGTATTAGAAAATAGCTTTGTTTCTAAAATTAGTTGCAACTGAAATGCATGCTACACGAAACTTTTCAAACTTTTAGTACTTTCAAAACTTTTAACGCTAGCTATGAGTAATCGATAGTTGTTAATTCATAATTGATTACTTTCACTTCATGCAAATACGGGCACGTCAAATGAATACATTATTTGCTTCAAACTTGCTCAAAGTTTCACTGACATAAATGAATTAATTGCAAACACCATTCTATATTTTAAAGAGTAACTTAACAGTTGCAATAAACATCTCAATCCTTTATTTTTTTTTATTCTCAATTTAATATGAATATTCAGTTTTTGTGTTAATTAAAATTGGATATTCCGACTATCTGTTCTACCTTTAGAACCTAAATATTAATAAAAAGTCAACATTTTTCTTTAATTTACAACTGCTTTTACAACTACGACGCTAGCTTTGATTTAAATTGGTTTCCAGTAAAACAAACAGTAAAACACACTTCAGGATAATGAGGGTATTTCTCGAGTTACGCACACGGACACGCCCATCTTGCGGAGACCACGCCCACTTTGACAAATGCGCGTAACTCGAGCTTGAAACAGCGAAACAATATTTTCGAGTAACGCGCTCCTGACGAGTGAAGGAAAAACTCGAGTTACGCGCTTCGTGTTACGCGCCTCGTGTTACGCGCTTCGTGTTACGCGCTTCGAATTACACCCATTTTGACAACTGCGCGTAACTCCAACTTGAAACAGCGAAACAATATTTTCGAGTAACGCTCTTCTGCACCGTGGTTCGTTCGGTAGAAGTTTATGAATGAAAGCTTTTTTAATCAATTGAATTTGAAAAGTACTTCTCAAAACATTGTTCTGGGATTCATGAAATCCAGTTAAATATCATCGGAAAACATATCTCCATGCATTTGAATATATGATTTTTCCAAGTAGCCAAACCCGCTTTTAAAAACAATTAAACATCGAGAGAAGCCTTTCACGGCATAATATGATTATATATACGCAGACGACTGATAACCGGCGAAAAAATATATATACCTATATATTTCAAAAATCGTTGTCGCAATCAAAACTACAGTCCACACTCTGAAGCCTGCATAGGATGTTGGTATTTCTACTCCTGTTATCGATTTATTCATACCATATTTTAGTTATAAGTGTTGGTGGTATATGAACATAACAAGTTTTGCAGTAATAGATGATGAAACAAATATGCATTTAAAAAGCACGTAATAAATCACACATTCAATTCATATTACCGACATCCTTTGTGAGCTTCAGAGTGTGGACTGTAGCTTTGGGTGTCACAACGATGTTTGAAGTAGGTGTATATCATTCAAAGAGTTCTCGAGGCTCTACTGTCCGCTCGATTTTGAATGAATGAGAGTCTTATAAGCGAATGACCGAGAGAATACAGCGATAACGATTAGAAATCTTGCAAAGTACGTGTGGTTTTTTAAACTCATAGCCATATATCACACATCAAAATGTCCGTAAAAGAATGGTGTTTTCAAATCCATAGCTACTTTTTTGAAAGGGTTTGTTAAAGTTAAATATAGCCCATTTTGTAACTTGATATGATACAAGGGGCGCTGAGGGGACTTCAGACTTCAGACTTCAGACTTCAGACTTCAGACTTCAGACTTCAGACTTCAGACTTCAGACTTCAGACTTCAGACTTCAGACTTCAGACTTCAGACGGCTTCAGACTTCAGACTTCAGACTTCAGACTTCAGACTTCAGACTTGGATCTTCAGAGCGCAACATACAAGATGGCGGAGACGAATGGGGTATATATTTTTACGTACATGTACAGTTCTTCTTGTAACTTGACATTTATTTATTTTTGAATACACAGATTTGTGTAGTAGGAGTAGATGGATAAACTCGAGGGTATAGTTTGATCTTTATTTGGCCTTCCTTTTTGTCAGAAATAACTAAAATTTGGATTTTTTGTTCGAGTACTGTCGAGGAAAAAGCTATCTTGATAGTGATGCTACCTTAAAACTACATTTTATAAACACTTCTAGTGGCCTATATAGAGAGATAGTGCCTCTAATCTAGTTCTCTCGTCTTTTATCTTTATTTTATTTCTCATTATTCAGTATTACTCTGTTATTGTACTGTTGTTGTATTATATTTTTATTATCTTTGTACCGTTGGGAGTTCAATGCAAATATACAAGCTTATTTGATTGTTTTTGTAAATAGAATCTCTTTCAAAATTGCAAGTCATTTCGGCATTTTGATATCCTTGAGAAAAGTAGCCTCGTATCGCTGCGCTAATTTGGAGGTCTTCTTTATATTGGCAAAACACAGTTTGACAACGATAATATATGGATAATCTACAAATAATAGAAAGAATCCAGAAAGCCATAAGTCTAATGCAAATAATATCACGCACGAAACGAACAGTGAGAAAAAAAGAATTCTGCAAACATGTACTCGTTAATTCGCCTCCGCCATCTTGAATTCTGCGCCCGCGATCTCTCAGGCCCAAAATCGAAAGTCTGAAGTCTGAAGTCTGAAGTCTGAAGTCTGAAGTCTGAAGTCTGAAGTCTGAAGTCTGAAGTCATACATTCTTGTTGTTTGTATATTTGTCAGATTTGTGAAAAGGCTTTACTTAACTCTGTGATCCGTGAATTTATGAAAAACGGCCCGTGATTTGTGATTGGAACCTCCTCTTCCCCTCTCTGTTAAGTCTTTTAAAAGTCTGAAGTCTGATGTCTGAAGTCTGAAGTCTGAAGTCTGAAGTCTGAAGTCTGAAGTCTGAAGTCTGAAGTCTGAAGTCTGAAGTCCCCTCAGCGCTTCCGTAAAATGAGAATTGTCGCACAATCTCTCTTGTAAAAGCGATCAAACCGTTCGCTTTCAACTCCAAATGTACGTGTACTTTTTGCACGGTAATCTAAACTAAAAAAATCTGAATCAAGGACTTAAATGCACTGATCCCTTTTTTCTTTAGGATGAATAATCTATCGATCTTCTTGGTCCTTGCGATTGCTGTGTTTGCTTGTAGTGCACGTGCACGTGCAGGAGGAGCAACAACTGCACCAGGAGGCAGAGGAGGAGGAGGAGGAGCAACAACTGCACCAGCAGGAGGAGGAGGAGGAGCAACAACTTCACCAGCAGCAGGAGGAGGAGGAGGAGGAGCAACAACTGCACCAGGAGGCGGAGGAGGAGCAACAACTGCACCAGCAGGAGGAGGAGGAGGAGCAACAACTTCACCAGCAGCAGGAGGAGGAGGAGGAGGAGGAGCAACAACAGCACCAGGAAGCGGAGGAGGAGGAGGAGGAGCAACAGATTCACCAGGAGGAGGAGGAGGAGCAACAAATACACCAGGAGGAGGAGGAGGAGGAGGAGGAGCAACAACTGCACCACCATCAGGTGGAGGAGGAGGAGAAGGAGCAACAACTGCATCACCAGGAGCTGTAACCACTGCATGTGAGTAGCATACTCGATTTTTTTGTTTGTTTTTGTTATCTATCTCTAACATTTAGCTTTTCTTAGCTTCTGGAGGATCAGTAGTAGACGGCAAATGGACTAGTTGGAGTGCGGCTAAATGTCAAAGCTGTGGAGCCGGTAAACCATTCCGTACAAGAACTTGTACCGACCCAAAACCTTCTGGAGGTGGCAAAATGTGCAATGGTCTAGCTAAAGAGGAAAAAAAAGAGGACTGCAAACCTTGTGCAGGTAGGAATTTGTCAATCACGCAGTACTTTTTGTCAAAAAATTAATGTTGACATTAACGGTTACAATGTGCTTAGAACATGTGTAGGACTCGTTAATTTCGCTTCTTCTTCATTCATTTCACACGAGTCACCAGAATATATTTCAAAATATATATAATACAGTCATATTACTCTATAACTATAAATCTTTGAATCGATCATATTAGTTTTTAATATTCTCGGCCGTGTTTTATGTTTTATTTTCAGAGGCTACCGTGACAACCAGTTGTACGCTGAAAGGTCTGGAGTTCAATGACAGTATGTCCGATCCCAATAGCCCAGCAGCAAAACAAATTTGTGATCCTATTAAACAAGGGGTAAATAAACTGTATGTATATCAGAGGCGGATCTAGGGGGTGTCCATTCAGGCACAAATAGGCGCTGTAATTACCCCTATTTTTTTAAATTATCTAAAGCATTAGGATCCCTCCATTTGCTATTGGGACACCCCCATGAAAAATTTCTGAATCCGCCCCTGTATATGTAATTATGATTATGTTATGAATTTCAATTGAGGTTGTCATTCAATCACCTATAATATCAAATTATATTTTGCACGTAAACCAGTGTCTAACAGAAGGTAACTGTCATATTTTTTCCAGGTAATTACCAAAACCGGTGCTAAAGGTGTCGGCTGTAGTCTGTCGAAAGGAAGTGTCATCGCGACTTTGCAAATCACGTTCAGCGTCAAAGGAAACTTGTCTTCAGAACCAGTAAACTTTACAAAAGTCATCGAAGACAAGATCATTAAAGGAGGAAATATCGGGAACTTTACGTTCGATCCAGCCAGCTTCGTTGTGAAATCGGTTTCTGTTTCTGGTATGTGAATAATGCAACAAATTGAAATAATGTATTTGCATTCACTAGATATTACGGGTAGTTCTTTCATTCATACATTTTAATTATAAGAATATTGTAAAAGCCGTCAAAACTAAAAGAAAAAGATGTATGAAATGTTGTTAGTTATCTAATTTTTTTTTTTTGTCAGGTGTTACATTTGGTGACTGGAAAACAGATACCAGCCTGTGCTCAAAGATGTGTTGTGGTGCAGCTGGTGGTGATGGTGTTTACCAAAACAGGACTTGTACTGAGAACTCCTCTTCTTGCACTGGTTTAATAGTTGCTAAAAAAACTGACTGTTCGGCTTGTGTTTCAAACAAATGCAGTAAGTACAAAACATATCAATAATTGCTCTTGATTGATCGAGATTGACTCAATGACTTACTGAATGAATGACTGACTGACTGAATGAATGAATGAATGAATGAATGAATGAATGAATGAATGAATGAATGAATGAATGAATGAATGAATGAATGAATGAATGACAGACAGACTGTCTCAATGAATGAATGAATAAGAGTGAATGGTCTGATCCCAGGTGTAATCGATGTAGATGAGGCATGATCGTCCGGGGTGGTGTAGTCTTGAGGAAGACTGATGGTGTTGATGTCTGACGTTTCGACAACCTGAGCGGAAGTCATCTTCAGAGTAAAGAAAATGAAAAGACAGCGGTGTTATTTATGTGTCTGGTTCGTCGGTAATGTTGTTGTTGATGCGTGGGTAGGTGTTAGTCATTGTGTTAGCGGAAAGCTTGAAGTCGTTAATGAGTCTATTGTAGGAAGCCGGTAGTGTTATGCAACGGTTAAGTGGCTTTTGTTCTAAGCCGGTGTACCAGCTTTCAAGTAGTCGGCGTTGGTGATAGTTGGTGCAATGTGTAATGGAGGCGGCAGAGTCCCAGTTAATGGAGTGGCCAGTATGTTTGTGATGTTCCGCAATGTGGTTGTTAGGGTCTGTTAGGCCACGAAAAACAAGGACCGACTGACTGACTGACTGACTGACTGACTGACTGACTGACTGACTGACTGACTGACTGACTGACTGACTGACTGACTGACTGACTGACTGACTGACTGAAATTGATTTGTGAAGTGGTGAGCAATCAATTCACCTGTATTTTACTAATTAGAGCGTCTGATACCCATTCATTATTAGTATATATGACGTATTGTAATGAGAAATGACAGTACTAGTATGTCGTATTGTAATGAGAACTTGCACTGAACAAAAAAAAAACCTTACTAAAACACGAGTGATACACTAACATTGACGTGCAATTAATTGTTGCCTATCAATACTAAACATGAATTATCCGTTTTGCTTCAGTTGAAAGTACCGGAGTAAATGTTCAGGTGTCTGTCATGGCATTGGTTCTCGCTATCTTCATGTCCTTAAAGTGAGTACAAACACAAGGAATTTTATATACGTCCAATGATATATCCAAAATACTCTGAACACAAATAAATCTCTGTGATTTTGATTCCAAATAGCTTCACTTTAATTATATTTATAGCAATAAAACTTTGCAAAAGTACACATTTCTGCTTGCTCTTTCTGATGGCGGCGCTTATTTTTTAAGATAAGGTTATTATTTTTGAAAGTCAATTGACATTCGGTCTATACAAGGTCGCCATACTACGATTATGACGCAAAATGTTGACACGTTTTAATGAGAGTAAAAAGTGAGCGAGCCCTCCTTTTATCTCTTTTGTTAATGTATCGTGGTCATTTCTATTTCCTTGTTCATTTTAATAGTCATTGATTGATACTTATATATATCTTCATTTTATATCTTTATAGGATGCTTTACTAAAGTGGACCAGAATACAAAGAAATGACGAGGACTCAGATTCAAAAGCTAAATTAATACTTATTTATCCATTAAATAATAAACTGAAAATTTTGGGCTGAGAGCAAAATAATAGTAAGAACTATTTCTGTATCTCAAAGTCTTCGTAAGTCGAACTGATACACACGGGTCGGTTGTCGAGCGGGGGTTTCCAGTGTCGGATGGAAAATGACCTATTTAACTTTCTAGGGCTCGATAGGATATTTCTTATTCAAATCATTTTGCCTTAAGTCCAGAATTTTCAAACTACTAATCAGCTGGTCATTATACTATGACATATTAGTACAAGCACTAAAAGCGTGCAGCATACTTCTACATAATGATATTATGGACTAAACAGTGAAAATAGTACATGCTTTTAGTGTTTGTAGGCTATTTAATCGCTTCACGGTAGTTAAAATAGGAATCTTGAGTCAAATAATAATACAAAAAAGCTTACACTTTCTTTGGGTTTTCTTGAATTAGCAGCTAATTTGCAAGTTTCTAGAAATACAAAAACAGCGAAACACTTGTTAGGAAAATAGAACCCACAGTTTGATCGACAATATTTTTAAATGCACAAATAGGATTTTGATATATTTCGATTTTTATTCAATTAAAGTCTCATTCTTCGAAAAATACGCAGGGCTATTACGCAGCCATTTTCATTTACTCTCAAATCATTTCCAAAAAAATAATCTGCAACTTTAACAAAAGGATTTTATTCTTCTTGCTCAAAATCCATAGTTTAGTTTGCATTCAATACAGCAACGTAACGTAAAGCGTAACGGTTTAAAGGATTTTATTGTTCTAACGGAATATGCACGATTCTAAATACGCAAGGATTTCACTCTTCTTGCTCAAAATCCATAGTTGAGTTTGCGTTCAATACAGCAACGTAACGTAAAGCGTAACGGTTTAACTTACTTAGTTTAAACTGATAGCGTGATTACGAATATGCTGCATTCTTTGATTATAATATCAACTTAAATCTTTTAACGTAGCTTTAACGCAAGGACTTCAACTTGCTTTTGCATGCAAACTATACGTGATTACGTATTTACCGTTATTTAAATGATGCTAATATTAAATAACGCATCGAATTACAAGTAGCTCAAATACACATTTCTCACATTTGATGGTGTATTCTTAGTAACTAATACTTTTAAGTTAAAACATTTAAACACTGATTTCACCTTAAACTATTATAACAGCGATAGCGTTTACGTACCGAGGGTAATTTACGTTAAATTGTCAGTTTCATTTTCTTACTGATCTGAATTTATCTAATTTGGACAATATTTGATATTTCCTCCTCTTGCACAAACGTAAGAATGCTTAAAATATTGTAAATTAAGATTGGAGGAAAACAGGAACGTTTACGTAGCTAATTGCAAAGAGTGTTGTCATAGCATTTTGAAACTGCTTACGTAAAACGTAGGAGATCAATAATTACTACTCGTAGTTTACCGTAAATTTATCTTTGTAGTTTTGACATTATTAATAAACGTTTTCACATATGAAGTGTTGTTTACTGGTCATGTTAGCCACCATATCATGAACGATCAATATGTGATTTACATGACATTTCTGCGACATTTCCTAGAGCAAAGCATGATGGGAAACTGAGCATATTTTATGGCGGTTAAAATAAATCCATAAATATTTTTTTTGACTTTTAATTTATTTGTTGTATTTCTTTTATAAAGAAACAGAAAAAATCGAGTTTAGGATATACTTTACATAAGAAAAGTGACAGATTCTAATCATGTTCGGTGTATAGCGACGGTGATTATATATAAAGCCGCAAAAAAAAAAAAGGAAAATTAATTTCCAAACCCCCACCTCTTCCACCTCTCCTCATATCCCAAGAACAATCGATTTTCCATATTTTACAAAGTTAACAATGAGCATGTGCAAACAATAAAGTAACGAATTAACAAGTAACCCGACTTAGACAGAGCCAAAAATGACCCAGGAAAAAATAAGGAATTAAGATATTATGCATCTTCCAGAACAGCAGCAAATTAAAGTCCACACATCGTTTCAAAACCAAATACCCTCATTTATAAACTATATAGGGGTATGTGAGTTTTGGAATGAACTGGGGTCAGTTTATCAAAGGGAATTTTCGAACAAGTAAAAAATGAAAAACTAGACAAACAAAAACTTAATTTTGATAAAATAGATATTTTCCATGATCGTAATTGCAATTGCATAGCTCAAACTAAGAGATTGGACATTAAAATATTGCTCTATTTTAGAATTTTTACCCGTCCGATCATGACACTTTTTAGACTCAAGCTGGAAATTGCCCTATTTTACTATGACATCACAACAAAACAATTTATTGTTTAAACGATAAATATCATGGTCACATGAGGGGACAAAATTGCAGCAAATCTAATAAAATTGATTAAAGAGTAAAAGTATTTACAGGTAAATATTGTACTAAAAATCTCGAAGGAGAAAAGATTAAAGCTTCGATCTTTACGATTTTTGTTTTTGTAACAAGCCTTGACGTCATAGTGAGATAGGACAATGGCATCATCGGCATGTGGTCATTCCTCAATCAGCTCAATTTGTGAGCACGTAATTTTGTAATTCGTGGGTAATTTACTTGTGTCTTTCTCCGCCCGTGAAACGGTCATTTCTAATGTTATGATGGTCTCTTTTTAAAAAAAATGACCACAGGAAGCCCGAATGCCACCATCTGGTTTGATTTATAAGAGGATAAAATGAGGGGCGACCACAGGCAGCCCAACTATTCTCTTTGAGGATTTTTTTAATGAAAATAAAGTTATTTTTGAACGCGCGGGTGGGGTTCCTGTGGTGTATTTGTTTGAATGCGTGCGGATGGGATTCCTGTGGCTTTTTGCAAGCAATTTTTCGGTCGAGCGGTATCGAAGAGGGAGGTATTTTGACAAGGTATGAAACTCGGTCACGTGACAAATTTAGTTTCGCGCCTAGTAAATCTGCCATAAAAGAAAATTTTAATTTTTCTTCGAATATATATACTTTACGTTGATCTTCAACTACGGTAAAAGTATGATCAATTCTGAACTCATGCAGCAAATGGGTTCAAATAAATTTTTTAAAAAGGCAGCATGGAGTCGAGGTTATTTCCAGTTTGCATAGGCAGAGTTTTCGGTAAACAGTCGGATTTTACAATCGTGGAGCAATCGTGAAAATATCGATCGAGCCGCGGTGTTGTGAAATACCACATTCACCGAAAAAGTTGGCGATAACTTTCTTGCATTTAGCTTATGGATTGTTAAAATGACTTTAAATTGAAAATTAGAATACAGGAGAATGTATTTTATTGTGGAAATCATGGGCTGGCGAATGGAGAGTCGAAAAGATCGTGATTTGCACTGCATTCGCTGCTAGCTACAATGAGTTTAGCTTAAAGGGCAACTGCCGGCGTAAATGCTTGTTTTTGTTAAAATGTCTTAAAAGTCAGTTGAATCATCATAAAAGTATTAAAAATTTGAAAAACAGAGGTTAAGGCATTTTTTTCGGAGGTTTTTTGGTACCGTCAGGCATACGTTCACCAAAAGCTTCGTTTTCATGTCACGTGATCTATTACGTCACACGTGTGTAAGTTGTTTTATTCCAAGATGGCGTCAAGCAGTTTCAGTGATAGCAGTGACAGTGAGTGGAATTCTTCGGGCTATGAGGAAGAAATATTTGGAGAAGTACAACCTCTTGGTGTAATCCAGCCGTGGAGGTACGAACCGCAAGGTACGAGCCACGATAGCAGCGACGATAGCAGCCACGAGGAGCCAGTGGATGAGGATCATCACAGCGATCGTCTTGACAACACAGACTGGTACAGACTATCTTATAAATATTAACTTTGATTTAAAATGTACTTAATTAATATTTGCACGTACATTATTTCATAAATTCGTGTTAAGATGAGTTGTATTTTCACAGGCTTACCACACTAGAAATCTGTGTTTTTGGGGGCTTTCTGTCAATAACGGTTTCTCAATAACACATCGATTACCGTTGAAATTCACCATCCTTAAAACCTCCTTAAATGGCCCACAAAACCCAAGAAAACCACACAGAAACGTTCCTAAACTCAGAATCTTTTATTTTCGAAAAGAAAAAAAAAACATTACTGACTAAAGAAAAGATTTAAAACGGGACGATTTATGAACATTCGAACATTCAATTGAACTTCGAACGAGTCGTTGAATACCACAAGAAGCCTTTGTAGTTTGTTTTCTTTTTCGGTGTGAAACTAAAAGTATTATTTGAAGTTGGAATTTTGTCATGATTTCTTCCCCTTACTTTTCTTCAGCCTCAAAACTTACTTTGAGTTAAAACCCTGACCCTTTGATCATGAATTATAGTTTTGATCGCAGGGGGAGAGAAAGATACCAATAAATGAAATTTAGCTTTTATTATAAAAAAATAAGTTATTTACAGATTGAAATCCTTTTACTTGAATGTAATTTTTAAGCTGCCCTTGCTTCATACAGTGATTGGACTGGAGTCTTGCTAATAATATTTCTGGTCTTGATATGTAGGTGTTTGTGTGAGTTTTGCCAAATAATGGATAGGAGAGAGGAGTCTGTTTGCTGTCAGGAAATAGAAAGAGTAAAAAGGCTAAATTCAGAGGCAGTTGAAAACAGAGAATTAGAAGTTGAGCCACCATGTGTAACACAGCATCCAGGATTTAGTGCAGTCTGCCTAAACACTTATGTACTGAGGACTGCATGGTACCAGTATAGGCAGCAATATACTAACAAGGCTTATGATGGCCCTGTGCACAAGAAAAATAGGCACATAGCATACAGGCAGTTTGTTCGTTGGTGCATGGGGTTCCTGGGGAAGGAAATTAGAGTACCATTACCTTCTTGTGTTGTTTCATGTATTCGAGCTCACTTTCCACCCCCTGGACTCGAGGAAAACTTTCACTTCACAGGATTTTTGTTTGCAGATGAATAGTTACATTATGCCATGCAAATAGTATAACCAAAATCCTTTTTTCTATTATTTGATAATATTCAGTACAAAATTTAAAGTAATGACCTTATTTGCTGCATTACATGTTTTCCCATGTCAGACCACTTGTCATTCCCTAGAGAATATAATTCTTTGTTTCTGTTGTATCCATATTCATGTGTCTTCTCATGCACAAGCACTTATAAATTATGCTCTTGAATGACATGTGGTCTGAAATGTAAAAACATTGTAATGCAGCAAATAAGGTCTATTGGTATTGCGCAGATAAACTGTTTTCCAAAACAGAATGCTTACACTGTGTTTATGAAACAAGATCAAAGTTTCAATGCCTATCTGTTGTTATGTAGTATCTGTTACTCACTATCACTCAACTAGAACTTTCATCATACAAAAAAGTGGTCTTTTGTGCATATGAGTTATTGTGAAATGAATTTTCTGGTTGAGTTGTAGTGTCTATAATAATTATAGTTATTAAATATAAGCTGTTATAGGCACTTATGCCTTTGATTTCGTAAGCATGAATACAATAGACACTACAATCATTGTCAAAAGTAGTTGGCACGATTTTAGTATTTTATCTCATAGTGACTACTTCATTTATTTTAAGTATAAAAACAATCTCGCCCTCCCCCCACATCAATGTTGGTGTGAAATGATAGCGCATTGATAGGTCAACCACATAAGCACCAAACAATGACTCCCTCCTCAACATTGCGTGGGGGGAGTAGTGGAATTTCAGCAGTCCTAAAATTACTTTATCACATTCATGCCAACAGTTTTGTCAATGATTGTAGTATACCATATTTTGTTTATAAGCAGTTAATTCATGAGATGTGACTCAAGGAAAATTGCTTTGTGTCTCAGTGTACAATTGTTGATTGGTAATATCGCGTGACATAGTTCAGGATTGCTTCATCTTTATCTGGTCGTTCAGCATTGGCAGACAGAGGAGGAGGGGTGTTGACCTTAAGGTTCTTCATGTACAGTTTTAAAGCACGTGCCTCTGTTTTGTATTTAGTGAACAGACTTTCAATAATGTCAAAGCAGTACTCTGATGATGAATAAAAATAGCAGTTACTGGTCAGTAAAGAGCAACATAGTAGCTGATGATATTGGAGGGCAGCATTAATATTGCCATAAAAATAGAACATTGCTAATTACCATACCATAAGAAGGGTCTGTTTTGATAGGCCTAACAGAATGCTTTCCTTTCTTTGATTTTGGAAATCTGATGGCATACATTGCTCTGCCATCCTTTGAGACTTTCTGCATCCTATCAGAATTAATGTTGTAGTGAATTGCTGAAAGACACAATCTAAAATGCAAATAAAAACATTATCAATACTGGCTTATTTTGCAATAAATTATAGTACTAATAACATATATGAAAAAATGTCTCAATTCTGATTGGCTAAGAGCAGTGCTGTTTTAAGGAAATACAGTGCAGAAAAAAGGAAATCAGTGCAGAAAAAATGAAATCAGTAAAAAAATAATAATAAATAAAATAATAAAAAAATATATATAATAAATAAAATATAATGCCTTTTCAGCCGAATTTCTAAACGTTCGCAAGTGTAAAATTATGGTTTGTTGAATAAATTATTTTGTCACATGTTCAACGTCACTTCCTTCAGAATCGAGAAATTTTTTCATGTATATTATTAAATGGAAATCATATGATTTTCTCATGCAATTTGGAATAAATTTGAACTCGTGGGTTTTCAAAAAGCTCAAATATTTTGAACTTTTCGAAAACCCACTCGTTCAAATACAGTAAAAACCCGGATATGAGAACACCCATTTTTTGGAGTTCAGGCTGATTTTGTTCTTATTTAACGGGTGTTTACTGAAAAATCAGCCTGAAGGTGTTCTTTAAAGGTGTTCTTAAAATAAATGTTTCTAAAATATATATTACTATATAGACTACCAATACATGCAGATGATATCAATGTGTAAGTTTAAAAAAATCTTGACTGCAATAATAATATCAAAACAGTAGAAAAAATATTGATCTTATTTTTTAAGAATACTTTTTAATTTTTCAGGCTGATTGTGTTCTTATTTACATGGTACTTAAAACGCCAAAATTCAGGCTGGGTGTTCTTACCCACTTGTTCTTATATGCGGGTTTTTACTGTAGTACTAAATGGTATTTAATTATGCAAATTCCCTTGTTTTCTTTGTATATATTTTAACTATTTAGTGTTAATGCTCTTACCAAGAAAACATAACATTTTAACTGTTTTACATTACCTAGTATACATTCCCCAATATGAAAATGCATTGTGTTTTGAAACAAATTGTGTGTCCAAACTGTGCTTGGCCTCAAGTGTGGATGTCTGATACTTTGGTGACAACTTTGCAACTGCATCCAGAAGATTATTTTTTAAAATAAGTTCCTCCATCTTGATAGCCATTTCAGAACCTAGGCAAAAAGCATTTGCTGTTTTGATCAGTGTGATTTCTTTAGGGGATGACTACTAAAATTAATACATCATGGACTTATTACACATATTATGAAATATGCAAAATATAACTAACAATAATTGTATTAGTATTAATAAGCTAGTACTGAAAATAGAATGCATGTTAGAATATACCATATCAATAGCAATGCTTTTATACTTACCAGGAGTAATCCACAGTCTATTCTTAGCATCTCCTTGTAAATTGCCATGTCCACATTCCTTATAAAGTGGGCTTGAGGGGTTCACATGTATGTTCTGGATGTGGAGGGGAAGGATTTTCCATTTTTCTTTCATTTTCTCACCATCACCATCTTGAGTAGATGCGGCACACCAATACATGTGGTTGGATACCGAATCTCTCCATTGTCCAAGATCACTGAACTTTTTTGATTTGGCAAGCTTGTCAATTTTTTTACACAGCCCTGTAAAGAAAACAACTTCTTTTACTTGGTTGATTTAAATTGATAATAATCATTATGATTCCTCATTACTTATAATGGCCTTTTTACGTCAATATTTTATAACTTGACAAGTGGAAATTTATTGATTTAAGCACTTTATAAATTTTCAAAAAATACTACAGTGGTACCTCTATTAAGCGGTCACCCTCTATTAGGCGGCCACAATAAAAAGTCCCAAATCTATTCCTATACCTATTCTATACCTCTATTCAGTGGCCAACCTCTATTAAGCGGCCATTTTGGAAAGTCCCAAGGGTGAATGCTTAATAGAGGTACCACTGTATTATGATTTTGTGGCATACTCTGTATATTGTAGGTTGAAAGTTACAAACTTAATGATTGCTTTTATTTACCTTTTGACACATGCCAGATATCATAGTAATGCTTTGCATTTGGCAGATTTCTTCTAATCCATAGAGTGGTTTGGTTGTGTCTATCTGTGATAATTTCATCAATTTCAAGACCAGCATTCTGTATGGCATTCACTGACCTGACCAGCCCCTCCTTCTCCATCCATGTGCTATTTTTTACTTCATTGCTCTAACAATTCAAATGAAAACCAATTTAGTAACTGTTATCTTAAGTTAATTCTCATATGATATCATATGATATTTATTCATGAATGCTTATAACTTGTCAATAGAGTCCTTAACTCTTTGTCGTCCGCGATTATTTTTGGATTTTTGACTATTTTTGATGCGAGAAATTCAAAAAATTGATTTCATTTCCAAATAAGGCGTTGTCAGGGAAACTGTTCCTTTTTCGAACTACCGATGGCTCAAGGTTTCCAGTAACGCCTTGATGATTTTAGCTCGTTCAATTCCGAGTCAACACTTTGACCCTGAATTGAGCTAAAATCCAGTTTATAAGTGCTTTTTTCAGTCATTTGCTACTACAAGAGCCCCTAGTCATGCATCATTCTTAGGCGATTTAAGGCGTTCTGGGCGATGTTATGAAAGGGGCGGACGAGAAAGAGTTAAGTGATGATGTCATAAAAATCTATTTTCACTTTATCATATTTTTGGTTCTCAATTTTGATAGGCAACCAAAAAAGATGTTCACATAGCAAATATTATATCCATTTCAAAAATGAACAAAACACACCTGAACAAGCTCAAAGTGAATAACCTTGTTAATTTGTTGCTCAATCAGGGTAAACGAACCAAATTTTGCTGAGTGACCTGGTGAGTCACATCTCCCATCTCCAGCCACTATAAGACCAGTATCCATTGCCTTAAGTTTATCACTCAGATGTCGTTTGTGAAGACCCCAATACTGGATTACTGAAGGGTTGATATATGACCTCGCATGGCGGAAATAGGAACTTGATGAAAGGCTTGCTACATTCATAAAATCCAACATTCTTAGGACTTTAGAAGCACAGCATCCTGTAAAGTACAATAATTTGAATATTAATGTTTTTATTAGATAAAAATTTTGCTCATCCCATTTTCCAGCCAAACTTTTATTCAAACCCCAGTTCAAATTCCAAAATATCTATCTGTCTAGTTCAAATCACAATCCATTTTTCTATTGTTTTCATGGTCATAAACCCCAGTCCCAGTGCATTAAACTCCATTTCCCAGCTCCTAAAATAGGCAAATCACAGCTCCCATTTTACCCCTTCAGGACCCTCTTAATTACCTGATAGTAGAATGCAGGTTGACAGCAACAAATTGCCAATTGGCATACGTCTTAAGGTGGGTTGACTTGACCACATTTTTTCGAAACTGCATTCAGGACATTGCTGCTTCACTCTGACCAGTGTACCAACCGTTTCTACCAAGGATCCCTTTGCCACACCTGCACATGATGGACACGATTTGAACAGGCTTAGGAGGCAACTTTCAAACACAATGAATTTCTTTTCAGAGTATGGTTCTTTATTTTTTCTTGGGATTGTTTTGTGCCTGGAGAGAAGAAATAAAAATACTAGCAATGGTGATGGTGATGATTAAATATTTGGTGCTTGTAGTGTGCGAATTCTTTGGGAATATAATCATGTCTAATAAACTTAAAAATGGAAAGAATAAGGGGCTGGCCATAAAGTATTGGGGGGGGGGGGGGGGGGGTCACATAATTTTGAACTCCTCCAAAGGGGTGGGCTGTCTATGAAATTGGACATTAGAGATGGTGGGATGAAGCATGGAAACTAAATATAGAAATTTGTGGACTCACTTTATAATATCAGAATCCTCCATCTCTCCATCTGATTCAGTACATGACTCATCATCCGGTTCATAGTCGTTATCAGAAGAATCAGACTTTTCGTCAGCTGAGATTTCGATGGGTTCAGAAATGCTAGCACGTGAAAATGCAGGTAACAGATCACACTGGATCGCTACATCCCTCTGGCAGCTAGTAGCAACTTGTACACCTTAGTTCGAAAGAAAAAAGCGTTAATTCGGTTATTAATAAAAGACATGCGAGTAGGTTGCACAATACTCAGTTACCTAAGCTTCTTCTCTCTGGTTTTCGAAAACTCAGTTGCGTTGCTTTGTTTACTAACGATCTTTCCATCGATAAGTTGGCCTGAACTGCTTCATTGGCGAAGCCACATGATTCTTCGTTATCAAGTTTCGTTTCTTCTAAAGTCTAGATGAAAAATATAAATAATAAATGATAAGGACATTAAGATCGATGAACTATGATCACGACAACAAACTTACCCTGTGAGCGTGAAGTTTTGTCAACGCATTGCTAGATCGTACGGTGCTTGCTTCTCTTGCTTCTGAGGAAACTGTTAACTTAATTTTCTTCAAGGACGGATTTATGGTGGGTACTACGTCCTTCTTTAGCACCAGTTTGCTCGCAAAACCTGCTTGTTTTGCATGGTAGCCATCGTAATCGTTTGGACTAAAATGGTCGCTACAAATATGGCCACTGCCAGGAGTCCATTGTTTTGCATCGCGCTTTTGCAAAACAAAATGGATCCATTTTGCTCTTAGTTTTTCATCAGCAGGAAACTGATGCATGCTTACGTTGTCAGCATTGGTCTTATCACAAAACATGACAACACATCTTTTCCCCGGTACTCTTTTTCGCTTCTCCATTTTTATCTCTCTCGAAGTCTCCTCTTTACATGATCTGTCTATACAACGTCTGAGGGCATGGTACACACGTGTGACGTCATTGGATCACGTGGTAAAAACGGATCGTGTCAATACAAGGCAGTTTCCAAGCGATTGCAAAATGAAAAAAATATATTCTAACGACGAAAAAAATTTTTTTTTTTTTTAGAAAATCATTCAGTTACGTGTGTAGATGTTTCCAGGATTAACAAAAATAGACAAAAAAATTGCAGCAGTTGCCCTTTAACACTCAAAACAGCTGATTCAAGTGAGCACTTGTACATGCTTTTGAAGTCACCGATGCTCTTCACTATTACGAAAACCTGGAGTATCTATTAGTTCTGGTGTGTGCAGGTAATGATTGGAGTTGAAGTTTTTATGTCAAAACGACAGATATTGTTTTCTTACAAACCAACTAACAGCCGAACTAAACAGTGAATTTGTGATGGCCGCTTTGCGAAGTTTTCCACGCTTGAAAAAAGCTCAACTTTATTTCGTGAACACTTTAGTTAGTTAGCGTTTCCAACAATAGTAAATATGTTATGAAAGTGTGAAGCGTTTACAATTGTATTTTATAAGCTATTGCCAAAAAACTTTAGCTAAAACGGATCATAAATACACTTTCATTGAAGGAAAATCTCTTCACATTGTAAAATACACTATAGTTATATTTCAAATAAACATAAAAAGAAATTTAACATACTGGCTGTTTGTTCTTGGTTTTAAAAGTGTATTCAGTGTAAATCCCTATGAGAAAAACAACACTTTTTGTTTTGAAAGAAAACTTTTAACAAAATTGTTTTTTTCGGCGAGTCAGTCGATTGCTTCACGGCGAACTTTCGGCGCTCGTCGTTGAATTTCCGTGCCTATGCAAGCTGGAAAGCACCTCTATCCATCCAGTATCAAGATACTTCTTTCTTCGATTTTTCTGTCGTACGTGCGATTCCGCGCGACCGAAAAATTGCTTGCAAAAAGCCACAGGAATCCCATCCGCGAGCATTCAAACAAAACACCACAGGAACCCCGACCGCGCGCTCAATATAATGTCATAAAAAAATCCTCAAAGAGAATAGTTGGGCTGCCTGTGGGGCGACTATTCAATGTTTCCCTTCAATATCAATTCATTTAACTGACCACTACATCAAAATTATAGATTAGAAATATGACATTAAAAAAGGTAAAACGTAAATTGGTAAAATGGTAAATTCTTGAGGACGGGGCCTATTAATTAAAAAGTAATGTCTTCTTCAAATAACTATGTGAGTTGTTTTAACCCTTTAGAGGGTTCTTCAAATCTGGCTAGAAAAGGTGGGGTCACCGGGCAGTTAAGAGAAATAATGAGTCTTAAATATGGCTGACGTCACGATATTACCGGCATCGACAAATAAAAATGTTTTTCAAAGGATTTTCATTGAAACATCTCTTTGATAGCGGTAAAGGATCAACAAGTAATTTTTAATAGGAATATATATTTTTTAACGTATTTTCAAAAGTTAGTAGTGAAATATGATTTTTTTTTAGCATCGCGACTTGTATTTTACGAGGTTCAGAAAATTCGAATTTTTGTCTATTTTCCATTCAAAAATCAGTTGCTTTTTCGAAATTTTACATCAAAACAATTGTTTAACATGTTCTTAATAATTGCAGTTCTAAAAAAATTGGGGTTACCGGGCGTTTTAAAAAGTTATCGCGTGGTAAACTTTGCCGCCGAAGATCATCATAAGACAATTTCTTTCCGGTCCCCTCCCTACTAAGTAAAGAAATTCGTCATCATAAGTGCATTGTGGGACTGTTTTTATAAAAAACCGTTACCGTCGCGTCTACCATCGTTAGATGGTTTTTTATTTGTATTTTGTCATCTTTTGAGGTAAGATAGCGCGTTAAAATGGAAATTTATGTAGATGTGCAGTAGCCTGCGCAGTGCAATAGTAGGCCCCGTCCTTAAGAACATTTCAAAAGTATGAAAAAAAAACCACCACAACGAGGCTAGCAAGGAAACAGTTCCCCAACACATACAAATCTCTGTAAATTTTATTCCAAATAGCTCCACTTGAATAATATTTATAGCAATAAAACTTGCCCAAAATACATATTTCTGCTTGTTCTTTCTGATGGTGGTGCTTATTTTTTAAATGTCAATAAGCATTCCGTCAATTCAATAAAACTTTTTGAGTGATGATTTTCTTTTAGTGAGATATTTAAGTGATTTATGACTACTATTTAAAATCGCCTTATCCAATGACACTGAATCACTTAGAGTCAGCGAATGAGGCTCCCAGCTAGGGGGTTTAGGCCCCATGGAATGATAAGCTGGGGTTAATGAGAAAACAGTAAGAAACGTTTGTGCATTCAGATGAGTTGGATAAACTTAAAAAGTTGATTCTTCATTTTGTATTGTGATAATAGGCGTTGATTAATCCCAAACTTTTTGTCGCGTTTGATAGGGTACGTGAATTTCCAGCCGTTTTATAGACGAATTTCTAAATTTGACATCGATTTTGCCCCAAAAACGGATTGAATTTACTGACGTTTCGAATGTTAATCCTGGTTAGAACAAGAAAGGTTGTTTTTCAAGGGTTTTTCTCCGGGTTATCCAGTTTTCCTCCCTACGCAAAAAAGAACATGTGAGCAGAGGTGTGTGCTAAAATAGTCAATGTAGAGGTAGTGAGAGTGAGTCTCCCCAATAACCACTTGCTAAATACATTGAAACGTTAAAAAGTGATTTATCTTTTTTTTATTTTTTTATTTTACTCTTAAAAGATTAAAGTCGGAAATGTCAATTGTTAATTGATTGCACACCACGCGGTCACGTGTTCTATGCCTTATAAGGAATTCATTAACAGCATGCGAGGGGTTTTAAGCTTATGAGGTAATTGGAAATACATAGGAATTGTGAATCATTTCATCAATTATTACGATGGTGATGCAAGTAAATTATTTCAACCAATCATTGTAATTTTTGATCGACATGTGGCTTGTTTTAAAGAATATATTGCCATTGATACATCACGATTACACAGTTTAACTAAAGGTGGGACAGGAGTTAAAGACTATTAGAGCACCTGCAAGAAATTAAAGGTAAAAATATCACTTAAAGTACTGTTACAAATTATAACTTCTTTAAGCACAAAATATGTTATGTTATATTTTTTCCTAAATGTTTTCTTTCATTTAAATCGAATATTGTTTTTCTTTCTTTTACATTCTTCACCTCGTTAGTTTTGTCCTGATAATTTCGTTTTCTTCTACTATCTCTTCTTTTCTTTGTTTCCTTTTTCTCCTTTCCGGAAATATCTTTTCTTTTGCTAACAAAACAGTAAGTTGTTTAAATTGATAATGTTTGGTACGTTTTACTATTGTTACTGCCTATATAGCTAGATCGGTATTTTCTATATTCTCAGCCCTGAAAGAGGCGATTAGTCCGAAAGCTCGGCCTAAAAAAGCTTTCTTAATTTTTTCTAAGCTTTCTTAACAACAGTTAGTTGCTTGTCTCACGAATTTCGTAGATTTGTCCAGAGACTTTTCCAGTTCAACTACTGTGCGTGCTCAACTTAAGTGTACTGGGACAAATTAGTTTAAATTAATTTCTTTTGAACGTTAATTTTAGCGCACACCCATATTTTTTAGTGGGATTTAACTTAAACCCACCTCATTCAGAGTTCTAGCCCGATGCTCTACCAACTGAGCTATCAGCCCTGATTGGGAGCAGTACTGAGTTAGACAAATCTCAGGTTAATCTAGGACTAGAATTTCTCGATGAAATAGAATGTACCATTTTGTTATGTAATGCTTCGAGAGAGGCGGTTTCAAAATTAAGTTGATTCTTCTCTGCTACTTTGTCATGAGAACTTTCTTCTTTTTTGTTTCCTTCTTCTTTGTTATCTTTTTTTTTTGTTTCTCTTCTTCTCCTTTTCTTTTTCTTCCTCTTTTTCTTCTTTTTCTTCTTCTTCTTCTTCTTCTTCTTCATCTGCATCTTCTTCTTTATCTTCATCTGCATCTTCTTCTGCATCTTCTTCTTCTTCTTCTTCTTCTTCTTCTTCTTCTTCTACTTCTTCTTCTTCTTCTTCTTTATTTCTTTTTACTCTTAATGAATATTCAGTTTCCGGTTAAATTAAAATTGGCTATTCTATCCCGTAGAAAAATATTTAGCTTAGAAACAATCTTTTCATTTTCTACAAATTAAACAATTAAACAAACATTTGCTGGGGTTTTTGAAACTTACTGATACATTGTTGGCCAGTATTAGTTCTTCCAAAAATGTATATATTCCGAAATATATCGTCAACATACATTTTTCAACGCAATTTTCAAACTTTAAATACTTATTTAGAACCCATCTTTGTTTAGAATTCGCCATGGATAAATTATTAATGTACAGCTGAAGTAGAAAGTCAACAATTCATTTATTTAAAATCAGAAATAAACCAAATCTAAAATACAAACGGATTCCCAATGATAATTTACAAACCTTTTTGCACTATTTATCGCGAATTGTACACTTAATTAGACCTTTTGGTTAGAATACTGGAGAAAAACCTTCACTGCTCGGTCTATGGTAGTTATTTTCTTCTTCTTCTTCTTCTCAGTTCTTCTTCTTCTTCTTCTTCTTTTTCTTCTTCTTTTTCTTCTTCTACTTTTTCTTCTTCTTTCTTCTTCTTCTTCTTCTTCTTCTTCTTCTTCTAGCTTCTTCTTCTTCTTCTTCTTCTTCTTCTTCTTCTTCTTCTTCTTCTTCTGACTAGGTGTTACTGTTCCTCTTCTTTCTCGTTTCTTATTTTTATCTTTCATTTCCTTCTTTACATCGCTAACGTTTTACATCTTGTTTCTCGTTTTATTTTTCTATATCCTTCATATTTCTTCTCTTTTCTCTCTTTCTTTTTTTTATTTATTCGTAGTTTAATTTAAAAGGTTTTGAATTTGTATTAGAAAATAGCTTTCTTTCTAAAATTAGTTGCAACTGAAATGCATGCTATACGAAACTTTTCAAACTTTTAGTACTTTCAAAACTTTTAAAGATTTGTACTGCTTCTATTAATAACACTAGATATGAGTAATCGATAGTTAATTCATAATTAATTACTTTCACTTCATGCAAATACGAGCACTTCAAATGAATACATTATTATGCTCCAAACTTCCTCGAAGTTGCACTTATAATTAAAAGTTACAACAAACATTTCAATTCTTTCTTTTTATTCTCAATTTCATTTGAATATTCAGTTTTCATTTGAATTAATGAATTAAAAATAGTTAGCTTCGAAACAATATTTTAGTTTTCTACTAAATAAACAATTAAAAAAACATTTGCACGGGCTTTTGTAACTTACTGTTACATTGTTGGCCAGTATAGTCCTTCCAAAAATGTATATAACCCGAAACATATATATTGTCAACTTGGCAATTAATAATGATATTGTAAACAGACATTGTTAAACTCAATTTAAAATTTTTTAAATACTTAAGATTTGTTTTCGTTTAAAATTCGCCATGGATAAATTGTTAATGTAGAGCTGAAGCAGAAAGTCAACGAAATCTAAAACGCAAACGGATTCCAATGATAATCAATAAGCCTTTTTGCACTTTTTATCGCGAATTGTACACTTAAACGTTTTGGATATAATTAATACTGGAGGAAAGCCTTCGCTACTGGGTCTATATAAGATATGTTTTTCTTCTTGTTGTTCCTGTTGTTCTTGTCGTTCTTGTCGTTCTTGTTGTTCTTGTTGTTCTTGTTGTTCTTGTTTTTGTTCTTGTTCTTAAGTTTTTCTTCCTCTTCGTTCTCCTTTCCTTTTTCGTTCTTTCTTTCATTTCCTTCTTTACATCGCTAAAATTTTTCATCTTGGTCGTCCTTCTCTTTTTTCAATTTTCTACATTTCTTAATTCCCATTTTTCTCTCTTTATTCTGTTCTTTTATTTTATTTTTAATTTAATTAGTTTTGAATTTGTATTAGAAAATAGCTTAAAATAGTTTCTAGAATAAGTTGCAACTGAAATACATGCTTCACGAAACTTTTCAAACTTTTAGTACTTTTAAAGATTTGTACTAGCTTCTAATAATAACTCAAGCTATGAGAAATCATCCATACAGTATGTTGCCCAGTTTCGTGACACTTCAGTTTGTAAATACTATATCGTTCTTCTCTACAGAGAAAAATAACTCTATGAAATGTTGTCATACAAAGGCAAATTTATCAAGTAAAATAATGATGTAGATGTTTTCTTCGAATCCTTTAATTTTAAATAACGAGGAATATTTCGACGGCAACTTGAGTGCCAAGTTTCGTGACAGCTGGCCCAGTTTCGTGACACGTTGTAAAAATGCATTGTTTTCAAAGTAATTCATAACAAAATCCGATAAAACAAATCAAAAACATATTTTCTTACCTTTAACTATATTTTGCGCTAACATTTGGATTGTTCCTTATTTAATTTTTTGAGAATTTTGGAATATGAAACTACTTGAAATGTTTCAAAGTCCCGCTAGCTACCGTATCAGATAAAACTGTGTCAGGTTTTGTCAATGTTTTACTTAGTTTAGATATAATTTAGAGTTGAAGATGATGATTCGATTATTTTTGTGAAATTTGAAACTTTTTGCTGTAGATCAAAAACTATGCTGTTATTCAACAAAGCCTGACACAGTTTTAGAGACACATGTGTACTAATTGACATTAAGCAGAAAAGTTGACAATACAATTAAATTTTTTTGAGATCAATTCGCTCAAACACATACGGTCATCTTGAGTTTGAAAAATCAAAACTCTTTATACATAACTATTTCTTAAAAACAAACTACACAGGCGTATTTTGTGGTTATAATGCTTTAAAATGATATATAATTCTTTAAAATAATTTATAATCCAGTGCTCAAATGATTTTTTTACGGAGACACCCCGCGAAGGTTTACTATAACCTTAAATTGGCTTCCCAGTAAAACAAACAGTAAATCACACTTCAGGAGAATGAGGGCATTTCTCGAGTTTCGCGCTTCGATATACGCACACGGACACGCCCATCTTGCTGAGACCACGCCCAACTCGAGTTTCAAAACAGCGAAACAATTGGCCATGTTCTAAATGACGAGGGGCAAGGAGGGGACTGGGTACTAGTTTCTAGATTTAACGCAATTAAGAAATATAGCACATAGCATGAAAGAACACATCAAAATATACAATATTACAGAATTACATTATATTCTGTTGAATAATGACCAATTAGCAGCCTTTCAAATATGTGAAAAATTATAAAGAAATGTATGGTTTGGTGGGACAGCTGTCCCTCCAAACCATACATTCCTTTGTAATCTTATGGATGTTTGAGAGACTATTGCAATGGAAATATACAACCAAATAGCATCAAAATTTGTGATATGGTATATTTTGATGTGCTTTTTCATGCTATGTAGTTTATTTATTAATTGCATTAATTCTAGAAACTAGTACCCAGTCCCTCCTAGCACATCCTCGTTTAGAACATGGCCAATATTCTCTAGTAATGCGCTCTTGACGAGTGAAGGAAAAACTCGAGTTGCGCGCTTCGAATTACACCCATTTTGACAAATGCGCGTAACTCCAACTTGAAACAGCGAAACAATATTTTCGAGTAACGCGCTTCTGCACCGTGGTTCGTTCGGTAGAAGTTTATGAATGAAAGCTTTTTTAATCCATTGAATCTGAAAAGTACTTCTCAAAAAATTGACCAGCAGGTGAAGATTGGCGACAAATCCAAATAACTTTTAACTGTAAACTATACTATCGGTCTATTTTAATATGAGAGAATGTCATGTGGTATATATTAAGACAGCCCCATACTGGGATCTGATCTTTCAACGTGCCGTGGTCGATGAAACATGAAACTGTATGCCAATAAAATAGTCAGTTTTATAAGTGCTTCTAGACAATTCAAGAACTACTTTACTCAAATTAAACTTTAAGTCATATTATTCAGTAAAAAGTCGGTTTACTTACTAATCGATTTCTAATCACGGATTCAAAATTAACCACTTTTACCATCAAATCGAACTTCGGTTGCCACGAATTTAAAAACTTCACAAATTTCATGATCTGTTGGACTATTCCAGTTCCAGCGAAACAGTTCTAAGTATTCGAAGTAAGGTTCATTTTCAAACTGAACAAAAAGTTTGTTTCTTATAAAATTGTTGTAACTTCGATCAGCAAGTCAGTGCTATAGTAACGAGAAACCGGCATTTTTAGCGCTAAATTTATTTAAATATCGCGTCAAATTGATTGTTATGGTTACCAGTTTACGCTCGGTCACCTCATGCCCTGAAATTGCGTATTTTGTGGCTCAATATTTCTGTGGTTTTAAAAAAGACTCACGCGAAACGTCTAGTTACCATAGGAAATAATTATATGCTGCTACATCTTCGATGTTTTCAGCCGTGGAAGAGCGTTTTCCCTAGTCATCTACGTACTACATGGAGCCGTATAGACTTTAAAAAAGGTTGCGAGAAAAAAATGTCTTGAGCTTAGTAAAAACACCAAGCTGGGGCATCAATATTCCTTTGTTACGTACAATTATTGTCAGTTTCTATCATGAAGCTGCCAGACTCAATCAATGTTCTGGGATTCATGAAATCCAGTAATCGGAAAACATAGCTCCATTAATTTGAACATTTGATCTTACCAAGTAGCCAAACCCACTTTTAAAAACAATTAAACATCCATTGAGGCCTTTCACAGCATAATATGATTATATATCAGTACTCAGACGACTTATAACCGGCGATAAAATAATATATATCATTCAAATAGTTTTTGAGGATCTACTGTCCGCTCGATTTTGCATGAATGAGAGTCTTATAAGAAAGTGACCGAGAGAATACAGCGATAACGATTAGAATAATATTTTATTTATTCATCTAAAAGTACGTGAACTTTTTGCACAAAAAGTAGATCAAAATCATTTGATAAGGTACATTTGACAGGTAGCCCAGTAAAAATCTGAAACAAGGACTTAGTTGCACTGATCCCTTTTTTCTTTAGGATGAATAATCTTCCGATCTTCTTGGTTCTTGCGATTGCTGTATTTGCTGGTAGTGCACGTGCACGTGGCCAGTTCGAAACAAAGTCACCAGCGAATATGTCGGTAAATGCAACGACTGCACCACCATCAGGTGGAGAAGGAGGAGGAGCAACAACTGCACCAACATTAGGTGGAAGAGGAGGAGGAGCAACGACTGCATCACCATCAGGTGGAGGAGGAGGAGGAGCAACGACTACATCACCATCAGGTGGAGGAGGAGGAGGAGCAACGACTGCATCACCATCAGGTGGAGGAGGAGGAGGAGCAACGACTGCATCACCATCAGGTGGAGGAGGAGGAGGAGGAGCAACGACAGCACCACCATCAGGTGGAGGAGGAGGAGGAGGAGGAGAAGCAACCACTGCACCACCATCAGGTGGAGGAGAAGGAGCAACAACTGCATCACCAGGAGCAGTAACCACTGCATGTAAGTAGCATACACGTTTTTTGTTTGTTTTTGTTATCTTTCTCTAACATTTAGCTTTTCTTAGCTTCTGGAGGATCAGTAGTAGACGGCAAATGGGCTACCTGGAGTGCGAATAAATGTCAAAGCTGTGGAGTCGGCAAACAATTCCGTACAAGAACTTGTACCAACCCAAAACCTTCTGGAGGTGGCAAAATGTGCAATGGTCTAGCTAGAGAGGACAGCCACGTGGACTGCAAACCTTGTCCAAGTAGGATTAATTTGAAAGATAATTATTCGTAACATGTCGGGACTAAGTTCATATCAAACTTGTGTTAGAAACAAATTCTCCATATATTGTAGCAAGTAATTAAAACTTCCATCAAAAATTAACGTGTGTGTGCTGTGAGCAATAAATAAACACAAAATGAAATCAGTGAAGAGTTAACGTATATGTGGACGAGGGGGCAACTAGTAAAGGACGTTTCATTTCGTTTTGTTACAACCCTTGGTTTCATAACAGATTTTAGATTTTTTAGTTTTCAGTGTATTCTCAGTATTAAAAGTGTTACCCAAAAACTGGTATATTCTTTTAACGTTTTCTATATATTCTGTTATTTTCAGAGGTTATCGTGAAAAGCAGTTTGAAGTTAAAGGGTAAAACATACGTTCCAAGTATGAGCGATGCAAACAGCCCAGAAGCAAGAAAGCTTTGTGACCCTATGAAAAAATCGGTAAGATAAATGGGCTATGGCTATAATTACAACTAGGCGCTCTCAGAGCGTAACTCAATGGGCTTGAGCATGAGACAAATTATTGCTCTGTTTGCTTGTAGTTTAAATTAGTGTTTATTAATTATCAGAGCATTGTAATGTATGCTTTATCGGTAGTTTAAAGTGGTTTGAAGTCACATTTTTATAGCATATGAAAAGTCACCAACCTACTGTGTCTGAAGCGGGTTTCCTGTGTTGCCCATGTTAATTCCATTTCTTAATTTCTAAGTTATTTTTGCATGGCATGATTGGGATATAGGTTTGTGTTTTTGAATAGCAACGATTCAAATAAGTTAATGTTCGAGCTGCACATGCATATAGATCGAAATGTACTAGCTTATTGAATATGTAAAATAATATGAACAAAACGCTTATTGAAATATATATATATACAGAAACATTCTACAGAGATATTTTTGTTTTGAGAAAATATATTGTCATCTTTCTCCAGATAATGGACAAAACCGGTGCTAAAGATGCCAAATGTGCGCTATCCAATGGAAGTGTCATCGCAACGTTTGACATCACCTTCGAAGTGAAAACAAACTCATCTTCAGCACCAGTAAACTTTACCAAAGTCATCGAAGAGAAGATTGTTAAAGGAGGGAAGATCGGGAACTTTTCATTCGACCCAGCCAGTTTCGTTGTGAAAAAGGTTTCTGTTGCTGGTAGGTAATGTCTCAGCTCACATGTACGCAATTTTAATAGTGCAGAGGCCGCTTACTTTTCTATATACTTGTAGGTCAGCCTATATTTCCTAAAAACGTCGCCAAAGTAGATGCTTTTGAAAACGACGTTCGTGCTTTTGTTTTCATTTGCTTTGATTTGTTGTTTCTCACCATCAAATAACTTAACCTCTCAGAAGGCGAAAAATATATGGCTTGGCTGACTTACCATTGGACATTTTGTTTACAATTAAGATGAAGCGCAAATCAAAGATTTTTGTTGTCAAACAAACTCGATCCATATAATATTTATATAATTATTTACATTGAAAGATTTACTGTCCAACAATTACTATTTCATTCCTCGTTATAACTTTATATACTCACATCTGATAGTGGCTAATAGCCACTGATGAAATAAATGTGTTTCTTTATTCTAAACATCACTGATTACACCTTTTTTTTTGTCCTCGATAGCTACTGATAGGCACTGGACAAAAATTATTTCAGTTGCATTCGCATGCTAAAGTGTAATTTATTTTCACCGATGTATGTATTGTTAATGCACTCTAAAACAATAATCATTTTCCTTTTTCAGGCGTTACGTTTGGTAAGTGGGGGACAGATTTCAGCCTGTGTTCGGAGATGTGTTGTGGCGGACAGTTTGTGTACGAGAACAGAACTTGTACTGAAAAGTCCTCTTCTTGCATTGGTTTAATTATTGCTCGAGAAAAAGACTGCTCGATTTGTGAATACCGAAAAAAATGCAGTAAGTACAAAAGATAACATAAAAAATATAAATATGACTGACTGACTGACTGACTGACTGACTGACTGACTGACTGACTGACTGACTGACTGACTGACTGACTGACTGACTGACTGACTGACTGACTGACTGACTGACTGACTGACTGACTGACTGACTGATACGATAACGTAAATCTACGATTTGGTATCTTCTAGCTAGGGTATCGAAAATCCCTTCCCTCTCCGCCTTTGTGTGTGTGCTGTATATCTCTTACGGGTTAAAAAGTGTGTGTGTGTGTTGTTTTTTTTAATTCCCGAGGAGCATGTCCGAAACAATTTTACATATATGTATTCCTGTGCAGGCTGCAAAGTATCAGGACAGTAGCTTTGATTGCGAAAACGATTTTTAACTAGCTCTATCTGTTTCAGCTCCTTCAGACGGTACAGACATTCACATCTCTGTCATGACCATGTTGTTCTCGCTCTTCATGTCCTTCAGGTAAGAACATTCTTCTACTAGTTCTCAGCTGATAAACCATTTTCTCGTTATGCAACGTTAACGTCAGCCTCGATAGCATGTAAAATATTGTTGATGTGTACACTCCTAACGGCCATTTTTACGGCGATGCAAATTCGCGCATGTGAACAACTGGCGATTTTAATGCTATTTTGGAAATTTACGCCGCCACGGTATCGCAGGTGTTTTGAACATGTTCACACTTCACTGCGATTCAGGTACGATTTATTTCAGAAAATTGCGAAAAGTAGAACTAGGGGTCCCCCCAGAGGAAATTTGTAGCAGCTTTCCCTCATGGAGAGTTGACGAAGAAGAGATTTTAATTGCAGAATGAAACAAAAATGATTGTATGTTTATAAAAGTCGCAGCAAAAGTTTACAAAAGCCGCAGTAAAATCGCCGGTTGTTCACACGCGCAATTACATCACCGTTATCGCTGTAAACCTACCTTTACATAACCTGGACTGTCCAATTCTAAAGAATATTTTGTATGCTACCAGTATTGTACGACGAATGCTATTGTTCTTGGCTTGCTAGCCTCCAGCACATATGAATCCGGCAGAGGCAAGCCAGTCAAGAACAGTAAAACATAAAAGTTATTTAAATTGTTAACTGAGGAAGACCAATTAAGAATTTTTTCGTAATCTTTCGTTCCCCAAACAAAAACAAGTTTATGTGGGAATCGTTCTAATATTGATAACCACATCGTAATCTACCCTAATGAAAATGTTGATGCTGTTGTATACTGTGTATAGATCTAACCAAAATATTTTGTTAATCTACCTGAACATTTATGGAAGGTTTTTAGTACTCCTAATGAAATTATGCTATTTAAATTAAAATGTTCAGATCTATATGTAATTTTGTGTTTGTTTCCTCGTTTTGTTTTTTTTGTAGTTTATTTTTCAAATACTGTCATATACCTTTTTTTTAAATTCAATCTCTTTTTCTCAAACTTACAAGTTAGTGTTGTGGTAAATGCTATAATAGTTTTCTTTTTCTTAATAAGACAACCTTAAATATTTTGATAATTTATGGCAGCCAGGATTTAAACGTTGTCATAAATATATAAAGTAGTTTGTATTTTGCCCATAGATAGTATTTCGCCTCAATATCAGATTCATCACATAGCCCATGGATTGCTTGTGTTAATTCCTTTCATTTTATTGTAGGATGCTACACTAAAATGGATCAGGATTCAGAATTATCCTCGTGGTTATACTTTGAATACTTTACGGTAGTTAAAATGCACTTGATGTAATACATATACAGTCAATGTCATTAGCACTGTCAGCAACAATGCATTAACACTAACTAAAAGAAATCTCTCTCGATACTACTTATCCTCCTTCTAAATACTCGACACTAGCATTAATTGTGAACATAAACTTCAAAATGCTTATTCCAAATTCACTGTTACTCATTATACAGTTAGAAATTGAACTTTCAACTGCTGAAAATAAGTAAGCATGGAATCACGTGTTACTAGTGTAATCTCTACGTGGAAAACGTTAATGACATTGACTGTATACCTATTTCAAAATAGGGTATTTTTTGCTATTGAGCATCACATATGGTATTTTGCACACTTCATGCAAATATGTATATTGCATACACACCTGTTTTAAAAATCGTTGTCGCAGCCGAAGCTACAGTCCGCACTCTAAAGCCGGCAGAGGATGTCGGTAATAAAAAAGAAAGAACATAACTTGTTAATTATTACACGTTTTTTAAAGAAATCGTTGTTTTATTAACTGCCACTATAGCACCTTGGTATGGTTATATAGCACAAACACGCTATAAAAATAGCCAAAATATGCTATGAATAAATTGATAACAAGAGACGAAATACCGTCATTCTTTGCAGGATTGTAGCTTTGATTGCGACAACGATTTTTGAAATAGGTGTATAATGCTCTCTACATATGAAGGCATTTGCTCTAGGAGTATGCTCTACCGGATGTATCAACGTTTTTTCGCAAAAACTATTGTCGCGAGGATAGAATTTTGCCCCAGATACACGCGAGAAGTGTTTAAAAACCACGTCGCAAATTAAAGCGAAGATCACTTCTCGAGTGTTCTAACATTCTTCAAGTACTTTATAGCCTGTGAACAGTTGTACACAGGCTAAGTACTTTATTTTACCGGCAAATACAAGCACGCGCTAGCTGAATGAACGAGTAAATACAGCATTCGCGCGCATGCACAAAAACGTTTTCTATTGTTTCATAGAAATACAGTTTTGCATATTTAGTATACAAAAACGCGTGTGCTGTGTGATATTTTAAACAGTGTATCTCAGCCAATCAAAATGTCCGGTAAAGCACAAATAACAAGTCTTTAGCCCTTTTAATATTTCAGTAAACAGCATTGATAAAATTATTGCAAAATCCATTTACAAGCAATCAAAAATGGCCGAAAATTGAAGGCTATCAAGAAAGCATTGGTATTGACAAAATTGTTGACAAGAAAAAACTGGACAGCCATTTGAAAGCAAATGTCATAGCATAACAATGAAAATGCTCTTTCTTTTTTCTAATATTTGAGTCCTGAGGGGAGGGGAGAGGTTAGTTTATTGCATTATGCACAGTGTGCTGTAATGCCATTATAACATGAAAATCATGATGTAAAGAAAGGGTGGGTTGACGAACCAATCAGGCGTCAGTATTTTGCACAGTGCACTAAAATTTCAATATAATTTAATATAAACAGTAAGAGAGGCCGATCTGTTTGGATATTCAGGGCATGTCGAATTAATTGTGTTTGGTCGAGGTTGTCAAAGACGAGCCACTGTATATCTGGTACAGTTCGGACGCGAATATTGTATAGTACTAATGAATCTCCAACATTAACTCTTTCACATTTTTCTAAAATTGTCAAGAGAAAAGGAAATCTGGCCTAGAAAATTGAAGTGAAATCTACACAAATCAGGACGAAGCTGTATGAATTTTACTGTACTCGTCGCGGCCATGATTCCTTTTGTCAAAACAATCATTCATAAGTTTTATAAGACTGCATACAGCACCAAAAAGCACAGAAAACAAATTTCCTTTTTGAAATACAAATTGATATATTTGATCAACATGCAATTTTGATATGGTGTGTAGTGTGTGTGATCTCATCAAGTACGCGCCTTAACTACAGTTAACAGAATACATGCTTTCTAATAGTCATTTTGTATAACTAGCACCACTGTTTTCTATATATCTTCTATAAAACAATCATTATAATCAATATTCAATTTTATCCCACATCATATAAAATACAGCCAATCAGAATGCTTGAAAGCCGTTGTATATTCGGTAGTATTCAACGGCCTCTTCCCATAAGACTCTTCATTTTAAACTGATGTGAGATAAAATAGTTATATAATAGCTTTAAGTGGCATACCGTGGAATATCCCACGACTCACTTGTATTTAAAACGATATCATGAGTGCAGCTTAAAAATCGTATTTTTAACTGCACAAGTGATCTTTTTTCAAACTGCACAACAAACCATTAAATTTCCCTTTAATAATATGAACATCAAACGTTTTTCGAGCAAATACAAATTTTCGCGTAAAGGAAAAACGTGTAAATAAAAACGATTTCTTTTTCAAAGTGATTTTGACTTTTTTCCACTATGATTTCGAAAAAAGGGAAATAATAAGTAGCCTATCAATCACAATCGAGAATTTTTGATGGTCATGTTATTAATATCATAATAACGCTACGCAGCGTGTTTTTTTTATGCTATACTATTTTTGAGATATTTGCTGTTTAAAATGTATATTGTTGTGATGGTTTTCGTTATGCAAGAGAAAGCATACAGCAGTTTGTTTTAAGGCTGTATATTCAGTTTAAACAGTAAATAATCCAAAACTTTTAAATTGATCTTTTATGCGGCAGTACATGTACTTGCTGGCTGAGGAATGAACTTGATCTTAATACTTTATACAGAACTCGCCTATCGTCTCGTGCTGTATTTGTATTTTTCGTTCATTTTCCAGCAAGCGCGTGCGTGTATTGACCAGTAAATCACTCACATTATTCTATAGTTATTCACAATATTTTCCAATAATGTATTCAAGATTGAGAAAATATAAAGTTGCATCACTGTTCGTGTGTGTTTGTCCTTTACTTAAGTCGTAAGCAGAGCTGTACATGTGTGCCAAACATTTTAACGTAGAGGTAGTGAGTGTTATTCTGAGTCTCCCTAAATAGCAGGGCAATTGTTTCTGCATGATAAATACATTGAGACGTTAAAACAAGTGAGTAAAATCTTGTCCGATAGTCTTTCACGCAAACTATTTACGTAGGCGCGAGCGCATATCGTGTACCCCTATGCTCAGTAATTTTGCTGATCTCCCACGCTAGTCGTATACACAACTGTTTACGCAATCCATGTACGCAAGAATTGATTTACGCAAGCCTCGGACGCATGTCGTGTACCCTATGCTCAGTAATTTTACTGGTCTCCCACGCTAGTCGTATACATGATTGTTTACGCAAGCAATGATTTACGCAAGCCTCGAACGCATGTCGTGTACTACAGTTGACTCTCTCGTTAACTACTCCTCTCGTAAGCGACCATCTCCTGTAGGCGACCACTATTTCAATTTCCCGTTTTGTTTTCTATACAAGTTCTGTAATAAATCTCTCTCGTAAGCGACCACTCTCGTAAGCGACCGCGCGCGACTACTTTTAGGATTCAAGTTTTGGACTTTTTCATAGTTTTCATTTCTCGTAATTGACCATCCAGAGTTATCTCAATTATCCGTTTATATAGGTTCCCGTATAAACTCTGTAATAAATCGATGCCGTGGCGGATAAATATGCCAAACAAAGAGTTAAGTAATTTTGAAATTCGTTAGTAATTCGTGACATGTGTATGGACATGTTACAAATCACGTATGGTTCCTGCAGCTTCATGTGAAAGTGTTCTTGTGGTTTGGGCTTCCTATGTTAAGGTTTTCGTAAGCGACCATCTCCCGTAACCCGGCGACCACTTTCTTTTGGTCCGAGGCTGGTCGCTTACAAGAGAGTCAACTGTACATGCAAATTGTAACAATGGTTGTAGTTGGATGTAAGAGTTTTCACATTGTTTTCAGGTTTTATAAAACAAAAATCTAGATGATACAAGAAAATGCAACTAGCCAATCAGCGCGAAGCTAACAAGTTCAAGTTGTTAGCATAACTAATGACAGGAAAAAATTGCGCACCAAAACCTGCCTCAGTAGAGCAGGGTACGAATGATGTTTTTTGGTCAGAAAAATCGAAACTAAAACTCAAACAACTTTTAAAAATCAATATACAATAATATGTACAACATGATATAACAATTATCGTCAATAAAATAAAATCATTCTTGAAAATGTAAAGCATCAAATAAACTTTTTTTTTAATACGTCGAGGCTCCCCTCCCTCGAAATGATAATTGGTCAGTGCGGGTTTTACATAGGTTTAAAAGCCATTAGGGACGACGATCAACTTCAAGACTTCAAGTCCAAAATATCTCAAGAGAAGCCATTCTAAATCTTTTTCCTTAGTTCTCGTTTCTTTTAGAAGAGCAAGTGATGTCAGCTGTGCAGCTCTGACAAGTTTTGGATGCCTGACAATCAGTGAAAGGAGCTCGTACTGTTTTTATGGGTGAATGAACGGCGAGCTCGTCTTATTTATATTTTTATACAATACCGCATTACAAAAAAGCACGGGCTCAAGGCTAACAACTTTGGTGAATTCGTATGCAGGTCTGGTCGCAAATACATTACCTAGATATCAGTAAAGCTAACTTCTGAAACTTAGCTTGAAGTAAGAAAGGTTTTCAGGGGGGGGGGGGGGGGGAGGGGAATGCAAAGATTTATATCGTGTTGATCGACTTGACATAGAAAAAAATAGAAAGCCAGTACATTTTACATGTCAGTTGGTATACCACAAAACACCCAGATTTTGAGGGTGACACAGGGTGACTAGCCAGGGTCTATTCTCCGCACGGAAAAAGGCCCTGGGAACGAGGTAATAATAGATATTATCAACGCAAAATAAAGTTATATCGTTTTTGTAGCTACTGCATTCTGGGAATGCGTAGCCACTATGTCATCGGGTCGTGTAAGGTTGTAAGTAAGGCTGTAAGAAATCGGTATATTTTAAGATTTCTTTGCCCATATATTTCGCGATCTTCAGACAGACTTTAATGAATAATAATCCTATATAATCCTATATAAACATACATGTATATATATATACATGCCGAAGAAAAATACATTTAATGTATCCCAAACTTCTACATTTACTTGTAAAGTGCAGTTGATCCATGGGGAATTAGCGCTCAATAAAATAAAATATATTATTATTATATACATATATACATTTCATGTTATGCTTACTATATAAGTAAAGCTTCAACCATTTTCAACTTCTTATATACTTTAATATATCATTGGCTTTTCAGCAATAAAAAACCCTCTCACCAAATAAATGCTTGACTTGAATCTTCAAATTAGTTCAAGGAAAGAAATCTTGAAATCTTACTCTCAAAAAAAAGTCCCGCCAAGAATTTCCATATTGTCGAGAGGTATTTTGACCATGATTGTCGCTATGTCAACAAAGCATCTATGCCTAGCTATATCATATATACTCACGGCATTTCAGTGATTTTATTTAAAGTTCTACTACAAATTTAATGAATTGTTCTTGGATAGCTCATAATTCTCTTTGCTTATTAAAAAATACGTTTATTTGTAGTTTTAATTTACCTTCATATTTAATCATTGTATCGACTTTATCTGTCAAACGTTGTTACTTCAAATCCCTGACAAAATCAATAGTTAATGTGAACGAATCTGGGATGAATCTTTTCCCCACATAAACTACAAAATTCATACATATATTCAAAGCTAATCACATAGTCTGGGATAATTTAATTTTTTTTATGCTGAAGCGTTCGACTACTGGGGTAAAAACACCTGCCAGTGACTTTGCTAAACCATCCCAACAAGTCTTAGTGATACTGTTATCAAACAGTTATACTGACTTGTACATAAATAGACATAGTAGTATAATATTCAAGCTTACATATCTATTTTTCACATATTTGCGAGTTGTATACGATTCTGTGCAAGGTGAATCGGCGCTGAGTAAATTTATGCAATTAGCAAAAACCCTCCTCACGCATTAAACCATTTACAAAGTGCAGTTTTATGCTTTTAAGTTTAACGTTATTTTTATTTGAGATAACGAGGACGACAGAATAGATTGAAAAGTGAGGGATATTATCTAAAGTTGTTTGTCATATCTTTTCTGATCAGTGGCTAGTATTCGTGGGTAGAGCAAGCTACCGAGTAGTCTCTATTTTTTATCATAAGGGCTGGCTAATTAAGGAGATCAAAGACTATTCGTAGAATAAAATGGTTGGCGTTTAATATTTAATCACACTCAAGCTTTCTATACAATAGAAATGTTCAAATATTCGCACGCCGCCCCCATAAAACAAATAATAGCCGTAATTTTCAAGCTTTTTTTCCTGAAATAAAACCTTTTCTCATTTGAAATATACAGGAATAAAGTAAATGCTTGTCTGGTGTTTAAGTAATTTTAGTGAGAATAAAAGCTCTGGTAAAAGTATATTTGTGTCAAAACATTAACACTGGCAGGTGAAAATAATTTAATTTTGTCACATTACTGGGTGAACGATTATCATTGGCTACCACCTTGAAAGAGCATCTCTAATTGGACAAGAAACCATAGCAGCTTAATTATAAGCTAAATAAATTACGTTTTTTTCGTAGAGAACAAAGCCCCTTATCGCATTTTCACAAACAACCTTTGCCACGTACTTTACACTGGAGTATCCTTTCCATCGTTGCTTGTGGTATCTTTCCGTACAACGTTCAACAACGCAATATTATTCCTAAAAGAGACTGGTATTCCTTAGTTCTAAAGCTCTACCAACATTCCTGAGCGAACATTTCTATCAGAAGTTCTCTAAAGTATTCTCGTTTACAATCTGTACTTTAAACGTATTAGAAATGTTTTAAATTGGTTGTCGGAGTTTTGGCCGTGATTTCAGAACGTGAAAATGTCGGAAGAAAAGCAAAAGCTACTATCGAACGAATCGATTTTCTCTGGCGAGTATGAGGCGAAAGGGGAAGAGGAAGAAACCAACATCAAGACTCATTCTTTCCAGACATTTTTCAATATTTTCAACGCCAACATGGGGACAGGTATTCTTGCTATGCCTTATATCATTCGCTTGACTGGTTATTGGGGCATATTTCTCATCATAATAGTCGGAATACTAGGCAACTATACTGGCAAAATACTTATCAAATGCTTGCATGAGAACACTCACGAAGAAACATTCGACAGGAACACTTATGCCGATCTTGGTGAAGCGTTTTGGCCGAGATATGGGCGTCAAATGGTGCATATAGTCAACTTTGTGGAACAGTTTTCTCACTGTATACTATTTCTTATCATGTGTGGCACTGTGATGCATCATACGTTCCCCAATAGTGGAATATCAGAGAGTATATGGATAACCATAACCTCCCTTCTTGTTCTTCCTGTGGCTTACGTAAGGAACATGAAGCATATCTCAAATATCAGTATACTAACGGTGATTGTGGCTATGGGTTCGTCAACCTGTGTTCTAGGCTACAGTCTATACCATCATGGTCAGTGGCAGGTTCATAGTTTCGTCCCCTTCAACTTTAGGCATATGGCTATTGCTATGGGAATTGTAACCGTAACTTACTCATCCAACGCGTACTTGCCAGCGATAGAGCGATCGATGAAGTACCCGGCAGAATTCAATGCTATGATGAACTTTACTTACACCCTAGTGACTATCATCAAGTACAACTATGGCATCTTAGTGTTCTTCTGCTTTGGTAAACACACGGAACAGATCATGACACTCAGCCTACCCCCCTCACCATTCCGTTTGATGCTGTCAATTGCTGTTATAATAACAGCACTGCTGTTCTACGTTGTCCCAATGTTCACTCTTTATCACATCTTTGAAAACGAACTGAACATTCCGATACTAAAGAAACTAGGCAACGAGCCTCTACGCTGCAGCAAGCATTGCACGCCAAGAAGAATCTCAAGGTTTGTCATCATACTGGCTTCTATTGTAGTCGCTATATTCGTGCCTCATTTTGGGCTGCTGATGTCCTTCGTCGGTGGGCTTACGGGTACATGTCTCGTCTATGTGTTCCCTTGTCTATTCCACGTTAAACTGCACCATAAGACACTACCATGGTATAATATTGCCATTGATGTATCTATCATTGCATTCGGGGTTGTCAGTTGCACATGTGGGGTAGCCTATTCAGCGATGCAAATCGCTAAAGAATATGACTTCTATAAAATGTGGGGAATAGAGCCGGACGATGATTAACACTAGAATATTTCATATGTAAAATAACTGGGAACTGAATAACTAAATATATTGAGCATTTCACCTTTGCCGATGTTGCAAAATAATGCTCTTCTAAATCTCAAAAACGTGGTGAATGTGTGCTAAAATCCAAGACAAATTGTCGCATTGATGTAATATTCGTCAACAGTTCTCAAATGATAATCTGAAAGTTATTTAGAAACTGTGCGATCTTAATTTGTTAAGCTAGAACACTTCAAATCACAAAATTACAATTTAGTAGGGAAAATGGGTATTATAATTTAGTAGGGAAAATGCAGTTATATTTCGAAGCGTATATTGGCGTACAGAAGTTCTACCTTGCATGGAGAAAAAACATTCTTACTCTAAAACTGTAACACTTAATTCACAAATTGCATTGATAAAGTTGGTTTCAATCAAAAACTTATTCGCGTTGATGTACTTTACTAAGGAGCATAGATATTAGAATCTAAAAAGCTTTTTGGCACTCTGCTTACAAAAACACCCCATTTACAAAATACATTCAAAACAGTGGTCAAAATAGTCGCACAAAGACCTTCTTGTCAAACGAAGTTTGACGATACATGTAGCTAAACATGAATAACACGCGGGTTTCAAAGAGACGAACGAGATGATAAATTTCAAAGCTAGTTGAGTGTTTTTAGTGATAATTTTTCAATCCAAGTAGTTGGATAGGTTAATTCAAAGACGATTTCATTTTTTCGCCATCACAATAATAAATAAATTCAAAGCTCCTCTGAAAACAACATGTGAAACAAACTCGATTACTAGCATAGTATGACAATATCTTATTGCTTCACTAGGAATTCCTGCAAAACTGGGCGATAAATAACGTTGCTTGAAAATAAATTCATAGACTTTTCATATAATTTATTAGGATTTTTTTACAGGGATATGTCTCACAATTTATATAAGAATTGTTTTGAATTAACTTTTTATTTTCATTATAAATTTTATGTTTTATTTGTTTTAATCGCCTTTATTGTCAAATTATCACGACTATACAACAATATTAAATACCTAAGAATATTTGGGTTTAATTAGAATTGCTAAAACATAAAATGAATGGATAAGCATAGGACTCAAACACACACCGCAACTCCAACCAGCTAGATTATGTAGCTCTCGACAAAAAAAAAAAATAATAAAAAAAAAAAAAAAATAGTTTCATATGAACCGTCTGACAATCAAACGTCTGGATTTGATTTAAATACATTCAAGAAAATCTATTGACGAAAATATTTGATGAAAATTGTTCCGGTTTTGAACTTTAGTTTAGTTTCCAAATTGTATTTCTAGATGCAAACTATAGGAACTGATGAGAATAGCTGGATACATTGAAGAAATTGTATTTACGAAAATATTTAATGAGAATTGTTCCGGTTTTGAACTTAAGTTTATAGTTTCCAAATTATAGTTCTAGATGCCAATTATAGGAATTGATGAGAATAGGTGGATACATTCAAGACAATTTATTTACGAAAATATTTAATGAAAACTGTTCCGGTTTTCTAACAAATGTGGAAGCTGGCTAACTTGTAATCGCAGGAGATGGCCAGTATATTCTACATACGCTTAGCTTCAATCATAATTCTAAAAATAATTTTGTCCATAAAGGTTGAGCTATAGGTGGTTCATATTTTACTAATGCTACTAGCAGAAAAGATACGATATCTGAAAAAGAGAAGTCAGATCTTAACCCAGGGTAAAACTTAATAGTCATATAGGTGGTAATAGAATGAATTTTGTAACACAGAAAAAAATGTTAACTTAACTTTACTGGCGTCTCGAGCATTAGCCCTTCGTCGGAATATTAAATAGTTTAATATATATATTCTGGTTTACTCGCTGGTTCCCACTTATTATTCATTGTCAATTTCCCTGTCTTAAAACTCGTTATAATTAGCTTTATTTATCAGATGTGGTTTTAAAGCTTATTAAGAGTGGCTTTTCTCCTCGTCTACTTTTAGATTTCTTATTATTGACGCGATAACAAAAGAACTAAAAACAATGACCGCAGACCAGTAGTAAAGTAGCGGTGCATTAAGACTCACCACCATTGGCTTGATCACAATCGACACAAATGTATCGAAAATGACGATACATAACAATCATTAGCTTGTTTTGGTATTCAGCATCATTCCTATGCACATCTTGGTTAGTTCTTCAAGTATACGCCAAATATACGATTTCCCTGCCTCAAAAATAGAAAAAGTAAACTAGTAAACTTACCTGTACAAATTAAATTGTTTATCAAAAGCGCGATAAACTGACGTTAAATTGGTGAATAGATGATTAGATGGCTAGACCATTGATTTACTTTTATCTGATATATTAAATAATAAGAATAAGAATTTAAGATAATATTTAAGGGTGTATATGTAATAATGTACTATAGTCATTGCTAAACCAAATTGCCTACTGAATTTGTCCAAAAGAAAAACAATAATGAGAATGTGCATTGTGTGTGTGTGTGTGTGGTGTAATGTAACGGCATTATATCACAGTGCAATGTAATCCAATTGCTTCCTCAACTCGGAAACACCGACGCAGCCCACACAAGAAAGTTTGGCAGCTAGTTATCGAACATTTTCTTCCATTTGCTTCCTTACAAACATCTACGCAGCACACACTAGGTTAACCACTAGTTAGGATACATTTTTACATTATTTGCTTCCTTAGAAACACCTACGCATCTACAGTAGTTTTACTGCTAGTTATCGCACATTTTTACTTTACTTGGTGCCTTAGAAACACCGACGCTAATTATCGTACATTTTACTTTAATTGCTTGATTAGAAATAACGACGCATCCCACAACAGTTAACCGCTAATTTTGTCATTTTTAAATGACATTAAAATTCAAAATCTGTCGGTTTGTTTCGAAAGGAAAAAGTACCCAGTTCTTGGTTCTTGCTCTCTCGTTTAAGCAATTCTAATTCTAATTATGGTTTGACTAATAAGGCACTTTTGTTAGGAGTGGTTATTATTGTTTGTAAATAATAGAAAAGATGATTTTCATGAAATGTTATTTTCCTTAAATTAGGCAGTGATAACCTGGAATTGATCCAGAAATTTGTCAGGGGGGTGTCCCAATTGAAAATGAAGGGCTCTTTAAAAGGTGTTAGGGGGTGTCCAATCTCTAAATGGTTTTAAAAATAGGGGTAATTGCGGTAATAGGGGAGGGGGGGGGGGGGGGTGTCCGGTGCCACTAGGGACACCATTGCATGGGACCGGGACGAACTCAGACCGGCATGAGTTCTTATCGGCCTCAATACATTTCTTTAGTTATCTTTACATGATAACGGTGTGAAAATGAACTCAGCCCGTCCTAACTTCGTATCGGTTGCTGGACCGAAACGAGTGATTTTCATACCGGTCTGAGTTCGTCCCGGTGCCATGTCGTTACCGCCTTACTGTGCTCGCCCTAGCTCATGAAACAAATAGTACTATTTCCTAACAAACTCAATAATTGAACAACGAAATGAAATCAACATGGTATTGTGTAAAAATTTTATTATTTAGTAAATAGTGAATATGAATTACTGTCAACGACAAGTAAAATTGTAATCGGAGACATTTTTCATTTTGAAGGTTTTACTAAATAGTCACTCAACAAAAACTATATCAGTGAGAATGAAGGCTCTTAACCTGTGAAACAAAATCTAATAGTCCAGTGTGTAAGACACAAAAGAAAACAATGTAATTAGAGACTGCTAAGGTGTATTAGTCTAATATCAACTTCATGGGTGAAATAACTTCACTCTATACGTTGGACTATTACACTTGACTATATTTGACTAATTACACTTTAGCAAGCAATTTCTATTTCACGGGTTACATGCCTTCACTCTAGAGTGGTTTTAATTTCATTAACCCGTGAAACAAAGTGTAATAGGGAAAGTGTATTATTGTGTAATAGTGCTAGCTATATATTGAACAAATGATTATAAAACACAAAGTGAAGGTGTAATTAAGTACATGAAATAAAGCATATTACGCTAAAGTGTGTTTCACGGGTTAATGAAAACCACTCTAATAGAGTGGTTTTCATTAACTCGTGAAATATACTCTTTAGTGTATCACTCTTTAATACACTCTAATTCCATTGTGTTCGTTTGTTATTATTTGACTATTACACTTTAACTAATACATTTTGTTTCACGGGTTAATGTAAACCACTCTAGTCAAGTGTAATAGTCAAGTGTAATATAGTCCAACGTATAAGTCAAAAAGACAAAAAAAGGATTCGAAAACAATGCAAATAGACACTGCTAATGTGTATTAGACTAACATTTATTTCATTGTTTGATGCCTTCACTTGAAGTTATTATAGCGCTATTTAGTGTAGTCGTTTTAGTTCTAGTATGTATATAGGTATAAGTTAAGGTATAAAGGGGTAATACTATTAATAATGGATAAATATATATTGTGATCTATTTTGATGGTAAATTGATGACATTGATTCAGAGGAATAAATAAATACCGTTCGCAAAAAAACGAATGTCTGGATTTTTTTGTTATCCATGTTAACAGATTGGCCGACAAAGATGATGGTGATGATGCTGAAAATTGAATTCATGGCTATTTTATTTATATATGATGATGATGATTACGATTATGATGAATGGTGACGACAATTTGGTGATGATGGTGATGATTATGATAATGATGATTATGATAATGATGATTATGATAATGTTGATTATGATAATGATGATTATGACAATGATGATGTATGATTATCAGATGATGATGAACTGACGACAATGTGGTTATTGTGGTGATGATTATGATGACATATGATTATGATAATGAATGATATTCATGATAGTGATGATAATAATGTTATGATCTTGTTGATAATGCCTGTATTGATTATGATGAGTGATGATGACGACAATGTGGTGATGATTATGATTATACTGATATATGACTATAATAATGAATGATGATAACAATGACAATGATGATATGGTTTTAGTACGTAGTGCACGATGCCAATGGAACGTTGACAGTGACAATGCTGATAATATTAATATTAATAATGAGGTTAATGATGGTGATGACGGTGATGGTGATAAAACGATGAAGATGATACACCTGTTTTCAAAAACGTTGTCCTATTGAAAAAAGCAAATAGCAATTAGTAATTTGTAAATAGTGAAATAGGAATTAATTAATGGCACAATTTGCATATTGCATTCAAGCGTAAATAATTCACTCGGCATGCTACACATGTTGCAGTCATGCCAAAGGCATTATCTGAAGACCGCGTCTGTTTTTGGTTCACTTCTTAATTCCTATTTCACTATTAACAAATTATTGATTACTAATTTCAAATAGGACAACGTTTTTGAAAACAGGTGCATGTATATTTGTTTATTTATTAACAATATTTATACAGATATCTATATAGAGGTATATATCAATAGTATGATAATAAGGATCACTAAGGCATGAAGAGATGGTAATATGGGTGATGATAAATATGCTAGCCATGATAACAGGTTAAAAGTATTTTAATAGTAATGATAATACTGATAATCATCACATTCAGTACAAACAAAAATAACAAAATCACCATGGAAGGGCGGTGGGTATTGATATCTTTTAGAGCATAAATTTGTTTTAATATGTACTGAATTAGTTTGATATAAACACTACGATTAAGAAAACTGAATACAAGATAGTACTAGCGCACGTTTACTAAGGCTGCGCACGATGCTTTGCTAGCTCTTGATACACCACAGGCAGCCCAGACTCTTGACTTTTAACTTATAAAAATTAACGACTTTTTAGACTTTTTAATAAAATCAATTAATTAACTACTTTTCATCTAATACATAACTAAAAACTAAACAATAAAACTGATTATACTAAGTATATCGATGAATCCACAATTACTCACTGCAAAAAACGACAGAGTAGAGGTTACTGAAACTGGTTACTAAGTAAGTAAATCGATGAATCCACAATTACTCACTGAAAAAACGACTGAGTAGAGGTTACTGAAACTGATGACTAAGTAAATCGATGAATCCACAATTACTCAATGCAAAAGATTGAGTGGTGGTTACTGAAATGACTAAGTAAATCTCTGCATCTACAGTTACTAACAAATTCAAAAACAGCAAAATTAAAACAGCTGAGTAGTTGTTATTCAAATATATGAGTGATTCGATACACCCATAGTTACACACTGCAAAATAGACTTAGAATGTAGTTTTTAATCAAATAACCAAGTAATCGAAGCATCACAATATAATTATTACCAACTACAAAAACAAATAAAAAAGTCCATAACCAATTCAAGAAAATTCTCTAATGGTGACAAAAATGGACCCTGTTCTTTTTTGGTATCCCTGGAGATATAGTGTGGCGCTTCGTTGCAAATGTACATTGTTTAATTTCTTTAAAAGACACATACATAAAAAAGCATGAAAATAACAATTCATTAAATGTATTTATTATCTTTCTTTAACAGGGCTCTATCTAAATTAGCTATACTAAAATAAATACCCTGCATGAATATTGATTAAAATAAATACATAAATGAATAAATATATAAATAAATCCATTTTGGGGTAAAATGCATCCCCTGTTTAAGACTTCAAGACCAAAAACCATTAACCTAAAACAATGGAAGTGTTAGTAAACTAAGACAATTATTGAATAATTTAATAGTTTTTGACGATTGAATTTGTGCTCATTTGAGGTTTGATATGGCCCATGATGAATGGGTTTGGCTGAGAGCCACTTAACAACCGTGTGACGTCATCAGTCGAGACATGATCTACGTGACTTCGTAACTTTTAGTCCAGTCAATCTGTGGTTTGAGTCCAAACAAATTGCAATAGAATTTTTCTCACTGTAATTATGTTAGGATAGGTGTCCTAAACAACATACTAAAAATCCCCAAAAATCCCTTCGGTGGAACATCCTCAAAAATTGAATTTAAGATTTCATCATTTCACCACAGGGAACCCACAATTGGAAAAAAATTGACCAAGCTGTTAAATTTTGTCAAATATGAAATAATAGAAATATTTCCATTACATTGTCATAGAATAGTGTTTCTGTACAGATATTTTCAATTTCCAATCAAATTCGTTGAAGTAACAGGATATAAATCAATATTTAGAATACTTCTCACCACAGGGATCCCGCATCTCAAAATTGAAATTTTAAAAATTTCCGAAAAAATTTCTGAAGGAATTTCACTATAGAAGTAAAGATAAAAATCATTATTAGAGTTTTGTTTTGTTGTGAATTCAAAACAAAAATGTTTATTCATGATGTGTGAAGTACTTATACCCGCTTCACTATAGCCTGCATCACATTAGTCTTTTTCTCGGTTTAGCAAGTTTGCCGTTTTAGGTCCCGTCGACGTCCACACTAGTGCGTTTTAGTTTGAAAACGCATACATTTTGATCCGTTTACGCTTTCCGTCCACACTAATACGCTGAGTGTATCATCGAAACCGCATCGATTTGAAAACGTTCTTGAAAGTGGATCAAAATGAAAACGCATACATATCGTATTAGTGCATCCTCGGGAACCCAGGGGTATTCTTCTGTCGCTCGTTTCTCGCTTCCACAACATATACCCCTGGGAACGCAGTCTGTTGGAGCTTGTTCCGGAAGTCAAAATTCAAACTTATTTAACGACTTTCTTTGGATGGTTAACTTGATTTTCATTGGTCGACCTAATAAGGTCGACCAATCAGGAAAGAGCTGAATTTTGGCTTCCGGAACAAGCTCCAACAGACTACGTTCCCAGGGGTATATGTTGTGGAAGCGAGAAACGAGCGACAGAAGAATACCCCTGGGTTCCCGAGGATGGTATTAGTGTGGACGGTCGAAAACGTATAGAAATGAAAACGCTTAGGTCAAATGTACGACATTAGCATGCGCATGTTTTCAAACTTATGCAACACCATCGTTTCTATTGTTTTTGAGCGTATTAGTGTGGACGGTCGAAAACGGAGCAAAACGGTAGTGTGGACGCGAATCGGCGATCGATGCGTTTTCAAATCAAACGACAACGGGTCCAAACGAATACGCACTAGTGTGGACAGTGCCTTAGTTGAAGGTTGGCCGTTGGCCAACCAGTTGGTATAGTTGGACAAGTGCTGGGCTATCGTGCTGGAGGTGTGGGATTCGCTTCTCGGCCAGACCAATACTCAGGGTCTTTAAATAATTGAGAAGAAGGTGATGTAAATCGGCATTTGCAAATAGTTAGACTTTCACGTCTTCTTCACGATAAGGATGTGAAACCGGAGGTCCCGTCTCTCCACACACCACACACAACTGTTCGACTAAGAGTAGGGCACTGAGCTCATGACGGTGTGGACAGGCTTACAATTCTAGCATTTAGATCGACTTTGCGGTAGGTATGTAAAAAGGTTGCTAGTAAATAAGACCTCGTACTTAAATACAGCCACTAGCAACCTCATGGACTTTGCCGAGTGCTGTGACTACATAGACGAAGAGTCCTTTTATAACAAACGGCATGGTATTCAAGAAGCAGTGTTACCAACTGCATGATATTGAAGAAGTAGCCTAACTAAATATATAAAGCTCCATTTACAAATTTATCCGGGGTAGTGTGGACAGGCCTTTAGAAAAGCAAGCCAATGCCAGAAGAGCTTGTAGATAGTGAGGTGCGACAAGTACTAGTGGTTTCTATTTACACTCATCAGATGAAAAAAACCCTGAAAATTCAAGAAGTGCTTTATTAATGAAATGTCTAAAATAGCGCAAAAGAAGGATCGTGTAGGATCAATTCACAGATGGAAAAAGTGATCAGCAATCGCAGCCACTTAGGAGATATAGAAACACTTAGTTCGGCAGTCACAGTTAGTGCAACAGGAAACCACTCGTACTCTAGACGTGCCGTATATCTAAATATATAAAATAACCATTATATAACGCGCGCTCTCATTGGCTGAAACGTGCAAAAATCGTGTTTCTATAAGAGCATAGAAACACGGTTTTCAAGCGGAATTTTATTATCTGTTGTTGTTATTTTATAAAAGCATTAGAAGATATTTTCCGTTCCAAAATCTTTCTCGTGTTCTCCCAACAATCCCGCGTGTTTCTAACAGAGAATAGAAACACGGAAAATATCTTCTAATGCTTAAACAGATGATGGAGGTAACTCTGCAGGTTAAATATTCAGAAGTTTATCGATCCTTTCTATATACGAATCAAACCTCGTTAGACGCGCCTGCTGCTATGCCAAGCTTTGACGGATTAAAAATAGAACCAGTATTCTCATGCGCAGTGTGACTACCACTGATAGACTGATGCGTGGTAGAGAACTGCCCGGGGGGGGGGGGGGGGGTACTCCGTTTGGGTAACATTCAATCTCAAGGTCGTGACGAGGGATGTGGGATCAGGGATCACATGCCTAGGATCAGGAATCACATATTGTCAGAATTAGCTGGAATCAGGGATCACAGAAGAGGGATCGGGATCATATGAATAAATTCAGGGGTCAGGGATCAAAATGCGCGAGGCTTTGGGAGCAGGCCAGGAACTAACTTTTGTGTACAAAAACGGGATCAATAACGAGAAAATGTCCCTTGTTACAACCCATTAACAAAAATTAAAATAAACAAGTCTTGCTGCTTTGCAGCTCAAAATATGTGTCAGGGAGAAAGTTAGGCAAGCCTCTGGTGACCAGGGTATTTTAATAATAATTTTCAGCCAATTACAGCTTAAAACCTTCAGACGTCAGAATTTATTTCGGAAATCAAATATGCCCTTGAAATATTACATTTTTGAGATGCGGGATCCCTGTGGTGAGATGTATTCTATTTATTGATTTTTATCATATTACTTCAACCTATTTGATTGGAAATTGAAAACATCTGTACAGAAACACTATTCTATCATAATATAATGGAAATATTTCTATTATTTCATATTTGACAAAATTTAACAGCTTGGTCATATTTTTTCCAATTGCGGGTTCCCTGTGGTGAAATGATGAAATCTTTAATTCGATTTTTGAGGATGTTCCACCGAAGGGATTTTTTGGGATTTTCAGTATGTTGTTTAGGACACCTATCCTAACATATTTACAGTGAGAAAAATTCTATTGCAATTTGTTTGGACTGGACCCAAAAAAATCCGTAGATTGACTGGACTATTTTATCAGAAACCACTTAGCTTGAACAGCACTGCAGCATGACACTGATACATTAATTCAAATATTGAATAACAAATAAAATATATTTTATTCCTTAAAATGTTTTAGGAGACTATCAAACTCAAAAAAAAAAAAAAAAAAATTAAAAATCAAATTCAAATCCAAAGGAAGAAACACAAATTTGCTTGTATTTTATTTAATGTACCTTTTAGCCACTTTCAAACTATATAATAACAATATTGATCAAATGTGTATTCAGTATAGGTAATCACCAATTGTGAAACAAATCAGAGGTTACGGCTGGAATTTCATGTGGAAAACAAAATAAGACTTTGGAAAATTGAGGGAATCATCATCGTCATCGACATTTCTCCCTCCACGTACCCTATCTTCCCCAGAACTTTCTCACATTTCCCAGTTCTTTTTAGGTCTTTTGAACCGTGTTACCATCTCCTCACGATTTTTTCCAGAACTTTTATCTTATATCAGTTCCTCTCCTTTCAACTGGTACAAGGAGGTTGATTGGAGTAAGAAATGATATATTTAGCTTATAGTCTCTTTCTGATCAGTGGTCTTTATAGAAGGCTCAAGTGTAGGAATGTATTTCTCAATCAAGCTGAAATGTAAACAGAACAAGTATTAAGAGAGTATAAGGGAAGATCATTGCAAGCTATGTGCAATATATCGTTTAAGGCGGTTTTAATTAAACGTTTCTTTTAACAAAATGATAAAACAAACAAATAATTAACCAACTAACCCTGATAATCAACAAACACTATATCCATGAATAGAATCAAATTGCTACTGTGGACTAGAGCACAAACACTATATCCATTTAATGAGTCGTCCTTAATGTCGTGGGTCGTGGGTCGTGGGTAAAGTCGTGAGTCCCAAATATTTTTCAAAATCGCATAAAAAAATAAATAAATAAATAAATAAAAAATAAAATATATAATAATAAATAATAATAAATAAAAATAAATAAATAAATAAATAGAAACTAAAGTACTTTATTTATTTATTTTATTAATGAAACTGTGTTATTTAGTAACGGCCTTTGTTTCGTCACTTAGATACGTACAAATAAGTACATTTTTAATTTTTCGTAGAAAATAATTTTTACTAGCGAGATGGCTTGTCAGCATAACAAAACAAAACAAAACAAAACAAAACAAAACAAAACAAAACAAAACAAAACAAAACAAAACAAAACAAAACAAAACAAAACAAAACAAAACAAAACAAAACAAAACAAAACCAGTAAAATCGTCTCTTTGAAACCTATCATTAAATATTTTTGAACGAATAACCAAAGTATCATTATTATGACTTTATTCAAATAGTATTTTTATTTGATATAACGATTTACAGGCAACTATTGGCTCTACATTAAGAATACTATTGGCTCTACATTAAGAATACGACCAGTTATGTAGGTTGATCGATAGACTGTCATACACTGAATGTATATTTCTTTTATTTTGTTTTCTATGTAAATCGTATGTGTGGAGGTGTTGGTGTGTGAAATTGTGGCGGTGTGTGGTCTAGGGTGATGCGTTGCTGTGGAAGAATTTCTGCTTTTGTGTGCGGTTGTAAGCTTGGCTTTGGGGCCTGTGGATGGGATGGTAGGTGGAATGGTGAAATGATGTCTCCGGGGCGCGAGGGGGTTCTTGTTGGTGCGTTTAGATGTGGTGTAGGTTATGACGGGTGGGGGTGTGATGGTCTGGGTGGGTGTTGAGGTGACAGTGGTAGTGGGAGTGCTGGGATTCGTTGTGGATGTCGTGTTATGAGTGGGTGTGGGCGGTGGTGTGGTGTAGGCGGAACGGAGTGTCTCTTTTTAGATTATCTATATGAATATGTATATTCATATACACACATGTGAGTGGCAAGTTGGCAAGTGGCAAGTAGATAAAATGCTTCAATTATCTACCTATTTTTTTGATAAATGTAGACTGTAACATATGTCATAATTTTTGGCTTTCTTTTAATACATTTTGTAAAATTTATGTTTACACGATAAGCGTGACATGAGGTCACGTTATGTAACGCAGCTGGATACAAGCCGCCGACCAGTTAACCATCGGACAGTAAGCAAACAAAAGAAAACCGAAAATTTAATAATTTAATATAAACAAATAATAGTAGGAACTATTTGAATTAATACACTTTCAATACGCTGTTAGATTGCTATTATTTTATTTATTCTTATTTATCTATTCTTATTTATTTTATTTATTAATTATTATTTATTTTTATTTTGTATGCGATTTTGAAAATTTTTTGGGACCCACAACTTTACCCACGACTTTACCCACGACCCACGACATTGTACCCACGACCCACGACCCACGACATTTAGGGCGACTCCCATTAAATAAGATTGAAATTGAAATTGAAATTGCTACTGTGGAATAGAGAGCAAACATTATATCCATGAAATCAAATCAAATTGCTATTGTTGACTAGAGGACAAACACTATATCCATGAAATGAAATCGAATTGCTTCTGTGGACTAAAGCACAAACGCTTTATCCATGAAATAAATCAAATTGCTGCTGCGGAATAGAGCACAAACACTATATCCATAAAATAAAATAAAATTGGTACTGTGGACTAGAGTACAAACACTATATCCATGAAATAAAATAAAATCGCTACTGTGGAATAGAGCTCAAACACTATATCCATGAAATAGAATCAAATTGCTACTGTGGACTAGAGCTCAAACACTATATCCATGAAATAAAATAAAATCGCTACTGTGGAATAGAGCACAAACACTATATCCATGAAATAAAATAAAATCGCTACTGTGTATAGAGCACAAATACTATATGCATGAAATAAAATAAAATTGCTACTGTGTATAGAGCACAAATACTATATGCATGAAATAAAATAAAATTGCTACTGTGTATAGAGCACAAATACTATATGCATGAAATAAAATAAAATTGCTACTGTGTATAGAGCACAAATACTATATGCATGAAATAAAATAAAATTGCTACTGTGTATAGAGCACAAATACTATATGCATGAAATAAAATAAAATTGCTACTGTGTATAGAGCACAAATACTATATGCATGAAATAAAATAAAATTGCTACTGTGGAATAGAGCTCAAACACTATATCCATGAAATAGAATCAAATTGCTACTGTGGACTAGAGCTCAAACACTATATCCATGAAATAAAATAAAATTGCTACTGTGGAATAGAGCTCAAACACTATATCCATGAAATAGAATCAAATTGCTACTGTGGACTAGAGCTCAAACACTATATCCATGAAATAAAATAAAATTCCTACTGTGGAATAGAGCTCAAACACTATATCCATGAAATAGAATCAAATTGCTACTGTGGACTAGAGCTCAAACACTATATCCATGAAATAAAATAAAATTGCTACTGTGGAATAGAGAACAAACACTATATCCATGAAATAAAATCGAATTGCTACTGTGGACTAGAGCACAAAAACTATATCCATGAAATAAAATAAAATCGCTGCTGTGGAATAGAGAACAAACACTATATCCATGAAATAAAATCGAATTGCTACTGTGGAATAGAGCTCAAACACTATATCCATGAATAGTCCAGTCAATGTACGGATTTTTTTGGGTCCAGTCCAAACAAATTGCAATAGAATTTTTCTCATTGTAATTATGTTAGAATAGGTGTCCTAAACAACATACTAAAAATCCCAAAAAATCCCTCCAGTGGAACATCCTCAAAAATCGAATTAAAGGTTTCATCATTTCACCACAGGGCACCCGCAATTAGAAAAATATGACCAAGCTGTTAAATTTTGTCAAATATGAAATGATAGAAATATTTCCATTATATTATGATAGAATAGTGTTTCTGTACAGATGTTTTCAATTTCCAATCAAATAGTTTGAGGTAGTATGATAAAAATCAATATATAGAATACGTCTCACCACAGTATCCCGCATCTCAAAAATGTAATATTTCAAGGGCGTATTTGATTTGCGAAATAAATTCTGACATCTGAAGGTTTTAAGCTGTAATTGGCTGAAAACTATTATTAAAATACCCTGGTCACCAGAGGCTTGCCTGACTTTCTCCCTGACACGTATTTTGAGCTGCGAAGCAGCAAGACTTGTTTATTTTAATTTTTGCTAATGGGTCGTTACAAGGGACATTTTCTCGTGATTGATCCCGATTTTGTACACAAAAGTTAGTTCCTGGCCTGCTCCCAAAGCCTCGCGCATTTTGATCCCTGACCCCTGAATTTATTCATATGATCCCGATCCCTCTTCTGTGATCCCTGATTCCAGCTGATTCTGACAATATGTGATTCCTGATCCTAGGCATGTGATCCCTGATCCCACATCCCTCGTCACGACCTTGAGATTGAATGTTATAATTTAACTAGATACGCTGTAGTACATATGTACATATGCTAAGCGTCAAGAAGATTGAACATACTATATAAAGAGGCCATTTGCATGCAATGGGATTCAGCATTATTTCTGTCAGTTCTCTACTACGCATCAGTCTATCAGTGGTATTCACACTGCGCATGAGAATACTGGTTCTATTTTTAATCCGTCAAAGCTTGGCATAGCAGCAGGCGTGTCTAACGAGATTTGATTCGTATATAGAAAGGATCGATAAACTTCTGAATATTTAACCTGCAGAGTTACCTCCATCATCTGTATTTAGATATACGGCACGTCTAGAGTACGAGTGGTTTCCTGTTGCACTAACTGTGACTGCCGAACTAAGTGGTTTCTATATCTCCTAAGTGTCTGCGATGGCTGGTCACCTTATCCATCTGTGAATTGATCCTACATGATCCTTCTTTTGCGCTTTTTTAGACATTTCATGAATAAAGCACTTCTTGAATTTTCAGGGTTTTTTTTCATCTGATGAGTGTAAATAGAAAACCACTAGTACTTGTCGCACCTCACTATCTACAAGCTCTTCTGATATTGGCTTGCTCTTTTAAAGGACTGTCCACACTACGCCGGATAAATTTGAAAATGGGGCTTTACTTTAGTTAGGCTACTTCTTCAATATCATGCGGTTGGTAACACTGCTTCTTGAATACCATGCCGTTTGTAGAACTCTTCGTCTATGTAGTCCCAGCACTCGGCAAAGTCCATGAGGTTGCTAGTGGCTGTATTTAAGTACGAAGTCTTATTTACTAGCAACCTTTTTACATACCTACCGCAAAGTCGATCTAAATGCTAGAATTGTAAGCCTGTCCACACCGCCATGAGCTCAGTGCCCTACTCTTAGTCTAACAGTTGTGTGTGGTGTGTGGAGAGACGGGACCTCCGGTTTTACATCCTTATCGTGAAGAAGACGTGAAAGTCTAACTATTTGCAAATGCCTATTTACATCACCTTCTTCTCAATTATTTAAAGACCCTAAGTATTGGTCTGGCCGAGACGCGAATCCAACACCTCCAGCACGGTAGCCCAGCACTTGTCCAACTATACCAACTGGTTGTTCAACGGCCAACCTTCAACTAAGGCACTTTCCACACTAGTGCGTTTTCGTTTGGACCCGTTTTCGTTTGATTTGAAAACGCATCGATCGATTCGCGTCCACACTACCGTTTTGCTCCGTTTTCGACCGTCCACACTAATACGCTCAAAAACAATCGAAACGATGATGCTGCGTAAGTTTGACAAAATGCGCATGCTAATGTGGTACATTTGACCTAAGCGTTTTCATTTCGATACGCTTTCGACCGTCCACACTAATACGATATGTATGCGTTTTCATTTTGATCCACTTTCAAGAACGTTTTCAAATCGATGCGGTTTCGATGATACGCTCAGCGTATTAGTGTGGACGGAAAGCCTAAACGGATCAAAATGTATGCGTTTTCAAACTAAAACGCACTAGTGTGGACGTCGACGGGACCTAAAACGGCAAACTTTCTAAACCGAGAAATGAACGACTAATGTGATGCAGGCTATAGTATTGAAGCGGGTATAAATACTTCACACATCATGAATAAATATTTTTGTTCTGAATTCACAACAAAACAAAACTCTAATAATGATTTTTATCTTTACTTCTATAGTGAAATTCCTTCAGAAATTTTTTCGGAAATTTTAAAATTTCAATTTTGAGATGCGGGATCCCTGTGGTGAGAAGTATTCTATATATTGATTTTTATCATGTTACTTCAACAAATTTGATTGGAAATTGAAAATATCTGTACAGAAACACTATTCTATCACAATGTAATGGAAATATTTCTATTATTTCATATTTGACAAAATTTAACAGCTTGGTCAATTTTTTTCCAATTGTGGGGTCCCTGTGGTGAAATGATGAAATCTTAAATTCAATTTTTGAGGATGTTCCACCGAAAGGATTTTTTGGGATTTTTAGTATGTTGTTTAGGACACCTATCTTAACATAATTACAGTGAGAAAAATTCTATTGCAATTTGTTTGGACTCAAACCACAGATTGACTGGACTTTATAGAATCAAATTGCTACTGTGGACTAGAGCACAAACACTATATCCATGAAATAAAATCGAATTGTTACTGTGGAATAGAGCTCAAACACTATATCCATGAAATAAAATAAAATCGCTACTGTGGAATAGAGCTCAAACACTATATCCATGAAATAGAATCAAATTGATACTGTGGACTAGAGCACAAACACTATATCCATGAAATAAAATAAAATCGCTACTGTGCAATAGAGCTCAAACACTATATCTATGAAATAAAATAAAATTGCTACTGTGGACTAGAGCACAAATACTATATGCATGAAATAAAATCGAATTGCTACTGTGGACTAGAGCACAAAAACTATATCCATGAAATAATAAAATTGCTACAGTGGACTAGAGCACAAACACTATATCCATGAAATAAAATAAAATCGCTACTGTGCAATAGAGCTCAAACACTATATCTATGAAATAAAATAAAGTTGCTACTGTGGACTAGAGCACAAATACTATATGCATGAAATAAAATCGAATTGCTACTGTGGACTAGAGCACAAAAACTATATCCATGAAATAATAAAATTGCTACAGTGGACTAGAGCACAAACACTATATCCATGAAATAATAAAATTGCTACAGTGGACTAGAGTACAAACACTATATCCATGAAATAATAAAATTGCTACAGTGGACTAGAGTACAAACACTATATCCATGAAATAAAATAGAATTGCTACTGAGGACTAGAGCACAAAAACTATATCCATGAAATAAAATAAAATGGCTACTGTGGAATAGAGCTCAAACACTATATCCATGAAATAAAATAAAATTGCTACTGTAGACTAGAGCACAAACACTATATCCATGAAATAAAATAAAATCGCTACTGTGCAATAGAGCTCAAACACTATGTCTATAAAATAAAATAAAATTGCTACTGTGGACTAGAGCACAAACACTATATGCATGAAATAAAATCGAATTGCTACTGTGGACTAGAGCACAAACACTATATCCATGAAATAATAAAATTGCTACTGTGGACTAGAGCACAAACACTATATGCATGAAATAAAATAGAATTCCTACTGTGGAATAGAGCTCAAACACTATATCCATGAAATAATAAAATTGCTACAGTGGACTAGAGCACAAACACTATATGCATGAAATAAAATAGAATTCCTACTGTGGAATAGAGCTCAAACACTATATCCATGAAATAATAAAATTGCTACAGTGGACTAGAGCACAAACACTATATGCATGAAATAAAATAGAATTCCTACTGTGGAATAGAGCTCAAACACTATATCCATGAAATAATAAAATTGCTACAGTGGACTAGAGCACAAACACTATATGCATGAAATAAAATCGAATTCCTACTGTGGACTAGAGCACAAACACTATATCCATGAAATAATAAAATTGCTACAGTGGACTAGAGCACAAACACTATATGCATGAAATAAAATAGAATTCCTACTGTGGAATAGAGCTCAAACACTATATCCATGAAATAATAAAATTGCTACAGTGGACTAGAGCACAAACACTATATGCATGAAATAAAATAGAATTCCTACTGTGGAATAGAGCTCAAACACTATATCCATGAAATAATAAAATTGCTACAGTGGACTAGAGCACAAACACTATATGCATGAAATAAAATAGAATTCCTATTGTGGAATAGAGCTCAAACACTATATCCATGAAATAATAAAATTGCTACAGTGGACTAGAGCACAAACACTATATGCATGAAATAAAATAGAATTCCTACTGTGGACTAGAGCACAAACACTATATCCATGAAATAAAATAAAATCGCTACTGTGCAATAGAGCTCAAACACTATGTCTATAAAATAAAATAAAATTGCTACTGTGGACTAGAGCACAAACACTATATGCATGAAATAAAATCGAATTGCTACTGTGGACTAGAGCACAAACACTATATCCATGAAATAATAAAATTGCTACTGTGGACTAGAGCACAAACACTATATGCATGAAATAAAATAGAATTCCTACTGTGGAATAGAGCTCAAACACTATATCCATGAAATAATAAAATTGCTACAGTGGACTAGAGCACAAACACTATATGCATGAAATAAAATAGAATTCCTACTGTGGAATAGAGCTCAAACACTATATCCATGAAATAATAAAATTGCTACAGTGGACTAGAGCACAAACACTATATGCATGAAATAAAATAGAATTCCTACTGTGGAATAGAGCTCAAACACTATATCCATGAAATAATAAAATTGCTACAGTGGACTAGAGCACAAACACTATATGCATGAAATAAAATCGAATTCCTACTGTGGACTAGAGCACAAACACTATATCCATGAAATAATAAAATTGCTACAGTGGACTAGAGCACAAACACTATATGCATGAAATAAAATAGAATTCCTACTGTGGAATAGAGCTCAAACACTATATCCATGAAATAATAAAATTGCTACAGTGGACTAGAGCACAAACACTATATGCATGAAATAAAATAGAATTCCTACTGTGGAATAGAGCTCAAACACTATATCCATGAAATAATAAAATTGCTACAGTGGACTAGAGCACAAACACTATATGCATGAAATAAAATAGAATTCCTATTGTGGAATAGAGCTCAAACACTATATCCATGAAATAATAAAATTGCTACAGTGGACTAGAGCACAAACACTATATGCATGAAATAAAATAGAATTCCTACTGTGGACTAGAGCACAAACACTATTTGCATGAAATAAAATAGAATTCCTACTGTGGAATAGAGAACAACTCCTAAAAGGTACGACTGTGCGATGTTCTTGGCAGCTAAACGTATTTTTCGGTAACAAAGCCAAGTACAAATGACCCTTACAAGTACGTACGGAGTCATATTACGTAATTGACCGTTTGAGCAAGAACACTAAAAGGTATGCATATAGGGAATATTTTCAACACTAAAAGGAGCGCCGATCACCCCCACTATTTGGAAAATGTGAGTATTATTACCTTATTTTTAAGTGCTTTCGCTCTATTATCATTTATTATTGTTATTATTTACAACATGAACATTAGATCCTTCAGTACAGCGGTTTTGCCCAACTAATGATGGCTATTTGCAGTGCGGGAAGTACAAACTGACCTCAGCTACTCCCTTCAAAGAACACCATGTTTCAGTAGAGTTCAAGATTATTTATATCTAGGTAAGAATAAGCCAGATTCCTCTTCTGAAGATAATTAGTGCGAATTCTCCTTACTAGCCAACCGCGGTTCGCGACGCCGGGATATTTCGATAGCGAATTATTTCGAATCCACAGTTATATTGCCGTGAGTAATATATGTTTTTTTGGAAGACTTGAGATCCTCTATTTTCGCAATAGAGAATTGAGATATTCAGCTACGACACCAATGTGCAAGATTGATTTTGAAACATCGATATACACGAATGGATGGGCTTGATTTCATGCATGGAGCCATTAATTCGGCCGGTTCAAAAAGGGGAATCTGTTCGAGGCTGCATGGTGATTTTACAAGAACGAAAAGATAAATTGGGTAAAAATGTCAAAGTACAATGGTTAAAAATCGGTTAAGTTTTCTTCTGATTATTGAAAAATTATTGGAAATTATTTTCACATTGGGAGTGCTTCCAGTCAAACATCAAATAATTCAAAATGGCCGAAAAAAACAGTGATCCAATTTCGTGTTGAAAATGTTTAGTTTATTTCGAATCTCCCATTGATCAAGTGTTCCATTTCATCACATGCAATATAAATCAACACACGAATTCACATTAACATTTTATATCAAACTAAAGGTACTTTATATTAAAAGTTGGCCGATGCATTACCTAGCTTATCCAATTTCATGTTTGCACGTTAATTAATTTCATGTTTACACGTTAATTAATTTTTTTAGTGCTCAATTTTAAATTATAAAACGACTGTTCTATTGTACGGTAAAAAACTAAAGTATATTCTAATATATCCAATAGAACTAAATGGGAATTAAAGTGTCAGACAATAGTCAGTCCCCAGCGAGTGCACGTGCAAGTTTGGCGATGAATCAATGGAGGAACTCTAAACGTTATAAACATCTTACCTTAAATATCGCATATTGATTTGTATGCTTGTCCATAGAGGAAGAGAAAGCTATAAAAAAGAAAGAAAGAAAGAATTTTCTTACCAAACGGGATATAAACACACGTTCAGTCGTTGCTCATGCATGAGCACCACGGTTACTGAAATCCCACTTGTCTGTGAGTCAATTAGCACAAGCTTGTTTTAAAGCAAGCAGCTGTATCATTATAACTATCATTTGCATCTTCAAACTATCACATCAACTTGCACACCTTTAGATAATTTTCGTATTACTTTTCTTACGTTTGTAGAAAGATTGTCATGCGTTAAATTATGAACAGGAATTTGCAGTTGTGCTGTATTTACCACAAACAAAATGGCTGCCATCTTTGAAACAAAATCACAGAAAACAAAATCAACTTGATGTACTATAGTATTTGGTAAAATCATGTTGATGATAAACAAAGGCTTCTGCTACTAAAATTGGGTTCTAAGAAAAATAACTTTAAAACTAAACTTTTATGCATGAGAACCGCGGATAAATTCACAAAGACAGTAAGAGAAGCTTTGAGAGGGCTAAACAAATTGCTCATTATATTAAAGGGTATAGGGAAACAAATGTGTTTTATTCCTTTTCAATTAAAGACATCAAATCACAAAAATGAGAGCAACTCCAAATTGAAGAAACAAGACTAATAAAGAGTCTAAATATTAAGAGCACTTAGTTGTTTATAACAGTTCCAATGTGGTAATTGTTCAAGTTCACCATTCATTGCTTCTTCTTCTTGAAGATCCGAAATACTTTATTCTCCCAATTAATCTCGATAAACTCAGCTTTATCAAGAAGGTAGTTAATTTTTGTGATCGATAATATAGTTAGTGGTGAAATTTGCAGTATAAGTTGGTACCAAAACAAATCTGTTTTGAGTAAGGTTTTGATTTCAATATTTATATATATATATATATTGGTTTGAATATTTTACTGAAATGCTCTTGTGATAGCATTATTTTGTTAAGAGATCAACGGTTGTAACTCTCTGGTTAGAAAGTTTTTTACGGATATATAAAGTAAGCTACTGGTTTAAAACCTTATACAGAAGACACGCTTTAAATGAGACATGACTACTAAATCACAACCTTGAAACTTCTAAAGATGACTCCCCAAAGATGTGTAAGTTGATACAAAAGACTTTCACTCAAAAACAAAAACACTAATGCATGTATATCACGACTTAAAATAAATATAAACAGTCTACATGATTACAGGTAAATTTCTGTGTGGCCCTTTTGCTGTGTCTTTGGTAGCAGTAGAATAAATGGAGTTCAAGTCATATTTAATTAACTGAGAAGGCCAACCTCACGTAATACTAAAATTAATGACAAAGAACTCAACAAATAGTATCTAAATAATCTAAAATGCTTTTTAGAGTATTAGAATTCGTGCTTAGGATGTAGTATATAGTTTTTACATGTTGATGTAAGTCAATCTGATCATAATAGAAGCTACCAGAAGTGCACTCAAAGAGGCTTGTAAATTTGAATGAACATAGATACTTCAAAACAACAATCTGTATACTTTTGATCGGATCCTGCGCTTCTCAAATGCACCATAACATACTTAATACTTTTTCTTGTCCTTTTTTCGTGATGATTTATAGTATAAAACTATCAAAACAGAGTTTAATCACGAGCAATGTAAGGAAATACAACAGTGATGCCAACACATTTATGGTAAATACTCAAAACGTGTCTATTTAATTCATATTTAGAATTTCAAAAACACATTTATCAATGCTTGTTTTATGCTATTTGTATTTGTGTCACATCAAATATAGTTGAATAAAACAACAATGAAACTCAGCCTCTCATAATGTAAGCCACACTGATGAAAAACAACTATACCCACTGGGTTATGAAATGTTCAGTCAATAAATAGAGTGTGTGAAAACTTCTAACCTTACTTCAAACAAGAACTATTAAAGACGTTTGTTCCATACAATTATAAGTATTTGCTTAGTGTATGTATGTCTAGTCCACTGCCGATTCAATGTTGTACAAAGGCTACTCTCAAGCCACTTTCCCTTCTACTTAAAAACCTCCCAAATTATTGACTTATAGTTTAAGTATTTATTCTGATAACAAAGAATGTAACTTCGCTCACAGACAGTACTTCAAATGGAGAAATCTAGTTCGCAATAAACAGGAATAAAATCATAATAGAACGTAATTGTTTGATTATGAGTAAGGATTAATAAGTTGGGTGTAACTTCCTTCAAATAAAACGATAAATAAACGATCAATAGCAAATATATACAGTTAAATAAACTGCACGAATTCTTTACAAAATTGTAGTCAGCATGGAATGGAAGGCTGCCTAAGAAATTGAGCTGTCGTACGTCATTTGTACACGATATTTCAAACAATGAACTTACTTCTTCGAGGACATAACATTTTATTCAAATAAAAATAAAAACGATATAGAGATAATCAATTGTTATATTTTTAGTAATATGAACTTCAAAATGGTGCGACAAGTCTTCAGACAATTTTCCAGTAATCAAAGATGGGAACCCTCACAGTTGTTGTGTGCATTCCTGCAAACGATGATTCCACAACAGAGAGGAAATATCACTTTATCAAAAACTAAAAACAATTATAAAAAAACCCTGTATAACCATACAGAAAAAAATACCTCAAAATGACACAGAGAGTATTCAGAAAATGATGGGGCAATGAGGAAAATGAATAGCATTTTGTGTTGTTGTGCACATGCATTTATATGTTGTTTCATTATACTTTTCATTCAGTGAGTATGAATACAACTCAAATTTATTTTATAAATACAGATTCATCAAAATAGCACTTTATTCGCGTTTTAGCGTAACTAAATGGCGCAGAAATGTACCACTATAAAGTAACTGAAATGGCAAAGAAACGCTTCAGAAAATGGTGGTCAAAATGGTAAATGTCACAAGTTATGGTTGTTTAATTTCTTGCCATGTACCATTTTTCAGTAACAATCATTTTCTTTACTTGGAGCAAATAATAATGCACTCAAAAACGAGAACAAACATTATCAAATAATCCTCAAAAATAAAAAGGATATAGATCATGATTGACTAGATGGTGGCTGAGATCCTCACACACAAATGTGCCATTGTAGTTCCTACAAATTGTGCATGATATTTCACAAATTATTTACACTGCATGTGTATTGAAACTTTCTCTCTACTTAAACACGAAGAAAAGGTATTCATAAAAATATAAAATGATGATGAAGAAATATCGACTCAAAGTGGTGTGGTAAGAAAGACTTCAGAACATGGTGCACAATGATGACATCAGTGAAGTTGACAAATTGTGGAATTGAAATTCCTACAAAGTGTGCACAATATTTCAAACCAGTTACTCCACTTTCAAAGCAAGTTAAAGATTTTAAAAACAAGTACAGAGAAACAGGACTATAAAACTATAAAAAATTATAACGGTGATGATGGAGACATATCGACTGAAAATGACACACAATATAATGAATATTAAGTTCTCAATACACAAATTGTGTTGTACTCACAATTCTTGAACACATTTGCCTAGGACATTTGAAAAAGCTGATGATGTAGAAATATCGACTGAAAGTGGTGTGACAAGAAGGATTCCAAAACATGATATACAATATAATGACACGAAGTACAAAATACACATATAATGCTGAACTCACAATTCTATATATCTATATATGTAGACAATTGACTAGGACAATTGAAAAACTTCTCAACTCTTAGTGTGAATACTTCTCTATTTGTTTCTATACTAATACAGAAAACAATGGTAAGAGGACAAATCAATGTTAAACAATTGTATGATAATAGTAATTGAAAATGGTGCACCAAATGTAGCAAGATATGGTAGAAAAAGATAAAAACTTCAATGACACATTGTGTTGTTGTTCATTTTTCTCAGAAATTTGTTTTTCATTTGAAACAACTACTTTAACATTCGATGAAAATAGCTTTTGGCAAGATAGCGTTAAAACTAAGCAAAGACGTAAGAAATGCTTCATATTATGATTCACCCATGCAGTATATATCGGACATTGGTGCAAAATCACTGGTTTCCCTAGCTTCTCACATTGTGCTGTTGTACGTAGTTCCTGACCACAGAATTGTAAACCGGTTTCTTCAGAGTTATAGATAATTCAGTTCTATACTTAAATAACAAAATTATATAAATTATGATAGATTTAAATTTAAAAACGATATGAGAAAAGACTTTGGTGGACTTTATATTGTGATCACGCCCTGTTGACTACAAATGATGTGCGATCGCCGTTGATTGCTCCTAAGATTTAAACAAATGGTCGATAATGTTAGTCTGTTCTTTTCAAGCCAAACCAATTTTGCAATAAAGATTAAAATCGATTGTAAAATCTATATAATTTTTCAAACTAGACTGACGAAGAAGAATCGAACTCAATGTCATGTGTTAGTGTGTGTCACTTAAAACTTGTGTGCTCAACATTGTATAATTGATTGTCTGATGTAAACATGACACTTGTACAAGTTCGAGCATTGGAAAACAGTTCCTCAAAAACGTTTAGAGTTGAATGCAGTATAACACTACAATAAAGATACAGGTTTTATGGATATTTGCAGATCAAGATAACATTAATACAAAAGTGCTAATTTTCTTTGAAGTACAAACTAAAACGTTAATTAGTTCGAATATGGAGTCATGTACATGTGCAGCATAATATATCATTTGTTGTTAAATATACTTTGTCAAAAATACTTTATATTTACGGTAAGCTTACGGTACGTCTAAAAGCGAATAAATAAATAGCTATTGTTATTGTTTTTGAAAATCAAAGATAATGCGTCAAGATTGAGTGAGACGAGCCAACACAGCGTACCAGCTCAGCTCGGTTCATGCGAGTATACACCTAATTCAAAAAAGGTTGACGAGGCGAACGGCGATTGGCGATTGAAATTCGTATTATCCACAGTCTCTTTCGGGACGTGTAATCGCCGATCACCAATCGCCGATCGCAGTTCGCCCCGTCAACCTTTTTTGAATTAGGTGTATATTTCAACTGATCGCACAAAACGTAAAGCTAAATAGAGCCGGATTGTTATCCAAAAAATACCACAAATATTAATATATATAATAATACTAATTGTACAATAAAAAAAACCACAAGTTTATATTGCTTTGCTATAGAACTTCTTCTACAATTTTACAGCTATCAGCAATTGTTGTTGATCATTAGCTAAAATAAATCAGGGCTGCACGACGTTCATTCAACAATTATATTATTCTCGAAAATAGAGGAGAATAGCGCTGTATATTCCTAGAGACACGTACCAGGGAGATGATTATTACTGGAGAATAATTGTTTAATTATTTACAAACAAAGCAACCAATAAAAAACAGAGCCGAAAAGATAAACAGTTTGAAATTAAAAGTAAATTATTTTCAAATTAGAGTCAAAACACCGGGCTCTTTTGCATGCCTTATTTGCATAAAGCAGTGTAAATAGATGCCTACAGTTTCTTGATTTTATCATTAGAAAAATAAACCATTTCTATATATGTGAAATATATAAGTAGTAAGATTTCAAACTATTTCGTGGCTGTTTTTATTCTGATCTGTTTTTATTAATTGTTTTTGAGCGAAAGAGAGCAAAACAGCTAAAGTTTCTTCCAGTTTAAATAAAGATTTCATCCATTTATTCAACCCCACTTTTTGATAAAAATCAGTGCATACTTTGTACTATTTTTCTACACAAAGTACTAAAAGTATCCTAGAAATGTTTAGCAGAATAATCGTTTGTTCTGCTGCCTGATGCAAAATAGAAACGAAGCATTTTTTCACCAATCTTTCGGTACTTAGCTTTACCTATATTAAAAAACGTTCATCAATTTTCTTTGTGCCTCGAATATAGATTAATCCTTTTGTCACCAAATGATGTTTTAATTTATTTATCTCCCTGCAATGCTTTTGTAAAAATGATTATAAGCTACATGGACATAATCAAAGTTTCTCGCTAAAAAATCCAATTTTTAAAATATTTTTCTCTCCTATATAAACACATCAAACTTATCAAACAAACGGACTTCAACACTACAGTTAAATAACTTTTCAAAATTCAACCGTCGAACTGAAAAAAAAACCCTCTGGTTTATTTTTGTAGTTTTGTTTACAAAAATTGTCAATTTATCAATGCTAATGTGTACTCTGTTATGAATAATGGATTATAATTTTACACATTGGAAATTTTGTAAAATGAAAATGGTAATTAAAACAACTTACTAGCTTAACCGGCCTACGGAATAAGAAAAAGCGTTTAAGATAATATGCGATCAAATGCTAAGTGAGCCGTTAAAAACGTTGTTTTACCCAGATATAAAAGCCCGTAAAATTGCCTCATCATAACAAAATGAAATGAAGCTAATTTGTTCGAAAAAAACAACTCACTTTCATTGAAAATTTGTGTTAAATGTTTATCGGTATTTTGCATGCATTTTTTCTTTCAATTTATCCGAGGTGAAATTTCAAAGGTACAAACGTACCGGGAAACGTAACATGTACAAAGTCATTGTTTTTTTTTCTGAATCAGAGCTCTGAATCAAACAGCTGATATTTTTTATTGTTTCGAATCCGTTTAGAACGGCTAAAACTATCTCAAACTTTGAACGTGATTTATAACAAACCTTGAATTTCAAAATATGGGCCTTCAAATTTTGGCCTCTGAACCCTCAGTCGAGCAAGCACGCGCAACGGCGTTCAATAAAACGTCATTGAAAACAACGGCGTCTATCTATTCTTAATGAATACATGAAAACACACGGGACGAGTCTTTTTATGGAACTCAAACCCTGCTGATAATTGATCCACTAAAAAAAAATTACCCACGTACGGCGTTAGCAGCCTATGAAAATTTATTATGCCTAAATAAAACTTTACGCATACAGATTAATTATTCAATCTGTTCACGTTTCTAATTTTTTGTTAAGTTTAAGAAGCCAATAATATTTTTTTCTGCTGAAGAAAAAAGGGAATGTTCTACTTAAGTATACCTTTCGAAAACCCGACTCCTCAACTGAAATGATTTTCAGCTTTATATATATATATATATAGTCTTCCATTTCTATTCCACATTGTTCCATAATTTGGCTTAAATTAAAACAGTTATTCACGATTAATATTCGAATTCTAAATTCAAAAAACTTTAATTATTTAAAACGACCCCGGTCAAACTATATTTAGTTTATCTTTATCGCCAGAATACTTCTATGATTAGTTTATACGATTGTATTTCGTCAAGCCGTCAACGACCATCATTCGACATTTCTGTCCGTGACAACCCCTTCAAAACCTGACGACCAGGCGTCTATTTTCGCACGAGGGAAAAGAAATTCATAACATTGAGAAAACGAACTAAAATTTCATTTGCTTTGAGTGCTCCTCATCAAATAATTGGGCATCATGTTTGAGCAAAAGCGTACCTTAAATAGAAGAAGTGGTTAGCGGCCATTGTTGTTCGTTTACTGTCGTTTTGCAATAAAAATCCTCTCCTTTGACGCGAGCTGGAAACGTAACTAGTTAAGAAACAAGCAAGCAAGATTAAGAAGCCGGTCTTTTATTCAAGTCATTTATTTATAGCTCTGTTTGCTTTGTTATTGTAACATTCGAACAGTCACGTAGACCTAAAGCGAACGAGATATGCCGAGCCAGGACCGAACAAGTTCGACTAGTGCTCGGCCGTGTTCGTGTTTCCAGAAGATTCTTTTCACTGCGAGACGATGTTCCCCGAGGCTATGTTAAAAATAACTTTGTTTTTGCAAATTTAATATTAGCTCCAAAACTCATGTTGAAATATTGTTTTTGTTGTTTTTACGGTACCCAAAGAGTTAAATAAATTCCAACTGTGAGATATGCTTTTTATTTTAAGTCTATTTTAAATCAATTAGTGTGAACGTGTTATCAAATTCTTCTCGAAGATTTGGAGCGTGACAACCGGTATCGATACGCACCACTTGAGTGGGTCAAAACAATGTTTCAATGACTCGGACAAACGAGGTCTACCGTGAGTGGCGCGTCGCATCACGCACTGCGAGTATGCCAAATAAAAACACACAGCATCTACGGGCTCAGTCGGCGCTCAGACACTTCGACGTAAAGGTTGCGTGCGCTGCTCTCCACATCAGAAACATCTTGTTAGTTCACAAGAAATGACTCTAAACTACAACGTAAACAACAATCAAACGAATATTTTCCAATTCGAAAACTATTAATTTTTTGCAGTCGATGGCTGGCGAAAACCTTTCTTCTACAGCAGTGGCGGGATTTTTTGGTGAAAGTACAGATCCACTTACAACTGGGATGTATTCTCTACTTCTTCCAGTTACGGAAGAGGACATAAAACAGGTGAGCTGAGCAATCTTCTTTACAAATTTCAAAAAGCCAACGGCAGATGAAGATAAAAATTACGGCATATATTTACACCGGCATTTATATTTACGCCGGCATATATTCACATTTGTACGAGGGTCACGTCCGACGGCCTCTTTATAAACATATTTTCTTTCTGATTTTCATTTAAAAAAACGAAGTGGGAAAGTAACTTCAGAGAGTCAAAGAGATCAAAAAGAGTCGTTCAGCATTTATATAATATGTACGTGTGAATGAATTATAGTAAACATACACTTCCACTTAGAAATGTTACAATGCAATCCTACATATCTGAACATATTGATCCTCACCAGTATGGCTGCTTGAAAGATTCTTCTACAACACATGCACTTATAACGCTTACTCAAAACTGGTTGAAAGCAACTGACTCACCTGGTAATATAATTCGATCCTGCATGATAGACTTCTCCAAAGCATTCGACCGCATCGACCATAATATTATACTTCATAAACTCAAAAACATGGACACCCATCCCATGCTCTTGAATTGGATTGCCAACTTCCTTTGTGATCGCAAACAACGAGTTAAACTCAACGACTGTCTCTCTGACTGGTTACCTAAATTTACTGGCGTACCTCAAGGTACCAAACTTGGCCCTCTTCTATTTATAGTAATGATTAACGACCTCAAGGTAGATGTTACGAGTAATATGCCTCCGATTGTTAAATACGTGGATGACTGCACAGTGTATGAAATATGTAACAAGAACTCTGAATCTATTCTCCAAAACCAGCTGAACAAAATTGCCTCTTGGATATCTGATAACAACATGAAGGTCAATATAAAGAAGACAGAAGAACTAAGAATAAATTTCTTGAGACAGACCCTACCAGTAGACTCACTGCATATCGATGGACATGAGATAGAAACAACCGATTCTTTCAAACTTCTGGGTATCTGGATCACCCCTAAACTAAAATGGAACTTACATATTGAGAAAATTACTACAAAAGCCTCAAAGCGTTTGTACATCTTACGAGTCCTTAGAAGGTCAGGTTTTAAACCGAGCCAATTATGTCAGATCTTTTGCAGCTTTACTAGACCGATACTTGAATATGGTTGCCCGGTATGGCACACCGGATTACCCTCCTACCTCAGCGAGAATATCGAAAGAATCCAGAAAAGAGCACTTTTCATTGCCTACCCTGATTTGAACTACACAGAAGCACTTGGTAAAGCTGGACTTGAACTCCTTTCAGTAAGAAGATATAATATTTGTAAGAACTTTTTTCAACGCATATCCGACAAAAGCAAACTTTCACACCTACTTCCGGAAACAGCAACGAAAAACTATAACCTACGTAAAAAAAGAAAGTATCAAATAAACTATCGTACAGAACGGTACAAGAACAGTTTTATTCCGTTTGCCGTGAGACATTTTAATTGATAAATATACAGACTTTTTATACTATACTATACCATATTATATATTATATTTAAAAGTAGTCATCGAGTCATGTAAAAATGACATAATTCAATTGTTTTTATCCTTATAATAATAATTGCAAAGTCATTTAATAAAGTCATTATTATTATGTTACAACTTTCAAGTGTTGACTTGTTGGTCGTTGCAAAATCACTTCATTTAATTCTGCAAACAATTTGTTCCGTTGTATTTACTCAGTTATTATATATTTCAGCAATGGTGCGAAGTATTGTTTACCTAAGTAATAATTCAGCTTTTGACTCAAAGGTTTAGAATAAGTCTTCTTCGGCAATGGTTCGTTGCGATAAAATCGTCTCCTATGTTAGGTTCTTCATTTTTTTCATTTTTTATAAACTTAAAGTGCAAACAAGATAATTATCAATGTATAATAATTTTTTCATCGTAAATGTTGCCACATCAATGTGGTCCTGTGCTCTTTAGCATTAAAACGTGCTTTGAACCATTCTTGGTCTAGTAAACGATAAGAAGTTTAAGAACGTAATTTATACCTGTTAAATAACATCCATAGTGATTAACATAATCGAAAAAAAACCTTCAGTTGAACACAATAATGGCAATTAGAAACATGCTCAACCCAAGAAGGACTCGTGCAAAAACGCTTAAATATACGTTTTTAACTTATTCACTGAGCGAAATGGCTGTCTGTGTTAGAGATTGCAACTGTTCTGCATCGAAAGATGGTTATGTATTGAAAATAAGTACTCGGTTAAACAAATTTTAGATAAGCTTCTTTTTGTGTAAAGACTATTAACATTTAGAGGTGAAACATTTGTCGGTATTTGAAACAAAATGGCGGTGCTCGTTGAACACTGAATTTCAGGCAGACTATTCTTGAAAAGCATGAAATATCAGACAAAGTTCTCTATTAATAACTGTATATCAGACGCAATCCAATATAAAATAACCTTTATTATAAAAAGCATTATTATGCAAACTCACAGACGGCAAAATGGCCGCTTCGTCTTCGTGATGGGAAATACATTGTACAAATTGCTAGAACACAGTTATTTGATAAATTCATTTCAAAGAATTATGAATGATATTTCGTTGTTATTTAACGACAATGAGTACTATCTGCCTACTATACTGCTCATGCTCAAATGTCTCATTCAGTAGAATACACATGAAAAAGTGTTTGAAGTGTTAAAGATTAAATCCACCACTAAACTGTACTAATAGAGCTATAATTTAGCTTATAATTTTGTGCTTTTATCTATATTTTATCTACATGGAAGATGTGTTTTTTGAGTATTTATGTATTTATGTCTCTTTATTTCAGACTATTACAGAGCTTGATCGATATCTAAATTACTCGTCTCCTTCAAACTCAACAGTATCATCAAACACTTGTACCACACAAAGTTCCTCCTCGTATAGCAAATCATATCACCAAACTAACGTGGATATTGGGAATAATGATCGTCTTCGCCATCAACCAGTTGCCTATGCCGTTAAGAACGCTGATGCAAAGGCAACTTTTCATCACTTCACCAACAGCTTTCACAAACGACCGTGGAACTATGGCGTACCACAGCAAAATCATGACAATATGTTTCCAAACCATTTCAATAAGGATCCTCAATCATTTCCGTATTCGAACAATTATTTTGCCAATGATAATCAATACAAGTTTCCAAGGAATGAGTTAACGGAGTTGAAGCCATCAACGTTACAATACAATGCAGTAAAAACTGAACCACAAAATGATTCATCGCTGCATGGACCTCACCCAAACCACGATAACTTCCATAATACACTTCATTCCTTCCCACATAATGACAGAGCGAATCATTTTAACTATAACAGTGTTGACGAGAGGTACAATTTCGATTTAAACGCAGTCAATTCCAGTGGGCAATTCTATCAACAAGTTAACGGTGCAGGGCCAGTGATGACTGAGCAAAGAATTCTAACTAAATTAGAAGCACCTTCTCGATTGCCATCCTGCAGTGAGCCTGTTACAACGCCACTGGTCGAAGCGAAATCATTTTCAACAATGAACACATTCTTTAATTTAAATCCAACAAGCGAGCCAGTGGTGGCTACAGTGAACTCCACGAACGCAGCCCCAAAACAGGTGAATGATAGGCGAGGATCAGATATGAGCACTTCAAGCTATACTAGCCAGTCTAGTCAAGGACCTAGTAGTGCAGATTCCAGCTACAGTGGATCTGATCAGGAAGGAGCATCACCTTTATCTATCAAAGGAGATTCCCCTGAAATGGAAGACATGGAAAACTGCATATTTAACTGTGATTTTCCTGGATGTGGAAAACGATATAGCAAAAGTTCTCATTTAGGAACACATAGGAGGATTCATACGGGAGAGAAACCTTTTTACTGCCCATGGAGCGGTTGCAACTGGAGATTTCGTCGCTCTGATGAACTTAAGCGACATTATCGGAGGCATACTGGTGAAAAGCCTTATGCTTGTCCATTATGTGGCAGAGCTTTCAGTAGATCTGATCACAGAGCTTCTCATATCCGAAAACTGCATCCATATGAACTCTCTCCACTGTAAAAATATCAAAACAATTATAGTTAAAAATAATAATGCAATGCTATAAAAGATAAAATAAATGATAGTTTAGTGTACAAAAACAACCAATGCACAACAGCAGCTGGATTTACAGATTACAACAAATTGCAAGAACGTTGTCAAACAGAAATAACAAAATAACAACAAGTGATCGATAAGAAATATTGAATATCTATTTTAGTAATTACCAACAAGATAATCTCAACTAAACTCAACTCTTAACAACTTCAAACCAGTGAATATAATTTATTTATTTAAAAAAATATATATATATTCCTCTTTCGTATTTTTTCCATTCAGTATGACACCATTCTTGCAATTGTATCTTTTGAGTATAATATGAACAGTGTTTAGTTAATATATGTTTAAAATTAATATTAATATATATGTTAAAAATGTTTTCAGAGTCAAAAGAATGAGTTAATGTTGATGTAGAGTACTATATAATTGTTCAGAGTAAACTTAGACTAGAAAGGTTAACTTTTAATGTAAACACTAAACTCGTTGTTGTATAATAAGTCATAAACTATCCAGTTTAGCAATACTTTAATTCTCGATTCTGCACTTATATTTAAGTAGTAGACAGAATTGTATTTTGTAATAACCATTGCTCCTTACTATGTATATATCTCACTTTGTACACCTGTCTGTCTCAAAAACCTTGTCGCAGCCAAACTTACAGTCAACAATCAAATTCGTGCAAAGGATGTCGGTGATGTCAACATAATTTGTTTATTACATTTTTGTTTTTTGTTTCATTTACCACAGCAACAACTTGTTATAACTAACACGTATTCAATATATTCTGCATGTGAATAAGTTAATACGAGAGAAGAAATACCGACATCCTTATTGCAAATTTTTTGAGTGCAGACTGTAGCTTTGATATGATAACTTTTATTCCAAATAGGTATATCATATGTATATAACTTGAATGCTTATATCAGGCTTTTGTGGACCGAAATTATCTATCCTATTTAACAAGAAAACCGAGAAAAAGTAGCAATTTTCTCTTTACAATAAAACAAAACAAAACAATTTCTCTAAAACCAAACTGAAATATTTTATTAATTTTATACACTTGCAATACATGTAGTATTAAAAATAACAGCATTATGTAATGAGATAAATTAAAACATATATTAACAAATATACTTGTGTATTCATTATTATGAAGGTAATATGTAGCAGTTGTTTTTTTCATAAAGTTTAACAGTCAAACCAGCTAATTTGTGCCTATTAATGTACGTAAGAACATCTAACTTTCCTGCTTTTCTTAAGTCTATTGCACTACTAATCGTCTACATTTCTCAAGCGTGTTTAAGCAGTTATTTAAATCATCTTTTCGAAATAAACAACGAGCCGAAATGCTAAATATTCTTTTAACATTACTAATTTCAATATTATGTAAATTTACGCGTACAAAACATTTGAAGAATTAAGTCAACATATGTTGGAACAAACAAAATGATTGATTACACTCAAAAATGTAACTTGTTTTCCGGAACAGTGTTTTGTGAGTTGAAAGTTTAGAGTTGAAAACGTCATTTACCAATTGAAGGTTTAAATCAGCTGTCATTACACAAATTATGAGATAATTAAATCGCTTAAAACAGTTTCTCTTGAATTTTATACTGAAACATTATTCAATTCCACAATTCAAAACACAACTCCACACAGAAAGTATTCGATTTTTATTTTTATTCCATTGTTGCAAAAACATATCGAAATGGGGACTCCCTGAGTCAAAACACCAGTTGTTATTACATTGAGTAAACCACGATCACGTACTCCTTTAATCCGAGATATTTTGAGCTTGTCTATTAGTAAAGATTCACAATGGGGATTCCGCTGCGGTTAACTGATTTCAACATATGCATGATATTGTTATATTGAGTTCATCGACGATCACGTTCATTTCAATGCGTTTATGTTAATTCCAGCACCATCGATATTAACTAAGTCACTTAACAACTAAATCCTTTAATTTCTATCTTTCATCGATTATTCTGTAACTTAGTAGTTTGGTTTATATAAATAGAACTTGAGGCATTGTTTTTACACGCGCGTGACGGTTTCAAAACGTGTCCAGACGGTCAGTGACCTTTGCCGGCTAAGATAAATATCATACATCGAAACACTTGCGCTCAACCCACGGCTACTCACGTTTCAACTCAAAGAGTAAAAGCATCGTTTACGAGTACGACGCTGGTGGCAACAGGTTCATGCCGAGTTAAACTCAAGATCGTTCTGTTATTGTAACATATTATAAGCATTCGGCTTAAAACATCTTGTTGCAGATAAATAAAGCACACTTATTAGAGCACTTGTCATTTTGTGTTCAATATTCAAGTTTCAATTTTGTTTCTATTCAAATTTCGCCTTTCAATCACAACACTCGAATTTACAACAATTAATTGAATATCTATAGTTGGTCTAACAATAAAAAGATCAAATCACAACTGACGATTTTACAATGTTCGCATTTTGAGGCAATGAGGCATTCACAGTTATTCAATGCAATTCATTTCACTGAATCTTAGCAAACCCTTCGACTTTTTAAATCAGCCACAGCAATTTAGTTCCGACACGTACTCTTTGTGATTTTTGTGTCACTAATTGTTTCAACAATGTATAATATACTTTTAGTCGTTGCGATAGATGATAAAAATATTCTTGAATATGAGGTAGCCGTTTCCAATCGTATTTCGTAAATAGTACCACAGTTTGTATTTTCAAAACATTTGAAAGGAATTCTAAAAAATGTACACAAACATTGTACAAAACATTGTTATTAAAATAAATTGTACATTTTATTTTGACAAGCACTTCCGTCATTACCTTTATTGAATGTTATTATAAAATTGCCGGCTAGCTATTTAAAACTATGTACATGTTAAACATTTACAATTAGTATATATCCGGTCCGCAGCTGTAAATCAAGTTGATTTCCACTTGATATTTCCGTACGTGAATTGTCTGATCGCCCCCGACGACGTTTGTCATGCCAAGCAGTCACAAATATCTCAAGTATACAAAAAATGTTACATCGAACACACGTTCGTCTAGGAAGGTGAACAATAAGCCGGCGACCCGGAACAATTACCATACTTGAAGATTGTATTGCTATCAGACACGTAGGCGTTGAGTTACCTGCGGGCTTGACGGCAAAGGGTCAAAAACAACTCACGTTTGAATGGTTGTTTTGCATAATTCGTCGAGATCGTCGATAACAATTGGGAAATCATTTAACCGATTTGCACGTTCATAGGTTAAATATTATACAAATTTAAGACCAACATTCAGTTACAGCGAGGACACACGAAACGTGAACAATTGACGTTCTATTAAGATATTATGTCCTAAACATTCTACTGCTTCAAAACCTCTGAAACTGAAGCATTGAGTCCAGATAGATTGAGTGTTCACAATAAATATTATTTCTGATCTATTCGCTCAAGGTATCACATGTGGGTTAAAAAAGTAACAAAATATATAACTCAAAGCGTTCACGGTTCGATTGAGTGTCCTTACCGTAAATAACAATAATCATATCACATTAAATTGTAAGGACCTTTTCTAAATTTTTAGTGATTTGATACTTTTTCGAGATACCTTTTGTTTTCAAAAATACATTGCGAGCATTATTCAAAAAAATAATTTTTAGGCTAACGGATTCAACATTTACTTCACCATCTGTTCTGTTGAAACTGTTTGCCACCTACTTTCAATATTGTTGAAACGTGTAACGTATTTGAAAGACCGCTAAATGCGCATGGGTGTAGCCAACAATGTTGAACGGAGCCGGGCAAACGACTTTTAAAAACTTTTTAAAAAATTCGATTCAACATTCACAGAACAAAAGAGATGTTGAATGGATGTTGAGGTAAAGTATAAACGCGTTTAAACTCTTTTAACATTAATTAAATCGATTCAACACGTTTCAACAATGTTGAAAGGGTGGGCAAACGGCTTCAAATTTGCCATTAAACAAAATCGAACGAATGTTGAAGCAAATGTTGAAGCCGTTTGCCCGAGCCTTAAACAACGTTATTACTACAATCACAACTGTCCATAACTGGTTCATCGGTCACGTCTAGCTTGTTCCGACAGGTTTTATTTTAGAACTGAATTAATGAGATATGCAAATGAGCTTGGGGCCAGTCACGCGTCAATTTTTAATCGCAAATAATTCAATAATTAATCCCTAAATAACTTAGAATTAAATATTAGCCTTTATTCAAACACCTAGCAGCCTTTTGGTGGTGAATTTTTTATTTCCTTGACGAATATTGTGGGTGAGTTTCAACGAGTATGTGCTATGAATATTAATGAGTTGTAAACGTGCTGTCTGTAAAGAGGCCACTTAGCACTCAGTCATGTTCCGTGACAGTTCACTTCGTCTATTGAAGAAGATAAGTGTGTAGCGAGAACACGGACGTGATACAGTTAAAAAGAAAAAAACATGGCAAATATCTGAGATAAATACTCACACGAATTGAACATACTCTTCTAGAATACAATAACAATTATGGAGGAACACGTTTCTGGGGAATTCGGTAAGAAATTCTGTTGTGTTTCTAATAAATTATTTGTATTACATGTTTCTTGAATCTCACTTGTGTTTAGCGTGCATAACCGATGTTACATTCATATCTCGAGTCTCGTTGTTCTTCTATGATCTAGCTGAATGACTCTTTTAGTTGTAGTTTAGATGGTATATCAATTGAAACTGAATTCAAACAATAGCAAGAAAGATTAGAATCATATGTGATATGATCGTATTTATTACCAAATTACCGTATAACCATATATTGTCTTTTTTATTGATTTCTGAAATAGGCCTCTGAAATAAACAGTTTAATGCGACATGTGCTCACATGTGCCGAATCAAACTAACTGAATTCAAACAATTAGGTTTTTTTCATACATGTGAGATGAGACGTTTGAACTAGGCCCTAGATGTCAGTGAAAATCATATCATCGAAACAATAATTAAATAGCCAGCAGAAATTGTACTGAAAACACATAGAAATTGATACATAGGCAGGCGGAGACATGTAATTTAAGGTAGTCGTACCTATCGCACATCCTATTATCGTGCTTTTCGTAAAAAATAATAATATATATCTTCTAAAAATTGGTTCAAAATTAATTAAAACAATTATGGCTGCTTATTCTGTTGCAACCAACGTTTTGGTCCAATTTTTTCAATAAACGTTTACGCAGAATAGAAGATGTATATTATTTTTTGACGAAAAGCACGATAATAGGATGTGCGCGATAATAGGTACGACTACCTTATCTTCGAGTGTTGAACACACATATATATATACACTTGTTTCAAAAAATCTTGACAATTCTAAATATATATACATATATATCTAACTCCCCTTTTTCTTCTTCTCTTTAATTGCAAATTAGCCTCCGTTACATCCAAAATTTTTCCTAAAGTTTAAATGTGACGCAGGCTGTTGATAATAGGAGAAAGGCAGAAGGGAAAAGGGGGATATATATATATATTTCAGATTGTCAAATTTTTTGGAAACACGTGTATATAAAACATATACATATATACATATACATATACAACATATAATGTTTTAAATCAAGAAATTATAGACACAAGAGATAAATAGAAATATATATCAACAATGCGAAATCCCTATAGCATATTATTTCATAAAGTTAGGAAGTTAATGATAAAACTGATAATTTTAGTGATCTAATGTTAAAAAATAAGAATATAAATGATAATAGGAATAATAATTATAATAACAAAGATTGTTTTAATAGATCATGGATATAAGAATATAAAATAATATCTATATATATGTTTCAACTTATCCATAATTAAATTATTCAATTTCTATTTATTTCTTTAAAAATGGCGGAAACCTTTTACTTATTTTAATTAGATCAATGACATGTGAAATATTGTGTAGGTGTTTTAATTTTGAATTGTTCATTGAAATCGAATTTTATAAAGTTTTGAAATAAAATATATTAGCTATGACCCAGTCTGTCTGTCTGTCTTCTATATTCTAGACATGTTGGGCTTCCTTTGGTTAGAAGTTAACTGACTTGCATGACGGTATATTTCATATCAAAACTAATGCATCGAGCACTTGAGTAGCTTTAAAACAGCGTTAAAATTGATGTAATATAAAATCTACTGAGCTACAAATAGGCAGAATTGCGTGACGACAATGTCACGCAGCTGTAATTACAAGACGGGAAATAGAATAAATTGTATGTGTCACGCTACGCGCGCATAAGCGATCGTTTTGTACGTAACAAAACCGATTTGATGAAACACTTATCATGAGTGCAAACAGGAAAAGGAATCAATCACTTTGTCATGTCACACAATACGAGACAGGAAAATAAAAATAATGAAATAGATCACAAATAGATCACAACAGCATTGTAACGCAACACTCAGCTCATTATATTAGTATCGTTACATATTTTTGTTTATAACATAGATACATTCTAACACGCGCTATGATTGGTTAAAAAACCATGGTTTATCAGAGTATAATAAACCACGCTTCTCTGTAGTCAGTGACTTTGCAAGAAAACTTACCGAAGTTCGAGAGAGAAAAGCAAATAAAGACGAGACTTTTTTGAGACGAAAACATCGATTTAATTCATGACTTTGCTATTATATTCTTACACAAATAATGATTTCAAGTAAATATGATTTCTAGATAATTCAGAAACTCACATGAACTTCAAATAATAGACAAAAATACCTAACCTTTTCAAGATTCGCTTTCAAATGTTCAGGTTATGACTGCATACAAATTAAAAATGTTCATTTTTCAAGTAAGAACGGCAAATCAAAAAACAGTTCATAGAAAATACATTTTCGAGTTAATTACTTTTGATAAATGTCTTTTTGTGGCTAAATTGTTTTCTTTTTGTCATAAAATAACTTCATATTAATCCTACCGTAAATCTTCGCTAGTTGTAACGGCCTCGTGGTTGCCTCATTTCATGTCATTTTGATAGTAAAAAAACAGAGCAGCTATTGAGAGTAGCTTTGTAGCTATTCCTTAGTAATGGAGCAGGTTCTTGAGTTTAACTGTGAGAGTTTGTCTTCGTTACCCTGTTTTCTAACTCCATTTTTTTTTTTTTTCACGGTAAATTTGTCGATCTTTCGATGGCGGTTTTGTTTCTCTTGTCGCTGTTTTTTCGCTTTTCTTCTCTCAACGGATGAAGCTTTGGCTTTTGTAAACAAGATTGATTCCTTTAACAGTTTAAATATTTAGGTTTTGAGCTTTAAAACGGATTTAACTGTAAAACTGACAGAGATTTCAAAGATTGTAAAATTTTCAGCTTTCCGTAAGCTACTTGAATGTTGGCTGTCACATTTTTGACCAATCAGAGAAGAGTTTTACTATTTTTGAGCCAATCAAAATTAGCGTTATATCGCGATTGCATCAAAGCGAAAATTTGCAAGAACAAAATAGATTTTTGCAAGACAACATTTCGCTCGTAAATCTATGTAATAAACCATATAACTAAGGCTCAGTTGTGGTTTATACTCTGATAACTAACTCTGATAACTCTGATTAACTCTGATAACTCGCTTTCAGCTCGTGCTTTATGACATTTTCTCGTGTTTTCAACTGTCCATCGTGCAGTTATCAGAGTATAAACCACGGCTGAGCCTTAGTTATTTGGTAAATGTACTTTTTTTTATCATTTTTAATTATTTCGAAATTATGAATATTATCTTGATCAACTTTAATATTATCTTTAATATTATCAATGGAAACTAGCGAGTAAACTAGTATATGCTGCGTCGATGTTTGATATAAACGATAGGTAATATAATGAAATTTGTAACACACTAAAAAATGTTGACTTAACTTTACTGACGTTTCGAGCTTTATCCCTTCGTCGGAGTAAAATCGATTTAATATTATCAAATTAAATCCATCATCATCGCCACCACTATCATCATCACCATCATTGTCGTCATCATCATTATCATCATCGCTACAATTATCATCATCACCATCGTTATCATCATGATCATCACCATCTAGCTAGCTAAATCATCATTATTAATTACTAATTCAATCAAACTATTTCTACGTTTCTGATTGGTTGAAATCATCTGGCGTATGAGCAAGCATTATTGAGTTCGATCGCGAAGCTCCATTAATTCAAAAAAATATAAAATTAACGCTGAATTGAATGACACTATTTTTGTAATTGGTGCATATTGAATGGTTACATATGGTTATTGTTGACAATGTAATTCCGCCCGATACGCCCTTTAAAGGTCACATTTACTAAAAGCCTTGATACAAATATCAATCATACTCCCTCCAGTGAAGGGTTAAACAATGGACGGTTATTAATAGCAATACCCAAGTAACAAGAAATCTAACATAATATAAATTATAGAAACTTCGAGTATATACCGAATTGAATAAACACAGTGACCAACTAACCTCGTGTCCCATTTTTAAATAGAGGTTCACGAGGGTTTTATACCTCGACACGTAATTGAGGCTAGTCGGTCAACCACAATAGTTAATATTCAATATGGTAGCACATTTTAGTTATATGTGAGAGCAAAAGTTTAAACCATAACGACAAAGCTGTTACTACCTAATAGTTTTATTAAGTGGCTTTTCGTCACTATCAAAGACAAGTAAAGTTGCAACGAGTTATTGTTTCTTTTGTATTCAGTGATGTTTCTGGTTGAGTGATGGTGACTAAATATGCACTAAATAAAAATCTAGTAACTAGTAACTATTTTGATCGATTTAATGTTGTACAACTTGCGCTGATTAACGTTTGTTATTGTGAAACTAAACACAGTGTTTTCCATATACTTCTTACCTTGTGATAGTGGCTTTACTCACTGATCACTTCTGATTCTTAAGTTGTTGATGCTCCTGAGTATATTCAACCAACACTAAGTTGCCAATAGCAAGATTTGATCCTGTATAACCGCACAATATGCAAAACCAATCAGCCAGTATCCCTACAGTTAATTCTTTGCCAGATTCGTAATTTCCTCCATGCAGTAAGTCTAGTATTTACGTGCTCCATCCAATCGCCTACATCAGTGTAATATAATGCTAGGAAGAAGCTCGAGAATCGCAATAACTCCGTAGCTTTGACTGAGTAGTTTCTCTCTCCAACTAACTTAAGAAAATGCAATGAGAATAAGGAACAGAATACTTGATGAATCCAATTTCTCAAGATGATCAATGCAGACAGTCCTCGTGGTTCCTAACACAAACTATTATGACTTTCAAATTCATCATCCGCCAAATGAGTTTTCCGCCCAACATTAGAACCTGTTAACTGGCAGCCAATCAGCGACCGTGTTTGTGGTTCTACATAGCGAAGACGTGTAGTTGCTGATGGTAGACCGCTGGCCATTTCAACACATTTGTCTATGTTCTCAGCTTGGGGTCTGTGTGATTTATAATTGTACGCCTGTTTAAATACGAAAGTAATTAAGATCAGGCACGTACAGCCATTCAATATGCAAACATGGCCACAAACAATAGATAAGAGATTGATTAGTTTTTCTAATGATTGATGGCTTTCTTTCAGTAGATAAATTGCTATTATTATCATTATCATTATTATTATTATTGATATCATCATAATCATCATCATAATCATCATCATCATTATAATCATCATCATCATGATTGGCTCGTTGCATTTCTGCGGGAATTAATTAAGTTGATGTGCGTGCAACGTGCAAGACAAATACATTTTACTATAGCTCTGAATTTACATTGGAACCAACAAAGATGTGTGATTTTTCTTTTCTCCATATATTCCCTCTTCTATTAAAAGCATATATTCTTTTGTTGCATTTTCATAAAAACATGAATGTTTTGTTTTATTATACATTAGCATGAATAGATAAAGATGGCTTTTACTTCCGCTATCTTCATACTGTCAACCTTCGCAACACCTTCGCGACGCCTTCGTTTAAAAATTGTTTTTCGCGTCACATTAAAATAAAAGCTAATAAACTATATATCATTTTAAAGCTTATAGAACAAACATTATAATAATATATACATTTTTTGGAAGAAATTTATTTTGTACGTGCACAACATGACTTTACCCGAAATTGTTTTACCCGGTCATTTTTTGTTTGGGCGAATATAAGTCAAAACTGTGTATTTCTATTGATAAGATTTTTACGTCAAAATAATTTGCGCATATCAAACTACAAAAACGTGCCAGGCTTTATTGATTAAGTCCTTAGTTTCTGAGTTATCGCGTTAGGCATCATGTCACTAGCTTGATTTTTCTTAATAGACAAAATTGAAATTAATATTACTTTAGAATGAAAATAAAAATCAACAAAGCATGGCATGGTTTTGGAGTTTATTATGTACAAATTATTTTGCGTAAAAATCTTATCAATAGGAATACAATGTTTTGACTTATATTCGCGCAAAAAAAAGTGACTGTTTTCGTGTAAAATCATGCGGTGCTCGCAAAATATACCTAACTTCTAAAAAACGTATATATCATCATAATCTTTGTTCTATAAGCTTGAAAATTATATATAGTTTATAAGCTTTTCCTCTAATGTGACGCGAAAACAATTTTCAAACGAGGGCATAGCGCGAAGGTTGAGAGTAACCTTAAACCTCATTAGCATAGCTTTTAGCAAAGTCAACCTCTTTTATATATATATACTTGCAGAAATATGAAATATAAATATCACCATAGGTAAACAATTTTAAATTTTTACAGAGCAATTATACTTTGACCGAGGCCACCGAAACAAAATTATCCAAAGACGATCAATAATTTGAACAAAAGAATCTCAAATGTTTTCTTCAAATGCTTATAATTGTCATTATGTAAACGAAATACACCAAAATCAAGAAATATCTTAGCCTGTATGAGAACTCACCTAAAATGTTGTCGTTTGAACTTAATAATATTTATTTTAAAATTTCTTTGGACCTTGGTTGAAGCAGTCGAACTGTAAATAAGTGCAATACTCACTAGACAAAAGTGGTTTGCGGTCGCGTTACTGCACTGTGCTTACAAAGCAGCATCTTCTAAATAGGTTAGTCAGTGGTGAATCGCAGTGGATAGATATTGCTACTTGTGCAAGAGTTGTGACGCGTGTGATGTTAAAAGTACAATTGAGCGAAGAGCTTGTGAAAGGGAGTATGCTATCTATCAGATGCATCAAACCACTTGAAACTACTTAGTAAAGGGAGTCACTCCATCAAATGATTTGGCACCTTTCAATAGGCCAAATCGAAATATGGCGTCCAATGTTAGTAACTATTGTTCTCGACTGGATAGCCTCGCATTCATTTGAAAAGTTCATTGTGTTTCAACGTGAACACGAGGCCAGCCAGTCAAGAACAATGGTTATTAAAATTAAACACCATCTTATTTTTTGATTCGCTCTATGTTGGGTGTGCTCGTCAGATCTGATTTTGTTGCGCAATACAAGTAGCAATTTCAACATTTTCATCTCGGTGCAATTTTTTGTCAAACTATTGAATAAAACTGCGATAAAATTGAATAGTGGTGCGAAAAAAATGAATAAAGCTGCGATAAAATTGTTATTGAAATCGCCTGTCGCGTGAGTCTAGTATAAAAAGGCCTAGGGGTAAAAAAAAAAATGATTTATTTGGTATCTATTGAGATATAAAAAGTGAACATTTCGATATTTCTTTGTATATTTAATGGTATCCAAAAACGTAGAGCCCTTTTTTGCATATTTAGTCGCACTTTTTTGTAATACATTTTATTTTGTAACTCTTTAGGGTTAAAAATTGTCAGTTTCCCGCCATTTTAAAACGACTTCCTGTATCCTTTATTACTTATATATATTGGTATACAGCTATTTCAAAAACGTAGAATACTGAATACTGCAAATTGAATAGTGCATTGCAAGACCGAAATATATTCTGGAGCATTCCATATTGTAAACTAGATGATAATTAGTTATTTTATTCTTAGTGCATTTCAATTAAAACAATATACATGTACCAGCTATGGGGAGTAAATATCGCTGTATATTTATTACGAATCAATGAAACCGACAATGCCCTTTGGTATGCACTGTTCAGTACATCTTTTTTTTGACTAGCCGTGTATATATATTGACCAGTATTGCAGGTGTACAGTGCAGTCACGCGGCATACAATTAGTGGAAAGGGCGCTGGATAAGAAAACATTAACTTCTGAAAAATATTGAAGTCTATTTTGATCCTTTGGGGTGGTACTGGACATGGTTTTGGATAGGGATTTGCCGCCAGAGGTCTAAAAATCGTAACCCTATTTAATTTTAAAACACTTGAGTGAGAAAAGCCATACCCTATTCAAGACAAACACAAAATGGACCTTATTTTGGTGGTATTCCCGGCGCTAATTTGCAAAACAAATCAGTTTCAAAATAAATATTTTTTGAGATCAAAAATAACTTTTTTGTAGGCCAGGGCTCTCACAGGCTAAGTTTCTTATTCAATCTTGATCTATAATTCCGCTCACATATGGTTTTGAGCAAAAACGTCAAACAGTTTGTAGGCATTCTATTGTTCATATTCTCAATCGTGATTGGATAATTATGTTTTAGTGGCCCTGGTTTCAATAGTCGCACTGTAAATTAATTAAGACAAAAGTATGGCATTTTAATATTTTTTTTTAGTACATTTACTAAAATCTCGAGGATTTGCAATCCACGTTCACGACTTACAAAAATCAGATTATGATCTTGGCTTAAAAATGTATTTAGGCAAACATTTAAGTTTTCTGTAAGCCTATTGTGTGGAGGTGAAAGTGTATGTATAACTTACCGATTCACGATCATCTCTTTCTTGATATCGTTCTTGTTCTGCTGTAGTCCTATATTTTAAAGCGGGCTTCAGTGGCCGCTCACGATGTAAATCCTCGCTAGTACATTCATCTTCAAAGCGTACAACTGATGGACGACGGCGATATACAACCGAATTATCCTGGCAAAGATCTTCAAACGAGCTGTCATAAGCCACCAATGGATTCATTGTTAAGATTGTAGAATAAGATTGTTGGTCACTATGGTCATCATTTTGTGTCTGTTGCCGCATGTTTACATCATTTACAATTCCAGAAGATCCCGCTCGAGGATTTTGAACTGGAGATAATCTTTCGTTGTTAGAAGTAGAATAAGGAGATCTACTATATGAGGTTTGTTCGGGTTCATATCTCTCACCTCTTGGTGTATGTATATCTACTAAAACTTCTCTTGAATTTTGAGATCCGGAAGCTTTGTTGTCCGGAAATGAGGAGCTACCTCGAGGTGAATTATTTGGCGAGGAGCAGGAACTTCGCCCATTAATTTGGGATTCTAAGTCTTCTTGATGCGAATTATCCCGATAAGTTATACAATCTGTTCTTTTAAGCGAAGCTCTGAGATTTTGGTTTTGTGACATGTTTTGGCCATGCCTACCCATTGTTTCAGATTCTAACTCTTTCAGCTCTTCTTCATTCGACTTATCAGTATAAGAACCACTATCAGCCTTTGTATATGAGCAATTGCCATTTTGGGTTTGCACAGTATTTTGATTATAATTATAATTATTTTCGCTTCTTTTTTCTTGTTCTTTTGCTGTCTCAGTTGTCCTACGTAAAGCCACTGAGCTACCAAAATCTATCAATATAGTACCAGTCCCTTCCGTGTTGCCACCGGCCATTTGTGAACTCGGTAAAATCTGTAACGTAATTGCATTGGATGGACCAAGAATGATAGGTTGAGTTGCTTGTTCTCTGTCATTAGCTGGTTTTTCGCTGCATCGAATTGCATTAGATGGACCAAGAGTTATAGATTGAGTTGCTGGTTCTCTGTCATTAGCTGATTTTGCGCTGCTTTTTTCAATAGGAGAACCAAATGAGCCAAGTTGATTCTCATTGTCGTAGGTCACGTCATCAAAATCATCCAGAAGTGGTGTACGATCTGTACCAATGGCTCGTATTCGATCAGCCAGGCCATTGAGAGAAGAATTGGCGTTTTCACAGGCGACTTCCTGCAGCTCAAATGCAATACTCTTAAGCTCTTTCGACAAGCTCTCCTCATTGAGCACATCATTATCATCATCGACGTCAAAACAATGGTCCATAGTGTCTGGACGATCAAGACTTGGCGTTTTTGTAGCCAACGATAGGAGAAACATCTCGTCTGTCTGGGTGTCTATCTCTTTTGTTGGAAAATCTTCCCCGCAATCAAAAAACTCATCGTCAGATTGTTGGTCGATTGATTGGGTTGAGTTACTTCGTGTTGAAGGTGAAGGGGCGTCTTTTTGTCCTCCTATAAGTTTGCTTGCTAATCGTACAAGTCTTACTACAATTCCTACAATAGCACCGATCTTCCCTCCTTTACCCCCACCCCCACCGGCTGCCAATGAAGACGCAGCTCCAGCAATATTTGCAGCATCCCCTCCCCCTTCAGCAGTTCTTTTCTCCTTGGAAGGCTCCCCCCGTGAGTCAGCAGCACTTGCTGTGCTACCGCGACGCGACGAAGCTTGGGAGTTTGAACCAGATTTTTTCCCTTTATTGACCACTCTCATGATTAGTCGTACTAGTCGCATTATGATTGGGAGCAGACCTTTAGATTTTTTCTGTGCCTGATTTAGACCTTGTTCTGCCTTTTTGTCGATATTCATGGCTTCTGACGCGACGGAGCCAGCCGCTCCTACAGCCCCGTCGACAACGTTAGCTGCCATGTTAGAAACTCCTGTTTGGGGTTCACTGGAAATATGTTCAGGATCTTTACTATTTTCCTCTATTCCTAATGATTTAATTTCTTGCTGATTGAGCTCGCTAATATTTTTATTGGTATCTTCTGTTTTCGTATATTCTAGTACTATCCCACTAGGACCAGGCTGACATAATGGATTAAGTTCTTGTTCTCCACTTTGAATCACTTTGTTTGTCTCATCGCTCAAAAGCCCTGTGACGAAACCAGCTTCTCTGTATACCCCTGTAACTACACTGTCTTGCCCTGGTTCATAGATAACTTTACTTCCTTTTAAACTAGTGACAGTTTCGGTTGTTTCCGGTTCAATTGCCTTTCCTTTTATTATTCCTTCCCTTGTGACGTGACCAAATTTAAAGTCTACCTCTCTGTACAAACCATGACCATTACTAGCATCAAACGACCTAGACGACGTTGCTTCTCGTTTTGTTTTGTCTTGAGATTGATTTGGAGGTCTTTGTTCAGTAGCGGTTTTATCGCATTGACGTCGCTGTTGTGAGTTATCTGTCAAGGGAAGCGTGTTTGTTTTACTTTTTGATTGATTAGTCGGTCTCTGTGGCTGATTGCCTTTGTTCTTCAGTAAGGTATTGGCACCCTTTTGTCCCGAATTAGATTCTTTCTCTGAACCGGAAGACGAAGCGGCTGGAGTAGCTCGAGTTTGTCCAAGTGATCCTGCAAGTTTCTGATGCTCGTGTTGAAGAACGTCTTTTGTCCCCTTACCTACATGTGTAGTTATAAAAGCAGCCTCTCTATAAACTCCCGTTCCTAATTTATCAACTCCAGTTTCTTTCACAACTTTGTTTCCTTGTACTTGTTTAGCTACTTGGAGTGTTTCTTTTTCTATAGAGTTCCCAGCAGCTATTCCTTCCTTTTTCAAATGACCGGAAATAAAGTCTACTTCTCTATATAAACCGTGTCCAACTTTGAGTGCTCCTGTAGATGTCAATACTTGTTTAGTGTTATCATGTACAATGGTTCCAGCGTCTACAGTTCCATCTGTAATTATATTCGTAGCTTTGATCGCATCATTTTTGACAGCAGCAGCAAGCTCTATTGATTCCTGCTTAAGATCTTCTGCTATCTCTCCTAGCGTATCATCATGTTGTGTATTTGGACAGGTATCGTTTTTTAGTTTTGATTTGTCATCGGTAGGGGGTATCTGGGCACCCGTCACTGAACCCGCAAGGTTATTTTGGGACTCATCGCCGGCATTTTTCTTAAGTTCACTTTCAGGTTCACTTTCAGAAATATTTTCCTGTTGTTGTGGTTCTTGCTGTTTTCCTTTTCCTGCAAGTTTTATAGCGATTCCTGCAACCATGACCGCCATTCCAATAGCTTTAGCGATGGAGCTCTTGGGTGGTGCCTCCGGTTCAGTATCTTGCTGCTGTGGTTCTTGGGCTTCTTCTCCTTGGACGACCTCAATTTCCACAACAACGTCGGTGGTTCCACCTTCTTTAATTTCGGTTTGATTAGGGTTTTCATCATTATCATCGTCATCGCTGTCGCTATAGTCACCAAGTCCTAGCCCACCAGCTTCACCCTCGACTTTCTCAACTTCTTCTAAAACATCGTCCACAACCCCTAGCACGTCATCGAACATTTCCATAGCTTGTCCAAGGCCCTCTAATTCGGCAGCCTCTGCTTTTCTCTTGCCCTTTCTTTTATTGGTGCCAAAGAGGAATACCCCTATGGTCACAATGAAAGAAAACGTCGGGAAAAATGTCATTTTCCAGCCACTAAATCCAAACATTGCCAACACATCTTTGATTAGTCCCATTGAGGAATCGATTACGGCTAGAAACGTGACGATCTCAAACATAAACTTATCGATGTACTCAGCAAACTCTTCGACAATTTGCAGTAACTCCTCTGTTATCGTTGGTTGGTTAGGATCATCATAATCTAGCTCGTCCACGTCAGCCATTTTTGCGCAGTGAATATGAATACGATAATTGTATTATGTCCAGCCAGTCCTTTAGGTGATTCAAACTTGTTTGTATTTTGGTTAAACCTGTTGCATACGCTATACTTCGGTAGCGTCAAAACTTGTAAACATTCGTGCACACAAACAGATTTACAAATCAATCAAAACATTTTTACAATTTAATCATAATTAATGAGAAACTAGAATACAAATATATGTTTTAGGAAATTACAAAACTACAAAATATTGAGTCTGAGGGGCGCAGATGTATAGTTCTGAAAACAATTAACATTTAAATTATTTTCGCGTAAGGATACCATATTATGTAGTTTAAACTTTTTTTAGAGGCACAATACAAGCAGTAACAGTGCTATGATGAGGTCTTTACAACACAAAGAAAATTGGATGAGCGACTTTTTGAAAAAATAAGGGACCTTATTTCTTGGTAAAATGTTTTAAAACTTTATTAAATATTAAAAAATACATGAATAATTAATGACCATTTTGTCCAAATTTACAAAAGAAATTGTAACCATGACGATATGGTCTAATTCCATATAAAGATTTACAGTAATTTACATAAACTTGAATTTTCTCAAATAAACTTTCATACATCCTTGATCTTTTTTACAAAAACACAAAATATAGGTTGGACTTTTTTGAGCCGTTTAATAAACTCGCAGGTCGTATTTTATCAGGATTTACACCACTTAGCTTCGCCGCGTGGTTTAAATCCTGATAAATCACTCCTGCTCGTTTACTAACGACGTTAGAAAAATTTATTTTTCCTCTTTATTTTAATCCGATTATTAGTGTCACGATTATAAACTGCGTAAAATATAGCAGTCTGTTAGGTCCTTAAAAAAGGAAAAAAAAAAGAAAGAAAAACGGGGTTTTGATTTTTTTTATTGGATTATTTTCAACCGTTACATTGAATAAATAATTTCATTATGAATATTTACCACATTAATTATTTAATCTCTATTATATTTATCAAATTATATTATAATAATTTCATGAGGAGTACGATGAGCCTATTTAGAACAATTATCATGTATCCTTACACTACAATTTTTAATTTTAATTACAAAGCTTTTACCCATGCACGAATAAAATATGGAGTATAATAAAATAGCAATCTATAACAAGGCTAGAAATAGAACAACTATTAAGGTAGTACCAGATACTTGGATTTCTTCAATGAATTTTTTTATTAATCCTGTCATTTATAGATCATTGTTAGGCAAGTCAAAAAACGTGAAAAAAAATTGGGGTCACCGTATTGGTTATAGAGTTATAAGATATAGTAAAAGTAGGTTTTTGCAATAATTTGCGGTGATTTGCTCAAAAGTACCTATTCAAAGCAGTCAAGAGAATGTGAACGTATTCTGCTAGCAAAAGCATAATATTATATCAAACGGTAGATCTAAGGGTTATCTAACATTTCCTGTCATAAAAATCATTTCCAAATATGGGTATAAGTGAGCCATAGAAGCACAGTTATACGCCAATTACGCACACTACATGTGTATAGAGTTGTACCATTTGTAAAATTTCAGAAAATCGAATCAATGAATATTTTATTTTTTATTCTAAATCGTAAGAGCAGTAAATGCAGTCTTGAATAAAAAGAAAAAAAATGGGGGTCCCCGTACTAATAGGCGAGTTATAAGCGACCAAATCCATTTTTTTGTTTAAAAAAAAAACACGGCAACGGTCCGCGCGGGACTGGGTTCTAGTACTTTAAACATCTGCTTGAAACTTGTCAAATTATCCTTGTCATCTCCAGAAACCCTAAAACCTATTTTGTATTAGTTTTACGACTAAAGACGTCAAAATCATATTTTATCTATTCATTTTTACAAAGTTGTAAATTTGTTGTTTTGAGACAAAACAGCGACCTTGTCAGGTAGTGAAAATCTGAGCATGTTTCGAAAAATGTCCCATTTTTACCTCCAAAGTTGCATGAAATGACATAATACTTTCTTAAGTTATAGATAAGGATTCAAATTAAAATATTATTTAGATAAATTTTCAAAAAAACGCAAATAAATGATGGAAAACGAGATGCGCGAAATGGATGCGCAGTAGCAAGTATCCGGTACTACCTTAAAGTGCACCGTTGTATACATATATCCTATTAGACAGTTTGATGTGTCATATGGCTGGATATTTTACGGGTGAAACGTTGTACTTTTAAAGCAAAAAAAATAAATTAGCATGAAAAACGAATATTTATATAAATTGGGACGTGTGACATTTGGAAAAGTTGAGATGCCTTTTTATGTAGACAACCTTTACTAGATTGAGAGTATATTCATGCATATACATATATTGATGTACTTCTTTGTTTTCCATTCCCTATGCTAATTTAAGTGTCAAATAAACTAAAATCTAACTTCCTTTTTATAGATTGTGTCTACCGACCAAGTCATCGAAATCCCACGTGGGTAAAGGAAATGGCACATGCAATGCTTGCATGCAATCTTTAAGGTACGAGTACCATTAATTTTAACTTGACTTATATAAGGTTACAATGATTTATTGAATATCAGTTTTAATAAATAGACTTTTAAATAAGGTTACAATGATTTATAAAATATATTTTAATATATATTGACTTTTAAATAAGGTTACAATGATTTATAGAATATATTTTAATAAATATTGACTTTTAAATAAGGTTACAATGATAAATTTTATAGAATATATTTTAATAACTATTGACTTTTTAATAAGGTTACAATGATTTATTGAATATATTTTAATAAATATTGACTTTTAAATAAGGTTACAATGATTTATAGGATATAATATTTTAATAAATATTGACTTTTAAATAAGGTTACAATGATTTATAGAATATATATATTTTAATAAATATTGACTTTTAAAAAGGTTACAATGATTTATAGGATATATTTTAATAAATATTGACTTTTAAATAAGGTTACAATGATTTATAGGATATATTTTAATAAATATTGACTTTTAAATAAGGTTACAATGATTTATAGAATATATTTTGATAAATATTGACTTTTAAAAAACTTTAAGGTTACAATGATTTATTGAATATATTTTAATAAATATTGACTTTTAAATAAGGTTACAATGATTTATAAAATATATTTTAATATATATTGACTTTTAAATAAGGTTACAATGATTTATAGAATATATTTTAATAAATATTGACTTTTAAATAAGGTTACAATGATAAATTTTATAGAATATATTTTAATAACTATTGACTTTTTAATAAGGTTACAATGATTTATTGAATATATTTTAATAAATATTGACTTTTAAATAAGGTTACAATGATTTATAGGATATAATATTTTAATAAATATTGACTTTTAAATAAGGTTACAATGATTTATAGAATATATATATTTTAATAAATATTGACTTTTAAAAAGGTTACAATGATTTATAGGATATATTTTAATAAATATTGACTTTTAAATAAGGTTACAATGATTTATAGGATATATTTTAATAAATATTGACTTTTAAATAAGGTTACAATGATTTATACAATATATTTTAATAAATATTGACTTTTAAAAAAGGTCACAATGATTTATTGAATATATTTTAATATATATTGACTTTTAAATAAGGTTACAATGATTTATAGGATATATTTTAATAAATATTGACTTTTAAATAAGGTTACAATGATTTATACAATATATTTTAATAAATATTGACTTTTAAAAAAGGTCACAATGATTTATTGAATATATTTTAATATATATTGACTTTTAAATAAGGTTACAATGATTTATACAATATATTTTAATAAATATTGACTTTTAAAAAGGTTACAATGATTTATAGAATATATATATTTTAATAAATATTGACTTTTAAATAAGGTTACAATGATTTATAAAATATATTTTAATATATATTGACTTTTAAATAAGGTTACAATGATTTATAGAATATATTTTAATAAATATTGACTTTTAAATAAGGTTACAATGATAAATTTTATAGAATATATTTTAATAACTATTGACTTTTTAATAAGGTTACAATGATTTATTGAATATATTTTAATAAATATTGACTTTTAAATAAGGTTACAATGATTTATAGGATATAATATTTTAATAAATATTGACTTTTAAATAAGGTTACAATGATTTATAGAATATATATATTTTAATAAATATTGACTTTTAAAAAGGTTACAATGATTTATAGGATATATTTTAATAAATATTGACTTTTAAATAAGGTTACAATGATTTATAGGATATATTTTAATAAATATTGACTTTTAAATAAGGTTACAATGATTTATACAATATATTTTAATAAATATTGACTTTTAAAAAAGGTCACAATGATTTATTGAATATATTTTAATATATATTGACTTTTAAATAAGGTTACAATGATTTATAGGATATATTTTAATAAATATTGACTTTTAAATAAGGTTACAATGATTTATACAATATATTTTAATAAATATTGACTTTTAAAAAAGGTCACAATGATTTATTGAATATATTTTAATATATATTGACTTTTAAATAAGGTTACAATGATTTATACAATATATTTTAATAAATATTGACTTTTAAAAAGGTTACAATGATTTATAGAATATATATATTTTAATAAATATTGACTTTTAAAAAGGTTACGTACAATGATTTATTGAATATATTTTAATAAATATTGACTTTTAAATAAGGTTACAATGAGTTATAGGATATATTTAAATAAATATTGACTTTTAAAAAAGGTTACAATGATTTATAGGATATATATATTTTAATATATATTGACTTTTAAATAAGGTTACAATGATTTATACAATATATTTTAATAAATATTGACTTTTAAAAAAGGTCACAATGATTTATTGAATATATTTTAATATATATTGACTTTTAAATAAGGTTACAATGATTTATACAATATATTTTAATAAATATTGACTTTTAAAAAGGTTACAATGATTTATAGAATATATATATTTTAATAAATATTGACTTTTAAAAAGGTTACGTACAATGATTTATTGAATATATTTTAATAAATATTGACTTTTAAATAAGGTTACAATGAGTTATAGAATATATTTAAATAAATATTGACTTTTAAAAAAGGTTACAATGATTTATAGGATATATATATTTTAATATATATTGACTTTTAAATAAGGTTACAATGATTTATACAATATATTTTAATAAATATTGACTTTTAAAAAAGGTCACAATGATTTATTGAATATATTTTAATATATATTGACTTTTAAATAAGGTTACAATGATTTATACAATATATTTTAATAAATATTGACTTTTAAAAAGGTTACAATGATTTATAGAATATATAAATTTTAATAAATATTGACTTTTAAAAAAGGTCACAATGATTTATTGAATATATTTTAATATATATTGACTTTTAAATAAGGTTACAATGATTTATACAATATATTTTAATAAATATTGACTTTTAAAAAAGGTTACAATGATTTATAGAATATATATATTTTAATAAATATTGACTTTTAAAAAAGGTCACAATGATTTATAGGATATATTTTAATAAATATTGACTTTTAAATAAGGTTACAATGATTTATAGGATATATTTTAATAAATATTTAATATTCAATAAGGTTACAATGATTTATAGAATATATTTTAAATAATACATATTTAATATTCAATAAATTTACAATGATTTATAGAATATATTTTAATAAATATGTTAAAATAGCTATTTGAAAGCACGCATTCTGATTGGTTAGAACGTGTTTGCATGTTGTTCAAATTTGTATTTGATAAAAGAAATAGAAAAATTGCTTTCTGTGCTGTATGTAAGAGATAAATACCGAGAACGGAGGCAATAAGCCTTATAAAACGCTTGGAGAGTGTCAGAAGACTCGAGAAGTCTCAAATCTGTATATAGATAGCCCAAGTCATAAGCAACTCGAGAAAAATATCAGTTAACATATCCAATATATTGTTTTGATATATTTGTATATATGGCCAAATGGTCAAAGTTTTTGCAAATCGCTGTATATATATATATATATATATATATATACAGCGAATTGCATAAACTTTGACGCTGCTGAAAAAGTATATAACTATATCAAGTGCATTGTGGGAGCGATCTACGCGCGTGATCAGGCGCGAAGTTCAAACCTTGCGTGTGTCTTCGGACGGCTGCTGAACATTGAAAGTGAAAGAAGACTCTTCTTTCGCGCTTTTAAGACATTTTTAGCTTTGGGTCGACATTTACAATATTCAAAAAATATATATATACATTATAGTTTCCAATAAATGTTATTCAGCTGTTACTTTGTTTAAACAAAATCATGAAATGATAATAAAAACAAGTTTAAAGTTGTTCTTTATTGACGAGTTAAGAGCGGATTTAGCTCCGATAGAAATGCTACTTAGTCGGCAATAAAAGTGATCATTGCCTTACCTTTTCGTTATATTGATTACAAAACTACAAATTATTATACTAGTTAAATTCAACTAGACTCTAGGTAATGCAGATAATATGTTTATTTGCTGTATTTAGTTTTATAGTGATTTGAAGTTGATGATTATTTGCAATTCGAGCTATTTCGGCTAGCATGCAAATCAGTCCTATATCCGAACCAATTTGTATGTAAACTGTAGCTTTTTGAGTAATTCTCGCCTTTCCAGCTATTGACTGCTTGTATCTTCTTATTCTTATTTGGTAATTAATATCAATGTTTTTTCCTAGGGCTCTTCAAATGAAATTGAGTGTTAGAATAATAAATTGCCGATCCGGCTAGCACAGCCGTGTATTCGCATCAACGAATATAAATAAACACGCGATATTTGTGATTTGTTTACATTTATTTCGCTGTATTTAAGAACTACATGAGCAATAATATCGGTATAGTGGAATTGTTGAATTAATAAGATCTAAGAGTTTACAAACTTCGAGTACGGTGCTGTTGTTTTCACTGTTTTAATAGAACAAGTAATTTGTGCTACATAGTTTGTACAAATAGTTCAGTTTAGCGAAGATTAACTTTAATTTAGAGTGAAAATTAATATTATATCCGTAAAACATTAGCAAATACTAAATAGTTAGAACTATGATTTGCATGCTAGCTAAATAATCATCTACTCAAACACACTATAAATACAGCAAATAAATATTACTAACATTACCTAGAGCCTAGTTGAACTTAACAAGAATAATAGTTTAGTTTTGAAGTGAAATATTTAACTTTTATTGTCGACTATTAGAGTGCATTCAGTAAAAGCATGAAACATTAATAATACTATTTTGTACTATTTTCTTCTTTTTTCTTCTTTTTAAAATATAAACCCAAATCTAAAAACATTAAGAGTAAACAACAGTTTACATTTACTTGAATGTTCTTGCAGCCTTACAAAGACACACTCAAGGTTTTAACTTCGCGCCTAAGCTCGCGAGTAAACGTTCCCATAATGCACCCGATATAGTTATATACTTCTTCAGCAGTGTCAAAGTTTATGCAATTCGCTGTATATATATATATATATATATATATATATATATATATATATATATATATATATATATATATATATATATATATATATATATATATATATATATATATATATATATATATATATATATATATATATATATATATATATATATATATATATATATATATATATATATATATATATATATACTTTTATTATAATAGATTATTTAAAAAGATATATAGTTGTATAAACATGGATATACGTATAACAGTAGAGCAGTGGAAGTCAACTTACAGCTCTCTAAACTTTTTTTTATCGAGAAGAAAATCGGATTTTGGGGTTCCTGTTTCCTAACGAGCGAGCAAACAACACAGGAACCTAAACTCGATCTTTCCCCAAAACTCCACAAGAACACCTGTTTTGCAGGCTAAGTTATGTCTATTGTTTAAATAGTACTTACTTGCACTTCAAGTATATACTGTTTGTACTTAAGGTGGCCCAGGGGTATTTATTTACGTAAAAACAATTCTTTTTGAACTTCAAATTTTGGTGCAAAACCTTCTTCGATTGCTTTAAAAATCGGGATTATAACTTATCATTGTCTCTAGTTTATAGATATTTAAACGTTATTTTATATACTGATGTCGTAAGAGCAATGCACTTGCAAACGCGAACTCGACTTTTGGATTTTATGGCTATTTCTAAAAATCTGAAAGACGAAACCACTCGATTTTGCGTCTATGGACTCATGTACTTCACTACTTTTACGTGATAAATGGCCAAATTAATCGAGACCATGCAAGCTTAGGAAATACGAGTACTCAAAATCTAACACACAAATGCATAGCTTATAAAGAATCGAACAGAGACGCACAATAAAATCATTGCTTTCGAAATCGTTACTCACCACTATGTTGTTCAATGCTTTCCCAGTCTGAAGGCCAAATTTTAGTTAGATTGACGTACTGTGTGCAGCAATATCACGACTGATAAAAAAACTTATTTATCGATGCATTATTCAAAATAGTTAGATAATCTAATTTTTGCTCAGTATTAACTTAAATGGTAATTCTAGCAATTCTCAAAAACACAAGATGTAAACAAATCATTGTTAAAGTACCTTACAAAGTTTGAGCGTGTTCCATTCATACGGTTTGGAGAAATGGAGAAGTAAAGTTGACCGTATATAAATCTTGGCGACAACGCCGAGTTGTAGTTGCAGTGAAAAGCCATCATGTGCTTTTGTTGATGCATGAAAAATTTGCAATATTTTTTTTACAGCGCAACGCGTAAAAGTATGGTCACTGATAATGTATTCGCATACTTCTGTCTCGCCATCGATCCAATCAGCGTTGTAGGATTGTGTTATCTTGTCGCTGATTGGATCGATTGCGAGACAGAAGTATGCGAATACATTATCAGTGGCCATACTTTTACGCGTTGCGCTGTAAGTCTCGCGAGGGATATCCCATTGGGACTAATTACTGAACTAATATAAGTTTAGAATATAATATTGCAAGAGCAAATAAAATCGACGCAAAATCGAGTGGTTTCGTCTTTCAGATTTTTAGAAATAGCGATAAAATCTCAAAGTCGAGTTCGCGTTTGCAAGCGTTTTGCTCTTAAGACATCAGTATTTTTAAAATAACGTTTAAATATCTATAAACTAGAGACAATGATAAGTTATAATCCCGATTTTTAAAGCAATCGAAGAAGGTTTTGCACCAAAATTTGAAGTTCAAAAACAAATTGTTTTTACGTGAATAAATACCCCTGGGCCACCTTAAGGATGAGAAGGTGACTGGCTTATGTACTGGCCATTAAGAGCACCTCAATATTTAACAAGATTGACAACGGAAAAATTAAAATATGACGACAGAGCTGCCAAAGTTTTGGACTAGTCCCAAAAATCTCCCCCTTAAATCTGCGTCTGTATGATATCTGTATTTCCAATTCAAAACTCACACAGTTCATCTAGAATTGCAAGCGAAGTGCAAGACGTTCCTGTCTGGTCAGATATCAGGACACTCGAAGACTCCTCCCAATCACTACAATTATGTTGTACTAGTGCATCGTTTATCGGTTGTAACGGACTCTTTTCATAAAGACTGTCCTGGCCTGAACATTCTTTTTCACACTTTCCAAAAGCATCATCATTTAACAAGCAATCATTTATTCGAATCAAGTGATCACTGACTTTAAATTGTTGCTCTTTAAAAGGAACTAATTGATCCTCAACTTGAATTGAGTTATCTCCAATTGAAACTGAATGATCCCCTATTTGAACCAAGTGATCCTTTTCCAAATATGGGCGATCCTCATTTAGATGTGGGTGTTCCTGGTCTGAAAAGCAGTGAAGAACAACACTTGACTCGAGATCGTTGATGCTTCTATCATTGTTGTTTAAATCAACTACATCTATCACTGTATCATTAGTTGCTGAAGTATTGTAGAGCATGTTGTCATGTATGTTGAAATTAAACAGCGTCGTGCCTCCTGAATGTTGTTGTTCCCATTTGTCTACATTGTTCTTGAAAGATGTTAAAGTTTTATCAGGTATGTTAAATACTGGCGACAAGAGTTCTTCTTGTTCTTCCTCGGCTATTGATTTTTCGCTCAGGCTATTCTCCTCAGTTGGCTCTAATAATGTTTTTGTTGCATCCTCTTTATGAGAAAGAAAGTCTTCACTGCAGACGACATAGTTAGATTCTGATGTATTTTCAAAGCTTTTCACTATTCGTAGACGTGGCAGAGTTGCTAACTTCTTGTTCCTTCTTGTTCTGTAATGTACAAAGAAACGAGATATCTTTTTTGTCATTCCTTTAGCTCCATCCTCCTCTCCTGGATTGATGGAGCCAGTCACCTTATCAGGTTCTTGATCTGGTGATGATTTACGTCTACGTAAAACTCTCAGTATAAGACGACCTAACCGTGCGTAAATCTGTAACAGACTCTTTGGTCTCTTTCTACCTTCCTTTTTTAAACCCTTTTTTCTTTTTGCATATATATTTTTAGCCTTTGACGACACGCCAATTATTGCTTTCTTTGGGATCTTCTTATTTATCTGTTGATGTCCAGGAACTTTGTCCAGGTGTTTTGTAACACCCTTGGAACACACTAAAGCGGATTGTTGAAGTCGATCTGTTCCAGGTAAATCAGGTATATGACCCATTGCACTGATATCGCAATTCGACAAATCAGCATCTTCTTCAAGATGATCTGACTCCAAATTTTCGTCAACAAATCGCAGCAATTTTTCTTTGTCTTTCCAAACCCCATCTTCATTTGTATAGCTCAATCCCTTTCCTATAAACTTAGCTTTATTTTGAACTAATGAGCTAACGTCCTTGCCTTTTTCCAAGACTTTCTTAGAATCTTCCCTGACACGTTTTCTTTTTCTTTTAGATAACTGATCTGCAGTTGTGCCTTTTTGTTTAAGGCGACCAGAGATAAAGTCCGCGTCTCTTTGCAGGCCATGCCCAACTAAAGTTACTCCTGACGCTAACCCCTGAGAGGCTTCTTCAGCTGTATATGGACTTTCTATGAATTGGCTGCTGGGTGTGTAAACTTGAGCCTCTTTCTTGACATTTTTTCTGGTGATCTTGTTATCATTGGTGAAAGTTTGGGGATGTTTCACGGTGTGATCCTCGTTTTGGAATGTCCTTGCTATATTTATTGTACATCCAACAGCACTTCCAAAAACGCCGCCTTTTGGGTCTTCCTCGCTGGCATCTTGTACTTGTTTATCATTGATTTCGTCTTGATCTATGCTTATTTCAATTGGATCTATATCAACACTAATGCCTTGTGATAACAAAGAGGAATTCTCTACTGCACTGCTGTACTCATTTGGCTCATCGTTAATATCTCTTACATCGTCAACTACCTCGATAACGTCGTCAAACATGTTTAGGGCTTTGTCCAAGTTTTCCTTTCTCTTGTTGCTTCGTTTTCTTGTACCAAAGATGAAGAGTGTGATGGATACCAAGAACGACGAAGACGGAAAGATGGTCACTGCCCATCCACTTAAACCCCACAGTTTGAGAACATCAGCCAAAAGATTCATGAAGGAATTGATAACAGCCAGAAATGTCACTATTTCAAAGAGGAAAACATCAATGTATATGGCAAAGTCTTCTAAAATCTGCAGAAATTCTTGTGTCACCGAGAGCTGGTGTTCGTTTGGCTCTTCTTCCATGGCTGTCAAGTCAACCATCTTCAAATTAACAAATCCTTGTTCTTATTCTCAACCAAACGTAACAAAAGTACTTAATCTATACGCTGCTCAAACTGTCTTTCAAACTGTAGTACAGGAGTTATATGGCAAACAACTAAGCAAAACTGACGTAATGTAAGTAGAAATTTGAATGGCATTTTATGTAAGAATTCAACAACCTGTCATGAAACATAAAACCCATACATTAGCTTACCTAATCCATGCGAAAACCATACAAAGCCGAAAACAATACATGTCTTCCTGGGGTATCTCCCACTTTATTTTCGGCAGATATTTTAGCTCGAACAATTAACGATAATTGCTTGCACCAATATGCTCTCTTGACAGAACGAGAACAAAAAACGGGGAATGAGACTTGTACGAGTACCCAATTTATTACTGTTCAGCAATTATTCCAACTAAAACTGCCATGATCGCTATTTCTTGTCAGTTATTGTAAAAAAAGGAAATAGGCAATGCGCATGAATAAGGACAAGAGTTTGAGCCTATGCCATCTAATGATTGACGTTTACTTGAAAGCATTTTATAAATTGCCTCCCGGGTAACAGGTTTATTAATAATAAATTTAAGAGTTTCGTATGACAAACGTTTCATGATTTTTTAGCGCAAATACAAGCAAAGTCAAGCACCTTTTATTTTTTTCTCTCTCTATTTTTTTGAAATTCGCTAAATATGTTATCTTCATTATTATCTTCATTCTTCATTATTATCTTTAGTCATCAAAGCAACCATTGGCATTATTATTTATTATTATAAAAATCAACATTGTTATGCCAGTAAACATTTACAGACCTGGTTTGACTGTAATATCTTTATAATTTTCCTTGTTTTCTAGTTTCTGACTGTAATTTCTTTATAATTTTCCTTGTTTTCTAGTTTATAAAATATATTTGTGCAACTCTATCGGACATCGATGTTTTGCAATGATGTCATTAATACATTCAAATTGTTTTGTGCGCGCTTTTTTCAACACCATGCAAGGGCATGTCGGTTCACCGTTCCGGCGAGAGAAAATACACCTCTGTTAAGTTCTCAACCGATCATTTCTTTGTTGCGCATGCGTTTCCGTTACTAAGTAATACATTGACATAATAACATTGATTGATCAGAGACTACTTATGAGCATACGCATACATGGCGTCATAAAAAACCGTTTCGTCATCGGATTTTCTTGGTCCACAGTTGCTCACTGCAATAACTAGCTACTTACAAATGGTTTCTTAACTAAGTGTTCAGTGCTATTCTTAGCGTTGTCTATACAACATGATTCCTATTCACCAGGTTCATCAAAGTGATCTTCTTTAAAATCACTGTAAATATCTACATCGCTAAGATCCAGAGTTGTCTGTAGACTCATTGGCCCAGCATAGTGGGACTCCTCTATTCCCTGAGTACGCCCGGGCATTCGCAAAGGACTACCATACACAGACGAGGTCGCTTCTGGTTGATGGCAAGTTTCTGCTATGCGCAGTGGTAAAACAGATTCTTGTATGCTTAAGTCGGTAAGAACGTCGATTCCTTTTTCAACGTCTTCAGATTCGGTATGAACGTCTTCCGAACCTTTGTTGTGATTGGCTGGTGAATGGACAGCACGTGCGCAGATTGTGCACCAGTTTTCCTGGAATTCAAAGTTTCTTTATAAAATCCTACTATGTCTATAATATTATAGGTATGAAGTGAATAACTATATATTTGGAGCAAACATAATGTCATAGTGATAATATGTGTACTTTTAATAGCATATATTTTATAAAATACTACAATAATATTATCACTAAATTTTATAGTTATCAGAACTTATATTTAATATATTTATATAAATTTTTACAATTACATATAAATATATCTTTTGTATATTTACATTTTTGTTATATTTTGTTTATTTAATCACTTACATATAAGACAGTTTCCCATTCACAAGCAGCGAGATCGTCCGTGTCTGTACCTCCCTTCTTCTGGATGTTGCCCTCATTACATATATATAGCTGAAGACAAAATAAACAACATGAACTGCTTAAGAAATACTTCATATTCTGGAAATACAGCCAATTAGAATGCTTAAAAGTCGTTGTATACTCGGATGCCGTATTCAACTGCCTCTTCCCATGAGGCAATGCGGGTTCTCTTTATTTTATATGATGTGGGATAAAATAGTAGTACTATTTTATCCAACTTCATATAAAATAAAGAGAACCTGGGAAGGGTTCTCATGAGAAAAGGCAGTTTATAACCACCGAGTATACAAAGACTTTCAAGCATTCTGGTTTACTGTATTTTATATGATGTGGGATATATTATCACCGAAATATTATCATTCATGGTAACGGATCGTACCCTATGTAGTAAAGTTGTTATTGATAACATTTCATTCATTCATAACACGCAAGTATCAATATAGGTAAATTCTAATAGTCCCCTTCACAGATCCCTGCACCATCTTGAAAGGTAGCCGGGCCTTTGCATTGAAGCGAGACGAACGTTGAGCTTGCAATGATAGAAACATGTTCGTCTTACTTCGATGCAAAGACCCGGTTACCTTTTAAGATGGCGCAGGAAAGAGTTAAGGGGACTATTGCACTTTATAAGTAGTCACCAATCCCTTGCCTTCCATGAAAGCATTCTACAACTCTATAAATATTTCGTTCAATGTGGTTATATACCTGGTTATCTGGCCCTGCAGATATGTACGATGCCCTGTTTTCATGTTGTTTCCATTCGGTACCTTCAGGGTATGTATCGGTGATGTGCAGTCGGTACCAAAGGGCACCTGGTTGTAGGTAAAATGACATTCGTGAGACAAACGAATAACATTTTAATCATCTAATATCCACGATGGACAACCATTACTAACAGAGAGATTGCATGGCAGCCATGTTTGTGGTCAAAACAATTGAGCTTTTCTCTCAAGGGAACTGAAATCCTTTGTGATTCAAAATCTTTATTTTGGACGTGCCCACAAACATGGCTGCCATGAAACCCCTCTATTGATGTGTCATGATCGTTAGTACAAAATTGATTGGAAAATTGACTGCACATTGACAGACAGACAGACAGACAGACAGACAGACAGACAGACAGACAGACAGACAGACAGACAGACAGACAGACAGACAGACAGACAGACAGACAGACAGAGAATCGAACGATGAACGAAAGACAGTTTGCAGACAAAGAACAAACCTAGAATAGACGGACAGGCAGCCAATCATGCCGATAAACAAGCAAATAAATAAACAAACCAATCAGTCCTTACCATATTTGTCTTTGGCCCAAACAGACGATGCTCCTACCGATACTTGTACGAGACAGGGAGGTTTTTCACCGATGTGAAACCAACAGTTACCTGCGGATTATTAAACTCTATCAATAGATGAAATTTTCTCTTTCAATAAAGATTGACTTGTGATTGACTTTAAAGTTAATTTACTTTTTTTTTTCAGTGCTAGCAGGGAACATTATTATTTATATTATTTTCGTAGAAAGGGCAACCTTAATCTGGAGCCTCGCTCTGTTGTGTAATCCCCCACCACTTATTATGTATTTTTTTTAGCAAATTTCATTCTAGTATTTTTCTGTATTATATTGTATTTTTAAGGTGGAAGTGATTAAATAAATAAATAAATAAAAATAAATAAATAAATAAATAAATAAATAAATAAATAAATAAATAAATAAATAAATAAATAAATAAATAAATAAATAAATAAATAAATAAATAAATAAATAAATAAATAAATAAAACAGCATAATATCTCCATATAGAAAGCAAATCGATCTACTGTATTTAGTATTTTTAAGCTTACAAGACCAAATTGAATCAATAGAAAACGCATGCGCTTGCTGTGTGCTGCTATAAAGCACGAGGGGATTAACAGAACACGATAGAAGTGTTAAGACAAGCAGAACTCCAAGTGATTCTAAAGCACCCTCCAAGTGCTTTATAACTACATGCATCCAGTAAAGAAGGCACATTCTCTATGTATTTCTTTTATAAAATATAAAAATGACATATTTCATCAACATGAAAACGTAAAGTGTGCTCTCATAAAGCACGCGCCTCAGCCAATCAGAATGCGTGCATTCTAATAGTTTTTTTATAATCAATTTCAATAATTAATAACCCTTTCACATTCGAAGACGGGGACATCGTTTGGACGGAAAAATCGTCTTAATAACAGGCAAGTCGTTTCGTGAGACGAAAACGTTGCTGACTTTGTTGAATTCACATTAGACGGAGAAATTTGTGGACGGTTTTGTCCGTCCTCTGGTGTGAACAGGGCCATTATAAAAACACTTATGTATTATAAATCATGTATAGTGATTGGTTGTATTCGTTGCTCTTCCTCCGCTGACAGACAGCAGCATAAAAGCATACAAACATTAGTAATAATACCTGTTTTGATATTTTCAGCAAAGCCCGCCCTGAAGTATGTGGTGCCATTTTGAGCCACACCCCAGACGCGCCCTTCACCACCGATTGATATGCTGACGAACGGGACATCTGCGATTATTTGCTCCCACGATCGACCCTGGACAGACAAACAGAAATGATCACACAGTACAAGTCATTTGGAGTAAAAACGTACACTTCAATGCATTGCGATATATAATGGTGATCGTCGTGGCAAACTAAAGCAATTAGAGCAACTTCATTAGAAAATAAAAACAGAAAATTAACAGGACAAAAGAAAGAGTTCAGCTTGAGTGTTTTTCTTTTGTCTTTTAATTAATTCCTTTCCTGCTAAATTACAAAAGTCAGGACAAAGTTCTTGCAATTAGGTGTATATATTAAATAATTAATTTATAATTCAACGCATAAAAATTAATATATTTTCAGTGTTGGACGTGTCGATGTGCTGTGCCCTTTCCAGTCACATTTATAGTACAGTTCTTCTGTTATCCTCTATCTTCAAATAGCAACATGTAGGTATTGCGTCGTGAGCATACAAACAAAATAAAATGATGTGTGGACGTGAATGATCTCTACCAGGGGATTTTGTGGTGTTTTTATTTTTTTTGCATTCTCCCGAGCTTCATCCTAAATACAATAGTCTGCTCTAGTAAATATCTAAAGTCGGTGTTACACAAGTTGGTGTAATGGCGTTGCGAGTTGCTGAGTTCCGTTGCGAAAAGTAGAACTGAACCTTACTTTGCGCAATGCTGTCTGCAGCAACAACAAGAAAATTGCGAGACAGCCTCTGGTTCACTGTGCTTCCCTAAAGCAATTTGTGTCGCAACGGCATTGCGAGCTAAGTTGCTAGAAAAATTGCGCAGTGAAACAGCGCCTCAACAGTAAAACGCATGCATGTAAAAGCATGCCTGCTAAGCTCAAATTACCTGAGGACAGTTCTTAGTCACTCCATGTCTATATAGCACATCACCTTGACTAGTAACTCCCCATACAGAGATTTCCTGGTCATGTGTTTGGTCTGTCTGGTCGACTGGTTGGTCTATCTGGACAGACACATCACGTAATTTAACTGATGGTGTGACAAGCAGCCATGGACCTGTCGTGGTCAGTTTGCACCGCCTGGTAATAGTTGAAAAAAAAAAAAATAATAATAATAATAATAATAATAATAATAATAATAATAATAATAATAATAATAATAATAATAATAATAATAATAATAATAATAATAATAATAATAATAATAATAATAATAATAATAATAATAATAATTGTTTCCAACATTTTAAAAATAAGGATGGCACTGTTGGTTAGTGCACGGCGTTCTGTGCGAGAGGTCACGAGTTCGATTCACAGTGACCTCGCATCTTTGTTTCGACTTCTTTCCGTTCCGTGTAGCTTTAAGTAGCTTTAAATACCCGTAAAACGGAGCACTGATGGAGAGAGGGGAGTAAAATGAGCGCACCGTTGGCCTCAAGTTTATCAGTATATGACTGTCACGAGCTACCGACGGTAAATATGGTTAATTACTTTACTTTACTTTGCTTTCTAAAATCTGTCTAAATACAACCAAACTGTTCAATGTTCCACTACTGAACAACTTCCAGGTTGTACGAAGCCTGAATAGCGTTATTCACCGAATAAATCCCTATCCAACGGATAAAACCTATACAAATTCTACACACTGGATAACTCTTATCCAGTAGATAACTTTATCCATACTTTGTACAACTGGCCCCAGCCGAACAGCGAGGAATATGGAAACAAAGTTGCGTTACATGAAGATGATCAAAGAATATTGATTTTGTATTTTTTTTTAACAAATTCCAATCTGCCGCCTATTTCTCGCCGGTACCTCAGTACAGCTTGGTGTGATCCCAGAGAAAAGTAAAAAGAAAAAAAAAACCCGCATGCTTTTACCTTTTCCAACGTCGTCTTCTAACATAGTCGTTCCAGTTCTTTACAGGATGATATTGTCTGCAACATTAACTAATATAAGACAATAGATTGAAAAAGATATGGGGCGGCATTAAGCATATCGCGTCTGACCATGTGTATGGCGCCTGGACAACCTGATTAACCCCCTTTAGAGCAGTTTTCAACTCGCATCTTACATGTTCCGAATCAAATGAAATGAATACTAGTTTTTGCTCTTTGCATTAGATTCGGCACATGTGAGATGCGACGTTTGCACAAGGCCTTAAACAATAACATCAAAGACCCGGATGTCATCATCAACTGACATAATTATAATATTTTTTTGTAAGTTTGTATGATTTTGATCGTCACGGAATATTAAGTAATTAATGTAATTGCAATTATAGAAGCCCGAAAAACTTTTCGGGACTTAAACCCATGACCTTTGCAGAACCGGTACAATGCTCTACCAACTGAGCTATGAAGCAACATATGTTGGTAGGATGTCATTTAGTTGAGTTCATTCGACCACAGAGTACAATCAGCGGTTATTAAATTGTGTATGAGTATGATCGTCGCAGAATATAGAGCAATTTTAAAATGTAATTGCAATTAGAGAAGCCCGAAAAAAATTTCGGGACTTCAACGGGATTTGAACCCATGACCTTTGCAGAACCGGTGTAACTCTACCAACTGAGCTATGAAGCAACAGATGTTGGTAGGAGGACATTTTATTGAGTTCATTCGACCACAGAATACAATATGTAGATATATATGTTGGTCTGATCCGCGGTTATTAAATTGTGTATGAGTATGATTTAATAACCGCGGATCAGACCAACATATATCCATTATTATAATAATTAGTAATAATTTCATAGAGATCACCTTGGAAAGTCTACAGCATACTGCCATCCTTCTTTATCAGTGATTTCAGGACGTGTGTCGACCTGCCATTGCCCCGCCCATTGCCATTGACTTGATGGTAACAGGAACCCCTCTTTACTCTGCTCATAGACACCACTTTTGTCACTCCATACATAGCGGTCACTTGGTAAACGTCTAGTAGAAAACATGATATCAACTATGAAGATAATTATAGTGATGATGATAATGATGTTGGTGTTTGTATGGACGATTATGATATTGATGATGGTTATGGTTATGATAATGATGATGAATGATGATTGTGAGGATAATGAACGATGATGGTTATGATGATGATAATGAACGATGATTGTGAGGATAATGAACGATGATGGTTATGATGATGATAATGAACGATGATGGTTACGATGATGATGATGAATGACGATGGTTGTGATGTTTGTAGTGACGATGATGATAATGATGGTTACGATGATGATGATGAATGACGATGGTTGTGATGTTTGTAGTGACGATGATGATAACGATGGTTACGATGATGATGATGAATGATGATGGTTGTGATGTTTGTAGTGACGATGATGATAATGATGGTTACGATGATGATGATGAATGATGATGGTTGTGATGTTTGTAGTGACGATGATGATAATGATGGTTACGATGATGATGATGAATGATGATGGTTGTGATGTTTGTAGTGACGATGATGATAATGATGGTTACGATGATGATGATGATGAATGATGATGGTTGTGAAGTTTGTAATGATGATGATGATAATGATGTTTGTAGTGACGATGATGATAATGATGGTTACGGTGATGATGATGAATGATGATGGTTGTGATGTTTGTAGTGACGATGATGATAATGATGGTTACGATGATGATGATGATGAATGATGATGGTTGTGAAGTTTGTAATGATGATGATGATAATGATGTTTGTAGTGACGATGATGATAATGATGGTTACGGTGATGATGATGAATGATGATGGTTGTGATGTTTGTAATGATGATGATGATAATGATGGTTACGATGATGATGATGAATGATGATGGTTGTAATGATGATGATGATAAGAGTACTGAGTACATTGATGACAATGATAGTATTGATGGTGATGCATGTTGATGAGGAAAATAACCAAACGATAATAATGATGACGGTGCTGATGAAAAGAATTATGGTGATAGTGACCATTGTGATGACGACGATGAGATGATGATGGCGATGATAAAGTATATTAAAATGATAATGATGACAATTGATCATGATGATTAATATTATTATAAAACTACTATATATATATATATATAAACTATATATATTATAAAACTACTCTACGATCAAAGAAATGGAGATATATTTTAGAAACATTGTTTACTATTTTCATACCTGTCTGAGAAGCCTTCAATGGGGTTCCATCGCTGATTCTCGTAGATATAATGTACATTATAATCCTCTTGAGTATGCAAACCGTACGGACTACTAGAAAAACTATCAAAAACACCCCCACCATACCCTCCAGTGTAAACATATGGATTACCATCAAAACCAATTCCCCACACTACCCCTGAAGTTCCTGCTTCAACCGTCCAAAGATGGCCGCCGATTTGGCACCAAAACCTATCAGGCGTTGTGGTTAAATCCTTGAATTCACTAGCAAATACGTCACCGCATGACGTAGTAGCCCATAATGCATTGGGCGATACTGGTCCTTTGCAAGCACGAGCCCACGATGTAGCGACGGAAAGGCATGTCAGCCAATCATTGAGTTCCTTCTCGCTAGCGAACGATACGTAGAGAGGGTTGGAATTGAGCGTTGTCGGTGATGTGTAGATAGCCATGCAGTTATGTCGCGCCATTTTGTGTACAATACAAACACATGTGATGTCCATATATGGAATACTTAGTTCAGCGTAACTTTGGTAAGGTGAGATCTTCTCGTAGTAACAAACTAAGGACCCGGCCGTTCCTTTGTCCTGTTGGCTTAGTTTAATGAGTGTGTCACACCATAAGTTGTACTGGGTGTCCATTAGAATTTGACAGCGAGCCTTCTTGGACCACGAGCCCTAAACAAATACCATACGATGAACACTGTAGCAACAGCTGCGATAACTCATTAAATTCAATAAAGGTGTATATGCCTATAAATAATCTTACTTATTGCCTTGGACAACCTTTTTGAAATTGGCGTGCCTATAAGCCTATAACTCCTTTCTGTCTTGAAATGGCCTAATGCCTTGAACAACCAAATACATGCAAAAGTATCTACATATTTTACTGACCTGTGATATCGCCTCCTCGTACATCCCGAATTTGTTACACACTTGTTGGTCACGTGATCGAAGCCGTTGCAAGATCTCTTTTCTCCATGATGCATCGCGGTCGTCAATAGTGCTAAGACTCACGGTACTAAACGTTGGCATGAGCCCGCGATGTGTACTACTGAGGAAAGCCGCGTCGACGTCACATGCTCCACTGCTTAACCACGTGAGAAACTCGACGTTGCGTGGTAACGAACGGTTTTCAGGGACCGTGGAGTAGTTATCATTGGGATCTAATAATAGCAGGATTAACTTATTATTGTAATGTAATGTAATGTAATGTAATGTGGTACTTATATAGTGCATTTCACATACGTCTCAATGCGCTTTACAATTATCGTATGGACTGCTGGTGGCTTACATTCGTGAGGAAATTAGTAGTTAGTATGTATTGGTGTGAGCCGTGTGATCTTTGCACTCAAAGGGAGCGCCACGATTTTGGAAAAAAGCGATAAGGGAGAGCCTGGGACAAGGTTGAGATTCCATATATATATATATATATGGTTATGTATAGTACCTTCACTACTGTTCACTATGGACATGCTATCATGGATTCGACTAGTACGCAGTGCTCTCCATTCACGGCCACACAGCTCGTCTGGTTTGACTTCTGTTCGAAAATATATATGATCACCACATGCACTTAACCCAAAAACCTGGAAAATAAAAGAAAAAATACAATTAAAACAGAGCAAAACAACAAATGTTATAATGATGATATATATATAATTTGTATAGGTTTTATCCGTTGGATAGGGATTTATCCAGTGGATAAAGCTATTCAGGCTTCGTACAACCGGCCCCTGATGATAAGGATGGTGACAGATTTCATGACGATGCAGATATAATTATGACGATAATAATAATAATTATAACCATGACAGTAATGATGAAATTAAAACTAATAATGATGAAAATAGTTATTACGATTATGATAATCAAATAATAATAATATAATAATATATATTTATATAGCGCACATGTCTGGGATTCAAATGAATTTGATGATAATGGTAATGATGACGATGATAATGGTAATGATGATGACGAGGACGATAATGATGAAGATAATGATAATCACGATAATGATAGTGCTTATGATAATAGTGTAAATAATGGTGATGGTAATAATGATTACAGATATGATAGTGATGGTGATGATAATTATGATGTCGATAACAATAACGATTATAATAGTAATTTCAATGATGATAATAATGATGACGATGATGGTGATGATAATGATGATGACGATAACAAAAACGATGATAATAGTAATTTCAATGATGGTGATGATAATGATGACGATGATGGTGATGATAATGATGATGGTGATGATAATGATGATGATGATGACGATAACAATAACGATGATAATAGTAATTTCAATGATGATGGTGATGATAATGATGACGATGATGGTGATGATAATGATGATGACGATAACAATAACGATGATAATAGTAATTTCAATGATGATGGTGATGATAATGATGACGATGATGGTGATGATAATTATGATGACGATAGCAATAACGATAATAGTAATTTCAATGATGATGGTGATGATAATGATGACGACGATGGTGATGATAATTATGATGACGATAACAATAACGATATTGATGATAGTAGTAATTTCAATGATGATGGTGATGATAATGATGACGATGATGGTGATGATAATGATGATGACGATAACAATAACGATGATAATAGTAATTTCAATGATGATGGTGATGATAATGATGATGACGATAACAATAACGATGATAATAGTAATTTCAATGATGATGTAAATATCATGGTAGCCCACCTGGTCATTAGGTCCAACAGAAAGCAACAGGAATCTGCCAACCATCTGAATCCAGCTCTTTCCTGTGATACCTTGTGTAGTGAGGCTAAGGTCACTGGTGTTGATGCCTTTTCTATACCAAATCTGACAAACAAACGTTATATAATAAATATTAGAATTCACGCATTCTGATTGGCTAAGGCGCGTATATAGGAGAGAAAACAGCACGCGCATATTGATCAAATACGCCAATTTGAATTTTATAGAAATAGAAAACTTGCATTCTTTGCTGTTTGTGCATGTGCCATTATATAATGCTTCATGTTCATTTGCATTCAATTGTTCTTCTATTCTACACCATAATCCTTTTCGCGTTTCAAACGTAGATTATGCGGTATACAATGCTTTCCTCGTGACCAGAGGGTTGGACAAAATGATCATGAATTATCAATGAGTTTTTTAAGCAGTTATAAAGCACTTAAGGATTGTCAGAACGCTTCACGTCGTGCTTCTCTTAACACTTCTCTCGTGTTCTGTCAATCCCCCGTGCTTTATAACTGCACACAGCAGTTTTTCTATTTCTTCAATGTTACAGCGTGATATTGTACGTTAAACTGTCGCATTTCCATTAGAATTTGTCTCATTCTACCAAATAATAATACGTGTAAAAGATTGTTTAGCAGAAAAAAGCGTGCATAACACTATCTAAATACACAAAAAGTCATATTACTCTTGCGCTTCGCGATGGAAGCCTCTTTCGCGGTATAAACGATATCTCGCCTCGCCTTAATCTCCACGCGTTTGTCCTCACTCTCCTCAGTCATTCCCGGCCAACATTAAATCGAACGTCCCGCAAAAGTAGGGATTTTTTGCAGTCTAAGCACAGGCAGCCCAACCAGTCTACCTGAGGATATTATTTTTTACCGCGCCTATTAAAAAAAAAGTACTTCGCTCCTTTGCTACTTGACTTGAGTGCACATGTGGGCTTCCTGTGGTGGTTGGTTTGTCGTGCGGAATCGAGAATCGTACGCGACTTTCTCACTGACGACAAAAATTGAAGAGAGTTGTTTTTGTGTCAAAATACTACCCTCTTCGACACCACGAGTTAGAATAGTTGGACTGCCTGTGGTCTAAGCACAGGCGGCCCATCGATTACCAATTCTATCTGAATAAAACTATTTTTTTTTACCGCGCACTATTTTGAAAAGAAAAAGTCATTTAAGCGCGCGTGTGAGGTTCCTGAGGTTTAATTATTTATTTGCGCATGGATGGGGTTCCTTTGTAGCTTTCCGCACGCGATTTGTGGAATACTATTCAATTTAAGTCGTGCGAAAGTCGTGCAATCACAGGAACCCCACCCTCGTACTCAAAGAATAATACAACACTCAAAATTGAGCGCAGTAAAACATTGTGGGTCTGCCTGTGGTCTAAGATATCAAAGTACCTGTTCATCTTTAGTTAACGCCCACAAACCATTGACACCTGTAGCAACCTGTAACAAGGGACAAATCTCTCCACTGGATAACGATGGTGCATTAACTTCAACCCAGGCTGTGCCTGTCAAGAGAGTCAAACTACTTTATTAGTAATTAACAAGGAATGATACAGCAATTTGCATTTGTGCAAGCCGTAAAACAAATTTGTTGATTTTCAGACGTTCACTAACTATGAAATGTCAAACTGTCTGTCTGTCTGGCCAACATTGCTTAGTCTTTTGGAGTGCTAACATAAACTCTAGCCTGCGTAGCGGCTCTCTAGGGGGCTCTCTAGGGGGCTCTCTAGAATTTTATTTTACAAAATTTAGTAAAATTTTAACATTTTAGTAATATTGGGCTGTGTCAAGTCAAAAAACATAATAAAACTTATTTTAAAATAAGAGACCTCATAACCTTCCTTGTTTGTTTATCAATTTCAGACCATATGATTTGCAACCCTTGTAGGTTGATTCTTTGACATATGTAAATGTTATATATGCATACATATCACGTTCATGATATGATTATAAAGGTGAAGAGGTCTACTTTCATCTACTAGGAAGGTTGCAACCATTCCCAGGAGAATCAATTGAACAAAAGATAGGCTGCCATGCTGGTGGTCTTGACAAAAGAAAACCATCACCGTGACTGATGGTACTTCTGTACAATTCGCTCTCCTGGGAATGGCTGCAAACCAAGAATAGAACATCACCTGTTGGTAGGTCATATGATATGCCGATACGTATAACAGCCACGCCTTCCCATGTCACTCCCCATAGTATACCAGTTTTGCTGACAGACAGCTGGGTGATGGTTCCATTGGGGGGTGGGATTTCTACCCATTTATTTCCCTCTGGATTTTTACTTGTAATTCCACTTCTAAAAAGAACCTATAAGATGGCAATAAAATTATTTATTCAAAATAGTTTAGTTCTGAGCATACCCTCAATATGTTATCATAACTTACAGATGCTCTTACATTATGGTACATACTAGTTATGTAATGGGTTCTAGTTGCATACCATGGAACATCTACCATGAGTCAATTGTATTTTCTAGAATACGCACGAGCCTTAAGGCGAGTGTCTATGCAAAGAAAATACAAGTGACGCATGCAATATTCACGGTATGTCACAATAAAACATTGTATAACTATTTTATCCCACATCATCTAAAATAAAGAGAATGGCTTTCAAGCAATCTGACTGGCAGTATTTTATATGATGTGGGATAAAATATAATATAATATATACATAATTAGATCTTACATACTATACAATTGTATAGTTTATAATTATATTTTATACAATTTTATTACAGATTGCAGCAGCCATTTTCTTCCTGTTACATGTTGAATTTCTATGAACATCTTTGTGTGCACAGCAACAAGTCACACCAATTCATTCTAGTTTAAATGTGTGCATGTATGTTTGCAGTGACAAATAGAAGCAATACACACACAAAAAAGAAAAAAACGTTGGACTTCTTTAAGTACTATAGAATATTTGCGTCTGATCTGTATGACTGAGATATATAATAGCTTGTCTCTGACTTGCCATTGTATATTAATTGTATATTAATTGTCATATTAATGTATATTTAACAGTTATTCCACGAAATCGAGTCGTACATGAGCTGACTATCAGACTATCATGGCTATCAGCTCATGTGCGATGAGATTGAGTGGAATAACTGTTTTATTATATCCACATCATTAACTAGATTTTAATTGTTTTAGTATCCAACAACTTATAAGTCAAACTTAAAAGGAAATAATAGTAACAACAAATTACTAAAACTAAAAAAACTAAAACATTTTGTGAATGAATTTTGACTTGAAGAGTGCGCGCTACTGACGCCATCACACGATTCTTCAGTTTGATTGAGAAAGCCAGATTAAAAAACTGTTCTTGAACTTTTCTTAATTCCTCCGTCGTTCTAAAATATATAGTTAGTTTTAACACTAAAATATGCTATTTTCAGCTGTTAAAAAATGTATTGAGGGAGAAAATGACAAAAACAGTGGAGAATTTCAAGTGTTTTGAATACATTTTGACTTGCCGTCACACATCATTGAGTGTGCGCTTGGTATTTTCACTTTCGATTATCTGTCATTTTGTCAAAATAAAATGATTGAAATGTTATTTTTCTTTCAAAATATGGCAAAGTTTGACCTACTAGTTGGTTTATACTAAAACAATTAGACCTCTCGCCCTCTTCTTTGCTCAGTTCCACAAAATGCTCGGCCATTTTGTTTGTTTTCTTCTACCCACAGTATATGAGGTGATAGCCTAGTAGTAGGGAGCATTCAGAGCGCGCGAATGCTCATATCTAGTCACAGGCAGCCCAAGCAATTCACTTATACAGTAGAGATATGTGAGGAAAAAATCTGTATTTTTTATTGAAATAAATTTGAACATATTTCAATCCTGTGTTGTTGTTAAATGTATTAGGTGTCATTCTGGGTAGTTTTTGACCGTTTTAGAGCATTTTATTTTAATGTTTGCCTACCTGTACTTAAGGTGGCTCGAGGTAGTTTTGAATGGCGCACACGTCCCTTTTTGAATTCGCAATTACATGATCTTACCTTCGCCCCATGAATGTGAATTTTACACCAAATGACAGTCTTGGATGAAAGTTTTGAACGATGTTTTAATTATGCTAATCAAAGTTTCCATAGCAACGATAAACAACTTGTTTGTAAAATGGTTTTTCTTAAATATCTTTTGAATTTGAGCTGATTGCGAAAAACCAATAAATATGCTATAAACTACCCCGTTTAGCACATCAATTGGGAAAGTTAGAAGAAAAGTTATCTGTTCGATAATGAATAAATCACGAAAACATTTAAATGTGTATTTTGTTCTCGTGTAAATATAAGCGGTCAAAACATTTCATAGGATGCACAAATTATCATCTTAATACTGCAGAATGTTTCCTTGGACTTTCATTTAAACTCCCTGTGAACAGCTCTAGTTAATATGTAGGCAATGCAGAGATCGAGCTTTTTATTAAAATGACGTTTTGCTTGACGTTTTCACTCTTTCATAACTACGATCACAATTACCTATAACTCACAAAAGCACTAACGAAAATGAGTGCTATCTTCGCAGTACAATTTTAAATATATAGTCAATAATATTGCAAAATTGTAGCCAAATCCATATGAAAGAATGCTTTTAAAAGTAGCACCGAAGTTGAAGTATGAAAGTAGCGCCCGCCGAGTGAAAATTTACTGCATCGAGCGTGACATCGTGTGTTTATTTCAGTGGCTAATTAACATGCAGCGTACAGTGTCAAATTCCTCTATGCAACATTTATTGTTTTTTCGCAATCAGCTCAAATTCAAAAGATATTTAAGAAAAACCATTTTACAAAAAAGTTGTTTATCGTTGGTATGGAAACTTTGATTAACATAATTAAAACATCATTCGAAACTTTCATCCAAGACTGTCATTTGGTAAAAAATTTACATTCATGGGGCGAAGGTAAGATCATGTAATTGCGAATTCAAAAAGGGATGTGTGCGCCATTCAAAACTACCTCAAGCCACCGTAAAAATGGAAAGGCTGGTCACTCAAGATATCCATTGCTTGTCTTCGATGGTCTAAAAAATCATATTTAATCCTTCCTTTGCCTTCAAAATTCCCTCAGCAACATAGATGAATGATCTACATGTACTCATTCTGATTGGACGACTCTATTCCATGGTTACCAGTCGTCCAATCAGATTGAGTTTTACAAAATAGAATTACATATAATATATCTATTTGATTAAATGTACCTGTCCATGGAATGTGACAGCCCATACTGAAAGCTGTCCTGGTTTGATACCAGGAATCATGGTACCACCTACAGCAATGTCCTGGAATGGCTGCTTAACAGGATCATTTGTTAAACCTTGAATCTACATTGTACAAATGCAAGAACATTAAGTTTTACATTTAATTTAAGACACTCTTACCATATCATTGTCTTGGGCAAAAAAAAAAAATAATAATAATGATTTCATAATAGATACACATTATAGAAAGTCTCAATGCTTTTACAGTTAAATGGAAACTAGCAAGTAAACTAGTATAGGCTGTGTCGGTGTTTGATATAAATGATAGGTAATATAATGAAATTTGTAACACCGTAAAAAATGTTGACTTAACTTTACTGATGTTTCGAGCTTTAGCTTTAGCTTTAGCCCTTCATCGGAGTAAAAAAAAAGACTCCGACGAAGGGCTAAAGCTCGAAACATCAGTAAAGTTAAGTCAACATTTTTTTACGGTGTTACAGATTTCATGATATTAGCTAGCTTTTACAATTATTACATGTATGTGAAATAAAATAATTGAAATAAGAAAAATACTAAAAGTATATTCAGGATTGGAAATTATAAAGAATAATCTTACCAATAGCCATCTATCATAGCCATCAAACTTGTAGTATCGTGTCCAACATCGCCGCCTTACACAGGAAAATGAACTGTTCTCTTCGTGATAGGTCCTTGGAAAGTCAACAGCATACTGCCAGCCCTGGAGACAACAACAAACATTATTATTTATTCAAAAAATTTCCCAACTTTGAATTGGTTGAGATCCACCAAGCCATTTTTATGATGGAGTCATTTTACTACCACAGACTACCATAATGCTTTGCCACAAGTCTTTATTATTCAAAATCAAATCCCTTTTGTAAATACAGTTCAACAATTAGCACTAATTATTTCACCAAAGAAAGTACTAGCCTATTACTACCTCTCCAGCTAAAAGTCTAGGTGAATACTTTTAATGAGCAATTATTGAATTCAGCTTTGGTATAATAATATACATATCATACTTATCTTTATTCAATATTATAATTACTATTACTCGTGCCTGGGCCTTTGGCCGTGGCACGAGTCTTAAAATGCAGAATATTTCCATGTAGGCTGCCCAGTCCTCGGCTGGCCAATACGAACTGAGGGGGATTGGGGATATTGTAATATGAGCACATGGATATTTGTTTTGTCAAAGGAATGATTTCTCAGTAGAAGTAATTGTGAATACTCTCATATTTTATGCCCTCACGCCACATCGTTTGCAGTAGAATTACACTTAAGTTTATGTCGAATGTTTTCGAATGTTTTTTTGTGTCAAATGTTTTTTGAATTGTGGGAGCTCGTTAAACTGCAAATGCACTATTATAATATTGCTTGAATATTAATGTTTACTTCTGAAATACTGTTATCTGTAATTCAGCACCATTCAAGTGTGATTAAAACAATGCATTTGGAATTTAATTAACTGCCACAATTCCTATCGGTCTCAGATCAACCATTCCAGATGGACAACATTAATTGAAATAGGTGTATCTTGCTACAGGTCATAAATCTAGTAGTTCTAAAATCCATCTAAAATCATGAGATCATAGTTCGTCTACCACAGGTAACCCAACACCAGGTGAAGATTCTAGTGTCATTTACATGCTATATTATCATTAACATTAGCATCGGATTTGCATGAGAGAGGCCGGTTCGCGCCCTGGCCTGACCAACACTCAGGGTCTTAAAATAATTGAGGAAAATGTACAGTACCGCCTGGAATCACATGTACCTTTGTTTGCATGCATTTCGCAAACAGAACGTGAACACTGTACGCGTTCTGTTCGCAGTCTGTTTGTACTTTGTTCGCAATTTGATCGCAAAATTTTCGCGAACACAGACTGTTCTCGAGCAGTGTTCGCGAACACAAGCAAGAGAAATATAGAAATCTGTTAAACATGTTTTACTTTAATAAGTTTACATCTGCTTTGAAATTGTTTTACAAATAAAGTAAAAGGTTTAGATGTATTTCAAACAATCTTAGTGTTAAGTTTCGAAACCGCGGATGCTTATAGTTAACCGGGACATTTTTTCAAACAAATTTTGCAGTTTTTTTACATTTAAGTTTGATATATACTACATTATTATACAGATTTCAAGTAAGATTAATTGTTTGTAAAAATCTAGCTAGTATATTCTTACAAGTTCATGTAGCGAACAATCATGCACGGAACACGTACTGAAACAGGTGTCTGGCGGTTTGAAATCAATGACCGTGTGTTCAACAAAAACACTTTAAAAATCTGTAATTCATAGCCTGTTATTTTATTTGTAAGTCGGTAAAGTTATTTTTTCAATGCATTTTTGTGTCATCATTCGAAGTAAACACATTTCAGAACAGAGTTTGAGAGTTCGCCAGCATCGCGAAAGCTTTTAAAATGTAAAGTAACACAGATTGTGATCTGCTTCAAAAATCGACCTCGACTTATTAATTGTTAGACTTCACATCTTCTTAGATAGGAGGAGGTAGCATCTCGGAGGTACACTGTGGCATCTCTCCACACTACACTCACTAACATGCATTGGAGGGATGTTAAAGAACCACTGGGGATATAAATGTAACAAACCCTGGCTTGACCACCCTCAATGACTGGCTCATACTAATACATACTAACTACTAATTCCTAAGCCACCAGCAGTCCGTACAATAATTGTAAAGCATATAGAGATGCAATGTGAAATTCACTAATATGTAAGCACCACATTACATAACATAAAAGCTGAAATTAAATGACAAGAACTGACAATAGTATATAATCAATTCTAAAATATTTGATTTAAATCGCGTGCTCTGATTGGCTGAGAAACGTTCTCTTTAACTCAACAGTGCACGGACCTTCGATTTGTTTGATTTTAACTACTGAATATTTTATAAAAGAAAAATAGAAAACTCGGCTACGCGTCGTGCTTCTCCTAATGCTTCTCTCTCTTCTTAAAATCCCTGCGTGCTCTATGACTCAACAGAGCACGCTGCCTCATTTTCTATTTCTTCAGTAGTGTAGATAGCATACATACGGTGTTACAAATTTCATTATATTACGTATAGTGTACATACCTCTATATCACATGGTATATTCTTGTCCAATGTCCAGACCCCTTCCCAAACCCAGTGCTCTGATGGGAGAGGAAAACCTGACTTGGGAAGGTGAACTTTACCATCTTTACTGCTAAAGTTATATCTATCACTCCTGAACATCTGAAACATTGAAAAATATAGATATTTATTATACAGTTTCACTAATTCTGATTGGTTGAAGTGTGATCTATCCAACAGTGTATTTGACTGCTTCTATGAAACAGCATAGATAACTTACAAAATATTGCAATTGAATCAATTCAATAATTAGCCTCATCCATGTATATAATGAAGTTGTTCATCCATTTAAAATAAGCAATGATGATAATTGATAAAGAAAATATTAATTGTGATAAATCATAATAATAATTTAATGATCATTAAATGATTGCATAAAAAAATGCTACAATATTCCAAATGAAGATAATTTCAACATTTATTTAGCAAATATTGGTTCGGCCTAGCTGGGTTATGCAAGTCAGGTGTGGTCAAACACTTCTGTTGGAAATCTCAAAACCATCGAAAGTCTACAGAGGCGCGCCACGCGGTATATTTTGCCAAACACCGAAATGTCCTATAAAGAAAGACTGTTGTCATTGAATATGCTTCCCTTAACCTACTGGCATGAAATGAATAACATTACATTATTCTACAAGCTTATCAATAAACACTATAACGTTCAACTCAACGAACTAATACAGTACAAGAATACTCGCACAACAAGACACAGCAGTAAATATGACATTAAGGTTCCATTATGTAAATCCAAATTATTTCAAAATTCTTTTTATTTGTGTACTACCAAAAATTTGGAACTCACTTCCAGTAGAAGTACGCTTAAGCTCATCTAAATCTGTCTTAAAAAGAAAACTAACTGACTATTACACAGAAGCCTTAAAAAATACTTATGACATTGACTACTCTCAAACATGGAAAACAGTTTGCCCTAAATGCAGTGGCACAAACAATATAAGCAAGAGGCCTTCATGCTGTTGATTATTATTTTGATTTATTTGCAATCAATTATTTTGTAATTATTTCTTCTATGTATCATTATTTTAATCGAGCCACACATTCTTGGAGCCTGGCTCTGTTGCTGTGGTCTCCCACAAATGTGGAAAGCGTTATAAATAAATAAATAAATAAATATTTACACACAAAATTAAAAAAGAAAATCTGCGTTTAAAATCGAGAAAGTAAATAGTTAATATTATTAAATAGAAGTAAAATTTATAAACTACTTTATTACCGCTTTCTCGGACCATCCACTCAACACTCCCCATCGTTGATTTTCCCAAGTCTCTGCTCGATTTCTGATTACGACTTGCGTTGAATGTACATATAAACAAGGCTGCTGGTTGGCATTTATTGCCCAAGCACAATGACCAACCGAAGATACACGTTTAAAACAATTCCTTGACTTGAGTTCTGGCGTTGAGACTTCCTTCCAAGAATTATCGCGGAGATTTACAATGAAAGTTCGTCCATCTCGATCGATGACCCAAAGATGAGGAGATTCCATTTTCGCAACAGACAGTTCTCAAAAGAGCGATTTATGACTATCTTTCTTCAAGAATAGTCCATGAAAGTGTTGTCAATAGTGTCTTTGAACGATATAGTGCTGACATAGCGGAATTCAGTAGGAAATTAGCAGTTAAAATTATAAAAACAAATACTACAAGTGACTATTACAGGAAGTAAAATGTGGCAACTGTCCTTCGCATTGTTTCATTTGAGCAGCCGCTGGGCAAAGAGATCGTCTTTTATCAATTTATTACAATAATTTATAGAAATATGATTCATTATAGCATAATAATCTCCTTGCAAAAACCAACACTGTAAAAAAAGAACCTCTGCAAATAAAAATTATAGAATTCCAGCTTATTTCTAACTATATTTTAGTAAAAAAGGAAAATACCTGGTGATTTGGGCTCCCTGTGTATACTTCACCCATATTTGGAACCAACCTGCGTTACTCTTGCAACATACACGTAAACATCCATTGTATTGATCGATCAAAGTTTAGCTGGTTTTCTACCTCTATCCACTCAGCAAATCATGTCTAAAAACAAAATTCTTACTCTAGTGCACGTTCACAATTCCACAAAAGTGTTACTTGGAATGAAGAAACGTGGTTTTGGAGCTGGTCGGTGGAATGGTTTTGGCGGGAAAGTGGAAGCAAATGAGACGATTGTCGAGGCAGCAAAAAGGTAGATGACTGCATGTGACCGCACGCGTCGAAAGTTCTATTTTACACCTATTTTAAAAGGGTTGTACGGCCAAAAGGATTAGGAACTAGCATAAAGCTAAGGTTACAAAGAGCACGGTTTAATTTTGTCCGTTCAGTGGCCATATGCTTGTGATAATTCAGGTGTTTACAGCCAAACCTACAGAAGCGTTCCTATCGAGGTTGGAAGGCTCGATTTATTCTTCCAAACTTGATTTTAAATTTGTTTTGAAATTTGCATAAATGAATCGAATCTTGTAAGTTGCAAAATGCAGACTTCAACCGTCAACCGATAATGGTCCCGAAATCACGATCTGTGGTCAATAACTTATAATGCTATTGTAATAGAATACTTTAGTAAGTATTTATAACAATATTTCTGTAAGCAGACTAGGTTTAGCAAGTTTCTGTTGTCCAAAAAAACATTTAAAGTAATGTTTTGATTTGAGGCGGTTTTTGAAATTTACAAGGCTCGATTCATTTATGCAAATTTCAAAACAAATTTAAAGTCAAGTTTGGAAGAATAAATCGAGCTTTCCAACCTCGATAGGAACGCTTCTGTAGGTTTGGCTGTAATACCAAAACATTTCAATATTTTTTATAGACCTTTGTTCTTATTCAATTTTTATTGATTACATTTAATGTGCTACAAATAAAATAACAACAATCATACGCCATGTGACCCTTAAACATGTTATTTGCGGTCTTCCTTTGGTTGACACAGGAAACCCACAAATACACCTTTTTGAGAATTTGATGACTTTTACGAACAAGTCAAGCGATTCTGTGTCGGGGAAGGGGGGGGGGGGGGGGGTGGTCTCCCTTTGTCAGTTGATTGATTGATTTCGCAAATGACCCCTAAAACATATGCATGAATTAAAAGAATTGTCAAAGCCTTGTTTATTTCAACCCCTAAAAGGTACAACTGTACAATGTTCATGGCAGCTAAGCTTATTTTTATTAACAAAGCCAAGTAAAACTGACTCTTACAGAAACATGTTACGTAATTGACTTTTGAGCAAGAACCCTAAAAGGATTGACCCTAAAAGGTATGGACAGAGAATATTGTCAACCCTACTGAAATGGATCACGCCAATCATGCACCCCTATCACTATGACAAAGGGAGCTGGTACCTCCTTGGGTATATATTTTTAGTATTTATATCTTGTGAAAAGACCTCTTTACCTCTGTATGCAAATTGCCCATTTCAGACCATGTGTCATTCCCTTGAGAATTGTTCTTTTATGATGAACGTGTTATATCATTTACATGTGAAAGAAACAATTCCCAAGGGTAGCATCATGTGATCTGAAATGAGACAACAAACATGTCTATATTGTCCACCATTGTGAGAAAGAGTTGACTGTTACTTGTTCTTTCAGAGAGCTGAAAGAAGAGTGTTGCTTACATGTTAAAAATCTAACAGAAGCAGGAACATTGCTCTTTGAGTTTGTTGGTGATCCAGTCATATTAGAAGTGCATGTTTTCAGAACAGAAGAATATGAAGGCGAGCCAACAGAGACTGAAGGTATTTTTAAAGTAGATAAATGAATAGTATAATAATAATCATAATAATTTAATTTGGTTGCATATAGCAGGGGCAGATCTAGGGGTGTCTGTAGTGGAACCGGACACCACCCTAGAGCAGCAATTACCCCTATTTTATTTAAGAAATTTAGGGGCCAGACACCCCCTAACATCATAAGAGCCCTTTATTTGCAATTGGGACACCCCCTGACAAGTTTCTTGATCCACCCCTGCATAGTGCTTTACCTCTCAACTCTCACTGCTATGGTGCAAGGTTCGAGTCCAAGCTCGGGTAAAGATTTTATGTGAGTATAGAGTTTGTTTGATGTTTTGTTCTCTCCCTTGTATGTTTTTACAATTCTTGGATTTTCTTCTAGCCTTGTACAGCCTCACTTAACTGTCATTATATTACATGTACAGTCTGGGATAAATATTGCACGGTTTCATTTTCTGGACCACCAGCCGAGTTGCACAATAATATAAAATAGGCTTTGATTGGCTGTTGTGCCACCTCATTAAATTCTTACAGGCATAAATTTTGACTGCAAATTAATTCATTATCCATTTGGCAGTCCATAATTATTTTTGCTTTACAAACTTTAAATTTGGCCTGGTATTTGGATATGGCAGGCAGGTATATTTCAAGCATTTTCCCTGAATCGGAACTCAATGTTGGACCACAGCAGTGAATGACTGTTACTCTCTCCAAATAATAATAATAATACCAGGTGGTGAAGGATACAGATAAAATTATGAGGCACCAATGAGAATCAAAACCATTGCCCCTTTCCCTTAGTCTAGTGGGATTCTCTAACCACTGAGCTACTGGAGTCTCAATGGTGAGCAAGGGTAATCAATGGGTTGATACTATGAAAATCACTAGAGTGGTTAATTGTCTGTTTAAAATTTGGCCTTGGGGGTGTGTGTTTTTTGTACCACATGACCAATTTTTACCAAAATGATTGGCCAGAAGTGATCACATGGTACAAAAACGAGACAGAATTTCAAACAAGCATTTTACCACTCTAGTGATTTTGATAGTAACATACAGACTGCATTTGTGGGACATGTCATAAATAAATCAATAGCTGACAGCTTTTCTTAAATGAATGTATTATTCAATTATATCTGTTGTTTGTAGAGATGCGTCCACAGTGGTTTGACCATGATAAAATTCCATTCAAAGATATGTGGCCAGATGATACCTTTTGGCTGCCAAGTCTACTTAACAAGAAAACATTTCATTGTTATTTTAAATTTGAAGGGATTTCAAAAATACTAGAATCAAAAATCGATATCAAAGATAGCTAATATTATTTACATGTTCTTTTAAGAAAATAAAGTTGACTTTATATTGTAAATGCTTTCAAAAAGCTCATGTATGATATATATTTAAAACTATTTAAACAATAGAGTAGTTGAATCGAGGGCATTATGCTGTGATAGTTTGCCCGCGGAAACTGGATGTGCAGAAAAACAAATAGTCGCCCGAGAACGCAGTTCTTTGATTTTACTCAGCCGTTTTTGCAGTGTAGACTTCATTCACTTGCCTTAATGTTTTACAAATAAATTCCTCTGGGTAGCTAGACAGTATTTCACTTCCTAGATGATTACCTAAGGCCAAGTAAAAAAAATCAAATGTTTATCACCCCCGTCCTCTTCATTTTTTTGGGGCCGCTTGATTTTTTTTACTATTTACTATTTGAAAAATCGGAGTGAACAACAAGCAACAGGCGTTACTTTCGCTTCGTACCCAGTTTCCCTCAATGTTTACAAATAATATTTTCTAAATCAGCATGGTATTTGTCTGCGTTTTGATACGCACTCAGTCTAGAATTTTTACCACACAGATCTTTTTTTACAAAAACCACATTGAGGATACTGTTTTCAGTTTAGTTTTTGTTAATGATAAGATGACGTGTGAATTGCCAATAGAGGTTCCATACTATGCAACATTCAATGACCCACTGTGTTTTTTTTGTGGAAGCGAGGCCGGTTTAATAAATCAAGAAGACTGCTACCCGTTCTGCAATGTATGCCGCGAAAGGGGATGCGACCAAAATAAGAAAATAACCAGAGCTTTCAGGCAGACTAAATCATAAAACATTTGAGTATTGAATACTGAGCCCTATTGACGGCTTTTATAGTGCATCATGTTGTTGTTACAATCAAAAAAATATACCAAAGTTGTGTTACAACTATCCTATCCATGTGGTAGAGTCAATATTTACACCTATTTGCCATCTATACATTTATTTTCTTGTAAGAAAAGCATTAAATTGAAAATAATAAAAAATCAGAAAATAACAAAAAAATGCGCCCGCCCGCTCTCTTTTTTAAATAAATCCGGATGATAAACATTGTTTTTTTTTTACTTGGCCTAATATAATCCTGTTGGGAGATAGACCTCATTCACTTGCCTCAAAGGTTTCCAAATACAGGGCTATAGAAGATCTTGTAATATACAGCTATTTCAAAAACGTTGAATACTGATCATGAAGACAATATACTAAATAGTACATTCCAAGACCGAAATGCATTCTGGGTCATGCAATATTGTTAAAAAGGGAATTAAGACTTATCTCATTAATCAAACTTTTAGTTGATTTATCTTATATTCCATATATTTATCTATTTTATAATAGAGTACAAACACTAAAAGTGTGCAATACTTTGTACTATTTACCACTAAATAGTGTTGATTAAACAATAGAGAACAAAAGAATTTGCATACTTTAGTGGTATTTATGTTGCACACTTTTAGTGTTTGTACTCTAGTACGACTTGTAAATTAGTAGTGACATAATGTTATATGCATGTATTATTAATATTATTAGTTATTATTTATCTATTCTTTGTAATTAGTTATATGTAAAGTCCTATTGATCTATTCTTGTGAATAGGGCTATTTAGTATAAATACGCAGGTGATTATAGAAAATCGCGCGCGCTGTTTGGTTTGCTATCTCGGATTATCAGCCGATAATCACCTTTTCGGACAAAATGGCTGCCAGTAGTCGTTTTGTCACTGTTAGCGAAGATGAAATTGAAAACTTTAAAGACTTTAAACTTTATACTAAAACGATTATTCACCTCAGGCGAAGTGATTATCGGTGAATATTTACCTCGCAGCTCGAAGACTCGTCGCTCGGTAAATATTCACCGATAATCACTTCGCCTTCGGCGAATAATTGTTAAATAAATAATAAATTATTATTATTAATATTTATTATTAATCAATAAGAATAGTTTATTTTATTTTAGATCATGCGAAACAATATAGCAGCTATACATGTAGGTAGCAGATACCTGTATATTTACTTTTTACTTTAAATAAATGAGACCCACAATGCCCCTGGGTCTTGGAATGCATTTTTCAGTATTCACTATTCAACGTTTTTTGAAATAGCTGTATACTGCAGTTGTATTGTAGTTATTGCAATGCAGCTCACATGCGAAATATTTATGCAAGTTCAGTGTGATATAGCTTATTTGAACCCCAGGAATGAGCCTAGATCAAGGGCGAAATTAGGAGTGGGCCCACACCTCTTTTAAAAGATGTATTTGTTTTAAACTCGGCAAAATACAAAATTTACATATAGCCCACCCTTTCTTTGATTCCTGCAAGATCATGTTGTTTGCAGAATCAGACCTTCAAACCCTAACCCTATCAAAGAGAGACATCACAGCTTTAGATATGCTATTTCTATTTTCCCTTTGGTCTTCATTATTTCATTAGTACTCTGACAAGGAGGAAAACTGATGCAATTTCTCTTGAACTGCCATCAACATCTGGTACTACATTCCATCGTGTCATATTATCTGTTTGGTAACAGCTCTATATCTTCAGTACGTTTATCATCAACTATTACGGTGCTTGATGCAACTGGTATCTTTTGACGCTGTCGTTGAACCTGAATTAAGAAATCACAGAAAAAACTAATTCAACTTTCACAGAAACACTTAAAAATCTTGAAAACCTTTTTCTGTACGTGCTCAGCCACACCCCGGTTGAATGTTGGATTTTTTGGCGGGAGGTCGGGGTTTGTGTCGTAGAGTCTGTAAATTTTCGTGTCTTTGTGGATAAGAGTTTTTTTTAAATATTAGGCCTCATCTCCTGACACTTGCTCACTAAGCTGTATAGAGGCCTGTCTTTTAGTAGCGCAAAAAATGGATAACTCTTCACACCTACAGTAGCCTGAGAATGATGTAATTTGAAAAATTACTTATCATATATGCTTGACCTCGTGATTGTAAACGCCTTGAACTTTATGCGAGTGCTGTAGCAAAGATTTCCCATGCTATACAAACAGAAGCGCCTAATGGGTAAGGATGATGATTTGGCTACCGAGCACTAAATATGGCTATAAAAGGGTATCCCATAAGACTTTGCAGTGGAAACGCATGATGTACTTACACAGTGTCGAGAAAAGGTGACCGATGCAGCCAAAGCAGCAACAGATCCAGCTTTGTAGAAAGCAGGGACATAGGAATGACTTAAATCAGCAATAAGCCCTGTAAAGTAATAGAAACAGAAATCAATACAATGATCCTCGGAGCACAGTAGTCCCGACCGTCGTCCCTTCTGATTACCAGTCAGACTCTAGCCACTCAGCTACTTGTGATGAGCAAGGCCTGAATGGTCACTTCCAAGTATATAATACAACTAAGTAGGGGGTATTCGATCCTAAAAGGACCCTAAAAGGTACGCACAGGAAGTATTTTTGCCGATCACTCCTATCACTTGGACAAGGGAGTACCCCTTCCAGGATTTTTTTCTTGTTTTGGTAATAATGTAATGGGTTCTAGTGGCATTCCTGTGGAACATGCCATGAGTCACTTGTATTTTCTAGAATACACACGAGCCTTACGGTGAGTGTCTATGCAAAGAAAATACAAGTGACATGTGCAATATTCACAGTATGTCACAATAAAACATTGTATAAGTATTTTATCCCACGCGCGTACTACATCATATAAATAAAGAGAATTCGCAATGTCTCATGGGAAGAGGCAGTTGAATACCGCCAAATATACAATAGCTTTCAAGCATTCTGATAGGCTGTATTTAATATGATGTGGGATAAAATATAATATATTATACACATAATTAGATCTTACATACCATACAATTGTGTAGTTTATAATTATATTTTATACAATTTTATTACAGATTGCAGCAGCCACTCCCTTTCTGTTACATGTTGAATTTCTATATGAACATCTTTGTATGCACAACAACAAGTCACACCAATTCAATCTAGTTTAAAAGTGTGCATATGTTTGCAGCGACAAATAGAAGCCATACACACAAAGAAACCTGTCTCAGGAACTTGTCGCCTAGTGTGTACCAGAAGCTTATATGAAGGGGTTTTAAATATTAGTTTCACATTCCTATTTTGTTAAAAATTCCCCTGAATAAGCTTTAGTTTTGCAATACTTAGGAATAAGTGAGCATTCTTTACCTTTTTATATTATATTTTATAGTATTTTTTTGTATTCAACTGTAGTCATAGTTTGAAAACTTAAAAATTCACGAATAATTAATGAGAATTTGAAAAAAAAAAATCATCTGCGATATGAAGGTTGTATTTTAGATACAAAATCGTCCTGATTTGCATAAGTTTTAACTTGAATTTTCTCGACCAGATTTACTTTTATCTTGACAATTTTAGTAGAATATGAAAGAACTAACGTTGTACTTTTATAAGTACTATTAAATAATACAATATTTGTGTCTGATCTGTATGACTGAGATCAACAATGGCTCGTCTTCGACGAGTTTTAGTTTTAGTGTGTGTTTAATGTATATTTTTATTTATTCAATAATGAGAGATTCTGCAATAAAGTATTTGCGATTTCGTACATCACAAAGAAAAAAAGCCATATAATAAACGATTTTTTAACCTCGCTTGCTCGGTCTGTCCAGAAAAATATCAGACCTCGGTCTTTTTTGTACGGACCTTGCTACGCTTAATCGGTACTGCAAAGACCTCGGTATGATATTTTCCTGTACAGACCTCATGCTCGGTTAATAACCTCTTAATATTCATTTTTTATTTCAAATAAATGAGACCCACAAGGCCCTTTGGTCTTGAAATGCACTTTTTGAAATAGCTGTTTATTCAAGTGGTGTACATACCTCTATATCACATGGATTATTTTTGTCCAATGTCCAGACACCTTCCCAAACCCAGTGCTCTGATGGGAGAGGAAAGCCTGACTTGGGAAGGTGAACTTTGCCATCTTTACTGCTAAAGTTATATCTATCACTCCTGAACATCTGAAACATTGAAAAATATGAACATTAATTATACAGTTTCACGAGGGTCCTGACGGGGGGTATCCAATCCCAATTCCCAATCAATTTTTTATCAAAATCCCAATTACCACAGGAAGCCCAAACATTAACCACAGGAAGCCCAAATTGAATACTAACTTCAGGAAGCCCAAGATAGTTCGATTTTCTCTTCTAGTCTACTAAAACGACGTAAAATGTTGCAAATTACTCAATTTAAAACATTATTTTAGCATCTAAAGAGAAAACGAATGGACAAGAAATAGCCAAATCCTATGGACAAATCCCAATCCCAATGGACAAATCCCAATCCCAATGGGCAAATCCCAATTCCCAGCCTCGAAAAAAGGCAAATCCCAATTCCCAATTTACCCCTTCAGGACCCTCTTTCACTGATTCTGATTGGTTGAAGTGTGATCTATCCAACAGTGTATTTGACTGCTTCTATGAAACAGCATAGATAACTTACAAAATATTGCAATTGGATTAAACCTCATCCAATGACCAACCGAAGATACACGTTTAAAACAATTCCTTGACTTGAGTTCTGGCGTTGAGACTTCCTTCCAAGAATTATCGCGGAGATTTACAATGAAAGTTCGTCCATCTCTGTCGATGACCCAAAGGTGGGGAGAATCCATTTTCGCAACGGACGGTTCTCAGAAGACCGATTTTTGACTATCTTTCTTCAAGAATAGTCCATGAAAGTGTTGTCAATAGTGTCTTTGAAAGTTATAGTGCTGACATAGCGGAGTTCAGTAGGAAATTAGCAGTTAAAATTATAAAAACAAATACTACAAGTGACCATTACAGGAAGTAAAATGTGGCAACTGTCCTTCGCATTGTTTCATTTGAGCAGCCGCTGGGCAAAGAGATCGTCTTTTATCAATTTATTACAATAATTTATAGAAATATGATTCATTATAACATAATAATCTCCTTGAAAACTAACTCTGTAAAAAAAGAACCTCTACAAATAAAAGTTATAGAATTCCAGTTTAGTTCTAACTATATTTTAGTAAAAAAGGAAAATACCTGGTTATTTGGGCTCCCTGTGTATACTTTACCCATATTTGGAACATAAACATTGTATTGATCGATCAAAGTTTAGTTGGTTTTCTAACTCTATTGACCCAGTAAATCATGTCTAAAAACAAAATTCTTACTCTAGTACTCGTTCACAATTCCACAAAAGTGTTACTTGGAATGAAGAAACGTGGTTTTGGAGTTGATCGGTGGAATGGTTTTGGCGGGAAAGTGGAAGCAAATGAGACGATTGTCGAGGCAGCAAAAAGGTAGATGACTGCATGTGACCGCACGCGTCAAAAGTTCTATTTTAAAAGGGTTGTTTACGGCCAAAAGGATTAGGAACGAGCATAAAGCTAAGGTTACAAAGAGCACGGTTTAATTTTGTCCGTTCAGTGGCCATATGCTTGTGATAATTCAGGTGTTTATAATACCAAAACATTTCAATATTTTTTATAGGCCTTTGTTCTTATTCTATTTTTATTGATTAATTTAATGTGCTACCTTTTAAAAATATCAACAATCATACGCCATGTGACCAACATGTTATCTGCGGTCTTCCTTTGGTTGACACAGGAAACCCACAAATACACCTTTTTGAGAATTTGATGACTTTTACGAACATGTCAAGTGATTCTGTGTCAGGGGAGAAGACTGCTCCCTTTGTCAGTTGATTGATTGATTACGCAAATGACCCCTAAAAGATATGCATGAATTAATACAATTGTCAAAGCCTTGTTGATTTCAACCCCTGAAAGGTACAACTGTACAAATGTTCTTGGCAGCTAAGCTTATTTTTATTAACAAAGCCAAGTAAAACTGACTCTTACAGAGACATGTTACATAATTGACTTTTGAGCAAGAACCCTAAAAGAAGGTACGGACAGAGAATATTTTCAACCCTACTGAAATGGATCACGCCAATCATGGACAAAGGGAGCTGGTACCTCCTTGGGTATACATTTTTAGTATTTATATCTTGTGAATAGACTTCTTTACCTCTGTATGCAAATTGCCCATTTCAGACCACATGTCATTCCCTTGAGAATTGTTCTTTTTATGATGAACGTGCTATATCATTTACATGTGAAAGAAACAATTCCCAAGGGTAGCATCATGTGATCTGAAATGGGGCAACAAACAAGGAAGGTAAAGATGTCTATATTGTCCACCATTGTGAGGAAGAGTTGACTGTTGCTTGTTCTTTCAGAGAGCTGAAAGAAGAGTGTTGCTTACATGTTAAAAATCTAACAGAAGCAGGAACATTGCTCTTTGAGTTTGTTGGTGATCCAGTCATATTAGAAGTGCATGTTTTCAGAACAGAAGAATATGAAGGCGAGCCAACAGAGACTGAAGGTATTTTTAAAGTAGATAAATGAATAGTATAATAATAATCATAATAATTTAATTTGGTTGCATATAGCAGGGGCAGATCTAGGGGTGTCTGTAGTGGAACCGGACACCACCCTAGAGCAGCAATTACCCCTATTTTATTTAAGAAATTTAGGGGCCAGACACCCCCTAACATCATAAGAGCCCTTTATTTGCAATTGGGACATCCCCTGACAAGTTTCTTGATCCACCCCTGCATAGTGCTTTACCTCTCAACTCTCACTGCTGTGGTGCAAGGTTCGAGTCCAAGCTCGGGTAAAACATTTATGTGAGTCTAAGAGTTTGTTTGATGTGTTGTTCTCTCCCTTGCATGTTTTTACAATTCTTGGATTTTCTTCTAGCCTAGCTTGTACAGCCTGACTTAACTGTCATTATATTACATGTACAGTCTGGGATAAATATTGCACGGTTTCATTTTCTGGACCACCAGCTGAGTTGCACAATAATATAAAATACACTTTGATTGGCTGTTGTGCCACCTCATTCTTACAGGCATAAATTTTGACTGCAAATTAATTCATTATCCATTTGGCAGTCCATAATTATTTTTGCTTTACAAACTTTAAATTTGGCCTGGTATTTGGACATGGCAGGCAGGTATTTCAAGCACTTTGCCCAAGTTGAAACTCAATGTTGGACCACAGCAGTGAATGGCTGTTACTCTCACTACTGATCGTCTGCAATGTCACCGATGATGGATACATAAATATGAGGCCCAAATGGGAATCAAAACCATGCCCCCTTTCCCCTAGTCTAGTGGGATTCTCTAACCACTTAGCTACTGGAGTCTCAATGGTGAGCAAGGGCAATCAATGGGTTGATAACATACAGACTGCATTTGTGGGGCATGTCACAAATAAATCTATAGCTGACAGCTTTTCTTAAATAAATGTATTATTCAATTATATCTGTTGTTTGTAGAGATGCGCCCACAGTGGTTTGACCATGATAAAATTCCATTCAAAGATATGTGGCCAGACGATATCTTTTGGCTGCCAAGTCTACTTAACAAGAAAACATTTCATTGTTATTTTAAATTTGAAGGGCATTCAAAAATACTTGAATCAAAAATCGATATCAAAGATAGCTAATATTATTTACATGTTCTATTAAGAAAATAAAGTTGAGTTTATATTGTAAATGCTTTCAAAAAGCTTCCAGTTTCCAAGGGCAACTATAACAGCATTATGCCCGAGATTTTAACTGCTCTATTGTTTTTATTATTCATTCAACAAAATTTTCCAATGCGGACGAAAAGCTCAGCAGGCACTATGCGCTGATAGTATCCCTCCACGGCAGCACTATCACGTCATGTGATCGCCCCTCGACCAATGAGAGTGGAGAAAAATTGTTGTTGAATTATAACTAATGATAGACACTCTTTTAATTGAGACATGTATACGTTTTATAGTTTGCCCCAAGTGCACTGAACTCTTTGAAGGGGCTCTGCCTCACTACAAATACACTGCAAAAACGTAGATAGAACTCAAAATATTGTATTAAATCATGCATTCAGAATGACACTTTATAGTGAGTAAACCCAATTCTTTCACTAAAGTGAAGTTAAACTTTTGCAGTGTTTTGGCCTTAATGTTTTACAAATAAATTCATCTGGGTAGCTAGATTCACTTTCCTACATGTTTACCTAATATAATCCTGTTGGGAGATAGACCTCATTCACTTGCCTCAAAGGTTTCCAAATACAGGGCTATAGAAGATCTTGTAATATACAGCTATTTCAAAAACGTTGAATACTGATCATCAAGACAACATACTAAATAGTACATTCCAAGACCAAAATGCATTATTGGTACGTCATGCAATATTGTCAAAAAGGGAATTATCTCTTTAATCAAACTTTTAATTTAGTTGATCAACAATTTCTTATTGATAATTTATCTTATATTCCATATATTTATCTATTTTATAATAGTACGACTTGTAAATTAGAAGTGACATAATGTTATATGCATGTATTATATTATTAGTTATTAGTTATCTATTCTTTGTAATTAGTTATATGTAAAGTCCTATTGATCTATTCTTGTGAATAAGGCTATATTAGGAGAAATTAGGAGTGGGCCACACCTCTTTTAAAAGATGTAATTGTTTTAAACTCGAGTAGTAGGGAATGGTATGTTCTGGCGCATTTTGCCGTGATTACCAAAAGCTGGATTTCGTGACATGATTTCATTGCGTGACACCACGGCAGGATCTACCAGAAGAATAATTTCCCTATCAATCAAATCTTGGTTATACAACCCTAGGTTAAAAACATCCTAGGTTCCAACGCTAGGTATCCGACCCTAGGTTCCGATGCTAGGTCAAAATCCTAGGTTTCAATGCGATTAAAGATTTTTTATTCCTAAACATGACGTAAGTAGACGGGTATTCCCCTGTTACTAATGTACATGTTTGAACTTGCCCAAGGATGGGGGATTTCCCGATGACATCACCGAGGCAAGCCTAGACATGACTAATGGTTGGGGATTACCCTATGACTAATGGCTGGGGATTTCCCATTAAACAAAATTATATTAAAAATAGACTTAAAGATATAAATATATAGTATAAGTATATAGAAATGAATATTGGTGATGTTGTAGTTTGTAAAGGATGTGGAATATATGAGTTTTTTTCAATTCTGGTGATAAATGAAAAATCAGTTTTATTAGAAGAATTAAAAAGCGTATGCCTAATAGAATGGTCACCACAATCACCTTTTTTGTTAGAGCATAGTCATAAAAAAATTATTGGTATTAAATATGTAAAAGTACTTAAGAAAAGTGTAGCAAATTTTAAATCTTGTACTGTTAGTAAAGTTAATTTTGATCTAAAGTATAAATTATATGATAACAATCACATATATATGATTTATTTCGATATTAAACAAGATTCTTTTAAATATATTGATTATTCTGATAGTAGTAATGAGGTTGTTAATGGTAATGATGTTGTTAGTGGTAATTATTTTTTTAGGGCCAATGATGTTGTTAGTAATGATACTAGTGATGATTCTTTTTTAACACTAGTTATTTAATTTTTCTAGTTGTAGTGATGATGATGTTTATAAAATTTAAATAAACGAAACTAAATACACTTAAAGAAATAATAATATAGTATAATTATATAATATGAATAATAAAATACAAATTCAAAAGTTTGATACAACAATTCTTCCAGAGGAATTAAAAATATCAACTATGACAATAACAGGCAAATTTGATATATTTTTTAATTTAGAAAACATTGGTAAGTATTTAAAACTTTTTAAAAATAGGATTGTTGGTGTTAAACATACTGTTATTAATAGAACTATTATTAAACCAATAAAGAATATTAAAAATAGTAAAAACAAGAAAAATAAAGGACAAGTTTCCTTCTATAACCAAGCCAGTATTATAGTACAGGTATCAGAAGATAAAAATATTAATATTAAACTTTTTAGGAATGGTGCTATTCAACTTACTGGGTGTCGCCAAATTAAAGATTTTTATGAAGCTATTAATATTTTATGTCATGAGTTAATAAAGGTAATCGCTGTTTATAATCCAAAAACAAAAAAAATAATAGATATGTTATTTATAAGCGATGCAAGTAAATTAACTATTGATCAAATATATAATTTTAATATTGTAATGATTAATAGTAATTTTAATCTTAATTTTTTACTTGATAGAAATGAACTATACCAGGTTTTATTAGATAAAAATGCCAACTGTTTTTATGATCCAGTTATACATGCATCAGTAGATATTAAATATAATTACAAGGATGAAAAGGATATATCAATTTTCGTTTTTGAGCGTGGTTGTGTTATGATTACTGGTGCTAATAACTTTAAACAAATTAGATCAGCATATAATTACATTATTGATATTATATATAATAACTATAGTAAAATTAAGAATGTTGATAATGAAATTAAGGAAATTTTAAATGATTTTAAAAAAATATAGTAAAAATCATTAAGGCTTAAAGACATGGTTATATAATAAATTATAACCAAATGGAAAATAAAAAATCAGCTAAGACTAGGGATTATTCATTTTCAAAATTTAATCATCAAAATAGGAAATGTGTAAAAGCGGTAAATGTTAACACCAATGAAGTCTTGTATTATAACAGTATGTACGCATGTCAACAGCATTTAAATATTAATGCTGGTATTATAAAGATGTGTTCTGAAGGTAAAAACAATTGCAAAAGCGGTATATCTAAAAAGGATGGTAATAGATACAAATTTACATTTATACCTAATAACGAGCTTCCAGAAGACGCTATTACAGCTAAAAGCCTTAGGGCTAATAAAAAACTTGAGTAAAGCTAGGATAATAATTATCTTGGCTTTTTATAAGCAAAAACAGATTACTAATATATTAATATAAGCTATCCGTGTGGTACAATTATATATAGCTTCATTTGTTTATACCATATTATGATATTTAATTTTGATGTAATTAGAAGGGGGTTTCCCTTTTGTGTCAACCGTGACGACCTTCAGATATTTTTATTATGACGTCACGGCACAGCTGTGCCGGTTGTATCTATCGAAACATATACCAAACAATACCCGCGACACCAACCGTAACGACTGCTAGATTAGTATCATGTCGATTAGATGTTGGTGAAGGTTTTACACTTGGTTTAGTAAAGGAGTTTGTAATATCTTTTTTATTATTGATTTCTTTTTTAGGCTTATCTTCTGTTTTATGTGGTAGGTTAACTTTTGAATCACCCATATTATGTTTTGAACCAGTAGATTTAGTTTCATTATTAATATTATTGACACCAAATTTCATATCAGCTGTTGCTCTCTGAAGCTTATTGTTATAACCGATAGTTGATTCTGTATTTATAATTAACATAGATGGTAGTAACCAACAACCCGGTGATATTGCTAAATCAAGCCTTACTTTTGCATTTTGAATTGCAAACTGATATCGTTGTATACTTTTCGAAATATCCCTCTCAATTACTGAACTTTCAAATAATTTTAAGAATACTTCTTGTGTTTCTGTATTAGCCCCTGAATCGCCTATAATTGATGATCGTGTTTCTACTTGAGCGCCTAAAACACAATAAACAAACGCTTCTATACTTTGATTTAATCGTGACAATCCTGCTTTTGTTATACCAACACCGTTTTGTGGTATAAACCAATTATATTGGCTTCTATCCTTGTGAGTTGACTTGTAATATCCGGTTAGTGAATCCTTGTACGGACTAGTATAATGAAATCCAAATACATCAGAGTTTGTAGATGTACCCTTGAATCTAAAATCAGGGTTTGTTGAATCAATACCAAACTCGTTACACAACTTTACTAAAGCGCCTTTATTATATCGAGTACCATTCCAAACAAAGTTATTATCCCATGGTAGTATAACCTGTAGAGTGTTTAAAATAGATCTTATCGTGAAAATAACATGGAACCTTAATATAGATGCTATTTGTGTATCAGGTTCAATAAGGTTAAAAGAAACACCACAACCAGTGGTAGCACACCAGACAGCAAAATTCAACTGTTGAGACCAATTTTTAAAATTTGAATCTTCCATCCAAATAGTCCAATCAGATGTATTTTTTATAGTTGGAGGTGTTAATTCGAAAATATTTTTAATAGTAAAAGAAAAACTTTCACCTGGAGTTACAAATATTTTTAATGTGGTTAATAATCTTTTAATATCAGACGGGTTATCACTAAGACCTACAGCTGGAATTGGATATTTTGTATTTGTAAGCATAACAGCTTTTGGAAACTTAGATTTAGATTCAAGAAAGTCGGCTATATTTTCTGGTGTATATGTGTGACCATTCCAACTAGGAAATGTGTAAACTTTTTTTACCAAATTACCATTTTCATCAAAAGGATCATACTCGTCTCCATTGAAAATAAATCGAACTTTACCATTTACATTGGTAAAACGATTGGTGTTATAGTTTGGATACTTTTGTTCGAAATCTATAAATTTCATCTTATATAATTATAAGATGAGATTAACTTTTATACGTTTATAAGATTAGCGTTAATATTTATTTTTGTCATATCGTAATTTATACGTAAATCCACCCATAGGAGTTGTTTCAAACGAAATACTTACTTCTTTTGATTTATGAGCTGATCCACAATTTCCTTTCTCATCTCCACTCTCATCTCCTCTCTTATTTTTTTTATATCGAGGTCTGGACCCTTTTTTAAAAACTCATTATTCCGTACAGATCTAATATCACTCTTCAACGTTTGATACTTTTGTAGCTCACCCATAATTAGTTCAAATTCTCTTTCATCAATCTTGTTATCAGACAAGGCTTTTGACACCAGGTCATATATACTATTTTGTTTTGCTTTTGCGAGCTGAATAGTATTTTCATGTTTTGCTACCTTCTTAGTAAGTTTTTTCGTTATAATTGTACAACTAGATGCTACTAAACCGAGGATACCACCAACCCCCGCTAAAGGGACTCCTATGACAGCTCCAGCACCTGTTAAGCTTGTAGTTACACCAGAACCAGTAAAAAGTACAGAAAAGATTCCACTTACGACTGCTGTTTTATGAAATATTCCACGTGTCTTAGCATATTTTTTCCTAACGTTTTCATAATGTTTGACTTCAGCTTCTAGCTTAGACATAACCTCATTTACCTTGCGTAATCTGAAGTTTTCACCATCACTATAATTTGGCAGCTCAGGATACAATACGTCATGATTTTCCATTATACTATACCAAATAATTTTATTTTTAAACGATTTCTATTACCATTTTCATTGGATATACCCCAGAAAGAATAATATTATTATTATAATCAGCTACCCATAACCGAATACTACTGATATAATCATCGTTTTTTATTTGTGTATACAAACTATTAAGAGGTTCATAAGCTATTTTCTCCCCAACATTGTCCACATTAACATATGCCAATATTTGTGAATAATTATTTTTGAATAAAACTTGTGTAGAATCAACCAGATTACAATGTACGTATACTGATTCAAGAGTTTTACCAATATTTATAACATTTTTAGAATCTTTTTTAAGACTTGTTTCAAGTTTTAATAATTTTGCTAAACTATCATTTAATTTAATATTTACCTTTGGGGTAAGAATGGATTTGCTTATGGAAACTGGTTTCTCACCAAGAAAAACAGCATTATCAACCACACTTTTAAAAGAGCTTGTTGTATAATTTCCCTTTGGAATACGAAGTAAAACATTACCTTCTCCATCTGAAATCGTCCCTTCTTTTTCAAGGTTGTATAATTGATTAACAAAATTACAATAAATTAGTGACATTTTTGTACTATTTGTTATAGGATTTTTCAACCAAATCGTTTCATCAGCTTTTGTTTTTTCAATATACAAGATTACCATTATAATATATAATCATTTTTTGTTTTTATACCTCTCCACCATATACAAAACAATACCAACAATAAGAAGCCATGCATTTTTAGCAAGGAAACCTACAACTTCACCAGCAGTTCTGAAAATAAAAGATGCTATAGCACCAACCATGCCTGGTAATATTTCACCTAATTTTTTTCCAAGTGTTTTCAATCCATTTCCAACACCACTTGCCACACTGCTTAATCCAGATTTTAGATTAGAAACAATTACACCAATAACAACCCCAACCGATGTAATAATAGCTGTAGCTGTAAAACCATACTTTTTAAAAATACGTTTTACACGTTCTTTCAAAGGTAATTTTTCCTCTATTAGTTCGTTTTTGTTTTCTAGTTCATGTATTTCCTCTTCTAAACTCTTTCTTTTAGAGATTAACGCTTCTCTTTCATCAATTAGCTGATTGTTTTTTTCTAAAAGATTATCTCTTTGTAATTTAATAGCATCTTTTTCCCTTTGTGAACCAGTATATAATTCAAATTCTGATTCTAAATCATCAATTTCATCTTTATTAGAATTTATGCTCTCTGTTTCTGATTCTATTTTTTCATTAATAACTTCTACTCCTGGGTATAATGTGGTTAATTTTTTATCAGTTTCATCCATAATGGTTATAGCTGACTTACCTAGAGCTGTTTTTATTTTATTAGTTTGTCTTCCAATAAGACCTACAGTCTCTTCACCTATTTTTGTTTGTATTTTATACCATTTACCTTTATCACTATCATAAACTTCAATAATACCCAATTCAGCTTCTCTAATATCAAATCCATTTTCTCTACTAATCGTGTTTTCTGGGTAATATATATCGAGATTGACTTTAGCATTATTATACATATCAATATGATCCTGAGACCAACCTATATTATTAGTAATTGTTTTTGGAGCTTCACTTAAATCATCGAGATAGTATTCCTTTGATCCGAGTTTATTGATTTTAAGGAATACATTACCATCCTTATCAATATTATATATAAATTTAGAATTATTTTCATTCCATTCAGGATATTTTTCTTTTATAATATTTTTTGCTTCTTCTACTCTATGTTTTTTTTCTACTTCTTGTACTCTATGTTCGGATAAATCTCCCATTTCTATTTCCTCTCTTATACTTTTATTCCAATCTTCATTACTTTCATTAGCATTTTCAAATAATCTATACCCACGTTCTCTTGTTATACCTCTTTTATTAAACCTTTCTTTAGTTCTTTCCCACCATTTTTGCTCTGTTTCTTTTTGCTTTGGTATTAGTTCGGCTAAATCATCATCAGTAATTGGTTCATTAATATCAACAGAACCTTCATCTATTGTATTAAAATCTTCACCTTCCATTTAGTTTATAATTTATATATACTAAATAGTTTTTTATACGATTTTATATTTAGAATTTAAATAGTTTCTTATAAAAATTTAGATGCCAAATAACCTACAGTCATCATACCACCACCAACATAAATCATTTCATATTGCTTTTGTTTATTACTAGGTTTATAATAATTTGAAAATTGCGGTTGTTTATTATTAAAACTCAAATCAGAATGAGCTTTCGAGTATAGTTTAAACGCATAATCAGTATCATTCAAATTACTATCTGCCAATTTCTTTTTTTCATATTGTGATTCAAGCCAATCCTGATATTGCTGTCTTTTCTTTTCAAATTCTCCCATATCATGTTGATATTTTTCAAGAGCTTTGTCATGTCTTATTTTTTCTTCATCAGAATGAGAACCATTAGATGATAAGGATTTAGCTAGATAACTACCCCCAACAAAAGCTGTTGCATTCAAAACAGCGCCTGCTATCATTACTGCAATCGTTGCCATATATTATATATATTCATTATTTTTTATACCTGTTTTAAAATGGTTTTGGTAGAATTTTTTTATCTTCAAGATATTCCTTCAGATACATAGATCCTCCAAGAACAAGAACCCACTTACCATAATTTGACAAACTTGAACTAGGATCACTAATAAATGATTCTTTCATAGTTTTTTTTACCAACATAGCCAATAAGGGAAGCTATTCCAATTACTACGCTGGCATCAGTTGCTATTTTAACTAATTTGTTTTCTGTTGTATTAGACATTGTTATAATATATTATAAGTATTTATTATTTATACCATTTTATTCCATACCTATTATTGGAGCAGGGATTTTTGATTTAACAACAGGTTTTACTTCATCATCGTTTTCTTTATTGTGTTCTATTTTAGGTTTTGTTGGAGTAATATTTCTATTGTTAGTTTTCCTCCATCTGAAATATAAATCTACAGCTGTCAATGTTATTCCTACTAATGATAATCCAGTTGTTAGTGATATCTCAGGCATCCAGTTTGAACTAGATTGTTCGTCATCATCAGGATTATTCTCTAGTTCAAGAGCTTTTTTAGCTTTCTTATGATATTCAGCCAGTTTTCTACCAGCAGCAACTTTTTTTGGATCTTTTTGTTTTTGAACTTTTTCAGGTTCCTTAGTTATTTGTTCATCAACTAATTTATCATTGTTTTCTGTCATCTTATAATACAAGTATATTAATAAATTCTTATACGATTTATTAATATTTAATAATATTATTATTTATGCTCAAGAGTTTCTATTGTCTGCTCAAGAGTCTGCTTAAGAGTGCTCAATAGTCTGCTCAACAGTTTCAACAGTCTGCTCAAGAGTGCTCAAGAGTCTGCTCAACAGTTTTTATTGTCTGCTCAAGAGTCTGCTTAAGAGTGCTCAATAGTCTGCTCAACAGTTTCAACAGTCTGCTCAACAGTTTCAACAGTCTGCTCAAGAGTGCTCAAGAGTCTACTCAACAGTTTCTATTGTCTGCTCAAGAGTCTGCTTAAGAGTGCTCAATATTCTGCTCAACAGTTTCAACAGTCTGCTCAAGAGTGCTCAATATTCTGCTCAACAGTTTCAACAGTCTGCTCAAGAGATTGCTCAATAGTTTTATGAATATTCTTCTCAAAATTATCATTATTACTAATTTTAATATGTTTTGCTATTTGAAGTAAACCACTTGCTAAAGCAACAGTTCTTCCACCTTTCAAAATAACAAATCCAGCAAGGTTATTTAGCTCTTGTTTTACCAATTCATTTTTCTGTAAATCTTTACAAAGCTCCTTTTTATTATCAATAGTTATTACATATGAAACTAATTCAGCAGCTGTTTCTATAGCAGTATCAACTAATCCGTTTGTTACTTTATTACCCATTAAAATTTGATATCTATTATAATATTTATCCACATCTTTTGGAGACAACTTTTTAACATCACCCAAATTCATATTTACTCCTGTATAAGTTTTAATAGTTCCAAGAACTGCGAGAATAGATAATTGTTCTCTTTTTTCTTCAATTTCTGTATCGGCTTTTTTAACAGCTGGCTTCTTTTTTGGTTTCTTTTCTATTACCTCATCATTTTCCACTTTTTCTATTTTATTATCATCCATATATTGATCAAGAATTGATGTCATATAATAGTATATATTTTTATTTATTTATATCATTCCAGGTATTTCTACATATGATATATATGGATGTCGTAAACAAAAGCATACTCTAGAATATTTTTCCGATTTTAGTATTTCTAAAAAATGTTTTTTATTTTCTAAACCTAAATCACCACCAAACTCGTCAAAAAGAATCTGATTGGATATTTTATTTGGGTTATAAAATGATATAATACAACTAACATTATCACGAAACGGTTTTGCTATGGCTGTTAGCTGTTGTGTTAATACCCATACTGATATCTTATCATGTCTACCTGAAAATGCTAAATTTATAAACTTATTAGACCGTTGTTTTAATTCCTTTGAAAAAGCACAGTCGTCTAGAATTATTAATGTGTTCTGACCTGAAAACAATTCCTTACAACATGACAATAATTCATTGATCTCATCAACACTATCAGCATCAGGTGATAAAACAATAAATCTTGGATCGTTATTAGCAAAGCCTTTGTACGTTGAGTTTCTTGAATACGTTGGACATATTAATACAATATATTCAAATACATACCGATATGAGGTTCTTAATAAATCGACTAAATATTTTGTTTTACCTGAATTTGTTGGGCCGGTTATAATACTGTGAAATGGTGTTTCGCTTTTTAATTCTTCCATTTATTATATTTTATAATACTAAAAATCTTTTTAATACATAATTGATTTTAAATCACTATTTTCAACTTCCATAAGAGCATCAGCAACAACATACATATAACATGTTATATTACCAGCACCACCTACTTTTCTTCTAATTTCTAGTTTAACTCCATCTTTTGTGCTATTCAATAACATCCCATTACCATGAATATCATTAGTAGGATATGTTCTCAAATCGATCCATAGAGCAAATTTATTAGAATAGAAATCTTTTTGGGTTAAATTATCAGTTTTACCAAATCTACCTCTAATAGAATTCCAAAAATCGGTTGGTAGCATTCCTTTCGAATATAATTTATTTGGCAGACCATCCACATTAACATCTACTTGAGTAATATCTGGGTTAACAAATTTTTCTGAGTCTCTTGTACCTAGAACATATGCTTCAGTAAACAAACACAAAATACCTGTCATAGATCGTCTTGGTATATTAACATGCTCATTTATTACCGATGTTGTGGCTTTATTAATTGTGAATGTCTTGTGGAGAAGAATATTTTCATAATAGAAACCTCTACCAACTTGATAAGCTGCTTGAGCTTCACGTGCTAGAAAATCACTAACAATACACTCATATTCAAGCTCAATATTTGATAGACTATACGTGTATGATTTTGATGAATCGCTGGTAATAGTAATCTCCGAACTTCCAGGAAGTGTAATTTCAAAGGATAGGGTATTTCTTAACGATTTTGGATAAAACACACCATGTGAATCAAGAATTGGATGATTAATAGGTATTCTATATTTATCACTATAAACTGCTGCTAGCCCTACTTCTGATGCATCTGCCGTTACTTTATCACCTGCAGCTGTTCGTAATTTTCGCATATTAGACGATGAAACACCTTCTCTTAGCATATTTTCACGTTCGTTTTTCAATAAAAACAAATCGGAATATGTGTTATATAGATCAATACGTTGTGTATCTTGTAAAATCTCACCTCCGTATAAAACTCTCATTCTTGAAATAAGAGCTCGTCCTAGATTATTTACAACTGTATTGTTAGCATGAGCTCCAGTTTCTTTGTTTAATTTAAAAATAAGACCTACACTACCAGGAACTAATACAACATTATCCGATAGCTTTGGTATATGAACATACAACGTTTCACCAGGATTTGCTGAGCTTGGGTTGAATGTTACACGATTTACTGTTTTCTCTGCTTTTAATCCAAAAGCTTGTTTGTAAACACGATTTACATCTAACTTATCTGAAATTGATTGTGTCATTATAATCTTATAAAAGATTATATATTTATACCTATTATGAACAAAACATTATCAGAATATTATTATAGCCCACAAGGTTATTGGAAAGGATATTCTGCTATTTCCAAACTATCAAATGCAGCAGATATCAAAGAAGATGTTGTAAAAAAATGGCTTGAGAAACAAGCATTATGGCAGATATATTTATCAAAACCCGAATATATTCCTAAACCTCATTGGGATATTTTCACACCAAACAAAATTCATCAAGCAGATCTATTATTCTTACCACATGATACTGTGAAAAGAAAAACCTACAAATATGCTTTGGTGGTTGTTGATATAGCAAGTAGATATATTGATGCTGAGCCCTTGACGTCTAAGTACTCAACAGAAGTTACTAAAGCTTTCACAAGGATCTATTCCCGTCGATTGAATTGGCCGAAAACAATGATGGTTGATCCAGGTACAGAATTTATGGGTGAATTAACAAAAGTATTAAAATATAAAAATTCAACGAGGAGAAGCTGGAAATCATAAAGCACAATCTTTGTTGAACGTGCTAATAGGACTATTACTGAAAAGCTTTTTAGTCATCAGTACGCTCAAGAAATGCTTATGGAAGATGAAAGATCTCGTGAATGGGTTAATAGACTACCTGATGTATTAAAATCTATTAATAGTGAAGTGAAAAGAATTACTGGAAAAGAGCCTGCAGAATCGATAAAAATGAAAGAACTTCCGCACAAAGATTTCAAATATAAAAGACCTGTTGGTATGAAAGAAGAAAGATTACCAGCTGGCGTGAAAGTTAGATATTTATACGCTCCTGGCGAAGAGGAAGGTGGTGATAAACATCGTGCTACTGACCCTATTTGGTCGTTGGAGATGTATGATATATCTCGATCTATAGTATCATCTGATCAACCTGTATTATATTTCCTTTCTGAAGGGGCCCCTAAACGTTCTTTTGTTAGAGAGGAATTACAAACGGTTCCAGAAGATACACAGCTACCACCTGATAGTGTTTTGAATTAAATTTTTGTTTACTACTTTTTTTTTTTTTTTTACAATTTTTTGTTTACAATTTTTTGTTTACATCTTTTGAATGTATTACTTTTTCATTAATATTTTTATAACCGTATGCAAGCGTGTGAATACCATCTGCTTGAATATTTCTTTTGTCATCATCTCTTGATAAGGCAACTTTGTTTACTGTTTCTGTATATATTTCATGTTTGTAACTTCTAATAACGTTCATTTTTCTCAATGTTTGTTGCCCTTCGAATAAACAATTTTTATAATCTTCGAATGTTATATCCTTTTTAACAACCGATTTCTTAACACCTTTACATCGTTTTCCAACTTTTTCATCATCTGTCTTATACGCATATAGTTTAGATCTTAATCCTACAAATTCTGTTATCTCTACACCAGCTGTTTCATCTTTCATCATTCCAATAACCTTCTTGTTAATCCTATTTTTAATTCCATTATGATCTGCTGGATAATTGCTTGTATCGAATTTATCCTCAATATCTTTCTCAATATCTTTATAAAAATCGTCCGTCTCTATATTATACATAAGGCTATCGGTATCTGTAAATAAGAGATTTGCTTTGTTTCCATATTTTGGTTTGATATAATTATAGTGAAAGTCATACATTAGATTCTTTGAAAGATCTAAGATTGACATCCCAACGTATATAGGCTTATTAAATATTAATTCTGTTTTACCCATATGAATGGCTGCTAGATTTTCTGAAAATATCGTGCGTTTCTTATAATTAGGTCGATTGATTAATTTTGCTGTTTGTGATTCATCTGTTACTAATCTAATGTCTTGTCTGTTACGTATGTTTTCCATAGTCTTACCAAATACACTGTTGTTCATAAGTTTGAAAAAGTCTTTTTCGAAATCATTTTTTGCCTTCGTACGAAGTTCTGTATTAAGACCAATATATTTTTCCAACCATTTAGACTCCTGAAATGTTATCCCTCTATGAATTTTCGTTATTTTCATTCCTAGTTTTTCATATAATTGCAGAGTCTTATGATGAACCACATATTTAGTCTTATTTTCTAGGTTAGGTATTAATTTTTCAACTTTATTAACCATTATTCTCTCAGGTGCAAGAGTATATTCATTATGAAGATTATGCAATTCAACGGGATACTCTAAATCAACCTCTAAGATACATGGATGCTTTTTCCAATGTTTGAGTTCACTATTTTTCATCCATCTAAATCCATGAGTTGGTAGTTTCTCGGACATAGCCCAGCCGTATAAATTATTAGCATCTAGATATTTGATGTATACTGATCTTTGCTTCTTATCAAATGATTTCATATATCTGTTATTAGCTTTTGCATACCGTTTGCTAATCATGCTAATTCCACCACGGATACCTTTTTACTCGGGCTACCTGTGGTAGCTCGAGTCTAAAAATGCAAACGGTTCTTCGTCGTCGTCGTCGTCGTATTCTTTGTCGTGGTCCTCAAATTGGAGGGTCAGGTCCCAGGCGTTCCTAGTAGTGCATTACAGCGCATGGGCAACGATCGCTGACCGAAGGTTAATACGAACGAATAAATATCGATTGAAATGAAAACTTGTTTTTAGTTTTGATGTGATTGATGAGACTGACGATGATTATGACGAATTAATTGTTCGATCGAATAACGACTCTCGTTTACTCGTTTAATTCTGATCCCGCAGAAAGTAATGGCTATATGTTTTGGACTGATGATCGACAAGACATTACCTCAAATTGTTAGTTGCTGTACTACAGGGTTGACTCCCGAAATATAGCTTGCTATTTTCTTTTTTATAAAGACGAGGATATCTTGGCCGGAATGATCCGCCGTTAGCGAAGTCCTTTCTAGCACAAAACAGAAGATGTGCCACGCCAGCAGAATTGCATTCGCTTCGGTATATTATCAAGCACTTTCAAACAGAAATCTTGAGTTTATATTGATTAATGTGCTATTTTTGTTTTTCATAATGTCAGAGAACGTGACTTCCTTCACGAAGCCTACAAAGCGAACACCGTCAACACGACATAAAAACATTCAGATCGGCCTGTCTGAAAACCACTCTCAACAGCCCAAATCGCCTCAAAAATTACACAAATTGCTTAAATAACTATCTATCTTTCTTGTTCTGACGTTCAATTTTCAAGAACAACTTCAAGTTTTCGAAGCATTCAAGTTTTCGAACTCGATATCCATTATCGCATACTCAAATCTTCGTAGCGGCGCTTTGGGGGGAGGGGACGGGATGAAATGTCAACACTTTGTAACACAGGCATCCCGGTACATAGAAATATATGTCGAACAGATTCATACAGCCCAAAATCCATCTTTATTTTCGTGACGTTTATTTCTCAAAAGGTTAATCTTGATAATAATGTTTCTGAGATTTAGTTTTTATTTTCTCAATAAAAACATTATGAAATTTGGGATAAGGACATTTCTCATTAAAATAACCTAAAATTAGTCATAAATGATTTACGTGCATATGTTTATTTTTGTGCACATTTTAAACATTTTGTAAACATTAATCAACCAATTTAGTTCCTCCTCACCCTCGGGACTTTCCAAAGTAGCCGGGTTGGCCGCAGAAAAGAGGATAGAATAGGTATATAGGAATAGATTTGGAGCTTTTTATTCTGACCGCCTAATAGAGGATGACCACTTAATGGGTGACCGCTTAATAGAGGTACCACTGTATATGTATTGTGTATGATCTATGTATGATACATTATGAATAGCTGTTATTACAGTTATATGCAAATGATTTCAAACAATGGATTCAAATCGAGGCTTTCGGGCAAACCTATTGTTTTCGCCCGAAAGCCTCCACTTCAACCCATTGTTCAAAATCATTTGCATATAACTGTAATAACAGCTATTTCAATCCCTCAGAATCCCTTCTGTTCAGTAGCCCGAGTAATCGCTCACAGAGCGTCTAGTTCTATCATAAGTAGCATATCAGAATCTGTTAGTAGTTCTAAATTAACCCCTGTCATTTTCAACATAGCATCCCAAGATAATCCCGGAGCTGTATAATACCAACATGGATCTAATTTATAATTTCCCATACATACATCTCTGAATGTCTCAAACACATCAGCTAAAAGTATGACGTCACTCTTAAGATACAAATTATGATAATCACGCATTGACTTAATTTTGAATGTTTTCCATACTTCCTGTGCATGTTTGTAGGCATCATCTGAAATATCACAACTATTCAACTTACTATAAAATTCATCTTTTGTAGGTAGAGATGTTTCATTTAATTTATCTGGTGAGTTGACATAATCATATGGATAAACACCTTTTCTCAATAATAGTCTCAGCTTTTTATCTCTATAAAACCTTCTTAGATTTGTAGTCATTCCAGCAGATGGATTTTCACAATGCTTATTATCAAATAAACATAGGTTACACTTTCCACATTTTTTATCCTCTTTTACACATAGGCAAGTCTTACATTTTCCACAATCTGTAATATTACCAACTAGTGAATCCAGTGATGAAGCCATAAATTTTAAACTGTCAATGAATCGTATTTCTCTTTTCACATTACACACTTTACCTTCCTTGTTTTCAAAAGTATCTACAACTATCTCTTTCTTGAAACTGATATATTTCTCCTCATTGTTTGGAATACAATCTATTTTACCTTGTGTAACACCTAGATTTTTGATAAATAAATGCGCATCATATCCTGCTAAATTATGAAATATCACCGGTATATGCTTCGGTATCTTGTAATTCAAATTACAGTCGTTATGTGCTGCCCCTCGATATTTCCCGGTAAGATGGTCATGATCTAATACTTTATCACCATCTAACTTCTCCTCACAGATATGACAGTGGGTAGCCTTATTATAGTTTTTGTTATCCTTGTCAGTCATTCTTACCTTCTTGTTGCAATGATATTTTGTATATATACTTCTAACTGTCTTTTCTATTGATTCCACAAAGTTTTGTCCTATATCCTCATCCTCTGACTTAGCAGTATATCTGAATATTTTTGGTTCATATAGATTATCATCATAGCATTTTACCATATAACAATAACCAGAGGGCTTATGCTTTTGATACTGTTGAGTATATGATTTTTCATCATCTGGTTGACTCGTATCTATACTCTCAGTGAAGCATTCAAAGTCTGCATATATTACAAAGGGTACTCGCATAGAGTGGTTATAGTTTTTAAATGATAGTGTTGTACCTTGTTTTGGTAACGTTATTTTAACCGCATCATGATTCTTACAATATTCCGAATGTTTACTGAGGGTCTTTTCTGTTTTAAACGAGTTAAGACATCTTTCACAATAATACCTCTTTTCCGTATGTTTTGTAATCTGTGAGGTTAATAGTCTACTAATATTTTTTATCCAACAATAGTGGTTCGTCTTATCATTCGAGATCATGAGTAGATTAATCGTTTGTTCCCTGCTTTTATTTTCACTTATTCTAACCGGATATACTTGATCATTTACATATCCGTATACGTTTATTCCATATTCTGGATTATTCATTTCAAATTTACCTATTTCATCCACTCGTACGGGAAACTCGATATTCTCCCAGTTGAATTTTTCAGCGTTTGATTTCACAGCTTTTGAAATCCTTTCTAAATCTCTCTTTGCTGGATAAATAGCTGTTGTAACTGCCCACTTGAAACATTGATTATCCTCGTTTTCTGGGTTAACAATAGCTTTTTTCAACTTGAGCTTCTGTGGGAGTTCAATCCAAGATTTTGCCGCTATAGGCTGGTACTTATCTATATGAAGATCCAAGTTTACCACCCTACTAAATATCCAGCCTGACCCGCTATCTTGGAAATTACTAACCTTTTCTAATATACTTTCAGTCAACATTTTGTAAACATCATCCATATCCGTTGCTTGTGTAATTATCATTATATTACTATGGAAATGCCAAAACGTATACTCCACTTCTTTGTTAGGCTGCTTTTTGTAAAATTCACACTCTAGTAGCAACTTCATTTTGATTGGCTTTTGTTGTTTGTTAACTGTCTCTATGATATTGTTCTTATTCTTTTGGAGGAAGACTTTAGGATCCATCTTAACCTCTCCTTTTATTCTATACGATGTTAGAAAACCCTTCATTGCTGACTCTTTCTTTTGTACAGCCTCTGGCTTCTTGGGTCTGTTATAAATATCGTTTACTGTTTTCTTCAATGCTTCCACACGTTCATTTACTGACTTCTTAACTTCTGGTGGAATATAAGATAGAATCCAGTCTGCGAATTCATTTAATTTCTTTTGTATAGTATCCGTGGTAGATATAACCTGGTTTTGGTTTACATCCTTCGTCGATACTTTTGTCGGTTTCATAATAGGTACGTTGATCTCAGGCACTGCCTGATCCATAATATTATTGGTTGCCATACTATTACTGGTATAACGTGAGTGTGATTTATGTGATTTTGTTTCACTCATTTCTTTATAATATATTAAAGAGTTATTTCTTTAAGAGCGAGTCCGCGTGAAAACCATGCAGACCAGTCTACACCGTACATCACCGATTTTCTTCAAACTTAGCTCAATTGTACATCTTAGTTAACTTATTACTTTGGTGAATTGTTTTGGCTTTAAATTAAAAAGGCTTAAAGTTACAACCATTTGAGTATTTTACCCTAAAAACGGTCAAAATTTGCATAAAATATACCTAACGTTTTACGGCCTCGTATTTCCTTTGCAGATTGTTTCCTGCACCAATATTCTGCCCACGTTTAGCACATTATCTTATTAGTACTTTAAGTTGAATAAAAAGTCGTGAAACAAATATTGGGTTGTTTTATAAAGGGTTGAGTTATTGCTATTTTTCAGCTTTGACGAAAAGTGTAAAAATATACTCTAGAAAAGAGCTATTTGCACCTATCCGGCAGTTATTCATATAACTTTGAAACCTTTATCAGATAGCATGATGATAGAGACAATGTTTTATCGAAAAAAAAGTCTGTAAAGTATTTATTTTTCAAGCGAAAAATAACTAAGAAAGTGATGAAATTTACATTGTTTGAAGTTGTCACGTGACAAAACTAAATATACAACAAATCTACAACACGCTAAATATGATCCCAATATAATGATAAGAATCATAAGAATCAATTATATGAATTAAAATAATGATATTCATCATTACATATAAGATAATCTTACAACAAATAACTAGGTTTTAGGCTTGTAAGCCGAATACAGTAATGTTTTGTCTGTCTACCTTCGGCTTTCCTATGTCTGGTAAAAACGATATTTCATAATATTTTTTTCACAATATTATCATTTTTTTAAATAAAATAATTTTTACAGTATTAGAATTATGCATTTATTAACCTCACACACAACATGTTAAAGAAATTATTGAACTCATGCGGTTGCTAAAAACAGAAACAGACAAAGTAACAGTGTACTATATAAAACTATGTAACCTTTTTGATTTACTATTTTCCTGATTATGATCACTCTCCAGGGATATGAATACGTTTTCATAAAAATATATTGTTAAAGTTCTAGCAAAACACATTTTAATAAAAGACATATATTTTACTTCAAGTGTTCTCTTTGTTGTTTTGCATAAATTTGAAATTGACATTCGACTAATTGGCATGTTTGGTAGACACCGACATTAATTCTCATTTTACGTGCATTAGTTGAGGTTAATTTTGACATACAGTAATTATTTTATGGCGGTTTTCTCTTTTCACAATCTTTCTGTGGAAAATTATGGAAGTTCTCGAAGAAACAATGACACCTGTTTTGTTTTGCTACCTTTAAAATCTTGTACAAGGATTATCTGCACCCATCTACTTGGCTGTTTAAAAACTTCTTCCAAAGATGTGAAGTACGAGTGGGAACTTTGTCTTTTAAGAGCTGGTGTTTTTCAAACTGAAAATACAGATGATATGACAATATGTCCGCTGCATAGAGACCACTTTGGTTTAGGCTGGCGTCCCAGTCGAGTCTGTAATCATCCCCCACACGATTCTAAACAAAAGCCTGTCAGAGGTGGACATGCAAAGCGTATTTCTCAAGAGATGTTCGAAACATGGGGAATGTTATGCAAAATTGGTCAAGGTATTGTTACATCTAAGTAAGGGTTGCATTTTCGATCCCATCTTGAGTTTCGGTGAAATTAAAAATACTAAATAGTTTATTATATCGTTTAAAGGAATTTTCATTGAATACTATATATATTGACAACTAGTATTGAAGAGTTTTGAATTGAGCCGTTTCTTTTTTACGTTGAGATATCTAGAGAGTGAAGAAGATGAATCTGGATTACCATCGATTTTTAAGTATTAAAATACTTGACATTCCCGCCAAACGACTGTGAAGCGATTCTGTTCCGTCAATCAAACATAATTGGTCTAGTCTAGTGATAATTACTATAAACAACTGACAATGTGAACAAAAAAACAGCTAGGTAAAAAATATTATTTCAAATAGAATAGCTGGTCCAAAAAATATACATTTATTTAGTTTTAACGTTCTGATACCCATAGAATACATCGTTAGGCTAAAATTTGTTTTCACTGACATTAGTATGCAAATATTTTAATAGACAATTTGTTTGACGGAAGAGAATCGCTAACTCACTTTACGATCTCTGTTGAACCGGCATTATTTTATTTTATTGTTATTATCACTATTATTTCATTCCATTTTTTATGTCATAATAACATGCTTTTCTGAAAGTTAACTCTAAAATGGTTAACGACCGGGAACCAGTTCATGACAGTTGATTGTTTAATACTGATAATCACACTTGGCTACGCTGTCGTTGTCATTTGGATAATTTCCACGTTTTCGACTTTTATTTTACGAATCTGCAGTCTTAAAGATGTAAGTTTCGAATATTTATACATATTAAAATCAACTCAAGGCTCTTTGTTGTAATTTGAACCATTTGATCAGCTTAGCATTATCGTTGATGCAAACTCGGTATGTTTTTGTGTGTATTTCTTTCGGAAAATAAAATAAAAACACCGTATAGTTAAAATATTTTAACATTGTACATTTATGACTTCTTAAATCGCCCTACTACATTAGCTGTTGTTTTTAGGTAAGTATTTTAAAACTTATCGGCTTTTTTAGTCGCAAATGGTCATTAGTCTTATAATTGGATACGTGTAAAAACGCCAAATTCGTGATACTGTATCTCTTCACCCTTAAAACTTTACAGAAATTTTTTTCTTTGTATTTGTTAACCATTATCAGTTGTACATAAAAGTCAAACTTTGTGGTTTTAAAAAGTTGCCGGATCTTGTATATCGAATTGTTAAGAATGCATACTCAAAATATAGATTTCATAGCCTGATATGTAAATAAGCAAAAATTTTCTTTAAATAAATCTTTTGATACTTTGATACTGTCGTTGTATTTATTATATGTTGTAGTAGGTCTGTACGAATTCCAGGTAAGAAAAAAGCTATATTTTTAGAGAAATTGATTTGTAAAGTTGGTGTAAATTTCAAGCAATTTTTATCGTTTGTCTGACTACATTCCCTTAAACCTCGATATCTGCTAGAGAATTTAATATTTTTGTTTTATATTGCACACAGTTAATATTTACACTAAAATACATATCTCGGCCAAAAATGAAAGAAATCGGTGATACCCGTTGTAGACACATTTTTCGATTTTGCATGGTTTTCACACGGACTCGCTCTTAAGTCTATTTTTAATATAATTTTGTTTAATGGGAAATCCCCAGCCATTAGTCATAGGGTAATCCCCAACCATTAGTCATGTCTAGGCTTGCCTCGGTGATGTCATCGGGAAATCCCCCATCCTTGGGCAAGTTCAAACATGTACATTAGTAACAGGGGAATACCCGTCTACTTACGTCATGTTTAGGAATAAAAAATCTTTAATCGCATTGAAACCTAGGATTTTGACCTAGCATCGGAACCTAGGGTCGGATACCTAGCGTTGGAACCTAGGATGTTTTTAACCTAGGGTTGTATAACCAAGATTTGATTGATAGGGAAATTATTCTTCTGGTAGATCCTGCCGTGGTGTCACGCAATGAAATCATGTCACGAAATCCAGCTTTTGGTAATCACGGCAAAATGCGCCAGAACATACCATTCCCTACTACTACTCGGCAAAATACAAAATTTACATATAGCCCACCCTTTCTTTGATTCCTGCAAGATCATGTTGTTTGCAGAATCAGACCTTCAAACCCTAACCCTATCAAAGAGAGACATCACAGCTTTAGATATGCTATTTCTATTTTCCCTTTGGTCTTCATTATTTCATTAGTACTCTGACAAGGAGGAAAACTGATGCAATTTCTCTTGAACTGCCATCAACATCTGGTACTACATTCCATCGTGTCATATTATCCGTTTGGTAACAGCTCTATATCTTCAGTACGTTTATCATCAACTATTACGGTGCTTGATGCAACTGGGATCTTTTGACGCTGTCGTTGAACCTGAATTAAGAAATCACAGAAAAAACTAATTCAACTTTCACAGAAACACTTAAAAATCTTGAAAACCTTTTTCTGTACGTGCTGAGCCACACCCCGGTCGGCTCAGTTGGTTGAATGTTGGAATTTTTTGGCGGGAGGTTGGGGTTTGTCTCGTAGAGTCTGTAAAGTTTCGTGTCTTTGCGGATAAGTTAAGAGTTTTTTTTAAATAGTTGGCCTCATCTCCCGACACTTGCTCACTAAGCTGTATTGAGGCCTGTCTTTTAGTAGCAAGAAAAATGGATAACTCTTCGCACCTACAGTAGCCTGGGAAAGATGTAATTTGAAAAATTACTTATCATATATGCTTGACCTTGTGATTGTAAACGCCTTGAACTTGATGCGAGTGCTGTAGCAAAGATTTCCCATGCTATACAAACAGAAGCGCTTAATGGGTAAGGATGATGATTTGGCTACCGAGCACTAAATATGGCTATAAAAGGGTATCCCATAAGACTTTGCAGTGGAAACGCATGATGTACTTACACAGTGTCGAGAAAAGGTGACCAATGCAGCCAAAGCAGCAACAGATCCGGCTGTGTAGAAAACAGGGACATAGGAATGACTTAAATCAGCAATAAGCCCTGTAAAATAATACAAACAGAGATCAATACAATGATCCTCGGAGCACAGTAGTCCCGACCGTCGTCCCTTCTGATTACCAGTCAGACTCTAGCCACTCACTACTTGTGATGAGCAAGGCCTGAATGGTCACTTCCAAGTATATAATACAACTAAGTAGGGGGTGTTCGATCAGAAGCGGCTGTATAAAGTTAATACATCCTATAAAATAAGTGTAAGTATATATGACCCTTAGTACAGTAGTTATGTTTTGAATAACTTAGTTGTTGGAGCTGTAGATTGATTCAACCAATTTAGTACCAGTATGCTCTTTGCCAAATACCTGACACTGACTTTTGGTTGAGTCTACCAAGTCTTCTCCTAAAACTGGGGATTCAGATCCGAAAAGCGCAAATACTCCTCTACAATTGCGGCTGAGTAATTTTCTAAAAGTGCATGTGGTGACAAATTCTGTGATAACGCACTGTTACAGCTGCAAATATTTCAGCAAGTTGCATCGTTGTCTTGCAAGGCGATTACAATGCTGGAGAATTGCACAGTGTAAGAGAGGTTTTCTCGCAATTTGTTTTTGTTACAGACAGCATTGCATGCACAAAGGATCTCAACAACTTGCAACATCATTGAGTAAAAAGTACAGCATTGCGAAACAAGTTGCTGAAAAAATTACTAAGTGTAACTAACTGAACCTTTAGTGAAGTGTGCATTTTTACATCACCAGAATATATTTACAATCTAGAAACTGGTCTAGTCCATACTGACCTGCAATAACTGGACTTATAAAGATTGGGAATGCAGCGAAAAACATAAGCCAACCAACGCCACATTCTGGGTTAACTACCATTGCCTGGCAACATGTCGAAGTAAAATACATAGCTTCACACATTCCTTGAATCATGGCGTATGCATATAGATATCCTAACTTCCTGGACAGCGGCATTAAGAAATTTGCTAAACCCATTAAGATGGCTCCGAATTGAAACATATGGTAGAATGAAACACGTCCTGTGTCACCAACCCTACCAGTAAGTACTCTACAGATAGTGGACAGGCTGCCTTTGATGGGGTACATCCAAGATGAGTCGTGACTTGGTATACCGATCTCTTCAGCGTATCTGATCTACAATGAAATATTAACCGGCATTATAGAACATGTAAATGCTTTTCTTAGTGTATAAGGGCCTCCTTAAACGGGCCCAATATGTTGGACCAACATTGTTGCTCCAACATGTTGGGCTCGTTTAAACAGGCTTGTTGGATGATGTTGGATGACACATCTTGGGCGATCTTAGGAGGTTTTAGGAAACTTAGCCATATTTGGATTCCGATCCTATGCGATATAAGGAACTCTTAGGCGATCTTAAGCGATCTTGAGCGATCTTGGGCGATCATATCTTAGGCTAGAAGGATGTGCTGCAAGACGTCTAAAAGCCTGGTCATTTAAAAAAAAAACGAAATTACAATAAGTATTATACTCACATACCAGGTGTACAATAGGCATACCGTGTGCTAGAGTTACAATAGCATTTATTGCAAGCACCACGATCAGCGCTGGATCCTTTAACACAGAGAATTTCATCGACGATAAAATAACAGAACAGACTGTCTTTTGCCTTGAGGGGCCTGGCACGGTACGAATGCGTTCTAGTTTTCTAGAAATACCTAATCCAAGCATGCAAGCCACAAGATTGATACCAGCCAAAATCGTCATAGCTTTTCTCCAACCAAAATGTTCTAAAAGTGATTGTGAAATAGGGCTCATTAATAGGAAACCTGCCCCAGGACCCGCAGAGACCATGCTCGTTGCAAGTGAACGGTGCTTATCGAAGTACAATGGAACCGTAAGAAACCCCGCCATGAAAATGAAACAAGAACCCCAGGCTAGCACAAAACCATATGTAAGACAGAGTACGTAGATATTTGGAGCAAATGATGATCCCAGAAGACCTAGCGCGCTTACGAAGCATCCACATGGTATGGCAATTCGACCTCCAAAACGTTTAACAAACACTGATGCTATTGGACAAAGTATGGTTAGGAATCCGGATGCAAATGATCCAGGAAGAGCTGCAGACATAATGAAAGAAATATTAGAGCAAATAATTGGGGGCTTTCCCTTTATCCTTCTCCCCACCAACCCTCACCTCCCCCTCTCTCCCCAAGAGCCGCCACGCAGACTACATGAAGTGGTATCTTTTTTTTGTGTGTAATATTATTGGTACCTCTATTAAGCGGTCACCCTCGGATCTTTCCAAAGTGGCCGCTTAATGGAGGTTGGCCGCTAAATAGAGGTATAGCATAGGTATAGGAATAGATTTGGGACATTTTATTGTGGTTGCCTAATAGAGCTAGGGTGGCCGCTTAATGGTTGACCGCTTAATAGAGGCACCACTGTAATAATATTAAATATACAAACATGTATTCAATTGTTTCTAAACCATTGTTTTATATAGTGTGTCCACGTAATATAGAGATTAATACTACAAGTGACACGTGAATCTTTATATATTTGTTTTAGCAGAAAGTAACAGGTACGTGTCACGTGACATTTCTTTTTAGTGCCTTTTTTGTTGGACAATGTTAATGACATTGACTGTATATTGTTACATGTGATTTTGCATAATTTTCAGAATATTATGAAAGTGGTTTACACTATTAGTTATTTGTGTTTATTTGTTTCATGATGGTTATAATAGTCAGCCTGCTAACCCATTATCCATCCAACCATTTCACCAACCAACCAACAAACAAATAAAACCAACTAATAACAAAGCAATCTGACAAACAACCATGCAACTAGCCATTCACACAAAAGTGGTAGACAAGTAATTAATAACAACCAATGCGAGCTAATTCACTAATGATTACCAGCCATTCATTCAACACACTTTACCTGTCAATGCTTTCCCTGCTTGAAATTCTTTCAGTATTGTAGGAAAAAAGATTCCATACACGTAGCATGATCCCACACAAATAAAATTAGCCAATGACAAGCATACACAGGCAAACCAAGAAGCTTTACAGTCTAATGGCAGTTGATTAGTAGCTTGAACGTTTTCCTCAGCTGGGTCGACATTTTTATCTATGCACAAATAATTTGTTATATTCATCAGTTATAACAGATGAAATAGAATAAACTTTTAGACCACTTTTAGATAAAGTTTGTAATCCATGCATAAAAAGGGAGCTTGAAAACGACCCCTAAAAGGTACAAAATCGGTGAACCCCCATGAAGCACCTACTGCTTGGTTTTGCCTGCAGTTCTATAATGGACACACTCTTAACAACGACACAGGACTAAGATATGTTTATATATTTCAACAAAAAAAATACCTATAATTTCATCCCATACATTTACTGTAAAAATGGATTGTTTGGGCTGCCTGTGGAATAGCATAAAGTTCTAGATCTTGCTTCTGATCTTTTCAATCCTTTACAAATGTCATTTATTGTCATGCTTACTGCGACTTGATACAAACTATATTGTTTATTTCCTGTTCGAGCCTCGGCACGCTTGCATTCTCATTATTAACTATAATTATGTTTTACAAATTGATTTTAATGGTTAAAAACATGGATTTGAGCGGTAGGATTAGGCATAGATACGGAAATATAATCGTAGAATAACGTTCTGGTATTAGAATTCGTAAAATTTTAAAAAGCGAAGAATGCTTAGCACAGGCCTCTTCATGTACTACCAAAGGAAGCCCGTCAAGAATAGTATAATATACATAGGTTAATTTAATACCGCTGAAAAAAGTCATTAATCTAGAATTGCAAGCATACAGAGAGTTTCTTATTTACTGAATGATGAAACAATAAAGTCTAAATTATAAATTATAAAATTTGCCTACCTTGCCTAGTACGGTGGCCCAAAAGTTCACGGCAATTTCAATTTAATCACGGCAATTTCAATTTGTTCACGGAAATTTGAATTTAATCACGGCAATTTCAATTTAATCACGGCAATTTCAATTTTAATCACGGCAATTTTAATTTGTTCACGGCAATTTCAATTTGATCACGGCAATTTCAATTTGATCACGGCAGTTTTGATATTATTTTGCACTTTGGGCTCCCTGTACATAAGTTACTAAGTAACGCGGGCTCTTCTTATTCCACGTGGCCTTCAGTTGGATTATGTGGATCTAGTTGTGGGATTCGGATTATGTTTTGTCATAAGTGTGGCAAATCACTTGAAGAAAATCGATTTTGTGGTCACTGTGGAACTAAGTCTATATTTAATAAATATGTCGTAATAGTGATTGTTTACTCAGGTTTAATCGTCTTTATTGTTGAGTGTGTTCATACTCGAGTGAGCTCACCGCCATATTGTTATAATTTGGAATAAAATGACCTATTAAAGTAAGCAGCTCCAACAAAACTGATTACATCTATCGTTTGCTATATTAAACACACATTATGATATTTAACAACAATAATGATACGGTAGTATTAAAATGTAAACCTGCATACATAAATAATAATAATAAAGTCTTTATTTAAACAGGGTATGACACGAAATAGTGAAAAAACACTAATAAACTTGTGGCCCTCACTAAACTAATAATTACAATTTAACTATATAAAACTAATATCGAATAGATATTTGCAATAAAACTATAAAAACATATAATATGTATCAATGAGTTAGATAAGAGTCAATATAAAATGTAAAAATTGTGAAGACTATAAAACATGTTAATTACGGAATAAAATGTCATATAAATATAAACATGTCATAGCTATATATCAGACTGAAAGATTACGGATTAAAATGAGGTAAATGTCTCTGTTTATCTAATTTAACTGTTTTCTAATATTATTTCTAAACGATTTAACAGTCTCTTATTTTCTTATTTCAAGAGGAAATGTGTTCCATAGTTGACATGTGGAAACTATAAATACAAGAAGGACTAATTTCGATATCATATTTGAAAGTTGGACATCAGGTCACTTGAATACCGTATTTAGTCGAATAAACGATGTCATTTTGAACTTGCGAATATAAAGCACATTTTTTTGACCGTGTGGTTCTAGGAGTAGAAAAGAGTGTCTAGATGGGGTCTGGAGTTAAGTGTTAAAAGTACAATTTGGGCTATAAATGTTAAGTGTTAAAAAGGCTGAAAAGTTCATATTTATAAGTGTTACATATCATAAGATTGTACAGTTAACAGTTTTAAAAAGAGACAGTTTACATACAGACCATTGATTTGAGTTCTTACTGTTAACTGTGAAACGGCAATTTTTTTACTGTTAACTGTTATGCAGACACCCCCCCCCCCCCCCCCCCCCCTCCTCCCCCCGGTCTAGAACCTCAAAAAAGACAAACATCACTTGCCAAAAGAAAAAGAACTCTACAAAGAAATGACAATAATTATACTCTAACTTACTCTTATGATAATCATGCTCATATTTTTTTAGCTGCTAAGAATGAACCGTGTAGTGCTGGTGATGCTGGTCCCAGTGCTGTCATTGACCTCACTAAGCCAATTTCAAGTACCTTTGGTAGAGTGAAGAGTTTCATTAGCTTTAAGAGGGAAAAAGGAAAGGAATGGAAGGAGAGCGTATCAAAAAAGGGGAAGGGAAAGGCCGATCATCAAAAAGCAACAGTTACGGATGTCATCATATACATTGGCATAGCTGAATGGAACCCCAAGACGGAAACATTAAGAAGGAAGCATGGGAAACGTTTGGCACTCAGAGTTAATACACTAGATCCCCCTGCAGCTTTATTGGAGAAGGCTATTAATAAGTGGAAGGCGTACCACAGCAACTTGTATAATGAAGATGAAGATTATGTACTTCTGCTTGAAGATTTTCAAGAAGCAGTATATATACCAGGCTCACAGAATGAGCTATTCACAATAGGAAGATACCAAGAGGAAATTGGAAAAGACTTCAAGAGAATAACATTATACATTTGTGCTAAAGCAGATCTGGAGCTGCATGTAAATGGTGGTCAGGTAGAAGAAGTTATGGAAAATAACAAATCAGAAGAAAGCGATGACGATAGCATTTTGGACAAGCCAGCATTTAGTCCAAACAACATTGGCTCAGCTGTAGAAGAATCCAAAAGCGAACAAATGACTGCAGACCGTGAACTTGCATTATCTCTGCATGAAAGCTTAAACAAAAGCACTGAAGATGACGAAAATGACTTTGACAATGATGATAAAGAATCAACGAATGTAGTTAAGCCATGCGATCCAGCACAAGTTGTCCAAGCATTGCAGGATAGAGTCATTCAAACTGAACAAATGTTTTTAACAACAAGACGCAATATACCTATTAGTCGCATAGTCCAGCTGTGGCAACGGGAAAGGAAACGCAAACCAGTAAACAGCAGAGTTGTTGTTAAATTTCTTGGTGAAGAAGGAATTGATACTGGTGCATCTAGTATTTCAAGTATTCCACTTCTTAAAGACTGATCATCAAACTCGACCTTGTTTCTTCTAAGATTATAATTCTTTAGCTTTCTTTTCAACTGACCAAGGTTAAGATTTATGCTATGCTGTGTTTTCAATATCTCACAAATCTCATTGTATTCGTAGCCTTTGTAAAATAGCGATTCTGAAATATCTCTTTCGTTGTCAGCCATTTTGAAATAATGCACAGACCACTGACTGAAATGTTGGCTTGCTCATAACCGGAAGTAAGTTGAGTGGCCATACGAGCAAAATTTGAAATTGCAGTGATTAAATTGAAATTGCCGTGATTAAATTGAAATTGCCGTGATTAAATTGAAATTGCCGTGAACAAATAGAAATTGCAGTGATTAAATTGAAATTGCCGTGAACAAATTGAAATTGCAGTGATTAAATTGAAATTGCCGTGAACAAATTGAAATTGCCGTGATCAAAATTCAAATTACCGTGATCAAATTGAAATTGCCGTGAACTTTTGGGCCACCGTAGTACCTATCAGTATAGGCAAGGTTTCTCGTCTGGCATAAAAACGTCTGTAAAATCTGTTGACTTTATACGATTTTCTTCTCAAACTTAGCGATTATATTAATTGAGAAGTTCTCTTTCCAGCCATCAAGATGAATTTTCATTTATTTTACTCTATCGGGCTTTTAAAGTATATCTTAACAGCCAGTACAGTGTAGCTATATTTCTTTGACTCTTGTATTTTGCAAATAAATCGAAACATACGATATTTAGATATTTGGCTCAGGCTATACAAGAAAAGAATGGCATCACAAGTACAGATCGAAATATCATTATTTCTTTGAGTCGATTCAGGACCATGCCTTAGCCAATATTCTTGCTCTTCGACATATTACTAATTTAGATAAGTTTTTATTTCTTACCAGTGTATGCACATGGCATTAAATTAGACAGTTGATTAGAATTTTTGGCTGTTATGGACATGCCACGGAGTCTTTTATGACCTTTTATATTCGCTCTTTAATTCATCCAGTCAAACTGTAATTCGAAACAAATATATCAGTTAAAGTTAACATAAATATCTTCAAGAAAATTCCCAAAGCGTGGTTTGTGTCTTTTTCAAAACTGCTACTTACAATTTTGTCTTGAAAAGTGTATTCTTGTCGACAGAATTAGCCACTTGCATGCCGCATGGTCTCCTCTTGTCCGGGTCTTGTAACTGACTGGTTATGCAAATTCTTGACATTTTTTTAAGTCTCGGAAGACAGAACATGCCATGTTCTTGATGAGAAGAACATTTTATTTCTATTTTTTTAAAGCTAACAAAACTATGTTGCATATTACTCTATGTTGTATATCAAAAGCTTCATTTAATTTAATTCTAGCTTTATTTACAATAGACGTCACTTCCGGTACATACGGGACTTTAGACAATTGACTGAGGGGCAGCCAAGTCGTATTTTAAATTTACCTCCGAACGACTGTTGTTATTAGTTTGTTTTGATGTCAAAATGCCGGATTGCTGCTCAGTGTATGGTTGTACTAATCGAAAACAACGAGAAAAGGATAAAAGCTTCTTTAAGGTGCCAAGTGTAGTCACTCGCCGTGGCGAAAAAGCAAGAGAAACTTCAAAAAGACGTCGAGAAAAATGGCTTTCGAAGCTTTCTTTGCTTTCGAAAGTAATGGAGTCACCGCATGCCCGTGTGTGTAGTGATCATTTTGTAAATGGTAGACAAAATATATAAACCTAGAACACGAGTAGTGTTTATATGTACATTTTATATAGGATTTAGGTGTACTTATATTTATTTACAAATTGGAGTTTATACAATCATTGAACTTTAGCATAACAACATGAGCTTTTGTAGATTATTTCTACTCATATTCTACAGGCTCCCCAAGTGATCTATTTGATGAAAATAATATCGACTGGGCTCCAACAGTAAATCTTGGGCATGATAAAGTAAAACCAAAGTCAAGCAGCGCAGTGAAAAGAGTGAACAGAACGAATTTCTGAGCAGAAAAGAGACGTCATTCCGAAGCAGCATGTGCTTTATTACAGCTTGAAAAAAGTATGTTGTAGAATGTCTTTTGATACTTCCCTTCGACTCTTAGCTGTTTATTTTGCTGAATATCTTGTTCCTTAATTTCTAGGTGCTATTAAAAGACTTCGAAGTGAACATCAGGATAATTACTACCCAACACAAGTTAGCGCTGAGGTAGTGGACTACAAACCCGCCAGGTCCCCTCAAACTTGTAGTATCGAATGCCAAACTGATATCACTGGTCTGCTGATGGATCAAATGGAACAAGACATAACAAGATTGAACGCAGAGCTATATGAATGGAAGACTAAGACTTCAGATACTAAACTTAGTAAAGATGCATTTAATGGCAACAATAACATTTTTACTAAACAGGATCTGGACTGCCAGATTTATGCACATGAGAAATCAGAAACTGTGGCTAGCTATAGACCCTTTTAATAAGTCCCGAAGTGTTTTGTTTTCCGCGCTTGACGTCATATTTATCCTTTTCAATTCCTATAATATTATGACGTCAAGCGCGGAAAACACGACACTTCGGGACTTCTTAAAAGGGTCTATAGCTGCAACTATTTGTGCAATTCAAATATAAGACATGGTTGAGAGACTTTTTTTTCTTGAACATATCATCTAAATTATGATAAAAAATGACAGCACTATTTCAGGTACATATCACAATCATTATACAAACTTTTAATATAATGTATACACCTATTTCAATAAACCTTGTCCATCTGGAATGGTTGGTTTGAGACCGATAGGAATTGTGGGAGCTCATTAAACTGCAAATGCACTATTATAATCACGCTCGAATATTAATGTTTACTTTAGCCTGAGTATCAGGTTTTTTCCAGTCCCTTCCGATCCGCGTAAGGCCTAGCTGATACTCAGGCTATGTTTACTTCTGAAATACTGTTATCTGTAATTCAGTACCATTCAAATGTGAATAAAACAATGTATTTGACATTTAATGAACTCCCACAAATCCTATCGGTCTCAGATCAACCATTCCAGATGGACAACGTTAATTGAAAATAGGTGTACAGCTTTTTCAAAAAACGTTGAATACTGAATAGTGCATTCCAAGACCGAAGGGCATTGTGGGTCTTATCAATTTGAAATATAAAATAAATATACAGTGTTATTTACTCCCCATAACTAGCTTGTATATTGTTTTGAATGGATTGCACTAAAAACAAAATAACTAATTATTATTTATTTTACTTTAAACAATATTACATGACCCAAAATACATTTCGGTCTTGCAATGCACTTTTCAGTATGCTCTATAAAATAATCTCTGTTTTTTTGAAATTGCTGTATACAATAATTTATTAATTCAACATTCTTTTATCTTTTTTACCAAATAAACCTGTGGATTTATAACATAACTGTCACTATAAGGCCATGATTTAAAGCAGAATATTTGAAACTGACAGTTTAATGCAGGAGGTTTGTTATACCACAGGTAGCCCAATCATAGAGTCAGTATAAAGGAATGTATGGTGAATTGTAATTTCAACAGAAATATACCAAATTAAAAATTTAACTGAATATAATGTGATATTATTAGCAAGTAAATGAGCTGACGTTATCCCAAAATTCGTCACAGACATTATCAAAAGAAAGGTAAATTTAATTGACATATTTCTGTTAAAATTACAGTTCACCATACATTCCCTTGTACTGACTCTACGCTTGGGTTACCTGTGGTTATACTGGAGTTTCAGTTCTTGCTCTTGTTCCCTTCCTTTCTTCCCCTCCCCATCCCCCTTTGCTTCCTTTTCGCTACAACACAGGAAGCCCAAAATCTGACTTTTCAAAAAAATTCCAAAAGACTGAAAAGAACGCCTGTTTTGCAGGCTAGCTAAGAGAGCATCAATAAGTACTAATTATGCTCTCTTGTTTCTTATTATTTATCATAGTTCACCATTTGTAAACATATTTGCGTATTGTCCTGAAACACTTAAAATAGAACATAACAACAGCGAGAATTTATAAAAATCAAAACTTCAAGGTTTTTACCTAGGCTCATGAGATTTCAGTAGGCTCAGATTTGGGCCGTTGGGGTTTTGTGCGCCCGCGATACTCCCCCGTTACTGAATCTCAGCTTAGTTTTTACCCAGTCCAAAAACCAATCCAAACTCCAGTCCAGTCCAAATTCTAGTCAAAGTCCTGTCAAATGTAGACTAACAGAGCATAAGTTTACACTAGCTAATAAGTTTAAATTACTCGCATGGGAGGGTTATGCTGCAAACACATCACTGGACTATGGGCTTTGGACAGGACTTTTTGACGAGATGTTATTTTTTTGCATTTTCATTTAATTATTTTCAAGAAACTTTACTGAATGGTATTTTTGCATGTTTATTTGTAATTCAAATATTTTGGGAATAAGATTCTATGTGTTATAATTTTCGATATCACGTGGAATATTTATTTGAAATTTATTTATTTATTTTCAATATTTAATATTGATATTTATTTAATATTTTGGAACAATTCGTATTAGAGTAAACGCACTTAATCCATGAAACATAAATAGTACAAAATAGGTGCTAAATTATGCTAATTCCTTTGTTCTCTATTGTCTCATCAACACTTTTCAGCAGTAATTAGTAATATTTGTTTCACGGAATTAGTACGTCTACTTTAACACATCTAACAAACTAAGTAACTTGATTAAAAATAAGAAAAAGGCCAAAAATAAGAGGGGGGGGGGGGGGTGGAATAAAATGAAATTATAAATAAAGACATAATAAAATTGACAGTAACGAAACTTTCTAGATCTTCAAAAACAAAATGAAAACGAATACTCATTCACTAATGAAATTTTATTTTCTTTTAATTAAATCAATTATATTTTTAAACATTGTAAGTTACAGCTTATATTAAAAAGCATTGACCATCTTTAATTGCGCAAGTTAGTTTTTTCTTATTTTTATTGTTATCGTGTTTCTCGATTACTTGGTTTTTTTTTCGTTGCCGGTTGTCAATCAGTTTTCTCAACATGTTTGTTTGACGTCATCAAAGTCCAGGTTAGCATTGAGGAACTCATCACAGCTCAGGAATCCATCACCTAGCAACGAAACAACGTCATCAGAAATTCAAAAAATATAACAACATACAGCTATTTCAAAAAAAGTTGAATACTGAGTACTACATTCCAATACTAAAATGCAATTTGGGTCATATCATATCATCGAAATAAAATGAATAATAATAATAATTTATTTTTTATTGCATTCTATCCGAAACAAGTCAAACAACATACTATACCTACATGTACATATAGGGAGCAGATCGATGTATATTTTCTATATATGCAGTTTCACATTGATGAGACCCACAATGCCCTTAGACCTTGGAATGCAGTATTCAACGTTTTATAAACAATTACGATAATGATGATGGTCATTATGATTTTGATGGCTAAATAATGATAACAATTATGTGGGCTGGGTGGGTGAGTTATAACAAATGAAATTTACATGAATATTTTAATTATTTTTAATTATTAATTAATTAATAATGTTTCGATAATGAATATGAGCTATGTATTGGGGAGGAATTGTATATTAATTGAACACGATAAGAATGATTACTATATGGTAATGATGTTGATGATATATGACTATGATGATGATGATGATGAAGGGTATTGATGATTATGATAACAATGATGATGGTGATAACGATAATTAATAATTAATAACAATTAATAATTAATAATAATAGTAATGATGATGAGGATATTCAAATCTTACTGTCTTTATCTAGTGAATCGAAAGCAGCTTGAAAAGAGTCTTCATCGGTTTGAGAATCGTCTGGGTGTGCAGGTACAACACGGAATTCATCTTGTGAAATACGACCATCTTTGTTAGTGTCATACACGGCCAGTTGTGACGGGTGCTTCAAAGTGAAACTTCCATCATGTACATCCTTGAAAGATTAAAGAAAAACAACAACAATGAATATATTATAGAGAGCACTGGGAAAAGTTCTATTTAATCAAAGTATATCTGCACTGATTTTATAAGCTAAAACCATTTTAAACTGCATCAAAACCTTTTCGCCAAATTCAATTCAGGCTCCTTTTCACCGCCGGAACAAAGTCTACGTAAAAGACCCCATGATAGATTTTCCTCTCCCAAGGGAGTTGCTTGATACTTAAAAGTTTTACATTTTCTCCCTTGTTCCCCACAAATAAAATAACTGTTTTTCTAAAATGTTTTTAACCTTTTGTTCCCATATATGATCCCCCCAAAAAGCTATTGTTTTAGTCTTGTTTCCTGAAAATAATTTGAGAAAGATCCCTGTTCCCTGAATTGACAATAGTAGAGGCTTCTATTCCATTGTTCCTGGAAACCCCTGGAAGAGGCTCATTCTGCTTTTGTATTTTACAAAACAAACGATTCCACTACATAATTAAAAAGCGCAGGTTCAATTTCGATTCAGTGTTGGCTGACCTTCACAATGTCAGGCATTTCGACCGAAATCTAAATTGCTGAGAGGATGGAGGAAAGGATAAATTACTGTCATCGAAATATCTCGCAGGTTATTCCACGAGTACCCAAGGTGTTTTAGATACAATTTAACTGTCTATGCTGTCGGTAATAATAATAGAGCGGTTTTCGTATCAGTGGGAAACTGGCCGTAATATTTACCGCACAGTTACGGTACTGTTAGTGTAGAATTTTCAAATGTTGGTCAGTTACCCACTCGTACGAAAACCGCTCTATTGTCCAAATATATTACAAGTGTATACCGTTATGACTGGGTCTTCAGCCTCATCTCGTTTCTTTCCAAACCATTTGCAAACGTTTTTAAACGTTTTGTGGCAAACCTTTTTCAACACGCAGTGCACCTTGAGCCATTTACAAATATATCCTTTACACACTTTGTGGCAAACCCATTTAAGAATGGGCTTGATCCACTGGCGGCGACGACGACGTCTTCCCCAACCTGCATCACCGTCGACTTGAACGACGAGCACGAAGATAAGCAAAAAAACGCAGAGAAGTTGCAACTTCATTGTTCTATCAAATAAGAAAATGAAAATTTAGATAGCTAGCTAGTACTTAGCTTGCATGCAGTGCACGATAGCTATAGCAAGTATTGAAATGTCTTGCTATTTTTACGGGTGCATGGGTGGGGTAAAAATGAGCAATTGTTACTAAAAAAACTGAAGTTGGTGTTTGTAAGGAAATACTGATTGAGATAAAACTTTACGATAAATCGCTTATAGTTTAACTATAGTGTGGGCTGCGTACGATAATTGAAATTAAAATCTACGAAGACTAGCTGTTAAACTAGTACTGTGTACTACTACATGCGTAAATCTTTGACAGTTATATTACTAGGTAACAACTGCGGCTGAAAACGAACGACGTTACTTCTCTGAGATAAGTAATTAATTGACTTTTCGGTTGATATTCCTATCAATTAGAAAAGAAGTAACGATCGAAAGACAACTCACGTGCAGTCTTTTCCGGGAATGCACTGCTATACTTACTTGCCGGTAATAGACCAAGATAGCACCTCCAAGCGTACAGCATGAGCCTTTGAGTTTACCTGACGCTAACCTGAAAGACCCTCTCTTTTATAGGCGCGTCTATTAAAATAATATATGAAATAAATATGCATTGATATGTACTATTTTAGCATAGTGACTCTATTTAAAGTACAAGGAATAAAAACACCAGCCCAATATATTAATCACGAGTGTTCTTGAGCTAAATATATAATGCTTCTGCATGGTATTTTAAGTGGTCGTTAGATCTCGTGCCGAATTGCTGCTGTTTTAAGAGAAGCTCTCATAGGTTACAAATTGAAATTGAATTCTGGGAAATATCTGATAATTACTAATCAAAATAGTTACTAACTAATAATGTTTTTTTAGTGAGAGTGCAAATAACATAGAGTGAGAGTGCAAACAATATATCCATAAAATACAAAACTAAATAATACAAAATAGCGTTACATTAATTAAATAGTAGAAAACAATCTATAATTAGCAAAAAATGTATTATTTACGAGTCCGAGTAGCACTTTATCCTAAGACTATTTGCAAGTGTACATTTTCGCCCTGAACATGCATTTGCTCTTTGAGTGTGATATTATTTGTTAGACTAGTCTTGTTGGGGCATGCTCAAATCTTGACATAATTCAATCAATTGCAATTCCTATTTAGTTTATTTTAATTTCCAAGTGTTTCAACCCCCATCATTTATCTAATAGTCTTTCCCTTAAACCCATTAAACAGTGTATTCGTTAAAGTGTGATAGTCAAATGACGAGAAAAGAACACAATGCAATCGCAATAAGGTGTGTTTTACGAGTTAATGGCAACAACTCTAATGAAATGGCTCTATATTTTTTTGCACAGTGTCAATTCAAACTACTACTGTATAATAGTTCTTTTTGTGAGTATTAGTCACTATCAAATACAAATAAAGTTGTAATGAGGTATTCCGGTTTCCGTTTGTATTTGGTGTTTTTTGTTGAGCAATAATGAATAAATAGTCAAAGTACAAACATTGAAAGTGTGTAACGCGATGCGCGTTGCATCCGGAACCTTCTTGGGCTCATAAAAGGGAAAGTCTTACAGGTTAATGTCAAGCAATGAATAATTGTCCAAAAGTGTTAACAAGTTGTTTGAAAGTGCTTCAAAGGTCTCTATCATTTCAAGGTCACCGTTTGTTTAGCTTTGATGCAAATAACAGGCACTGCTACCTCTCAAAATGGCGAAGAAAAAAAAAGCTGAACTATTATCAGATATTTACTCAAAATATTTACCCACCTTGCTTGGACTTAATTATAGTCAAAAAATTAAAAATTACTTTCAATTAAATTACTTCAGATTCCATGCAGAACCGAGGATTAGAAATATTAGCCCAAGAGTCCTCTCTAACTATGCTCTTGTTTTTATTCCTTGTACTGAAATAGACATCTTATTAAAAATGTACACAATAATAATGTTAATAATATCAATTCTTCCAATTATTTGTTAGTTGTATGTGATTATGACTATATCATCATGGCAAGCTATGGAACATTTTGGAAAGAAACTCGTGATAATTAAAATTAAGTTAATAATAATAAACAGAACTTTATTTGTTTATATAAATTTTTCCAATAAAATCGCTCAATAGCGCTAAAACAACGACGGAAATACCGAGATCCTTTGCAGCCTTAGCTTTAGCTTTGACAACCTTTTTTAAAATAGGTGTATATGGAAGAGCGCACGAACGACAACTTCGTTTAGAAGAAACATATTGATATGTTGTTTGCGTCTTGTGTCGTTATTCTAACTTTCTAAGATGCTGTCTTGTGTCTTGCTGTTTCATTAGCGCCACAATAAAATGTGTAGCAAACTGTTTTAATTGGGCTTTATGTCGCTATCTTAGTAGCTTCATTAGATGCTTCTTGCAATTGTGTCTTGATTTTTAGCTGATATAGGAATTCAATGTTTAGTCAACAATTCAGTTGTATCGTGACTCTGACATGTTTGAGGAAGAATAAAATTGATAGCTAGTGATTTTCAGTTGCTTCTTTGTCTATATTGTAGCTTTAAAGTGTCACGAATTTTTAATTTTAAAAAGTTAAGTATATGTTGGTTCTGAACATTTGCTTTTTGAGTGTGATGTTATTTGTTAGACTAGTCTATTTGTGACACGCTCAAATCTTGACATAGAGTGAAGTTTCCGTCGTCCGTGAGGAAAAAAAAGACTAACTAGTGTGTAGTGGTGCGTAATAGTTGGTAATAGATACAAATAGACTAGAGAAGTCAAGACTAAAACGGCGTTTACACGAACAATTTTTTCCTTGACAAGTTTTCCTTGACAAGGAAAAATTGCTCGTGTAGATGGAGTAAAATGAACAAGTTTTCCTTGACAAGGAAAACTGAGCTAGCATGTTGGCTTTTCCTTGACGAGGAAAAATTGTCAAGGATAAAATTTGCTCGTGTAGACGGACAACAAGGAAAATGTGGCAGGGAATATTAATGAGATTAGTTCCCAGTATTTTCGCACGATCAGTAAAAATAAACGGCATTTTGTTTTTTACTCGACAAGGGACTGAAACCAATATTATGTTAGTACTCCGCTGATTGCAAGGCATTACGGGCACAACCTAAACTTGTCAAGGAAAACTTGTTCATCATCTACACGAGCAAGGAAACCTTGTCAATATAAAATTGTCAAGGAAAACTTGCTGATCGTCTTCACGAGCAATGAAAATTGTCAAGGATACTTGTCAAGGAAAAATTGCTCGTGTAAACGCCGCTTAAGTGCGTCATAGAATAAATAAATTCGATCATAACAATCACTGAATTACTCTATAGCTAAAGATTAAAACACAAGAAACAACAGTGACTTTTATAACCTATTATAACAAATTCAGCTGAATTCAGTGATTGTCATTGGATTCCTGTTGTTTTCTTTTTTTCTGCGTTTGCATTCTAAATTGTACATATATTTTGTTAAGTCACGGATTATTTATAAGTTCCACTCTAGTCTAGTATATATAGCTAGTGTAGTTATAGTAATAACTACCAACAGGTAGGCCTAATACAACTAATACAAATTTGAAATCTAAATATCGTAGACTTTTGTCAACAAACCTTTACAACATTCCTTTCTATTTAGATAGTTAATGTTTATTCAATTCGTCTTATATAGCTAGCATCAATTTAATTCACCTTAATTCGCCTGGCTGTGCACGATATTTTTTTCAGGGTTTTTTTTTTTTTTCAAGGTTAAAGCTGCGCTCGATATTTTTTGTGTGAATCCTTTAATCTCCATCAATTATCTAGTCTTTCCCTTAAACCCATTAAACAGTGTATTCGTTAAAGTGTGATAGTCAAATGACGAGAAAAGAACACAATGCAATCACACTAAAGTGTGTTTTACGAGTTAATGGCAACAACTCTAATGAAATGGCTCTATATTTTTTGCACAGTGTCAATTCAAACTACTACTAGTATAATAGTTCTTTTTTGTGAATATTAGTCACTATCAAATACAAATAAAGTTGTAATGAGGTATTCCGGTTTCCGTTTGTATTTGGTGTTTTTTGTTGAGCGATAATGAATAAATAGTCAAAGTACAAACATTGAAAGTGCGTAACGCGATGCGCGTTGCATCCGGAACCTTCTTGGGCTCATAAAAGGGAGGGTCTTACAGGTTAATGTCTAGCAATGAATAATTGTCCAAAAGTGTTAGCAAGTTGTTTGAAAGTGCTTCAAAGGTCTTTATCATTTCAAGGTCACCGTTTTTTTAGCTTTGATGCATATAATAGGCACGGCTACCTCTCAAAATGGCGCAAAAAAAAAAAAAACAGTTGAACTATTATCAGATATTTACCCAAAATATTTAGCCACCTTGCTTGGACTTAATTATAGTCAAAAAATTAAAAATAACTTTCAATTAAATTACTTAAGATTCCATGCAGAACCGAGGTTTAGAAATATTAGCCCAAGAGTCCTCTCTAACTATGCTCTTGTATTTATTCCTTGTACTGAAATAGACATCTTATTAAAAATGTACATATTAATAATATCAATTCTTCCAATGATTTGTTAGTTGTATGTGATTATGACTATATCATCATGGCAAGCTGTGGAACATTTTGGAAAGAAACTCGTGATAATTCAAATTAAGTAAATAATAATAAACAGAACTTTATTTATTTATATAAATTTTTCCAATAAAATCGCTCAATAGCGCTAAAACAACGACGGAAATACCGACATCCTTTGCAGCCTTAGCTTTAGCTTTGCGAGCCTGACAGCCTTTTTTAAAATAGGTGTATATGGAAGAGCGCACGAACAACAACTTCCGGTTTAGAAGAAACATATTGATATGTTGTTTGCGTCTTGTGTCGTTATTCTAACTTTCTAAGGGGCTGTTTATATGATGACGAGATGTCCCTGCTAGCCGGGATAACTCTATAATGTTTTGTGTTCCCCGTGGAAAAGAGTTATCCCGGCTAGCAGGGACAACTCGCTTCCATATAAACAGCCCTTAGATGTTGTCTTGTGTCTTGCTGTTGCATTAGCGCGACAATAAAATGTGTAGCAAACTGTTTTAATTGGGCTTATGTCGCTATCTTAGTAGCTTCATTAGATGCTTCTTGCACAATTGTGTCTTGATTTTTAGCTGGTATAGGAATTCAATGTTTAGTCAACAATTCAGTTGTATCGTGACTCTGACATGTTTGAGGAAGAATAAAATTGATAGATAGTGATTTTCAATTGCTTCTTTGTCTTTATTTTAGCTTTAAAGTGTCTCGAATTTTTAATTTTAAAAAGTTAAGTATATTTTGGTTCTGAACATTTGCTTTTTGAGTGTGATGTTATTTGTTAGACTAGTCTATTTGTGACACGCTCAAATCTTGACATAGAGTGAAGTTTCCGTCGACGTCCGTGAGAAGAAAAAAAAGACTAACTAGTGTGTAGTGGTGCGTAATAGTTGGTAATAGATACAAATAGACTAGAGAAGTCAAGACTAAAGCGGCGTTTCCACGAGCAATTTTTCCTTGGCAAGTTTTCCTTGACAAGGAAAAATTGCTCGTGTAGATGGAGTAAAATGAACAATTTTTCCTTGACAAGGAAAAGCTAGCATGTTGGCTTTTCCTTGACGAGGAAAAATTGTCAAGGATGAAATTTGCTCGTGTAGACAGACAACAAGGAAAATGTGGCAAGGAATATTAATGAGATTAGTTCCCAGTATTTTCGCACGATCAGTAAAAATAAACGCCATTTTGTTTTTTTACTCGACAAGGGACTGAAACCAATATTATGTTAGTACTCCGCCGATTGCAAGGACTTGTCAAGGAAAACTTGTTTATCATCTACACGAGCAAGGAAACCTTGTCACTATAAAATTGTCAAGGAAAACTTGCTGATCGTCTACACGAGCAATGAAAATTGTCAAGGATACTTGTCAAGGAAAAATTGCTCGTGTAAACGCCGCTCAAGTGCGTCATACAATAAATAAATTCGATCATAACAATCACTGAATTACTCTATAGCTAAAGATTAAAACACAAGAAACAACAGTGACTTTTATAACATTTAATAAAAAATTCAGCTGAATTCAGTGATTGTCATTGGATTCCTGTTTTTCTTTTGTTCTGCGTTTGCATTCTAAATTGTACATATATTTTGTTAAGTAACGGATTAATTATAAGTTCCACTCTAGTCTAGTATATATAGCTAGTGTAGTTATAGTAATAACTACCAACAGGTAGGCCTAATACAACTAATACAAATTTTAAATCTAAATATCGTAGACTTTTGTCAACAAACCTTTACAACATTCCTTTCTATTTAGATAGTTAATGTTTATTCAATTCGTCTTGTATAGCTAGCATCAATTTAATTCACAATGATCTGGCTGTGCACGATATTTTTTTCAGGGTTTTTTTTTTTTTTCAAGGTTAAAGCTGCCCTCGATATTTTTTGTGTGAATCCCGCAATCTCCATCAATTATGTAGTCTTTCCCTTAAACCCATTAAACAGAGTATTTGTTAAAGTGTGATAGTCAAATGACGAGAAAAGAACACAATGCAATCGCAATAAAGTGTGTTTTACGAGTTAATGGCAACAACTCTAATGAAATGGCTTTATATTTTATTGCACAGTGTCAATTCAAACTACTATTGTATAATAGTTCTTTTTTGTGCATATTAGTCACTATCAAATACAAATAAAAGTTGTAATGAGGTATTCCGGTTTCCGTTCGTACTTGGTGTTTTTTGTTGAGCGATAATAATAATAATAAAAAAAGTATAAACATTGGAAGTATGTAACGCTTGGGCTCATAAAAGGAAGTGTCTTACAAGTGCCAGGCAATGAATAATTGTCCAAATGAGTTTACAAGTTGTTTGAAAGTGGTCTCTATTATTTCAAGGTCACCGTTTGTCTAGCTTCGATGCAGAACCGAGGATTAGAAATATTAGCCCGAGTCCTCTCTAACTATGCTCTTGTTTTTATTTCTTGTACTGAAATAGACATCTTATTAAAAATGTACATATTAATAATATCAATTCTTCCAATGATTTGTTAGTTGTATGTGATTATAGTTGTATCGTGACTCTGACATGTTTGAGGAAGAATAAAATTGATAGCTAGTGATTTTCAGTTGCTTCTTTGTCTTTATTTTAGCTTTAAAGTGTCTCGAATTTTTAATTTTAAAAAGTTAAGTATATTTTGGTTGTGAACATTTGCTTTTTGAGTGTGATGTTATTTGTTAGACTAGTCTATTTGTGACACGCTCAAATCTTGACATAGAGTGAAGTTTCCGTCGACGTCCGTGAGAAGAACAAAAAGACTAACTAGTGTGTAGTGGTGCGTAATAGTTGGTAATAGATACAAATAGACTAGAGAAGTCAAGACTAAAGCGGCGTTTCCACGAGCAATTTTTCCTTGGCAAGTTTTCCTTGACAAGGAAAAATTGCTCGTGTAGATGGAGTAAAATGAACAATTTTTCCTTGACAAGGAAAAGCTAGCATGTTGGCTTTTCCTTGACGAGGAAAAATTGTCAAGGATGAAATTTGCTCGTGTAGACAGACAACAAGGAAAATGTGGCAAGGAATATTAATGAGATTAGTTCCCAGTATTTTCGCACGATCAGTAAAAATAAACGCCATTTTGTTTTTTTACTCGACAAGGGACTGAAACCAATATTATGTTAGTACTCCGCCGATTGCAAGGGCTTGTCAAGGAAAACTTGTTCATCATCTACACGAGCAAGGAAACCTTGTCACTATAAAATTGTCAAGGAAAACTTGCTGATCGTCTACACGAGCAATGAAAATTGTCAAGGATACTTGTCAAGGAAAAATTGCTCGTGTAAACGCCGCTCAAGTGCGTCATACAATAAATAAATTCGATCATAACAATCACTGAATTACTCTATAGCTAAAGATTAAAACACAAGAAACAACAGTGACTTTTATAACATTTAATAAAAAATTCAGCTGAATTCAGTGATTGTCATTGGATTCCTGTTTTTCTTTTTTTCTGCGTTTGCATTCTAAATTGTACATATATTTTGTTAAGTCACGGATTAATTATAAGTTCCACTCTAGTCTAGTATATATAGCTAGTGTAGTTAGAGTAATAACTACCAACAGGTAGGCCTAATACAACTAATACAAATTTTAAATCTAAATATCGTAGACTTTTGTCAACAAACCTTTACAACATTCCTTTCTATTTAGATAGTTAATGTTTATTCAATTCGTCTTGTATAGCTAGCATCAATTTAATTCACAATGATCTGGCTGTGCACGATATTTTTTTCAGGGTTTTTTTTTTTTTCAAGGTTAAAGCTGCCCTCGATATTTTTTGTGTGAATCCCGCAATCTCCATCAATTATGTAGTCTTTCCCTTAAACCCATTAAACAGAGTATTTGTTAAAGTGTGATAGTCAAATGACGAGAAAAGAACACAATGCAATCGCAATAAAGTGTGTTTTACGAGTTAATGGCAACAACTCTAATGAAATGGCTTTATATTTTATTGCACAGTGTCAATTCAAACTACTATTGTATAATAGTTCTTTTTTGTGCATATTAGTCACTATCAAATACAAATAAAAGTTGTAATGAGGTATTCCGGTTTCCGTTCGTACTTGGTGTTTTTTGTTGAGCGATAATAATAATAATAAAAAAAGTATAAACATTGGAAGTATGTAACGCTTGGGCTCATAAAAGGAAGTGTCTTACAAGTGCCAGGCAATGAATAATTGTCCAAATGAGTTTACAAGTTGTTTGAAAGTGGTCTCTATTATTTCAAGGTCACCGTTTGTCTAGCTTCGATGCAGAACCGAGGATTAGAAATATTAGCCCGAGTCCTCTCTAACTATGCTCTTGTTTTTATTTCTTGTACTGAAATAGACATCTTATTAAAAATGTACATATTAATAATATCAATTCTTCCAATGATTTGTTAGTTGTATGTGATTATAGTTGTATCGTGACTCTGACATGTTTGAGGAAGAATAAAATTGATAGCTAGTGATTTTCAATTGCTTCTTTGTCTTTATTTTAGCTTTAAAGTGTCTCGAATTTTTAATTTTAAAAAGTTAAGTATATTTTGGTTGTGAACATTTGCTTTTTGAGTGTGATGTTATTTGTTAGACTAGTCTATTTGTGACACGCTCAAATCTTGACATAGAGTGAAGTTTCCGTCGTCCGTGAGAAGAAAAAAAAGACTAACTAGTGTGTAGTGGTGCGTAATAGTTGGTAATAGATACAAATAGACTAGAGAAGTCAAGACTAAAGCGGCGTTTACACGAGCAATTTTTCCTTGACAAGTTTTCCTTGACAAGAAAAAATTGCTAGTGTGGATGGAGTAAAATGAACAATCTTTCCTTGACAAGGAAAAGCTAGCATGTTGGCTTTTCCTTGCTGATCGTCAACACGAGCAATGAAAATTGTCAAGGATACTTGTCAAGGAAAAATTGCTCGTGTAAACGCCGCTTAAGTGCGTCATACAATAAATAAATTCGATCATAACAATCACTGAATTACTCTATAGCTAAAGATTAAAACACAAGAAACAACAGTGACTTTTATAACCTATTATAACAAATTCAGCTGAATTCCATGATTGTCATTGGATTCCTGTTTTTCTTTATTTCTGCGTTTGCATTCTAAATTGTACATATATTTTGTTAAGTAACGGATTAATTATAAGTTCCACTCTAGTCTAGTATATATAGCTAGTGTAGTTATAGTAATAACTACCAACAGGTAGGCCTAATACAACTAATACAAATTTTAAATCTAAATATCGTAGACTTTTGTCAACAAACCTTTACAACATTCCTTTCTATTTAGATAGTTAATGTTTATTCAATTCGTCTTGTATAGCTAGCATCAATTTAATTCACAATGATCTGGCTGTGCACGATATTTTTTTCAGGGTTTTTTTTTTTTTTTTTTCAAGATTAAAGCTGCCCTCGATATTTTTTGTGTGAATCCCGCAATCTCCATCAATTATGTAGTCTTTCCCTTAAACCCATTAAACAGAGTATTTGTTAAAGTGTGATAGTCAAATGACGAGAAAAGAACACAATGCAATCGCAATAAAGTGTGTTTTACGAGTTAATGGCAACAACTCTAATGAAATGGCTTTATATTTTATTGCACAGTGTCAATTCAAACTACTATTGTATAATAGTTCTTTTTTGTGAATATTAGTCACTATCAAATACAAAAGTTGTAATGAGGTATTCCGGTTTCCGTTTGTACTTGGTGTTTTTTGTTGAGCGATAATGAATAAATAATCAAAGTATAAACATTGGAAGTGTGTAACGCTTGGGCTTATAAAAGGAAGGGTCTTACAAGCTAGTGCCAGGCAATGAATAATTGTCCAAAAGAGTTTACAAGTTGTTTGAAAGTGGTCTCTATTATTTCAAGGTCACCGTTTGTCTAGCTTCGATGCAGAACCGAGGATTAGAAATATTTATAGCCCGAGTCCTCTCTAACTATGCTCTTGTTTTTATTTCTTGTACTGAAATAGACATCTTATTAAAAATGTACATATTAATAATATCAATTCTTCCAATGATTTGTTAGTTGTATGTGATTATAGTTGTATCGTGACTCTGACATGTTTGAGGAAGAATAAAATTGATAGCTAGTGATTTTCTGTTGCTTCTTTGTCTTTATTTTAGCTTTAAAGTGTCTCGAATTTTTAATTTTAAAAAGTTAAGTATATTTTGGTTGTGAACATTTGCTTTTTGAGTGTGATGTTATTTGTTAGACTAGTCTATTTGTGACACGCTCAAATCTTGACATAGAGTGAAGTTTCCGTCGTCCGTGAGAAGAAAAAAAAGACTAACTAGTGTGTAGTGGTGCGTAATAGTTGGTAATAGATACAAATAGACTAGAGAAGTCAAGACTAAAGCGGCGTTTACACGAGCAATTTTTCCTTGACAAGTTTTCCTTGACAAGAAAAAATTGCTAGTGTGGATGGAGTAAAATGTGGCAAGGAATATTAATGAGATTAGTTCCCAGTATTTTCGCACGATCAGTAAAAATAAACGCCATTTTGTTTTTTTACTCGACAAGGGACTGAAACCAATATTATGTTAGTACTCCGCCGATTGCAAGGACTTGTCAAGGAAAACTTGTTCATCATCTACACGAGCAAGGAAACCTTGTCACTATAAAATTGTCAAGGAAAACTTGCTGATCGTCTACACGAGCAATGAAAATTGTCAAGGATACTTGTCAAGGAAAAATTGCTCGTGTAAACGCCGCTCAAGTGCGTCATACAATAAATAAATTCGATCATAACAATCACTGAATTACTCTATAGCTAAAGATTAAAACACAAGAAACAACTGTTACAGTGACTTTTATAACATTTAATAAAAAATTCAGCTGAATTCAGTGATTGTCATTGGATTCCTGTTTTTCTTTTGTTCTGCGTTTGCATTCTAAATTGTACATATATTTTGTTAAGTAACGGATTAATTATAAGTTCCACTCTAGTCTAGTATATATAGCTAGTGTAGTTATAGTAATAACTACCAACAGGTAGGCCTAATACAACTAATACAAATTTTAAATCTAAATATCGTAGACTTTTGTCAACAAACCTTTACAACATTCCTTTCTATTTAGATAGTTAATGTTTATTCAATTCGTCTTGTATAGCTAGCATCAATTTAATTCACAATGATCTGGCTGTGCACGATATTTTTTTCAGGGTTTTTTTTTTTTTTCAAGGTTAAAGCTGCCCTCGATATTTTTTGTGTGAATCCCGCAATCTCCATCAATTATGTAGTCTTTCCCTTAAACCCATTAAACAGAGTATTTGTTAAAGTGTGATAGTCAAATGACGAGAAAAGAACACAATGCAATCGCAATAAAGTGTGTTTTACGAGTTAATGGCAACAACTCTAATGAAATGGCTTTATATTTTATTGCACAGTGTCAATTCAAACTACTATTGTATAATAGTTCTTTTTTGTGCATATTAGTCACTATCAAATACAAATAAAAGTTGTAATGAGGTATTCCGGTTTCCGTTCGTACTTGGTGTTTTTTGTTGAGCGATAATAATAATAATAAAAAAAGTATAAACATTGGAAGTATGTAACGCTTGGGCTCATAAAAGGAAGTGTCTTACAAGTGCCAGGCAATGAATAATTGTCCAAATGAGTTTACAAGTTGTTTGAAAGTGGTCTCTATTATTTCAAGGTCACCGTTTGTCTAGCTTCGATGCAGAACCGAGGATTAGAAATATTAGCCCGAGTCCTCTCTAACTATGCTCTTGTTTTTATTTCTTGTACTGAAATAGACATCTTATTAAAAATGTACATATTAATAATATCAATTCTTCCAATGATTTGTTAGTTGTATGTGATTATAGTTGTATCGTGACTCTGACATGTTTGAGGAAGAATAAAATTGATAGCTAGTGATTTTCAGTTGCTTCTTTGTCTTTATTTTAGCTTTAAAGTGTCTCGAATTTTTAATTTTAAAAAGTTAAGTATATTTTGGTTCTGAACATTTGCTTTTTGAGTGTGATGTTATTTGTTAGACTAGTCTATTTGTGACACGCTCAAATCTTGACATAGAGTGAAGTTTCCGTCGACGTCCGTGAGAAGAACAAAAAGACTAACTAGTGTGTAGTGGTGCGTAATAGTTGGTAATAGATACAAATAGACTAGAGAAGTCAAGACTAAAGCGGCGTTTCCACGAGCAATTTTTCCTTGGCAAGTTTTCCTTGACAAGGAAAAATTGCTCGTGTAGATGGAGTAAAATGAACAATTTTTCCTTGACAAGGAAAAGCTAGCATGTTGGCTTTTCCTTGCTGATCGTCAACACGAGCAATGAAAATTGTCAAGGATACTTGTCAAGGAAAAATTGCTCGTGTAAACGCCGCTTAAGTGCGTCATACAATAAATAAATTCGATCATAACAATCACTGAATTACTCTATAGCTAAAGATTAAAACACAAGAAACAACAGTGACTTTTATAACCTATTATAACAAATTCAGCTGAATTCCATGATTGTCATTGGATTCCTGTTTTTCTTTATTTCTGCGTTTGCATTCTAAATTGTACATATATTTTGTTAAGTCACGGATTAATTATAAGTTCCACTCTAGTCTAGTATATATAGCTAGTGTAGTTATAGTAATAACTACCAACAGGTAGGCCTAATACAACTAATACAAATTTTAAATCTAAATATCGTAGACTTTTGTCAACAAACCTTTACAACATTCCTTTCTATTTAGATAGTTAATGTTTATTCAATTCGTCTTGTATAGCTAGCATCAATTTAATTCACAATGATCTGGCTGTGCACGATATTTTTTTCAGGGTTTTTTTTTTTTTTTTTTCAAGATTAAAGCTGCCCTCGATATTTTTTGTGTGAATCCCGCAATCTCCATCAATTATGTAGTCTTTCCCTTAAACCCATTAAACAGAGTATTTGTTAAAGTGTGATAGTCAAATGACGAGAAAAGAACACAATGCAATCGCAATAAAGTGTGTTTTACGAGTTAATGGCAACAACTCTAATGAAATGGCTTTATATTTTATTGCACAGTGTCAATTCAAACTACTATTGTATAATAGTTCTTTTTTGTGAATATTAGTCACTATCAAATACAAATAAAAGTTGTAATGAGGTATTCCGGTTTCCGTTTGTACTTGGTGTTTTTTGTTGAGCGATAATGAATAAATAATCAAAGTATAAACATTGGAAGTGTGTAACGCTTGGGCTTATAAAAGGAAGGGTCTTACAAGCTAGTGCCAGGCAATGAATAATTGTCCAAAAGAGTTTACAAGTTGTTTGAAAGTGGTCTCTATTATTTCAAGGTCACCGTTTGTCTAGCTTCGATGCAGAACCGAGGATTAGAAATATTTATAGCCCGAGTCCTCTCTAACTATGCTCTTGTTTTTATTTCTTGTACTGAAATAGACATCTTATTAAAAATGTACATATTAATAATATCAATTCTTCCAATGATTTGTTAGTTGTATGTGATTATAGTTGTATCGTGATTCTGACATGTTTGAGGAAGAATAAAATTGATAGCTAGTGATTTTCTGTTGCTTCTTTGTCTTTATTTTAGCTTTAAAGTGTCTAGAATTTTTAATTTTAAAAAGTTAAGTATATTTTGGTTGTGAACATTTGCTTTTTGAGTGTGATGTTATTTGTTAGACTAGTCTATTTGTGACACGCTCAAATCTTGACATAGAGTGAAGTTTCCGTCGTCCGTGAGAAGAAAAAAAAGACTAACTAGTGTGTAGTGGTGCGTAATAGTTGTAATAGATACAAATAGACTAGAGAAGTCAAGACTAAAGCGGCGTTTATACGAGCAATTTTTCCTTGACAAGTTTTCCTTGACAAGAAAAAATTGCTAGTGTGGATGGAGTAAAATGTGGCAAGGAATATTAATGAGATTAGTTCCCAGTATTTTCGCACGATCAGTAAAAATAAACGCCATTTTGTTTTTTTTACTCGACAAGGGACTGAAACCAATATTATCTTAGTACTCCGCTGATTGCAAGGACTTGTCAAGGAAAACTTGTTCATCATCTACACGAGCAAGGAAACCTTGTCAATATAAAATTGTCAAGGAAAACTTACTAATCGTCAACACGAGCAATGAAAATTGTCAAGGATACTTGTCAAGGAAAAATTGCTCGTGTAAACGCCGCTAAAGTGCGTCATACAATAAATAAATTCGATCATAACAATCACTGAATTACTCTATAGCTAAAGATTAAAACACAAGAAACAACTGTTACAGTGACTTTTATAACATTTAATAAAAAATTCAGCTGAATTCAGTGATTGTCATTGGATTCCTGTTTTTCTTTTGTTCTGCGTTTGCATTCTAAATTGTACATATATTTTGTTAAGTAACGGATTAATTATAAGTTCCACTCTAGTCTAGTATATATAGCTAGTGTAGTTATAGTAATAACTACCAACAGGTAGGCCTAATACAACTAATACAAATTTTAAATCTAAATATCGTAGACTTTTGTCAACAAACCTTTACAACATTCCTTTCTATTTAGATAGTTAATGTTTATTCAATTCGTCTTGTATAGCTAGCATCAATTTAATTCACAATGATCTGGCTGTGCACGATATTTTTTTCAGGGTTTTTTTTTTTTTCAAGGTTAAAGCTGCCCTCGATATTTTTTGTGTGAATCCCGCAATCTCCATCAATTATGTAGTCTTTCCCTTAAACCCATTAAACAGAGTATTTGTTAAAGTGTGATAGTCAAATGACGAGAAAAGAACACAATGCAATCGCAATAAAGTGTGTTTTACGAGTTAATGGCAACAACTCTAATGAAATGGCTTTATATTTTATTGCACAGTGTCAATTCAAACTACTATTGTATAATAGTTCTTTTTTGTGCATATTAGTCACTATCAAATACAAATAAAAGTTGTAATGAGGTATTCCGGTTTCCGTTCGTACTTGGTGTTTTTTGTTGAGCGATAATAATAATAATAAAAAAAGTATAAACATTGGAAGTATGTAACGCTTGGGCTCATAAAAGGAAGTGTCTTACAAGTGCCAGGCAATGAATAATTGTCCAAATGAGTTTACAAGTTGTTTGAAAGTGGTCTCTATTATTTCAAGGTCACCGTTTGTCTAGCTTCGATGCAGAACCGAGGATTAGAAATATTAGCCCGAGTCCTCTCTAACTATGCTCTTGTTTTTATTTCTTGTACTGAAATAGACATCTTATTAAAAATGTACATATTAATAATATCAATTCTTCCAATGATTTGTTAGTTGTATGTGATTATAGTTGTATCGTGACTCTGACATGTTTGAGGAAGAATAAAATTGATAGCTAGTGATTTTCAGTTGCTTCTTTGTCTTTATTTTAGCTTTAAAGTGTCTCGAATTTTTAATTTTAAAAAGTTAAGTATATTTTGGTTCTGAACATTTGCTTTTTGAGTGTGATGTTATTTGTTAGACTAGTCTATTTGTGACACGCTCAAATCTTGACATAGAGTGAAGTTTCCGTCGACGTCCGTGAGAAGAACAAAAAGACTAACTAGTGTGTAGTGGTGCGTAATAGTTGGTAATAGATACAAATAGACTAGAGAAGTCAAGACTAAAGCGGCGTTTCCACGAGCAATTTTTCCTTGGCAAGTTTTCCTTGACAAGGAAAAATTGCTCGTGTAGATGGAGTAAAATGAACAATTTTTCCTTGACAAGGAAAAGCTAGCATGTTGGCTTTTCCTTGACGAGGAAAAATTGTCAAGGATGAAATTTGCTCGTGTAGACAGACAACAAGGAAAATGTGGCAAGGAATATTAATGAGATTAGTTCCCAGTATTTTCGCACGATCAGTAAAAATAAACGCCATTTTGTTTTTTTACTCGACAAGGGACTGAAACCAATATTATGTTAGTACTCCGCCGATTGCAAGGACTTGTCAAGGAAAACTTGTTCATCATCTACACGAGCAAGGAAACCTTGTCACTATAAAATTGTCAAGGAAAACTTGCTGATCGTCTACACGAGCAATGAAAATTGTCAAGGATACTTGTCAAGGAAAAATTGCTCGTGTAAACGCCGCTCAAGTGCGTCATACAATAAATAAATTCGATCATAACAATCACTGAATTACTCTATAGCTAAAGATTAAAACACAAGAAACAACAGTGACTTTTATAACATTTAATAAAAAATTCAGCTGAATTCAGTGATTGTCATTGGATTCCTGTTTTTCTTTATTTCTGCGTTTGCATTCTAAATTGTACATATATTTTGTTAAGTAACGGATTAATTATAAGTTCCACTCTAGTCTAGTATATATAGCTAGTGTAGTTATAGTAATAACTACCAACAGGTAGGCCTAATACAACTAATACAAATTTTAAATCTAAATATCGTAGACTTTTGTCAACAAACCTTTACAACATTCCTTTCTATTTAGATAGTTAATGTTTATTCAATTCGTCTTGTATAGCTAGCATCAATTTAATTCACAATGATCTGGCTGTGCACGATATATTTTTCAGGGTTTTTTTTTTTTTCAAGGTTAAAGCTGCCCTCGATATTTTTTGTGTGAATCCCGCAATCTCCATCAATTATGTAGTCTTTCCCTTAAACCCATTAAACAGAGTATTTGTTAAAGTGTGATAGTCAAATGACGAGAAAAGAACACAATGCAATCGCAATAAAGTGTGTTTTACGAGTTAATGGCAACAACTCTAATGAAATGGCTTTATATTTTATTGCACAGTGTCAATTCAAACTACTATTGTATAATAGTTCTTTTTTGTGCATATTAGTCACTATCAAATACAAATAAAAGTTGTAATGAGGTATTCCGGTTTCCGTTCGTACTTGGTGTTTTTTGTTGAGCGATAATAATAATAATAAAAAAAGTATAAACATTGGAAGTATGTAACGCTTGGGCTCATAAAAGGAAGTGTCTTACAAGTGCCAGGCAATGAATAATTGTCCAAATGAGTTTACAAGTTGTTTGAAAGTGGTCTCTATTATTTCAAGGTCACCGTTTGTCTAGCTTCGATGCAGAACCGAGGATTAGAAATATTAGCCCGAGTCCTCTCTAACTATGCTCTTGTTTTTATTTCTTGTACTGAAATAGACATCTTATTAAAAATGTACATATTAATAATATCAATTCTTCCAATGATTTGTTAGTTGTATGTGATTATAGTTGTATCGTGACTCTGACATGTTTGAGGAAGAATAAAATTGATAGCTAGTGATTTTCAGTTGCTTCTTTGTCTTTATTTTAGCTTTAAAGTGTCTCGAATTTTTAATTTTAAAAAGTTAAGTATATTTTGGTTCTGAACATTTGCTTTTTGAGTGTGATGTTATTTGTTAGACTAGTCTATTTGTGACACGCTCAAATCTTGACATAGAGTGAAGTTTCCGTCGACGTCCGTGAGAAGAACAAAAAGACTAACTAGTGTGTAGTGGTGCGTAATAGTTGGTAATAGATACAAATAGACTAGAGAAGTCAAGACTAAAGCGGCGTTTCCACGAGCAATTTTTCCTTGGCAAGTTTTCCTTGACAAGGAAAAATTGCTCGTGTAGATGGAGTAAAATGAACAATTTTTCCTTGACAAGGAAAAGCTAGCATGTTGGCTTTTCCTTGACGAGGAAAAATTGTCAAGGATGAAATTTGCTCGTGTAGACAGACAACAAGGAAAATGTGGCAAGGAATATTAATGAGATTAGTTCCCAGTATTTTCGCACGATCAGTAAAAATAAACGCCATTTTGTTTTTTTACTCGACAAGGGACTGAAACCAATATTATGTTAGTACTCCGCCGATTGCAAGGACTTGTCAAGGAAAACTTGTTCATCATCTACACGAGCAAGGAAACCTTGTCACTATAAAATTGTCAAGGAAAACTTGCTGATCGTCTACACGAGCAATGAAAATTGTCAAGGATACTTGTCAAGGAAAAATTGCTCGTGTAAACGCCGCTCAAGTGCGTCATACAATAAATAAATTCGATCATAACAATCACTGAATTACTCTATAGCTAAAGATTAAAACACAAGAAACAACAGTGACTTTTATAACATTTAATAAAAAATTCAGCTGAATTCAGTGATTGTCATTGGATTCCTGTTTTTCTTTATTTCTGCGTTTGCATTCTAAATTGTACATATATTTTGTTAAGTAACGGATTAATTATAAGTTCCACTCTAGTCTAGTATATATAGCTAGTGTAGTTATAGTAATAACTACCAACAGGTAGGCCTAATACAACTAATACAAATTTTAAATCTAAATATCGTAGACTTTTGTCAACAAACCTTTACAACATTCCTTTCTATTTAGATAGTTAATGTTTATTCAATTCGTCTTGTATAGCTAGCATCAATTTAATTCACAATGATCTGGCTGTGCACGATATTTTTTTCAGGGTTTTTTTTTTTTTCAAGGTTAAAGCTGCCCTCGATATTTTTTGTGTGAATCCCGCAATCTCCATCAATTATGTAGTCTTTCCCTTAAACCCATTAAACAGAGTATTTGTTAAAGTGTGATAGTCAAATGACGAGAAAAGAACACAATGCAATCGCAATAAAGTGTGTTTTACGAGTTAATGGCAACAACTCTAATGAAATGGCTTTATATTTTATTGCACAGTGTCAATTCAAACTACTATTGTATAATAGTTCTTTTTTGTGCATATTAGTCACTATCAAATACAAATAAAAGTTGTAATGAGGTATTCCGGTTTCCGTTCGTACTTGGTGTTTTTTGTTGAGCGATAATAATAATAATAAAAAAAAGTATAAACATTGGAAGTATGTAACGCTTGGGCTCATAAAAGGAAGTGTCTTACAAGTGCCAGGCAATGAATAATTGTCCAAATGAGTTTACAAGTTGTTTGAAAGTGGTCTCTATTATTTCAAGGTCACCGTTTGTCTAGCTTCGATGCAGAACCGAGGATTAGAAATATTAGCCCGAGTCCTCTCTAACTATGCTCTTGTTTTTATTTCTTGTACTGAAATAGACATCTTATTAAAAATGTACATATTAATAATATCAATTCTTCCAATGATTTGTTAGTTGTATGTGATTATAGTTGTATCGTGACTCTGACATGTTTGAGGAAGAATAAAATTGATAGCTAGTGATTTTCAGTTGCTTCTTTGTCTTTATTTTAGCTTTAAAGTGTCTCGAATTTTTAATTTTAAAAAGTTAAGTATATTTTGGTTCTGAACATTTGCTTTTTGAGTGTGATGTTATTTGTTAGACTAGTCTATTTGTGACACGCTCAAATCTTGACATAGAGTGAAGTTTCCGTCGACGTCCGTGAGAAGAACAAAAAGACTAACTAGTGTGTAGTGGTGCGTAATAGTTGGTAATAGATACAAATAGACTAGAGAAGTCAAGACTAAAGCGGCGTTTCCACGAGCAATTTTTCCTTGGCAAGTTTTCCTTGACAAGGAAAAATTGCTCGTGTAGATGGAGTAAAATGAACAATTTTTCCTTGACAAGGAAAAGCTAGCATGTTGGCTTTTCCTTGCTGATCGTCAACACGAGCAATGAAAATTGTCAAGGATACTTGTCAAGGAAAAATTGCTCGTGTAAACGCCGCTTAAGTGCGTCATACAATAAATAAATTCGATCATAACAATCACTGAATTACTCTATAGCTAAAGATTAAAACACAAGAAACAACAGTGACTTTTATAACCTATTATAACAAATTCAGCTGAATTCCATGATTGTCATTGGATTCCTGTTTTTCTTTATTTCTGCGTTTGCATTCTAAATTGTACATATATTTTGTTAAGTCACGGATTAATTATAAGTTCCACTCTAGTCTAGTATATATAGCTAGTGTAGTTATAGTAATAACTACCAACAGGTAGGCCTAATACAACTAATACAAATTTTAAATCTAAATATCGTAGACTTTTGTCAACAAACCTTTACAACATTCCTTTCTATTTAGATAGTTAATGTTTATTCAATTCGTCTTGTATAGCTAGCATCAATTTAATTCACAATGATCTGGCTGTGCACGATATTTTTTTCAGGGTTTTTTTTTTTTTTTTTTCAAGATTAAAGCTGCCCTCGATATTTTTTGTGTGAATCCCGCAATCTCCATCAATTATGTAGTCTTTCCCTTAAACCCATTAAACAGAGTATTTGTTAAAGTGTGATAGTCAAATGACGAGAAAAGAACACAATGCAATCGCAATAAAGTGTGTTTTACGAGTTAATGGCAACAACTCTAATGAAATGGCTTTATATTTTATTGCACAGTGTCAATTCAAACTACTATTGTATAATAGTTCTTTTTTGTGAATATTAGTCACTATCAAATACAAATAAAAGTTGTAATGAGGTATTCCGGTTTCCGTTTGTACTTGGTGTTTTTTGTTGAGCGATAATGAATAAATAATCAAAGTATAAACATTGGAAGTGTGTAACGCTTGGGCTTATAAAAGGAAGGGTCTTACAAGCTAGTGCCAGGCAATGAATAATTGTCCAAAAGAGTTTACAAGTTGTTTGAAAGTGGTCTCTATTATTTCAAGGTCACCGTTTGTCTAGCTTCGATGCAGAACCGAGGATTAGAAATATTTATAGCCCGAGTCCTCTCTAACTATGCTCTTGTTTTTATTTCTTGTACTGAAATAGACATCTTATTAAAAATGTACATATTAATAATATCAATTCTTCCAATGATTTGTTAGTTGTATGTGATTATAGTTGTATCGTGATTCTGACATGTTTGAGGAAGAATAAAATTGATAGCTAGTGATTTTCTGTTGCTTCTTTGTCTTTATTTTAGCTTTAAAGTGTCTAGAATTTTTAATTTTAAAAAGTTAAGTATATTTTGGTTGTGAACATTTGCTTTTTGAGTGTGATGTTATTTGTTAGACTAGTCTATTTGTGACACGCTCAAATCTTGACATAGAGTGAAGTTTCCGTCGTCCGTGAGAAGAAAAAAAAGACTAACTAGTGTGTAGTGGTGCGTAATAGTTGTAATAGATACAAATAGACTAGAGAAGTCAAGACTAAAGCGGCGTTTATACGAGCAATTTTTCCTTGACAAGTTTTCCTTGACAAGAAAAAATTGCTAGTGTGGATGGAGTAAAATGTGGCAAGGAATATTAATGAGATTAGTTCCCAGTATTTTCGCACGATCAGTAAAAATAAACGCCATTTTGTTTTTTTTACTCGACAAGGGACTGAAACCAATATTATCTTAGTACTCCGCTGATTGCAAGGACTTGTCAAGGAAAACTTGTTCATCATCTACACGAGCAAGGAAACCTTGTCAATATAAAATTGTCAAGGAAAACTTACTAATCGTCAACACGAGCAATGAAAATTGTCAAGGATACTTGTCAAGGAAAAATTGCTCGTGTAAACGCCGCTAAAGTGCGTCATACAATAAATAAATTCGATCATAACAATCACTGAATTACTCTATAGCTAAAGATTAAAACACAAGAAACAACTGTTACAGTGACTTTTATAACATTTAATAAAAAATTCAGCTGAATTCAGTGATTGTCATTGGATTCCTGTTTTTCTTTTGTTCTGCGTTTGCATTCTAAATTGTACATATATTTTGTTAAGTAACGGATTAATTATAAGTTCCACTCTAGTCTAGTATATATAGCTAGTGTAGTTATAGTAATAACTACCAACAGGTAGGCCTAATACAACTAATACAAATTTTAAATCTAAATATCGTAGACTTTTGTCAACAAACCTTTACAACATTCCTTTCTATTTAGATAGTTAATGTTTATTCAATTCGTCTTGTATAGCTAGCATCAATTTAATTCACAATGATCTGGCTGTGCACGATATTTTTTTCAGGGTTTTTTTTTTTTTCAAGGTTAAAGCTGCCCTCGATATTTTTTGTGTGAATCCCGCAATCTCCATCAATTATGTAGTCTTTCCCTTAAACCCATTAAACAGAGTATTTGTTAAAGTGTGATAGTCAAATGACGAGAAAAGAACACAATGCAATCGCAATAAAGTGTGTTTTACGAGTTAATGGCAACAACTCTAATGAAATGGCTTTATATTTTATTGCACAGTGTCAATTCAAACTACTATTGTATAATAGTTCTTTTTTGTGCATATTAGTCACTATCAAATACAAATAAAAGTTGTAATGAGGTATTCCGGTTTCCGTTCGTACTTGGTGTTTTTTGTTGAGCGATAATAATAATAATAAAAAAAGTATAAACATTGGAAGTATGTAACGCTTGGGCTCATAAAAGGAAGTGTCTTACAAGTGCCAGGCAATGAATAATTGTCCAAATGAGTTTACAAGTTGTTTGAAAGTGGTCTCTATTATTTCAAGGTCACCGTTTGTCTAGCTTCGATGCAGAACCGAGGATTAGAAATATTAGCCCGAGTCCTCTCTAACTATGCTCTTGTTTTTATTTCTTGTACTGAAATAGACATCTTATTAAAAATGTACATATTAATAATATCAATTCTTCCAATGATTTGTTAGTTGTATGTGATTATAGTTGTATCGTGACTCTGACATGTTTGAGGAAGAATAAAATTGATAGCTAGTGATTTTCAGTTGCTTCTTTGTCTTTATTTTAGCTTTAAAGTGTCTCGAATTTTTAATTTTAAAAAGTTAAGTATATTTTGGTTCTGAACATTTGCTTTTTGAGTGTGATGTTATTTGTTAGACTAGTCTATTTGTGACACGCTCAAATCTTGACATAGAGTGAAGTTTCCGTCGACGTCCGTGAGAAGAACAAAAAGACTAACTAGTGTGTAGTGGTGCGTAATAGTTGGTAATAGATACAAATAGACTAGAGAAGTCAAGACTAAAGCGGCGTTTCCACGAGCAATTTTTCCTTGGCAAGTTTTCCTTGACAAGGAAAAATTGCTCGTGTAGATGGAGTAAAATGAACAATTTTTCCTTGACAAGGAAAAGCTAGCATGTTGGCTTTTCCTTGACGAGGAAAAATTGTCAAGGATGAAATTTGCTCGTGTAGACAGACAACAAGGAAAATGTGGCAAGGAATATTAATGAGATTAGTTCCCAGTATTTTCGCACGATCAGTAAAAATAAACGCCATTTTGTTTTTTTACTCGACAAGGGACTGAAACCAATATTATGTTAGTACTCCGCCGATTGCAAGGACTTGTCAAGGAAAACTTGTTCATCATCTACACGAGCAAGGAAACCTTGTCACTATAAAATTGTCAAGGAAAACTTGCTGATCGTCTACACGAGCAATGAAAATTGTCAAGGATACTTGTCAAGGAAAAATTGCTCGTGTAAACGCCGCTCAAGTGCGTCATACAATAAATAAATTCGATCATAACAATCACTGAATTACTCTATAGCTAAAGATTAAAACACAAGAAACAACAGTGACTTTTATAACATTTAATAAAAAATTCAGCTGAATTCAGTGATTGTCATTGGATTCCTGTTTTTCTTTATTTCTGCGTTTGCATTCTAAATTGTACATATATTTTGTTAAGTAACGGATTAATTATAAGTTCCACTCTAGTCTAGTATATATAGCTAGTGTAGTTATAGTAATAACTACCAACAGGTAGGCCTAATACAACTAATACAAATTTTAAATCTAAATATCGTAGACTTTTGTCAACAAACCTTTACAACATTCCTTTCTATTTAGATAGTTAATGTTTATTCAATTCGTCTTGTATAGCTAGCATCAATTTAATTCACAATGATCTGGCTGTGCACGATATATTTTTCAGGGTTTTTTTTTTTTTCAAGGTTAAAGCTGCCCTCGATATTTTTTGTGTGAATCCCGCAATCTCCATCAATTATGTAGTCTTTCCCTTAAACCCATTAAACAGAGTATTTGTTAAAGTGTGATAGTCAAATGACGAGAAAAGAACACAATGCAATCGCAATAAAGTGTGTTTTACGAGTTAATGGCAACAACTCTAATGAAATGGCTTTATATTTTATTGCACAGTGTCAATTCAAACTACTATTGTATAATAGTTCTTTTTTGTGCATATTAGTCACTATCAAATACAAATAAAAGTTGTAATGAGGTATTCCGGTTTCCGTTCGTACTTGGTGTTTTTTGTTGAGCGATAATAATAATAATAAAAAAAGTATAAACATTGGAAGTATGTAACGCTTGGGCTCATAAAAGGAAGTGTCTTACAAGTGCCAGGCAATGAATAATTGTCCAAATGAGTTTACAAGTTGTTTGAAAGTGGTCTCTATTATTTCAAGGTCACCGTTTGTCTAGCTTCGATGCAGAACCGAGGATTAGAAATATTAGCCCGAGTCCTCTCTAACTATGCTCTTGTTTTTATTTCTTGTACTGAAATAGACATCTTATTAAAAATGTACATATTAATAATATCAATTCTTCCAATGATTTGTTAGTTGTATGTGATTATAGTTGTATCGTGACTCTGACATGTTTGAGGAAGAATAAAATTGATAGCTAGTGATTTTCAGTTGCTTCTTTGTCTTTATTTTAGCTTTAAAGTGTCTCGAATTTTTAATTTTAAAAAGTTAAGTATATTTTGGTTCTGAACATTTGCTTTTTGAGTGTGATGTTATTTGTTAGACTAGTCTATTTGTGACACGCTCAAATCTTGACATAGAGTGAAGTTTCCGTCGACGTCCGTGAGAAGAACAAAAAGACTAACTAGTGTGTAGTGGTGCGTAATAGTTGGTAATAGATACAAATAGACTAGAGAAGTCAAGACTAAAGCGGCGTTTCCACGAGCAATTTTTCCTTGGCAAGTTTTCCTTGACAAGGAAAAATTGCTCGTGTAGATGGAGTAAAATGAACAATTTTTCCTTGACAAGGAAAAGCTAGCATGTTGGCTTTTCCTTGACGAGGAAAAATTGTCAAGGATGAAATTTGCTCGTGTAGACAGACAACAAGGAAAATGTGGCAAGGAATATTAATGAGATTAGTTCCCAGTATTTTCGCACGATCAGTAAAAATAAACGCCATTTTGTTTTTTTACTCGACAAGGGACTGAAACCAATATTATGTTAGTACTCCGCCGATTGCAAGGACTTGTCAAGGAAAACTTGTTCATCATCTACACGAGCAAGGAAACCTTGTCACTATAAAATTGTCAAGGAAAACTTGCTGATCGTCTACACGAGCAATGAAAATTGTCAAGGATACTTGTCAAGGAAAAATTGCTCGTGTAAACGCCGCTCAAGTGCGTCATACAATAAATAAATTCGATCATAACAATCACTGAATTACTCTATAGCTAAAGATTAAAACACAAGAAACAACAGTGACTTTTATAACATTTAATAAAAAATTCAGCTGAATTCAGTGATTGTCATTGGATTCCTGTTTTTCTTTATTTCTGCGTTTGCATTCTAAATTGTACATATATTTTGTTAAGTAACGGATTAATTATAAGTTCCACTCTAGTCTAGTATATATAGCTAGTGTAGTTATAGTAATAACTACCAACAGGTAGGCCTAATACAACTAATACAAATTTTAAATCTAAATATCGTAGACTTTTGTCAACAAACCTTTACAACATTCCTTTCTATTTAGATAGTTAATGTTTATTCAATTCGTCTTGTATAGCTAGCATCAATTTAATTCACAATGATCTGGCTGTGCACGATATTTTTTTCAGGGTTTTTTTTTTTTTCAAGGTTAAAGCTGCCCTCGATATTTTTTGTGTGAATCCCGCAATCTCCATCAATTATGTAGTCTTTCCCTTAAACCCATTAAACAGAGTATTTGTTAAAGTGTGATAGTCAAATGACGAGAAAAGAACACAATGCAATCGCAATAAAGTGTGTTTTACGAGTTAATGGCAACAACTCTAATGAAATGGCTTTATATTTTATTGCACAGTGTCAATTCAAACTACTATTGTATAATAGTTCTTTTTTGTGCATATTAGTCACTATCAAATACAAATAAAAGTTGTAATGAGGTATTCCGGTTTCCGTTCGTACTTGGTGTTTTTTGTTGAGCGATAATAATAATAATAAAAAAAAGTATAAACATTGGAAGTATGTAACGCTTGGGCTCATAAAAGGAAGTGTCTTACAAGTGCCAGGCAATGAATAATTGTCCAAATGAGTTTACAAGTTGTTTGAAAGTGGTCTCTATTATTTCAAGGTCACCGTTTGTCTAGCTTCGATGCAGAACCGAGGATTAGAAATATTAGCCCGAGTCCTCTCTAACTATGCTCTTGTTTTTATTTCTTGTACTGAAATAGACATCTTATTAAAAATGTACATATTAATAATATCAATTCTTCCAATGATTTGTTAGTTGTATGTGATTATAGTTGTATCGTGACTCTGACATGTTTGAGGAAGAATAAAATTGATAGCTAGTGATTTTCAGTTGCTTCTTTGTCTTTATTTTAGCTTTAAAGTGTCTCGAATTTTTAATTTTAAAAAGTTAAGTATATTTTGGTTCTGAACATTTGCTTTTTGAGTGTGATGTTATTTGTTAGACTAGTCTATTTGTGACACGCTCAAATCTTGACATAGAGTGAAGTTTCCGTCGACGTCCGTGAGAAGAACAAAAAGACTAACTAGTGTGTAGTGGTGCGTAATAGTTGGTAATAGATACAAATAGACTAGAGAAGTCAAGACTAAAGCGGCGTTTCCACGAGCAATTTTTCCTTGGCAAGTTTTCCTTGACAAGGAAAAATTGCTCGTGTAGATGGAGTAAAATGAACAATTTTTCCTTGACAAGGAAAAGCTAGCATGTTGGCTTTTCCTTGCTGATCGTCAACACGAGCAATGAAAATTGTCAAGGATACTTGTCAAGGAAAAATTGCTCGTGTAAACGCCGCTTAAGTGCGTCATACAATAAATAAATTCGATCATAACAATCACTGAATTACTCTATAGCTAAAGATTAAAACACAAGAAACAACAGTGACTTTTATAACCTATTATAACAAATTCAGCTGAATTCCATGATTGTCATTGGATTCCTGTTTTTCTTTATTTCTGCGTTTGCATTCTAAATTGTACATATATTTTGTTAAGTCACGGATTAATTATAAGTTCCACTCTAGTCTAGTATATATAGCTAGTGTAGTTATAGTAATAACTACCAACAGGTAGGCCTAATACAACTAATACAAATTTTAAATCTAAATATCGTAGACTTTTGTCAACAAACCTTTACAACATTCCTTTCTATTTAGATAGTTAATGTTTATTCAATTCGTCTTGTATAGCTAGCATCAATTTAATTCACAATGATCTGGCTGTGCACGATATTTTTTTCAGGGTTTTTTTTTTTTTTTTTTCAAGATTAAAGCTGCCCTCGATATTTTTTGTGTGAATCCCGCAATCTCCATCAATTATGTAGTCTTTCCCTTAAACCCATTAAACAGAGTATTTGTTAAAGTGTGATAGTCAAATGACGAGAAAAGAACACAATGCAATCGCAATAAAGTGTGTTTTACGAGTTAATGGCAACAACTCTAATGAAATGGCTTTATATTTTATTGCACAGTGTCAATTCAAACTACTATTGTATAATAGTTCTTTTTTGTGAATATTAGTCACTATCAAATACAAATAAAAGTTGTAATGAGGTATTCCGGTTTCCGTTTGTACTTGGTGTTTTTTGTTGAGCGATAATGAATAAATAATCAAAGTATAAACATTGGAAGTGTGTAACGCTTGGGCTTATAAAAGGAAGGGTCTTACAAGCTAGTGCCAGGCAATGAATAATTGTCCAAAAGAGTTTACAAGTTGTTTGAAAGTGGTCTCTATTATTTCAAGGTCACCGTTTGTCTAGCTTCGATGCAGAACCGAGGATTAGAAATATTTATAGCCCGAGTCCTCTCTAACTATGCTCTTGTTTTTATTTCTTGTACTGAAATAGACATCTTATTAAAAATGTACATATTAATAATATCAATTCTTCCAATGATTTGTTAGTTGTATGTGATTATAGTTGTATCGTGACTCTGACATGTTTGAGGAAGAATAAAATTGATAGCTAGTGATTTTCTGTTGCTTCTTTGTCTTTATTTTAGCTTTAAAGTGTCTCGAATTTTTAATTTTAAAAAGTTAAGTATATTTTGGTTGTGAACATTTGCTTTTTGAGTGTGATGTTATTTGTTAGACTAGTCTATTTGTGACACGCTCAAATCTTGACATAGAGTGAAGTTTCCGTCGTCCGTGAGAAGAAAAAAAAGACTAACTAGTGTGTAGTGGTGCGTAATAGTTGTAATAGATACAAATAGACTAGAGAAGTCAAGACTAAAGCGGCGTTTATACGAGCAATTTTTCCTTGACAAGTTTTCCTTGACAAGAAAAAATTGCTAGTGTGGATGGAGTAAAATGTGGCAAGGAATATTAATGAGATTAGTTCCCAGTATTTTCGCACGATCAGTAAAAATAAACGCCATTTTGTTTTTTTTACTCGACAAGGGACTGAAACCAATATTATCTTAGTACTCCGCTGATTGCAAGGACTTGTCAAGGAAAACTTGTTCATCATCTACACGAGCAAGGAAACCTTGTCAATATAAAATTGTCAAGGAAAACTTACTAATCGTCAACACGAGCAATGAAAATTGTCAAGGATACTTGTCAAGGAAAAATTGCTCGTGTAAACGCCGCTAAAGTGCGTCATACAATAAATAAATTCGATCATAACAATCACTGAATTACTCTATAGCTAAAGATTAAAACACAAGAAACAACTGTTACAGTGACTTTTATAACATTTAATAAAAAATTCAGCTGAATTCAGTGATTGTCATTGGATTCCTGTTTTTCATTTTTTCTGCGTTTGCATTCTAAATTGTACATATATTTTGTTAAGTAACGGATTAATTATAAGTTCCACTCTAGTCTAGTATATATAGCTAGTGTAGTTATAGTAATAACTACCAACAGGTAGGCCTAATACAACTAATACAAATTTTAAATCTAAATATCGTAGACTTTTGTCAACAAACCTTTATAACATTCCTTTCTATTTAGATAGTTAAGGTCTATTCAATTCGTCTTGTATAGCTAGCATCAATTTAATTCACAATGATCTGGCTGTGCACGATATTTTTTTCAGGGTTTTTTTTTTTTTCAAGGTTAAAGCTGCGCTCGATATTTTTTGTGTGAATCCCGCAATCTCCATCAATTATGTAGTCTTTCCCTTAAACCCATTAAACAGAGTATTCGTTAAAGTGTGATAGTCAAATGACGAGAAAAGAACACAATGCAATCGCAATAAAGTGTGTTTTACGAGTTAATGGCAACAACTCTAATGAAATGGCTCTTTATTTTTTTTGTACAGTGTCAATTCAAACTACTATTGTATAATAGTTCTTTTTTGTGAATATTAGTCACTATCAAATACAAATAAAAGTTGTAATGAGGTATTCCGGTTTCCGTTTGTACTTGGTGTTTTTTGTTGAGCGATAATGAATAAATAATCAAAGTATAAACATTGGAAGTGTGTAACGCTTGGGCTCATAAAAGGAAGTGTCTTACAAGTGCCAGGCAATGAATAATTGTCCAAAAGTGTTTACAAGTTGTTTGAAAGTGGTCTCTATTATTTCAAGGTCACCGTTTGTCTAGCTTCGATGCAGAACCGAGGATTAGAAATATTAGCCCAAGAGTCCTCTCTAACTATGCTCTTGTTTTTATTCCTTGTACTGAAATAGACATCTTATTAAAAATGTACATATTAATAATATCAATTCTTCCAATGATTTGTTAGTTGTATGTGATTATGACTATATCATCATGGCAAGCTGTGGAACATTTTGGAAAGGAACTCGTGATAATTCAAATTAAGTTAATAATAATAAACAGAACTTTATTTATTTATATAAATTTTTCCAATAAAATCGCTCAATAGCGCTAAAACAACGACGAAAATACCGACATCCTTTGCAGCCTTAGCTTTAGCTTTGCGAGCCTGACAACCTTTTTTAAAATAGGTGTATATGGAAGAGCGCACGAACAACAACTTCGTTTAGTCCCTTAGATGCTGTCTTGTGTCTTGCTGTTGCATTAGCGCGACAATAAAATGTGTAGCAAACTGTTTTAATTGGGCTTTATGTCGCTATCTTAGTAGCTTCATTAGATGCTTCTTGCAATTGTGTCTTGATTTTTAGCTGGTATAGGAATTCAATGTTTAGTCAACAATTCTGTTGTATCGTGACTCTGACATGTTTGAGGAAGAATAAAATTGATAGATAGTGATTTTCAATACTCCAGTTTCACGTTATCTAGTACCGCTGTACTATTTGACAAAAGGCGCATTTGCACAGGCTAAGCCTCGATTTGTTGTCAAAATATTCACAAATCCCAAGCAAAGCACGAAAAAATGTTACCGCTTAACAAAAGAAAACACATTTGCATTTACTCTGAATTGAGGCTAAGCCTGTGCAAATGCGCCTTTTGTCAAATAGTACAGCGGTGCTAAATAACACGAAACTGGTCTATTGCTTCTTTGTCTTTATTTTAGCTTTAAAGTGTCTCGAGTTTTTAATTTTCAAAAGTTAATTATATTTTGGTTCTGAACATTTGCTTTTTGAGTGTGATGTTATTTGTTAGACTAGTCTATTTGTGACACGCTCAAATCTTGACATAGAGTGAAGTTTCCGTCGTCCGTGAGAAGAAAAAAAAAGACTAACTAGTGTGTAGTGGTGCGTAATAGTTGGTAATAGATACAAATAGACTAGAGAAGTCAAGACTAAAGCGGCGTTAACACGAGCAATTTTTCCTTGACAAGTTTTCCTTGACAAGGAAAACTTGCTCGTGTAGATGGAGTAAAATGAACAATTTTTCCTTGTCAAGGAAAAGCTAGCATGTTGGCTTTTCTTGACGAGGAAAAATTGTCAAGGATGAAATTGGCTCGTGTAGACGGACAACAAGGAAAATGTGTCAAGGAATATTAATGAGATTAGTTCCCAGTATTTTCGCACGATCAGTAAAAATCAATCTCGAACCCAGAGCCTGCGTTACTCTTGGCCAGCAGTGCCGAGCAACGTATAACTCTGGGGAAACGGAATTATTCTGCTCCAATTTTGGAGTTCCGGTTTTAACATGAAATGCGCATGCTTAGTTAATATTATAATGATCTGTTGGTTTGGGCATCCTGTGTTACTTAGTACGTTATGTGACATTCAAAATATTGTTGACCTAGTAGTATTTTAAATATTTTCTAAGCCAAAATATAAACATTTTCCTCACTAATAAAACATTTAAAGTTTAGGAAGTATTTTTAACGGCCATCAGGATTTATATAATGATATAAAAACGAGTCTAAATCTCCTTCAATTTAGATCGCTTTAACTGTCGATTTATTTATAGTTTTCCAACGGTTATTAGTTTGCTTTCGTGGTACGATTGACCTTTAATAAATAACTGGATGCCAGAGGTCTGAGGATTGTCAAGGTTTAGAATAGTTTAAAGGAGTATTTTGTGTGTATTCTAATTTGCTTCGCGACTCGAATAATCATCGCTTCGCGGCGATACAATTTCTCGTCGCTTTGCGACTCGCATATATTCCATAAATGACGATATTATTCTATCTAGTATTAAAGAACCGTTGACGTCGTATTAATCGTAAAATTTACATTTTGAATGTACATTTGTTTACATGATGGACCAATCAGAGCTTTTACTTCGTCTGTTTCCGGTCTGACTATTGTATTTTCAAGGGCCAATCACAATAAGCAGAGAATCCCGGTACCCCAGAGTTATACGTTGCTCGGCACTGCTGGCCAAGAGTAACGCAGGCTCTGGGTTCGAGATTGAGTAAAAATAAACGCAATTTTGTTTTTTAACTCGACAAGGGACTGAAACCAATATTATGTTAGTACTCCGCTGATTGCAAGGCATTGCAGGCACAACCTAAACTTGTCAAGGAAAACTTGTTCATCATCTACACGAGCAAGGAAACCTTGTCACTATAAAATTGTCAAGGAAAACTTGCTGATCGTGTACACGAGCAATGAAAATTGTCAAGGATACTTGTCAAGGAAAAATTGCTTATGTAAACGCCGCTTAAGTGCGTCATACAATAAATAAATTCGATCATAACAATCACTGAATTACTCTATAGCTAAAGATTAAAACACAAGAAACTACAGTGACTTTTATAACCTGTTATAACAAATTCAGCTGAATTCAGTGATTGTCACTGGATTCCTGTTTTTCTTTTTTTCTGCGTTTGCATTCTAAATTGTACATATATTTTGTTAAGTAACGGATTAATTATAAGTTCCACTCTAGTCTAGTATATATAGCTAGTGTAGTTAGAGTGGTTTTCATAAACCCGTAAAACACACTTTAGTGTATCACTCTTTAATGCGAGTACGCCTCGTTGGCTATCAGCTCATGTACGACTCGATTTCGTGGAATAACTGTTAAATATACATGCTTTTTGGAAGGGAATTTAGTCGAGCTCCTTTCGCCATTGTTTGCAGAGTCGTGTTTATAACTGCAAATTTTGTTTCGACTCGTTTCCACTTGTCAGAGCTGCACAGCTGGCATCACTTGTTCTTCTAGAAGAAACGAGAACTAACGAAAAAGATTTAGAATGGCTTCTCTTGAGATATTTTGGACTTGAACGACGATTCAATGAACTTTTGAAGTCGTGAAGTTGACTAATCAGTGTCCCTAATGGCTTCTAAACCTATGCAAAACCCGCACTGACCAATTATCATTTCGAGGGAGGGGAGCCACGACGTATTAAAAAAAGTTTATTTGATGCTTTACATTTTCAAGAATTATTTTATTTTATTGACGATAATGGTGATATCAAGTTGTAAATATTGTTGCATATTGATTTTCAAAAGTTTTCTGAGTTTTAGTTTCGATTTTTCTGACCGAAAAAAAATATTCGTACCCTACTCTACTGAGGCAGGTTTTGGTGCGCAATTATTATTATTATTATTATTATTATTATTATTATTATTATTATTATTATTATTATTATTATTATTATTATTATTATTATTATTATTATTATTATTATTATTATTATTATTATTATTATTATTATTATTATTATTATTATTATTATTATTATTATTAATAATATTATTAATTGTTATCGTAATCACCATCATCATTGTTATCATCATCATCAATCTCATCGTAATTGTTTTATTATCATTATCATTTATTACCATCATCATCATCACCATCATATCTTTATCATTAATATTAATATATTAATATTAATATTATTATGATCACCATCATCATACTCCCCTTCATCATCATCATCATCATCATAGTTATCATCTTTTTCATCATTATCATCAACATTATTACCATAGCAATCATTCTTATCTTGTTCAATAAATAATATACAATGATTAAAATATACATGTACAATTTTTCTTAACCCCCCCCCCCCCCAGTCTACATAATTGTAATCATCAAACCCATTATCACAATTGTTATTATACATCCCCCTCCCCAGTCTACATAATTGTAATCATCAAACCCATTATCATAAGTGTTATTATACATCCCCCTCCCCAGTCCACATAATTGTAATCATCAAACCCATTATCATAATTGTTATTATACATCCCCCTCCCCAGTCCACTTATTGTAATCATCAAACCCATTATCATAATTGTTATTATACATCCCCCTCCCCAGTCCACATAATTGTAATCATCAAACCCATTATCACAATTGTTATTATACATCCCCCCCCAGTCAACATAATTGTAATCATCAAACCCATTATCACAATTGTTATTATACATCCCCCCCCCAGTCAACATAATTGTAATCATCAAACCCATTATCACAATTGTTATTATACATCCCCCCCCAGTCAACATAATTGTAATCATCAAACCCATTATCACAATTGTTATTATACATCCCCCCCCCAGTCAACATAATTGTAATCATCAAACCCATTATCACAATTGTTATTATACATCACCCCCCCCCCCCCCCCCCCAGTCAACATAATTGTAATCATCAAACCCATTATCATAATTGTTGTTATACATCCCCCTCCCCCCCCAGTCAACATAATTGTAACCCATTTTCAAAAAGGTTGAATACTTTATTTCAAGGCCCAAAGGGCATTGTGGGTCTCATGTGAAATGTGAAACTGTATATACTGAAAGAAAATATACAGCGATCTGCCAGTACATTGTTTCGGATAGAATGTAATAATGATAAAAAATATTATCACTATTTATTTTATTTAGACAATATGATATGACCCAGAATGCATTTCAGTATTGAAATGCATTATTCAGTATTAATTCAACTTTTTTTGAAAAAGCTGTATATATATTATGTTATATCTTTCGAATTCTGATGACGTTGTTTCGTTGCTAGGTGATGGATTCCTGAGCTGTAAAGAGTTCCTCAATGCTAATCTGGACTTTGATGACGTCAAACAAACATGTTGAGAAAACTGATTGACAACCGGCAACGAAAACATACCCCAAGTAATCGAGAAACACGATAACAAGACACGAAAATATAACTAAGAAAATACAATATGCAATTAAAGATGGTCAATGCTGTTTAATGTATTAAAGCTGTAAGTATATTTTAAGTGTTAACTTGTTGATAACAAGGTCTAGGAGATGGCAGCGTTTATGTGTAGGTTTGACAACGGGTTGACAAAGTACAAATTATTGACATTATTCAATCAAATCGAGGAGGGCAGAAGCTCCGATGTTTTATCTGGCATACAAATATTGGAATTACATTCACCTGAGAATGAAAGAGATAGCCAGGTTTACCAGAAGAGTAGAGAATTACATAAAATGCAAAGACGGGTTATTTTTCTCAGAGAAAGAGTAGGGCGGTAAATAGCAATCAGCATTAAGCTCGTAGAACCGGACGAAACAGTTACGTCAAGGGTTTCAAAAATGTTCAGGAGCAATAAACTAACTAGTCACTGTACGTGAACACCAATTATTGCGAATTGACAATTTTGAGTGCAGTATGTTTAATATACAATACAACAAAATGGCATCACCATGGAAGTAAAGCCATATTTATATACTTACGGTGCGACTATTTTTTTGAGATTGTACAGGGTTCTGACAGGCTGAGATGTTTCTTATTCAATCTTGATCTATTCCGTTCACATATAATGAAAATTATTAGCGTTTTAAGCAAAACAAAATCAAATATTTCTAGAGATTCTATTGTTTATATTCTCTATCGTGATTGGATAATTATGTTTTGGTGTCCCGGTTACAGCAGTCGCACTCTAATAGATTGCAAAGTTGTATCAGCCTTTGCACCCGTAAAGCTCAATTCTCATCGTAATCCAATAATACCAGCTTTTAGGAACTACCCGGATGTACCTTGCATAAATAGCAGGTACCAACACATTCTTAACTACCGCGTAACTATTTTTGTTAGCGTGCAAGACCCGTCCTTCATTATAGTCAGTAAACGTTACCCCGTTGTTGCTGTATTGTAAAATGTATTTCGCTACCCATTGAGAAACTTTATGCAATCCCTGACTGGCAATTGCGTGCACGTGCACTTTTTGAAGCAAATCCACCTGCAGCCATTGGTGGACGTTATTGAACCGTACTGCCCATCCCCCTCTTCTGTTTACTGTATCTATCTGATGAAGGCGGCCATTGTACGGTTTCAATACGTTGGCATACGCAGAGGATGCTGTCACTTGGTTATCAGCGATACTGCCATCCTCCATGCCAAGCGCTATCAAACAATAGAAAACAAGGTCAATCTTGAGCAGGGTTTTTAAATCATTTCAATGACTTTAAATAAATTAACATTATTTAGTTTTACAGTATTGTCGGTTCATTATCAGTAATGACAAGATCGATCATACAGCGTATCAGAAATACCGTATGCAATCTTGAGAACAATGCCATTATCATATATGGTATAGTAGGTGAGAAGTAACAAAAGATTTTGATAAGCGCGCGCGATTATTATTTTTATTGATACGAGTGCTTGGCAAGGATACGGAGAGACTAACTGTTAAGTGACTGGCTTATGTACTGGTTAATGTTGTCAACATCTTGATATATTAAAATGAATTAAAATCAAATAAAACTTAGTTGGTGTAACATTCGCCCAAATCGTAAAACAATCTTGTTACGCTCATTAAAAGCTTCAAAACGGTACACACATACACCTTATTATTGAACAAATGTTGCCGTTTGTTGGTGAATGGGATTTTAATGAGTAGAAGGCATGAGGCTTGTCCTTAAGTACCATGCTGCATGGGGAATTCAACATGGGGACTGATACTGTTGAATGGTATTGAAATTGTGTTGTTTAATTAAAATCCCATCCACAATTTAGTCCCCGGTTGTACAATCTACGACCTATGTTCGTTCAACTAGGTGTACCCATAAGGACCATTTTATTTTAAACCAGGCTGGTGTGAATTGTTACGAGACATATTTGAAGCACCATGAAAACATTAAATAGTTTTATTATACAACTGTGAGGTAAATTTACCATATAAGGTATCGTTTGCGGGCAAATATGAGACGATATTACCCCGAGCTCTAGAGCGTATTTTGCCCTCCAAAAAACTGGTTTGGCGAGTTAACGTCGGCTTGACTTTAGCTAAACGTTAACCAAAATGGCCAAAATAGCCCTCTTTTGTCTTCTGAAATTTACATCGATAGCCAATGAGGTTTTTGACATTATGTCAATCAAAAAGAGGGCGAGAAATATTTTACATTTTACTGGCTTTTCCAGGGCTTTGTTTTGATATTCTCTCCGCGCGCTGAATCTCCGAAAGGTTATATTTTTGATTAAAAAAATATTATAAACGAAATTACAATAAGCAGTTAATTGTATAATAAATCCCTGGTATATATATCCTCACTGCATACCCATTACCACTACGTGATGATAAGTTATGGGTGGTTCCGCGATTGCAATGGCGACAGGAATGCAGCGAGGATGCGAGGGGGTGAGCCGTCAATTGCCGCCAGGGGGGATGGGTGGGGCGAAAAAACGATTGCAACAAATTTAAAACGGTGAGTGACTGAACTTGAGTGGGCGTCTGCTTCATACAGTGGGGCTGCAAAGCATTATTAAACAAACATCGGTCTAGTCACGTCATGAGAATTTAAGGAATATTAACATAATTGTGTACGCGATGCTAATTATGTATGCAATGAGAATACTAACAGAACAGCAAGGAAAAAAATCACCGACGATGTACCAAAGGCAATTTAAAGTGCATCTCACCCCTAATACAATACTTTCTCTATCAATTTTACAACGTGAATAGTTGAATAATGAAATATTTCTTGATTTGAGTGATGCGTTTTTAAGTTATAAAGGTTTATACCTACAATATGTTAATGACTGTGATGTCGTACCAGGCATTTGAATTTACGTGTACTTTAACTAAACACACCAAATTTATATTTAACTTTGTGTAAACGACGAGTATAATTATGATGTCTTTCCAATACTGTTCGTGTAAGCCTGTTAAAGTTTGTATATTTGATGAAGCCTGGCAATACATCACATCCTGCTACATTTCCTATATCGCTTTTTGATTGGTTCATTACTTTTCCCGCTTTATACTTATACTCAGTATCTCTCTTAGTCTACTCTTTTACTCCGACGAAGGGCTAAAGCTCGAAACGTCAGTAACATTATTAAGTCAACATTTTTTACGGTGTTACAAATTTCATTATATTACCTATATAGTTTATATCAAACACCGACGCAGCCTATACTAGTTTACTCGCTAGTTTTCGTTTTGATACTTTTTTGGATTGAAGTGTTCCTTTGGACTTATTATTGAGCAAATACACAACGTTTATAAACAGTTCACACTGATTACATATGCCAACGTTAGTAAAGTAAAGTCAACATTTTTTACGGTCCTACAAAATTCATTATATTATCTACAGTATTAAAACCCTTACCTCCATTGACACATTTGGTTGGTGGGTGTTGAGGATAGTCGATGTATTCACTGTCCATCGCTGCTGTCATATTTCCTGGGTTTGATACATGATTTGCTTTGTTTAGTTCGCATGTCTTGTTCAATCGGTTGAGGTTTATACTGCTGCACTCTTTGTTCATGGAGCAAGCTTCGAGGCATACCTCGCTTTTCTCAATAAACGAATAGGTTTCGATGACATGACCTGTCAGCTTATAAGCAATGCGTTGGACCTGCTGTAGGGATGTACAAAGTCGAGCTGATATGGGTAGTATTTGTAGCAATAGCACCATGTAGAACATTTTACCTATACATGGAAATTATTATTGATTTAGTACTTATGGAAGATTAACTGACAGACAGACTAGCTGACTGACAAACTAACTGACTGACAGACTAACTGACTGACTGACAAACAGACTAACTGACTGACAGACTAACTGACTGACAGACTAACTGACTGACAGACTAACTGACTGACTGACAGACTAACTGACTGACAGACTAACTGACTGACAGACTAACTGACTGACAGACTAACTGACTGACAGACTAACTGACTGACTGACAGACTAACTGACTGACAGACTAACTGACTGACAGACTAACTGACTAACTGACAGACTGACTGACAGACTAACTGACAGACTAACTGACTGACAGACTAACTGACTGACAGACCAACTGACTGACTGACAGACTAACTGACTGACTGACAGACAGACAGACTAACTGACTGACAGACTAACTGACTGACAGACTAACTGACTGACAGACTATCTGACAGACTAACTGACTGACTGACAGACTAACTGACAGACTAACTGACAGGCTAACTGACTGACAGACTAACTGACTGACAGACTAACTGACTGACAGACTAACTGACTAACAGACTAACTGACTGACAGACTAACTGACTGACAAACTAACTGACTAACCAACTAACTGACTGACAGACTAACCGACTGACAGACTAACTGACTGACAGACTACAAACGCATTTGATCATTAGCTCAAAAAAAAAAAAGAGTAGGGAAACCGCCTTTACATGTTTGAAATCAATTTTTAATTTCTGTTTGATATTTATAATTTTTGGAAGTGATAGTTTAAATTTGTCATGAAAAATGTCTTAAACCGTGACACAAGAGAAAAAATTAAGTTTTGGAACAATCTAAGTAAACCCTTCAGAGGGAGCTAGCCAAACCAGCTGTCTGTAGCCAAACAGCGCGAAGTGAATATGCACAATTTGTTGGAGTAACCCCCGAGGGGAAAATATTAGTGCGTTAATGAAAGCCTGACCGGGATAGGAAGCTTTCTATAATTTTGTAAGGCATCGAAAACCGCATAAAATGTGGAAAAACCCTATAAACATTTCACAATTAAAAGAAATGAGGCTGATTTATAAGTTGTACAAGTTTAAAAAACATAATAATCTTAAAACTTGAGGCTCAAAAGCGGATTTGATAAGAATTACAAGGTATCCATCCCTTTAATAAAAGTTGCTGCGCCAAAATTATGGAATATCATACCACTTTCTATAAGACACGTGTCCAATGTAAATACTTTTAAGAAAGAACTTAAAACTTATTTATTTCAAGAAGCTTATAATGTTTAGTACATAATTTAATATTTTATCAGTAGGTATGTACATACAGCGCTTTGGGCAATTAGTGGATTTAGCGCTATATAAATAAAGTTTATTTTTATTATTATTATTATTATTATTATTATTATTAACATTATTATTATTATTATTATTATTATTATTATTATTATTATTATTATTTATTTTTCTTTTCATCATTTTACAAAAATATAGAACCGTGTTCATCCCTTGAGCATAAGGTATCTATATGTACATTTGTGATTATTATTATTATTATTATTATTATTATTATTATTATTATTATTATTATTATTATTATTATTATTATTATTATTATTATTATTATTATTATTATTATTAATTTTTGTACAACGCGGGCTTAATTTGCAAAATTTTCTATTAGTCGTTTCTTCGAAGGACGCAGTTGTTGAAGCGAACATTTTCATCATGACAATATCAGTGACATTATTCACTTCTCGTCCTGGCCAGTAGTATAGGGGCTTGTGCCCGCGCTTCATCTTTAAATAGACGTATTATAAAAAAAACTAGTGAAATTGCACGACGTATTGATGCCAATCTCGAAATTATAATTACTGGTGAAAACCAATAAATTATTTTTGAATGAATAAGACGATATTTGCATAAATTCCTAATTAATTTGTTTGTTCAAAAGATATTCGCTAAAATTTATATTGGTAATCAAATATGTCAGTTCTAAAATTATTGCCTGAAGTTTAATTTCACAAACTTCAAAAATTACTTCGTATTTAGGGCAAAGTTAGTTCTCCAAACGGAGCTTTGGATTGCAGCTTCAGTTTACTTTTTTTGGCGTCACCCCAGTGTAGATATGCACGGGCTCAATGCTAACAAGTTTCGTGCTCTACCGTGCAGGCTCGGTTACAAAACATTTACTTAGATATTTTGAACAAGCTTTGTTATGCATGTGACTACGGGTTAGCTTTTAGCCTAAAATAAGATTTAATGAGCATGTGAAATATTGGTAAATACTTTTGGTTCGGTATTAACGGGCAGATATTTTCGAGAAAATAAAGAAAACACAGTGAAGAGTGTTGTGTGAACATCCTCAGCAACGAGAGAGAGCAGGAAAGACATGAGCACAAATATTTTACAAGAATCAATGTAGACATTTTCATTATAATTAATATAACTATACCACATTATTTTTATTTTTTCAGAGATCTAGCCATAGTTTTAATCCTACTCGAATATAATTTGAAAAGATCGAAAAACAAAAAAACATTTTCATTATCAATACTGTTCAAATTCCAATCAAATTAGATGCGCAATAGTGAGAAGATACAATAACAGAAATCTTTTTTAGGCATTTTAAGGTAGTTCGGGCGTCATTTTGAAACTTCTCATGTAAAAACAACAAACTAAGTAAAGTTCAAATTAAAACTAAAATAAAAATAATAGGTCACCTTACTCGTTTCGGATATAAGGGCGGTAGACTGGGGCCCATTTTGGTCATTTTTTTTGACAAAAATTGTAGGAATTTGAAACATTAAAACGCTATTTATTCTATTTTTCCCGATAACAAACTTTTTAACAAGCATTTGCAAAAGAAAGGCAATTCCCTAACAAACATATTATTTGCCATGTTTTACTCAAGAAAATCGTTTTGGCAAAAAAACTACTGCGAAAATTACGTGCATGTCGAGAATTTTGATGCAAAAAATAAACTCAAAATGTGAAAAATACTACATTTTGCGCTCGAAAACCATATCATTAATTTTTATTTCACGGAATGAAAAGTTCTGATAAGGGAAATCCAACTATAAAATAAAAATGGGGTGACACCACGCTCTTTTCCGAGTTATAGCACGAAAACCTATTAAAATTTTATTTCGTGTCTCTAAGGGTCAATGTATGCTAATATATTGTTTTTTCGATGAATACTACTTTCAAATCGCCATTCACAAGGCTTTACATTTGTGACTTCTAAATGGCAATATTTTGTGAATACATTTCGCTTTGTGCAATGTAAATTAAAATTTACTTCAAGTAAAATGTAGCAACATTTTACTCCTACGAAGAGCTAAAGCTCGAGACGTCAGTAAAGTTAAGTCAACATTTTTTACGGTGTTACAAATTTCATTACATTAACTATCGTTTATATCAAACACCGACGCTGCCTATATACTAGCTTTCTCGCTAGTTTCCATTTATATAGCAACAAATATATATCAAAGAAACATATTTTATTGGTGGCTTCGTCAATATTTTAAAAACACAAACTTTTGTGCTACTTACTGTGGCTTGCTACTTTGGAGAGCTCGAAGTGCACACGCACGTAGCCCGCGAAGAAATCTTTGGAAGAATCAGTCGTATTATTTTTCACTTTAAAGCCAGAATCAATTTCTTTATCGATATTAACGTTAACAGATGTTAACATCATGACCTAGCTGCCTGTCTTTGATACTGTTACACATGGGTGGATCGTTTAGGACATTCTATCCTAATTAAAGAATACGACTTTTTTATTGTTTCTGGCTGGCAGGTGCAATCTTATTAATTGTAATAAGTTAACAACTAATATGACTTTAATAACAGCACCAGAGCTAAAATAGCTAATATTTTTTAGTATATTCTTAAAAAATGTTTTTGCATGATCTTAAATAATCTTTTAGCATATTCTTAAACTATTTTTAGCAACTCTTAAACTTTTTTTAGCATATTCTTAAATTGTTTTTTAGCATATTCTTAAATTATTTTTTAGCAAATTATACAATTATTGTTTAGCATATTTTTAAATTATTTGTTTGCGCATACTTTGAACTCTGTGAGAGCCAGATTGCAAATACGTCATGACGCACGTAATTAATTTGTAACTAGCATTACAACACTCTATCAGGCTAGCAAATGTAACACGTTTTCTAACATTCTTTGATCCTTTATTTTTTTTATAAATTATTTTAGATGTTGTTTGGATCAACTTTTGGGACAGTTTGAAAAATTTCAATTTTTCAAGAACTGCATTTTCACAGTGAATCATTTTCAACCGTAATATAATTGCAAGCGGATTTCATTAGGTTTCCCATTCAGAAGGTTTAGGGAGAGATTGGGCAACCTCCTAGCGCTCTATACACCTTTTCACAGTTCTCGTTGATCAACCTTCGCCTCGATAGAATGTAATTCATTCTTTAGAATTTGACTAAAGCCCATGGAATTTTAAATGTTTCAATAAGGCTATACGTTTCTCATTAACACTGGAAATAAGCGCAAACAATGTTGCTGATTAACGCGAGACTGTTGTCTGCCATGTTTAATTAGCGATTCAGTGGATTCAAAAATATCGGGTGACAGGTGTCCACACGAAACAGCCGACCCTGCGGATTAAATTCAACTATAAATCCAACTGTTTAAATCCAACTATAAAATATAAATGGGGTGACACCACGCTCTTTTCCGAGTTATAGCACGAAAACCTATTAAAATGTTTATTTCGTGTCTCTAAGGGTCAATGTAATATATTGTTTTTTCGATGAATACTACAACTTTCAAATCGCCATTCACAAGGCTTTACATATGTGACTTCTAAATGACAATATTTTGTGAATACATTTCGCTTTGTGCTGTGTAAATTAAAATTTACTTCAAGTAAAATGTAGCAACATTTTACTCCTTTTACTCCGACGAAGGGCTAAAGCTCGAGACGTCAGTAAAGTTAAGTCAACATTTTTTACGGTGTTACAAATTTCATTACATTACCTATCGTTTATATCAAACACCGACGCTGCCTATATACTAGTTTACTCGCTAGTTTCCATTTATGTAGCAAAAAATATATATCAAAGAAACATATTTTATTGGTGGCTTCGTCAATATTTTAAAAACACAAACGTTTGTGCTACTTACTGTGGCTTGCTACTTTGGAGAGCTCGAAGTGCACACGCACGGAGCCCGCGAAGAAATCTTTGGAAGAATTAGTCGTAATATTTTTCATTTTAAAGCCAGAATCAATGTCTTTACCCATGTTAACATCATGACCTAGCTGCCCGTCTTTAATACTGTTACACAGGGTAGGTCGTTTAGGACATTGTATCCTAATTACAGCGATATTCGTTGTATCGCGACCTGCTGTTTGAAAACTTCGGTTTGATTTGGTCTTTTGTGGACCGTCAATCAACTAGGGGGTGGAGTTATGTAATGGTTAGCCGCTGATCATGGGCTATATATAGGACACATGACATTTCCGAGGGAAACATAGATCGTTGTATAATTTACTAACAAATGAAAATTACTCATTAATAAACCACAATAAAGACCAATAAAAGTTTGTAATGTCTGCTTTATTACCTCATGTGTTGTATTACGCTTTGCGAAGTCCAAAACCCCCAGTAAATAGACAAAACATTTGAAAACCCCAACGATAACATTAACAACCTGCTGTATCAAACGAACGTTGGCAATTTAGCTTAGGTACCTAGCCTTTAGAGGCAAAAAGCTTAGCTGCCGAGCCTGGGTCAAAGTAAATCAACGTTCGTTTGATAACCAGCGGGTTGTTTAATATCGTTGGGGTTTTCAAATGTTTTGTCTATTTATTGGGGGTTTTGGACTTCGCTAAGCGTAATACAACACATGAGGTAATAAAGCAGACATTACAAACTTTTATTGGACTTTATTGTGGTTTATTAATGATTAATTTTCATTTGTTTGTAAATTATACAACGATCTATGTTTCCCTCGGAAATGTCATGTGTCCTATATATAGCTCATGATCAGCGGCTAACCATTACATAACTCCGCCCCCTAGTTGATTGACGGTCCACAAAAGACCAAATCAAACCGAAGTTTTCAAACAGCAGGTCGCGATACAACGAATATCGCTGTAAAGAATACGATTTTTTTATTGTTTCTGGCTGGCAGGTGCAATCTTATTAATTGTAATAAGTTAACAACTAATATGACTTTAATAACAGCACCAGAGCTAAAATAGCTAATATTTTTTAGTATATTCTTAAAAAATGTTTTTGCATGATCTTAAATAATCTTTTAGCATATTCTTAAACTATTTTTTAGCAACTTTTAAACTTTTTTTAGCTTATTCTTAAATTATTGTTTAGCATATTCTTAAATCATTTTTTAGCATATTCTTAAATTGTTTTTTAGCATATTCTTAAATTATTTTTTAGCAAATTATACAATTATTGTTTAGCATATTTTTAAATTGTTTGTTTGCGCATACTTTGAACTCTGTGAGAGCCAGATTGCAAATACGTCATGACGCACGTAATTAATTGGTAACTAGCATTACAACACTCTATCAGGCTAGCAAATGTAACACGTTTTCTAACATTCTTTGATCCTTTATTTTTTTTATAAATTATTTTAGATGTTGTCAACTTTTGGGACAGTTTGAAAAATTTCAATTTTTCAAGAACTGCATTTTGACAGTGAATCATTTTCAACCGTAATATAATTGCAAGCGGATTTCATTGGGTTTCCCATTCAGAAGGTTTAGGGAGAGATTGGGCAACCTCCTAGCGCTCTATACACCTTTTCACGGTTCTCGTCGATCAACCTCGGCTTCGATAGAATGTAATTCATTCTTTAGAATTTGACTAAAGCCCATGGAATTTTAAATGTTTCAATAAGGCTATACGTTTCTCATTAACACTGGAAATAAGCGCAAACAATGTTGCTGATTAACGCGAGACTGTTGTCTGCCATGTTTAATTAGCGATTCAGTGGATTCAAAAATATCGGGTGACAGGTGTCCATCCGAAACTGCCGACCCTGCGGATTAAAAAAAACAATCTACTCTGCATTCCCAAAAAATAAATGTACGGTTTCAAAAATATCAGGATTCTTGAGTACGATTCTTTGAGTTACAAAGTCCACGGAAAGACGGCAATAGGACGCGAAGTCCCTTACAAAGTTCGTTCTCCAATGTTCAAACAATAAGGCGAGAAATACAATAACAACAATAATAATCATAAAATTTGAATAATCAACAAGTTAATTATAGTAAAAGTGCTAAAGCAAAGCAAAGCTATAGTGATTTAGAGAAAAGGGAAATGGGCGAAAATAACATATAGGAAATAAGGGATAAGCTAGAGTGAAAAGAAAGATTCACAGTGGAGTAGATAATACTAACACGTGCATGCCGAAAACAGGTTAGAGCGGCGACACAAGGGACAGATTATATGCCAAGTGCGAATGTTATGCACATCAAAAACAGTTGTTGAGGATATTTAATAACATAAATTCCCAGGTCAAGACAAGTAGAGGCAGTTTTAAGTTGTACCTCGTTGATATAGTAGGCTCAGTCTAGACTAATACGCATGAGAAGTTTCTCGCACTTAAAGGTTGAAAGGTAAGCTCGTTTAGCATAGCCCAGTTAGAGACACGAAGGACGTCAAGTCAAAAGTCCAGTGTAACGTCAAGTCAAAAGTCCAGTGTAACGTCAAGTCAAAAGTCCAGTGTAACGTCAAGTCAAAAGCCCAGTGTAACGTCAAGTCAAAAGTCTAGTGTAACGTCAAGTCAAAAGTCCAGTGTAACGTCAAGTCAAAAGTCCAGTGTAAAGTCAAGTCAAAAGTCCTGTGTAACGTCAAGTCAAAAGCCCAGTGTAAAGTCAAGTCAAAAGTCCAGTGTAAAGTCAAGTCAAAAGTCCAGTGTAAAGTCAAGTCAAAAGTCCTGTGTAACGTCAAGTCAAAAGTCCAGTGTAAAGTCAAGTCAAAAGTCCAGTGTAACGTCAAGTCAAAAGCCCAGTGTAAAGTCAAGTCAAAAGTCCAGTGTAACGTCAAGTCAAAAGCCCAGTATAACGTCCAGTGTTTACAGTGCCTGCCCGCGGAAGGTTGTCACGCGCCTTACCGCAGGCATGCACGCCCAGAGACTACACTGCTACACCGTAGTTTCATAAGAAGTATTTCAAATAAACAAAATGATTTGATTCTTGTACGTTCTTTAATTATAATTTCTTTGGGAAAATTCGAATAAAAAAAATATAATAAAAATATGCATATAAATATATTCAAAGTAAATATTCGTTGTTAAATTTTTTTACTGTATCAAGAACACAACTTGTCACAGGTGCAAGCTCAAAACCATATATTGAAATATTATGTATAAACTGAGTATCCTTTGTAATAAAAACAAGTACTAAAAACTAAAAACAGTAACTTAAAACAGTACATGTCACAACTTTCTATACGAGGAGAGTGTCCTAGTCAATACTGTATCTCTTTAATGCTTTCTTTTTGCAAAAAAAAAAACGAGGAAGAAAATGATGAAAACATGTCCGCTGATGATAACTCGAGTGATTCTGAAGACGAATCAAGCGAAGATAGCTCTGACGATGTGGGATATGTCGAAGAAAGCTTTCAAGTTTTGTTTGTGGCAGATAAAGATATAGGACAAGTAAATGTGTGAAGGCAAGTACAGGAATAAATGTGTGCTTTTTTTTTGGGGGGGGGGGGGCGTATGGCGTAGGGTGGGTGGAGAGAGGGGGGTTGATAGTTATATATTTTCAAAAGGTGGAGGGGTAAGAAGTTATTTATACGTTTAGCACAGGGGGGTCTAGCTTCAATTTAAGCCCAATTTTGAGGATTTTAGACCCCCCCTCCCGATAATTATTGCACATGCAGTCCCTTATACAGGGTATCAGATTTAGCATGGCTAGTTTAAACTGAGCCCTGAATTATACATAACATGAATGTATATACTAAGTTTCATTACAAATATATTAAACACATTACAGAAAACCTAATATAAAACAGCAAAAGTTAACAATTATGAAGCTTAAGAGTATTTGCTTCAATGGAAAGCGTCCCTGGTGACTCCTCTCGGTTTGTCTGATGAGGATCTCGTTTGCCATTTGAAAATTAATTTCCAAGCGGATAGATTTGCTTTAATGGACAGCACTGACCCCACGTGCTTTCAATTGTGTTGTTCTCGGTTTGCTAACACTTCTGTATCATCAGTACGTCTAACAGTAGCCATTACAGTGTCTGATGCAACTGCATGCATGTATTCTTGGATGTCTTTGAACCTGAAGAATCAGCGGAAGAAAGTATTCAATTTCAACAACTATCTTCAAATCGTTTAACTTTTGCATCTTATTAGCTAAAATTGTGTAAGTCTCGTCTAACGACACTGACTGACCAAGCTGCATTGGGATACGCTGTATACCAGAGGGATTTGTACTTCGCGCGGAAAGCTGTCATCGCAATTTTATAAGAACGGAGGGTCGTAACAAACCCTGTCGACCCATATAAAGTAATCGGTAACTTACGAAAAAATCCAGCCCTCGGAATACGGGTTCCGGAATCCAGCATCATTTCGGATTCCTCTACATTGAAAAAGGCTAATAACAGTGAACGTGAGACCCATAAGACTTTGCAGGCATAACTACACAGGAAACCCATACTTATGGTGTACTTACACAGTGTCGAGAAAAGGTGACCAATGCAGCCAAAACAAAAACAGATCCTGCTGTGTAGAAAACAGGGACATAGGAATCACTCAAATCAGCAATAAGCCCTGGAAAATAATACAAAGCCGAGAAATCAATACAATGATCCAGGTTTTGGTGAGCATCAGCTATATATCATATTCTACAATAGAATATATTAAATCTGTTACCAGTCTCACTCTGCTATAGAATAAGTACGATTTTTGTTTGAACATTAATATGATTTCCCAGACTTCAATTGTATAGTAAGTTTACTGGGAAAACGGTAACCATGCAAACAACACCAGTTGTTTCAAATGAACATATGAGCAGAGTTGTTGGCTAAAATATTTGATGTAGAGGTAGTGAGTGTGAGACTTATTATACTCCCTCATTAGTAGGGCACTTGTGTCTGGCTAAATACATTGATATGTTTTTTTGATTTTTTTCCAATTGATTTTAATTTTATTTGTATCCGATATATTTATAGTTTACTTACTTTATATTTTTAACAAAAAGTCATGTAAAGCGCTAAAGAGAAACGTGTGCATTCTTTGCGTGACCATGGACTGTGCAAGATTACCCTGCTTGGAAGAAATTTCCTTATTTCCCCTCTATACAAGAAAAGGAAACGAAACCGGGACGAAACCTTTGCACCAAGCAGCTAAAACTCGTCCACATCTTTGGACGAATAAATTAATTTCAAACTGTTTTTTACTAAACCCGTTATAACCTGTTTGAATTACAAATGTGCGCGGACGCGTTAATGTTTGGCGCCATTTTGGTGAATGCTCGATAGAATATCTAAAGCAGGTCCATATAGAGGTTTCATTAGAATATCTATAGCAGGTCCATACAGAGGTTTTTTGAAACAAATCCCTGCCAAGCTGCAGGGTAGTGTAAAATTTTACTGATTACACCTAGTCCATACTGACCTGCGATGACTGGACTTAAGAAACTAGGGACTGCAGCGAAAAACAAAAGCCAACCAATGCCACGTTCTGGGCTAACTACCATTGCCAGACAATACGCCGAAGTAAGGTACATAGCTTCACACATTCCTTGAACCACAGCGTATGTATATAGATACCCTAGCTCCCTGGACAGCGGCATCAGGAAATTAGCTAAACCCATTAAGATGGCACCAAATTGAAAAATATGGAAGAATGAAACACGACCAGTGTCACCAACCTTGCCAGTTAGTACTCTACAGACAGTAGACATGATGCCTTTGATGGGGTACATCCACGAAGACTGGTGACTTGGTATGCCGATCTCTTCAGCATATTTGATCTATACAATGAGAAGTCTTTTTAGCATTATATTGTAAACATATAAATAAGGCACCTGGTTATATTCTTAAACGTATATATCAAAGATATATGCCTATTGTTCTGTTGCAATCTCAACCTGTTAAAAAAATAATCAAAGTCTTTTGTTACTTCTCACCTACAATACCATATATGATAATGGCATTTTTCTCAAGATTGCATACGGTATTTTTGATACGAATGCAGTCTCGATCTCCCAGAATTAATAGAGGGAATACCAATAATATGTCTTTCATTTGAATTGAAACACTATTTTATCGAAAAACCAGCTGTGTTTGTCGACAGAACTCAAACACATTTACTGATGTTCTAGACGCCGTTTTGGGACTTTTCTACTATCGTTGTCACGTGTCAAGGCAAAGAGCTTGAACAAAGAGTTCAACATGTGAGAAGTGATGTGTGCTAAAATGTCTAATGTAGGGGTAGTTAGTAAGTGTGTCAAATACTTAAACATCAGCCACTGGCTAGGGAGATTCGGGAACGACTCCCTGTATTTCGACGTAAAACAATGATTTATTCATGTTCATCCTTTAAAGATTGCCAGCATTCCTCACCATTCCTCTCTTTCAATTTACTTTGATATAAACCTACTTCTATTAGAGTTGATGATTTGGTTGATCTGAAACCGATAGGACTTATGGGAACTTATCAAATTGCAATAGACCTTTTCACAATTCCCTTCCATCAACCTTAGTCTGGATAGCGCATAATGGAATACTCAAAATTTTCACTGCACGGGCCATAGCCAAATTGTAAAGAATATATTACACGCTATAGAGGCTGAACTTTTACCTGAAGTACTGCTATCTTTAATTCAGCACCATAAAAACAATGCTTTTGGAATTTAACAAACTCCCACTGTTTCCTATTGAGTCGGCCTCAATGATGATTTTCATTTTCAATAGACATTCCAAAAGGGGTTTTATTTTTTGTGTTTAAGCAAACGCATCATGCCTCTACGTCTGATCTTTGAATAAAGAATCTAATAGATAATACTCTTTGAAATAAATGCATAGAATACTCACATACCAGGTGAACAATAGGCATATTGTGGGCTAGGCATTCAATAGTATACATTACAAGCACCACGATCAGCACAGGATCCTTTAACACAGAGAATTTCATCGACGATAAAATAACAGAACAGACTGTCTTTGGTCTTGTGGGACCCGACACAGGACGGATACGTTCTAGTTTTCTAGTAACACCGCATCCCAGAATGCAAGGCACAAGATTGATACCAGCCAATACCATCATAGCTTTTCTCCAACCCAAATGTTCTAAACGTGATTGTGAAATAGGGCTCATCACTAGAAAACCTGCAGCAGGCCCCGAGGAGACCATGCCCGTGGCAAGTGAACGGTGTTGTTTAAAGTACAATGGAACCGTAAGAAAACCCGCCATGTATATCAAACAGGATCCGCATCCCAACACAAAACCATATGTAAGACAGAGCACGTAAATATTAGGAGCAAATGATGATCCCAGAAGACCTAGTGCGCTTAAGAAGCCTCCACATGGTATGGTAATTCGACCTCCAAAACGTTTGTAAAACACGGACGCTATTGGGCATAGGACACAAAGGAAACCAAGGCAAAACGACCCAGGAAGAGCTGAATAGAATAAATATTTGAGTAAAAAACATATTGAATTAGGCATTCATACTAAGCCTGTCATGTCAGTACATCTGAAGTTGCCCAGCATTCCAATTCACCAACCAATTACTGAGCCAGCCAGCCAGCCAGCCAGCAAACGTATCACATCAATCAACCGACAAACAACACACGTTACCTGTTAATGCTTTCCCAGCTCGAAATTCTTTCAGTATTGTAGGAAAAAAGATTCCATATACGTAGAGTGATCCCACACAAATAAAATTAGCCAAAGACAAGCATACACAGGCAAACCAAGACGCTTTACAGTCTAATGGCAGTTGATTAGTAGCTTGAACATCTTCCTCAGCTGGGACATTTTTATCTAGGTACAAATTGAAAGGAATCGGCCATATACATCTAGAACACTTGTTATCAATGAAATAAAACAATTCTAAACGACTAAGTTCAGAGACGTTAGAGTGCGCGCCATAAATTCGCGATCACAGTGACCACAGTTACCCAAGGATGTTTAAAAAACGTATGGGTATCTACACCAATTCATGTATCGAGCGACAAACTTGGATTGAGCCTCCTGTGTCAAGCCAAAGTCGAAAAATATGAAAACAAATCGCTAAACCTTGCAAAAGGCCCTCATTTTAGTTGTCCTTGAGCACACTTCTACGTCCTTTAAATCGCAACTTTGTTTTCACAATTTCTTTTTTTCACAACTTCAATGATAATAATTGGTTAGAAGCAGTGACGAGGAGTCCAAAGAGTACAGAATTAAAATTATCAAGTTTTGAAGTTATGAACACATGAGTGAGAGTTTCAGTAGTCATGAGGGAGATAAATTTCCTGTTTCTAGCGATGTTACGGAGATGATTAAAGGCAGACTTGCAAGTGTTATAGTGTTATTTATGACACCAATATTTGAGACAAAGTGGAGAAGAGAAAGAGATCGTTAGGAATTATGTTTGGAAGAGAAAATTAGAAATCTTTATTCAATTTCAGTTGGTTCGATTCAAGGTTATTAATGACAGTTTCATCAAGAGAAAAATCAATATTGCTGGAAAAAAGGTATATACAATTGCGTGTCATCAGCATACAGGTGGAAATACATCTTGTGTTTACGAAGGAAATCAGCAACCGGTGAGGTGTAAAGGAGACACAATATAGGGCCAAGAACAGAACCTTGGGGTACACCACAATCAAGCTGGAGAGTTTCAGAAGAGGCACCATCAAGAAAGGCAAATTGTGTTCGATTAGATAGGTAGGATCGAAACCAGGAAAGTGCATTACAAGCTACGGATTCCAAATTTAGCAGTGCGATTGCAATTGCGTGACTTTAAACAACATAATTGTAACGACTATAAAGGGACGATCACACACACTATAACAAATATGACAATGAATAAAAAGGTCATTTGTCATTGTTAATTTTAGCGTGTGTGATTTTTATTTTGTTTTTTATTCTTTTCAGTTGCATAGTTTGCAGGATATTTTTTAATATCTAGCTGTCTATCAGTTATCGCTTACAACGATATTTTTGGACGTTCAAAGCCTTGCCCGATATTATTTTGGAAGTTAAAAAACAGAGAATATCAGGCTTTATTCTTATCAGCTTTTTTCGCTATGCTTTTACGCTAGTAACACGCAAAATTACGCTTATATTGGGATTCCTGTGGTATCAGATAGTTTCAAAGTATCGTGTAACAGTAGCGCGACTGCTCGATAGAGGTATTCAACACTAATCAGTAACGCATTCTCAGCCCTGTTCGATATTATTTTTGGTGTCAATATCTAACTGAATAGTGGTAACTTTTCAAATATTTATCGTATTTATTTTATTATAATAGGAAACAAATTAATTACTATTTAGTAGAACATATTTTACACTTTTGAATTGGCACACAAGACTTAATACAATATATAGCGCGCGATTATTACAAGGAAAATTAAAGTGAAAGCAAACAATTTTTATTTACGATCGGGTTTCCAAGCTTAAAAGCACGAATGAGCGAGTCTTCGTTCATTCTTCAAGCAAATATAATAAGTGTTTTGATGGGAAACAACGAGTGAATAAAAATCATCCAAGCACTTTTTATCATGTAATTGTTTTTATTTCATAGAGATACTGAGATTCCATCTAGATGTTTATGCACACAGCTTGTTTGCGCCGTTTGATGTCTCACAGAGGAAGTCAATGCAATGATCAAATCATGCAGAGTCGAAACCCTTTTACTGAGAATTATTATATTTTCACTATATATCATATTTCTGATTGGACGCATGCGAAAAATTGCATACGATTATTATTATATTTAGGTAAATCTCACTATCTTGACTATCTATGTGATAACAAATGATACACTCTGTTCTACTCCGACAGTGATATTCGCAGCAAAAACGATGCAATTCTAAAGCACATGTCTTGCTTTGTTCCACGAATATATAGAGTGTACTCTATTTTTGATTAGATAATTTGCCAGATGTTTATTTGTGTTCGGCTTCGCGCAGTCTAGTAAGAGTTTGCTCGCGTGAAAGTGGTTTTGATAGATAATATAATGTCGATATCGTCTATCTTATAATCGACACTCCATGTCATGCAATGCTAAAAAGACTATTATAAGATGTTAACCTAAACATTTACCTTCCATCATACCACGGTGTTAGTACTAGAGAACAGCTATGGTATCTCCAAGTTCACTAAGAAACACTTTTATAGCAGCATTAATTTAAAGTAATCTTTGATGCAGCCGGTCAGTTCAAGTTAAATTGTGATCCTAGCTGTTGACAGAGTAAGCACTGGCATATATGTTTAATAGTTCACTTATGAAAATCTAAGATTTTTAGTCCTTCATTCAGATCAAGCTGTTCTTGATATCTTTAGACATTAAATATCAATTATGTAAAAATAAAATTATTGTGTAAAAAATATTGATTTTAAATAAAAATTGTATAAAATAGTTCCGACTTTGGCTTTATTTAGCCAGTAATTAAAGTAGCAACCAATAAGGATCCAGAACAGCGTTTGGTAAATAAATTAAAATTATGTTCATTTTAAATTAGCCGAATCGCAATTAGATAAAATACTAATGGTCACTTACCGGCATGCTTTGCGTTGTTTATTTTCATTTCAGCGTTATAATATATTCGCAGTCTGTAGTATTACGAAAAACAATTAAAAAACACGCTAAAAAATTTAGTAAGAGCATCAATGCCCGCTCACATCTAGACTCTTTTCCGTCCAGAATCAGTGATTAAAAAAATAGTGTTGCGGGATTCCTGTGGAGCGCGCCGGAAATAGATCGGGTGAGTAGGGAGGAAAAGAAGGAATCCCGCAACACTCGTTTTTTTTTTCAAAATCACTGATTCTGGAGGGAAAAGAGGGACTATTCGTAGTCTAGCTCACACCCCGTAAAAGATATCAAAATGTCCGATTGGCGATTTTCCTGGGCCACGTACGAAATTCAGCCTTTCGCGCGGTGCATACTGGTAAATGATAATTGGTCTTTAAATAAACAAGGACAAACTAACAGAAATAGAAGACAAGAATGATGGTATTCCGATAAAAGTAGATGAAAATAATTAAAAAAGATTTTGAAATACTTTCATGATTTCTGCCCTGCGACACGAACAAACGAATGCAAACGTACGAACGAACGAACCAACTGAATCGAAACAAAAATTGAAAAAAGTGCAATCAAGTATAAACAGTGATGTTTCGAGAAAATTTATTACAGAAAAATGGGAATTTCGCTGAATTTTTCGCTTGAGCGTGCGCTTCCTGAGGACGAGCGACATTTCTTTAATTTACATCTTAAAGGAGGTGTCCTGTAAAAAGTTGGATAATTTGATGCAGACATGGATGAATAGATGAGTAGATGAGTGAATGAAAGGATTGAAGGTTTGTTGCATGTTTGATTCTTTGAAGGATAGATGGATGAATATAGACGAACGAAACAAAGTTGGATAATTTGATGTAGACATATGGATGATTAGATGAGTGGATGAAATTGAGGATTGAAGGATTGTTGGTTAGATTAAATCTTTGAAGGATATATAGGTGGATGAATAGACGAACGAAATAAAGTCGGATTGACAATGAATAGAGCGGATGGAAGGATTCATTGATGGATGGATTCAGTTGATTGATCTATGAAATATGAACAAATGAGATAACTACAGTCAGGATTTACAATTCAGCTTTATTTTATTCATCTCTTCCATTATAAAATCAGCTAGCGGTTTAAAGCTACTAATCAATGTTATTTTCTATTTCATTACTATGAACTAGTTGTTTTATTTACAGATTACGATCGAGCTACCACTAGTAGAGCACCAGGAAGAACGATCAAGTAAGAATACCAATGGTCATGTATATATTGATTGTTTACTTAAAGAAACTGTTCAATATTCAATCAGTCTTTTTAGGAATCTATAAAGTTTACAATACATTTTTATTACTAATACAAGCCTTACACATTAACTCGGTTGTAGATTTGTTTATTTATGCTATTAACATATGTTTGATACCTGATGTAGAGGGTGAAATTGAACACCAATGACAGGATACCGTAGCATGTTATTCATTCATCCATTTGCTCGTCCATCTCTTTGATTATTCCTGTTTTCATTCACTGATTCATTCTTATTTATTCACCCAATCATTGGGTTTTTTTTGTTTATTTTCTTTTCCCTACCTTTAGTTATTCAATTTGTTAGTGCAATTGTTGACTTTTTCGAAAACTCTTTTATTTGATTATTCTTTCGATATTCCCATTTATATATTTCAGTTTTCAGTCATTATTCATTCTTTCTTGCATTTGATCATTGATTGATTGTATTAGTAAGTCATTAGTCATCATTTATTCATTTAATAAAAAGGAAACACCCAGCTCCTCCCCCTTAAATCCCCAAAACATATACATAGTACAGATAATTTGACCATCATCCAGTACTGTTATGTATTCAGGCCTTTTGGTTAGTTGACTTGACTGACCTACATGACGACCATCCAATGTGAACTTATGAATCAAACGAGAACTATTATCACAGACCAGTAGATTGTTATCATTGTCAATAGCTAGACCCAGTGGATTCTTCAACTGACAATCACCAATGGTGGTAATTAAGGTGGGTGATTGGTTGTCTTTTATCTCAATCACATGAACCACTAACTTGTCACTGACATAGAACAGTCCATTGTGTGTAACTATACTAAACGGGCTTCGTGCACTAAACTTATACTTATAGTCACCGTCTTTTGTAAACACTTGGACACGATTGTTTTCATTGTCACATACAATGATGTTTGAATCATCATCAACGTGTACTCCACAAGGGCCATTAAATTGACCATTGCCATTGCCCTTAAAACCAATGGTTTTCGTCAGTTTTCCTGTTGTTGTGTTCACTATGCATATTTTATGATTTTTTTGATCAGCAATGACTAAATCTGTTTCGTTAAGAAATGCTAAACCACCGGGAAAGTTTAACTGTCTCTGTCCACTGCCGTGACTACCATATGTCAGTAACAAATCTCCCTCCATGTTGAAAACTTTAACACAGCTTGGCCAAGACTCTGCTACAGCAATCTTACCGTTTGTTTGATTCACTGCAATGCCCCTAAAGTACTTAGATCCTGTATTCATGGCGTCTTTCAGTTTAGAATTTCCAGTGATTTCCTTCATTTGTTGTGGCTTGACCACCATGACTAGTGGACTATTGGATAAAGCATTGCCATGTACTTGAATATCTGCTGTCAACTGTCCAGCAACAAGTGACACAAAGTCTACTGTAACCTCACTATCAGCTGTCATTTTTATTTCTCCAACTTTCACATCCCTTTCTGGAGTAAACTGTATTGTTACATTTTGAAGAGACTCGTCCATGACTAAGTGTCCTTCTGATGTTTTGAGTTCTATTGAGAGCTTTGCTGTTTTCATGGCTTGTATATTTGACGGCTCAACTTTGATTAAACTCATCTTTGGATCGGCCTTTTTTAAGGATCGTAGTAGTCCTAGGCCAGTCTTCACTTGTTCACAAAGTTCTTCATTGGGTGTGAATTTTATTCCAGAGGTGTGTTTTTTAAACGGGCTGTACGTAAGGTTTTGAGAGCATTCTCCGTCTCGGGTGTCGATCAGTTCACTTGCTGTTCCGGTTTGTATGAAATATTTGATGTATTCTTGTGCTTCTGTAGTGTGGTGTATTATGCGTAAATTCTTGTCAGCCTTTGTAATGCTCTTCTGGATCTCATTCAAAAGTCGTTGTTCGTGTTCAAGAAGTGATTTGATTAATTTTTGGGTTAATCCCTTGACTTGTTCTTTAGCATGTATTGCATTGTGTTTGATGAGGCGAGCAATTTCTTCTTGTTGTTTCTTTTCCTTTACGTCAATACTCATTTTGTTGATTTCTTCAAGATTTTTAGACAGGATATCTTTTTCAATGGCGATGAACTCCTGCAGTGATGCTGTCTTGTGATTACGATGATCGTCTTTCAAGCAGAGCACACAGATTAGCATATCGCAGTCTCGGCAATGCAAATCCACATCTTGTTTATCGTGAGTTTTACAGTGGCTTTCCCTTTTCAAAATTATCTCGATATCTTCCTTCTTCAAGTCGGACAATGAAATGACTTGGTGATCTTGGGTGAATTTTGAATGCCAATGAAGACATTCTTCACATAAAGATTGATTACAGCGAAGACATTGCGACAATGCTTCCGAATGGCTCGCGGAAACTGAACACATTTTTTCGTTTTCGATAAACGTCAGGACTTGCAAGATTTTCGAGTGTACTGCACTAATCTGTAGGTCTTCAACGTCGTTTAGGTCTTGTAGCAGGGTTTGTGAGGTACATTGAGGACACTTGAAGATGTTGACTTGTTCGGTGAGTTGTGCATGTCTCTTGATACAAGACTTACAAAACGTATGAAAACATTGTAACAACTTGGGTTCAATCAGTGTCTCGTTACACAACGAACATTGGACTTGTTGCTTGAGATTAGCTAGAAATGACTCCATTTTACGCTCGTTTTCTTGTGGCAAACAGCGATGGTTTATAGTAATGATTCGGTGTGCAGTTTCTGGGAAGTCACGGACGATTGCACTATCGATCGGCTTATCGTAGCACAGGCAGCCCAAACAATCCATTTTTTATTTCAACAATAAATACGTATAATTTTTTTTTTTTTTTGCATTTTCTTTCTATATTCTTGTCTGCCTTGTTTTTCTTCTCCTTGTTTTTTTTGTTTTACTTGTTGTTGTGTTTTTCCTTTTATTTATTTCCCTCGGCACCGCTACGTCACACGTTACACGTCACACTACACACAAGTCGAGTGGAGACTGGGTTCGACTCTCAATCCAACATGGCGTCGTGGTTGTTTGGCAAGTTTTGAATGAAGTATTTTAAATGTTTTTAAGATTTTTACCTAACAGTTGTATCTCTATCAGCGTTTTTAACATTTTTAAAGCAACAAGGTCTCAAATACTTTATTAAAAGGTAAGAAATTAAGAATATTTATCTATTTATGCCGTAATTTTGATTTGTTGTGACTTCAGTGGGTTTAATCTTAATTTTCGCAAGTCGTTTTTGACATTATATTTTATAATTTTATTTACTGCATTTAACAGAAGCGTTCCCTAATTCTTTAGCTTCATATTATGTCTGTCTTTGTAATTTTTAAGAGAAAATTAGTCGAGATTAATTATGTAAGATCAAAGACCAAAATTGACGACGTATCCATAAACTCAAATATTGAAGTCAATTTTCAATCGAATACATTTGCCTTATCGGTGATACATCGAGGAAATATCGGTCAAAATGTTTACTTATAACTTAGTATCGAGGATTATTCTATTTTTATTAGTAGTTTTACGCCCTAACAGATTTGGTTTTGTAGCATCAAGTAAGGTTAACCCCACCCCTCCCCTATCAATTCTGTTTCTTAGATTCATGCCATAGTGCATGGTGGCCTTATGGTTGGCTGAATGTTGAAGTTGGTTTACTTTCACAACTCTGGTCCGTGTTTAATTCCCTCATTAAAGACAGGGTCATATGAGAGTTCAATACATTGCAAAATGAGTTCACTTGAATCAATCTACAGGGGAAGTATTATAGTTTCATTTAAGATCAGTACCAAAAGTTACTTATTACAAGTCCAGGTTCACTTCTTTTATGAAACAAATCACTGAAAATTAGTGATAATATAACTTAATGGATCAAGTACAATCGCTACAGAACTTAAATTAAGTTGGAATTTACTACATGTACATACTCAAGGACCTAAACTTATTAAGTAATGTCATATGATTCTAGTGACTTACTTTTTGCAGTGTATGTTTGATGTATGTGTCACTGTCATTATTGTTAATTATTATCATCATCATTATAATAATCTTTGCAATGACCATCATTATCACCAACATTATGAACATCATTATTATACTCCTCATGCTATGACTCATACGCCATTTCACTCATACGCTTGTTAACTATTTATTTTTTTCTATTGTACATCTATAAGCTATACTCCAGTTTCATGTTATCTATCACTGCTGTACTTTCTGACAAAAGGCACATTTGCACAGTCTAAGCCTCGATTTGTGTTAAAATATTCACAAATATTCACAGAAAAATACTATTGCTGAACTGTCAATAGAAAATACATTTAAGTTTACTCTTGAGTTGAGATTATCCCTGTACAAATGCGCCGTTTGTACGAACAGTACAGCAGTGCTAGATAACATGAAACTGGAGTTTATTGGCACATGAGTATATGTTGTCTTATTAATAATTATATCCTGTAATTATTATTGTCTGTTATTAATATATTCCTGAAAAATTATTAGAATCATCCAGGAACAGTAATGGTGGACAGTGATCAAGACTCAGTCCCATCAGAAAAAGATTTTCACTGCAGCTGTTGTTATGAACTTATGGTAGATCCTACGACGTTGAACTGTGGTCACAGCTTTTGCCGGATCTGCCTTGCACAATGGTGGTATTCATCAAAAAAGACAACTTGTCCAGAATGTCGCCAGGCATGGCTTGGGTTCCCAAAAACTAACATTATACTAAGGTAAATGGAAACTACAATCATTGACAAAAGTGTTGGCACGAATGTGATAAAGTAATTTTAGCACTGCTGAAATTCTACTTCTCCCCCCCCCCACCCCCTTTCGCAATGTTGAGGAGGGAGTCATTGTTTGGTGCTTGTGTGGTTGACCTGTCAATGCGCTATCATTTCACACCAACATTGATGTGGGGGGAAGGGGGGGAAATTTTTTATACTTAAAATAAATGAAGTAGTCACTATGAGATAAAATACTAAAATCGTGCCAACTACTTTTGACAATGATTTTCTGAACGACAAAAGGTGTTCTAAAATATATGCTTTGCATTTCTGATTTAATTTTTGTTCCTTAAATAAAGCACCCGCACTTGTTACATAACTTCAAATTGAGATTGCTAAGAATATCTGAAGAAAGTGTTATCTTTCAATGAGTTTAGTTCATCCGTCACGTCATCCTAATTAGGTGATAAAGTCATTTTTGGTGTACAGCTTTAAAGTTATTGTCTTTCATATAGTTTCGATACTAAACAAATGAAGTCATGCCACTAAAAGAAAGAAAAAGAAAAGTTGTAATTATTAAGTATGAATTTTGTCAATTCCAAATTGTAAAATGCTTGTTATGGTTTGTTGAAATGCAGAGAAAGCTAAAAAATCGTTTAAAATCAATCACTGATATTCGAAAGTGCAAACATATTTTCTCATATTTCTCCATATTTATTTATAAAATGTCAAGTGATTCATTATCAACGTTTACATAGGAATGTTAACTTTTCTTCCTAATACGTATACATCTTGATCCATTATTCGTAGCAAAATAGTCACTGTATAAAGATCGCTCGTTTTTTTTAACACAGGGAGCCCAACGGTACTCCCCAACGGTACTCCATCCAATAAACGCTAAAAAACATGTCAAAACTGAAGGCTTTTAAAAATTTTCGATATTTTCAAAAAGAACAGCAAAGGATCTTAACATTTATGAGGGTTCATAGCCATTAGAAACGCTCTTTTGGTGATTTTGGAACGGTTCTCCCTTGTAAACATTACAATTGAAAGGTCAACTATAGCTTTATTATAGTGGAGTAGGGGAGTACCGTTGATATTTTCGCTGCAATTTACAAATTTTAGAAAAAAAACATCCCATGGTGTTTGAACATTTGCAAAGCAAATGTTGATATATATTTTGCACCGATAAATTCAAAATTCTCTCAACTATCAACAAATTAGTCATGGAGTACCGTGCGGAGTACCGTTGGGAGCTCCTTGTAAAAGTGCAAAATCGCTATTTGCGGATGCATTTCGCAAGGCAATGTTTAGTAAAAGCGCTAGAAATAAACTTTAATACCACTAACATGTAGTTAATTGCAATTGCTTTTTAATTTTATAAAGGAAACATGAACATTTTAGTTGCAAAAGTGTTATTGAATATATAGTGGTCTACGTGAATACTTCCGGTCATTGAGCTACTCTATTTTCTATATAATTATTATACTACATAACATTTTTGACCAGAAACGTTTAAAAAATGTTTGCTAGTCACTCAAATTTGTGTTTACTTACTACTTAAAATATCTTTTTACACAATGTTTGTGGAATTTTTACTATAAAGCCGTTGAATTTCAGCTCAACTTGGTTTTATCACAAGCGCGCGCTTGACCTCAATTATACGTCATGCTTTCATCGCTCGTTATAAATAAACGCAATTTTCAAATTTAAGTTTTCGGCATATTTTTCCATTGGCTTATTATGCCAAATTACAGGACAAATTCAATTTAATACATACGACTTATAATACAAGGGAATTTAGCTGCGCGATAGAATGGTTTTCTTTCAAAATTGATAGGTGCTTGTATGGGGGTACACTGGCCTATTTCTTGACAGAAGTGACGTCACAGTTTGCCTTCACGGGCCATTCACACATAAAAAGAAACAACTCAACGAAGGTTTTGTCATATCAAATTGGTTTGGTTTACAGACTTTGTAGAAACAAGAAATTCGTGAAAAAGTGTTCCAGACAATCATTGACAAAAGTGTTGGCACGAATGTGATAAAGTAATTTTAGCACTGCTGAAATTCTACTTCTCCCCCCCCCCCCACCCCCTTTCGCAATGTTGAGGAGGGAGTCATTGTTTGGTGCTTGTGTGGTTGACCTGTCAATGCGCTATCATTTCACACCAACATTGATGTGGGGGGAAGGGGGGGAAATTTTTTATACTTAAAATAAATGAAGTAGTCACTATGAGATAAAATACTAAAATCGTGCCAACTACTTTTGACAATGATTGTAGGGAGTAAACTAGTATAGGCTGCGTCGGTGTTTGATATAAATGATAGTTAATATAATGAAATTTGTAACACCGTAAAGTTAAGTCAACATTTTTTACAGTGTTACAAATTTCATTATATTATACTAAGGTAGTTAAACTACTGGGGCCGGATGTACGAAGCCTGAATAAGCTATCCACCGGATAAGCACTATCCAGTCTATATGATTTGTATGGTTTTATTCACTGGATAAGGATTTGTTTAACCAGGATAGTACTATTCAGGGTTTGAACAACCGGCTTCAGGGATTTTCAGTATAGTTTTTTTGGTACTCATTGTAAATGAACATTTGTGTTGTGTGTTGTAAAGTTTCATTTTTGTGGTATTGAATATGTGAAGAGAATTGTACACAAGAAAACTAAGAGAGGTGTCTACACGCTTATTGGTAACCATGTAGACCATCTTAAAGTCAGTATGAAACAAACAATGTCATTGTAAAGCACATGTGAACATTTCACATGGAAAGTATGCTATATAAATCCCATATAACTAATAAGTCTATTAAATGCTTGTTACACTACAGAAAAACTATCAAGAAGTTGTTTTCTGATGCATTGGCTATGAGGATTGAAGTTGTTGAAAGTGAACCAAATTACCAGAATATTATTGACAAATTTGAAGCTTTTGGGAAAAAAAGAATGGTTCAAAAAAGTGGTAATCAAGGGCAACCAGCAAGTAGATTGATGGTCATAACCAAGAGTGTCGCCATAGTAGCAGCTGTTATTGGGATATTACTGGTAGGTTGAACAATCTGCTTTGTTATTATTGATTACTTTTATTAATTAATTGGAAACTAGTGAGTAAACTAGTATATAGGCTGTGCCAGTGTTTGATGTAAACAATAAGTAATAGAATGAACTTTGTAACACCGTAAAAAATGTCAACTAAACTTTACTGACGTTTCGAGCTTAAGCACTCCATTGGAGTAAAAGAGTTAGACTTGTTATCATACTTGGTATCTTTTTTACTCTGACAAAGGGCTTTTCAGAGGCAGCTTAAAAGCTTGAAACATCAGTAAAGTTAATATTTTTTTTACAGTGTTACAAATTTCATTCTACTACCTATATTAAATGTCAGTACTTGTTTTTATGTAGAATGTCAGCTTAGATTTCATCTGATAAAATGTTTTGCTTTCAGTTCTTCTATGATATATTTGGGGTGTTCTTTTCATGGGATCAACCACTTGTTCACAAACCTCTCGAGGCATGGTCACCAACAGATGTCTCTAACTGGGTCTCAAGCCTTGGGCCATGGTCCAGAGAGATCAACTCACAGAAATTTCGTGACTTGGGAATAAATGGCAAAATCCTGAAATCCTTGACAGAAACTGGACTTCGAGATCTTTTAAATATAAAACAGTCATATCTGCGGCACTCTCTTTTGAGTGAAATTGACTATGTTAAACTTCGTGGGTTTAAGGCACCAACTGAATTCTGGGAATACAAGGTATGTTGAAATATAAAGTACAATTTAAATTGATTTGAAAAAAATATTCAGAGTCAGATTTCATGTTTAAGTTTAATGTAGGTGAGCATAGTATAGTGTTTACATGTGTTGGAATTGTGATGCTTATTTGCCAACCATTTTAACAATAGATGTTTTAATTTTATTTATTCTAATAACTTTAATGGTTGGTTGGTAAAACCATAACAAAATATGTCACTGTACGGCCACCAACATACCCAGGGTTACCAAGATCCATTTAAGATCCTGGCATGACCTTACAAGATCTTTTCATGTAACCCTCAATTTTCAAGAACTTGCATGAACTTTCAAGTTTAATTAAGATCTTCCCATAACCCAATACCCTTCCAGGAAATTTACTTCCTCAGGTTTTAGTAAGATCTTGGATGATCTTACCAGATCTTAACAAGAGCTGAGAAACTTTTGTCTCTGACTTTTATTACTTTGTATTTATAAAGATATTTGAGCTGTGAATCATCAGTCTTTATGAAGTCTATCTGTGTGCAGTTTCTAACTATAACTGACTATAACTGATGAAGACTGTTCATGCACAGTCAAAATGTCTAGTAATAAAAAGAAAGAAATGTGAGGGATAAAAGTGAATATTAAACTGAGATTTAAAAAAAAAAACCCTTTTTTAACATCTCAATATAATTATAGCCATGATCATGTTCACCATTGTTGGGACATTGTTCAATGTTTAAAAAATATGTACAAAATATATTTATTTTCTTTAGCAACCCCCTCACCCCCAAAGCGATATTGATTGGCCTTTCTCATGAGAACTATTTCACATTCCAAGAATTCAACATTGATTCGGAGAGGGGGGAATGTAACATTTTTATAGATTTAGTTTTGTTTACATGTCCCAAGGTATTTTGCACATGTCATGATTGCAGACACAAATGTCCTACTTATCAGGTCATCTGAAAAAGTGTGAAGTATGAAATTCCTCCCTATTTCCCGAAAATCACACCAAAATACACTATTTATCGTTTTCTACACCTTTCAACAAAGTTGTTTTCTTTCGCTGTTTGGCAATAATCTACCAGGCGTTCCTCGCCGTAAGTTGTAAAATGCTTTTGATAGGTCTAAAAAGCATCCAGTCACATCCCTCTATAAAAATACAGCAAATTTAACAGGAATTTAGCAGAAAATTTCTTCATTTTGCATCAAAATAATATTAATTATAAAAAATAACAATATGCAAATTAGCATTTCGGCACTTAAATTCCACACTATTTGCTAAAATGATTGTTTCAGAATTGATTGTTTCAGAAAATGAATAATTAACCTCTTTTTCTTATCTCTCCAGGCATTATATCCAACAAGATGTATGTTTTTACTATGGGGGTTCCGAGAGTACCCAAGAGCTACAATCATCTACTCTTTTATCTTCCTACACAAAGATGTCTTCCTGCCTTTGTTTTTGGCAACAACTGAGATTCAAGCTGGCATTAATCTAGATGGATGGGATGATAAGGTTGGTATGATGATGATTATAGTAGTAGTGATGATGTTGTTTGTGGATAAATAGAACAGGTTCCCATTTAAATCTGTACTTTCCCATTTAAATCTGTACAGCTTATGCAAATTTTGTTGATGTGTGCTAAACACACAGATCAACCAATCAGAGAAGTTCACTTCAGAAATAATATACTTTGATTGGTTGATCTGTGTGATGTGCTAAATGGGGCAGTTTATAGCACATTTATTGTTTTTTTGCGAATCAGCACAAATTCAAAAGATATTTAAGAAAAACTATTTTACAAAAAAGTTGTTTATCTTTGCTATGGAAACTTTGATTTGCATAATTAAAACATCATTCAAAACTTTTATCCAAGACTGTCATTTGGTATAAAGCTCACAATTATGGGGCGAAGGTAAGATCATTTAATTGCGAATTCAAAAAGGGATGTGTGCGCCATGAAAAACTACTTCGAGACACCTTAAATCGCATTAAACGGCGACTTAAGGACCTAAGGCAGGCCTAATAAATATAAAATACAAAAAGAAAAAAAAAACATGAGCTCTTTCTCTTTTGAGTTTCAATGCCCTGAGAAAAATGTTAAAAACACGATACTTTGCCCCTGAGATCCCCCCCGCAGAGGATCGGTTCTTGATTCTAGTTTTCCTCCTTATCACTTCTGATCCTGTCTTTCCTTGTGTTGTTAATTAGCCGTCTTTATAGAAGTATCTTTGAGAAACAGCATAAAATATATAAATACTAATACTATTGTGTATTGCTTAAAGAATACCAAATATTATTAGTTAGTTATTTAATTTATTGTTTTCTTAATTTCAATTTTTTACAAACATGAAATACTATTTTTACAAACATTATAAACATACTTTATTTATAGTTATATTTATTAATTAGATAATAATTTACAATATGTTTTTAAGTTAAAGTTACAAATATATGTTTGTAGGTGATCTTTAAGGATGGTGCGTTTTATTACAATGTATTATAAATTTGTTTTTCGTTTTTGCCCTTTTTTTTCATTTATATCAGTGCAGTTTTACAAAACTGAGCGATTTGTAGTTTCAGTTTGGGGTGCGCGTGATGAACGGTGAAAACGTTTTTCTACGAAGAGAAAATATCATTCAAATCCTTTCACTTCCGGTAATTTTGTCCAAGATTTATATATTTATTGCGGTTGCGGAGTTTAAGTAAGATACGGGTTTATTCAATTTTGTAGCGTGGTTTTGAACATTAGAAATTCAGCGTCGACAGAAAAGTATTATTCAATCATGACTGCATGACAAAGATATTTACAATCAATTTATATACATATTTGTTATTACTGTTCTTGTGTAGGAACTGCATGGCCCTATAAACACAAAAGAACAAGTATCAATATCTTAACACATTAAAGAAGTTTAGTCACTCTGTGGTCTTTTACAGTGAGGACACTCGAACTGTGAACACTTTGAGTTTTTTTGTTACTTTTTTTAACCCATATCCCATGATCGAATAGATTGGAAATATAATTTATTATGAATACTTAGTGTATTTAAACTCACTGATTCTTTTTTAGAGGTTTTGAAGAAGTAGAAGGTTCAGAAAATATTAACATGAAAAATAAGAAGTGTATCCTCACTGTTAGATTGCTATATTCATTAAATGAATTGATAAGATTTCCTTGAGATACATCTTACCTTAGAGTCACCAGAAATACTGAGGACGATTTTCTTGTTGGGAGCTGCAGAGTTATTCGATGATGGGTGGGACCTGTTTTTAATATATTAATTCGCACAAAAAAGAAACAATTTAATTTCATAACTGCAATCTTAACTCGTTCAAAATAGAAAAGACACAATACAATGTATGTACTTACCTAATGAAATGTCATTCCTTATAGACCGATATTTCTTCTCAGTAAATTTTGAATAAATCACGTGACTATGAGTGATACTTACGCGTTATTTCTATTACAATCGAATGTTTGATCCTAGTGATTTGTATTACATTTTAATAATAAATATCACTAGGATCAAACATTCGATTGTAAAATCCGTAATAATAAAATATCATTATTCTACCCTCTATACTCTCGCACACTCACTCACTCCTATAAGTATATTAAGGGGTACAGAGCCAGGGATGACATACCAGGTCTTTCAGACATGCTCTGTTGTTAACTTGCTTTTCGAGCATTGACGCCAGAAAAGCACGAGCATCTAGAGCAGAAATAAACTACATTAATATCTTGGAAAGATGCAGCAAGTTTGTTGGTAGATGGGGAAGTCTTGTTCAGACATAGTATAAGAAACAAACAATAGTTATATAACGGCTGATATTACCGTATTAACATGCCCCTTACCTTGTGAGATATGGACCGGCATCTTAAGAGGCGTGGTCGCAGCGTCCTCTGCACCCTTATATGGAATGTCACCGGTCAACATATCGTACAGTATGCATCCCAGAGACCACACTGTTGCCTGGCGACTATCGTATTGATGGTTGGTGTTGTATTCTGGTGGACAGAATTCACGTGTGCCTGTAAACAGAACACAATGGCATTGAACGACTGATAAGTGATTTTATTGTTATGACTCCTTGTAGTCCGACTAAAGACGCTAAGGGGAGGGGGAGGGGCGAGGAAAGCGGTGTGTGTTGTCATGACTCCTTGTGGTCCGACTAAAGACCCCAAGGGGAGAGGGGTGAGGAAAGTGGTTTGTGTTGTTATGACTCCTTGTGGTCTGACTAGAGACCCCAAGGGAGGGTGGTGAGGAAAGCGGTAGGTGTTGTTATTACTCATTGTGGTCCGACTAAAGACCCCAAGGGAGGGTGCTGAGGAAAGCGGTGTGTGTTGTTATGACTCCTTGTAGTCCGACTATAAAATACCTCAAGGGGAGGGGGGGGGGGGGGGGGTGAGGAAAGGGGTGTGTGCAAGATACAGAGTATTTAACCCAAGTGCAAGCTGCATAATCTAACAGTGTTGGGTTGATACGAAAGATTGTAAGATAAATCATCTATATTATATCACGTGACCTTTCTACTCACCAAAGAAGGTTGTGATTGGCTCTTCAGTCACGTGACCTGCCAGACCAAAGTCAATCAGTTTGACTTTGTTGTCGTCATTCAAGTCCATTAAGATGTTTTCGGACTTGAGGTCGTGATGTATAATACCTTGTTTGTCCAGGTAGTCCACAGCATTGACCAGTTGTTGGAATATCTTCCTGGTCTCCTGCTCGCTGATGGTGGTATTGTTCACCAGGTAATCAAACAGGTCAGTACAATCACGTGGACGTTCAAGCACTAAAACGTGATTACCATCAAACACGTGATGTTCCAGCAACTTAATGATGTTGGGATGGTCTAGATGTCGCTGGAAATACACCTCGGCTGACAGGGTACACTTGGGACTAATCTATACAAGCATCATAATGGTATTGTTATTTACAATATACATGATATACGAACCGTTCACACTGTGACGCTGATGATGGTGATATAAACGATTAGATAAATAGACACAAAAACAGTTTGTGTAAGGATCACGAATTTGTACAGCAATTGTTAGTTCTTACCTGGACCTTTTTGGCTTGTCGTACGGACATGTATTTGATAGCAACCTGGAAAACATTAAATGGTATTATAGTACTTTATCATATTACATTATACCCAGTACCACAACAGTCAGTCAGACATTCACTAAGTCATTCATTAATATCAGTCAGTCAGTCAGTCAGTCAGTCAGTCAGTCAGTCAGTCAGACATTCACTAAGTCATTCAGTAATATAAGTCAGTCAGTCAGTCAATCAGTCAGTCAGTCAGTCAGTCAGTCTTTCAGTCAGACATTCACTAAGTCATTCAGTAATATAAGTCAGTCAGTCAGTCAGTCAGTCAGTCAGTCAGTCAGTCAGTCAGTCAGTACATTCATGTGTACTTACAGGTAACCGGTCTTGTATCCTGATTCCTTTGTACACCTTTCCAAAAGAACCTGTTCCAATAACATCACTTTGATGGTACTTCGAGAAAAACTTTCTCTTTCGTGATTCAGAGGCTAGAAAAACAAAAAACACTATGAAAAAAAATATGAGCCTCTGTCATCTATCAAAATTAGCAAACTACAACGCGCGGGTAAGATTTGTAATACATAACTTTGAGCTTTGGATAATTCTTTGATTTGTGTTAATTCACTTATATCAAACAAGCAAACATTATTATAACAATATAGTTTATCTTTGTTTTAAAGATGTACCTCTTTTGGCGACCAGTATCCTTCGTTGCCGTACATGTTGTTCAATGGCTGAAGTGTTGTTCCCTTGCTCGTCCGGCTTTGCAGTTGTACAAGCCTGCTTTTGGGCAGGAACTGCATGGCACTATAAACACAAAAGAACAAGTATCAATATCTTTATACCTTAAAAACGTTTAGTGGTCATTTTAGATTCCTACATTCATTAAATGAACTGATACGATTTCCTTGAGATACATCTTACCTTAGAGTCACCAGGAATACTGAGGACAATTTTCTTATTGTAAGCTGCAGAGCTATTTGATGACTGGCGGGGTCGTTTTACACCGCATCTACAGAATTAAATGTGAGAGTTACGTTACGATAGAAAACTCGAAACCTTTTGAATATAGACCGAATCGAAATATGGCGTACTCTTATAGTTCTTGACTGTCTAGCCTCGTGTTCACGTTGGAAAACAAGAGAGTTTTCACATGTATGCGAGGCTGGGCAGTCAAGAAGAATTGCTATTCAAATTGGCCGCCATATTTCGATTCGGTGTATATGCGTAAACTTTCAGAAGTCATTAGTCTTAAGAAATGGTAATTAAAAAGTACGTTTAAGTCTAAAATCATAACAGTGATTAGTTTTACATAACTAGGATTGACATGGTATATATGGACGCATAACAATAACAACAGTTATAGCTGAAATGTTACAATCTCTTATGGTATATTGATCTGAAACTGTCTCACTTTAGGGTGTCCAAATACAATCAGTATAGTTATCATAGCAGGCAACGCATAAATCTTCTCTAGGTCTCTACCGTCACTTTTCCACTGGAGAGACAAACCAACATTGCATACATCACAGTAGATTGATTCAGTGCCCGGGAGCAATCTAGATATCGGAGTAGACTTTACTTTTGCGTGAAGCTTTGAATCAGTTAACTTACTTGATTGTTCCAGTGAGTAGTTGACTGTACAGCCTCACACACAGGCATCTTGTTTACTCCAATCGCTTGATAACGATAAACTAGCACTGTATCATGATCATAAATTCGCCCGTCTTTCAGCTAGCATAAGATGTCAGTCCATTCAAACAGCGTTTATCGTACAACTTCAAGATAACTTTGTTAATAGTTGTTAGAATTTAGAACCATGCCGGGTTTCTTGAATCATGGATAATAAAAAACACTTGCTTGAATACATTGTATAGCGTTAAGTCCTGTACGTTGCTGCTAGGTGTCCTGACATGGTCGTCTTGTTGAACTTACCAAAGCAAACAAAAACCTTTTTCTGACGGTTATTCGCGGAAAATTTCCAATTAGAATTCAAAACACGTGACTATAAGTAGTACTTACGTTGTTTCTGCTCCACGAGACATCTTGAAGTTTCAAAATTCGCGATTTTTAACGGTTATCAAAGTTTTTGTGCTTTCACTCTCAAACAGATTGTGAAAAAGTGAATGGTCGTCGTGGTGATGGCTTTTATTTGCATCTTACGTGAGCTGACGAGAGACTCTCCATTGTTGCGCATAGTAACTATCGTTTCCCGCGCGCAGTGTCATACCGTTTGATTCTGCGCGCGAAATTGTTGGGGATGTCGAACGTACGCGCGCGCGCGTGTGGGTTGCTATAAAGTTATTCGTAATTTCATTCCTCGCGCGCTCTATTCCCACGTACGATATTCGCAAAGTATACTTGATTCCTAAACGAGATTTTTCTCTTTTCATAAACGTTCTGTGTAAGTTTCATTACTGTTTGAGGTAGTTCGGGCCGTTGTACGTAAAATTCACATAACCTCGTTTTTTTAGCTTTTATTATTTTCCGATTTGAAAATCATGGGAATGTTATGCATTCACAAGACAAGCACATCAACTCTGCAAAAAATCTCCTGAATTTAGACCCGTGTTCACGAGAAATCAACATTTTTCATTAAAGTCATGATTTTTTCGCGTAGTTTTAGTGTCGATTTTTGGAACTATAATGCGTCACAAAAATTAGTGTTTTGGGCAAGAATTACGAATTAAACTGGTCAGAATTAGCTTTACATCGATTCTAGAGATATCAGAGGACCAAAAAAAGTTAAAGTTTGTTTCGATGATCTTATAGCGAACTAGTTACCAGTCCCGCACAGGCAAAAAACAGGTTCACGAAATAAAATTTTTTAAGGGTTTTCGTGCTATAACTCGGAAAAGAGCGCTGTGTCACCCCATTTTTATTTTATAGTTGGATTTCCCTTATCAGAACTTTTCATTTCGTGAAATAAAAATTATATGGTTTTCGAGCGCAAAATGTAGTATTTTTCACATTTTGAGTTTATTTTTGCATCAAAATTCTCGACATGCACGTACTTTTCGCAGTAGTTTTTTGCCAAAAGGATTTTCTTGAGTAAAACATGGAAAATAATATGTTTGTTAGGGAATTGTCTTTCTTTTGCAAATGCTTGTTAAAAAGTTTGTTATCGCTCTTTTTACATGAGAAGTTTCAAAAAGATCTAACAAAGGAATCCATGACGCCCGAACTACCTTAAAAACAGTATTTGTTAAGCTTGTTTACTTACCGGCGACGAATGTCTAACTAGCCCTTTTGGGTAGTAATTGTCAGGGGGAGGGGGTACTCAGTATGGTTGGCCGTATGTCGCAAAATTCAAGGACATTTATATTCAACATTATAAAATATTTGATATGATAAATTGCGCGCTTTAATTGGCTAAGAAGCGTTCTCCATAACTCAACAGAGCACGGAACGTTGATTCGTTTGATTATATTGAATATTTTATAAAGGAAATAGAAAACTTGGCAGCAGTGCTCTGTCGAGTTTTATAATATAGCTTAGATAGTACGTAAGCTCTGATTGGTTGATTTACTCAAAAAAGCTATGCTCTATTTCACCGGTAGAGACATGGTTTTTGATTGACAGCTCACAATTTTAATAAGAGTTGTTCTGTTATAAGCTACTACATCTACTAAAAACGGCTATTAAAATGTAAAAAGACTTTCTATCTTGTGAACTTTCTGGTAACCTAAACCCTGAAGCCTACGGTGCAATGAAATGCAATTCAAAGGCGACAAAAATCAGAGACATGGCTTTGAAAATACGCCGCCTTTAGACAAACTGTAAAGTTGGAAGTCAAAAGTTGAATTTGATCAAAACAAACAAAAACAAAAGGAAAACAGCGCTTCAAAGTGGCAATAATTTTTACTTCATTTTATCCTTGACATATGAAGATAATTTCATAGTGAATAAGTGAGATTTTTTTGCAAATGAACTCGATTAATCTTGAACAAATAACTTGCATGTTCGTTGAATTTATCGACGGCAAAATATTATATTTTGTTTTATAAAAACAAACAAACAAACACACAATCAATTACAGAATTATAAATGTGCTTTCAAGTTTTTTATTCTTATAAATAAACCATGTTTGAAAACAAGCAATGTGAACAAAAAGGCAGATTTACAATTATCTTTCAATTGTCTCGTCAAAATGAAAACAGAAACTGATAAACCTTAAACCTGCAAACGTTTGATTAAAAGTAAATAAATACATACTTTCAGCAGCCTAAGTAATCTTGTAGATGTGGTCTTTGTTCTTTTTAACTTCAAAACGTACACAGCAAGCTTGTCTTGTTCAAACTGTTTTTTTCTCAGTGTGATAAATTGCTGTGATAAATTATGTCAGTCGGCACGGCTTTCACCACTCAAATTCGCTTGAATTGCTGTATATATGTCAGTCTCATGCAAGAGTTCAGCTAAAGGTTTTTGTTTTTAGCCACAGAAGTCAACCAAAGCTATGTTTTAACGGTTTTATAAATGAAATTCCTTCTTTTTAGCTAGCAAAAAGACCTGGGAAGAAAGTGAACAGCACCTTGGTCCTTTTTGGTCAAGATTGCTCAATAGTACACTGATTATGATTGGTTCATTGGGCACTGGTGTTAGTTTTGAGAATAACAATTTTAACCAGCAAATAAAACTACGTTTTTACGGAAAACCAGCATTGCTATATTATAAAAGCAATAGAAGCCAGTTCCTATGACTCTACCAGTGAAATAGAGCACTTGGGATGTTGTTAGAAACACTCGAAAAAGTTATAAAATCACTCGCTTTCAGCTCGTGATTTTATAACTTTTCTCGTGTTTCTCCCAACATCCCGCGTGCTCTATTTCACCGGTAGAGTCATAGGAACTGGCTTCTATTGCTTAAATAGAGCACTTGGAGATTTTAAGAAGACTTGAGAAGCGCTGAGAAGCACTTCACTAGGCGTTGTACTTCTCCTAACGCTTCTCTCGTCCCATGTGCTCTATTTAACGATTAGACCCGAATACCGGTCAATAGCTGGCAGCTTTGCAAAACAGACAACATCTGTTAAAGAAGGATTTCAAAACTCAAAGTTATGGCAACAATCTTGAGATCAGTTACAAGGGATTAATAGAAACACAAGATAAACAACTGAGCACAGTTATATTTACTATTAAATGTCTTCATAACGTATATTTATTGTTGTTTTTCTGTCTTCTGTGTCATGCATAAAACTATCTAAAAACATCTACAAATCGCGATTCTGCTGCCATTGAGTATCTTTTGAAAACCGGCGCTTTTCTCAAACATGGACTATCATCAATAGTCCCCGGTAGCATAGCCAATGAGATTGCAGGATTTGTGATAGACCACAATCAATCAATTTCATTCCACATCTTCAGCGAACATGTTTGCTGTAGACATTGTGGTTGGCATCCGTAGAATACCATGTTTCATTTTGAAGCCATCAAAAGTTGTAGTTCTCCGACCGGGATATAAGTGCCCAGCGCACGTGGTCAGAACGTGCTAAACATGGTGGGGTGATATTTTTGACCAATCAGAGACAAGCAGGCCGTTTTGTGTACTAAAATGGAGCCCGAAGCAAAGAAGAAAAGATGTTGCAGTCTTTGTAGTGAGGAAATACAAGGCCTAGCTTGTTGACAATAAAATAGACAGCTATATAACATAACAGCTGAGTACAGCACTCTCTGGAAAATAAAACTACGTTTTCTATTTCTTCAAGATATATTTATATTCAACTTCACATTTTTTCAATTTCAAGCTTCGATATTTACATTCAACACTTAATATAAGTTTATTCAACTTCAATGAAATATATCTGTGTTCATCGATCTCCGGATCCGTTTTCCTTTTAACAATCAATTCGAACGTATATTGGTCTGCATTCATCAGCCAGTTGTATTCATCTTCAACATTTGTACTAATATATATCCAACACCTATATACTCCTGGGTATAATAGAGAGATTTTTCACGTTTATGGGAACGCCAAACGTCAGATTGGCCTTTCTAATACTACTTTTATTTAAAAGCTTCAAATACCAGCGCAAAAGTTTTTTGTTTTAGCGGAGATGTCAAATTGTAAAGAATAAAAATTGGTTGTTTAGCGTTTGGTGTGAACGTGAATCTTAATCTCTCTACTACTTATTTATTCACGCGTGCGCTGTTGGGATCCTCTGCCGCATGAATCACTACAGGCTTTCAAAGGAGACCATTGGCTCCAGCGACCATCTGAAAAAGATGTTCACGTAGTAATAAATTTAAATTTAGCTGGACCGAGTCATTATATTGAATTGAAAATATATTAATATGCCCACGTACAAACACATTCAAAGATTAAACGCAGCATCATATGTTCATTCAACAATTTCAACGTTAATCGCGTTCCCAGACATGGCAGTCAATCAATAATCAATAATCAAATCTATATAGCGCATATTCCATTAAATGTTCATATGCACTGTTTACATAATTAACAAGATTAATGGGCATTAATGAGAAATTAATTAATAAAAATATACAATAAATGGTATAAATATATGTAAGATAAAGAACTAATCAAAAGCCTGTGTAAAGAAAAAAGGTATTTTGTTTCTTAAAAGTTTCAAGTCCATTTTAAAATGTTTCTTATTGTTCATGGCAGTTAGTTCCATTTCTTAGGAGCTGTTAAAGTTCTGGCACCAAGTGTCGGTCTTAAATTAGTCAGTGGGTGTCCATTCTAACACGCGCTATGATTGGTCAATTTATCAGAGTTATAAACCACAATTCTCGGTAGTAATGATAATATATTAATATGTTTTAATGTCACTTCTCGGTAGTAATAATAATATAATAATATGTTTAATGTCACTTCTCGGTAGTAATAATAATATAATAATATGTTTAATGTCACTTCTCGGTAGTAATAATAATATAATAAATATGTTTAATGTCACTTCTCGGTAGTAATAATAATATAATAATATGTTTAATGTCACTTCTCGGTAGTAATAATAATATAGTAAATATGTTTAATGTCACTTCTCGGTAGTAATAATAATATAATAATATGTTTTAATGTCACTTCTCGGTAGTAATAATAATATAATAAATATGTTTAATGTCACTTCTCGGTAGTAATGATAATATAATAATATGTTTTAATGTCACTTCTCGGTAGTAATAATAATATAATAAATATGTTTAATGTCATTTCTCGGTAGTAATAATAATATAATAAATATGTTTAATGTCACTTCTCGGTAGTAATAATAATATAATAAATATGTTTAATGTCACTGCTTGGTAGTAATAATAATATAATAAATATGTTTAATGTCACTTCTCGGTAGTAATAATAATATAATAAATATGTTTAATGTCACTTCACGGTAGTAATAATAATATAATAAATATGTTTAATTATTTCACTTCTCGGTAGTAATAATAATATAATAAATATGTTTAATGTCACTTCTCGGTAGTAATAATAATATAATAAATATGTTTAATTATTTCACTTCTCGGTAGTAATAATAATATAATAATATGTTTAATGTCACTTCACGGTAGTAATAATAATATAATAAATATGTTTAATTATTTCACTTCTCGGTAGTAATAATAATATAATAAATATGTTTAATGTCACTTCTCGGTAGTAATAATAATATAATAATATGTTTAATGTCACTGCTTGGTAGTAATAATAATATAATAAATATGTTTAATGTCACTTCTCGGTAGTAATAATAATATAATAATATGTTTAATGTCACTTCTCGGTAGTAATAATAATATAATAATATGTTTAATGTCACTTCTCAGTAGTAATAATAATATAATAATATGTTTAATGTCACTTCTCAGTACTAGTAATAATAATATAATAGTATGTTTAATGTCACTTCTCAGTACTAGTAATAATAATATAATAATATGTTTAATGTCACTTCTCGGTAGTAATAATAATATAATAATATGTTTTAATGTCACTTCTCGGTAGTAATAATAATATAATAAATATGTTTAATGTCACTGCTCGGTAGTAATAATAATATAATAATTTGTTTAATGTCACTTCTTGGTAGTAATAATAATATAATAATATGTTTAATGTCACTTCTCGGTAGTAATAATAATATAATAATATGTTTAATGTCACTGCTTGGTAGTAATAATAATATAATAATATGTTTAATGTCACTTCTCGGTAGTAATAATAATATAATAGTATGTTTAATGTCACTTCTCAGTACTAGTAATAATAATATAATAATATGTTTAATGTCACTTCTCGGTAGTAATAATAATATAATAATATGTTTAATGTCACTTCTCGGTAGTAATAATAATATAATAATATGTTTAATGTCACTGCTTGGTAGTAATAATAATATAATAATATGTTTAATGTCACTTCTCGATAGTAATAATAATATAATAATATGTTTAATGTCACTGCTTGGTAGTAATAATAATATAATAAATATGTTTAATGTCACTTCTCGGTAGTAATAATAATATAATAATATGTTTAATGTCACTGCTTGGTAGTAATAATAATATAATAATTTGTTTAATGTCACTTCTTGGTAGTAATAATAATATAATAATATGTTTAATGTCACTTCTCGGTAGTAATAATAATATAATAATATGTTTAATGTCACTGCTTGGTAGTAATAATAATATAATAATATGTTTAATGTCACTTCTCGGTAGTAATAATAATATAATAGTATGTTTAATGTCACTTCTCAGTACTAGTAATAATAATATAATAATATGTTTAATGTCACTTCTCGGTAGTAATAATAATATAATAATATGTTTAATGTCACTTCTCGGTAGTAATAATAATATAATAATATGTTTAATGTCACTTCTCGGTAGTAATAATAATATAATAAATATGTTTAATGTCACTTCTCGGTAGTAATACTAATATAATAATATGTTTAATGTCACTTCTCGGTAGTAATAATAATATAATAATATGTTTAATGTCACTTCTCGGTAGTAATAATAATATAATAATATGTTTAATGTCACTTCTCGGTAGTAATAATAATATAATAAATATGTTTAATGTCACTGCTTGGTAGTAATAATAATATAATAATATGTTTAATTATGTCACTTCTCGGTAGTAATGATAATATAATAATATGTTTAATGTCACTTCTCGGTAGTAATAATAATATAATAATATGTTTTAATGTCACTTCTCGGTAGTAATAATAATATAATAAATATGTTTAATGTCACTTCTCGGTAGTAATAATAATATAATAATATGTTTAATATCACTGCTTGGTAGTAATAATAATATAATAATATGTTTAATGTCACTTCTCGGTAGTAATAATAATATAATAAATATGTTTAATGTCACTTCTCGGTAGTAATAATAATATAATAATATGTTTAATGTCACTTCTCGGTAGTAATAATAATATAATAATATGTTTAATGTCACTTCTCGGTAGTAATAATAATATAATAATATGTTTTAATGTCACTTCTCGGTAGTAATAATAATATAATAAATATGTTTAATGTCACTTCTCGGTAGTAATAATAATATAATAATATGTTTAATATCACTGCTTGGTAGTAATAATAATATAATAATATGTTTAATGTCACTTCTCGGTAGTAATAATAATATAATAAATATGTTTAATGTCACTTCTCGGTAGTAATAATAATATAATAATATGTTTAATATCACTGCTTGGTAGTAATAATAATATAATAATATGTTTAATGTCACTTCTCGGTAGTAATAATAATATAATAAATATGTTTTAATGTCACTTCTCGGTAGTAATAATAATATAATAAATATGTTTAATGTCACTTCTCGGTAGTAATAATAATATAATAATATGTTTAATATCACTGCTTGGTAGTAATAATAATATAATAATATGTTTAATGTCACTTCTCGGTAGTAATAATAATATAATAAATATGTTTAATGTCACTTCTCGGTAGTAATAATAATATAATAATATGTTTAATGTCACTTCTCGGTAGTAATAATAATATAATAATATGTTTAATGTCACTTCTCGGTAGTAATAATAATATAATAATATGTTTAATGTCACTTCTTGGTAGTTATAATAATATAATAATATGTTTAATGTCACTGCTCGGTAGTAATATAATAATATGTTTAATGTCACTTCTTGGTAGTAATAATATTATAATAATATGTTTAATTATGTCACTTCTCGGTAGTAATAATAATATAATGATATGTTTAATGTCACTTCTCGGTAGTAATAATAATATGTTTTAATGTCACTTCTCGGTAGTAATAATAATATAATAATATGTTTAATTATGTCACTTCTCGGTAGTAATAACAATATAATAATTATAATATGTTTAATGTCACTTCTCGGTAGTAATAATAATATAATAATATGTTTAATGTCACTTCTCGGTAGTAATAATAATATAATAAATATGTTTAATGTCACTGCTTGGTAGTAATAATAATATAATAATATGTTTAATTATGTCACTTCTCGGTAGTAATGATAATATAATAATATGTTTAATGTCACTTCTCGGTAGTAATAATAATATAATAATATGTTTTAATGTCACTTCTCGGTAGTAATAATAATATAATAAATATGTTTAATGTCACTTCTCGGTAGTAATAATAATATAATAATATGTTTAATATCACTGCTTGGTAGTAATAATAATATAATAATATGTTTAATGTCACTTCTCGGTAGTAATAATAATATAATAAATATGTTTAATGTCACTTCTCGGTAGTAATAATAATATAATAATATGTTTAATGTCACTTCTCGGTAGTAATAATAATATAATAATATGTTTAATGTCACTTCTCGGTAGTAATAATAATATAATAATATGTTTTAATGTCACTTCTCGGTAGTAATAATAATATAATAAATATGTTTAATGTCACTTCTCGGTAGTAATAATAATATAATAATATGTTTAATATCACTGCTTGGTAGTAATAATAATATAATAATATGTTTAATGTCACTTCTCGGTAGTAATAATAATATAATAAATATGTTTAATGTCACTTCTCGGTAGTAATAATAATATAATAATATGTTTAATATCACTGCTTGGTAGTAATAATAATATAATAATATGTTTAATGTCACTTCTCGGTAGTAATAATAATATAATAAATATGTTTTAATGTCACTTCTCGGTAGTAATAATAATATAATAAATATGTTTAATGTCACTTCTCGGTAGTAATAATAATATAATAATATGTTTAATATCACTGCTTGGTAGTAATAATAATATAATAATATGTTTAATGTCACTTCTCGGTAGTAATAATAATATAATAAATATGTTTAATGTCACTTCTCGGTAGTAATAATAATATAATAATATGTTTAATGTCACTTCTCGGTAGTAATAATAATATAATAATATGTTTAATGTCACTTCTCGGTAGTAATAATAATATAATAATATGTTTAATGTCACTTCTTGGTAGTTATAATAATATAATAATATGTTTAATGTCACTGCTCGGTAGTAATATAATAATATGTTTAATGTCACTTCTTGGTAGTAATAATATTATAATAATATGTTTAATTATGTCACTTCTCGGTAGTAATAATAATATAATGATATGTTTAATGTCACTTCTCGGTAGTAATAATAATATGTTTTAATGTCACTTCTCGGTAGTAATAATAATATAATAATATGTTTAATTATGTCACTTCTCGGTAGTAATAACAATATAATAATTATAATATGTTTAATGTCACTTCTCGGTAGTAATAATAATATAATAATATGTTTTAATGTCACTGCTTGGTAGTAATAATAATATAATAATATGTTTAATGTCACTTCTCGGTAGTAATAATAATATAATAAATATGTTTAATGTCACTTCTCGGTAGTAATAATAATATAATAATATGTTTAATGTCACTTCTCGGTAGTAATAATAATATAATAAATATGTTTAATGTCACTTCTCGGTAGTAATAATAATATAATAATATGTTTTAAGGCTGGTGCCCAGTGTTGTTCATGCGCATTCTTACTGCGCATCTAGTTCGAGAGTGCAGTCGAAAATAAGTTCGCGGAAAATACCGTAAAAAACAATAATCCAGCAACAAAAAGAAAAAGTGCCTTCCTCGTTTTATTATAGAAAGAAAAGAAAAAATGCCTGTCTCCATTTGATTAACGTTTGGAGATAAAAACGGTACATAAAACGATGTTTGTGCGTAAATTGCACTTTTCGTAGACCTTTGTTCGATTAAAATGAGATTTATTTATGCAATTTTCAAATCCTCATAAACGGAAAACATTAAAAATGAAGATACAAATATAATTCAAAATTGGTTGAATAACTCTTGTTTATTTAGACTTTTTAGGCCTACTAAACGAGCTTTTTTAGTAGTTTTTCCTTCGAAATTGTATGAGTTTTTTTTTTACAAACAAAATGATGTTTTACACAAACTTATTCATTATAAAATACCTTGTTTTAACTTCCTTGTCTTTTCAAATCGATCTTGTGTTGGTAGAACTGATTCTTGAGGCTTTTAATTCTATTTCAAAAGAACTTTCAGGTTGTTTTTTGTTAGTTTGAATTTTAAAATTTGCCGTGATATCTTTTTAGTAAATCTTACGATGAAAACTATATTTTACAAAGAAAATGTTATAGAATTTCTTTTTTTTACTTTTAATATATAGTTACCACACTATTAAGTTCTAGTTGAAGTGAATCTTTTGTCCATTTGAAGCTCAAAAGCTTGATTTTTCTCAGTGTTTTGCCTTGTGTTTGAAGCGAATTTGAAGGTTCATTGGCGTTTGCAAACGCGCCAGCTAGAAATTTTGTCACGCGGTGACGTGACACAATGTCACGTGTGTCACGAATTTTCGCGCGTTTTTTCCTAAAAATGAAATCTAAAAATTCATATCTTTCAAAAACGCGTGGATATACCCCTAATTTGACTTCGCTAGAAATGTTATAGTGATATCGAAGTTTTTTTCTAAGTTGATATTTTAAAAATAAAAATGGTTTTGGTTTGACATTTAGTCAATAATACTGTATACACACAAAATGTTTTTTTCGTGATTTTGGCCAAAAAGCTATTATAAAACATAGCTGTCTGCGTGATAAATAACATTTTTGACTTAAAGTCAAAAATATATATGTCTTAGATTATTATTTCACGTTTATTTCTTGAGTAACTCTTAACTCTCTTTGAACACGAGACTAACTGAACATAAACGTGCCACGAAAAACAAAGACCCTAACAACCACATTGCGGAACATCACAAACATACTGGCCACTCCATTAACTGGGACTCTGCCGCCTCCATTACACATTGCACCAACTATCACCAACGCCGACTACTTGAAAGCTGGTACACCGGCTTAGAACAAAAGCCACTTAACCGTTGCATAACACTACCGGCTTCCTACAATAGACTCATTAACGACTTCAAGCTTTCCGCTAAAACAATGACTAACACCTACCCACGCATCAACAACAACATTACCGACGAACCAGACACATAAATAACACCGCTGTCTTTTCATTTTCTTTACTCTGAAGATGACTTCCGCTCAGGTTGTCGAAACGTCAGACATCAACACCATCAGTCTTTCTCAAGACTACACCACCCCGGACGATCATGCCTCATCTACATCTTAACAGTATGAAATAGTATTTCTTTAAAATTCGCAAAAATACACCTACGTCATCAGGTATTTAACAATAATTATCTCGCTTCGATGCCAGGTGACCCCCCAATATTTTTTCACTTTTAGATAGTCCATTGGGTGTTTGAAATAACTGGTATAGTTTCAATGAAATAAAAATGGGTTGCAATTACTAGGCACCAGCTTTAATGTCACTTCTCGGTAGTAATAATAATATAATAATATGTTTAATGTCACTTCTCGGTAGTAATAATAATATAATAAATATGTTTAATGTCACTTCTCGGTAGTAATAATAATATAATAATATGTTTAATGTCACTTCTCGGTAGTAATAATAATATAATAATATGTTTAATGTCACTTCTCGGTAGTAATAATAATATAATAAATATGTTTAATGTCACTTCTCGGTAGTAATAATAATATAATAATATGTTTAATGCCACTTCTCGGTAGTAATAATAATATAATAAATATGTTTAATGTCACTTCTCGGTAGTAATAATAATATAATAATATGTTTAATGTCACTTCTCGGTAGTAATAATAATATAATAATATGTTTAATGTCACTTCTCGGTAGTAATAATAATATAATAATATGTTTAATGTCACTTCTCGGTAGTAATAATAATATAATAATATGTTTAATGTCACTTCTCGGTAGTAATAATAATATGTTTAATGTCACTTCTCGGTAGTAATAATAATAGTACACATCAGCACAATTTGCATAAGTACAGATTTAAATGGGAAAGTACAGATTTAAATGGGAACCTGTTACAGGTAGTCTGACTTCATCGATGATGAGAAGGAGGTAACAGTAATGACCACAGTAATGAGATGAGCTCATAAACAACTAATTCACAAAAAAATTGATGAAGGTTTCGTTGTATATGTTGCATACCAAGCTCGAAATGCACTATGGATGATATGAATTCAAGCACAAAAAGCTCACAAAAATATGACATTTTTCCAAACTTTGTCTGCAGGTTTTCCAAAAAATGTTGGTCTGTGCTGATTTCATTTAATATAATATTATTATATGAATAGGACAATAACATGACTTTTGTCGAGGGCATATTTGCGGCCCAAGTAGCATCAAATGATGTCGCAAATAAACACTATCTTCAATGTATTGTTAGGTCAAGTTTCAGAAAAAAAAAGACATTATGGGAAATTTTCACCTGCTAGGCACGCGTTTTCAATAGCCAAAGGGAAGTTTTTTATTTGGCCTAGTATATTGATGATAATATCATAACATAATTATTTCAAGCTTGGTAAGCAACATGCAGAATGCAACACATTTAACCTTCACCAACTTTTTTTGAAACAGCTGTATGTGCTAGAACATGAATGTTTCGTGTACTCCAAGTCCTTGAGGCATTATGAGTAGTGGTGGTGTTGGTGATCTAAGTGGTGATTATAAGGGTATTGATGGTGCTGATAATAATGATGATAATGATGGTGAAAATGATGAAAGCATTGGTGATGGTGGTGTTAATGATGATGACAGTGCACATGATAACTGATGATTGTGCTGATGATATTGATGGTAAAAGTGATGGAAGCATTGATGATGGTGTTAATGTTGATAACAGCTATAACTGACGATGGTTCTGATAATAATAACTATGATGTAATCTATTAATCAGTCAATCAATGAACTAATAATAACCAATCAGTCATTAATAATCAATCAATCAATCCTACAGACAATTGATTGATTGATTATTACTGAATGATTGGTTAAAAATGATAATAATAATAATAATAATAATAATAATAATAATAATAATAATAATAATAATAATAATGATATAATAATAATAATAATAATAATAATAACAATAACAATAATCTTTACTACTTATATACCGCAAATATATATGCGTATATAAACAAATGCGCAAATTAATCAATCAATCAGTTATTGAATCCATCAATCAAACAAACAAACAAACATTGATTGAATCAACTGGTCATTTGATCAATCTGCTATTGATTATTGATTAATTGAATCAATCTAGAATTCAAGTTCAAATTCAATACCAATTCCCTCCATCTAATCAAATCAATAATAATATTCCATGGTGTAATCAATCTTTTGTCACTAATTAATTTTCTTTTTTCCTTTCAGTGGTATCCTTCTTCAGTAGACCTCCTGAGGTTTTTTGTAAGAGTAATGCTAACTCCATACCATATTATTGGAAAGTTTGCATTCCAGTGGGCCCATATCAACTACTGGACAGTTGGAATCTTAATTGTGTTCTGTATTCTAAAAACATTAACAGACCTGCTTCAATCACGATGGCTTTTTCTTGGAGGTTGGAAGTAAGTAAACAATGTTTTTTTTCATAATATTATTTAATAAAACTTTCATTTCATCAGCCCTGCAGTAATATTATTTACCAAGCTTTTATTTGATTTAATAGTTGATATAATGAAATTTGTGACACCATAAAAAATGTTGACTTAACTTTACTTTAAGTAAAGTAAGGTTAAGTCAACATTTTTTACGGTGTTACAAATATCATTATATTACCTATCGTTTATATCAAACACCGACACAGCCTACACTAGTTTACTCGCTAGTTTCCATTTTTTTATTTATTAAACTACCACGCACTGAGTAACTAATCACAATAAATTATAAGAAAGAAAACTAGGAATAGCTAATAATAAGAAAAAAATAAGAAAATCAAGAGCAAGTTCCTCTAGACTAGAGTTTAGTAAATTCAAATTTATGTAAGGCTGCATGATGTTGGAAATTGTTATGAATTTAAATATGGCCCACAGACATCTTTTGAATGTTTGTCTTAGCTTAAAATGATTTTCTTAATGTATTTCTGTGTCTGACTGATAGATTGATTGACTGAGTAAGTGACATACTGACTGACTGACTGATCAGACCACCTAAATTTATGAATGAATGGAATGAGTGGATGAAAAAACTAATGAATTATCATGGATTTTGTCTCTAGTTCGGATCAGCCCTTAGTTGCTTGAGTACTTGGCTAGCATGCTGTTTACACTAAAAGTATCACACAATTTTATTTCTAATGTAATTATAGCCTACAACACAGGGGATTTTGGTCTAGGCCCCATCAAGGGTCTCAAGACAACACAGGAACCCCAAAATCCGTTTTTTTCTCCAAAACCCAAACGCCTGTTTTGCAGGCTACTGTAAATATGATTGTTTTCATCATTCACAGAAATATACCAAGCATCCTTGTAGAAAGCACAAGGTCAGTAATGGCAAATGGCTCCTTCTACTTCCTTCTATGGAACATGCTTCCATCTTTGATCAGTGATGTAGTATTTTATTGGTTGATGATTACTGCGCCATTGTATGCATGGAATTCATTGACTGAGAGTATTCACAGTACAAGACTTGATATGGGTCCTGTAGAGAACACGCCATTAGAACTGACCAAGTCATTGGTGTTATGGATATGGCAGAAAATCACTAGACGATTTGAAAACAACCCAACATGATCGCAAAGGACACTATCTAATACTCTAATACTTAGCACATAATATCCCTACTAGCCTGATTTTAAAACGGTCCTGGGTCTTGATAGAGTAGGACTCAGGCTTATCTGCAAATCAGGCTATAATCCTACACAAAAACAAAGGAGATTGTTTTTCCCCATCACGCATATCATCGGCATTATTGTTGTTTTCATGTTGTATAGCATTGCTTGCAAGTTCTGTTAAGTCTGGTGTTATGGACTGAATCGGAATATGGCGACCCTCAATTGATCTTGACTGGCTAGCCTCGTTTTCACGTTGGAACACACAAAGATGTAAAAAGCATGTATGAGAGGTTACAGGCAGTGAATAATAATATGAATAACAAGAGTTATTAAAATTGGTCACCATTTTTTGATTTGGTAAATGGATATGGAAACAAATCACTAGACGATTTAGTTGTATTTTTTCATGATAACCATGGACAATACAGAACATTGCTTAGAATGTTGTCAGGAAATTTGCAGATATGATAGTCCATAAAAACTTAAGGCCTAAATAGCTATAATTTGATTTTTGTTGACTGGAAATTTAACTATCAAAAATAATAGTTTTACAGACATTTTAGCCAAACAAGCACCTTATGTAAATACAAAAATAATACTTGCATAACAGCACAAATTCTTAATAGTATGCAAATGATTTTGAAGAATATGTTGAAGTCGAGGCTTTCGGGCGAAAACAATATAGGTTTGCCCAAAAGCCTCGATTTGAATCCATTGTTTGAAATCATTTGCATATAACTGTAATAACAGCTATATACATTTATATATTGGACCAATTGTAAGTTTAAGAACCATATAGCAAGCCTTCAAGAACAAATTATAGGTTGCTGTTATATTCAGTGTAATATTATTAATAGGAACTGACAGAACAGTCCAGTTTTAGTATAAAGTTATTGTTACAAGTCCAAACGTTAGAAACAAATCATTTTTTAGAGTGTTAAATTTTATTTTTTGAATAATGCAATTTTATTTTCATTGACTATGAAATCGATTTTTATAATGTTTAAACAAATTATTATAACTTGCAGATGCCATTGATAAAATAGTTATAATGTTTGAGGATGTTTTAATCAATAAACTGCACAAAGAACCAAGTCCATTTTATTTTTCATTTGACACTATATATACACTGGTAAGAGCATTATAATATTAATTTAATTTGTAAAATGTCTTATGAAATAAATGAACATGGAAAATATGAACTGGACTTCTTTGAAAATTAATTTTTTATTTGCATTACTATGGCAGCCTTGATAGCTTGTTGTAACATATTCTTTAGAATTTGATTACAGCTAGCCCTTGGAATGTTGAAATGTTTCAATTGTTTGTTAATGTGAGCTGTAGTCAAATTCTAGAGAATATATTGCATAGACCAAACCGACTAACGCGTTGCTATGTACGTTTCCATCCAATTCAAAACAAACCACTGGGAATAAAAAAAATTTTCACGTAACGTCAAAATACATAAGACAAAGAATCTTAAGGCCTGAGCAAACGCACGCAACATTGTTGGCCAACATTGTTGCGATACGGTTTGTTGAACACGAGAACAAAAGAGATGTTGGATGAGTTTCATCAAACATCATCCAACAGGGTGTTTAAATTATAAACGGGCCCAACATGTTGGAGCAACCATGTTGGTCCAACAATGTTGCGTGCGTTTGCACGGGCATTTATTCTCATAAGATTTGAATTGGGTGGAAACATACATAGCAACGTGTTAGCCGATTTGGTCTATTGCAATCAAGGCTGATAGGTTGACACTGTATAAAGGACTATTGCAAGCTCAGTGATGGGGAACAGGACCACCGTGTAGATTGAAAGCTCAGTACAATAAATTAATAATTTGCATGGTGTGACGAAACAAATACAGCATGAAGTTGAACCAGACCTATACAAACATTTATTTGATTTCATGTGCAATAAATCAGATTATATGACCACTAATTTACATAATTATTGTCATGGGCTAGCTGACTTGCCTCCCTTTTACTATAAACTCCATTGTGTTTTCAATGTGGACTTGCATTGAGGACAGTCAGTCAAGAACAATAGACGGTCTCAATATTTCATATTTTTCTGCAGTTACATTAGATATTGTTCATTCAGAATAAATTTTGTTTGTGATTGGACAAAATGAACTTGCAAATTGTTGGTATCATTCTATGAGAGAGAATTATTGAATCAATGTCACAACATTCAATATTTAAAAACAATTATACAGCTTTGCTATCAGTATGGTTTGTGAGATGTAAAATGACAGCATCTGCCAAGTTTAAAAAAAGACACTCAGTCTGAGTCAACAAAGCACTTTTGGTCACATTTTTCCTCATTTGTAAATTTTATACATATTTTAAAACAATAATAAAACCATTATTGAATTCAGGTTTTGAATGAAGAATATTAATCATTATGCAGATCTCGTAGAGTGTTATTAATTATCTTAACATTGCAATTGTGGTCTGGGTTAGCATATATATTGACTCAGGACTGACTTAAATATATATTTATAATATAAAGACCTCTTCCTTCATATCAGGAAAGGTTTTCCTAAAGTTCCTATTTCTATTTCCTATTTCTTAAAGTTCCTATTTCCCTATAAAAGCAGAGCTCATTTTAAAATCATTCTCACCTTCCAGATACTGTCTGCATAATTTACAACCTGAGGATTAATGACACTTCATAAAAAATCCAAACTTTATTTAGCATATTTTACAAATTATCTTGAAGCTGCTACAAATGTAATTCTAGTTATCAATATATTATTTTTATATATATATATATATATTACACACTTTATAGAAATATAGGTTAGATATCAACTTTGCATTTAAACTGCAAAAAATGTAATGGCGATTAATGTTCCTAAAATATATATTTACAAATTAACATTCCAAAAACAATCAATATTTCGAATTAAACTTTAACCATGTTTATACAATGTGTTATTCACTCAAATAACGACCAGTTCTAAGAATAATAATTTTGTCACCCAAAACGACAAAAATTAATTTTTCTCAAAAGTGATTCATCAAATTTGCTATAAACCTTGGTCAACTGTCTGATAGTCTAAGCTTGAGATATATTATAAATATAGGTGTATTGTATTTAACAATACCTGTAAATAAATATCAAAGCTTTATACACGCAATATATAATGTATAAATTTAACACACTTTAAAGTTCTATAAAAAGCTTTTCAACATGCATGGAAAATAATTTATTTACATCACTCAAGTCTCACTGTCTGAAAGTTTTTTGTAACTTGTAACAGTTTTCCAAGACCTTCCCTATACTATTTCCAATGTTTCATTTTGAAACTTGTATTCTAATAATATCGTTTATTGATATTTTAGAATCTGTTTCATCACCACAAACTCTAAACATTAGTTCAGTGTAATAAGGGATTTTGACCACAGCAACGTAAGAGTTCCACAGCCAGCCACTGCCATCTCTCTCCAGCAGGGATACTGTCACGGCTGGAGTATAACCCACAGCAGCCCATACCATACCCAGCGTGTAATTCCTCTGGTGCGATATCTCTAATGCTTCAACTTTGCTTCGCTCAATTGAGACACCAGGGATATCTCTCAAATCACCATGAAGTCTTTTCCCTCCATGTAATTCGACAACATCCCAAGTGCCTATTGACGAAAGGACTGATTTAGAGCCGCTTATTTGCGTGTATGATAGCTTCCCAGAGAAAAACGACGGTGTAAGTTTTTCTTGAAAGGTTTCCGCATAGGATTTTCGAAAGCTCTTGAAAAAATCCTCGCATTTTTCCGCAGTGATAACGTTAGGATCTTGACGAATAACATCGTCTAGTTCACAACTATTATTCACCAAAACAACAAAATGTTTTAGTTGATTTTGGTTTATAAATACTCCTTTTCTGGACAAGTGTTCTTTGAGAAGTAAAGCTTTCATCTTTATGGACGCCGTACAATTATCATGTTCTATAACGTTCGAGACGAAAGAGTCGTTAGTGATTTTTCGTCTCTTTGTTTGAACCCAAGTGTGTCCATCTTGGCTAACTTTGATGTTTCCTCCCAAGTTCTTAACCTCAAGGCAAATTATTCCTCCACTAACGATTAAAACAATATCAATCTCTTGTCTTCTTGTTTGATATTCGTCAGGAATACGAAGTCCACAAAAAATCGAGGAAAGATCTAATGCACTGTGAAGTCGCAAGTTTGAAACTACGGAGCTCTCAGCGTTGCGTCCAGCTTTAACGTGTTCAGCTTCGTGATGTTCCTTCGGAAAAGCAGCCTGATGAGCTTGTTCTAGTCGCTTTGTGATGGAGAACATATTTAAGGGGTTCATTTGAAGCGTTTTTCATTGAAATCGATGGTTTCTTTTCGAAGTGACACGAGGTTTTCGGTCATTGTTTTGAATGGTGTATTTTTTTTCTGTGAGTTTGTAAACACTGTGACGCAATGTTATTGTCAATACTGCAAAGCATTCTGGGTCAAGTCAGGGAAGTACTTGATGCTGCATACAAATAGTGTTTCTCTTAGAATAAATGAAATTTAAACCTTCAAAATTTGAAATTTTGCGAAGAACAAAAAATAATTTTACTTAAAATAATTTTGGGAATTGCACAAAATCATACAGAAAATGAAATAATTCACGTGACCTGTAAAATTACTATATTTAACAATTATTCGCCGAAGGCGAAGTGATTATCGGTGAATATTTACCGAGCGGTGAGTCTTTATACTAATATGAGATATTCCATTTTTTAATCTCATTTTGCAATTTATTTAACTTTGATATTATAACCCTTAATTATTGCTTTATTTTTATAACCTATCCTGCTTGGCAGATATATATTTTTTATTTTAACTTCTGCACAGAACAAGTGCTTGTCAAGAAATGAACTTCAAACCGGTTTAAAACCCGTTATAACCAGTTTGAATTAGAAATGTGCGCGGACGCGTCAATGTTTGGCGTTGTTGAACCGTTAAAGTAGAGGTAGTGAGTGTAGGTCTGAGTAGGACACTTGTGTCTGGCTATAAATTCGTACCTTTAAAGTGCACCTGGCGCCTTTCATGATATTTTGCGAATCTGTTGTACATGAGGTGTATAATAAATGTACTTAATATTTCTTGATGTCGACCTCTCCTTTCTGAGATATAAACATTTGAAATCTGAAAATGCAAATGAAGTGACGTCATCCCAGGCCTCATTCAATATTCAAAAGTTCTCTGGAAATAATTATAGCAATTTTTTAAAGCTCAATATCTGTATTACTAATATTCACACTACCATTAACATTTTTACTACTTTACAAAAACAAGCTTGCTGTCAGCTTTGAAACAAAACTTTGACAAATTCCTGGGATGACGTCATCTCGTTTGCATTTTCAGATTTCAAATGTTCATATCTCAAAAACGAGAGGTCGACATCAAGAAATATCAAGTACACTTATTATAAAACTCATGTACAACAGATTTGCAAAATATCATGAAGGGCGTCAGGTGCACTTTAATATTAGGGGTTGAAATCATTCATGAAGTCAGCAGTTCTTCCGAAAAAAAAAAATCCCCCAAACCAAAAAAACAATTGAAACAAACGATTTCAAGGAGCATTGATGGTACAGTTGGCTGAGAGATCCAGAGTTCGAATTCAATTCCCAGCGACCTCGCATCTTCTTCTTTCCGTGTAGCTTTACTACCTGTATAAAACGGAGCGCTGATGGAGAGAGGGAAGTTACCCCGAAGTCTTGCAGTGATAGGTATCCCCTTTTGCAAGGCCCCCCATATGTAGATGTAGAAGTAAAATGAGCGCACCGTTGGCTCTCTAGAAGATTAGCTTCGGCTAAACTTAAACCTGGAAGGGACTTCCGACGTAAAATACTGTTCTTTACTCTACTTTACTTTTACGATCAAACCAACAAAAGAAACATTACACCATTGTTAAATATTTTTAATGAATTTTTCTATAATGCATCTAATTGGTATACATTATCCCTAATAAATCGTTTTTTTTTTCCTCAGCACATCATATTACTCTATTCTTGTTATGTGCTATTTAACTCGCTGTGACCTTTTGTGAAATAAAAACACCACTAAAATACCCCAGTGCTTAAAGTATTTCAATGGACAAGAAGAAATCCCCTTTTATCAATATCGTAGACTTGTAATTAAGAAATATAAAACGCGCCCGCGTACTGAGTGCAGTGAGAATTGACAGGACACGAGAGAAGTGCATGTTAAGAGAAGAACAACATGAAGCGGAGTGCTTCTCAACACTTCTTGAGTGTTCTGACAATCCCCAAGTGCTTTGAACTGCATGCAGAACAGAAAGAAGTTTTCTTTTACTTTTATAAAATACAAAATGATTTAGAATTAATGAACTCCCACAATTCCTTTAGGTCTCAGATGACCATTTTAAGATGATCAACGTAAATTGAAATAGGTGTAAACCTAATTAGATAACAAATGTTGTGTTCAAAACGTTAACTGATAAATCACGGTCTGCGAGAGCGGATCCCGAATCCCGCAATATTTCAGTTTTAACTCAATGCCGCATCCCGCGACTTTTGAGATCTGCCTTTTGATGTCAACCTTTAATTTGGTCTGATTTCTTGTTTCATTGAAGGTAATACACGTACGAAAATACGACTGGATGTTAATGTCAGAAATAGTCCAAATCGGCTGACGCTTTGCTATGTACTTTTTGGCCCAATTCAAATCTTTTGGGAATAAGATTCTTTGTCTTATGTATTTCATTGTCACACGGAAAATGTTTGGAACAAACGTTTTTATTCCTAGAGGTATTGAATTGGGTCGATACGTACATAGCAACGCGTTAACCGATTTGGTCTATAGTGCTACGAATCGTTGTCTGTTGTGTTAATTAGCTGGTTATTGGAGTTGGTCACCAAGTGTCACCTCGATCCAAATAGTTGCTCCAACTGTAAGAAAATCAGACAAAAGTATTGGAATGGACCTTACAAATGACAACAAATACGAAATAAAACGAAAAATATAACACGATGAAATAAGATAATAAACTGAGGAGAAAAGAAGAAAAAAACTTACTATCGTAGCCTGAGTCATATCCGGACATTTTGTCGAGAAAAAGACTGGATGTGGCGCAGGCTAGACTATCGGGACTTGGGGAAAAAACATGAGCTCCTGGAGCCGGTCGTACAAAGCCTGAATAGCGCTACTGATCCAGCGGATAAATCCTTATAGTCCAATGGATAAAAACTATACAAATTCAATAGACTAGATAGACTGCATGGATAGAGTTTATCCGGTGAATAACTTATTCAGGCTTCCTACAACCGACCCCTCGAAACAACAGGGAAGGGGGAAAAGTGAGAAACGGAAGAAAGAAGTGAGAAAGAAGAGTAAGGAAGAGAAAAGAAATCAAGGGACTGCCGGAAATAAAAAAGAGGGAGGGAACCAAACAAATGAGAGAAGTTATGAAGAGAAAAACTGAACGGAAGAAAGGGTGATAATAGTACTTTTTCACTGTTCCCTGGACCATCTTGCAAGATAGCCGTGCCTTTGCATCGACGCGAGAAGAACGTTGAGCCGCTTGCAATGATAGAGACCTTTTAACATAATGGACAAATATTCATGTCTCTATCGGATATCATTGTAAGCTTACCATTCGTCTACCTTAGTTGCAAAGGCACGACTTTACTTGGCACAGAGAACAGTGTTGTATGTTGCTTGTTACATGCTGCTTACCAAGCTTGAAATATGTTATATTCATATGTGAATAATATAAGCACATAATAAAATATGCTGGAAAACCCTGCAGACAAAGTCTGGAAAAATTCCATATTGTTGTGACCTTTCGTTGCTTGGCTTAATAACGTCCATAGTGCATTTCGGGCTTGGTATGCAGTATGCAACAAAACCTACGCCAACCTATTTTGAACTAGCTGTATTAGTGACAATGTAGAGTACCTGTTGTTTATACATAGATTTAACATCATGAAGGTCCATTCTAAGTTCCTCTGCTTCTTCTTCTTTCTCTCCATACATCTGTAAGACTGCATTATAGCGCTGTTGCAATGCCTAGAAAGATACAAACGTACCACGTACATTAGCCGTTTTTACACTAAGACAGACAAATAGTTTTTTGACGGACAACGGTCGTCTGCTTTTGAAAATGTGACGAATACAATTTGAGAAGAAAATGCCGTCTGATTTTGTTCGTCCATATTATAGGCGGACGTACAGTGGCGTAGTTTGTTATGATTTTGCCAACCAACCTTTGTTATTAGAACAAAGAAAATTAAAAAATCTATTGTTAAAATGGTTGGCAAATTAGCATTACAATACTTGTAAACACTACGCTTTCATATTGTCTGTCCATAAGCCGAATCAAAATATGGCGGCCTGTTATTGTTCTTGACTGGCTAGCCTTAGGTTCACGTCGAAAAAAGGCTATGGGGCTTTCGTATGTTTGACAGGCTGGCCAGTCAAGAACAATAGTTATCAAAATTGGTCGCAACATTTCGATTCGGTGTATCCTATGATATTCTGCACGAACAAATCGTCAGACAAACAAAGCGGCGAGCAAATGGCGGAATTGCGGTCTCAAGAGCAATTATGGACTTATGGGTAATCAAAATGGCGGTACTCCAATGAGAACAACACATCTAACAAACCCAACTAACAAATAATCCATGCCCGAGCTGGAACTCGTACCTGGACTACACAACGGCTCAAACACCCATGCCATATTAAATTAGCCACTCATAACAAACCTTCATTCTAAGTTATGCAGTACTTACATCATATTTTTCTTTGAGTTCTTTATATTGTTCATGGCTTGTTTCCAGACTTTCAAGTTTTGCGTTCATTGACGTCAGCTCTTCCATAACCGAGTCACGTGATTGCCGCAATGACGTCACGTCATCCTTACAAAGACAAAAATAACAGCATTAAAAAACTAATTTCTTTCAAAGAGAAGAAGTTATCAAAAAAAGAGAAAACTACCATCAAAGATTATCTTTGAAAGCTTGGTTTACTGTGGGCGATAAAAATATGCACTGTCTAGACACTAAATTTAAAAGATTAGACAATGAACCCCCGCGGACACCTCGCGTATAAAAACAACAAGCACAATCAAGAGTTTGTTAATCTCTGCATGAGTCATCCTTCTCAATCTTTCCTGTTTTTAATGATAAAGGCCATAGTACGCTACGGCCAAATCAAAACTAAACTTTTAATTGTTACCGTTGCATCGCGAACAGCAAATTGTAAATTTCAATTTGATTTTGGGTTTTTCCGATCCTTCAAGCAGTTAAGAGGCAGAGCTTGTGCGTTAACTGGTTACGTCATTAGATTAATTTGATGTAAGCTCCGCCTCCAAACTGATTGACGGATCGGAAAAACTCAAAATGAAAATGAAATTCACAAGTTTCTGGTTGCTATGCAACGGTTTTCGCTGTAAAACCATTCAATCATGAATTATATGACAATAGTTTGACCAAATTGTCATTTTGTACCTGCAATAGTTCGATTTCTCCATCTTTTTGCCGTATTTGAGCCTGCAGTCTTTCCACTAATGCGGTGCTACTTCCCATGAATCCTTTCGCGAAACTATCAACAACACTACTGCTGGAGCTACTTGTTCGTGAATGACCTCTAGCTGATGGGATTCCTGTGGTGTCTTGCTGCTAGGCAACGTAATGTAAAATATAAATATTTAGGAGGGTTCGTGTTTGCTCGAGGAGGACGAAGTTGATGACAATTGTGATTATAATGAAAAGGATAGTGACAGTAATAATGATGATTATGTTGACGATGTCAATGACAACGATAACGACATCGATGAATGACGACAACGATGTTAATTATGACGATAATGATGATGATGATGACGACAACGATGTCGACGAGGATGATAATGAATATGATGATGACGACAACGATGTCGACGAGGATGATAATGAATATGATGATGACGACAACGATGTCGACGAGGATGATAATGAATATGATGATGACGACAACGATGTCGACGAGGATGATAATGAATATGATGATGACGACAACGATGTCGACGAGGATGATAATGAATATGATGATGACGACAACGATGTCGACGAGGATGATAATGAATATGATGATGACGACAACGATGTCGACGAGGATGATAATGAATATGATGATGACGACAACGATGTCGACGAGGATGATAATGAATATGATGATGACGACAACGATGTCGACGAGGATGATAATGAACATGATGATGACGACAACGATGTCGACGAGGATGATAATGAATATGATGATGACGACAACGATGTCGACGAGGATGATAATGAATATGATGATGACGACAACGATGTCGACGAGGATGATAATGAATATGATGATGACGACAACGATGTCGACGAGGATGATAATGAATATGATGATGACGACAACGATGTCGACGAGGATGATAATGAATATGATGATGACGACAACGATGTCGACGAGGATGATAATGAATATGATGATGACGACAACGATGTCGACGAGGATGATAATAAATATGATGATGACGACAACGATGTTGTTGATGATGATATTGAATGTGATGATGACGACAACGATGGTGATGATGATAATGAAATTGAATATGATGATGATGACGATGATGTTGATAATGAATATAATGATAATTATGTTGATGATATCAACGACGACGATGATGACGATGATGTCAATAACGAAAACAGTGATGATCACTATTGTTGTTGTCCCTATTATTATGCATTGTTCCAGGCAGGTCTTACCTGGCTAGTCCATTCACCATTGGTGGAGGGTGGTGGTATACCGCTGAAACTTGACTGACGGCTTAGAAGTTTTTCCTATAATAAAACAAAAATGATCACTTGATCACTTACATTGTAAATAAGCTTAGCTAAAGCTTAGTAAGTACTAGGCAACTGCATTCAGCTCAGACTTATAGCATTAATGTGATTAAAAGCGTAGTCAAAAGAGCAGAAAATTACATCTTTTGAAAAAAAATATTTTACAGTGTTTCAAAGGCCTGTCATTCTGCATTTGATTTACTGGTCTTTATACCATTAAGCGTGTTTGTGCTTGCTGTGGTAGTATAGGAAATGGACAGACTTACAAAACTGATTATACAATTCAGCTTCACCACAAACTTAGATAACTGTCAAACAGATGTGTTGATGCAATAGATCAAGCATGAGAAAGATTATTTTCTCCGATATCCAAACATGGAGAAGTAAGTTGAAAAAAAAAACGAGGCACATCAGAGCTATTTTAACCAATTTTAAAGTGTTTGGATAGAGGAGGAAACACTCTTTCAAGTGCTTGATCTGGCTTCTCAAACCATTAATAATTCTTGGAGAAATTCAAAGCAAAAGTTGGCCAGATTTCATGCTAGTTAAGACCACATATGCAAAACTCCTTCACGGTAGTGATCTCCATGCTTTGTTCTCATGAATTATTAATGAGTTGGAGAACTGTGTGATTGTACTGGCCACAATACCTTGTCGTCTAAAGCAGATTTCAGTTTCTTTAATTCAGTGTCCATCTTACTTTTCTCGACTGTCAGCTGCTGCTCAAGATGCGCCTGAAATAAAAATCATCCATTATTGTAGTTTTGTATCTTGTGTTTCAAACTTGAATCATAAAAAAATACTGGCAGATTTTAGATGCGTAACAACAATTCCCTTCGATCGTACAAACGCCGTTCACACCGACAATTTTTTTTCCAATAGATGTATCCTTTCATGTATCCCTGTAGATTATCCATCCAACAGGCCCGTAAAATATAGGCCGGGATGTTTGAGGGGGTTCGCCCCCTATACACTTACTGCGGTTTTCGTCTTTCTGCGAACTCAGACATTCCAACGCCTAGTTGTGACATACGTTTTTGGCTGCTGCTAATTACTCTTCATCTTTTATGTTTTTGATTGACGGCACCCAAAAACTCGTATTTCACAACTAATTGTTGGAATATCTGAGTTCGAAGAAAGTCGACTGAAACCGCAGTAAAGCCGTTTAACAGAATAAATCTACAATCTTGGCAAAAACTAGTGAGAGTACACTTTTACGGTTTTCTCTATTTTGACCTTTACCTATACATTTTTGCTATAATCTTCCCCTCCCCCTCCATGCAATGTTGGTTTTCAGTTAACATGATTCCTTGATAACTGCCAGACCAACATTGTGTAGTGGGGGGATGGGGAGGGGCTTTAACAACAAATTTCAGCCCAAAAAGGACGCGCATTACGGTATAAGACTAGTGTCCCCTTTTCAAGCATTTGTCTCACTTAGTTTTTGCCGAGATTGTAGACCAGTACAAATTCCCATACCTTGTCTAAGTTCCCATCCTCTATAAGTTTCTGATATTTCTTCACCATGGCGTCATACTTGGCTGTTTCTCTGCTTGTTGCATCCTCTAGTGTTCCTAACTTGGTCCTTTCTAGTTCTAAGTCAGCTTCAAGTCGTGATCGTTCAGCCCGGTACGTGTTGACTTGAGATTCCAGTCTTGTTATTCGTCCATTTAGTTCAGCGACGCCACGTGTTGCTGTACGCTCTTTCTCCTGTGCCTTAAGAAGCTGGTTCTGGGCATCATCTTTAAAAGAAACAAATATACATTGACTTTATATCAAATTAACTGCTCGCAGCACTATCAACGAAAAATATATTTAATTCTCAAGTTCTCATCCATCCATCTCTTCAATGATATAATAAACCATCACCATATAACCATCCATGCATTTACTCAATCATTTGCTCACCTTCATCTATCCATTCATATATTATTCCGTTTATTCATAAATTCATTCCTTTATCCATTTATCTATCCATACATTCCTTTAACCGTTCATTCATCCATTTATTTGTCCATCCATTTCATTCCATCCATTCCTCCGAAACGTCAGAACAAGAATATGATATCCTTATTCAGTCTCTTTTTTTACTACTACTTTATGTGTTTCAAAATCGTTACTCATAAGATTCCTTCATTCATCCATTTATTTATTTAAGCATTAACTCGTTAATTCGTTACTACATCCAATCATTGGTTCATTTATCTATTTATTTACTTATTTATTTATTTATCAGCTACCCACTCTCCATCTATTCATTACATGATTCACTCGTTCATTTATCCGCATCCTACAAACAAGACATACTTAGCCTGTCTGTAAGGGTTTTCTCGACTTTCTCCCATGTCGAGGCCTGTCCATTATGTGTTGTCTGGAGGTTTTCAATCTGTCTTAGTAACGGCCGAGTCGCTGTAAAGAGATAACATACCCAACATAAAACAATAGAACAGAATAGAACAGACACAGCTCGGAAGACGAAAAAGAAGAAAAAGGGAAATATAGAACAAAAAGAATAAAATGAAATTTCAGAAATCGTGTATCGTTAATTGAGCAACCTAAAACAACTCTCTAACTGCAAGACGTTTGGCTGATTTATAGACAGATAAACTTCGTGTAGTTAGAGAGTTGTTTCACATTGTTCAATGAACAATAAACAGTTACAGAAATCATGTATCGTTTATTGAGCAACCTGAAACAACTCTCTAACTGCTAGCCTGATTTTCAGAGCGGGCCTGGGTCCTACGCTATCACTTTCTCCCAAAACTTGAAAGAAAGTGATAGCGTAGGACCCAGGCCCGCTCTGAAAATCAGGCTATCTAGCTGCAAGACGTTTGACTGATTTGTGGACAGATAAACTTCGTGTAGCTAGAGTCGTTTCACATTTTTCAACGAACAGTAAACGATCAATGAAATATTTCTCGGTGCACCGGGTTTTTCGATTGGCACTGTAAGAATAGAATGATAAGAAAATAAATCTAACAAACCATGTGACACGCTGGTAGCCAGTTCTTGATTACGGTCTTCAGCTTCTTGTAGACGCTATAGAAAACAACAAACATATTAGATAAATATTATGATGACGATGATGCAAATAATGACTATAACAATAGCAACAACTATAATGATAACAATGACTATAATGATATTGATAATGATAATAGTTATGACAATGGTAATGATAACGGTAATGATAACAATGATAAAAAATTAATAATGATATACAACGATAATGATAACGATTATTATAAAGATAATGGTGATGACAATGATGATAATGACGATAACAATCATGATAACGATAATAATAACGATAACGATAACAATAACGATAATGATAATGGTAAGGATAACCAGGCGATAATGATAACCATGACGATAACTACAACAATAACGATATCTATAACAATAATGATAACGATAACGATAACGATAACGATAACAATATATTGCCATCATGAGGTGATTATCAATATGATAACGCTAGTCTGTGATACTTATAGTACAAGTCCAACCTGCTGTAGTTCCTTGATTTCTTGTCTCAGGTTCTCTTCCCGTCGAGTACTCTGCTGTTCGTTACGTGTTAGACTTGTCTGGAGGTCAGTTACTTGTAGAGCCATCATCTCGCTTTCTTGTTGATACTCACGTCTAGTTTTCTCTATCGCGATACGAAGGTCTTCTTTTGCTTTCATCTCAGTACTCAGCACTGCTCCCTGAACAAGTTATGTGAGATAATTATAACACTATGCATCTACAATTACGCATTGCAAGCGTTTTTATTGCATTTCCATAATTATCTTTAGACAACTCTCCCATCCCTCCCTTATTTGATTTCTCCCATCTCCTAGTCTATTGTGAGGTCTTTCGAATCGTATTTCTCCCTTCTTCCTGATCTGTTTATCTCCCCTCTTGAAACGGCGACTGAGTAGTGGTTACTCAAATAATTGAGTAAATCGATGCATTTACAGTTGCTCAGTACAGAATCAAATGAGTAGTGGTTACTCATGCCGGAGTGAATCGATGCATCCACAGTAACTCACTCACCAGTCAGATACTATAATCACTGAGCTACTAGTGAGTCCTAGTGGTGAGCAGGGACAAGATAGTTCAAACGTCGCCTCTCAGATGTGCCGAATCTGATGCAAGCTAATAATTTAAATCTATTGTTTGAATTCATGCGCATTAGATTCGGCTCATGTGAAATAGGACGTTTGATCTTGGCCTTAGAATATCATTCGAGAGGCTTATCTACTTACTTTTATTGTGCTGTCTGTAGAAGCCGTTTGTTTCTGAAGGGACGTCATCTCCCTGTGACAATCACAAGACAATCTGTTAGTCTACGCCCTGGGGGATGTCCATGTATAAAAGGGCAGAAATGCTCAACGGAATTTTCAATACTAAAAACGTTTTGTCCAAAGGGGTGTGTCAACAAATAATTGTTACCCCTGAAATGTACCGTTGAATAGAATTCAGCCCCTAAAAGGTAGGATGAGCACCCCACAGGTATTTCAGTAGAAAAACTAAGACTTACTTGTATGCATTGTCAAGAGCAACCTGCATGCTGCGTAGTTTTTCACTTGCATCATCAAGTTCAGACTAAAAATCAAACAAAATCCAAAAAAGCAAATCAAAATTAATAGACAAAATCAGCTTGCTATGTACGTGTATGCTTCCAACCAACTTACAATTTTTTGTCTTATGTATTTCCACAGGTAGCCCAAGCTTGTTTTTTGAATACAATATTTTTTGAAAGAAACATTTTAATAAAACTTTAATAAAACGACTCTTTAATAACTTACACTAGATACTTATGAAAAACTCGTTGCAAACATCCATTTGATTATATACATATAGATATTTGCGCTATATAAGTAATAAAGATTATTATTATTATTATTATTATTATTATTATTATTATTATTATTATTATTATTATTATTATTATTATTATTATTATTATTATTATTATTATTATCCAAAAGACACACAAATACACTCTATGTAAGAAATGGAAGTTCTTTCAAAAAATATTGTATTCAAAAACCTCCAAAACCAAGCTTGGGCTACCTGTGATATTTCGATATTGCTTCGAAATTTTTTGGAAGAAACTTTAGTTTTTATTCCCAGAGGTTTTAAATTGGCTGAGGTTGATGGAAGATAACTATGAAATGGTTTGTTGTCGGAACAAAAGTTGTAGGGTATTTTTGAATGCTTACTGTTTGTTTACTGAGCTTTTCTTCCTGTTTCTTTACGTATGTATTCAGTTGGATGATGGCATCTAATTTAAAAAACAACAAACACATCAATAAAAAATAAATGTAGCAATAAATATTGAAGAACAATGTAATTTCTAACTATTGTATAAAAGTTTCACTGAACTCATTTGCATAAGTTATTTTTCTTATGCCAACAAACACTTTCACTTTGAGTGTAACTTACATTTTTCTGAAAAAAATGATTTTTTTGCGGAGATTTTTCAAATCTTGTATATAAATTTAATATAATTACTAAATTTTGTACCCCCTGTCTGCTAGTATTATTATCATTATAATTATACAATGAAAATTGTCTGATCTGTATTGAGCCCCTATGGTTATTTCAGACAGCCTGTACTTCTATTGTAAAATATTTTATTGTTAAAGCACAAATAAACAATTTTTGTTATTAGAGTCCCAAACATTTTTTGGGCCTTTTTAATTCAGTTGCTTACAGTGACTTTCACAAGTATGCGGCCATCAAAGTTAAAAATTAAAAATAATTTATAGAAGGCGTTTTTAACTGCCGTCAATCAAAATATCCATTGTATCAACTGATTATTTTTGATGTTGGCATTTGATTGTCGGTAGTCTCATAGGCATTCTCGACTTGGAACCTTTTTCTAGTGATCATTCAATATTTGTAATAATGTACCTCCTTGTTTAGAGTTACTGTCATCCCTTGATGTCAAGATATCTGTTAGTCTCTTCACCTCTTCTGTATATTCTTCAAGTTTGTTACTAAATTACAACATAAAATATATATCAGCACCTTCTATGCAAGCATTATTTATTAACTATTTCAGATCTTTTTTTAGGAATAAAGAGAAATTATAATAATGAGATTTACCACAGTGTAGATTATGTGAATTCATATCTATGAAAACTAGCGAGTAAACTAGACTAAGTATAGGCTGCGTCATTGTTTGATATAAACAGTAGGTTACATAATAGAATGAAATTTGTAACACTGTAAAAAATGTTGACTTAACTTTACTGACATTTTGAGCTTTAAAACTAGCGAGTAAACTAGACTAAGTATAGGCTGCGTCATTGTTTGATATAAACAGTAGGTTACATAATAGAATGAAATTTGTAACACTGTAAAAAATGTTGACTTAACTTTACTGACATTTTGAGCTTTATCCCTTCGTCGGAGTAAAAGAGTTTGATGTTTAACATATTTTACAGTGTTACAAATTTCATTATATCACCTATTGAATTCATATCATTAACTAATTTCTCTACTTTGTTATCCATTACAGCCATTCTCAGTCACACATGCCAGTTCACTATAAAACATTGCTGTCTAGACTTGAATTTCGGGGACGTCAATCATCGATATTTCCAAAGAAACTCAGCCAAACTAATATGTTGCAAACGGCGATAAATAAGCATTACGAATAAATTGTTTAAATTAGATCTTATTTTGATAGAATTGAATGTTGTATTTGTCTTTTTATTAAACCTTTTCGTCCTAGAATACCAGGTAATCAATATTAGAGAGATTAAAATCGATTTAACCCATTTTACGGGCAGAAACTCTACTTAACGAGTTTATCGCTGATCTGCAACAGACATTTTCAGGTACTTGTTGCCTTGGAAATACAGTTGATTGACGTCTACCAAAATCAAGTTTAGACATCAAAGTTTGATAGTGAACAGGCACGTGTGACTGAGAACGGCTGTTAGTCCAAAAAGCTTTTATGTTTATGACAACTTACGTTTGTTTTTTAATGAGAGCTTCATTTTCTTTTTCTTTGGCCCTGAGTTTTTTGATAACTGTATTGCTCTGAAGCTCTTGTTTTGAAAGCTTTTCACCTATAATTTTAAAGTGACAATAAAATATATCATTTTGGACATACTTGCTGGAGAACTATGACTTATTTTACACAAGCTGGCCATCAAAGTTTTTTATGATGTATGTCATTTAGCATTTGTATAACCATATAACATAGTTTTATGGTACAGATTGGAACAAAAGACTTTGTCTTTATCTGTTATTACCCAGATTGTTTGATTGATTAATTTATTGTTTGTTTGATTGATTAATAAATTGATTGATTAATTGATTGTTTGATTAATAAATTGATTGATTAATTGATTGTTTGATTAATTGATTGATTGATTGATTGTTTGATTAATTGATTGATTGATTAAGTGATTGTTTGATTAATTGATTGTAATGAATGATTAATTGATTGTTTGATTAATTGATTGATTGATTAATTGATTGTTTGATTAATTAATTAATTTATTTATTTATTTAATGATTGATTGACAAGACGTGTACCTTCAGTAAGTAGTTGTGCTATTTGTTCATCTTTCTCTGATATCAAAGTTGTGTATTCTTCCTTTTGTCTGCTATTGCTGTTCAACATAAAACAATAAATGAATGAACACAACAATAAATGGATGAATACAACAATAAATGGATGAATACAACAATAAATGGATGAATACAACAATAAATGAATGAATACAACAATAAATGGATGAATACAACAATAAATGGATGAATACAACAATAAATGGATGAATACAACAATAAATGGATGAATACAAGAATCAATGGATGAATACAACAATCAATGGATGAATACAACAATAAATGGATGAATACAACAATAAATGGATGAATACAACAATAAATGGATGAATACAACAATAAATGGATGAATACAACAATAAATGGATGAATACAACAATAAATGGATGAATACAACAATAAATGGATGAATACAAGAATCAATGGATGAATACAACAATAAATGGATGAATACAAGAATCAATGGATGAATACAACAATAAATGGATGAATACAACAATAAATGGATGAATACAACAATAAATGGATGAATACAACAATAAATGGATGAATACAACAATAAATGGATGAATACAACAATAAATGGATGAATACAACAATAAATGGATGAATACAACAATAAATGGATGAATACAAGAATCAATGGATGAATACCACAATAAATGGATGAATACAACAATAAATGGATGAGTACAACAATAAATGGATGAATACAAGAATCAATGGATGAATACCACAATAAATGGATGAATACAAGAATCAATGGATGAATACAACAATAAATGGATGAATACAAGAATCAATGGATGAATAAAACAATAAATGGATGAATACAAGAATCAATGGATGAATACAACAATAAATGGATGAATACAACAATAAATGGATGAATACAACAATAAATGAATGAATACAACAATAAATGGATGAATACAACAATAAATGGATGAATACAACAATAAATGGATGAATACAACAATAAATGGATGAATACAACAATAAATGGATGAATACAACAATAAATGGATGAATACAAGAATCAATGGATGAATACCACAATAAATGGATGAATACAACAATAAATGGATGAATACAAGAATCAATGGATGAATACAACAATAAATGGATGAATACAAGGATAAATGGATGAATACAACAATAAATGGATGAATACAACAATAAATGGATGAATACAACAATAAATGGATGAATACAAGGATAAATGGATGAATACAACAATAAATGGATGAATACAACAGTAAATGGATGAATACAACAATAAATGGATGAATACAAGAATCAATGGATGAATACAACAATAAATGGATGAATACAACAATAAATGGATGAATACAAGAACCAATGGATGAATACAACAATAAATGGATGAATACAAGAATCAATGGATGAATACAACAATAAATGGATGAATACAACAATAAATGGATGAATACAAGGATAAATGGATGAATACAAGGATAAATGGATGAATACAAGGATAAATGGATGAATACAACAATAAATGGATGAATACAACAATAAATGGATGAATACAAGGATAAATGGATGAATACAACAATAAATGGATGAATACAACAATAAATGGATGAATACAAGAATCAATGGATGAATACAACAATAAATGGATGAATACAACAATAAATGGATGAATACAACAATAAATGGATGAATACAAGGATAAATGGATGAATACAACAAAAAATGGATGAATACAACAATAAATGGATGAATACAAGGATAAATGGATGAATACAACAATAAATGGATGAATACAACAATAAATGGATGAATACAACAATAAATGGATGAATACAACAATAAATGGATGAATACAACAATAAATGGATGAATAGAAGAATCAATGGATGAATACAACAATAAATGGATGAATACAAGAATCAATGGATGAATACAACAATAAATGGATGAATACAACAATAAATGGATGAATACAAGAACCAATGGATGAATACAACAATAAATGGATGAATACAAGAATCAATGGATGAATACAACAATAAATGGATGAATACAACAATAAATGGATGAATACAAGGATAAATGGATGAATACAAGGATAAATGGATGAATACAACAATAAATGGATGAATACAACAATAAATGGATGAATACAACAATAAATGGATGAATACAACAATAAATGGATGAATACAAGGATAAATGGATGAATACAACAATAAATGGATGAATACAAGAATCAATGGATGAATACCACAATAAATGGATGAATACAACAATAAATGGATGAATACAAGAATCAATGGATGAATACAACAATAAATGGATGAATACAAGGATAAATGGATGAATACAACAATAAATGGATGAATACAAGAATCAATGGATGAATACAACAATAAATGGATGAATACAAGGATAAATGGATGAATACAACAAAAAATGGATGAATACAACAATAAATGGATGAATACAAGGATAAATGGATGAATACAAGGATAAATGGATGAATACAACAATAAATGGATGAATGATATGACCAATAAATCAATTTATAAGGTAATTGAGAGGTATCTAGACATTGTTTAATTAGTATTTCAATTTTTGTTATAATACACCAAATCGAAATATTGCATCCAATTTTAATAACGACTTGACTGGCTAGCCTCACATACATGTGAACACTTCATTGTATTTCAATGCCAACACAAGGCTTGGCAGTCAAGATCAATAATTTTTAAAATTATACGCCATATTTGGATTCAGTCTATATCCTTACATATCAGTAAGTCGTGCTGTTGTTTCCTCTAGTTCTGTTTTCAGATGGTCTCTTTCATCAGCAGCTTCATGGTATTTATTCTCAGCTGTAGCCATCCTAGTAGTAAACTCTTCCCTCATTTGCTCAAATTCTTCATTATCACCAGCTTGCATACTTTCTAATTGATCTATTTGACTGATGATAAAGAACAAGTCATTGGTGACTATATAACTTACTACATTATTATTATGAAGTAAATAAATCTATAGTCAAGCAGCAGATAGAGAAACAGATAGATAAACAGATAGATAGACAGATAGATAAACAGATAGATAAACAGATAGATAAACAGATAGATAAACAGCCAATGATACCTGTAGATGAAACCATACGGACAGCAAACAGACAGGAAGGCAGACAGACAGACAGACAGACAGACAGGCAGACAGACAGACATAAAGATAGACAGACAGACACATAGGTAGGAAGGCAGACAGACAAAAAAATAGGCAGACTTCTGGACAGATTGATAGACAGGTAACGATATAGTGGCCTGCGTGCAGCCAGACGTTACTTGTTTACTTGTAAAACACCGGATGCAACACAGGCTAATGATACAGATGAAACCATTCAGACAGCAGACAGACAGACAGACAGGCATACACACAGATTGATATACACACAAGGCAGGAAGGCAGAGAGATAGACACACAATGTTACGGATAAATGCATACAGACAGACAGACAGACAGACAGACAGACAAGGCAGGAAGGCAGAGAGATAGACAGACAATGTTACAGATAAATGCATACAGACAGACAGACAGACAGGCAGACAGACAGACAGACAGATAGACACACAAGGCAGGAAGGCAGAGAGATAGACAGACAATGTTACAGATAAATGCATACAGACAGACAGACAGACAGACAGACAGATAGATAGATAGACACACACACAAGGCAGGAAGGCAGAGAGATAGACAGACAGATAGACAGACAGATTGATATACACATAAGGCAGGAAGGCAGAGAGATAGACAGACAATGTTATGGATAAATGCATACAGACAGACAGCATACAGACAGACAGATAGAAACCCAGGCATGAAGGCAGAGAGATAGAGAGATAGACAGACAGATAGACATAAAGGAAGACAACTAATAATACAGATGAAATCATACAGACAGCAGACAGACAGACAGGCAGACAGATATCTGGACAGAGAGATGGACAGACAATAATTATGATACAGACAAAATCATACAGACATACAAGCTGAAAGACATGTGGACAGAAAGATAGACAGCTTATGATACAGAATAAGTCATGCAGACAGATGAAAAGGCAAACAGATAGACAAAAAGACTAAGACGCAGTAAATTGCTGATTTAAAATTATTAATAGGTATACACTTCTTAACTTATAATGTTTCCTATTACTATCATTTAAAAACACGAATAATGTCAAGAATCAACACATTTAGTAATATAAACAGGTTCCCATTTAAATCTGTACTTTCCCATTTAAATCTGTACAGCTTATGCAAATTTTGTTGATGTGTGCTAAACACACAGATCAACCAATCAGAGAAGTTCACTTCAGAAATAATATACTCTGATTGGTTTATCTGTGTGTTTAGCACACATCAACATAATTTGCATAAGTAGAGAAAATTTTAAATGGGAAAGTACAGATTTAAATGGGAACCTGTTTATAATACAATTAGAATATATATTTCTCAATAGAATATCACATTGGCATATCAGTCTATAAAATAACACAGTATAGTGTCCACATGAATATCATTAAAAAATAATTGATCATTATAATTTCAAAAACATTTTACACATTTTTGTAAATACCTACCTTGTAAGTATAGCAACAGTTTCTTGATAGTCAATATTCTCTTTACTCAGAGAAACCATTTTATTTTCTCTTGCATTAACAAGCTCCTTTAAATGTGATATTTCCTAAAAGGCAATGTATGTCTCAAACTTAAGTTTAAAACAAACTTCTTCTCATAATATGTACATGTATTAGCAAATTAATATATAATTTGTTAGTTTAGGTTTTTCTTCATTTCCTTTCTTGCGTTTTCACTGTCCTTTTCCCAGTAACTGCATCAATTATACAAAATACTAATCCTATATAACCTTGACTTTAAAGATCCTATTATGCTCTTTGCGAAGAGTATGGGATTGCCACCGGTGCACGCAACAGTAAGATCACCAAGGCATTCACTAACCAGCCTCATGAGTGTAAACTGCTGAAAGCAGTCTGATAAGTCCTCCACCTTTATCACAAATATTGTAAACAGTAAGTGAAAAAAACCCAAGAGAAATGACTACAGTCATTTGTAGTTGTATCTATGTAATGTTTACAACATGAAAGGCCATGTTGTATCAGCAGATACAATCACAAGCTGAGTGTTGTGGATGATTTGAAAAAATGTCTAGGTTAGTTTATACTAATAAACCCCTTAACCTTCTTTGTTTGTTTACAATCCATTTCAGATCATGTGATGCTATACCCTTTGGAGTTGATTCTTTTACATGTAAATGTTATAACACATTCATCATAAAAGAACAATAGTCCTTTTCAGAGTTCCGTCCAGTGACCGCCAATAATAGTTCCAAGTTGAAGTTTGTGTTGTTACGCATATATAGCAAAACTATAATTTATCATGCACAACAATGCAAACCTCAACTTGGATCTATCATTTCGTGGTCACTGAACGGTGCTATGAAAAGGTCTATTTTCAAGAGAATGCCACATGGTCTGAAATGGGCAATTTGCTTACGAAGGTTAAAAGGTCTATTACTGACAAATACCTTGGTGAGATTTTGTATTTGCACATTATTCTCATCCCCAGGCCCGTCTGAATCTGGCTCATTCTCAGCTTCCTTTGTTTTCTCTATAGCAGTTAGTTCAACTCTTTGTTCACCATCTTGAACAGGTTCAACAGATTCTTCCTGTTTTTGAACATTAGAAGAATCATCAATGATATCAATGATATCATAAAATTTGAAATCACTGGTAACTGATTCATCGTTGAATTCTCCATCTTCTTCAACAAATTCAAGCATGACTCCTTTGACTACTGTATTTTGGGTGCATTCATCCTCAGTTGGCTCTTTCCTATTTGAGGCTTCTTCTGCTTCATCCTTATGTTCTACTGGTTCTTTCACATGTACTTCCACGTTTGATTCTTCTTCAACATTTCTTGCGTCACTACAAATTTCTATAGTATCATTACTTGTGTTAAAACATGCAGATTCTATTGCACTTCTTGATAATCTCTCATCACTGAAAAACGGTGCTGAGACATCCGTAGATTCTAAACTAGATTCATTATTAGAATCATCTTGCTTTTGTGAGATTTCAGGGTTTACATTATTTTCTGAATTTCCACTTGATAATTCAATAGTTTCGAGTTCACTGTTAAATGAGGTACTTTCTGTTTGTATTTCTACCTGTATATGTTGATTTAATTCTTTAGAGTTACCCTCTGTTTTGTGTTCACTATTGTCTATCTTTTCTACTATATCAGACTGTACATTTGTAGTTTCAAGTTTTGTCACACTTGAATCATTACTATGATCTGTATTAAGGGCCCTTTGTGATGGCAGTCCATCAGTTGATGTATTTCCACTAATGTTGCTCTTATTTTGTTCAACTTTTGTACTGCTCCTTGAAGTTATATCTGTTACAATCTCTTGTGTTTTCTCTGGTGAATCTGATTTTTTGCTAACTAAATTATCATCTGTGTTACTTTGCTCATGGATGTTGATGTCCTTGTAATTTTGATTGTCTTTTGTTTTGTTGTTGTCTTTCACACTGCCTTTTTCATTGTTAGTTTCATTGTTTTTTTCATTTCCTTCTTTATTCAATGTTACACTGTCTAGGTCTTTACCATCTCCAACATCTTTCCCTGTAGCTGTATTTTCTTTCTTACTTTTTCTTTCAACAGTTAATTTTGAGTCTGATGTTTTCCGTGTCAGTGTATCTCTAGACCTAGACTTTTTGGCACTGAAAGTTTTATTTGTAGATGACGAGGATGGTTCAGGAGTTCCAAGGAATGATGACCAGAAATCCCCACCGCTTGCCTCTAAGGTATCATTTTTGACTGTCAGTTTTTCTTTAGAAGATGACCTCAATGGAGATGACGTTGATGAAGGTTTTGGTGTAGAAGTTTGCAGTGGTTTAATTTTCTCTACTTGGTCTCCCTTTCCTGAAATACAAACAATACTAATGATGATGATAGGTATAGGGAATTGTACAATCTTGAGTACAATATGTACTCAATAGGTATGAGTGATGTTTGGAATATTTTCAAAACATTAAAGTGCCTTTGAACTATTTCAGATGGAAAAACAACAATGGCAATAATTATGATGGCAATAATTATGATGAACTGATAACAATGACAATGATGACAACGATGATAAAGATAATAATAATATTAAGGAATTTTTCTTTTGCAATATCTGAGAATTATAAGTTTTGGTACTGTACAATGTAAATCGTACAGCAACTTTTGAAAAGACGTTTATCGTGAAAATTTACAACAGCAAATAACAATAATTTGTAGATTTACAATTAACTATCAATAACATCTTTTCTTGGGCGTTATTTTGTGATAGGATGGTATATCGAAGGAATTCTTTCTACCTTTACTTGTCGTTTTAGTAGCCTGTGAAGTGCCTCCACCTTCTTCATCTATGTCCAAGACTTTATCGATGGACTTCTGAGCGCTAGCAAGCGCTGTTTTAGCATAGCTCGTGAGCGCTGTAGCATCAAACCAACTCATTTCTAATTAATCTTAAAACAAAGCCATCAATACAACTGAAAGGGAATAAAATACCAATTATTTTGAACCAAATTTACTGATTTCCTTCGCCATTTTGAAAAATCACCGCTCTGCCAGGAGACTGGGAATGTTTACGTGTCCAATGAGCGAGACTGGGGTTTAGTTTAAACGTTGCAAAGGGCTATGGGTAATCAAGATGGCGGATGAATCATGTGAAAATGTTGTGTAGTTTTTGCGGCAATCTTTGCTGATTTTTTCGCTTAATTTAAAGATACTATTGCTATGGCGTGTCGTTCTTGGATTAGTATTGTTACAATATCTTCTCTGCAGGTAATATTTTTTGTGACTTCGTCGGATTTATGTGCATAAAATTAAAATAGCAAATGCCAGAGCTGACCAGGCACGCATGGCGTTATTATTCATTTCTTTGTTTTTCAAAGAATGTAATGGTACCACTGTTATTATGTTTTCATCCCATCAAAATAATAACTATATGCAAAATATTAACAACACTTTGGTTAATTGATTGATGGACAGATTGATTGACTGGTTGATTGATTGATTGAAGAGCAGATTGGTTGATTTTTTGATTGAGTAAGTGGTTGATGGACTGATGAACAGTTTTGTATGATTTAATAATTGATTGATGGATCAACCTTATTGATTGACTGATTGATCAGTTGGTTGATTGAATGATTCATTGATTGATTGACTGATTGATTAGTTTATTGATTGATTGATTGAATGATTAGCAGATTGATGGATTGATTGTATGATTTGACTCACTGGTGAGTTAGTGATTGATTTATGGACAGATTTTTTTTAATTGATTAATTGATTGATGGATCATATTGATTGCTTGATTGATTGTTTGCTTGATTTTATGATTAATTATTGATACACCAAATCGGCTAACAAGCTGCTATGTATGTGTCCACCCAATTACAGTACGAATCACAAAACTGTGGGCATGCACCCAGAAATATTTTAGAAATCGTTTTTTGTTTGTTGAACAACTCAGAAACAACTATATCACCGCAAGACCTTTGACTGATGTATAGTATGATAAACTTTTTGTAGTTAGAGTTGTTTGTGAGTTGTTCAACGAACATAAAACGATTTCTAAAGTATTTCTTGGTGCCCAAGGTTTTTCGATGTGCACTGTAATAATGAATTTATAATTATAATAATAACTTTAATTCTTATAGCCTATTACACTAGTCTCAATGTTCTTTACAAAAACACCTGGTAATAAAAACTTTTGTTTCAAAACATTTCGAGCATTTCCATGTGATATCAAAATACGTAAGACAAAGTATCTTATTCCCAAAAGATTTGAATAATTTGGGTGGAAACATATATAGCAACATGTTAGCTGATTTGGGACAGTCAGCACCAAATCGGAACATTGTTTAGGATTAACCAAACAATACCAGTACTGTATTAGGGGGCAATGAAAATGCAGCTGTCGTCTGGTGCTGGCTCATTTGGTGTATTGATTAGGCAGACAAAAGTTTTTACTAGTGATTTGTATTCATTTCTAGTGCCTGCAGCATACCAAGGTACAACCAAGACTACAAGGATGTTATTCAGCAATTACTCACAATCCAGGGTTGTTAGGAATGGCTGGTGTAAGATATGCTACCAAAGCTAAGTTTGCAGGGGGTGGTCCTAAACAAAAGCCTGTCCCTGGGTATAGGGTTGGTGTGACAAAAGGCTTTGAGTCACAGCATACAGGTAAATAAATGATATACATGTATAAAGTGTGATTGATTCAGGCTACGTGTACATGGTACCGGACGAATTTTTGACCAGTCAAAAAAACATCTGCTCACAGGTTCGACCTGCAAAATCAAGGATGTTTTTTAAGCCGGCCCGGTCAAAAAGTTGAACAAGAGGTTATTTATTTATTCATTCATTCATTCATTTATTTATTGATTATTTATTGATTCATTTTTTATGTATTTTAATATTATGTATTTTTAATTTATATTTTATATTGCCACTGTCATAATGAGCTATTTATATCATATTGTTTTAAGAGAAAATTGATCACCAGGTTCTTTCTTTCTCACTCACCACAGGAAGCCTGAAGGGAAGCTTTGGAGCCTCTGATAGACTACTTGATGACATAATGATCCGTAAATACATTGATGGAGTGTTCTATGATCACATTGCCTCAGATGTTATCGTCAAACGAAAGGACAATCGTATAATTATTGCTTTTATCATCAAAAGAGACTCTGAAATCAATCAGTTTTATTTCTTAACAGCATTTAGTGAGAAACTGCTAGGTGAAACATTTGGATGTATTGTTAGCTTTGAACCTCAGTCTGCTGGTCCATATTAATCTAGAGTACGAAGCTGTCTAAAAGACTATCATTGTAATCTGCTATATTTCTTGGCGGCATTCAATGAGAAACTATACTGGGCAAACATAATTTGGATGTATGAAACAAACTGAAAGACAATAAAATGCTGTTTGCATTATAGAGTCATTCTACTACCAGTACCAAAATGCTTTACAACTTTAAATTCCTCTTGTGGCACTAATTATTTCACAAAAGAAAGTTGACAAAGCATTCTGGTTCTTGTAGTATATGATTCCGTAATATAAATGGCCTGATGCAATCAGCTTTATTTCTTAATGACATTCAATGAGAAAATACTTGGAAAGCAATTGGATGTATTTTAAGCTACAAGTATATATACCATGTGATATTTGAGTTGGCATTGGTTTAAAATCTACAGTATAAAACTATCTAAAATATTTCAATTCTAATCAGGTATATTTAGTGGCAGCATTCAGTGATAAACTACTAATCCATCAGTCCTAATTCACATTGTAGACTGCAGAACAGTCCCTACTTTTATGCTAAACCTCCAAGGAAACCAGTTGAAGTTTTGTGTCTCTCCCTTCTCGCCTCACTCCCCACTCACTCATTATTCCTCCCTTCATTGTCTCATGGCCAGAATTTGACTTGATAGAACTTCAACTCATTTCCTCAGAGTTTTTGCATAAAAGTATGGACTGTTTTGCAGCCTATCCACATCGTGAACTTGTCATGTAATAGGCCTTTTGCAACAACAGGTCACGTGACCCTACCCCTTTTAAATCGAGCAGCTGTGTCAAAATGAACATCAGAAATAAAAAGTGCACCTATTGTTGCAATACTGAATACTATTCAGCTCAACTATTAATTCATACAGTAGCTGTGCAACTGGTTCAGTTGCCATACTGCAGCGAGCAATTAAGTAACATGAAAACTTTTTTATATGGATCAGACCTTAACTTGAACCATGCATCATGCCCAACAATATGTTTATATAGGAAAGAAAAATAAAATAGTCTACAACAAAATAAGATGACAAATCAATCCTAAAAAATAGAGGCAATAAAATGAAATTTGTAAAACTTTAAAAAAGGAACTAACTTTACTGACATTTTGATCGTAAGCGCCCTTTCAAGACAATTTCTCTTTTACTCTGACGGAGGGTGTTACACTTATCATTTTATTGCGTATCATTTATATTGAACACTGATCATGAAGCCAAAACTATTTTACTGGCTAGTTTCCATTTCTGAAAAAATAATAATTATGAATACTGTGGTGTAGACTACCACAATTGCATTCAAAACGTTATATTTGTAAAACTTTAATCAAATGAAAATTGTAAATTTCTAATTTTGTAAAAAATTTAGACTCTTCCATTTAATTTTCCATTCTATTTTTTCAGTTTTCATTTTATTAGTGTCTATACATTACATTACATTACATTACATTACATTACATTACATTACATTACATTACATTACATTTAGCTATCTTACGGCACATGTATAATATAATTACAACTAGTTTGGATCCCAAAAATGGCGGCTTTAATTTACATTCAATTCTTGCTTTGCAGTCTATGATGGCAAACATCTCGCTACAACTGATCATGCCAAGAAATGAATTCCAAAATAGCTCATTACTCACATAAAATATATTAAAAGTATCTCTCTCCATTATAAATTGCTTTTACTTTATTTCAAAGTATAATAATCAATTACTAACAAAGGTTTGCTATTTTCTGTTTCTTTTTGGACAACGTTTGTGAAAACAGGGATTTTCGAAAACAGGTGTATACTGAAACAATTTATTAGTGTTGGGTTCCCTGTGTAAACTTCAAAGTTAAGCTTGGTTTCCATAGCAATAGCAACATAAGCTCTACAATAAACCTTTCAAGTAGACGTTTTCCAACTATAACTATAAAACATCAACTTTTGTTTCATATTTCACTACACAATTTACTAAATTTTCAGTTTCACATTTTAAAAAAAGAATCCAAGATCAATTAATTATATTTTGCGTATATTTTTCGCTACTCCATTGTATGCGCTCTTCGCTTTACTAATGGCGATTTACAATCTTGTATTCTCTTTTTGATCTTCTCCAAAACACCTGCAGTATCTTTTTTGATTTTCAAGGTCTTTCGTGAGAAAAAACGATGCTTTTCCCCAACACTAAAAACATCTTCATCTTTATCGACGGTAAAACCCTGGTGTTTAAGCGGTGCAAAGAATATCAAACCAGCTTGAAACAATATAAGCAATGTTATGATATAGAAGAACCAGTACTCGCTAATGAATTGCCCAAATGTCGATATTAACGTTGAAGCGGCGAATCCAAAGCAGAGCTCTTGGAACATTTTAGGCTCGTGTGATTCTATTCTGAGTGCATATGGTTCCAAACGATGATTCTGAAATATGGACAATTGAGTACAAATATATCGCTTTCTTTTGTTGCTATGTTTCTAACAAACGAAGCCACAAAAATGCAGATTTTCAGCAGAAGTAGTGTCACTTTTTAAATGTGAGTTCCTTGTAATTGTTTACCCTGTTTCTTGATTTCGAAAACCTGTAAATATCATTGAGCGTTGTCAAAAATTAATGAACTTCTTGCGTTGTTAAGGCATTAAATCTACTGATATGGTCTTTACTGGGCCTCGGGCTTTGCCGTAGAGTATCAGTGAGTATCAATAGCTGGAACGTTTGCTTCCTTGTAGCGTTATGTAAATATTGCAGTAATCATACAGCAGCTTAATCGAGGTTATGAACTGAACAAATCCCTTTAACTAGCTATGTGTTCATTGACGCATTGTTTTATAATAATACTTTCAATTCCAAAATCGTTGACAGGTTCCAAATCATAGAACACAATTTAAGAGCTAAGACCCCAAGGATACCTGGGAAAGTATTATTCAACGAAATATTTGCAAAAATGTGCTTAGATCAATTCTGTATTCAGATACTAATTAATATAACTCATGCATGTTCCAATTTTTATAACACTGGCTGCCAGTAGTGTTATATATTATATATCACACTTCGTTTATATAAAACCTTGCTTTAGTAGATTTTAGTTTAATGCGGAATCTGAATGCTTTAATAATTAATACATATGTTCGACTTCAGTTGGATGTAAGTTTTAAAAAATAACTTTTTTATGTTAATTGACGTTTCCATAGCGACGATAAACAAATTTATGGAGAAAAGTCAAAGATATTCAGCAACACCTGACTGAACGCAATCCCTAATGTCCCCCTAAAAAATCGCATGCAATAGCTGTTATTACAGTTATATGCAAATGATTTCAAACAATGGATTCAAATCGAGGCTTTCGGGCAAACCTATTGTTTTCGCCCAAAAGCCTCGACTTCAACCCATTGTTCAAAATCATTTGCATATAACTGTAATAACAGCTATTTTTCGTTTGTGTCAAAAAGTCGTACACCCAATCAGAAACGTGAACGAAGATTTTCACTAGTGACAAAATTTCTAACTTTTAATTAAAATTTGAAATTTTCAGAAACTGAAAAGGTTTCGATTCTGATCCATGGCTTCCTGGCGAAACATCAAACAGCGCAAACAAGCTGCGTGCATAAAAGGCTAGATTGGATCTCAGTATCTATGGAACAATTACAACATCAAAAATGATTGAATTATTTTGATTCATTCGTTGCTTCCCATCAAACACTCATTCGCTCGAAGAAAGAACGAACCGCGTTTTGATGCTTGCATGCAATTGGTGAATAAAAATCTGATTCGCGTGCGCGCACAGTTTTCATAGAATAATTTCTAGATATTGCCGAGTTTGTCGTGTGTGCCCTTGTACCCGATAATTCATACTAAAATACATGTATGTCATCCGGATGCGCACGTGCAAGCGGAAAAATTTGGGAATAAGATTCTTTGTACACGTGTTTTAAAGCTAGTACCTAAATATATATTAATTTCTTATCTTTACTATCAAAACAATATTCCAGTTTCACGTTATTTTTGCATCGCTGTACTTTTCAGTTGACAAAAGGCACATTTGTACAAGCTAAGTCTCGTTTTGAGCAAATAGCCGGTTTCACAATAAAAGACGGACAAATCGTCTTATGACAAACAAGTGGTCTGATGGGAAAACGGGACAAACATGAACGCCGTCACAATTGTTTTACTAGTTCACAATTGTTTTTAACCATTTTCACAATATTTTTTACTCTTCAGTTTCACATTTTTTACACTTTCCACACTTATTTTTACTCTTTTCACAATTTATTTTACAATTTTTAACACTATTTTTACTCTTTTCACAATTTATTTTACAATTTTTAACACTATTTTTACTCTTTTCACAATCTTTATTAGTAGTCTTATATATAATCTAGTGAAGGTTTGTTATTGCCATCTATTCTAGCATTAAGTAAGTAATAAAGAGTTAAATGTGGTCATTGACATAGACAAATATTCTCAGAAACTATATATTTTGGTCAATGTCGTTTCCATGGATACTGACAAAAATTGATACCAAAAATAATTTTCTCTGTAAATTTGAAGCATTCATTTTTATTTGTTCAGTTTGTTTCAATATTTTTTTGCGAGTTTGTATGATGAAGTTTATAATTATATTGATCTATATTCGAGGTTTATGGACAATCATTTATAATAGAACAGTTGTGGGATATTGTTTTTTTTTATTTGTGAATTATTTTGCATTTTACACGTTTTACAATAATTATTCCATTACAATATGTTTAACCATTAAGGCCAGGTAAATAACGACGAATAATAACCATGACAACCAAGGTAATTATTCATCGATATTTATTGAGCCTGAGGAGAATAATTGTTTTAGTATAAATAAAAAGGAGAATATTTCAAAAAGTAAATAGAAGAAAAACTGTTTATTACAGCAGTTCTCAGTCACACGTGCACCGCTCGCATAAAAAGCACCGCTATAAAACGTGAAGTTGGTGGACGTCAATCAAACTATGTTTACAAGACGCATGGTGTTTTTACTTCAGTCGGGCTGCGAAACATGTCTGAATCCGACGAAGAGGTTGTTGTGGGAATTCAGCTTCCAGATTACGATGAAACGCAGATATTACAAAACGAAAATGAAATCGTAAGTTTGATTGACGTCCACCAACTTCACGTTTTATATATAGCGGTGCATTTTATGCGTGCGGTGCACGTGTGACTGAGAACTGCTGTAATTATTTCTAAGAGCGCAGGAAACGCTGGTGTATTTTTATTAACAATGATTATAGGTAAGAGTTTTGAGTTGTAATTTTGATAATATTTATTAAAAAAGTAAACTTATTTCAAAATGATGAATATCAATGATTATTAGGTTGGTATTTTGAGAAGTAGTTTTGATAATAATTATTAAAAGTGTATAAAGGTATTTAGAAATGATAAAAATTAATTATTATAAGGTAAGTGTCTTGAGTAGTAATTTTGATAGTATTTATTCAAGTATAAACTTATCTAAAAATGATGAAAGTTATCCATCGTGTATTTGAGTTATATATGTACAGTATACAGCCGTTTTAACAACTGTAAGGTTGTAACTGAATACCGAATAGTGCATTCCAAGACCGAAATGCATTGTGCATCTTATGTAATTGCTGAAAGCACATCAATTTATAGATCATTTATAGTTTACCTTATTTTAGTGCATAGTCAACAAAATAGTATACCATCTCAATAAAGAAAGCAAACCGATCTATTTTGTGTTTGTAATTAATGTACCAATAATGCATTTCGGTCTTGGAATGCACTATTTCAACTTTTTTGAAATGTATATTCACCTATTTCAAAAATCGTTGTCGCAGCCGAAGCTACATTCCACAGTCTAAAGCCTGCAAAGGATGTCGGTTATATGGACATAACTTGTGATTTATTACACGTTTTTTAAAGAAATATTTATATTTATATCTACCACAACAACAATAACTTGTTATGATCATATAACACAAACAAATATGTGAAAAAAATATGTGCAGGACTCTTTTTCGGAGACAAATGTCTGCAGGACTTTTCTTTCTTGGGTTCAAGCCTTTCCCTGCAGGATTTTTTTTTCTCAAAATATTCCCCTGCAGGATTTTTTTTTCTCACAATATTCCTCTGCAGGATTTTGTTGGGGGGAATTGTCACCCCCCCCCCCCCCCCCCCTCCGGGTTTTTCTAATGGTCCGTCCCTATAATAATGATAAGAATAAGTACTTATTGACTGAGTGGGAGGGCCGTACGGGAAAATATTTGGCTCGCGGTCATGACGTACGGAACGAGCGCAGCGAGGTCCGTACAAATGACCAAGAGCCAAATATTTTCCCGTACGGCCCGACCTAACTCAGTCAATAAGTTTTTTATCATATGACCCGTATTTTACACGCCATTTTTGTTGTGATGTTTCGAGTAGCTGGTCCGTACGTGTTTGTACGGACCAGGTGAAAAAAGCCGTACGGACCCCATCACGTGACATTTTCCCGAAGGTTTTCTTAAGAGCGCGCGCCGGGCAAAATACGGGTCATATGATAAATATCCATATTTGTTTTAAAGCTCAATCATTTGTAACATAGAAAGTAGAATACGTCGTGTAAAATATTTAACCATAGTTAACTATGGTTAAACAATGCATTTCACCTTTGAACGTGGAAATATAATTGTTCAAGGGAAACGCATTTTATGCAGATTATTCTGCTCATTTAACTACAAAGTAAATCTGTTTTTTATTTTAATAGCTTTCCTTAAGTTAAAATTCAAAATTAAAGCAAATATTCGGACCGTTGCAAGTGGAATTTCATAGCTTGTCTTTGACGTGAAAGTTCTCCAAGGAAGAGATGCTGTGCAAATATTGTGTTTGTTTCACATGAAATATCTAATCTTCGTGGAGGTTTTTGGAATATATATTGCTTAAAGGGTTCCAACTCATTGAGGGGCAATTTAAAGAGCATGGCCAGGAGCGCACCAGCCGAACCACCATCCAGAATTACCGGCGCAATGACCCGAGTAACCGTCATTATCACGTGATCAGGAGTGCTAAAGCCAGTTTCTCATATAATCGCTACGATCGCTGTGAACGCCAGGATCGCTCAAAACAGTGGCCAGCGTTCGCAACGATTAATGTATATGGGAATCACTCAGTGTGGCGTTTTCAGCGATCACAACGATCCTAGCGATCTCAATCGCTGAGATAGAAACATTTCTATCTCAGCGATCGCAGCGTTCCCAGCGATCGTAACGATCAGAGCAATTATATGGGAACCAGAAACAACTATCGATGGCGATTGAAGCGACCGAAAGTATCCAACAAACCATTACTTTCACTATTTCAAAGTGTTTTTGTGCCCGCTTGGCGCAGCGGCAGGTCATAGAGAAGTGAAGATAAATGCATATATATTGATGATTTAACAGAAAAAATCGACAAAAAAAGTTTTTGAAGAATCTTAAAAAGTTCGTTACCATCAGGACTACGTACGGGAGATAATCAAACGAATACAAATCGAAATAACTCTCTGTGTTTTGCTAGATCTAGCCCTCCTCAAGTTTTGGACGTTTTTGAGAAGTGATACCAGCGATCGTAGCGATTATATGGGAACTAGCTCGATCGCTGGGATCGCTGAGATCGTGTACGTTCTGATCGCTGGCACTTTTTTTCGGCGATCCTGGCGATCTCAGCGACCGTAGCGGTTATATGGGAACTAGGCTTTTAAAAATGGCCTACCGTTACACTTCTTAGGTTTATAAGGATGATCCAACGCGTTCATTGCATTTCCAGAGTGCCAGATTATTTTTAAACGACATAAATCACTCTTGCTCGAAAAAGAGCATATAAAACCATTTGTATATGTCCTTTCAGATGAAATAAAAAGCACGGACGGCCGGGCTGCAGTAAAGCGATGGATGTAAACATTGCCCAATCATTGCCAAACTTTTTTAAGTTTTTCTGTTCATTGTAAGGTTCATGGTGTTACTTGCATATTCATAACCTCTCTTAGAGGTAAAACTGAGTTCTTCAAAGCGGAAGATTGTGCAAGTGTTCAGTTCGTTTCAAGCGGAAGGTTTAATTTTCATCGATGCCTTTTTCATGTTGATATTTGACAAACTATGCCATTGTATTGAAAGGGTATTTAAAGAGCCAGCAGCACATTGGTTGAACCACCATCCAGCAGCGCCACCACTGCATGCATAACCCGGATTCAGATCATTGTCACGATCAGGAGTGCTAAATGCCATACCGTTCGACTTCCAAATATTAAATTTTGCGTTATCCAACGAGTCGCCTGCAGTTCCAGAGTAACCGAACACTTTCAAACGATATAAATCACTCTCGCTCGCAACGGAAAACGTAGAGTACTTGGCGTAGAATTCTAAACCATTTGTGTCTTCTAATGGAATGAAAAGTTTCGTGGCCGGTCGGGCTGCAGTCAATCGATGGATGTAATCATTACCTAACCAAAATTCGCCGTTTTTCATGTCTCCGAAACCAGCTTTGTATTCGTTCCAAGTGTGATTGAAGCTGACTGAGCCATCAACTGATCGGTTATGAATGACAGTCCACCCTCCCCCTTCAGAAACCATATCACAGTACAAAAGGAATCTACCTTTACCGTCTGGGTCGACTTCATAGATACCACTGGATTGAAAGCCTGCTGATTGTAATGCAGAACAGTCTTGGTATGGACCTAACAATAACAACAAAAGCTTAGATTTTACACGAAGATCAAGAAAATTGTTTTTATTATTGTTGCATTGCATTGCATGGCATTGCACTGCACTGCACTGCATTGCATTGCATTGCATTGCATGGCACTGCATTGCACTGCACTGCACTGCACCGCACCGCACCGCACCGCACCGCACCGCACCGCACCACACCACACCACACCACACCACACCACACCACACCACACCACACCACACCACACCACACCACACCACACCACACCACACCACACCACACCACACCACACCACACCACACCACACCACACCACACCACACCACACCACACCACACCACACCACACCACACCACACCACACCACACCACACCACACCACACCACACCACACCACACCACACCACACCACACCACACCACACCACACCACACCACACCACACCACACCACACCACACCACACCACACCACACCACACCACACCACACCACACCACACCACACCACACCACACCACACCACACCACACCACACCACACCACACCACACCACACCACACCACACTACACTATTGTCTGGAATAGGGTATCTTTTTTACATTTTGTCTGTTAATTGTTTTAGCCTGCTAGGCTACGTTTTCTGCCTGCACAAAAAGCGATTTAAATTCAATTAAACAATTGGCAAATATAACCGTTTTTGCGTTTTTTTGCGTTTTTTTTAGTCTGGGATAGGGTGTACAATTCTTAGGTTTAGTCTGGGATAGGGTACTATTTGAAATCAAAATTCTAGGTCTGGGATAGGGTCAGAGTTTTGAGGGCCCGGCGGTACACGCCCACCCAAGTTGGGGTGGTAGTATCCCCCCGGGTCAATATGTTATTGAGAAATGTTCATTTTGACTTATCAAACAAGTTTCAATAAAGTTAGTCACCTAAAAGATAAGCTCAGGTGAAGCTGAGACCGACCAGGACTATGGGTAGCCTGTAAAGTTGTACATGTTTTGACATATGTTTATAGCTATCGATGATTTGAAATATTTTACGCACCAGTTACAGTTTCGCTTCCTCTGAGAATTCAGAAGCTCAAATTATTGGTGTGAAAGGCTTTATTTTTCTGTTAATTTATTTTCCATGATCCTCTGCATGCTGCGGTCCTAGCTTTGCAGATTTTTGCTGACTATTTTTGTTTTAATACGTATCTATAGCATAAGAGAAAAACAAATAGATTCTCTTGCCCTGACCAGGAAAACGAAAGCCAATTAACATTCTAAATTGCCAAAATCATATCCTCCAAAATTTTCTTGTACTAATTTTCGAAACAATTGTCTATTATACACGAAACAAAGGAAGATCCCCTAAACTTAGCGATTTTCAGTTAACTTTAAGGAAATACGAAAAAATAGAATATTATATTGCAAAAAAGAAATCACGGCTAGCCTCACACAGAAAGAAATATGAAAAAATATCGTATAATTTTCAATCCTAAACGGACTTTCATGTAAATAATTAGTATATATTTAAACAAACAATTGAGTAATACTGTATACAAAGAGACCAATCCTTGTAAATCTCGTAACATGTGCATGTAATTAGTGTTTTTGTTTTTTTCCAGATTGTTTATGTAGTTGTATTTAGTGTAAACTTTGTAGAAATAATAATAATAATAAAAAAGAACCATTCTAAATTGCCAAGTAATCAATCAACCAACCTACCTATTTCACAGTGGCTTCCCTTGAATCCAGCCGGACATGCGCACTGGCACGTCCCTGATATCAACTGTAGACACGTTCCACCATTCAAGCAAACGCCCTTTGGATAAAAAAATAAGAAGAATTAGAAAAACAAAACAAATGGAAAACAAAGCAAAAAAATACACAAATATACTAATTAACAATTAGAAGACGAACTCGAGATTTCTATCGGCTTTAGCCCCGATAGAAATCGAGAGTGAGTCTTCTAATTGTTTTAAGTAAAAATCTCAACTAAACTAACTATTGCAAACAATATTTGTTATTTTGTTTACACAAAAAAAATGTAACCTTATAACTTTTAGTATTGAATTGAAACACAAATTCAGTAATTTTTCGGCATTAATTTCTTGTTCTTACAATTCAAAACCTTCAAGACATATTTTGTCGCTGCCTTAGTTTTTTCTGGGATTTCTTCCTCAATAATACCCTCGATTTCTTCGTATGAAACTTCACAAAAGTGCGAAGGAAAAGCCGCCATTTTTTCAAAACAATTCCGGCTTTCTCTACGCACTATCTATCGGCTGATAGATAGTGAGTACGTTAGCCAATCAGAATGCAGGATTTGCAATAGTATAGTTGTAGAATTTTACTAATAATGGTTAGAGACGTCACTAATTAACTCTGTAAAGTGAACATTACGAACTACACTACACTACACTACACTACACTACACTACACTACACTGCACTGCACTGCACTGCACTGCACTGCACTGCACTGCACTGCACTGCACTGCACTGCACTGCACTGCACTGCACTGCACTGCACTGCACTGCACTGCACTGCACTGCACTGCACTGCACTGCACTGCACTGCACTGCACTGCACTGCACTGCACTGCACTGCACTGCACTGCACTGCACTGCACTGCACTGCACTGCACTGCACTGCACTGCACTGCACTGCACTGCACTGCACTGCACTGCACTGCACTGCACTGCACTGCACTGCACTGCACTGCACTGCACTGCACTGCACTGCACTGCACTGCACTGCACTGCACTGCACTGCACTGCGGGTTTTTATACCATGCATATTTGTTTTTTGAAGCTCAAATCAAGATGGCTCCAAATTTGACGTTAAAATATCCACAAAGAATATTGAGGAAATTAAAGTTGAACAAACATTGAAAGCGTTTCTCTCGCATCTCTCTTATTATATAGGCATTTCCTCCTAATTTCTTGCAGTGATATCTCCCATCTCCTAGTCTATTTTACACTGTTATTCTTTAACTGTGTTTCTCCCTCCTATCCTCTCTGATCTGAACTGATTCATTACCTGCAGTGTTGTGTGATAAGCATCTCCTTTTGGAACAAGAAATCCACTCAAATTCTTCGCTGCCCAGCTAAACATCTCACACTGGTATGACGAGGAGTTCAGTGGAATCACATTAACAGACAAGCACGTTGGATGCTTTACACACTCAAACATACACTGGTCTTTACTAGGAGTCAATGTTCTTGACAGAAGACTCTCATTCTTGACCAAAACATGCCCTTCTGCAGTTTTAGCAAAGTTACCAAGCTGAAAATCGCCATGAGATTTGCTGATTTCCATTGTTTTGACTGTTATGAAAAGGTTCAGGATGACAAGGAAGACGTTCATGGCTATGTTCATCGGTTAAAATGCAGCTCAAAATGGACTGAAAAGGTCCAATTTGTGTTCATACGCCAAGATATCCCTAATTATAAACTATAAATTATTAACTGTCAGTGAGCTTAACAATTCTCAGGCTACTTAAGGCCTGGGTCAACCTATAATTCACATAATTTTACGTTTTTTGTAATAAAAAAAGATTGTTACGGAATATCAGCATGAAACTTGGCATAGTTGTTCATCTCATGATTCTCTGTGACCTTAAGCCGTACTTGGCGGTAAACATGTGTCACGTGATTTATCACGTGACGAGCAATAATCGCAAATTGAAAGTAGCCTCCGGTAGCGAATTTAAAACGTACATAAAATCTAAATGCATTTCTAGTTCAAGGATAAACCAATTTTCAATGTTCTGCGTGGCGAATAGGATTTCATAAAGAAAGTAATTGAATAATCCGACAATAACCAAAAATCGTGCCGAAATTACAACTTTGAATCTAAATAATTTTGTAAATATCAAATGAAGTCATCATCGCCACTTACATTGCTAATACTTCCATCTATCTTCGGATAATTTTGATAATGAAATCAGACAGAAGTCTAATTTCGTCACCGGCGAGCTGCTTTTAGACTTTGCTTCTTGTCTAATAGCAATGGCAGCCATTTTGACAGCCTGCGTTGTCGGCGATCAGCGGTTTGCGAGACAAAATGCCACCGTTAGGGGTACCGTAAGTACACAATTTAGATGTCCAAAACTACCCTGGGAGAGGCATTGAGTCACTTTTTGTCTCTAACAAAAATGGCGGACAAAACTTTCGAGACCATTTAGCTACTTTCAATTGCTTTAGAACTCAATTTCTATGCCCCTTAAAGTAATTTAAGTATAGAATGTGCATTTAGATTGCAATAAAAAAGCTCGAAAAGCCGATTATCTTATCAATAAAGTTATAAAAACCAGTTTGTTGGGGTTGTTTTTCGATTTATTAAAATTAATAAGCTTATAACTTATAATTGTACACGAACCACAAACAATTTGTTTTCACTTCCCCTAGCTTAAGCAGCTAGCCACAGAAGACATGCGCTTAAAATGAGCGGGAAATTCAAGTTTTTTTTAGTTCTGCAAGGGAAAGGGCTGGAATATGTCAGTAGTGATTAACTGTGGCTTTGCCAGAGTTTTTGCATGGCAAACAAAAACCCTTGCACGAAATACTGTAATAGCAGAAGCTGGTGAATCAAAAACATCCTACAACAGACGTATACAAAATGAAAGGTACAATCTTTTCATCACTCACTTTCAAGACTTTCCTGCTTTCCACATAGAGAAAGGTATTAATCTTATTATGACTTTATTTAATCTATTAATCTAATATGAAATAATTTAATAATATAATTTTAATTAACGAAATAATTAATGAATTAATTCCAAAAACAACATATCTGGAAGATACATCTATGACTGATTTGTGTGCAGGATTGTTTATATGACTGAGGCCGGTTGTATGAAGGGTGGATAAAGTTATCAGCGGATAAAAGTTATCCACCTGCATAGGTTTTTATAGATTTTATCCATTGGAAAAGATATATCTGGTGGATAAGGCTATTCACCCTTCGTACAACCAACCCTGGAATATAAAATGTCACTTTTAATAAATATAGCTTTTATTTGTGTATTCACTGTACTGTAGAACAAGTAAGGGTTAGATGATGAATGTAATCGTGTCCTATAGATGGGATATTATTAGAGTCTCGAGCATTAGATAGAAGGACACGAGGGCGCAGCCCGAGTGGTCTTCTGTTTATATGCGAGAGACTCTAATTATTGTCCCATTGGACACAAGCGTTCATTATCTAATTATAACCCTTACTTGTTCCACAGTAGTCATAATTAATACATTGCGAACTTCTATATAGTATATTTCACTGGTGATCGAGGTGGCAATTAAAACACTAAAAAAAAAAAAAAGGTCTCACCAGTAGAATACTATATTTAGATTATATATGGGATATAGAACACTAAAATACAGTCATCTGATTGGCTGTGTGGGTGTGATCATTTTCTAATTAAACATAGTTGTGCATGTATTTATATTATGGCATGTATATGTAAATACATATGCACAACTATGTTTAATTATATTAGAATTATCTTCCAGATATGCTGTTTTTGAAATATATTTAATCAAGATATATAATCAGCTTTCATTTTTTATGTGTGACTGAATTAATTAATTCACAAAGTACTGCATGAAATAGCATGAAAGTTAATAAATTTATTAGTTTTAAAAAATTTAATAAGAATAAGAATAAAATAAATATGACAGCTGGTCAAACTTATACAACTTTTAGTATAGTTAAACAATCTGAACATTAAGCTTTAGAGTGCTTACACTATGTCCATGAAATAGAATCTATTAATAGTCACTAACTAATAGTTTTTATTTAGTGAGTGACTATTAGTCACTTAATCACTCAACTGGAACAGCTTTAGTAACAATACACAATGAATAAAGTATTAACTTTCTATGGTCTTGAGTATTTGGTTCCCTTGTATATTTGTTATTAAAGCTGTTCCAGTTGAGTGATATAGTCACTAAATAAAAACTATTAGGTAGGAACTATTTAGATTTGATTTGATTTTGGTATAAAAATCAATTTTCAATTAATACAGAAACATTCCTGAAGAGATGCAAAAGGCTTGACCTAATGATGAGTAGCTGGAGTGGACCAAGAAACAAGAACAATTATCTACATTTTTATTCAAGTACAAAATGGAATTCAACGTCACAATCTAGAAAGCTTATGCATACCCTGAGAGATTGCAAGTGCTGCTTAGTTTTTCACCCCACACTTGTAGAAAGCTTTCCAATGCCAAACAAATTGAAAAGATTTCTGCCAAAACCTCTCACTAACATGGAATGCAAGATTTCAAAGCAAACTAATCCTGAAGTTAAAAATCCAAAAAGGCAGGAACTTAAAGAAATTGGTCAAAAAATCTACTCAGAGTACAATAAAGAATGTGAAGCAAAACTTGGAAAATCTTTCTGTGATATCTTAACACTTGTTCCTGATGCTGGTGTTATAAAGAAGCCTTCACCTGCAGAGAGAAAAAAGAAAGTAAGAGACATAAAGAGGGGAACAAAAAGAAGTATTGAGGAAACGTGGTCCAAGACAGATGTTAGCTCACATCTATCCCAGAGAGTGTCATTTGCCACTAGAAAGAAAAGGAGACTACAAGAGGGTTTTGAGCCTAAAAATGAAGCAACCAAAAGGGTGGAGAAGGAAAACCGTGAGCATAAGAAAGCTAAAAGCCATACTCCACAGAATATCATGGGGGATATTGATGACTTAGCAAATGATTTTGAAAGCTGGCTCCCATTTGAAAACACAAAAACAACCATTAACTGGTCACAGAAAGCCAGGGAGTATAAAATCAGAAAAGCTGGTGCTGAGGTATCACCACCTAATGCTGGTCAGCTTCTCAAGGAGTATCTGAAGTCCAAGGGAGTTGAAGTAGCACAATTTGAAGAAAAGCAAAAAGGTTAATAAATAAATTTATAATACATATATAGATCATAAGAAATTACATTGTAATTTATCATATCTCACCAAATGTTGTATCATCATAAATCCAGGTGGGTCACCTCCCTCTCATTTCAGGCACTATAACAAAATAACATTCAATTTTAATGATAATTATAATGTCCCAAAGAAACATTTTATATATTAAATTTCCTAATTATCAAAATGTAAAAATTCAAAGTGTCAAAAAATCATTTATTTATTTTAAGATTTACTTCTATTATTATTAGGTCCACGCATAAGAAGGAAAATTCTCAAGCAGAGTGGGAATGAAATTTCAATACCTCTTCCCAGGAGGAATGAAGTCATCAAGAAGGACATAAAAGAGCGAATAGCTTCTGGTGTTTATGACCTGGGTGAGCCAGTTCTTCAAACCGACTGCACAAAACTGGTCTTAACGAAGTCAGGTACTCTTGAGAAAAAAGTGTCAAAGCTGACAGCAAGGAAATATCCATTTCAAGATATAAGGAAAAAAAGCCTTATCAACAACAGAGAGTTCCTCAAGCTTAAAACTGATGAAGAATACAACAACATGTCAGATGAAGATGCAAACATCAGATTAAACAAGATCAATGAGACATGTAAACCAACAGAAAAGCCAGCATCAGAACTCAAGAATTTAGAAAGAACAAGAAACTGGCTGATATGGCATGATCATTCTGGAATAGGCAATCATGGCCTGATGCTATTTTTATTAAGAGAGCTATATGATCCTGCGGTACACATGACCAATAAAGAATATCAAAGAAAGAGCGGCCTCAATGTTGACATCCAATCAGTGGTAGAAGAACCCCACTTGTACATGATGGGCTTTAGCAGCTGCACAGACGAAGACCAATTGATGTTCATTCCAACTAGACGAGAATGCCTCCTAAGTCTCTCCCAGACGACTAAAATTGATGGGGTGCCTATAACAGACAAGATCAGATTGATGAATGGGGACAATCCCAGTGTTGAGTTTGAAGATGGTACGCAAAAGGGTGGCCACCGCGGTTGCACAGGATGTGACGGAGACATGAGAAGAGCAGGAGAATACGACTATATGAGCTATAGATGTTACAAGCCATTAGATGAAAAATTGAAGCTGGTCACATCTGGAGTACTTGGGAAGAGAGACAAAGTGAACCCATTCAAAGGCCTTAAAGTTGACCAAATAAGAAGTGAGCTACGAAAACGAGGAGCTAATCATGAAGGCCTAAAAAAAGAAGTTCAAGAGAAACTCAATGACATCCTAGGAGGGACAACTAGAGTACCAGCATTGCTCTTTGGCACAGATAGCGAATGTACACTGGATGATTTAAACCTCAAAGATTATGAAGTGCTTTTCTTTGAGCCACTCCATAGTTGTTTAAATCACATCTCCCACCTGTTGCAAGAACTCCCTCACCATGTCACAGATGTTGATGCTCTGGTGGTTTTAAACGAGACATCTTCGATAACACTCAGCAAAGACAAAGTGCGCTGTACCGACTACAGAAAGGCATTACTTCAAGTAACAGTTCAGCTGGCAGAACATGCTAACATTCCAAAACAAGTGATGGAGTTGCTGTTGACGTTCTCAGAGATGATGGGAATATTCTATGCAAGTGAAGAGAAACGAAGCTCCAAAACCATTCTGCGCTTGTACAACCTTTCATTTCGCCATGCGTATGCTGTGAATTCCTTACTTATGCCAGTCCAGAGTATGACAACAAGAAAATTACAAGGCATATACTACCACCAGATAATCAACCACTCAGCTTTAATTTACAGAATCATCAGCCTAAAATCAATCAATGCTGAATTGTTTGAGAGATTCTTTGACAAGCTTGAAGATATCACTAAGAAGACCTGGAGTAGACAGGCTCAAGATCTCATACCTAATACATTTCTGCATGTCCAAGCAGAGGATTGCATGAAAGACGAAGCCTGTACCATGGCAAAACAGGATAAAGAAATATCTAAGCTTGCAAAAAGACTCCCAGTCCCATCAAACACCATCATCCCAGCCAGAATCATTGAGAAAGAATCAAGGCTCTGGCAAGCTCATATACAGCGAATTCCAGACTACCTTAAACCTGGACCTGGGCATTGGTGGAACTGGAAAGCTGATGGTTCAGTTGAGTTCTTTGATGGCAGAGAAGCTGAAGACAACAAGGAATGTGGACCTCGTGTTCAGCACTTTAGATCAACCTCTATTAAGTCAATCCAACAACAACTTGAAAATACTTGGCAGGAGATTCAGTCCTTACCACACTTGTTGCCAGTTCACAAACTGAGAAATGAAGAAGGAAAAGTTACCTACCAACGCCAGCAGAATATTGAAGATATCAGCTTCTGTTTTAATGCAAGCATTCTCAATATTTCAAATTATTACTGATCACAATATTTATTTCAAGCTCTCCCAATTTATCAATTAAAATAATAAGTCTAAAAAGTAGTTATCATATTTTTGGCAGGTGTAGATGTAGATGTCGATGAGAAAGAACAAGATAATCCATTAAATGATTCAGGTACAATATTGAATAGACTCAGACCCAATTATTAATTAAAATAATAAGTCTAAAAAGTATTAATTTTTTTGCAGGTGTAGATATAGATGTAGATGTTGACGAGAAAGAACAAGATAATCCATTAAATGATTCAGGTACAATATTGAATAGACTCAGACCCAATTATTAATTAAAATAATAAGTCTAAAAAGTATTAATTTTTTTGCAGGTGTAGATATAGATGTAGATGTTGACGAGAAAGAACAAGATAATCCATTAAATGATTCAGGTACAATATTGAATAGACTCAGACCCAATTATTAATTAAAATAATAAGTCTAAAAATAATTTTTTTGCAGGTGTAGATATAGATGTACACGTCGATGAGAAAGAACAAGATAATCCATTAAATGATTCAGGTACAATATTGAATAGACTCAGACCCAATTATTAATTAAAAAAATAAGTCTAAAAAGTATTAATTTTTTTGCAGGTGTAGATATAGATGTAGATGTTGACGAGAAAGAACAAGATAATCCATTAAATGATTCAGGTACAATATTGAATAGACTCAGACCCAATTATCAATTAAACTAATAAGTCTAAAAAGTAGTTATTGTATTTTTTGCAGGTGTAGATATAGATGTACACATCGATGAGAAAGAACAACATCATCCATTAAATGATTCAGGTACAATATTGAATAGACTCAGACCCAATTATTAATTAAACTAATAAGTCTAAAAAGTAGTTATTGTATTTTTTGCAGGTGTAGATATAGATGTCGATGAGAAAGAACAAGATCATCCCTTAGATGATTCAGGTATAATATTGAACTGTTTTAACAATAGTTGAAATTGAAAAATCATGTCAGGCCATATTATCATAGACAATTGGCCATGTTCTAAACGAGGAGGGGCTAGGAGGGAACTGGGTACTAGTTTCTAGAATTAATGCAATTAATAAATAAACTGCATTACATGAAAAAGCACATCAAAATATACCATATCACAAATTTTGATGCTATTTGGTTGTATATTTCCATTGCAATAGTCTCTCAAAGATCCATAAAATTACAAGGGAATGTATGGTTTGAAGGGACAGCTGTCCCTCCAAACTATACATTTCTTTATAATTTTTCACATTTTTTAAAGGCTGCTACTTGCTCATTATTCAACAGAATATAATGTAACTCTGCAATCTTGTATATTTTGATGTGCTCTTTCATTCTATGGGCTATACTTCTTAATTGCATTAAATCTAGAAACTAGTACCCAGTCCCCTCCTCACCCCTCCTCATTTAGAACATGGCCAATATCCATGCTACTATCAATATAATGAGCCCAAAAGTGTAAGAACAATTTCAATTTAAACTTCTCTGTTAAAGTTACAGAAACAAATGATGGAGAGGAAACCATAAGAATTCGGTTTGACGAGACAATTGGAAGTCATGAAGACATCACTGAGTGTACATGTACAAGTCAGCAAAACAACAACAAAGATCAGTCCACACACACGTCATCAAAAACAACTAAGGCCCTTCAAATTGTTCTTGGAGACATACCTGACATCCATGAGCTGGAGAAGTTAAAGAATAAGCTGGCGAAGAACATGAGCTCCCACTATTACAAGAGCAAATATGAAAATCATCTTGTACGTATCCAAACTGCTGTCCTTAGGTCTCTAAGTGAATGTAAACAAAAGGTTAAGGAATGGGAGAAAAAATTCATATGTGAAACTGGTAGTTTTCCAAACCCAAATAGCTATAGCGAAATAACAGAGTTACATCCCATATTGACAAAACAAAAAGTAGCTTCAAAATTACTAGCATCATGGAAATTGACTATCCATTTATAATTATATTTTACAATAAATCTTCAGGTACATGTAAAGTCATTTTCATATGAGTGAGAAACCTTAACAGTAACAGTTAGGATACTCGAACCGTGAACACTCTAACTTTTTCACATAATGATTTTCTCAACCTTCTACTGCTTCAAAACAAATGAAGCATTGAGTTCAAATACACTAAGTGTTCATAATAAATCATATTTCTAATATATTCGCTCAAGGGATGTGGGTAAAAAAAAGTTAACAAAAGAACTCAAAGTGTTCACGGTACGAGTGTCCTCACTGTAAGATAAAGTACATGTACAGATACGACAGGAATTGAATGTCCTTATAGAAACTACAATACGGATTTGAATACAATACAGTGCAATACATTTCCTACTCAAATGAAAATGACCCTATAAGGCTATATATACTCCCTTTTCCAATTCTTTGATGCTCAGGCTAAGCGACAATTACACAAAAATTATTCAAAATGTTTGAATAAAAACCATGGAATTCATATATTTATTGTTTATTATAGTTAGTAAGCACATTCTTTACTTAACCAAAGGATTAGCTATGTACACTTGAATAACCGATCACATGCTATTGAGGTTTATTTAGCTTAAGCAATGAAGAACTGGAAAATAATGTAATAGTTTTTATGTTGTATCAAGTGCAGACAGGGGAGGTTATAGTAGATAATATTATAGAAGTATCAAAGCGTTTATAGTCAATATAAACAACATAGAAGCTATACATATGTTAATTGATGTTAATCATTAGTATAGAGTACAAACACTAAAAGTGTGCAATACTTTGTACTATTTACCACTAAATAGTGTTGATTAAACAATAGAGAACAAAAGAATTTGCATAATTTAGCAGTATTTAGTGGTATTTATGTTGCACACTTTTAGTGTTTGTACTCTACCATACTGTATATATATATATTAATTGATTATAACTGTTTTTTGAACAGTATATATTTACCAAAATATATTAGTTTTTTGATTATGTGTGTAATTGTCTGACAGTAAACCTATATTGTTATATAGAATGACATTCTTTTCTAATTCAATCTTCACTTTTAGGTCTTCACTTTTATACACATGGATGTACAGGTTTAATAAGATTAATTTAAGTTCTCATAAGTTAAATAAGTTCTTATAAGACTTGAGTTGGTACAATAGAAATTACAAATAAAAGTAGACATAATAGAACAGCGACACAATTAAGTCGCTTGAGAGGAAATTGTTTTAAAAACCAGGATGGAAATAAAGCACTTTTAAATTAGGTTAACCTATGTGTTATATTTCAACTTACCACGATTATGTTTTGAAGACCATTCCTTTAAATCTTCAATAATTTGAAGCAAAACTGTCTGAAAAAGTATCGTATATCGAGTCACATGGAGTTGAATCTGCACAAATGTTCAATCAAACTGAGCAAAAAATAGAGTTAAATAAAATGAAAACTCACCTTCACAACAATATTTGACAATATCCTTCATCCATAAGCGTTTTGATTATTTTGAAATGCACGATAATCCTACCGAAACAAACTTATCCACAAATATGAATCAACAATCGACTACCAAACCGGCCGCCATTTTGATTTTTTTTAACAAAACACGCGTGACCTTGGAACATCGTGGGGGGTCTTACAAAAAGGTCAGACCCAGGCCTTAGTAGCCTGAGAAATTCTCTAATAATTTTAATTACTTTTGTCAAAAGTCCTATAGTTGCCTATATTTAAAATACTGTCAATCTAGCGATAACAGTCATGTCACGAGACGAAAAACTGTAAACACTTATTAACTATAAATTATTAACTGAGCTTAATAAATTCGCTAACAAGTTATATTATAGCTATATTTTAATTGTGTTCCCAATTGGTGCCATTAGGCGCTACAACGACTAGACACTTTAACAAAGTTTACGTATCTAGTTTTAATAGACTTTGAACATATCATCCGAAAGGAATTTTTTTTTTTTTCTGTCCGGTGTGAAAAACAATTGTATTAAGTACGTTAACCGGCATGTCAGTTTTGTCTTCAAACTTCAAACTATGTACGATCATCTACAAGTTTCACATCCTCGGGAACCCAGGGGTATTCTTCTGTCGCTCGTTTCTCGCTTCCACAACATATACCCCTGGGAACGTAGTCTGTTGGAGCTTGTTCCGAAAGTCAAAATTCAGCTCTTTCCTGATTGGTCGACCTTATTAGGTCGACCAATGAAAATCAAGATAACCATTCAAAGAAAGTCGTTAAATAAGTTTGAATTTTGATTTCCGGAACAAGCTCCAACAGACTACGTTCCCAGGGGTATATGTTGTGGAAGCGAGAAACGAGCGACAGAAGAATACCCCTGGGTTCCCGAGGATGCAAGTTTCACTGTGAGCAAGTAAAATATAAGGGGTCACCGTACTCGCTAAAGAGTGAGATGATCTCAAAGTTCAGCCTTTTTCTTGTCAAACATCTCTTGCTCAGGCAAACGTCTAATAACTTATAGCTAGTTAAATATTATATGAGTAAATGTTTATGAATAAATACAACTAATAATGCTCTGAATAATGTTGCCCAACATTATCATCAGGAAATTTTGAAAACATATCCATAATGTCTGTAATTTGTTAGTGACAATGAAAAAAAAATAAGACAATGCATACCACGAAATGTCCTCTAAAATGTTCTGAATAACGTTCCCAACAGCAGCTAAATTTTGAAAACATATTCATAAATGTCGTTGAATTAACAGCGAAGCTAATAATTTCATAAACAAGACAAGGGTTTTCAACCTGAAAAGTTTATTTTTCCCAGCTGACATGTTTCGGCGCACTTAACTCATATTGTCTGTATTTTCAGTAGTAACAATTAATGGAATAACACAAGACAAACATATGCCATTAATAAAAGGTCCTTTAAAATGCTCTGAATAACGGTGCCCAGTAGCAGCTACATTTTTAAAACATATTCATATTGTCTGTACATTTTAGTAACAAATAAAATGGGACAAATTTATGCATTGAAAAATGCTCTAGCTGCAGGGGGACTGCATGAGATGACGAACATTTATCTATAATTCTTTAATATAGTAGGATAGAATGACAAGAACATCATTAACCATAGACCGAGTGCCAATATATTTTTTCAGCTGGTTTATATGATGAACTTTAAAATTATTTTGATTTTCATTCGAGGTTTATGGACAATCATCTATAATAGAACAGTTGTGTATATCGACGAATAATAACCATGACAACCAAGGTGATTTTTCATCGATATTTATCGAGCTTGAGGAGAATAATTGTGTTAGTATAAATAAAAAGGTGTTTATTTCAAAACGTAAATAGAATCGAAGAAAATATGTTTATTACAGCATAACGCGCCTATAACGGGTATATTTTTTAGAAAATGCATGGGCTTGCATTTCGTCAGGACCTAAAATACTGGCCGCAATAACGGGGTGGCCGCGGGTGGCCGTATTAAGCAGGTGGCCGGCCTTTGACAATGCTATTTTGTAATAGGCCTTTTGGTATTCAGCTTTTGCAATATTCTCAATGTAATTCTTGAATGCAATCTTTGTTAATAAAATTTTGCAATGCTGTTTAATTTGGATGCACATATATTTATTTTTTTCATTACTCGATGGGCGTAGCACTGAAAATGTACACACCTGCAACGCAGGGCCTAAATGAATATTAATCAGTAAGAAAGGCTGAGCTCTGCGTTGCAGTTGTTCATTAAGCTCCTTTGGACCTGCTATTTCAACGAAATGTTTGCGCGGGCCCTGGGGGGGGGAGGGGTGACTCCCTTAAAAAATGGATAGGGGTGCTCGACGAACGGTTTTGAAAATGACCCTAAAAGGTACGCATAAAATAACTCAGATACTGATTTCAGACCCAAAAAGGTACGACCACATATAAAATTTTTTTTCAATATGAATAATCTATGTTCGAAAACTGACCCTAAAAGGTACGGTGCCAGTTCGAGACCGTAAAAAGTACGCGAGGGTCTTTTTTTCGATCATAAAAGGTCGGTCGAGCACCCCTAAATAAAAATACTGGAAGCTCTTCGTGAAGAAATGCCCGACGTAGAATTGCCCAGTTTGAAAGGTAGTAATAATATTTAACATGAAAATCAAACATTAAAACGTTTATGTTTTACAGTGCGAATCACAAAACCGTGGGCACCTAGAAATATTTTAGAAATCGTTTTTTGTTCGTTGAACAACTCAGAAACAACTATATCACCGCAAGAAGTTTGACTGATGTGCAGTATGATAAACTTTTTGTAGTTAGAGTTGTTTGTGAGTTGTTCAACGAACAATAAACGATTTCTAAAATATTTCTGGGTGCCCACGGTTTTGTGATTCTCACTGTAAATAAAATCTATATTTAAATGTTTTTTACTCGACAAGGGACTGGAACCAATATTATGTTAGTACTCCGCTGATTGCAAGGCATTGCGGGCACAACCTAAACTTGTCAAGGAAAACTTGTTCATCATCTACACGAGCAAGGAAACCTTGTCAATATAAAATTGTCAAGGAAAACTTGCTGATCGTCTATACAAGCAATGAAAATTGTCAAGGATACTTGTCAAGGAAAAATTGCTCGTGTAAACGCCGCTTAAGGCTAAGCTGTTCGCTTGCATAAAACACGAGCAAAAATTGAACAGGCATTTATTTACTATACTCTACTACATTTATTTAAAATCGTTGCATCGCCACTGGGCTCCACTATTTCAAAACCTCGGTTGGATTATGGTCTTTTTCGATCCGTCAATCAACTTTAGGTGTAGCTTACGTAAACCCATTGGTTAATTTGATGTAAGCTCCGCCTCCAAACTGATTGACCGATCGGTAAAAACTAAAACCAAATTGGAATCGACAATTTGCTAGTCGCGATGCAACGATTTCCGTTGTAATGGCCCAGAGTAAGCAATCCAGATAGCGGTCAGTTTTCTGAAAAAATGCATGAAAAAAAAAAATGATGATCGAAATCATCCTCGGGAACCCAGGGGTAATCTTCTGTCGCTCGTTTCTCGCTCCCAGAGTAAATACCCCTGGGAACGTAGTCTGTTGGAGCTTGTTCCGGAAGTCAAAATTCAAACCTATTTCAATGGTTATTTTGATTTTCATTCCTAATAAGGTCGACCAATCAGGAAAGAGCTGAATTTTGACTTCCGGAACAAGCTACAACAGACTAAGTTCCCAGGGGTATTTTTTCTGGGAGCGAAAAACGAGCGACAGAAGATTACCCCTGGGTTCCCGAGGATGGATCGAAATGGGAAAAAATAAATTTCAAAACATGTGAACACATTTCAAATTGTGCGCGATATAAATGTATTTAAAATTTGGCGGATGTCCACGATAAACACAAAATTGGTCAGCATATTCCGTTTAGGCGTACAAAATAATCAACTCAACACACTACACATGTATATCTTTGGTAATAGTCTATTTATTTTGTTTCATTTGGACACTATAATTTGAGAATTGTCACCTACAACTAGCCCTGTACTGGATCGTTTTACGACAAATTAATAACAATAAAGTCAACAAATATATTTGATAATGAACAAAATATACATCACTGATAAATGACTAGTACAAGGGCGAGATACATCGTAAAATGGACACTTATTCACGTTTACACTTATTTCAAAAAGGATTGACCGTGTGAACGGCGATTGCACGACCGAACGGAACTGTGGTTACGCATACAACATATTCTAGTGTTTTTCTGTATTGCTAATCACAGTTTCATCCATTTTAAGCTCTTCTTTAGAGCAAATGCAGTTAAACCATGAAATAATATCAAGTAAGTTCTAACAAATAGTCACTGTTTAGTGACTAATTGTTGCTACTATTCACCCAGAATATATAATAAAACAAAGAATAATGAGATTTCTTGTGTATTACTCTTTTGTCTCAAGATGTTCTGATTGAGCGATAATGACCAAATAGTCCTTATTTGTTAGTATTTTCTTAGATTGCATTTCATGGTTTAACTGCATTTGCTCTACTATATGGGGCTGGCGTTGTGCCGTAAATTCGTTTTCTGTAACCCAGTTCCCTTCAGTCGTACAATCGATCGCTGTTCGCCATTCACCGCTCACTCCGTCAACCATTTTTGAAAGAAGTGTACATGTCTTAACATACCTTTCTATAAATATAATAATATTATTCTACTAAAGGGAATGACAATTATCAGGTTACCTAGTAGAGTGACTTTCATTAATCTCTTTGAAATGATGTCCAATCAAATCGATACTATGGAATAGAGTACAAACACCATATCCATGAAATAAAATAAAATCGCTACTATGGAATCGAGTACAAACACCAAATCCATGAAGTAAAATTGCTACTATGGAATAGAGTACAAACACCATATCCATGAAGTAAAATCCCATATAGCCCGTTTTTCGTGACACTATCACACGCAATTAAAATTGGAACAAGGTACAAAAAGGTATGGTTTCCTTTATAGCAATTTTTTTAATTTCATGGATATAGTTTCTGTGATTGCACTCTATATTCCATGCACAGTAGCAAATTCTCTTGGATATAGCGCTGTATATCATTTTTATTGGTACTTTGATGACCACATTTAAAACTGGTTAATGAAAACCACTCTATTTCAAATCAACTTTTACATCAAGTCTCAATAATCTGCAAACTCAGTAATCTTAGCCTAAGTCATATCCGAACTTTCTCTCGGTTACGTCCGTCTGTGAAACAAGGCCACAAACCGTGTTTTGGACCCAAGCTGACTAGCAAGGATTTATAAAGCTCAGCCATTACTTTCAAGGGGAGAAGATGATCGGTTGTTTTCTCAGGCTATTGAGATGCCTGACTTTGCAAAATGTTTAGAATCACTGCAAGGGTCATAGAGTTAGTATAGTTTGACTGGTTTGACTACACCAACCAAGACAACGCAAAACAAATTCATCTGTAATTACACTTGGTTATAGCAGCCTACGCAGACGCTCTTAGTGTCATCATACAATGTCTCAAGCCAGGTTTACGCTAGTGACATAGGCATAAGCATAGGCAACATGTGCAGACTCAGTGAAGCATTTCTCGAACATGTATGAGAAAAGACAAGTGCGGCTAATGAGCCAAGCCCAACTGAGTCTGCGTATGTTACTTATGCTTATGCAGCTAGTGTGAACCAGGCTTTACTGGAATAAAGTGTTGCGTGACGACACTAAGAACGGGAGGCTAACCTTGGTACAGGAAAAAAAGATCAAGTAAAAATTAAGTTCACATTTTGCTTCAAAATCATCTAGTTTTCTGAACAAGTAGCCCAAACATATCCTTGAAGCCAAAATTGTGAATGTTGAGAATTTGAATATTTATTCTAATGGAAAGAACTATTTTGAAATTTGTTGCAGTGTCTTTGGTTGGTGTATTCATTCTGTAAGGGAAACGTTTTGCGAAACTCAGTTTAAAGAATTACACATGTACCTTACAAGACCAAGTATTTAAAAATCATAATTTCACAATTAATGTTTTGAACATTTTGCTGCAAAAAGGAAGTCTATGCCATCCCCACCCCTCCCCCCTACAGTGAGAAACATTTCTACCGACGTAGAAAGAAACATTTCTCTCTGTAGAGGGAAGGGTGGGGATGGCTTTAAACAGGCTACAAAAAGGCTTTGCAGTGAAGTATTAAGCACAAACAAATACTTCGCAAAGGGAATCTAAGTTTTCAACTTTGTCAAACCTTACAGGGCAAAAACTAGCGACAATGCGTGGCAATACAATTGCACATTCAGCAATATACATGATATAAAATTAGCAAGATTGGCAATTGATAAATTAAGGCTACGATAATATTATAGGGTTACAATTCTAAGCAAAATTTTCCCCACCTTTAAATGTGAAATAAATAAATGTGTGGTCGTATTAGTATATGTTAAAGTTTTCAATCATTTTGGAATAATACCTATTTGGAATCTGATAGCAATATTACAGTCAAACTAACCCATGCACTTCTATCAACATTGGAAGACATGATTTTCTTTTTCAAAAATCTCAATAAAAGTTTACAAAAATCAAAATATAGTATTTATAACTCCAATATCTAGTTAGTCAAAACAAATGTGAACATATATTCTAGGGCATTTACATTTGTGACTATAACTAGAAGTCAAAATTTAGGACATCTGAATGACGGCTGTATAAACTGAGGTTTTTTTGTTTTCTGTGAACCCAGACATTTTAACAGTTAGTAGTGAAATACGTTCTTGACTTCTGTCAATACTCCAGTTTCATGTTATCTATCACCGCTGTACCATTTGACAAAAGGTGCAATGGCACCGGTTAAGCCTCGATATGCTGTAAAATATTCACAAATTCCAAGCCAAGCATAGGAAAATACTACCGCTTAACAATAGAACACACATTTAAATTTACTCCGAATCGAGATTATCCCTGTGAAAATACGCCTTAAATTGTACAGCAGTGTTAAATAACAGAAAACAGGAGTATTAGAACTAGTTACTCTGCATCTTTGAATGTTTTGATTCACGGCAGTCAAAAACATATTCTACAACTAAGCCATGGGAATGTTAGAAGAGTTAGAAGAAAGCCAAAAACTGCAGTAAATCATACAAATTGCATTTCTCACTGCAGGTCTTAAAGCAAAATATAAAGTTCTAATACCGGTAATACAAATTGTTCTCAATAATCATTTTGAAACTCAAATTCAAATAGTGAAGAGAGAAAATACAAATCTCCCAATGCTGAACCATCATGCAAGTTAAAATGATGATACACATGTAACACAGATTGCATGATCAATGCTTAGTTATATATATTTCTTTGAACAGGTTCCCATTTAAATCTGTATTTTCCTATTTAAATCTGTACTTATGCAAATTTTTTTGATGTGTGCTAAACACACAGATCAACCAATCAGAAAAGTTCACTTCAGAAATAATATACTCTGATTGGTTGATCTGTGTGTTTAGCACACATCAACACAATTTGCATAAGTACAGATTTAAATGGGAAAGTACAGATTTAAATGGGAACCTGTTTTTGATATTCCAACATGAGTTAGTTTGACTGCAAGTACCTAACCTCCATTCATTCTCATTAATTTGTTTTGATCGTTGTAGCTATATTATTAAGTCATTACAAAGAGTCTCCAAGGACTCCACACTACTGCGGAAGGGACTTCATGCTTTTCCTTCTACTTCAAACCAAGTGTAAATATTTCAACAGAGATATACTCTCTCTCCAAAAACAAAGTCAATGGTATTGTATACTTAATACCTTAAACAGCTTTGGCAATGCTTTGTTAACTTGAAGTCAGCCTCTCTCGTTTATACTGTTCTGTTTGTTTGTCTGTGGTAAATACTGTAGTTTTCTTCATGCAGCTTTATCCACATTCAAGCACATAGATTAGTTTTCTTGAGTGTTCATGTACAACCGTGTCACTCAATCTACCAATGTTAGATACACAATCCACTCTGTTTAGTATAATATAGATGGAATAATAGTACTATTTCATATCGACTCATTCAGCAGAATTTTCCTTTGCTATATTTTCGGGTCTAAACTTTTTCACCTCCGGTTCCTGCATTGTGTTATCAGTAGGGGTCGGGTTGAGCATGCGTTTGGCACTATTCATCACCAAGGAGACGGCTGCAGTGGTAGCTGAAGGAGACAATATCCCCAGCGGGGAGGACTCGGGTGTTAGAGTAGTAATATTGGTCATGACGAGTGGTGCTGGGAGTTTAGGCTTCTGCTGCACAGGTTCATGGCCTGTAGGAGATACATTTGTTGGGGTTGGTGCTGGCGTGAGAACTCCACCTGATGAAGAAATTCCCCAATATTAGAGTTGTACGAAATCATAAATGCATCTTATAAAACTCATTAACAATTCATGAGATTAACAAAATAAATAATAACTGTAGCTCTAGGAGGTGGTATAGAAGACAAAAAAAATAGTTATGGTAGGCAATGCAAGCATGTATGATTGGTTAGTTTTAACAGATTCATACATACCTGTACTAACAACCAATGAAGGGCCTGTGTGCACCTTCTGTGCCATTGATGTAAAAACATGTTTAGCATCATTATTCACCAACTTGGGACTCTCTGAAGGTGAATCTTCTCCTGAAGACTGTGACAAACCATTCTTCTCCGTCTCACTTGGGTCAGTGTGCTTGATGGCTTCTCCAGCTGACTTGATTACACTGACTGGGAATGCAGATGCTGGAATTAACTTTGCAGCAGGGAGGTGGTGGAAGGCAAATTTGCCTGGTATTGGTTGGAAATGGTGAGCTGCGCTTGTTATATTATGCTTAGCAAGTGCAGATGATACTACTGGTGTGTTTATCTGGCTAGAGATACCAGCCGACGTGGCTTCGGCAGCAGAATGAGGCGGTGGGATATTTTTTATGGGTGATGTTGTCTCATGAGGTTGAAGAGGTGTTGACGATGGTGGTACAAGTCGATTAGGAAGGCCATGTGTTGGTGACACTGGAGCTGACCTGGGGAATTGAAACAAACCACTGTTAGTTCATTTTTCTACACTCATTTTGAATTGCGCTATTACAAACAAGGTGTTCACTTTTCATTACATTTATTATTTGGAAATTGAAACATATTTTGTTTAGAGTTTGACAAGATATCAATGTTTGATAGTAGCCAGGTTCCCTTCCTCCTTCTTGTAAGGTAAATTTCTTCCTCATTCTTTTATGGTAAACTTCATTGACATCATCAAGAATATTCATTTTTTTATCAGAAAATATAAGTGCTTTTGCGCGAAAGAGTGAGTAAAACTGGCAATGTAATTCTGCAAAAATTCAAGTCAAATGTTCTTTTTTTTGCAGCCAAGATATGAACAAGGGTGTAACGAAGGTAAATTTGTATATTGTTTCCCCCTGTATTTACTTATAAATTCGTAATCGTCAAAATGGTATGTTGTATACTGCATGTATATCTTATTTATTTATGTAATGTACTCTACAATTAGTTGATATTTGAATCAAAATTTATTAAAAAAAATGACAGAGTTTTTGAAAAGGTTATATCATGGTGATACAGCATGCTACAAAACCAAGGGCAGGTTTTTTGTTATTTCATACCTGCAGGTAGCAACACCAAATGGAGGCCTGAAACAAGGAACTCCTCTTTGTCTTCTCTTTCTAAACGCTTGTTCAGCAAGCTTCTGCTCACACGATGGATCAATTCTCCAAAATGACCCTTTACCAGGTTCATCTTGAGCACGAGGGACTTTCACAAAGTAACGGTTTAATGACAAATTGTGTCGAATAGAATTCTGCAAAATGAATGGGTAGATTTCAGTGTTAAAATGATGGTGATTTCCCAGTAGCATAAGTGCTATTTTTGATGTTTTTGGTAGAATTTGATGAATTTAAAGTTGCTGAGATTCTAATAGTTGCTTTTTACAACCGTCTTTACATTACTTTACCATGACATGTTGCGAAGGTTGTTGAGAAGAACTTTTGTACTCCTGAGAGGAGTGATAGTTGTAAATACTGAGTGTAGTGGTAGTGTGTGTGGAGTGAACTTCAAAAAAGAGCCCTATAATGTGGAGTGATAGTTGTAAATACTCAGTGTAGTGGTAGTGTGTGGAGTGAACTTCAAAGAAGAGCCCTATAATGTGGAGTGACAGATGTCAATTATACTCAGTGTAGTGGTAGTGTGTGGAGTGAACTTCAAAGAAGAGCCCTATGATGTGGAGTGACAGATGTCAATACTCAGTGCAGTGGTAGTGTGTGTGGAGTGAACTTCAAAGAAGAGCCCTATGATGTGGAGTGACAGATGTCAATACTCAGTGTAGTGGTAGTGTGTGTGGAGTGAACTTCACAGAAGAGCCCTAATGTAGAGAGATGTCAATACTCAGTATAGTGTTAGTGCTTGTGGAGTGAATCTCATGGAAAACCCTTATTGAGAGTAATGATTATGAATACAGTATAGCAATAGTATGGTATTATATTTTCTACTGTACCTGCCATCCTTTGTCAGCGGTGCGATAATAAGGATAGTTTTTAGTTATATGTGCATATATCCCACTCAACGTCAACTGCTTATCAGTAGCAGATAAAATAGCTTGCACAATCAGCTGTGCATATGAATATGGTGGTTTGCCATCGTCTTTGTTTCCACCATCACCACCACCACTTGATTTGGTATCTGAGAGGGTGTCATCATTCATGGAATTGGCTGCATTAACTGCATATTCAGCCACCGCATGCAAGTTACTGACAAACCGGTGATCATCTCTCATGTTACTGGGGCTGGCTGGACAGGAATTAGGCACACTGCAGAAAACAATGTTCATACAAAATTAATAAATAAGATTACTATAGTCATATTCTCTGCGCACATTTGATCATAATTATTCATATGCTTATTTGCATGTTAAAAGTATTAAATTAGTACTTTTTCAGATGATATATTTCACTCATGTTGTCCAAATGTTAGTACACTCAAATACCAACTGAAGAATCCAAAATGCACACACTAACAAACACCACCAACACTTCAAATGTCATTCATCAACTATCTTTCACAAGACTGCAATTCATCAACATGTTGTGACGTTATAAGTGAAAACACTTCAAGTTGACACTCCTCTTCAAAGTCATACTAATACATAAAAACTAATTTCCTTCCTTGATCCTAATTTCCTCATAATTGCAAATGCATGTTAAATAGTGGTGCATAAAATCTGTTCATTATAAAGTGCATTATTAAACCTCTAAATATGAAATGTATATACCTATTTCAAACTTGTTGTACTGTTAAAAACTAGACATTGCACACTGTATTGCAGATAGAAAAATATAGAAAAATATGACACTCCTAAAGTGTGATTTGAGTTCTTTTTATTGGGCCAATGTCGAACATATGTTTGCAAATGTCTGGTTCATGGTGTGAATCCATTTTCATTCATGTTGTGAATCCATTTTTTTTTTCATGTTTACACATTGTTTAATCAATCCCTTTTAAGTAATAATATATATAACAATATATATAACAATATATATAATATATTATAATATATATAGCAACATATGCCGCTAAAGATGGCTATAAAATTAGAAAGCTGCTTGACACTAGATACATCTCTTAAAATATAATATTTTTGTTGGCAGTTCTATATTATATTACAAATGGGAAGGGAATATATATGGCTCAAATAGATGCAAAATGAAAGTAAGAACTGAAACAATCAGGAAAGAGGGCTGAATGAATGGATGAATAGAATAGAATCTGTATTTGCTCTTTGTATAGACTAATTACATTATATACATGATGAATAAATAAATAAAAGACAAAAGAAATGGATGAATGAAAAAAGGAAGAGACAAGGAATTAATAGATGAAAAAACGGAACAAGGAATAAATAAAGGAAAGACATAGTCAAGGAATAAATAAAGGAAAGACATAGTCAACGAATAAAGAAAGGAAAGACATAGTCAAGGAATAAAGAAAGGAAAGACATAGTCAATGAATAAATAAAGGAAAGACATAGTCAACGAATAAAGAAAGGAAAGACATAGTCAACGAATAAATAAAGGAAAGACATAGTCAAGGAATAAATAAAGGAAAGACATAGTCAAGGAATAAATAAAGGAAAGACATAGTCAAGGAATAAAGAAAGGAAAGACATAGTCAACGAATAAAGAAAGGAAAGACATAGTCAACGAATAAATAAAGGAAAGAAAAAAAGAGACAAGGAGCAAATAAATGTATGAAAGACAAAAGAAACAGAAATGAATGAGAAAAAATAACAAGATTGAGACAAGGAATGAATGAATGAATGGAAGAAGGACAAAGACAAGGAATAAATCAATCAACCAAAGAGAAAAAGAATTGAGACAAGAAGTGAATAATGAATGACTAAATTACAGAAAAAGGTTGATTAAAAAAGAAACACAAAAAAGAAATCTATGCAAAGAAACAAAAAGAAACAAGCCAATGAAAACAAAAAATGGACAAAAAAGAACAAAGGAACAAAAGAATCAAAAAGGAAAAATATTACATAAAAATACAAAAAAGTAATAAGGAAAGAGACAAAAAAGACAAAAAGAAACAAAGGAAGAAAGTGAGAAAAAAAATGAGGAAGATGGTAAACAAATACAGCAAGAAAACAGCACAAGTAAAGAAAGGACCAATACAAATTATCAAAAAAGTAGACATAGACAATCAGATTCAGACCTCTTAATCTAGACGCAGCTGTCATTGATATGGTCTTTTTTTTGGAAAACACTTATTATTTTAGGTGGCCATTTTAAGTGCTTTACAGAGCAGTTCTTTTTGATTAGAATTCATGTTTTTCAAGATCCAAACAGAGAAATCTGTTTAATTGAATATGCATTATCGCTGTGCTTTCAGTCAAAACAACCTAAGTCTCAAGCTGACATACTTTTATCTTGTTTGAAATAAGAGAGTGCCTTATTGACCATCTTTAAATTTTATCACTTGTAAGAATACTTAGGACCAGTTCAAAACATTTGTAGTAGTGACAAAGATACACATTACTGGTTTACTGGTATTTAACAATAATATAGGTACTTAGAAATCTCCAACAAAATCATAAACAAAATGTATAAATATCAAATATAAATTGATTGCATTTAACATAAAAAACCCTCAATGAACAATATACAAAATAACCACAAATACGGTGAAAGGAAGAAAACAAATTAAACATTTGGTGTCTAATGAACTGAAAGATTCTTAATTTTGATTGAATTAAAAAGCACTCATCTTTAAAGAAAACCCTCATCGTTGAAAAAGGCAAGAAAAATCAAAAGACATAATGAATATAACAAAGACAATGTTTCAATAAATATCTATGGTCAGAAATACTTTTAAAGGTAAAAATGGCAATTGGCCTTGTTTTACATTATTGCCCAGTAGCCATGGACTGGTAAACTTGAGGCTGAGGGAGCAATCATTTTACCTCCTCTCTCTTAAAATGCTCCATTATACAGGTATTTAGATTTAACTAAAGCTACATACAAAAGGGTGTTGAAACAGGGATTTGAGGTCACTGGGAATTGAACTTGGATTTATTAGACTGAAGGTTAATCAACTGTGCTATCCTCCCTCCTAGAACAACGGGATTTTGACACATCGCCATCTTTCTATGTTAAACATTCCCTCCTCACTATATCTCAAAAGACCTATGGCTGAGGGGAAGGTTTTTCTTATTTGCTGACCTGCACTTACAGAATAAACTACCAGAATACCTTCAAAATGTTGAAAACACTGGATACTTCATTTCAACGCATTGTTAAAAAACTTATTAATACCTGGACACTATGACTGACTTCTGATTAACTCATGTTTTACTCTGAGGACACTCAAACCATAAACATTTGGCTTTTTACATGTTAACATTTTCTGAACATTCTACTGCTTCAAATCCTCTAAAAATGAAGCATTGAGTTCAAATACACTGAGGCACATTTGCACAGGCTTTGTTTCGATTTGTTGTATATTCAGAAACTTCAAGCAAAGCTTGAAAAAATACTATCGCTTAACAATATACAAAACACATTTGGATTTACTCTAATTTGAGGCTATCCCCGTGCAAATGTGCCTTTTGTCAAATAGTACAGCGGTGCTAGATAACATGAAGCTGGCCATGGAGTATTGAGATTATCCCTGTGCAAATGTGCCTTTTGTCAAATTGTACAGTGGTGCTAGATAACATGAAACTGGAGTATTGAGATTATCCCTGTGTAAATGTGCCTTTTGTTAATTGTACAGCGGTGCTAGACAACACAGAACTGGTCTATTATTTCTATTATAGAGACATTTGTTTCATATGCTTTCTTCAGGGAACTATTTTTATTAATATTATCTTTTGTTGCATTAAACAATGCAAAATAGTCAACTAAGTATATGACAAAGTAAATCGTAAAATGCATACAGGAAGTAGAAACTAGTTTCAGTCTTTTTTTTCAACCTGGATTTGACCAATCAAAATGTGCGTACTATTTGAATTTCATGACTATGAGTGAAGATCAAGAATGGGGCAGGTGAATCAAATCTTAAAAAAATGACACAATCGATCTTGAGCTAGACAAAACATAACTAAAGGAACATTCTCTATAAAAGAATCACTATAGATCTTCAACGAAATTCTATTAGAAGAAATCATGAGAGAAAAGCACACAAAGAACCCATAATAATTGACAAAAGTGAGAGCAAAGTAAAGTCTTTATAATATGATGATTAAAATGAACACTAGTTAGAATGATAGACATTGTCTATGCAAGAGAAAAAAAAAGTCAATTCTTGAATATGGATATTTTCACCAATAGCTGTGAAAACAATAAGAGATTGAATAGACGTGAAATTTGTTTGTTTACAATAAAATTTGACAATATGCCAAAAACTTTATTAATAAAAACATCTATCTGATGAATAAATAAAAAGGTATCGACTTTCAAAATACTTATTCAAAATAACAACTTAAATCTTTATAATGAAATAAATACCTTAAAAAAATAGATTAAGACACTAAATTGTTTAGTGCAAACGCAAAAATGTTTGAATTTCAACGCCTCGAGCTACAAACCAAACTTTATTACATGAAGAATTTTGACACAATGTAATCCAACAAGCCGGGGTATATAATTTGCTAATAGTGAGTAATTTAAGGCTACTAAAGTGTATGTGACAGTGTTATGGTATTGTCTATCGTCTGCTACTAGGCTTTTTTTGTACATTGCAAACAATAGCCTACCGGTTGATCAAAACAAAACAACTTCGATCAAACGATCACACTAAAGCATACGTAAAAACACATCTCTAAAAACGGCAAAAACACATTGGTTTTATTAAAGTACAATAGCGTTAAACAAGGAAAGAGGATCTGGAATATTTAGTCGAATCAAGTGACAATCAGCAAGACGCGGGTCACAGACAAACGTGAATCAACTCTTCACATTACAAAGAGAACGCGTGAGCGAACACAAGATACTTTTCTTTGGCATTCGAAATCACATTCGAACCTCATATTTTATACAAATAAACACTAAAGTACAGTAGAACTTCAAAGAGAACGTAATTTTAGATATGAACTAGTTTTTCCGTATCAAAAAAATCAAAAGCTGCACGTGGTGTCAAAATTAACTCATAATGTTATGTTATGTGTGTATTTCGCAATACCAACAACATAATTTCCGAGAACTTTGAATACGGATTGCTAAAAAATGTTCAGCCGCTAGTTTTTGGGAAAGCTACTCGCGTAAACAAACCTTTACTTGCCGGTATTTTAACTGGTTTAAATAAGCACAATGCAAAAATCACCATAACACAACAAAAACAACATAACATTACTGTCGCACTCGACAACAAGTTATCCTTCCTTGCAAAACATCGACTAAATATCTTTGATCGGCTTTCAAATTTGAAAGAAGCTTCTCACAAGTTATTGATGAGCTAAAAGCTTACCTTATAGTTCCAGTAGGAGAAGGAATAGGAGATGAAAAAGAAGAATCGTTTTCAGGGATGTTGATCTTCAATGGAGCTAACATCTTTGTTTTTGGCGGACTTGGTACGCGCCGTGGCGTAATGTCGTTTGAGCTTAGCAGCGAGCTAAACCTTATTTTCACATTAGTTGACGGGAACCTTAACACACATCTGAAAGCACAAACATTAAGCTTAAACTCTATACTGTTAAAACTTTAAATCTGAAGCTAAAAGTTTGTAAAAACTTGACTTACGTAGGAGATAGTTTTAATGGAGGAGCACCACGTCTGGTAAATACACCATCCACAAAGATGCCGTTTTTCCCATTACAGGACAGGTAAAACTGACCAGAATCGTAGCGAATCTCAAGGTGTCTTCTAGATACAAAACTGGAATGGCCCATGTTCACATCGACGCTTCCAAGGCTGCTATTTCTACCGATAATAATACGATTTTGTCGTACGAGATATTCGAACTCTCGACCTTCAAGCTTTGCAATAGGAGTCACATTGTTAACTCCAAACCAAGCTGGCCGGATAGGAGAAGGCTTGCTTGCTTTCAAGGCTAGCAAAGCTAATGCATCACTTTCTTGATCCGTACTTGGCGAAGACATTATTTTTGGTGCAAGGCCGAACTTCTATTTTCTCGACAAGCAAAACTTGATGGAGCTGAGAAAGCAAAACATATACACGAGGAGACACATACGGGAACTGTCAAAGTCAATACACTACCATATAAGGCAGGCATTTCCTTTTATGGTTATGTTTTGTAAACAACGGCTGGAATTTCGTGAAGGAAGGTTGGGAAATCGAAGGAAATCCTGAAAATTATGAAATTATGACTGAGAATTAATGAAATTAGCTTTAATAATGTAAGTAATATTGAACTGAGACAATAATTAAATCTAAAAATAACGTTCTGTGCATATTATTGTATTTTTTTTATTAATTTTGTGAAAATATTTGGTTTATTTTAAAAATTACGGAATAATTAAGTGAAAACGGTTACTCATTTATTTATTTATTACAATATATGATCAATTCTTTTTTCAAAATATTGAGAAAATGTAGTTAACTTTATTATTTAACTGATATGAAGAAAATAAATAAAAAAATGTAAGTAGGAACATATATAAATAAATGGGCGCAAAAGAAGCTAAAACCTAAATATAAATACTTATGCTTTCTTGATGGGCAAATAAAAAATAAATCAATGGGATAAATGAATGGATAAATGAATATCGAATGGATGGATGTATGAATATCGAATGGATGGATGAATGAATAAATATCGAATGGATGAATGAATGCTTTGGTGGTTGGATCAATGAATTAGCGATGGGAAAAGCCCTATGAACGAGGCTTTGAGTTAATACTGATAAATGAAGAAATGAATGAATGAATAACAAAAGGAGAAGGGAAAGGAAACGAACGATGAAGGAAGGAATTAAGGAATTAGGGAAGGAAATAAAAATAGAGCCTTGGAAGTAAGGAAGGGTAGAAGGCATTAGGGATGAGTGTGTGCATGAATAAACAAATAAAAATATATTTATTTCCTACATCTATAGGTGAGCGTAGTGTTAACAAGTGTTGGTATGTGGTGCTAATTTGTCATTTTTTTTTCCTAACCGTCGAAGTATATTCATTTTTTTTATAATAAAACAAATTTCGTTGTTTAGATTTTTTTAGAAAATGTACTATGGAAAAGCCTTGGACAGATAAATTATTGTTTTTTGTTTTCTAGATCTTAGTTGTCACTATTTACAGTAGCCGGCCACATGCAGTCATAGGTGCTGTTTATTGTTTATATGAAAGCGAGTTGTCCCTGCTAGCCGGGATAACTCTTTTGTTTTGTATTCCCCGGGGGACCCAAAACAATTGAGTTAGCCCGGCTAAATGGATGTCAGTATATTAATTAATGTATGTAATACAGATTTGTTTTTTAGGCGAAGGGAGAGGGCCCTGGGAAGGAGGAAAGAGATGTCACACAACGCGACAGTAAAGGAAACAAACCAACGTGTTTAGTCAAAGATAATGAATAAATAAATGAATAAATTAAGACTCAACAATTATGAAATAACAGTTTTCTAACTCGTCTTTCTTTTCGACATAAGCCCTATGCGCGTGACAGTCCGTTTATTTTGCGGATTGCGTGACGTGGCTATCGTGTACTTTTTCGTAACTACTAATGTTTTCATCGCCATCAAACCTTCACATTTACCAATAATCGGCCGTCGCTCTAAAGCGTACGCATACATTGGAAAGTCTACTGCGGTGTAGTATGATGGCATCGTTTGTACGATTTTAGATACGCGCCATTTTCGTTCCTTTCTGCTAAATGTCAAGCTAGTAACAGTACGCCACGTCTCACTGTCCGTAAACTGCTCTTTTACAACGATGAATTCTTGCGCTGCTTTGATACATCGGCTCGCTAAGTCTTCTGGGACAGGTGAGATAAACCATTCATCCACTTCCGGTGTTTGGACGTCACCGCTGTCCCAGTGCAGTCGTGGAAAGAGTGGCAAATAGAGCGAGTTAAGTTTCGAGAGTGCTTCCTCCTAGAATATAGAACAAGATCAGTGGAATGGTACAGTACAGTAAAACCCCGCGTATAATTAAGAACCTAGCTAGATTTTTCCAAGTCAGCCTGAACAGGTTCTTATATATAAATGGTGCTTAACTTGAAATCAGGCTATCTAGGTTCTAGTAGCATATCATCCCTCATCATTACAACACCTTTCTTCCTATTTTATTTACATACAGGTCAATGCTTTTGCACATGTCTCTTTTTTTTACACAAAAATAAATGAAAATTTCAGCCTGACAGGTTCTTAAATTTAGCTAGGTTCTTATACGTGGGGTTTCACGAGATTTGCAAGCCATACGTAACAAATCACCATCCTCCCCACCATAATGATATTTACAACAAATTATTTGAAGTGTTTATGTACGTAATGTAGTGAGGTGCTTTTATAGCCCATTGCATACGTCTCAATCGTACGGACCGCTGGCGGCGGCTTAGAATCGTGAGGAAATTAGTAGTTAGTATACGAGCCAGTCACTGAAGGTGGTCACACAGCCAGTCCCCAGTGGTTCTTTAACGCCCCTATAGGTTAGTGTGTAGTGAGGAGAGACTGGACCTCCGATTTAAATTCCTCATCCGAGAAGACGCAAAGTCTAACAATTTAAAAAAATGTTAAAGTGTATATGAACTCTGGCGTTTTTTTGCGTTTTAAGAAGTTGATATATAGGTACCGGTAATGAACTAAAAAAATTGAATTTGAACATTTATTCGAAGAGAAATAGCGCTCTAAACTTTAAAATCGACTGCGCCCCTTCGGCTTGGCCGTGAACCAAGACCTTGAGGAGACTGGTCCTGCATGAGCATTGATGACGTAAATTCGGGAATATTTTGCAGCTTGTACAAAGGCTAGTATGCATGACTTCAGTAAACTTATCATAATTTTCTGTTGAACAGAGTAGAGGACAAGAGAGGCATTCAACTCGGTCTCTACCATTGCAAACCCAGCGTTCATTTCGCTCAGCCACCTTTCAAAAGGACTGCCTATTGAGTTCAAGAGTTCACAGGAAGCCAACAAATTTAGTAGATGTGATAGAAACAATTCACTTGAATTTTTACCTTAGATGATATTCCAGAAGGCTCTGTGTATTTGATAATAGGAATAGCATGTCGTATTGGCGGGACGTACACGCTGTTCGGTAATGGCGCAAACGTCACTTTACGATGCTTTTTCAGCGGTATTCCACCATAGTACGAGAACGAGGCTCTGACTACATGAAACTGAAAACAATAGTTATTTAAAATATTTCCAATCACTCTAATAAAAATAGCTGTACGCACCTATTTCATAAAGGTTGTCCGGGCGATTTGTCATTTCAAGGCGAAATGAAAATATCCGTTTATACTAGCAATTTTGTCGCGCGAATGGGGATCATTTTTTAATTAGATTAATTTTTTCACTCGGCCCCAGTCTCCTCATGAATTCCGGAAAGGCGAATGGCGATTTTATCGCAGCTTTGTCGTCGCAATTTCGAATACGCTCGAATTTAGTAGACAGAAAATTGCAGCAAGTTGCACTAAATTTCGAGCATGTTCAAAGTTGCGTTGACAAATCTTCCATAAAATCGCCATTGAAATCGCAGCTCTTATCGCGCGACAAAATTGCTAGTGTAAACGGGCCTTAACAATTATATGCGCAGAAAGCGATATGAATATCGGCCAGTGAATAACAACCGAGACGGAGCCGAGCTTATTATTCACCAATATTCACTTAACCTGAGGCGGGTAATTGTTTTAACATGAATACACAAGTGATTATTTCAAAAAGTAAAAATAAGCAGACTTTTTGAAGAAAAAACGTTCCTTCATTATTTCTAAAAGCGCGTGCAACGCTGTAGGTGATTATTGAAAAACAGTGTGAATTTCTAGACCAATCACCGCGCGCTATTTTCTATAATCACATGCAGCGTACTTATACTAATTATGGATAAGATTTATATAGTTTAAATATTTTTTTCTTTAATTTTCAAACAATGTAAGTTAAAAATAATAACAATAACAATAATATCTTAGTAAAAGTTAAAAACTTAGTCTTATTAAGAATAAAGGAATAATAATAAAAAGATCAATATCATACCTTCTCCTTCACACTTATAGCTTCTGGTTTTTCTTCCTCACTCAAACAAGATGACGTTCGTTCGTCGTTTCGCATGTGATATTTCCTGTTTGTGATGACTTTGCCAATGATCTTGTTCTGGGCAAGGTCGTCAAAACATGCGATCAATTTCTGCATTAATTCTCCTAGAAAATAGGCCATTTGCGAGTTAAAAGTAAAAGCAAAAATATCGCAGGAGTATAGTAGGACTGGATCGAGTAGAAATGTCCAGTTTTACTCGTCTATGCATGACTATAGCCTTTCAAGTAAAAAATATTTTGCTTTATAACAAAAAACATTTTTAAGATATAAAATTACTTACCTACTTATACTTACTAAGCACTTGCTACTTGCATTTTATTAACTTACTTTTGTTTTACTTATATTTACGTACTTGCAAGTACCATGTGAAAACCCTTATGTTTCAATAGTCATCTTCACAGTTCCCTGCGCCATCTTGAAAGGTAGCCGGGCCTTTGCGTCGAAACGAGACGAACGTCAGTTGAGCTTGCAATCATAGAGCCACGTGAATAATTGTCCAGCAAGGTGTTAAAAGGTCTTATAATTGCAAGCTCAACGTTCGTCTCGCTTCGATGCAAAGGCTAGACTACCTTTCAAGATGGCGCAGGGAACTGCGAAGGGACTATTCTAATATTTAACCGTGCATGTCTCACCTTCGCAGATCCTCAACCTTCCTCTCCAAAACGCATTGTAAACAAAATGCAAAAAATCCATGACATCCATGGTCATCGGTTCATTTCGTTGGTTTGGATTAGAAGGATCCTCTAGGTATACCGCTGATGGCCCTATCTTAGGAATCTCTTCGTTGTCATCGATGTTTTTCCGTTTTCGTCGCCGTCGCTTCAGCGCTCCTAATGTTCTTAGAGATATTTTAGTTCGTTGTTTCACAGCCATCTGAATAGGTGGTAGATATGAGTTCTCTTCTTTGTCAACGAGAGATTCCTCGCTCTTAAGGCTCATGATTGTGACGTCCTACTGCGCTCATTAGTGACACAGGAAGCCCAATTCATTGCTCACTGATAAAAGCATGTCGAGAACTGGACCAAGTTTTTTTTATTCTAGTTTTCTTAACTTTGCTCATTATTTCACGTGCAATCGTGATTTCATGAATTCTACTGCTGATTTTATTTCCGTATTTTCTTAGGTTTATTAGACTTTTTCAGCGCGCGCACCAGTTTTATCCGATCAAAACTGAAATATCTTGGACTCAGCTCCTCTAGGTCATACCAGATAGGAAGCCCGAAAAAACTGTAAAAAGGTAGCAGAGCTACAGTTGACTCTCTCGTAAGCGAACTTCCTCGGACCAGATGATTCAATTCAATTTCAATTTTATTTTATTTTGCACACTAAGAAAATAGTTTAAATACATAGAATACATAATTATAAATATTATAGTTAATTATAATAGAAAATAAATTAAATAGCACAGAAAAGGTGCCGGTGGACTGGAGTAACTAAAGTTTTCGAGCCAGTCCACCAGTAGATTAAACAAGTGGTGAAAAGACGTGTTCCTTAATTACTCGGGCTACCTGTGGTAGCTCGAGTCTAAAAATGCAAACGGTTCTTCGTCGTCGTCTTTGTATTGTCGTGGTCCTCAAATTGGCAACTCCAAATTGGAGGGTCAGGTCCCAGGCGTTCCTAGTAGTGCATGGCAGCGCATGGGCAACGATCGCTGACCGAAGGTTAATACGAACGAATAAATATCGATTGAAATGAAAACTTGTTGTGATATGATTGAAGACGAGTCATTGTGAAAATGACGAGTAAATTGTTAGATCGAACATCGACTCGCGTTTACTCGTTTAACTCTGATCCCTCAGAAAGCAGTATATATTTTGGACTGATGATCGGCGACACATTCCCTATTGTTAGTTAGCTGTATAACATGGTTGACACCCGAAATATAGCTTGCATTTGCTATTTTTTTTTATATACATAAAGACGAGGATATCTTGGCCGGAATCAGTGATCCGCCGTTAGCGAAGTCCTTTCTAGCACAAAACAGAAGGTGTACCAGCAGAATTGCATTCGCTACGGCATATTATCAAGCACTTATAAACAGAAATCTTGAGTTTATTTTGATTAATGAGCTATTTTTGTTCTTCATAATGTCAGAGAACGTGACTTCCTTCACGAAGCCAACAAAGCGAACACCGTCAACATGGCATGAAAACATTCCGCAAATCGGCCTGTCTGAAAACCACTCTCAACAGCCCAAATCGCCTCAAAAATTACACAAATTGCTTTAGTAACTATCTATCTTTTTTGTTCTGACGTTCAATTTTCAAGAACAACTTCAAATTTTCGAAACTTTCGAGTTTTCGAACTCTAGATCTGAAATTTCGTAGCGGCGCTTTGGGGGGAGGGGACGGGGTGAAATGTCAACACGTTCTAACACAGGCATCCCGGTACATAGAAGATTCATACAGCCCGAAAAAAAACACAAATGCCTCAAGAACTGTTGATCTTTATTTTCGTGACGTTTATTTCTCAAAAGGTTCTTGATAATAATGTTTCTGAGACTTAGTTTTCATTTTCTCAATAACAACATGATGAAATTTGGGATAAAGACATTTCTCATTAAAATAACCTAAAATTAAGTGAATATTTGTTTATTTTTGTGCACATTTCAAACATTTTGTTAACATTAATCAACCAATTTAGTCCTTCTTCACATTTTCCTATTAGTGCCTCAGGATAGCTTTGTGTAAATATGTGAATTTATGAAACATTTTTAATGCTGTTTTAAACTACCAACCAATGCATCAAAACACGAAGCGGGTTAAAATGCCTAAAATAAAACACAACTCTGGCTCTGCCATCTCCTTGGATATAATAACGTTTTCCTATTTGTGTCTCAGGATAGGTTTCTATACGTATAATATGCCTGCGTTAGAGCGTTATCAGTTTGTTCGTGACTAACTGAATTTGCATCAGTTAGTTTCTATGTATACAGTGGTACCTCTATTAAGCAGTGACCCTCGGGACTTTCCAAAGTGGCCTCTTAATATAGGTTGGCTGATGAATACAGGTATAGAATAGGTATATGAATAGATTTGGGACTTTTTATTGTGACCACCTAATAGAGGGTGACCGCTTAATAGAGGTACCACTATATATGTATTGTGCATGATCTATGTATGATACATTATGAATTTCAATCCCTCAGAATCCCTTCTGTTCAGTAGCCCGAGTAATCGCTCACGGAGCGTCTAGTTATATAATTATATTATAATAAGAATAAGAATATATATAATAAAGTTTAGTAGAACTAAATAAAAGTCTAAATATGATGGATATCAGAGATAGTTTGAAAATAATTTGAGAAAGCTTTAGGAAGATTATTATTATGATAGTCATAAATAAAAGTTGCGATTTGCGTAGAGACGATATCGACAAATTGAAGAATATCCAAAGATTTGTGTATTGGAGGGGCGTGTGACTAAAAATGAGAGAAAGTCATTATTCTAACAGCTTTATTATTAAGAACATGGAGTGGATGTACTCTGGATTTGTAAGTGTTACAATGAAGGGCTCCTTAATAGAGATAAGGATAGATTAGGGAAAAATATACAGATCTGAGTGTTTGCGCATCTAGATATAGTGACGAAGTTTGGACAAGACACCAATATTTTTAGATACTTTTTTTTTGAAACAATGTTGATATGAGTTTTCCAATTTAGATTCTTGTCAATATATACACCTAAATATTTGATTGAATCACACATTTCAAGTGCTCGACCATTCACATAAACATCATGTATCAGAGAACTCCGATACTTCTGAGGAGACGTAACGATCATGTATTTACATTTCTTAATATTCAATGATAGCTTATTAGCACATATCCAGTCATTGAGATTTTCTAATTCAGTGTTAATTTGATGCATTAAAACATCAATTTTCTGATTTTCTGAGAGTGGTCGCTTACGGGAGATGGTCGCTTACGAAAACCTTAACACAGGCAGCCCAAACCAAAACACAAAACGTGAAATTGAAATAGCGGTCGCTTATATTAGGGGCCGAGATTGTCGCTTACGAGAGTGTCGCTAACGAAAGAGATTTATTAGAGTTTATATGGGAAACAAAACGAAAAATGAAATAGTGGTCGCTTACGGGAGATGGTCGCTGACGAGAGTGGTCGCTTAATTACGAGAGTCAACTGTACTTAGGCTACCTACTGAAGGCTCTCAAAGGAGGGAGTGGTAGGAGGAAGGGGAATAGAGTTACTGTTATTGTTGCTATTCTAGAGAAAATCAAACCACAATCTAGTCAATAAAATAAGTATATTTTCTATTTTATAATTTCTTTCATTCTCTTGTTTCTAGTATCAACAATTCATAAGTTTAGTGTACATTACACTCTAAATAACGTTACCAAAATATTATTTCGGCTTCTTCGCCGTCTGTATCCTTTGTTTATTGTTTAACACGGAGTCTTTTATTGCCATCTTATACCTTACAGATGCCATCATAGCCATACCTGGTTCACAAAAGCAACATAAGTATTTCTCGAATAGGTGTGAGAAAAGAGTAGTGCAGCTATTGAGCTAAGCCTAACTGAGTCTGCGTGTGTTGCGCATGCTTATGTCGCTAGTATGAACTAGGTTTAAGACTTTCTCTCATTCAAGGTGTTATTTTCATACCAAAGTGAGGCTTGCCAGATTTGTTTATGATAAGCTACTTCGCTAGAAAGGGCTGTGTGATGGCATCTTCTATTTCACGGTTCTCGTAGTTAAACCTCAGCTTCGATAGCCTGTGATACACCCTTTGCGAGAAAGTTTGTCACCCGTGAAAAGCACACACGCTAGTGGCGCAAAGGATCGTGGATCAGTTCAGAAACTGAATGTGCATTCGGAACGCCTTTCTTGTTGTTTGATAGGTCAAAACTGAAATTTCTCAATAACATATTGACAAGTGTTGCAATGTGGCCATGAAATCCCTGTGTTCTAATAAAGTTTACATAGGTTACCCATAATCCCTTGCGGTACTAGCTTGTAGGCTTTTCACTTCACAGGTGACAAAGTTTCTCGGAAAGGGTGTATATTCTTTACAATTTGACTACAGCTTGTGATAATTTAAGGAAAGTACACATTATCAAACAATTGAGGCTAATTGAAACACTCCAAAATTCCTCGGGCTGTAGTCAAATTCTAAAGAATATATTAAGTTCCAAGAGTGACAGGGAAGGTCCTGGCGTTCAGATGCTAGTAGTTGAAATTCAAATTTATACAATTTATACCTTATTAAAGTTGTCTGGATAAACAGACATTTTGACTTTTTCAAATGTCACGTGTTATCAAATTAATAATTCCTTTGACTAAACTGGCTCTGAAACATTGATTTCCATGCACTAAAACCTTATTTAGTGAGAAACAAATATTTAATAGACCTTTTCCGACCTTTACACTCCACTGATCATGAAACAATAGATTCAAGTCGAGGCTGGATTGATAAAATACAGTGAATGAACACAGCGGTCAAACGACTACGCATGCGCGAAAAAACAAATAAAATGATCCAGCACCAATCTCGTTCCCAGGCTTAATTTTCGCACGGACTCTATAAAAATCGATGGATTGGACGACTTTTATCGCTTTTTTCTCAAAATAAAAACAAAAATACAAAACTATAGACTCATGGTAGCTTTAAAATATAACAAAGGTTATGTACACGAAACTTCAAGCTTATATATTCAGGGAATTTCTTATAAATCGACCTCAAACACTTTTACAATCCAAAATTTAGCGCTTTGAAAATTTTGCCACGCATGCGTAGTCGTTTGACCGCTGTGTTATCTCAGCTTTGACTTGGACCAAAGAGTTCACCATTGTTAAAATGCAGATTTATTTTTTTTACATTTTTTAAAATATTTTTAACAATCAACTGTCAATCGCATATAAACACACCAAATCTATCTAGTATTTTTCACTAACCACATTGGTATTTAGATATCTTTTTAATATCTTTTTCCTAATTTTTCTTTTCTTTTTCTTTTAATTTTTTCTAGATAATATTATTATATCTTTCTCTGATGTTAATTTTTCGTTAGTAATTTTGTTCTTTTTCTGTTATTCGAATTATCCATACTAATTTTCAGTTGGTAGTTTAACTGAATAATTCCTGCTACTTTTTATAGTTTTTCTTTGTATATTACTATTTATCACAGCTTAGTTTCAAATATATCCATATGTCGATAACTTAAATAACATTGATGTTTGAAATGCCTAAAGCTTAAAATAGAAAATTCATTAATAATTCTTGTGAAATTTCCAAAAGAATTAATTATAACCATAGCAGTGTTGTGTGTAATAAATACAATATTCACGACCGATCTGTATGTGATATACAAACAGCAAGTCAAAGGTCAGCCATTGCATATCGCATACAGATCGGACGCCAATATTGTATAGTACTTATGAAACTCCAATGTTAGTTCTGTCATATTTTACTAAAATTGTCAAATAAAAAGTGAATCTATACCTGAAAAAAATTATGTGGAAACTTATGCAAATCAGGATGTATTTGTATGAGATTTACAGAACACGGACATGGTTTCTTTTGTCAAATTCTCATGAATTATTAATGAGTTTTATAAATCTTGATACTGCATCTTCCTGATTTGAATAACTTATTTTGGGCAGATTTACTTTTATCTTGACAATTTTAGTAAACAAGAAAGAACTAAATTCAGTGTTTCATGAGTACTATTCAATATTTGTATGATCCATTTTGTATATGCTCGGCCTTTGCAATGGCTCGTCTGTGACTGGTTAATGCATATGCCATTCAGAAGGACTTATCATATTGTATAGTTATAATAGATTACTTAAAATAATCTTAAATCAAATTGGAATAATAATCAAATAATGTTTACCTTTTTGGAAGCGTTGCAGTAACTTTCTATTATAAATAAGAATAACTATTCAACAATAAACTTTGTACTCCCTGGTTTAGGCATTTCAATAACAATGTTAATAATCGAATAATGTTTACCTTTTTGGAAGCGTTGCAGTAACTTTCTATTATAAATAAGAATAACTATTCAACAATAAACTTTGTACTCCCTGGTTTAGGCATTTCAGTAACAATGTTAATAACAATAATTAATGTTCAATGTTTAGCCTGTAGTGGCTGGTTAATGATATACATCTTAAGCTGTACTATGTAGCTATCTATAAGGAAATAACAATCTTAGCTGTTCAAGGAATATCCATGTTATGATTGTATGTGGTGCTAATCGAATCCACGCTGGTATAAACCCCTACAAGAAATTAGAAGACATGAATTATTATTACTCCTTTAGATACACACCAATTGACATTGATCAACTGGAATAGCCTACTCCGCAGGCAAATTTTCGCCTTTTAACGCTTCTTTACTTTTTTGGAGTTCCTGTGGGACGGTCGAGAAAGGACTTGGGACGAATTGAGGGGAGGGGAAGAAAACAAAGGAAACCCAATATAGAAAGGAAGTCTGAATTTCAGTGGGTTGCCTGCGGAGGAGGCTACATCTGGAAATGGTTGATCTGAGATCGATAGGAATTGTGGGAGTTTATTAACTTCCAAATTCACTATTATTATCATGCTTAAATGTTACAGCAAAAAATCATTGCATTGCGACCTGCTATATCCAAACGTTTTTGGTTGGATTATGGTCTTTTTCTATCCTTCCATCAACTTTGGAGGCAGAGCTTTCATAAAATCATTGGTTAATTTGATGTAAGCTCTGCCTCCAAACTGATTGAAGGATTGGAAAAACGCAAATTCAAATTGGAGTTCACAATAGGCTGTTGCATCAATAGATCACATGACAGTTTTTCACATAGCAACGCCTGGCAACGTCATGTGGGATGGCAAGCCATACCTTGACGACAGTGTTTACATCTTGCTTTGTGTGATGGGGTCAGCTTTTTAAAGCTTAAAAGTAGTAAGTTGTAGTTTAAACAGAAGTTTTTATCTAGCTTTGGTTTAGAAAATAATAAGAGGAGCTCTTTGTCATCAAGGTATGGCTTGCCATCCAACATGGCATCACCAGGCGTTGCTATGCGAAAAACTGTGACATGATCTATTGATTCAAATGGCCTATTTGCTGGTCGCGATGCAACGGTTGTCACTGTTATTTTGACTTCAATCTGAGATACTGGTATATCTGTAATTTAATCCTAGTTATAAAAGTAATTCAATGGACTCCCAGTATTGCATTGGTCTGCAGATCCACTGTTTCTAGATGATCATTTAATTCAAATAATTGTATAAAAACATTTGTAGCATGGTGGTTAGTAAATGAAGAAATGATGATGATTTTAATAAATTATTGTACAATCTATACATTTTTGTATGGCATATTACAATTATCTTGCCTAATTTATTGTGCAGTTCGATCATCATCAACATTTTCCCGTCACTTTTGAAATGATATTGTTAACAACTTAGTTTACCTTGTAAAATCCCATAGGCCCAAGTTTAGCTGTGTACACGATGCAATGGAGCACATTCTGCAAAAAAATAACAAGAGTCTAAAAATATTCCCACTTAATGGTGACCATTAATCGTAAGTAATTCTTTGTGTCATTCATATTGTTTCAGGCTCACCTACCTTGTTCTTAGTTGTCAGATTCGACCAAAAAGTAATATTTGCAGCCATTTTGTTCAAAAAAGGGACTGCATGGTGACAAGTAATTATTATTAAAATTTGTATTGAAATTTATCCAACTGGAAAATTCTGCTCCACACTGTAAATTTTCAAATATCAAACTGTGTTCTTTATTGAATGGAAAATGGAAAGTGCCTTTTAAAAGTCACTAGTAGGCCGTAAAACACTCATGCCTGGACACTCTATCCGATATTAGTAGTTAGCTTACATATTGATTTGTTTGAAGAAAATGCAGGTATTCTATGTATTTACTTTATATTGTCCTGGTCTTGCCTCCATAAGTCTTGTTTTCATGACATCAAATGGTTGGGTCATGCCTGTTGCTATGGTACCCTAAAATATAAATAATATTATGCAATTCATTCACTGAGAAAGACTCTGGCTCCGGTTACAAGTTCAAAGTTTTTTTTGCTGATGAGTAGAATAATATTTTCTTAAATGTTTCATAGCAAAAAGGTTTATTCCACAGTATTATTATTGTCAGCAAAGTTTCAGAAAATGCTAAACTTGAAGATTAAACAACTCCCATCCTTCTGTAAGATGTTACTTTAGTAAAAAGAAATCAAGATCAAGATGTAGATCCGATATAGATGGGACATTTTCCGTTTTTTTTTTTTTTATTTTTTTTTTACAGTGAAAATTTTTGCATGGTTGGATTATGGTCTTTTCAGATCCTTCAATTAACTTTGGCAAAATCAAATTTGCAATGACAATTTGCTAGTTGCGAAGCAACAATTTTTGCTGTAATGAATATGGGTCATGGTGTTCAAATAGAATGAAATAAAAGCATTTAGGTAGCAATTTGGATACTACTTTATTTTTTATTAATACTTACAGCAATGAAGCTTGCTGTGAAATGGGTGTACATATTTTCTTTAAAGTATCTAAAAGCAATAAATTATGGCTTGTTATATGATTGGATATCAATAGTCTCCTTCACAATTCCCTGTGTCTTCTTGAAAGGTAGCCAGGCCTTTGCATCGAAGCGAGACGAACGTTGAGCTTGCAGTGAAAGAGATCTTTTAACACCTCGCGGGACAATTATTCATGTGTCTCTATCATTGCAAGCTCAACGTTGTCTTGCTTCAATGCAAAGGCCCGGCTACCATTCAAGACAGCGCCGGGAACTATGAAGGGGACTAATTGTGTACAAATCATGCGTCCTTCTCCTGTCGCAATTAGAGTTTATTTTTGACTATTTATGATATTCTAATCTAATGTAAACTAAAATTTAACTATAAACAAAACTAAAATCAATTAAAATAAACATATACCAGTAAACTAAATTAAACTTAAGTGCAAGCAATATATCTGTGAAATAGACAGTTCAATAAGATATGCAATACAATAAAATCATGATAAATATATAATTAAATATTTGTTAGAAATATAACATGTTTTGAGAGTAAAACATACACAAAGTAACATTTAGTAATTACCCAGAAGAAAGTAGAATCTGTTTGGTTTGGTCATAACAAGCAACCTATACACAGAAATAGGTGATAAGTATCAAATGTTATCATCATCATACTATCATCCACATCATCATCATAATCATTATGATTGTTTTTCAATTGACGTTAATTAAATTGTCATTGCAATTACCATCATGATTACAATCTATTTCATCACCATCATATTATCATGATAACTATAATCATTATGACCATTTTTGTCATCAACTGTTATCAACACCATTACCATCATGTTAAATAAACATTTATTTTTTTACGTGATATCAGGAGTTGTAGGGGAGCTTTTGAAACACTGACGCTCACTTGTATACCCCTTTAATTAAATATTTTAGCACACAACACTGCTCACATCATCATGTTATTGTTATCACCATCATAATTGCTATCGACATCATCAACATTGTTATGTATATCACCATTATCATTGTTAATTATCACCATGATCATCATAACTGTTATTACTATTCATGACGTCACCATCATCATCGTTTTTATTATTATCACCATCATTGTTATTATCATCATCAATGTTATTATTATCATCATCATATCATCATTTTTATCACCATCACCATCATAATTGTTATTACTATGACCATCATCATCATTATTATCATCATCACCATCATTGTTATTAATATCATCATCATCAGTTGTACCTGTGCTACAGTCATCAGTAGTGCTCTTGTGGACGTCATGGTTACGCCTCTCATCCAGGCTGGGACACCCTCTGGTATAAATTAAACAAGAAAAATGAGTGATGAAGAAGATGGAGGGGGAAATGGAGGATTGTGGTGTTGCGGAATATTTTTTGGGGTGTTGTGGTGAAAAAATTCTCAGAGTGTGCTGATGTACATACCTACGGTGTGCAGTGTTTGCTTTTGCAAAGCTGCAGTGTGTTGTGAATTAAAGTTGTGGTGTTCGTAGTGCTTGGTGAGAGATAATGTGATTTGGTGTTGTAGAATTTTTGTTTGCAGTGTTGTGTATTGAGGACAACCAACCAACCTACCTTTTGATGCACACTTGTACAATCCATCAAATACATTCTTGTAACTAAAAACATCAACAAGTAAGTATCAGAGGTCATGCAGCAAACACTGTCTCTTGCATCTACCCATTAACAGTCACACAAAAACATGTTCAATCTGTTGTACTGTCAAACTTCAAAAATTGGCACCCAAATTTTTGCAAATTTGTATACCACGGTCATGAAGAATAAAGGCTACAAATTTCATAGATATGTACCGTCACTTGCATCTACCTGTTAAAAGGGTGTGACAGAAATCTAACATGCAAAATGTACCTTGACAGATTGAATTTATTTAGAGAATCGTATTGGGCCAAAACTTTGAAGTTCATTGTTGCAAGACAGAACAGTTCTTTTCTTGCAACCATTTATAACGGGTAGATGCAAACGACAGTAGAATATACACAACACTGTGTCTGAGTACTTACTTCCGTCTTTGATCCAAAGGAAGCTTGCTGTCATTTTGCATCCTATAAAATGAAAAACAAACAATTGACTTAATAAATGAATAATGGTATTTGGTGGTGTTGAAACAGTGTTACTTGAAACATTAATTTGTCTAATAAACTAGACCCCATATGGGCGATCACTCGGGCTTCAAACGAGACATGATGTCATTGTTGCTAGGAATGCCTGGGACCTGACCCTCCAATTTGAGGACCAAGACGACGAAAAAAAAGAACTGTTTGCATTTTTAGACTCAGGCTTTTCCGTACACGAAAGCCCGAGTAATTAAATAGCAAAGAAATGGCTAAAAGAACGTAATGTTTCATGTACATGAATGTATGGATGAATTCATGATGAATGAGCAAATAAATGAATGAGTGAAAAACAATGCATAATTGGATAAGGGAAATATAATGAATGAATAAAAATTAATAATGAATGAATAATAAGCAAATGAATATGCATGAATGAATAAAGGAATGGATGGATGAGAATGTAGTTGTATTTATTAAAAAGAACCCACTATATCAAACTTTCTGTATTTACCAAAAATTACATATTTGTGTTAACATCTCCAAGCATATAAAATGCACTTTATATCCCAAAGCTTACCTGACATTGATCATATCAGCAGGATTCCCAACAATTCCACCAATAAAACCTGTGACAGACAGACAATAAAGATCAGGAGATTCCATTCAGCATTGTACCAGTCCTATAGTTAACTGTATCAGCTTTAAAACATACTTCACTGGAGTTTAATTATTGAATAATTTTCCCCAGTGAATTAAGTGAGAGCTATCAACTCCAATGGTAATTTTATCATAGGTCAACTCTTTTTAAATATTCATGACAGAAATAATTATATTCTCAAGGTGAAGCTGGACTAGATAATATACAATGAATGTATAGATTAATCCACTCCAACCTCAAAATAATCAATTGTTTTGTTGTCAGTCATGCACTGCTATTTGTGTAATACCTAACAGCAAACATAACTGTAAACTTGTACATGTACCTGTATGTAGCAGTAATTACAGCTGTTTTTATCATTTAAGAAATGAAATAAATCTTCTGTGTTTTTACAAGCTTATGAAAACTGAGATGCGTTTGGGAGAATTCAAGAGCAGATAAGTCCAAACTTGAGACAAAGTCGTGTGTTTGGAACTGCTCAAAAATTCTCCCAAATGTATCAAGGTGAGTGTCAAAAGTATGTCTGCATGACGTGAGTGTGTTTCATGCTTTCATAAACACTGGTTTTTGACCAATTAACGCACACATGCTATCCCAATAGCGCACTGCATGAATGCTAAAAATAGCTCCAAGACTCGGCCAAACATTGTGTTCAGTGTTGAGCAATATATGAACCGATCTTATAATTTCCTGCTTAAATTAGAATATTATAACAACGTGATTAAACAAAGAATTGCTTTGATCGGCATTGAAAATAGTCTGCTAATTAAAAGTTAAATAAAAGTTTGTTTGTCCGAATTAGGCCTTTGTCTCCATTTTTGTGACATCATTCATGCGCTGCGCTATTATTTTATCAAGGCCCATTTACACTAGCAACTTTGTTGCACGACAAGAGCAGCATTTTCAATGGCGATATTTATCGTAGATTTGCACCGGAATTTCGAATACACTCGAATTTAGGAGACAGAAAATCTCAGCAAGTCAATGGACTAAATTTCGAGCATGTTCAAAGTTGCCTTGCAGCTCTTGTCACATGACAAAATTGCTAGTGTTAATGGGCCTTAATATCAAATCAAGGTCGTGTTCATCAACATCATCATCATTACCAACTAACCTGCACAGGCCCCCAGTGCTATCTTTTTGTAAAATGGTAGTGGCTCTACAAAGAAAAAGAAAATATATTGATGAAACATAAGTTGAATGTTATGTGGTGCTTGATATATAGCACTATATTCACACACCTAAGTATTAACAACCTGCAATGTGGATTTGCAATTTTGCACTTTGAAAAAAACTGTCATTTATGATGGATTCCTAAATTTTAATACCAAAAATCACAATTATTGGCATTTTTTTAATTCTGCAATTTTTAACAAAGAGTAATTATCTAACAACAAAATTCATTAAAAACAGCACTATTTTTGCTTTAGGACAGCCCGATTTCATAAATTTATGAAACTATTGGAGACCTTACCAATTTCATAAATTTATGAAACTATTGGAGACCTTACCGATTTCATAAATTTATGAAACTGCCAAAAGACCCTACCGATTTCATAAATTTATGAAACTACCACAAGACCTTACCGATTTCATAAATTTATGAAACTGCTGCAAATTTTGAAATAAGTATTGATTTTTATAATTTATGGGGAAAAAATCTAGAAAATCATCAAATTTGGTAAAATTTTGCAGATAATTTGAGGAGTGCAAAATTGCATATCCCCATTGCAGGTTGTTGATTTGTGCTTTACAATTTTACTATTCATATGTCCTGTCAGAGAGGAGTGATGGTCTAGTGGTTAGGGGGTTTGATTCCCGGCCCGGGCGATTGAGGTTGTGTCCTAGGGCAAGAAACTCTATCATTGCCTTGTCTTCTTGGATAAGGATCGATGTAAGACCTGTCTGCTTTCACTCTAATTCTACATAAGGTGGACGTAAAAAATCCTGTTGAGTAGTGGATTGTCTCCTGGCACAACAGTCAGGTCTTAAGGCCTCGTTAAACTAGGATACAGGTAGCGCGCTACATTGTCGCGCACTACATGTATCCTCAATGTTTCTCAGTTTAGCCACCTCGAAAACATTGTAGCGAGCGACAAATTTTGTAGTCCAGACACAAAAAATGTTTCTGGGAGACCGCAGAAACATTTCTTGTGTCCCGGCTACAAAATTTGTCGCGCGCTACATGCAAATGCGAGGTATCCCAGTTTAGCCAACCGAGGCAACATGCCGCTCGCAAAATTTGTGGTGGCTAAACTGAGAAACATTGAGGATACACGTAGCGTGCGACAATGTAGCGCGCTACATGCATCCTAGTTTAGCCAGGCCTTTAGATACTACAGGGTCCACTGATACGAAAAACACAGTAAAATATGTGCTATCTGATGTCATTTTAAAGAGCCCTTTGCAGACACATGGCTTACAATTATCAAGAATGAGTTGTTATAATGTAAATAGGAGCAAGTCACTGAGGGTGGTGAAGAGTTTTTTCATGCAGTAATTTAAAAAAAAAACAATAAAAAAACACGTACCCCCTCACAAAAGTCAGTTTGGACATTATATCAGAAATCTAATATCACAGTGGGGTTTGTTTAAAATTTGCATTTTTTTAGAGCTTCCTGTTGAATTTAACAGTTCATTATTCAGTGTACTGACCAGGAAATTCTTTCAGCTCTGATCAACAGGGGGGAGGGGTCAGGGTGTCTCATTTATTTTCCAAAAGATTGTAGATCCAGTTTGTACTCACCACTGCCCTTTCTTAGCTTTCCTGACCATATTTCATAAAGACCATATCTTGTGGTAGAATATGTAAGCTACAAAACAAAAATTATCACATGTGATGATATCATTTTAGAAAATAATTGTCAGTGATAGTATGGGCATGTTGATTGACCAAAAATGTAGCAAATGATAATAATAACATAATAACATTGAGGTAAGGGAGGGGAGGCAAGGGAGGGGAGGAGAGGGCACGTGGGCACCCCTTTGTAGATTGATGCAAATATCTATGACATACTCAAAGATACAGAATGGGAGGTTGAAACAAGTGTGAGGTCACTGGAGATCAAACTCTGTTTCTCTTGCACTGTAAGTTAGACAGCTACCAACTGAGCTATATACTTGCTTTTTACCATATCCTACCTGTCTTAGAATAGATGCAGATAGTCCTTTATACAATCCAAGCACTCCTTGATGCTTGACAACATGAACAGCCATTCCTGAAAGACCATGAGTGACATTTTGCTGTGTTTGTAATTGCACCTGGAACAATGAGCAACATCAATTTCAAATAAGTTACACACAAAATGTTTAAACTCATAATAATTATAATAGTAATAATTGACAGGATCAACAACCAATGTATGCATGAACACTATTTGGGTCAAGTGGATGGATTTTGAAGCCTAATGAGTTGACATAGAAGGCTAATGAAGTATTGGTATTTCCTTTGCCACTAGTGAAAAATATATATGTTGTATATGTATTGATTAAAAACAGCTTTGAATCATTTTTTGGCATTATATTAACATTAAAGTAACATATGTTTTACATATAATCCACTCACTGGCAAATAGTGATGCTAATCTAGGCAATCACAAACTTTGCAATAAATTTCATTTAATGTCAATGAAATGGCAAATTCATCTGTATAGTATCAAAACTTTGCGTGACAAAAGATAATTATGACAAGTATTTAACCTATTAGATCAGAGGTATAGTGTTAGAATTGATCAAGGCATCCTTGCTAGTCAGACTTAACAGAGAAAACGTCTGGGTGTGATGCAGGCTACTGGAGTAGTTTGTGTTGAGGAAATCACAGGCAGCCCAAGCAATTCACTTTTTTCGGGCCTTACTTTGTAAAACTCAATCAATCAATCAATCTCAATCAATCAGTCTCAATCTGATTGGACGACTCTATTCCATGGTAACCAGTCATCCAATCAGATTGAGTTTTACAAAATAAGGCTTGGCTACCAAGTTATTGGTGTCCATCAACAAAGGCTAACAGATCAACTGAAGGAAAATTGTTGTTGAAAATTGTTCAATATCTATAATTTCGTGAGGTCTGACTGGGGATCTGTGAAAATTTTGCTCGTTTCTAGGCAGAAGGATCATAAATCTATGTTGCTGAGGGGATTTTGAAGGCAAAGGAAGGATTAAACATGATTTTCTAGACCATCGAAGAAAAGTGATTCATATCTCGAGTGACCAGCCTTTCCATTTTTAAGTACAGGTGGGCATAAATTAGAAAAAATGCTCTAAAATGTTCAAAAACTACCCAGAATGACACCAAATAAATTTAACAACAACACAGGATTGAAATATGTTGAAATTTATTTCAATAAAAAAATAAAGATTTTTTCCTCACATATCTCAAATGTAAAAGTGAATTGCTTCGGGCTGCCTGTGAGGAAATCTTAACAGATGAGTCCTGATAGGGGAGGGAGGGGAGGAGGCAAACATGTTTTTCTTTTTGAAGACAGGTAACGAAAGGTCTGTGTAAACATTTGTTAATTTTTTTTGGTGGTATTGTTGATTTGTCAGACATTGTATTAGATTAATGCAGCATAAGAAAGATTCGTGATATTAAGCACGCACTTATTTCCAAGTGCTTCTTATTGTTAAATATTGCTGTCTATCAAAAATAGTAACATGTAACTCAATGAAGTGTAAAGTGAAAGTTTTTTTGTACATAAAAACAATACAAAAACTGAATCCTCAAAACTAACAATGACAATGATTAAATAACTTTTTAATTATCTAAAAATTAACATCGAATTTTACGTTTAACAGAAATCTTAATAAAAACAATGAGACCAGCAACCTTTCAACTTTGACAACAAAACAAATGAAAAACAAAATGTCCTTTGACTCTTTTAAAGCTTAAACTTAACAATAATAACTTTCCAATGATATATTAAATATAAATGACTAATAATCTATCTTTGATTTGAATTTAAAATAGGTTTGTATAAGGATTAAATCAATAAACGTTTGTCGAGTGGACGCATGCATCGAAGCATGTGCTAGATGTGACCCTTTATAAAACGAAACTAGACTTAATAAATGTACTGCTTTATGTGAAACTACATTCAAACTGAATCACAACAGGATTTTAGAAGAATTGAAGTGAACATAATTATGGTAATTCCCGAAAATATCATTTCGATCTGCAGACGTTTTTCATATTGACTCTTTCATATTGTCTCGTTTTCTCAAATACGTTTAGAGAGTTCTTCTAGCTAAAAACCTTGCTCTATCTAAACAAAGTTTAAACTATCTGGAATCTACCGTTTTAGTTTACATCAAGGTTTTTCAATTATTTAGACGTACCTTGAGTAAATCAAGAGGATGGGTGAAGAAAACAGCAATGGCCGAGGCAATTCCACCAAGATACCATCTCTGTTTTTTCACTACTAACTTCGTCATTCCTCCCTCCGATCCATCTTTTGAGAGAGAAGACATTGCTGTGAACAATAGCCAGTCGTTTAAAGCTGAATTTCTTTCAAATTTGTTGTGTTTTCGCTGTGAATTCTACATTACAAAGTTGAATACTCCATTGTTTAGCATAGAAGATCAAACTACACACGTATACACTACATGTACATGCATGGTGTTTGTCACACGTGATAATATTTTCGAGTATTGCGTGACGCAACATTAACCAAGTTAACCCACAGGCAGCCCAACTATTGTCTTTGAGGATTTTTTTTAATGACAATAAAGTTATTTTTAACCGCGCGCCGATCGAAATACATATTGAGCGCGTGGTTGGGGTTCCTGTGGTGTATTTGTTTGAATGCGCGCGGATGGGATTCCTGTGGCTTTTTGCAAGCAATTTTTCGGTCGCGCGGAATCGCACGTACGACAAAAAGATCGAAGAAAGTAGAGCATATGGGCATTTTGCAGTGCGCATGCGCGCCGCTTTTGATCTTTTCGCGCCAATTCGCCGCCATATTGGTTCTGGAATGCTTTCGAGAAAGTAGAATATTTATACAAGGTCTGAAACTCGATGGCGTGGATGGATAGATGTGCGCCCCAGCTTGTGGTGACGGCGAAGACTCAACGACGAGCGCCGAGAAGGACGCGAGAAGCAATCGACTCACTCGCCAAAGAAAAACTTTTATATTCAAACTTTTCTTTTGAAACAAGTTTTATTTTCTTATACGGATTTTCACTAAGTAAACCTCTAACAAAAACAAACAGCCAGTGTGTGAAATTTCTTTCCAAGTTTATTGAAATGCTAAACATATAGTTCATATATTTTACAATGTGAAAATATTTTGTTCAAAGTGTATTTAATCAAATCTGTAAAGATGTTTTAGCTTTTATAGTTTTTCGAAAATAGTTTATAAAATACAGCTATAAACGCTTCACACTTTCATAACAAATGTATTATTGTTTGAACCGCTAAACTAACTAAAGACACTAAAGTTTTCACGAAATTAAAGTTGAACTTTTTTGATCCAACTGAATCATGATCAAGTAGAAAACTTCGCAAAGCGGCCATCACAATTTACTGTTTAGTTCGGGTTTTAGTTGGTTTGAACAAGATAATATTATTCGTTTTGACATACAAACTTCAACTTCAATAATTACCTGTACACACCAGGCTACTAGAAAAGCTTTCCCTAATTTTTTTGTTATAGTGAAGAGCATCGTTGACTTCAAAAGCAAGTGCTCACTTGAATCAGGTGTTTTGAATGAAAACTAAACTCACTGTAGCAGCCACGGCAGTGCAAATCACGATCTTTTTGACTCTCGATTCACCATCGCATGATTTTCACAATAAAATGCATTCTCTTGTTTTCTTTCTTTGAGTTTTAAGTCATTTTAACAATGCAAAAGTTAAATGCAAGACTGTAATCAACACCTTTTTTCGGCTGTATCGGTGAATGTGGTCTCGATCGATATTTTCACGCTCAACGATTGCTCCACGATTGTAAAATTTCCGAAATCCGTCACCACAACCTGGGGCGCACCTCGGTTCCATGCTGCCTTTTTTAAAAATTAATTTTAACCCCTTTGCTGAAGCCGGAGATGATCATACTTTTTACTGTAGTTGAAGATCAACATAAAGTTTATATATTCGAAAAAAAATAAAAATTTTCTCCCATGGCTGATTTACTACGCGCGAAACTAAATTTGTCACGTGACCGAGTTTCATACCTTGTCAAAATACCTCTCTCTTCGATACCGCGCGACTTTGACGAAAAATTGCTTGTAAAAAGCCACAGGAATCCCACCCGCGAGCTTTCAAACAAATACACCACAGGAACCCCACCCGCGCGCTCAATATTTATTTCGCTCGGTGCGCGGTTAAAAATAACTTTATTGTCATTAAAAAAAATCCAATAGACAATAGACAAAAAAGACAATAGTTGGGCTGCCTGTGGTTAACCAAGCAAAAATTGACTTCCAGATCCTCCCAAGTCAAAGTCTTATATATTTTGCTGCAGTTTTTCCCCCGTTTCTAATTCTTTAAGGTCCTTTAATATGCTGCCCATGCCTATGCCGCTAGATGTTACCGCTGATCAGTATAACATTGAAGGCTCAGCAACGATCAAACGAATTTGCCCTCAAATAACAGAATGCAATCCAGTTCTTAATTTGGAAGAAATACTATTTCTTAGGGACCGTTCATTTTTTACCAGGGAGGGGGGGGGGGGGGGGGTTGCGTTTTCCTTGCTAGCCCGTTAAAAAAACTGCCCCCCTCTCTTTGGCTGCAAAAACAATCTCACCCCCTACTGCTATCAAATTCAATTCATGACCCCCCCACCAAAAAAAAAAAACACACACACACACACAAAAACACAAGTCACATTTTCCCAATTCACAATAACATGTATTGATTTGCATTACTTTCGATGGAATATATATATGTACATTATTATATATCTGGATGTGTCTATTCTAACGGTAAAGTGCTCAATACATTAAAAATGTAGAGCGTTATAGAACGACAAGACATCACTTTTTCTGTTACTCGGAGTTTCACGCTTACGCGATCTTCAGACAGACTTTAATGAATAATAATCCTTTACTGTAATCTATATATATGAGGCGCTATAATTGAAGTGTAATCTATTGTTGTGGTGTATAATTAGAGTATTGTTATATATTTACAATAGTGCTATTGTTCTATCGAGGTGCGATAATTTATGTTATCCTAGTGTTTATCAAGAAGTATTTGTTTTCGTGACGGCATTTATATACATTATATGTAAATTCCATAAACTTATGAAATCAGTCTGATTTCAAAAATATAAAAAACAATCCTCATGTAAACATTGCATGTACTACACAATTTAGAATTTTCAATATTTACATTTTAATAGTTCTAAAAATAGAGATAGTCTGAATTTTGAAGTCTGTTAACGGTTCTTCCTGATCGTCGACTTGTCACTTTTGGTATATCTTGGTCTATTATAGCAAGAACAATATCATCCAGTTCCTCTTCTTCGCTGTGTCTAGCCTCTCTTCTTCACTGCTTGTTTCGTCTTCCTCTTCTTCATCTGTCTCCTCCTCTTCAATTGTTTCCTCTTCTTCTTGATCCATTTCCTGTACCTCTTTATTTCCTTCTCTCCCTTCCATATTTTTGCATTCCTGTCTCCAGTGCTCTTTAATCTTTTCAGATTTGTCTTCCTTCTTCATCTTCATACAATCATTCAGCTTGTGGTATTTAATATATTTAATATTTAGCTCTTGTACGTTAAGGCTGCTTAGCTTGTTTCCCTCGATCAACTCCTGCCAGTATAGTCAGTATACGCTTTATTGTGCATCTCACTTCTCTTTTTGGCTTTCTCTGCCATTCTGTTTTTTTTTTTAATTCTTTTATTTCCAAGTGGTGAAGCCACTCAACGACCAATTGGTTTTTGACTATGAATTTGTCAGCAAAATCTGACACACTCTCTACATTAGACGTAGAAAGCTGTCCCTCATCAAATGCTTCAGTTTTGCAACTGCACTCTCGGCTGCCAGTCATCTGGAGACCTTCCTTCTTCGATGTTTGGTTGTAGGAGAAGTAGTGGTAGTCTGGAAAAAGTGAGCTATTAGGGAAAGGCCTTGGGCACTTTGAGATTCAGTTACTTATACCCGAAGGAATGGAACCTCTCCTCGAGTGAAGAAATGTCCAGTGGCAGTGAAGATGATGAAGCCAGTGTCAGTGACTATGACTGAGTGCTGACAATGAAGAAGATAGTGAATGGCACTCGTATGTCGTATCTTTTTGTGTGTTTTAACAAATAGTTGTTTTCACATACGACTTCTCATAGAATTTTCCATTTCATTTATGTATAGTTTTGGTTATTGTTCTTTAATCAGTTCGGTTACTTGCCAGATTTGGCAATATGTGTTACGTGACAAAATGGCGTCCCCAAATAATCATCAGGGTTTCTTGTTGTCATGGATTTTTTTGTAGTAAAATCAAATCAATCCAACAATTCACTGTAATAGGAGCAATCTATTGACATTTAAGTAGCAGTGGATGCCCATATTTGGATACTACACGACCTTTTATGACCTTTTATGATAAGTTATTGTTGAATTTTTGATGATCGTTGGTGTTTACAGAGCTATTTACGAGTATCATTTTGACGTTTTTAGCAAAATTTGCCCGTGGTTGAAAGAAATCGGCTCGACTAGATCAAAAGTATTTGAGTTTTCCTTTTTAACAGTATAATTTTTGTGTTGGCGCACAGCGAAAAAGTGATGGCGCATTTACAATGAAACGGCACACTGCAGTGAAACAGCATGGGCGCCATTTTACATCTCAGCAGTGGAGGCTCGTACGAAGAAGTATCTGGACAACGATCGTAGGGTTTGTTTTAAACTACTTTGGGCGAAGGGTCAAAAGCCTAAGAAACGTTTTTGAAATTATGATTCAAATAGGAGGCATTACAGCTTTGGAAGGAATGTTTCAATATCGAACGAGAAGATGTGTTCACGCGAACCCGTGCCGGCCGGAGGTATATCTGATCGCGCGCGTTGACAAAGATCCGACCTCGCATTAATTTGACGCAACATTCAAGAGTTAAGTAGAGACAAAGCCTTTGATTTTGTATCCTAAATGTGTATTTGGTTATCATAAACATTGTAAAAGTGATTCGTTGCTTATTTAATAGCATATTATTTCGGATGTTATGCCGGCAGGTCTAAAGTGCAGACTGGAATCTGCAGACTGGAATCTGCAGACTGGAATCTGCAGACTGGAATCTGCAGACTGGAATCTGCAGACTGGAATCTGCAGACCAATCTGCACTTTAGGCCACCCAAAGTCTAAACTGCAGACTGCTATTTTATTTCAATCCAATTGCTTCAATTGTTGAGTTATCACTATCCTTGACCAATTTCTTGCATTATCTATCATTACCTTATTACTTTCGCAGTGTCTATATGTACGGCAGCCCGTCGCGGTCTTAAAAAAACTAAATGACAGGCAGTCCAAAATTTTGTACAAAATTCGAGAGAATGGCTGAAGTTTATCAAATCAAACTAGTTTTATTTCATATAGAAATATCAAGCGCTTATTTCGAGCTAAGCGGAATTGGATAAGGACGTAGTGCCTTCCCTCTACATACTATATAGCCGGCTTGACACTTAGAAATTTTCGCCTTCGTGACTGAGTGTTGGGCGGTCGTAAGTTTTCTCAAAATCGAAAGGAAACTCTTTCAAACGGTAAATTGAACTAGTCTTAGTTCAAATAGAAAAGAAAGAGCTAAAAGAACTCTATTTATTGGTCATGTACAATTCAACTATCAACGATGTGTTACGTTACTGCCCGTCACGGTCTGGCATGGACTAAATGACAGGCAAAAATGCTTTCAAATGTCTTCAAATCAGGCGAAAAATTTCTAAGTGTCAAGCCGGCTATATAGTATGTAGAGGGAAGGCACTACGATTTCTTTTCGCTTTCTCATTGGCTAAGCGCACGCTGAGCTACAAAATGGCTTTTTAGTCGCGCGTAATAAAATTTACTTTTGTTAAAAAAAACTTCACATTACAATAAAAACCATGTCGGTATGGGATTCAAGGTAAATTCATTTTTGGACTCGGGAATTCCACGTTGAATTTCACTCGAAAAATCAATATCGCACTCATCGCTCCGCGGACTCCGCGATTCATGCGATATTGATTTCTCTCGTGAAATTCAACGTGGAATTCCCTCGTCCTCCAATGAATTTACCTATAGAATTTGTCGTTATTCTTTATTTCCTTTTTTTTTCACAATGATTTATCTTTCCACCTATATTGCTTCTAATTTATTTATTTATTTGTTTATCATTTTAGATTTGGTTTCTTTATTTGATTTATTAATTTATTTAATTCCCTTTTTTATTTTATTTTTCATTTTTTTATTTTATTTTATTTTATTTTTGCAATTGGATTGAAATAAAATAGCAGTCTGCAGTTTAGACTTTGGTTGGCCTAAAGTCTAAAGTGCAGACTGGCCTAAAATAGATTGTTTGACAAGAAAGTAATAAGGGATAACGTTAGATAATGAAAGAAATTGGTCAAGGATAGTGATAACTCAACAATTGAAGCAATTGGATTGAAATAAAATAGCAGTCTGCAGTTTAGACTTTGGTTGGCCTAAAGTCTAAAGTGCAGACTGGCCTAAAATAGATTGTTTGACGAGAAAGTAATAAGGGATAACGTTAGATAATGAAAGAAATTGGTCAAGGATAGTGATAACTCAACAATTGAAGCAATTGGATTGAAATAAAATAGCAGTCTGCAGTTTAGACTTTGGTTGGCCTAAAGTCTAAAGTGCAGACTGGCCTAAAATAGATTGTTTGACGAGAAAGTAATAAGGGATAACGTTAGATAATGAAAGAAATTGGTCAAGGATAGTGATAACTCAACAATTGAAGCAATTGGATTGAAATAAAATAGCAGTCTGCAGTTTAGACTTTGGTTGGCCTAAAGTCTAAAGTGCAGACTGGCCTAAAATAGATTGTTTGACGAGAAAGTAATAAGGGATAACGTTAGATAATGCAAGAAATTGGTCAAGGATAGTGATAACTCAACAATTGAAGCAATTGGATTGAAATAAAATAGCAGTCTGCAGTTTAGACTTTGGGTGGCCTAAAGTGCAGATTGGTCTGCAGATTCCAGTCTGCAGATTCCAGTCTGCAGATTCCAGTCTGCACTTTAGACCTGCCGGATGTTATGCCCCCTACCACGACAAGGTCACCACGCTTACCCAGTAAACCAGCAATGGAACTACAGCCAAGAAGTAGGTAGGAGCTATCATCCCATTTGAAAGGGTTATTCCTTTGTAATAAGTGTATGTGGCTTCTATTAAGATCAATAAAATAGAAGATACCACTCGCCAACATTGAGTTTGTTAGCGTTATTAATCACTTGATCATTTGAATGATAAAGGGTAATAAATCCATAAACTTTTACAGATTTGTATGAGTACTAAGTATCTAATATTCATAGAAATAAATATATATTTTTTAAAAGCGTTTGTGGCTATTCTTTGTAAGTCGTTTAATTTAGGTTATTGATCGCTCACACATTTCAACATCTTTTGGTTGTTATGCTATTTGATACTGTTCCGGTGAAATCTCGAACGTGATTGGACAAAAGCAATGTCCAAAATATTGCCAAATCTGGCAAGTAACCGAACTGTTAATTGCCAGGCATAGTTCTGTTGCATTAACTTTTCAGAGTTTTGTCAAATGAAGTCTTATGATGTCGGTTGATGTCGTTGCCATTAGTGCCACGGTTGCCGTTCTTTAATTTGTTATTTTTGGACTTAAATATAAAGCGGTTGGCTATAAATTAAAGTAATAGGATAAATAGTAATAGGATAAATAAAATGAACGGTCCATTACATATGTGTATTTATTTGGTTGTTTTTTATACTATATATAGTTTGTATATACTGAAAAAGTAGATAAAAAACAGAAAGTTGTAACTTGTAAGCCGTTTATTTCATGTACAACATGTGCCAACTGTTAAAAAACAAAAAATATATTGCATTAAATTGATGTATTTTTTTTTATGGCCCGCCCTCTTTTGACTCAAATCATTTTTTTGACCCCACCTCTAGAGCTTGTTTTTTTCTCCTGCCCCCCCCCCCCCCCCCCCCCGTAAAAAATGAACGGTCCCTTACTGCTCAGGGTAACTCAGTTAAGAAAAAAACGAGAAATGATAATCTGCGATGTATATATTTTCGACTATAAGTCCAAAATCTTATTTATCACGAAGAAAACTAAATTTTTCAATAGCTTTTGGCTCAAAATTATGAGTACTTTGTGTGCATAACGAATTATTGACTAAATACCCAACCCAACCTAGCCTGCAGCGTGCAGCCGAACACAAAATTAAACCCCGGTTAGGTTCGAACCTAACCGGGGTTTTGTGTTCGGCTGCACTCCGGCTAACCAAACCCAACCCAACCCATTTTTATTTTTAAAATATAAACTTAGAAAGCAAACTTCGATATCACTGTAGCGTTTCTAGCGAAAAAAAGTAGAGCTATCCACGCGTTTTTGAAAGATTAATTTTTAGATTTCATTTTTGATGTCAAATCGCAAGAAAATTCGTGACAAACGTGACTTTGTGTCACGACACGGCGTGTTTGGCGCGTTTTGCGAACACCAAGGCACCTTCAAATTAAATTCTCTTCAATGCAACGCCCATGCAGGACGGTAACTGTGTCCGGTTACCATGGTACCTCCTCTCCCAAACCATTCCAAGCACCCAACCTAATTAAAGCAAAACTAGACGTGTGATCTCAAAGCATACAAAACTTTATTGCCAAATTAGACCAATTGGCCTGAAGCCAAGGCCAAGGCATCCACAGGGGTTCTGAGTATCCCCGATAGGCATTGCTGGTTCAACGGCCCAAGGACTGAATTAGATGGTCTGGTACACCATTGCGGGCCGCGACGGTGGCAGCTCCAATCCGAAAGCTGTGACTTGAGTAGGAGCCAGGGATGCTAGCAGCAGCTAAAATGTCCCTTAACCACTGAGTCAATAGCACGCGGGTCAGTGGCAGCCCAGATTGAAAGAGGAACAGTGGACCAGGAGAGGCTCCGCGGATTGACAAGTACGAAAGGACGGCTTCTACTGCACATAGAGGGGGGTCGCCTTTCCCGACGATTATATGACACCCTTTTCGGAAGGGATCCGTCTTGGAAGCCTTGACATTGACGCGAATGCAGGAAGGCGAGGTTGCTGAGTCAGCCGAAATGTCCTGAACGGTTAGGTGAATCGCCGGAGAGAAACTATGAAGGCTAGGGACAGTGAACTCGGAAGAGCGGAGGAACCCGAAGTAAGCCAAGCAACAAGCAGCCCAAAACATGACATGATCTGGCAGACTCATGTTGAGGTGGTTGAAAATAATCCGCATTATGTCGTTGGTAACCGGCAATCGCTCTTATTTTCTTGAGCCTTGTGAGCGCTTGATCCCTCGAAGCACTCTCTCAAGCCTTAGACAATTCTGAAGGGGATCAGGAAAGCCCATTCAAACGTGAAGGGCGCGAACAGCGGATAAATAAACTTTAATCGATGAATGGTAGATCGAATTGGCGAGAAACGTTACAAAAAGACACAATGTCCACTCATCGGCTGGACACGGGGAGCCATTGCTGTAGATCTTGCTCGCTTGCGTACAGAACTCAATGAAACGCTTTTGACCAGTTGCGTAGGAGCGGCGGGTGGAAGGTGCTAGCCCTAGCAGAAGTAGTTCACGACAGCGTGACTCTAAAGACCTGCTGTGAGCTCTTCCAGAAGCTGAACGGGAATCTGGGTTGGCGACTGTAGGGCCCATGGTGCCAGTTGGAAGAATACCTGCCAATGGAAGCGAGACAGAGCGTCAACAATCTCATTATGTTCCCCTGGGACATGCACCGCGGAGAAAGTGAAGCTGAATTTTGCTGCTGCAAAAAATAGGCTGCGCACGAGCCCCATGATTGTGGGTATTTTAGAGGTTCTAGAGTTAAGGATTGCAACGATTGCCTCATTGTCGGACCTAAATAATACATGCTGTTTGACCCATTGATGACCCCAGACATGGCCGGCGATAACTACTGGAAAAAAACTCCTTGTAAGCGATAGAAAGGGGCTTCTGGGGCTCAAACCACATCCCGTTGAACCACTCCTGATTACAGTATGCTCCATAGCCTAGTGCACCGGCTGCATCTGAAGTAACGACCACCGTGGGGACTTGTGATAAGCCGGGGTAGAGCCAAAAGTTGACACCATTCCAAGATTCCAGAAATCGACGCCACCAGTTGAGGTTCAAGTGAAACTCAACGTTGAGGCGAATAGGATGGGCGGGGTTCCTGAAACAGCATAACAGGTTGATCATGCGGCGAATGAAAGTGCGTCCCGGCCAGACAACTTTTGCCGCGTGGTGCAAATGGCCGATGAGAGATTCAAGGTCGTTTCGGCGGCAATACTTACGACCCGCCCAGGAATTAAGGAGCAACAACCGCAGGCGGGTAAGTTTGGTTTCTGGCAAGCGGGCAGTTTGATTGATTGAGTCAAGTTCGATACCCAGTATTACCAGTGAGGTAGAAGGACCTTAACACTTTTCTGGATGGATGGGCAAGCCAAGGGACGAGCATACGCGGATAGCAGTGGCTAGATCCATACCGCACGCTCTGGAGTCCGGCGGTCCGGCTAAGAGAAAATCGTCTAAGTAATGGAGCAGACTGGAAACGTTATAGTTGTTGGGTAAGATCCATTCGACGGAGGAGGCAACGCAGTCAAAGATAAAGGGCGCTGAGCGAAGGTCAAACGGTAGAGTCAAATCTACATAGTACATGTCGCGCCATTTCATACCAAGCAAGGTACGGTCAGAAGGGTGCACTGCTACATTTCGGAAAGCAACAAGAATGTCAAATTTGGCCATAAGCGCGCCGGTGCCGAACTGGCTAACCATTCCATATATTGGAAAGAGAAGCTGTCTGGGTCAATGCCGTCGTTGACACTCGACCCGTCCGGTGAGGATAAGTCGACGATGAGACGCCACTTGCCAGGTTGGCCACTTTTCGGGATGACTCCGAAACTACTTATGTGGAGGCTAGGTAATGGTGGGACGTCGAAGGGTCCCGCGACTCTGCCCAGTGCCACTTCATTACCTAAATATTCGTGCACGACATCCGGGTGTTCTTCTGCAGACTTTTTGTTGCGTTTAGCAGGCCTAAGGGGGTCACGGATACCAGTCAACACAAAGGAAACCAGATCCTGATCGGGGTGACTTTTCAATCCCAGCGCGAAGCGGTCGGCTTTGAGTGGCGAAACTGAAGACGCTGGGGGAAGTAATGTAAGAGCTGAAATAAAAAAGGCGTTCGTTACAAATGGCGTGACTGAAATACATTGAAAGAGGACTAGCAAAGGCAGGGCTAAGCGAGTGTTAAAGGCGTAGTTGCTAATGCTTAACTCGTGGCAGAAGTTGAATAGGGCCAGGCAATCCCGCTTCCTAGTGGACAACACTACGAAATATTCTGACAGAGATTTAAGAGGCTGTCTCCGTAATAACCTCCAGGTCGATATGCAACTCCAAAATAGATTTCTTTCATACTCTACTATTTTGAAGTTCTGTCCTTGGGAACAACTAATATCGAAGTGATTTGGCTCAAATTTATTTTAATATTTTTTGGGGGACCGTTTAATGTTCGACTAGTCGAAGGCCAATTTCCTTCTAGTTTCATTGGCCATATGACTTAAACAATGATTATTTTTTATTTTAACGTCAGCAGCTTAGAAAGTGACCCTCCTGCACTCGCATCGGACATCGGCTTAAAACAAGTCAACTTTAAGAGCTTATTTAAAAATCGTGGCACCTGATTGAAACTTCTCCTTTACTTCACTATAAACTACTAACATTAATCAATACAAAACGCCAATAAAATCTTTCTGCTCTACAATTTCGAAAGAATGACAAGGACTTAAACTTTGTTAAATTTCCAAATGTGTCAAAATCGAGCATTCTTTATCGGTAAAATACTCATTGGTATTAACAGCTAAAATTACCTTAAACTGCATTCAATAATGCTTGGCTGTGCAATTAAGTCGTTAATCATCCTCTTTAGCGATCTAAATAACGTAATAACTTGACCTTCAAGGTTAGAGAATCAAGTGTCTTCTGCAGGCGTGAGTTCCATGCGTTCAAGTCCAGAATCTAGCAGTTGATTTTCGCTGTTTTGATTGCTTTAAATGTCCATGTGACCCTCGTTTAAAGTACCGTTTCCATCAATATAAATGTCTCGGGGTTTACTAACAGTTATCAATGAAATTAAAACTCAAAATAAGTCATAACTTGGAGTTTAAGATGTCTTCTATCTGTTATAACTGTTTGTTTATATTCGGCACTCGTTCCCAGTCTATCACCACTATTGTACCTATAGGGAGGGAGGGATGGGAGCAGTAGCAAAATTAAAAGAATGAAGGAAATCAATAAACTAACAAGTAAAAGAAAAAATAAACCAAACTGATGCCCTTTATAAACAAAAAGAAAAGCTCTAGGGAGAGACAAAATTGTAACAAAATTGTAACAAAATTGAAAGAGTCATTATTTATGAAGGGGGAGGGAGAAATCATGGGGGGTGGGGTGGTCAGGTGTATTTTTCTTGATGACTGGGGGTGAGTCATGGTTTAATAAAATAATTGTTTATTCCCCCTAATTAGGAAATAAAATATTTGTGTGCGATATATACTTTTTCAACGCTTAGATTATTTCTAAACGTGAAGTTTTCAAAAGACAATGGCAAAAATGATGATAACAAATAGGCAAAAAGTATTTCGATTAAAAAAAAACTAATGCAGGCGTTTCTGTATCAAACTTGACAATGATATTTACGGATTTTAATCGGAATGGCGCGTTCTTGGTTAGCAGAGCGCATTTTTTTATTATTTCGCATGTCACCAGTGTGAAGATATGAAGACTTGTCTTCATGAAATAGAGGAGTCTCTAAACAGCCAATGTATCAGCTTCTACAGTAATGAGCAGAACGATGATCTAGTCTACAATTTCGACAAAGATGTTAGCGCAATTTTTGCCATTGTCTTTTTAAAACTTCACTTAAGAAATAATCTAAGCGTTGAAAAAGTATATATCACATACAAATATTTTATTTCCTAATTAGGGGGAAAAACAATTGGCAAAATAAATAATGATCCACCCCTTGAAGTGCTAAATTTAACGTCTTGGGTATTATAACTATTATATTAAACCATGACTCACCCCCAGTCATCAAGAAAAATACACCTGACCACCCCACCCCCCATGATTTCTCCCTCCCCCTTCATAAATAATGACTCTTTCAATTTTGTTACAATTTTGTTACAATTTTGTCTCTCCCTAGAGCTTTTCTTTTTGTTTATAAAGGGCATCAGTTTGGTTTATTTTTTCTTTTACTTGTTAGTTTATTGATTTCCTTCATTCTTTTAATTTTGCTACTGCTCCCATCCCTCCCTCCCTATAGGTACAATAGTGGTGATAGACTGGGAACGAGTGCCGAATATAAACAAACAGTTATAACAGATAGAAGACATCTTAAACTCCAAGTTATGACTTATTTTGAGTTTTAATTTCATTGATAACTGTTAGTAAACCCCGAGACATTTATATTGATGGAAACGGTACTTTAAACGAGGGTCACATGGACATTTAAAGCAATCAAAACAGCGAAAATCAACTGCTAGATTCTGGACTTGAACGCATGGAACTCACGCCTGCAGAAGACACTTGATTCTCTAACCTTGAAGGTCAAGTTATTACGTTATTTAGATCGCTAAAGAGGATGATTAACGACTTAATTGCACAGCCAAGCATTATTGAATGCAGTTTAAGGTAATTTTAGCTGTTAATACCAATGAGTATTTTACCGATAAAGAATGCTCGATTTTGACACATTTGGAAATTTAACAAAGTTTAAGTCCTTGTCATTCTTTCGAAATTGTAGAGCAGAAAGATTTTATTGGCGTTTTGTATTGATTAATGTTAGTAGTTTATAGTGAAGTAAAGGAGAAGTTTCAATCAGGTGCCACGATTTTTAAATAAGCTCTTAAAGTTGACTTGTTTTAAGCCGATGTCCGATGCGAGTGCAGGAGGGTCACTTTCTAAGCTGCTGACGTTAAAATAAAAAATAATCATTGTTTAAGTCATATGGCCAATGAAACTAGAAGGAAATTGGCCTTCGACTAGTCGAACATTAAACGGTCCCCCAAAAAATATTAAAATAAATTTGAGCCAAATCACTTCGATATTAGTTGTTCCCAAGGACAGAACTTCAAAATAGTAGAGTATGAAAGAAATCTATTTTGGAGTTGCATATCGACCTGGAGGTTATTACGGAGACAGCCTCTTAAACGGCTTCCTGTTGTATAACTACAACCAAAGCAGAGTCGTAGCCACGATGATGGAAACTACTCTTGCAATCAATACGACAGGCGTCCTGTCGTAGCAACGAAAACGGCAAAGTGTCGTAGCAACGGTTCGGTAAATAATAATAATAATGATAATGATAATTTAACATCGCGCCCATTCCCCATGGTTCAACGGCGCTTTACAAATGACAAATGGTAAAAGCGGGCTAGGCATGCATACGACCAAAGCAGAGTCGTAGCGCACGGTGATGTAAATACTCTGGCCACTAAACCGACATAGGAACTAATAGGACAAGCGTCGCAACGACCTTGTAGGTAATAAGTAGAATCTTGTAGTTAATTCTTAGATTGATAGGTAGCCAGTGAAGTTTTCGAGGTATTGGAGTAATATGCTCTGATTTCTTGGATCTGTTTACGAGTCTAGCTGCAGTGTTCTGTATTCGCTGTAGTGTAGAAACTGTGCTGAGGGAAGCGATTTGAAGACAGTTTTCATAACGAAGTGAAAGGCGATGGCTTCTTTTTCAATATTTTTAAACTACTGTAGTCTTTAGAGCTATTCTTCCACGAAGGTATCTACAGAGACGGTTTCTTGATCTTTTGGAATCAGTCTTTTGCTTTTCTTTAATTAGTAAAATTTCTTCGTTTTTATGTCCTTCAAGTTTATGTTCTTCTTCTGTCAAAACTCTCTTTGTTTTCTTCGAAGTTCATCTTTCTCCGTTGATATTTTGTATTAATGAAAGCTCTGCTTTTAGCAAGTTAAGTAGTATTTTGTTGTTGTTTGTTTGACTTTTGTTGATTAAAGAACAACTTTGCTTTGTTGATCTAGTACTACTTTTGTTCCCGCCGAAAAGTAACAGCCAATCAGCATTGCGATGGAGGGACGTCGGACGTACGCTTGGGCTTCCTGTGTCAAAACCATGGAAAATCGACTCGATGCATTATACCATTGTTTCTTAAATATGGTGCTCCGCTAATATTCATTTAAACACGATAAAATATTTACAGCATAGCTGTGGTCGTGTATGTATACCTAATATATCTCTGTCTTTCTCACTAACTCGCTTTTTGTCACTACTCTACTCTCTACATTTGAACTCTCTATCTATCTTTCTAATTTTTTTTTAGTTTCTTAGTCATAACTTTTTTTTATTATTAAAGTAGCTTTGCTTGTGATATTTAAAATAAAAACTATCGCAAGTAAGTTTGATTTTGATTTTATCGACTTTTTGACGCCATCCAGCGTCATTTTCAAGAGTACATTGATATTCAAAATTAAAGTGTCTTATATTAATAGTAGTAGAAAGTTCCATTAATATATAGTGTTGACATAATTAACAAAAGATTTTCGCTCAAGTTCAAGTTCAAGTTCAAGTTTATTTACACACTGTATATAATATTTACATAAATTGGTCTATTTATTTGTATTTACAAGATATGATTTAAATAATATTTAGTAAATTATAATACAAAAATACAAATAATAAATATAGTTAGTGTGCAGTGATGGTTTAAGTGCAGTGATGGTTTAAGCTCAGATGGTCTGATTAGATATTTTAATATATTTTAAGATATTTTTACTTAAAAGTGATGGTCTTATTTTCCGGTTAAGTAGCATCTCGTGGATGATGCAGCCTAATTTCCCAGAGCACTTTTTAAGGATAGTAAAGCGATTACTCACATCTGATCAGGTGCATCTGTTAGGCCATGGGCTGTCTTCATATGTTTTCATAAAAAAATTTCAGTTTGATTTTGAATCCAGTTTCACTTGTGATTCTTGTGATCAATCAATCAATCAATCTGATGTCATCTGTTATAGGCTGTTCCATAGCTTGGTCCCTTGTTTTTTTTATTGATTTTCCTCCATATCTGACTGTTTTCGTAGCAGGAAGTTTGACATATTGAAAAAAAGTTTTAACATATTAATTCGGCCTCGTAGTTCGTAACGCTTGACATCACGCTGTCCAAATAGTTGGCTTAGGTCTTGTTTTACTTCACCAGCAATACATTTATGAACTAGCGTTCCAAGTTTGATATAAAACTAATATGTGACTTCCATTTTTGTTCACTGATGACTTGTGTGCGTGGTGTGTCCCCGCATGGCAATCGATTTATGATCCAAGCAGCACGAAAATGAACTTTGTCCAACGATTCCAACGTTTTGTTACATGTTCCCCAGATGAGGATATCGTATATTACTGATGGTTTAATAACTTTAAGTAGAAGTCAAGTTGCGCTGCCTTTGGTAGGAAGTACAGGCATTGGAGTAGGTTGATCCTTTTCCAAAAAGAAAAAAAATTAATAATAATAATAATTATAGAAAATTAAATAAAATTGAGCCTAAAAAAGATACAAAATTCACGTGCACCCCTCTCCTTTTCGATAAAAAAAATTATATAGAAAATTAAACAAAATTAAGACTAAAAACGATACAAAATTTTTTTTTTAATCTATTTTTTTTATATTTTCACTCCTTCAAAAAATCCTGGACCCGCACTTGGTTTTACTGCAATGCCTTTGTGCCACAGGTAGCTGAAGGTGTGATATACCGTGCAATGGCGTTGCAAGTTGCTAGGTTCTGCAAAAGCCCGGGTTACAAAAGGGGGCGGGGGTCCACGTCGGGTATTCTGAAAATGACCCCTAAAAGGGACCTGTATTTTGAGATGATGGGCCTGGTAGTGATTTCACCCCTAGGAGGGACCGGAAAGGAGATTAGAACAAAAATCAATCTTTGAAAAGAAGCGTTGTTGTTGATCCTATACTCTAAACTGAGGAACCACAAAACTCAGCTGCTGGTGTGCATTCTCGTCATTATCACCCTAAGCGGCACCAAAACACTGGTTTCAAACCCTAAAAGGGACGACGAGGACCCCCGCCCCCTTATTTAAGGGAGTTCCCCTCCCGGGTCTGAAGTAGAAGTGCACTACACTTTGTGCTTTTTTCATTAACCCGTAACCAAAGTGTATTAGTTAAAGTGTGATAGTGAAATAAAGTAAAGTGTGTTTCACGCAGGTTAATAAGAACAGCTCTATACGCATGAAACAAGTAGTTGTAAAAATAAAAAATTGCGCTAAACAATAGAAAACAATATCATGCATAAAATATCTCTATGCTTAAATTTATTTGTGTTGCACGATTTTAATGTTTGTAATCTATTTAGTTATCAAATGTTTAGCTAATATTGTCTATCTAAAAATATTGTCTACACTTACTATTGCATTAGCATGATTTTCATTTGACCGTGAAAGAAAAACGACTATATATATATAATTAGTTCATACTTGTTGGTAAAGAACAAAAGAAAACAATAGATTTACAGTGTAGTAACAACTATTCTTGGTTTTCACGTGACGTCATCAATTTTTATTTTGGAAATATTAGTTATATTTACTTCTGGCAGTAATACTCTTTAGAGCTCCCCTAAACGAACATTTGTGCTAAATCTTGTGTCTTTGCTGTGTTTTGGTATGGAAATATTAGCGAGACAAATTGTGTCACACAACTCTACTCACGCATCTTTAGTAGTCAAAAATCAAGCTAGATTCATGTCCGTTTAGTATTTATCGATGTCTGATTGAGCTCAAAACCTTAGAATTATCATTAAAAAGCTAAATTACTGGCATTTTTGCCCTAAATTTAAGGAATTTTTTTATTTTTTTGCAAAGTTCAACAACGATCTGTCAACAACACAGAACGATGCCATGGCAAACATCATAAATGAGCACTTTTCGACAGTCGGCGAAAGGCTAGCGGCTGAACTGAAAGAACTGTCCAATACTGATGCTGTTGAAGTTGTAAGGCCGGAAGCAATAACTAGAATAACACCTACATTAATAAACATTGCAGTAACAGAAGAGAAGGTAAAGAAGTTGCTCACAAGTCTCAAACTGGACAAATCATCTGGTCCTGATAACATTGTTCCAAATTTACTTAAACACGCTGGTACATCTCTAGTTCCATCATTGACATCTGTTTTTAAGCACAGTGCTGATACAACATGTGTTCCACGCGACTGGAGGACTGCAAAGGTTACTCCTTTATACAAGAAAGATGATGCTACAGACAGAAACAATTATCGACCCATTTCACTACTGTCCATTCCAGGAAAAATCATGGAAGGTCTAGTTACCTCTACTATAAATGAGCATGTTCAAGAACATCAGCTGGGTAGTCAACATCAATGGGCTTACAAGAAAGGACATTCTACTGAGCTTCTGCTCGTAAAAATGACGGAAGATTGGAGAAGGGCCCTGGATAACAAACTAGTTGTGGGGATTGTCTATGTTGATTTTCGAAAAGCTGATCGCACTCAGAACACTGTTGTCAATGGTTGTCTGTCTGAAACTCTACCTGTCACTTTTGGTGTACCACAGGGCTCTGTTCTTGGACCAACTCTATTTTCTATCTTTTGTAATGACTTACCTGACCTCGTCCAGGATATTCAGAATGGCAACTTATTAATGTATGCCGATGATACTACCATATATGTAGCTGCTGAAACGACCGATGCTGTTGCCTTTCAATTGAATAGCATCCTAGATAAGGTATATCAATGGTGTTTACATAATTCTCTAACGCCTCATCCACAGAAAACTGAATACATGCTACTCAGTAGAACAAGGCTAATTGGTCCACTTCAGAGTATCAGGTTTGGTGGGCACAGCGTGAAGAAAGTCGACCATACACGATGTCTAGGAGTAACAATCAACAAAAATCTAAAATGGGACGTTCATGTAAAAGACGTCAACATATCATTCTCTCAGTAGCTTAATCTATTGAAGTCCTTATACTTTCTACCTGTAGAAGTTAAAGCTGATTTTTACTACAAAATCATTCTCCAGTCTGTCTTGTATGGCATGCTTATTTGGAGATCGTGTGGAAAGACCCTTTTCGACAGCTTGGAAAGATTCCATGTAAGAGCGGCTAAGATTATCTACAAACTTGATTGGAATACTCCATCTGAAGATGTCTACAAATTAGTCAAATGAAAGCCAATCAAGTCAATTGACGAACGTAATCTACTAATCTTTGTCTACAAGTGCTATAATGGACTTGTTACACCTTCCCTTACTCAACTTTATACAAAACGTGATGAGAAATACAATTTCAGGAGTAAACAATGTCTAAATCTACCTCTTCCAACTTCATGCTGAAATCTATAGAATACGAAGGAGGAAAAAGTTGGAATGCCTTACACAACGATGATAGAGAAAAAACAGACATCGCAAAGTTTAAACAAGCAATAAAAAAACACGTACATTGAACACATTAAATATTACGTTTTTACGAACTTTTTGAAGCTCTTTATATTTATACTTTCCAATATATAATTTGTTATCATTATTTTTCTTTTTTTCATTTTTTAACCATTTTGTCCGAAATAGTTCCTTCTCGTCTTTTTCGATAATTATTAGTTAGGCAACTTTGAAATTATAAGCTAGATAGAATTATTATATTGTAATTTAAATCACACGACCACATCAGCTAAGCTGCGTATGTAAATCATCGTGTATAAATAAATGCTTTTATTATTATTATTATTATTAAAGTTCGGCTTTTGGCCGCCATGTTGGTGTCGCTCAGAAGGACACCAACATGGCGGCGCCATACATATGCATTAGTGTAATCAATGCGCATATTCACTGGCTTCGTATTCGGTCACAATATGTCCATTTAAGCTCAAATTTGAGCAAATCATAAATTGGTCATCTGGCTTTAAGCTAAGGTGGCCTAGGTTGCTATTTGCATCGCAGAAAAGATCTGGTTAATGACCAGAAAACACAACCGGAAATGCTTTTGCCATACATTTCTTACTAAAAATCTTTAGTAATAGCTTGACTTAACTCTGACAATATTCATTCTTCTGACCTCATGTGCTTAATGAATTCAGTGATCAGTCCGGGTTATAGTCAAATCTGACTATCCGTATGACGTCACGATTCTATTGTCTTTCGGATCATCAGCATAACACGAGGAGACTACGAAACGACGATGTGACTCACTTCGGCTTTAATATCTTTTGTCTTCTATGTTTTACCGGATGTTTCTGAACACATATCGATTCGAAGGTGACAAGAGATTACACATATTTCGTTCAAACAGCAAAGAAAGATTACTCAAAGAGAAAAAGCCTATTTAAGTTCACTAGATGTCGCCATCTTTGATAATGATCAAATGGTAAGTAATGGAATGTCTTGTGTTGTGTTGGGTTAACTGATTTTGATTAAACTAGATGCAATTTTCCCTTGAAGGCAAGTAAATAAAGCGTGTATGTGCGAAGTTTCGGCATGGTAACCCTCGTATTTTTTTGGTAACCAACTTTCAAAGTTTGAGATATGAAATGAATGCCTCCTATGTATACGAAGCTTTCTCGGTGTCGCTAGTTTATCTGAAAGGGAAATTATGATTTGTGTGCGGTGCAAAAGCCGAAGAATGATTGTATAATTCATCAAAATAAGTTACAGAATACAGAACTGAGTTTTCATGTATATCAGTATAGACTGGCGTGTGTAATTGCTAGTTTATACTAAATGATTTGGTTGCTTCATGTTAAAAATTAGCTAGCTAGAAAGGTCAACATATGTGTGTATGATTCCTGATTTCTGGTTTCAGGTTTTATCTGATATGGAGAGGAGCAAAGCCGGTTCAATGTCTACTATTAAAAGCATCAAAAACTTCTATATTATATGATGTTATATTTATATATAAATGAATAAAAATTTAAGTCATTTTCATATCGCTTGTTGTTGTAATGTTTACATTGCAATAGCACATTTTCTACTCGGAATATTTAAAATACATTCAACATGGTCATATTCCCCATCTTACAAGGAACAAAAATGTATATATATAAAGGACAACGTTTTAAACTCGTTAAATTTCATGGAATAGCCATTTAAATATTCGCATAAATCGAACCGGGATCAATGTCTAAGAACATATACAGCACGGACAGTCGTTGCGTCAAAGTCAGGGAAGTAACTCCATATATACCATGAAATATATTAGATACCGACGAAAAATCTAATCCACATTTGTCAGTTGATGCCTTCAGATTTCAAAGCTAGCCAGCTAAGATAAGTTTGAATAATTTAATTCATTGAACTTCAGTTACGATGAATGTTGAAACTTTGACTCTGAAATGTTTATCACCAAAATATTTTATTTTTAAAAACTCCCACTTCATTAAAATCTTCCATATTAGTTTGACACATTAGGAGCCGGAGAGGACTTTTTTTTGTACGAGATCTCCAGTCGAGCTAAACAATAGGTTGTGGTTTTGATAGTTGTAAGTGTTGACAGATGTTATAAGCCGTTGGGATTAGCAACCACAGTAATCCTTATTCTGACAGTGCGCGAACAAATGCCAGGTTCGGATCGTAACGAGATTAACTAAATATGGATAGTTTTGCTCCAAATATGGCATGAACCCCAAGGTTTGGCGCGGAATACAAATCAGTGAGCGAAGGGAAATATTGCGCCAACAGACGACGAGAACTCTCCTCAAAGTCTGTTTGGTTATACCTGATACTTGTTCCGATAAGAACTGGTACATAATAGATTCAAAACTGCTTGGTATAGAACTACGGAAACTAAGGAATCTTTCAATCACTAAAGTCTCTAGTTTGATGTTGAGACCAGCTCTCTCAGAAGCAAAGCTAATGGTAATCACTTGATGTATTTTAAACAAAGCGGCTCAATCTTAACGTCATTTGCCTTCTTGTCCATCTACTTTCGAAAGGGAGCTTTAGAACTACCAAGGAACACAAAGTTGGACAATGTTTGCCGTAAGGTAATCAAAACAATTAACTTCGCAGATCCCGCGCAATCACAACAAAGCGCGCCAAAATCATTGTGTCACTGCAGAGCCATAATTGTTACAATGTTCCAGCAAATACGAGAGTTCGAGGATAAACTGAAAGCAAGCCAGAAAATGATGAGCAAAACGAACATCAATCCGCCGAAACAAGCCTCTACGCCGCTCAACGATGCACCTAGAAAGCGGACATATGCTGACATGAATTCGTCAGTGTGCGAGGTCAAAGGACCAAAACAGGCCTGACTTTAATAAATCCAGGAGAGTTCCCGATTGGCAAATACTTTTGATGAAAATTCAAGGACGACTCTAAGATAAATATGATGGCAAAGTCTATTCAATTTAACGAGTTTATGTCGAACCAAGGTAAAACTTACGACTTCTACTATATTTCGTACTAACTATAAACTATAGACGTTTAATTTATAAACATCTAAACATTCTACACTCGGAAAAAAGTATAATATCATTTGTGAATGCAAATCAGCACATTGAGTGTTTAATGAAAGTAATAAATAATACATTTAATGCTAATTTTTTTTCTGATGGTTTGATTGACACTACAAATTAACTTGACTAATTGTAACTCTAAAATAACCAAAATCTATAAGGTATAGAGTATTATATATACTATTAAATTATAATGCATTCATTATATCCGTGAAACACAATTAACTATTTTATGCAAAATATTGCTAATTAAACAATAGAAACAAAGGATTTTGGACTAACTTGCGCAATTTTGTTAGCAAACTTAATTTCATTAAAATAAATATACAGCACCTTTTCCACATGTTCATGCGTGAAAATATTACTTCAAAATGAAATCTTTCCTTGGTGGTTTCTAGGTGTTGTCGCCCGAAACCAGTGGAGTTACCAGGTGATTCGCCCGTAACTCTGCGAGAGACAACGTTTTAAATTATATTTTTATACACGTAATAGTAGCTTAGAATCGATCAATTAAATGCGTAAAAATATTACTTCAAAATGAAATCATTCCTTGGTGGTTTCTAGGTGTTGTCGCCCAAAACCAGTGGAGTTACCAGGTGATTCGCCCGTAACTCTGCGAGAGACAACGTTTTACAGTATGTTTTTATACACGTATTAGTAGCTTAGAATCGATCAATAAATGCGTAAAAATATTACTTCAAAATGAAATCTTTCCTTGGCGGTTTCTAGGTGTTGTCGCCCGAAACCAGTGGAGTTACCAGGTGATTCGCCCGTAACTCTGCGAGAGACAACGTTTTACAGTATGTTTTTATACACGTATTAGTAGCTTAGAATCGATCAATAAATGCATAAAAATGTTACTTCAAAATGAAATCTTTCCTTGGTGGTTTCTAGGTGTTGTCGCCCGAAACCAGCGGAGTTACCAGGTGATTCGCCCGTAACTCTGCGAGAGACAACGTTTTACAGTATATTTTTATACACGTATTAGTAGCTTAGAATCGATCAATTAAATGCGTAAAAATATTACTTCAAAATGAAATCTTTCCTTGGTGGTTTCTAGGTGTTGTCGCCCGAAACCAGCAGAGTTACCAGGTGATTCGCCCGTAAATCTGCGAGAGACAACGTTTTACAGTATGTTTTTATACACGTATTATTAGTCGCTTGGAATCGATCAATTAAATGCGTAAAAATATGAAATATTAAACTGTTTTGTTCGTGCTTCTTGGTAAAGAATAAATAAAAGACACAATATAGATTCAGTAGCAGCAACTTTTAAATTGCAAATTGTTTCACGGTCAAATAAAAATCACTCTTTGCACTCTGAACAAACATGAAAGAACAAACAGTATGATATCTATGTTCTAAATTCACTTATTTTTAAAATCGTATGCGTTTGTATGCAATGTAAGCGATTATTCAAATATTTAGATTTCGACTTGGGTCGGAAAACTTGCGCTACACAAGATTGTTACACACTGTTCATTATGAACAAAATACAGTCGGCAATAGTTATGATTTATTTTAACCCACTACGCTAGCTTTATATTTAGTTGGTTGATTTAATCTTTTTATCTTCACAACACCTCTGCTATGTTCTCTGACCGCAGGCATTGGGATTTATAGGGCGCACAGCTTGAATCCAGCGGACCTGAGGTCCGGTGGATTCAAGCTGTGCGTACAAAAAAAAAGCCATCTCCGGCTCGTAATGAAGTGACTCCGTATTGCAAGAAACAAGACATTTTTTCTGTACAAATTTAGCCCTATTTGTTCATGTATGATAAACACTGAACGCGTCCGCCGCTTTGAGTTGCCTTCGTTTTATTATTACACGTGACTGAATGTTTTGATGTCACCTTGCAAACAATAGAATCGTGACGTCATACGGAAAGTCAGATCTGACTATAACCCGGACTGGTGATTTATTACAGTTTAAGCAACAATTTAAGGACTTTCAATATGGTCACGTGATAGGTGAAAACCAAGAATTAGTTTACCAATTCTTTCACGGTCATATGAAAATCACTCTAACCATGCACACAATACACATAACAATGAAGTCGGATACAATAGTTGCACTATATGTTATGTTCCAGTGATTCGCTTTTATCACGGGCCGCCATGATAGAAACAATAGGTTTTGAATCCCTTGGGTTCTCTTGCCCTCGCTTTCATGCGTTTCAGAACGTTCCAAACAAAGGATTTCGCTCTCATGGGAATAAACATGGCCACATTGTGATAAAAGCCACATCTTCAAGTTTGTACAAAATAGTGCACTTAAACAATACATTGTTAGTTTTGTTTCACGTATACACTTATTTCAATTAACGTTGTCCATCTGGAATGGTCGATCTGAGACCGATAGGAATTGTGGGAGCTCGTTAAACTGCAAATACACTATTATAATCACGCTCAAATATTAATGCTTACTTCTGAAATACTATTATCCATAATTCAGCACCATTCAAGTGTGATTAAAACAGTGCATTTGCAGTTTAACGAGCTCACACAATTCCTATCGGTCTCAGATCAACCATTCCAGATGGACAACGTTAATTGAAATAGGTGTATATGCGGGAGTCGGCCTTTGTTTTATCAAATGGCGGACCCAGGTGGATGGTTTTGTTAGTTCATTTCATTGAAGAGATAGATAGATAGATAGATAGATAGATAGATAGATAGATAGATAGATAGATAGATAGATAGATAGATAGATAGATAGATAGATAGATAGATAGATAGATAGATAGATAGATAGATAGATAGATAGATAGATAGATAGATAGATAGATAGATAGATAGATAGATAGATAGATAGATAGATAGATAGATAGATAGATAGATAGATAGATAGATAGATAGATAGATAGATAGATAGATAGATAGATAGATAGATAGATAGATAGATAGATAGATAGATAGATAGATAGATAGATAGATAGATAGATAGATAGATAGATAGATAGATAGATAGATAGATAGATAGATAGATAGATAGATAGATAGATAGATAGATAGATAGATAGATAGATAGATAGATAGATAGATAGATAGATAGATAGATAGATAGATAGATAGATAGATAGATAGATAGATAGATAGATAGATAGATAGATAGATAGATAGATAGATAGATAGATAGATAGATAGATAGATAGATAGATAGATAGATAGATAGATAGATAGATAGATAGATAGATAGATAGATAGATAGATAGATAGATAGATAGATAGATAGATAGATAGATAGATAGATAGATAGATAGATAGATAGATAGATAGTTTATTAACAAACGCTTGGCAGACGTAGGCTGAATTACATAAGTTTACATGTATAAAATTTACAAATAGAAATTTACATATGAATTGAATAAATATTAGTTATGTTTGGACGAAAATGCAATCTTGATCTGCAATCAACATCTGGTACTTTTCATGCCGTCGAATTTCTCTTTGGGTAACAGCTCTATTGTAATATCTTCAGTACATTTATCACCAACTATTACGGTGCTTGATGCAATTAGGATTCTTGGCCGAGGATGTCGTTTGACCTGAACAAACAGCGTAAGAAAACGTTTAACTTTGACCATAGGGGTGGGGGCTGGGGGTACTCCCATATATTTGGTTTACAAGGATCTGGCGCTGATAGGCTGCATGGTTTGTGACCTTGCTGTCCTAAACATACGTCTCAATGCGCTTTACAATTTGTTATCATAAACGGAACTCTAGCGGCCTTATTATAGTATGAGCCAGTCACTTAGGGTGGTCACGGCCAGGGTTTGTTACGTCCTCAGTGGTTCTATTGGCCTTTCCAAAACTAGTAAAGGACTGGATACTAGTTTCCCCAACTAATGTTATTAAGACATGAACCTCATAATTAATTAATAGAGCACATCAAGATATGTAAAATTCCTGAATGGTTGCATTTGGTTGTATTCTGACCAAGATACAGCCTCATAAAATGCATAAAAGTAGAAGGAAATGTATGGTTTGGACGTCCTTCCAATCCATACATTCCTTTGTAATTTTGGGGAGTTTTGAATGGCTGAAACTCACTCAATATCCAATTAATCAAAAGTACTAAATCTCAGGAATCTTACATAACTTGATCTGCTTTTTTATATTATGAGGTAATTCATTTTCATAATCACATTAATTAGGGAAACTAGTACCCATCCCTTTACTCGTTTTGGAAAAGGCCAATTACGTACCTCCAGTGCAAGTTATAGTGAGTGTAGCGTGGAGAGACGAGACCTCCGATTTCATGCCTTCCGACAAGACACGAAGTCTAATAATTTGCAGATGAAATAACAAAGTACATTCTCCTCAAGTATTTTAAGGTGGCTCGACTGAGTATTTTTGAAGGGCCACCGTCGCTGTTTGGTCGCAAAGTACGTCGCGCGTAGAAAACTAATTTCAAATTAATTTCCATAGCGAGTTCAGGCATAGACTGAAGTTTGTTCTGATGTTTCAAATATTGTAATCGGAACTAGCAATAATTTTTTATGATAGAAAAATAGTTTTGACAAATACGACAATTTTAGGCGAAATAGAGTTTTCTATAAAACCGCATTGGTTGTTTCACAAACTTCAGATCAAGGTCTTCGTTGTTGCTGAAAATAAAAGATTTATATGGAGGCATTTTTGAATAAAACGCTTTTAAACATTTACACAACAAATAAATTAAATTAATCAAGCATCCATTTCACTTGATCAAAACCATCACTACAAAAGCTCCGAAAAAGTTGCTTTTGGTCTCATTTGGTCAACAAATGTCTTAGTTATCCGTCTGGCGAACATGAACGAAATCACTTCAGGCTATTAGGACATACATGATTTTTCGTTTGGTGAGATATAACTGCGCTTTTTCTTCTTTTGTCTAATATTGCACACATTTTTACAAAATATTTCAAAACTTAATATTTCCTTGATGAATTTTTTTCTTACCGCAGCATTGGCTTTTTGAAATAGTTACTCATCGAGCCCTGCAGTTTTATGACCATTGATAAATTGGAAGATATCGAAAATATATAAGATATAAGATATCGAAAATAGGTACAGCATATCAGCTGGAATTGCGTTACCGTCCTTTGTCATTATAATATAATATTCAAACGATCACACTCGGAGCTGCTCGGCTATAAACGAACGGTAGTCAAGTGTTGTTTGTGAGGTGACAATGCATATCGGAATTCACAACTTGAGTAAAAAATATAGACAATAGCGATCTCGGACAACCAAAACAATGCGAGCCTTGAGTAAGCGGTCGAAAAGTTTACCTATTTTGAAAATTATTTTCGATATCTTCCAATCTATCAATGGTCATAAAACTGCAGGGCTCGATGAGTAACTATTTCAAAAAGCCAATGCTGCGGTAAGAAAAAAATTCATCAAGGAAATATTAAGTTTTGAAATATTTTGTAAAAATGTGTGCAATATTAGACAAAAGAAGAAAAAGCGCAGTTATATCTCACCAAACGAAAAATCATGTATTTTCTAATAGCCTGAAGTGATTTCGTTCATGTTCGCCAGACAAATAACTAAGACATTTGTTGACCAAATGAGACCAAAAACAACTTTTTCTGAGCTTTTGTAGTGATGTTTTTGATCAAGTGAAATGGATGCTTGATTAATTTAATTTATTTGTTGTGTAAATGTTTAAAAGCGTTTTATTCAAAAATGCCTCCATATAAATCTTTTATTTTCAGCAACAACGAAGACCTTGATCTGAAAGTTGTGAAACAACCAATGCAGTTTTATAGAAAACTCTATTTCGCCTAAAATTGTCGTATTTGTCAAAACTACTTTTCTATCATAAAAAATTATTGCTAGTTCCGATTGCAATATTTGAAACATCAGAACAAACTTCAGTCTATGCCTGAACTCGCCATGGAAAATAATTTGAAATTAGTTTTCTACGCGCGACGTACTTTGCGATCAAACAGCGACGGTGGCCCTTCAAAAATACTCAGTCGAGCCACCTTAAGACCCCGAGTGCTAGTTCGACGGGGGAGCATCGGGGATCATCCTCGGGAACCCAGGGGTATTCTTCTGTCGCTCGTTTCTCGCTTCCACAACATATACCCCTGGGAACGTAGTCTGTTGGAGCTTGTTCCGGAAGTCAAAATTCAGTTCTTTCCTGATTGGTCGACCTTATTAGGTCGACCAATGAAAATCAAGATAACCATTCAAAGAAAGTCGTTAAATAAGTTTGAATTTTGACTTCCGGAACAAGCTCCAACAGACTACGTTCCCAGGGGTATATGTTGTGGAAGCGAGAAACGAGCGACAGAAGAATACCCCTGGGTTCCCGAGGATGATCGAGGATGCGATATAATGTCAGGTTTTTAGATCGATCCGTCTAACGGGACATCCATTAGAGTAAGGACCCCCTTCAAAAGCCCACTCTTCCCGAAGCAATTTGGATTTCATCCAAGATAATCCACCAATGTAGGCTTTTCAGAGTTGTGTGATAATATACTGACCAGCATTGGAAAGTAACTGGGGCTTTTGGAGGAACCGGTACGGCGTACACATACATGATATACTTACACAGTGTCGACAAAAGGTGACCAATGCAGCCAAAACAAAAAAAGATCCTGCTATGTAGAAAACAGGGACATATGAATCACTTAAATCAGCAATAAGCCCTGGAAAATAATACAAACAGAAATCAATATAATGCATGTTACTTGTATCGAGCAGCAACAAAGGCATGTACAAGCAAAAATCATGGCTTAACCACAAAATACACAACTAATGTTATAATGTAGTGGAGTTAGGGGAAGGACTTAATTTTATGGGGTTTGGTTAGGTGTATGAACCATGTAGGGGACACTATGTCATTTTGTTCTAGCACCTCTATAAAATATTTATACGAATCTTTAAATAAATTAATATAAATGAATATGTATATTTTCATCTAAATGCTACACGCTATTTTTAAATGAGAAGGAGCACTTAGCTGTCATGCGGCTTACAATCACCATTAGAATTAGTAATTAGTACATGTTAGTAAGTTAATCGCTGAGGGTGGTCACAGCCAGGGTAACTTTAGTTAACCTACAAATGAACATAACCTAACCAATAGCCTAGCCTAAACTAAATGGGGAAAACAGCAACATGAGTTAACCCTTTGCATGACCACATGACCACTGCTAGCCTCCTACTATACGCAGCCGCTCTTAGTGTCGGTTATTTTTGCCTCCCCATGAACGCCTGCTCAACCGAGCACATTTAATTACCATTGTCTGACAAATTAGAGTTAGCTTTCTATATTATATAAGCTAAACCCTCATTGGCTGAAACGTTTTAAAAAATTTTAAAACCAAAAGTTTGCAAAACATAAAAAACGGTCACATGTTATCTAGGATAAGGGGCTTGGTATAGGTGGTGGGATGGCGCAAGTTCATCTGTCATCTGCAAATTCATAAAACGACTGTCATTCATGAGTTACCGACATTTACCCATTTTACTTTAAAACAAGAATGACACTAACCTGAAAGAGGCGGACCAATCAAGATAGAGGCGGACCAATCAAGATAGAGACTCCAGCAAAAACCATTAACCAACTAATGCCATGTTCAGGGTTAATAACCATTGCCAGGCAATATGCCGAAATAAGGTACATCGCTCCACACATTCCTTGAAACACACCGTATGCATATAGATACCCTAGCTTCCTGGACAGCGGCATCAGGAAATTAGCTATACCCATTAAGACGGCTCCGAATTGAAAAATATGGAAGAATGAAACACGTCCCGTGTCACCAACCTTGCCAGTTAGTACTCTACTTACAATGGACACGATACCTCTGATGGGGTACATCCAAGATGACTTGTGACTTGGTATACCGAGCTCTTCAGCGTATTTGATCTATGTACAATGAAATGTTCTCTTAGTATTAGATTGCGGGTGGCGTGGATTAATAAGTGGCTATGTCCTCAATATGGGGAAGGATGCTTGTCGGGAATTTTCAAAAACACCTTTAAGAAAACCGGACATTCTTTCCATAAAGTGCGGTACGAACGATGTTTTACCCCTAAGAGATACGGGTCATATAATTTTTATTAAATTTTAATATTAATATAATCCTAAAAGATACCAGAAACCTTGCTTTGTGAATCGCAAATTGTATCATTACCCCCAAGATATACGACGAGCATACCAAACCCCTTTAGCATTGATATTGCAGGACTTGTGATAGACCACAAGTTCGTGTATACTTATAAATGGTGGACTAGGCATTACGACAATAACTCGTAAATTTGTCAAAACCTTCCTTAAGATAGTTAAAAGAAGTACGTATCATATACACCTATTTCAATAATCGTTGTCGCAAACAAACCCACAGTCCACACTCTAAAGTCTGCAAAGGATGTCGGTATTTCGTCTCTTGTTATCGATTTATTCATAGCGTAGTTTGGTTGTACGCGTATGTGTTATATTACCATAACAAGTTGTAGTTGTGGTAGATATAAATACAAATATTTCTTTAAAAAACGTGCGATAAATCACAAATTAAGTCCATATAACCGACATCCTTTGCAGGCTTCAGAGTGTGGGCCGTAGCTTCGGCTGCGACTACGATTTTTGAAACAGGTGTATATACAAACCAGGTGGACTACAGGCATTTCATGTCCTAGCAGTAACAAAAACCATGCCATCAGCAGCACGAACAGTACACCATCTTTCAACGCAGTTAAGTTCATCGATGATAAGATAACAGAACAGACTGTTTTTGGTCTTTTGGGACCCGACACAGGACGGATACGTTCTGGTTTCCTAGTAACACCGCATCCCAGAATGCAAGGCACAAGATTGATACCAGCCAATACCATCATAGCTTTCCTCCAACCCAAATGTTCTAAAAGTGATTGTGAAATAGGGCTCATCAATAAAAAGCCTGCATCAGGCCCAGAGGAGACCATGGCCGTAGCAAGTGAACGGTGTTGTTTAAAGTACAATGGAACCGTAAGAAAACAAGTTGTGTAAATCAAAGAGGCACCCAACGGTAGCACAAAACCATACGTAAGACAGAACACGTAAATATTAGGAGCAAATGACGATCCCAGAACGCCTAGCGCGCATACAAAGCCTCCACATACTATGGCAATTCGACCTCCTAAACGTTTTACAAACACTGATGCTATTGGACACAGGAGAGGATAGACTCCGCATGCAAGTGACCCGGGAAGAGCTGTGGAAACGAATTAAAACAATTAGGCAACTAATTTAATTAGTATGCAATCCATCCATCAATTGATTGGTGACTATCTATAAGGTGACTCCTTATATGAGATTCTGTGAATGCATTGTTTTCACAAAAACTCGATTTTACAGAAAATCTGTCCGTTTTATTTCAATGAAAATTTTAGAATCCTATTCTTTAAACATTATGCAAAACCTGACAAAATTTTAAAAAAATCCTCGGAGCCGAAGTAATAAAACATAACTGCTATTATTTGCTATTATTTTGCTAAAATCTTCATCGAAATAAAGCGGACAGTTTTTCTGTAAAATCGAGTGTTTGTGAAAACAATGCAATCACATAAACTCATATATCTTGCAAATTATTTATTTTACATGCAATCAGATTTTACAGTATTGTAGCTGAATGATTGCTCGATAACTTGTCCAAGATTCATTGGTATTGCATGCCAGGGGCACGAAACTGTTACGAGTCGACAATTGAAATACGTGAATCAGTCATTTGGAAATGCGGAGTCACCCGTGATAACCAACAAACAACTCATGTTACCTGTTAATGCTTTCCCTGCTTGAAATTCTTCTAGTACTGTAGCAAAAAAGATTCCATATACATTGCATTGTCCCACACTTATAGAATTAGCCAACGACAAGCATACACAGGCAAACCAAGAAGCTTTACAGTCTAATGGCAGTTGATTAGTAGCTTGAACGTCTTCAGTCCTCACCTGGGACATTTTTATCTATACACAAATAAAAAGGAATTACATATACATTGAGAAGACGTTTTATAAGTACGCGCAACATATCCATTTTGCACAAGTACTTTCTAATGAAATACAATTCAGTAATCATTGACAAGGTAAGTAAGATTCAATGTAACGATCGAAGTAGAGCGTAAACCCTATACGAAACTGATCAAATGGCTACTAAGGAAAAGAGAGGTTTTTTATTCATGAAATAAAATCACATTGAATTGCTAATGTGGAAATAGAGCACAAGCAGAGAATACCACCGTTCTAATCTTTCCGTTTTGGTCATTGACAACTCGTGTGACTAACACGTTGCATTAGGGACTCTAATAATACAAACAAATGAATTCAATAAATGGTTTACCTCGCAAAATTGACGTTAGAGATGTCTTGTAACGATAATACAATCAAAAAGGTTGACGTTTTGGCGTGATGGGGGACAAAAGCATGTTTGAAAATTTTGAGAAAACTGAAAATAGAAACGTCTATGGCAGAATTTAAAAGTTTTCGCTGCAACACTGAAAACATTGAAATTGCATTACCAAGAGTTTTGTATTGTGTAGATAATTATCAAAATGCAACAGAAATCAGAAATTGCCTTGCCATTATTTTTGTATAGAAAAATAATTGAACGTTTGCATAAGCGTTCTTTTCGTGCATGGTTTGCTGACCTTGGCTTAGGTTCGAAATAATAACGTATCGTCTTTCTTATAATAGACGCTGGATACCATGCAATGCCGCTATAGAATATAAAATAATAACAATAATAGTAATCTTTATTTAAAGAGCGCCATTTGCAATTATCACTGTCCAATAGCGCTTAACAACAAGAATAATATTTGCGCATCACAACATAAATGCACTTACAATAAGTTTTATAATTTGCCTTTTCCAAAACGAGTAAAGGGCTGGGTACTAGTTTCCCTAATTAATGAAATTAAAAAATGAACGTCATAATATAAAAGAGCAAATCAAGATATGTAAGATTCCTGAGATTTGGTGCTTTATACTTTTTTACTTTGCTCTTTATACGGGTTTCCTGTGTTATGAGATCAACTCCCGGTTGTTTGGGATTGGTTAACAAGTCACGTTTACTGTAATTGGATCTGGACCAAATAAATAACCTTCAGTAACACAATCGCTATTAAACAGTAAAGATTGAGTAACTGATTAGTAGCGTGCAACGTCACAAAACAGGCAACCCATAGAGACGGTTACAGTCAAGATCCGATCACAGCGTGATCGTGATGGTGACCGTAAACAGATCCCGAACAACAGGGAGGCGATCTCAAAAAACAGGACTGACCCGTATAAAGAGCAAAGTAAACTTTCTAAGGAAAATATATACGATAAAGCAGTGAACTTTCTAAAGAAAATACATATGATAAAGCCGGGCTCCTTGTGGAAGGACAGGCGTACTTCCAAACTATACATTTCCTTTTAATTTTAGGCATTTTTATCTTAATGTATCTTGTTCAGAATACAACCAAATCCATCAAACTCAGGAATCTTACATATCTTGATGTGCTCTATTTAATTATTTTAATTTCCTAATTACATTAAATTAGGGAAACTAGTACCCAGTCCTGGAAAAGGCAAATTATGAATATTATATATTAGTATGTACACAATTCACAACCCCATTAGAACGTGCACTCTCATTGGTTTGCTATCTTGAGATATTAGACCATATATATCTACCGTTGTAGCTCGTGCGTCTTCTCACGCTTTGTAATATATATTACGCAATAATTATTCATTTTATATAAGAATTTCCATTTCTTTATTTTGTTTTGTTTGGTTGTGAATTATCGCGGTTCGGTAAATATTCGCCCAATCAACTCGATGACATACATAAGCCAGAAAACATCTGAGCCAAGACGAGATTCAAATCCCATCTAGCCTTGGCTCAGAAACAAACATTACCTTCCATCAGATGATGATGATGTTTAGTAGAGCAGTGATTTCCTCAAGATATATAGTCAAAGGTCACTCTTCTTTAAAGCAATGATTACTCCGATTCATATACTGAATATCGGGCAAGTTAGACATGTGACATATCAATTCATTCCATACATCCACTTGTATCAAGTTCTGAAGGTCACGCTACCCACAACATCTCAATAATCAATCAATTTATTAAAGTAATAACGTGGGACTGAAGGTCGCCCTTAAATTGATTAGAGGCTCATGCAAAAAAACGCATGACAATTATATAAATATAATGAATTATATATAGAAAATATAAACATAAAAATATAAATAGTACAAATTATATAAATTATATAAATTAATAAAATTAATAAAATTAATAAAATTAATAAAATTAATAAAATTAATAAAATTAATAAAATTAATAAAATTAATAAAATTAATAAAATTAATAAAATTAATAAAATTAAATCAATCAATCAATCAATCAATCAATCAATCAATCAATCAATCAATCAATCAATCAATCAATCAATCAATCAATCAATCAATCAATCAATCAATCAATCAATCAATCAATCAATCAATCAATCAATCAATCAATCAATCAATCAATCAATCAATCAATCAATCAATCAATCAATCAATCAATCAATCAATCAATCAATCAATCAATCAATCAATCAATCAATCAATCAATCAATCAATCAATCAATCAATCAATCAATCAATCAATCAATCAATCAATCAATCAATCAATCAATCAATCAATCAATCAATCAATCAATCAATCAATCATTTAAATTAAATTAAATTTATAGCGAATATGGTATATACAAATGTATATATTCTTTTTCTTGCCTTTATAAATGACCTTCCATCCCGAGTCAAATCAAAAGTTCGCCTTTTTGCAAATGACACTGCTATTTACCTAACAGTCAAATCAGCAAATGACTGTATACAATTACAAGAAGACCTGCTTATTCTAGAAAAATGGGTATCCGACTGGCAGATGGAATTCAATATAAACAAGTGTAACATTGTTAGAGTAACACGCAGACGAACTCGTATCAAATTTAACTAAAAACTCCATGGTAACGTCCTAGAAGCTGTAAATACCACCAAATATCTTGGGATCTACCTATCACACGACCTGCGTTTGAATGAGCATATAAATAAAATCACAACAAAAGCAAACAAGACCATGGGCTTCTTGCGAAGAAATCTTCGCACCTGTACTGCTAAAACTAAAGAAAGAGCATATAAAGCACTGGTGAGACCTTGTGTTGAGTACTGTGCTACTGTTTGGGACCCATACACAACTAAAAATAGAAGACAACTGGAGATGGTCCAGCGCCGAGCAGCCCGCTGGGTCCTCAGACGATTTAATCGTTTGGACAGCGTAAGTGACATGTTGCACTCCCTCGGCTGGAGAACTTTGGAATCTAGAAGATCAGATGCTCGTCTCACTATGATCTACAAACAGAGAAATGGCCTAGTCTACTACGAACGCGATAAACTACAAACCCCCCAAAAGAACACTAGACAGTCAGCCTGTACTCATCTATACAAACAGCTTCACTGCATACGAAATTACTACAAGTACTCTTTTTACCCAAGAACCATTGCCCATTAGAACAACTTACCACAGGAAATTATGTAATCTTCCTCTTTATTAAGCTTTAAAAAAGCTATCTCTATTTTATAAGAACACAAATTTATACGCCGTACAATTAATTAACACTGACCAATTATATTATTATACTATTTATAATATTATTATAAAATTTAAATTCTTTAATCTTAATTCTAACGCAGTCTGTAATACTCTACTAAGAGTGAAGACTTATCTGGTAAATAAATGTATAAATATGGCCAGTACAAATGTGATAAAAATAAAGAGAGAAAATAAGGAAGAATAATACTATAAATCTATGTAAAATTAATAACTAATATATCTAAAGCTAATTAAATCCTAATAACCTATGATAAACACTAATAACTCGCGCGAAAGCGAGCGAGTCATAATAATAATAATAATAATAATAATAATAATAATAATAATAATAATAATAATAATAATAATAATAATAATAATAATAATAATTCTATAAGGCTAATATAGATATAATACAATCATTAATTAATTAATGTTTGAATATTGCCACATATCTAGAACTTAGAAAACTGACTATTCCTATGTAATTTTGGATGCTGAGTTCAAATTTGTGGGTTATTACTGTACAGGCCCGCAAATGAACCCAGGACCGCAAATGATCCCAGGCCCGCAAATGAACCCAGAACCGTCCCGCAAATGATCCCAAGCCCGCAAATGAACCCAGAACCGGCCCGCAAATGAACCCAAGTAAAAATGGAATCTGGAAAGGAATAAGGAATAAAAAAAATCACGACAACAAAATTATTATAATATATGATAAACTATTGTCTATATTCATTAAATAAGTAAGACAAAAATAAGCAACCAAGTGAGGGCTATATATAAGTTTAGAATTGTTTATTAAGAATCTTTATTGAATAAATATACAAAATGTTATTATTGAACGATATAGCCATATGTGCCATATTATTGTTTTTAATTTGCTATTCAAGCGGATAAAATGTATCAACATGAACTACCTTATTAAACTGGTTCATTATAGTTCACTGTATTTGAAAATGTAACTATTTAAAAACCATAATTGTTTATGATTTTTGCTATTGGCAATTAAATGAAACATATTCTAACTTTAGCAAATACGTGACGAAAGAATAACATGTGAATAACAATGTCAACATGTAAACGAGCTAGTTCTAATCCGAGTACTGAACATTTTCTTATGCTATATTTACACCGGCTAACTAGTACAGACTTTATAAGATTTTTTATTATCTTTAAAATGAAATCAATATCAAAACTTTAACGTACATACAATACAAAGTAGGAACTTAAATGATTTAAACTATATAAATTTATTAAATTAACATTTTTTTACGGTATTTTAATATTACCTATGGTTACTAAACGATTAAAATATGATCGATCAAACCATTATTAAGTTAATAGAGGGAACTATCAAATCTAGCTATATCTAAATGGAAATATAGTATATCGAACACCGACGCAGCCTATACTAGTTTACTCGCTAGTTTCCATTTAGATATAGCTAGATTTAGTAGTTCCCTCTATAACTTAATAATGATTTGATCGATCATATTTTAATCGTTCTAAAGTGTTTTGGTTTGATCATAGTTAATAATAATTAATTAACTATGGTTTGATAAAGTCAACCGGTATCTTACTTGTTTCTTTTCTTTTTCCTTTTCATTGTTGGCTGTGTTTGCGGTGTAAACAAACAACAATATTCATAGCAGTCGATAAAACCTGAGTTACAACAGAACGAACAAATTGAAGACCTGAACACGCGTGCTAGCCTGTCATGTATGAGCAGAGTTAATATTCTTTGTTATGGCGATTCACCGGGTTATTTCAAACGACCGATTAAATGGCCAAGTAAAGTGTTTTGCAACACCGACCGAAACAATTCACTAAACTGTCTGAACACATGCATATAGATTCATCGAAAAAAATTCCTGCATGGGCCGGAGCGCCAAAAAAAATTCCTGCAAGCCAAAATTGCCACTGAAATCTTTGCTTTTCTATAAAATAAATTCCGTGCTCATGATGGTGGGCTAAAAGAAATTTCCTGCAAGGACAAAATCATCCACCCCCCCCCCCCCCCCTCAAAAGTCAAATGGTCCACCCTTTAGTCAAAAAGGCATAAAATCAATTAACTGCTTCTGTGAAAAGTAGTTTTATTCGATTTATAAATATCTACCGTTGTGAAAAGATAAGTGTACTTTACCGGAAATTAACATGTAAGTTACCTGATAGACCAGCAACATTCAAGTAATTGGACCATATTTAAAATTTTCCAGACCGACAAAAACATTCAACATTGCAATTTTTATTATAATTTCACAACATACTATATCATAAGTTTTAACTTGTCTATATCAAAATTCTGATATATGAATACGTTGAAATTAGAATTTTTCTGTTCGTTTGAGGTTTCTTTGATCCAATTAGAAACCCGTAGACTCAGCCAAGACCATATTAGTCAAAGCTTCATTACCCTGGGTGCCAGAGGAATTATTTTCCCGTGGTACTATGGCGAGCGCGAAGCGCGAGTGTCGACACTCGCGCTTCGCGCTCGCCATAGTACCACGGGAAAATAATTCCTCTGGCACCCAGGGTAAAGCTTCATATCAACGTGCAACAATCGATCGATAGAGTCTAGTTGGAAAGCCCGAACTGTTCTTTTTTGTCTTACTTATTTAATGAATATTGACAATATTTATCATATATCATAATAATTTTGTTGTCGTGGTTTTTTTTTATTCTTTAGTCCTTTCCAGATTCCATTTTTACTTGGGTTCATTTGCGGGCCGGTTCTGGGTTCATTTGCGGGCCTGGGATCATTTGCGGGACGGTTCTGGGTTCATATCATTTGCGAGCCTGGGTTCATTTGCGGGCCTGTACATCACCATTTCAGTAGGACCATTTAGCAAACTTTATCGCGATATTACTGAAAGAAGACTAATTAAAATGTGCAAAAATATCGTTATTGTTTAGTACTCCCTTACTTACCGATCTTTTCGTAGCAAAGTTTTGCAAGGCGTGTATATGTTGTTTCTCGTTCGAGCACAAAGTCGAAGTGATAGCTTTGTGTGCAAAACCTTGAAAAGGGGCGTTCTGAAGTGTATGACGCTTCTTATTAAAAGTGGCGTAACAAAAGCTCCACCAAAGTCATTCGAATTTCGAAGTTATAAATCTTACAACAATGATTCTTTTGTTAATGACTTAAAACAAGTTCCATGGCAAAATAGGCATACATATATGAATTATATTAAGTAGTGTCTTACATATCTCTGATTGGTTGGTTATTGCATCTCATGGGAATACGTCTTCTATCTAATCTCGAGCACAAGTTAGCCGAATTCAATGCATTATTGCCCTTTTGTTCGTTTAATCCTATCTTTTGTTTGATGTCTGGCAAAAGTTTAACCACAATATTAGCGATCGAATTTTGCCAGCATGGCCTGAATAAATAATAGTTCCTCGTCAAAATATTTTTATATGTAAGAGATAAATACCGAGAACGGAGGCAATAAGCCGTATAAAGCCCGAGGGGCCGTATCTGACTTATTACATGATTTACAGAGGTTTTCACACTACTTCATGTCCCAAAGGGCATCATCAAGCTGATTATTTTTTAAGTTTCCCATGAGAATACAATCCAAACAATGGGCTTTTAGTTTTGTTGTACACTACAATACTAATGAACTTTAACGAACAAATGAATACGTTTTCTTCTCACCAACTGACATCGATCGGACAGTTAGCATAAAGTGTTAGGGTCAGGATTTGTAAGCAAAGGGTTCGATCCTCGAAAGGGTCACTCTATCAGATGATTTTTTATCCGTTAATTGTTCGCAACTAGAACATTTCTAAGTTTAACGTTACATATAAAGTTGGAAAAGAACGGAAATGACAAGGATAATATAGGGATTAGGTCTTTGGTATTCAAATGGGGGTAATACGCGATATAAAGCCCTACAAATAACAATGAAAACCGATGTAAATCATGTAGTAAGATAAAGTATAACCACAGTGTTTTATGTCAAACTCGTGTTTGACCGTTAGCTCAGCATAGCGACGCTGTGTAGTAACAGTAAACAAATCGAAAACAACTAAACAGAACTAAATGTTCGAACATAAAGTGAAAAAGTTAACTTTATTCAATCAAATTTATTGAACTAAGTAACCAAAACCAGTGGCTATATAACCAATTACAATATATGACTTAGCTTAAAGCAAAATAGGATGTAAAATACAGTCACGAGTCAAAGTCAAATTGCAATAGTCACAAACAACAAGCGAAACTACCCTGCTGATCAAAATCTCTACTTTAGTCTCTGAAAAAAACCTGGCCTTTCCAAGACTGAATAATTGAAAAAGTAACTAAATAACGTACATAATTAAAGGTTTATTAATTAAAGCCAAACGGGCTGAAAATATGCGCGTATATGATCAACGTGCAACAATCGATAGAGTCTAGTTGGAAAGCCCGAACTGTTCTTTTTTGTCTTACTTATTTAATGAATATTGACAATATTTATCATATATCATAATAATTTTGTTGTCGTGGTTTTTTTTTATTCTTTAGTCCTTTCCAGATTCCATTCCATTTTTACTTGGGTTCATTTGCGGGCCGGTTCTGGGTTCATTTGCGGGCCTGGGATCATTTGCGGGACGGTTCTGGGTTCATTTGCGGGCCTGGGATCATTTGCGGGCCTGGGTTCATTTGCGGGCCTGTACATTACTCCTCAAAATGAATTCCAATTTCTAATTTTCTTCGGGCTTTGCTCACATCATGCCGAAGCGACATTTTGACCAAAACATGTCGACCCAATAGGTTTGTTGACTAATTATACTTTGGCAAAGAAACTATCTCCCTGTGACTCCTGTTAGATGCTTTAAGGGGGAATGGGGACGAATTATCTTAAAATACCCCTTAATACCATCCATCGAAAACATTTTCACTACCAGCGACTCATATTTGTGACCGACTCATGCTAAGGAATCAGGAAATCAAGCAAAAATTCAGATATCTTCAATATGCTCCTTTATTCTATAAGGCTAAATACTAATTAATCCCATATTGCATGCTGGGAAATGTTGTAAAAAATGGAAAGGGGATAGCCCTATTTTTCATATTTTATCTTTTTAATAAGTGCCAAGCCACTCTCTCCTACTAAGAAAACTTTGCGTTTGTCATGTTTTTGTAAAGTCATAACTTCCAAATATGGCTTAGTAGGAGAGATATTTTATCAAATTGCTGATTCCCAAAGATCTCCCATGTTGGCCTTATTCACATGTGAGATCACCCGGCTAATTTTTTTTAGAAAGTGGAATCCCTGCATTTAGGCTTAATGATGCCCATCATGCAGTTACAATTGATGTAAGATGGCTGTTAAAAAAAGTAAATCATACATATCACTGCACGTCTTTTATTTGTGATAGATTTATTAACATGCACAACGTCTCACGCTCGAGCTTAGAATTGTTATCGGTATACAACAGTTCGGAAAGTTTGCTACAATAAAATACAAAATTGCAAGCATTAATAAAGGTTATGACTTCAAAAAATACGAAGGAAAGTGACTATTCTTACAAAACGTTGTATCTCTGTGATGGTTTTAAACGGTGCACAAATAAACTATACAAAAATACACTCTTTATACTACTTGAGCAGATTAAACAACGAAATTAGAACAAAAGACCGGATTACTGATTACTTACTGGAACGAAACAATTGACATATACAAAAAACAAGTGTGTTAGGTGTGTTAAAGTGTATATGAACTCTCGCGGTTTTTTTTTTGAAATGTTTATCAATACGAACAGGCTGTGCATGAATCGACTTTATAGTTTTAGTTCCGGCGTAGACATATTTTGAACATTTCAATGCATATGTAATGACTAACCTCCTTTATCAATATGTAAACACATTCCCACAGGCATCTATTAGCTCCGTACGTCGTTTGTAAGCGTAATTCCAGCACTTTTGACCCATGCATTTCCGATGCAAACCGTTGATCGCCATGTTTTTTTTACAAATGTACCCTTGTGGGACCCCATGCAGTTGGGGGATGTTTTTAATTATAGCCTCGATTTTATGTTAACTCTTTGATGTCACGCAATATTTGTACGTTTGTTCGGGATTTTTTTTTTCAAAAATCGCTTTTAATCTTCCAACTGATTTAATAGTTGAAAAGGCCATATCAAAAATATTTTTGTTTCGAGACCGCATGCTCACGATAAATTAGTAAACAAAAGCATGCAATTAATAAAAAAATAAGCATTTTATTAATGTATTTACTAATTTACTAATACTTTATTCTATTTTTTCCTCATGTTTTACAGTTTAAATTTCTTCAAGCTTTAATTGAAAAGAAGTTTCGGAACATTCTTTTAAAAATCTCCTTATCCAAAGCAAATTAACACTTTCAACAGAAACTGTGTAAAATGTCTTATTTAAAAGGACCAGCTGTATTCGCATTGACCCCAGAGTGGTCGTTAACGAGAGTTTTGAGTGTGGCTCTAACCAGATGAAGAAGCAAATCTCTATATTAGCTTTTGCGGTATTAGCTTGCAATAATAATAATAATAATAATAATAATAATAATAATAATAATAATAATAATAATAATAATAATAATAATAATAATGATGATGATGATGATGATGATGATGATGATGATGATGATGATGATGATGATGATGATGATGATGATGATGATGATGATGATGATGATAATAATAATAATAGCTTGACTAGTGATAACCAGGAAACTATGTAAATAGAAATTATCCTGTGATTCAATAATAATAATAATAATAATAATAATAATAATAATAATAATAATAATAATAATAATAATAATAATAATAATAATAATAATAATAATAATAATAATATGTACCAAAGTTACTAAGCTTTAATAAATTTACAGAATACAGAAGGAAGTCGTTATGTGCTTTCTCTAGCAGGCTCTATCAAGGGATAATTAAGTTGAAAATAAGAGCTAATCCGGAGGGAGGGGGCATCTCCATAGTCTCCCCCGCAGCCGTTGTTAGTCTCATTTCACTCCCCTACGGTCCAAGGGGAGTGGAACGAGACTAAAAACGGCTGCGGGGGAGACTAGCGTCTTCAGGGAAAAGCCGTGTTGTGGGCTCGCTCTAGTTTGACGTCACGACTCGATTCAAAATTGCGACCATTGTTTAGCGCGGTTGTTTCCACAAAAACGTTCGATTTTTTTCGCATTGCTAAACTTCTTTTTACTAGTGAGAGTTCTTTGATATGTAATAGTATCCAATAGTTCACTATAGTCAAATTTGTTGATCAGATTCGACGGAAATACTGCATGCATGCTTTTCTAGCCAATTTCGTGATGAACTGTGATGTTGGTCCAGTGCTGTTGATATGCAGTTTTTTTACAAGTACACGAACGTAAAATCACAATGGATCAGTATTTTTCATCCAGAATAGGAGGTTTATGCAAGTACATGATAATCTACGGATCTGCAACGTTTCTCTCTGTTTGGCTTGGTGGTTGATTTCATCAACCGATTTGAAGGCTGATCTCACGAACTACAAGTCGAAACGAACGGAACTGGGAGACCCGAACAAAACAACTTTGCAGGTTTGTAAATGTATTCCCATTGAAGTTAAGTCCTTAATTATCTTGTTTTTGAATCTTGACATGAATGTTTATGCTGATTCAATGAGCTAAATACATGCTTTTAAGATCGTATGTATGTGTATTTTATACTGAATAGCTATCTAAAAATGAAAAATCTAAGAATCTCCAGATTCACTGGATTCGTGTGGACGATAGGCCGATTCGCATCAAAAAGTATGCGGTTTCAAAAGTATCCGGATCCGTGTAGACGGGGTCTAATTCGCAGATTCTGATTTCGCCTAAAAAAATAGCTGAATTTGCGATACAGAAATACAAAAAAATGCTTAACTAAGGAATAAAAAAAAGAAATGCTTGCCTCAGCGAATGGCTCAGAATTCTTGTTTGTACCCTACTTTTAGTGTACTGATATACCACTAGAGCGCAAACACTTAATCCGTAAAATAAAATATATTTTTTAATGTCTAATAGTATCCTATTTACACCTATCCCTTTTACGCGCCATAAATAAGATTGGGGAAAATTGTAACAGCGTTCAGTCAAAAAGGAGCAAAATATACTGAAATAAAAGAGGGGATGGGGGATGAGTGATAGACACTAAATAAGAAAAATTTGTTAGTAACAATTTTGATTCTATTTCACGGATTAAGTGTTTGCGCTCTATCACAGTTCAGTTTGTTATTTATTAAGTTGTAGAAACATATTATATAAATCTGTGAGACACTGCAGATTCATTTCATCATTTACTGAGTTTACTATTTGATTATGTTAACAAAACTAAAATTGTTTCGTATGGTTGAATGGTTCTTTTGAAAAGAGGTCGCTAGCTATTACACTCTATCTAAGGTTCTGTTAGGTTTATAACAAGTCAATAAACGGCAAACAAACTACCGTTTTTTCTATCTTTTTGAACGGCTTCTTCAGTTGTAGGTCCTAGTACGTTATTTATTATCCCAGAAACTCGCTGGATTTGTCACTTTGATGGGAAGCTAGACCACCCCCCTTAAATACCCATTCTGCCTCGAAAATAACCAAAAACAAAAATATAGCTAATTTTTAATGAAACAGAAAACCTTTACGATTGATTGCAGAGATGTAAAACTTGTTTCCTAAAAAAGTACAGATGTCAGTAAGTGTTACCAAGCAAGGAGGTACATTTTTCTTCTAAGCCGCTTCCATGGCAACAATATGTTTCGGAGCAAAAAATGCCAATTTTGAGCTTACTGTAATATCTCTAGGTTTAAAAATTAATATCTCAAAAGTCCACTTTGAAAATGTCAAAAATGGCCAATAGTCAACTTAATCAATGTCTTAAATTACCAAAACAAGAAGAAAATGTGCGGGCACTTGTTAACCCTAACTTATATGACGGGTTTACTCAACCCTACTATGTCAATATCACAAAATTCAAGAAGCTTTATGCCAGCAAAAAAACTGGTTGACATCCGCCCAATAGCATTAAACTGGCTTATAATAACCAGGTTGAGTCTATATTATGCTCAATGTATCTTAATTTCAAGGATAATAAAAATTGTATATGTCAAGTAAAAGGGGAAATATACTATTAAAGTGATACGCGTTTTCGTCATGAAAAAACACCCCTCACTAAACTCACTAAGTAGCGCTAGCTTGTATCTCGCAAGTCGGGCGCGATAAACTTTCAATTTTTTTTGCAATCTATTAAGCTAAGGTTGGTTAAGTTAGGGTCATACAAACATGTTGCGCTTTTTATCTACATTCTATACATCAACCTCAAACGTTTTGGTGATTTTTACTAATTAGATGCATGACACAATGGATCCAATGGATCCAATGGAAAAAATGATATTCCAATGGAATATGAGTTATTCTAGTTGTTCTAATGGTGCACTTCTATTGTTGGTATTCCTGTGGTATATACACAAGTAGTTAGCCTGCCAGAGAAGAGCCTACCAAAAAGTCATTTCAATGGATCCAATGGATCCAATGGAAAAAATGATACTCCAATGGAATATGAATTATTCTAGTTATTCTAATGGTGGATTGTAAATGTTTTTGGGGTTTCCTATGTCTGATCCTGAATGTTTTGGCTGTGAGAGTCTTAAAACATTTATTAAGGTAAAAACAAATTTTGACCATCAAACTGACGATTGGAACCATTGGATCCATTGGAAGCCATATGTGGATGGGCCGGTTTCTTGAAGTAACATTGAGAACAGGAAGCCCAAATACCAATACACGTTATGTATATCAAGTTTTAGGATTCCTGTGGAAACTACATAAGTAATTAGCTGTCCACAGAAGTTCTATTGTTGGCGTTATTGTGAAATATGCATAAGTAATTAGCTTGCCAAGAAGAGCCTGCCAAAAAGTCATTCCAATGGATCCAATGGATCCAATGGAAAAAATGATACTCCAATGGAATATGAATTATTCTAGATGTTCTAATGGTGCACTTCCATTGTTGGTATTCCTGTGGTATGTGCATAAGTAATTAGCTTGCCAGCTAGTGAGGAGCCTGCCAAAAAGTCATTCTAATGGATCCAATGGATCCAATGGACACAATGATATTCCAATGGAATATGAATTATTCTAGTTGTTCTAATGGTGCACTTCTATTTGGTATTCCTGTGGAATATGCATATGTAATTAGCTTACCAGCTAAAGACTAGCCTGCCAAAAAGTCATTCCAATGGACCCAATGGATCCAATGGACAAAATGATATTCCAATGGAATATGAATTATTCTAGTTGTACTAATGGTGCACTTCTATTGCTGGGATTCCTGTGTGAAATTTCACTGACATCATTGTGTGAGGGCTCATTACTATGACTCTTCCAATGGATCCATTGGATCTAATGGAAACGTTTTTTTTTTCAATGGAATCTAAGTGTTCTGGTGGTAACTATTTATAATGAAAGGTATTTCAGACACGTAAATTGTGAAATATATCGTTGAAATCGATGTAAGTTTAAATGTTTTAAACTACTAGTCTGAGATATCTGCTTTAAAATACAACTTAAATTTAACGCAGTGACTATTCGTACGTCACCCGTACGCGGACGTTTGTTTGCTTTTCGTATGTGAGTAAAACTTATTTAGATATTTAGAGTGATTCTGTATTATTTCAGTAAAGAAGATACGATATATTCGTTTGATGGAGTAAGCAATTATCGTAAGCTATGTTAAACTAAATTCAGAGTAATTCTACAAACATGTAGGCAACGGACTCATTTTGCAACTCTTCGAATTTTGTTGAACTCGATCGTAGATTACGACTGTAAATGTCACGCACTTAATATTAGGACTTCGATGACATTAATTACAACTTTAATATTATTGTATAGATTAAGAAAACGTGAAAAAAGAGAGTTCTGTTTCGAACTGAGTTTGAAGAACTAGTAATGAATTCAATTTTGAGTCACTACAGGTCCTCAATTTTATCTATCATTTTAAATAATAAATAATAGCTTATGATCATTACTACGCATGTATTATTTGGCAGAAGGTGTTGTAGTATAATTAAATACCCATTTAGTTTAACATAGGTTACATATAAACCAACTTTATTAAAACTCACTAACTTTAATTTCATTAAAATTTATTTCCGAAGTTATTAACAGTAGGTAAAATTGGCGTAGTGGACCTTATGAAAACACAGCCAATGACTGACTTTATCGCGACCAAAAGTGCAATTCTCAATTGGATAGAGTGCGTGTAGATTTTTGCCGATACGCAGATAAATTTTCGCCTATTGATCTTTTAAAATATCCAATTAGCACAATAAACAATTATAATCTGTCATCGTGTGTCAGATAGAAATGCTCGTGAGGTAAAAGTGCACCCAGTTCTACAATAACTAGACCCTGGCTCGCGCAAATTATATTATGCTTCAAAATTAATAATAGCAATAATAAATGCTTATTCTGTTGCAGTTAACTCTTTTGCTCAATTTTTTTCAATCGACTTTTACGCAGAATAGAAAATATATATTATTTTTTACGAAAAGCACGATAATAGGATGTGCGCGATAATAGGTACGACTACCTTATATATGTCGTCACAGAAATCTCTGCTTTAATTTAGGGCCATTCCACCGTGACGGACATTACATTCACAGACCTAAATAAGCTTGTGTTTCATACACAGTTGCATTATCTTACAATTTATTTTTTCACACAACTGTCTCAGGACCTTGTCTACAATTTGCATGAAACTGAATGTTTTCAGAAATAATTTCCGACATGTCAGTTTTTTGTCCAAAAGGACCGTGACGGACATTACAGCTAAAACTACCACTAATTCCAGTTGGGTATATTAGAAGTGAAATTCCTGTGAATGTTGAGAAGTTTATAGCAAACAAATGCTTTTTAGCATTTGATTATAGGTTAAGTTTTCTTACTGAAGAACTATATCTTTTAGTTGTTTTTTCTATTTTTAAAAAAAAGGGAATATTTAGCGTGACGGACATTACAAGAAACGTGACGGACATTACAAATGGCAAATTCAGTAAGTCAAATATAAGAAAATTGCCTATTTTGCTTAGTAAATATCACATAGAATAGATAATATTACAGTAAAATCACATTGAGAACCTTGGTCAGTTAACTCTCTTTTTGGAGCACGCTTTTTATGTTGTCAAATTTTCATTATTTCAATGTCTCATGTGGAATGACCCTTTAAATCAATTTTATTATCCTTGAAATTAAGATACATTGAGCATAATATAGACTCAACCTGGTTATTAGATGCCAATTTAATGCTATTGGGAGGATGTCAACCAGTTTTTTTTGCGGGCATAAAGCTTCTTGGATTTTGTGATATTGACAGTAGGGTTGAGCAAACCCGTCATATAAGTTAAGGTTAACAAGTGCCCGCACATTTTCTTCTTGTTTTGGTAATTTGAGACATTGATTAAGTTGACTATTGGCCATTTTTGACATTTTCAAAGTGGACTTTTGAGATAATAATTTTTAAACCTAGAGATATTACAGTAAGTTTAAAATTGGCAATTTTTGCTCCGAAACATATTGTTGCCATGGAAACGGCTTAGAAGAAAAATGTACCTCCTTGCTTGGTAACACTTACTGACATCTGTACGTTTTTAGGAAACAAGTTTTACATCTCTGCAATCAATCTTAAAGGTTTTCTGTTTCATTAAAAATTAGCTATATTTTTGGTGATTTTCGAGGCAAAATGGGTATTTTAAGGGGGGGGGGGGGGGGGGGGGGGTCATCTAACTTCCCACCAAAGTGACAGATCCAACTGAGTTTCTGGGATAATAAATAACGTACTAGTACCTACAACTGTACCACATGATGGAAAAACAAAATCCTTCATATTTCATCCATCGAAACCCTATGATATACTAAGGAACGTGGTGGGTGGGGTTTGTTTTCGAAAATTTTATTTTAAAGCGAGACATTTAGAAAAACGTGACCCAAACTGGAAATGTCTAAAATCGACAGAAAAATCGCGTGATGAAGTTCCTTCGTCGAATTAACTTTTGATGCTTCGCGCTTTAAGTCTAGTGAGACGCTTACGAAAACCACGGCTCAAAAACCGTTCTTTCTGATCTCAGTTCTTTTTAATAAAACTACATCGCAATGATTTGATACACATTACATTTGCATTATATATCATTACTTTTAGGCATTGGATGGCTCCTAAAGGAGCCGTTTTTACTGATAATCATGACTGGTTTTTATCTCATTTTGCCCAGAACCTATATTAATCGCCATTACTCGGAATTTCGCTAAACTTAATCAAGACCCAAACACGATATTATGAAGTTGGTTCGTTCTCAAAGCGTGCCCAGCAATTATCGATATTCATCGCCATTTAAAACACGCCATTACTCGTAATTTCGCTAAACTCAAGCGAGAAAAACACGATATTATGAAGTTGCTTCGTTCAAACTTAATCAAGACAAACACGATATTATGAAGTTCCTTCGTCGAATTAACTTTCAGTGATGCTTCGCGCTTAGTCTAGTGAGACGTTTACGAAAACCACGGCTCAAAAACCGTTCTTTCTGATCTCAGTTCTTTTTAATAAAACTACATCGCAATGATTTGATACACATTACATTTGCATTATATATCATTACTTTTAGGCATTGGATGGCTCCTAAAGGAGCCGTTTTTACATATTCATCAACTAACTTCCAATACAGGAAACCCATACTATGAAATTCACGAAATGACACTTGGAAAAGATGGATGGACTTTTTTAAAAGACGGTCCGTCTTGTATCGTGTGTATTGGACAACCCTCCGTGTTTGTCTTGATTAAGTTTGAACGAAGCAACTTCATAATATCGTGTTTTTCTCGCTTGAGTTTAGCGAAATTACGAGTAATGGCGTGTTTTAAATGGCGATGAATATCGATAATTGCTGGGCACGCTTTGAGAACGAACCAACTTCATAATATCGTGTTTGGGTCTTGATTAAGTTTAGCGAAATTTCGAGTAATGGCGATTAATAGAGGTGCTGGGCACGCTTTGAGAACGAAGCAACTTCATAATATCGAGTTTAGCGAAATTTCGAGTAATGGCGATTAATATAGGTGCTGGGCACGCTTTGAGTTCGAAGCAACTTCATAATATCGTGTTTGTGAGAACGAAGCAATATTACACGATGGATATTCTAAGGGAATAATTTAAGTGTAATGTGTATCAAATCATTGCGATGAAGTTTTATTAAAAAGAACTGAGATCAGAAAGAATGTTTTTTTAGCCGTGGTTTTCGTAAGCGTCTCACTAGACTAAGCGAAGCATGAAAAGTTAATTGAACCCGAACTTTGAGTGTTAAATATATAATATTTTCTATCTAAATATCGTAGTTTACCCAATTAAACTGTGATGTGTATTTATAATAAACCATTGCGATGAGTTTTTCAGTACGTAGCGTCAGATTTTTCTTCGAATAAGAACGAAGCCATATTAGACGATGGATATTCTAAGGGAATGATTTCCGTGGAGACGAGCCGTTTCACCGGAAGTAATTTCATGACAATCCGTCATGGAATGATCGTTCCGTCATCATATCATGAAGGAGCCTAGCAACCGCAACCACAGGGTACCCAAGTGACTTCTTCTAATGGTTTTTTAAAACACAGGGTACCCAAGTGATATCATTTTAGAATCAATCAAAATGACACGGACGGACTTTTTAAGTGACGGTCTGTCTCGTTTGGTGTGTATTGGACATGTATGGAGTGATCATGACTTCTCAAAAACGTCTGATTTCATATGATTTTTGATATGTTGTAGAGGAAGGTTTTCGGATGGGAAAAACGTTAAAAAACCTTCTGTTGCAATTAGTGGTGGGTTGACCCATTTTTTCCGATAAAATGACTGGACTATAATACCAGATAGACCAATATATAATAGGAGCTACACATATTGACGAAAGGTCAATCGTATACTGACCAAAGCAAAGCATACAAGCGATCGCGAATCGAAAACAAACGCGAAGGATACTCTGGCGCCCGTGTATATACTTACTAATACATGACCGTTGATCATGATAACTATAATACATGGAGATTACAAGCGAATACAAACGCGAAGGATATTCTGGCGCCTGTGATCAGATATATAAAATATGAGTTGAAATAAGATTATCCTAGTTACCTTGAAGATAGTTTGTTCGTCGAAAAGTACACAGTGATAGAGGCCTTGTTTTGATTCTGAGACCGGGTTATGGCCTGTCTGTCGAGGGGGTAATTTTGGTGGTATTTTTTTTGGAGACTGGTCATCGAAAACGCGGCCACAGGGTTGTTAGATCTTGTTATGTTTGTGAATCTTCGGCAAGAAATAGTATGAGATGTTCTATACAAGGGGTAATGACAATAATATTTCTAGCACTGGGAGGTAAACTGCCATCAGAATTGATACTGTCCTTAAAAACGTCGAAAATAAAACTCGACGAGTTTGTAAATAAATGTGAAATTTGAATCAAGGGAGCACGACAGACTGTAGTTGTGGTTTGCACATATTCGATCTTTTAAAAGTTTTAAATTGACGAAAATATTCAAAAGATCGAATATATTCAAACCACAAACAACAGTCTGCCGTGCTCCCTAGCTTGAATGACAATTCATCGCTACCGATATCGAATGGAAAAACGTGACTGAACTGATACACAAGAAGTTTGTTAAACCTTTATCAGTCCCCATTTGGCGATATTTCTAATTAGTGATTGGACCAATCACGTACTTGGATTTCGCCAAACGTCACGAATACGTCACCAGTCTGAACAGAATCAAAACATTCAAAAAGCTATCAAGCTATGTAAACATGAGCTCGGCCTGAATCTTTGATTTGATTGAGTCGACATAACTGCTTGTGAATCTCTAAATGTTTCTCCATGAATCTACGAACAAATATACAAGGCAAAGTTTAACATAAAACTTACATGAATTAAACTAGCTACTACATTGTAATTGTCAAACGAAAACCAAGAACTGAAGCTAAGTGTAAACATAGTCTTTGCATTTCGATACACAAAATGTTCTTAAAGTTGTATTATTGTGCTCCCTATGCCAATGGGGAGCAAGCTTATCTTATACTTGTTTATAGAAATAAATAATAAATGCATGGCCCGAGAAAGCAATCGACTTTCGAGCCAGTGGATCACAAAGAAAAGACGAGTCATCGCGCTGACTTCAACTTTATAAAATTGATATTCATACGACAAATATTAAAATTTCCCGTTGTTTAACAGATCACAAACGAGTCGTGAATTGTGCCATTAAAAGTAAGCTTATATAAAGCCGTTGTTTCCCTCTTAACTTGAAAAGAACAAAGACAAGACATGTACAGCGAGCAAAAGGTTAAATGCCAATATTACTGAAGTCCTTTCTTTACTAATTGACATGCTGTCAAGTATGACCTCCGTTCATCAAACTTTGAAAAAACTCTACCGGTTAACTAAAGACTCTACCATCTAGAAACTTCTCCGAACCAAGATAATTTATCGTACAACACAGGAAAAATATAGATAACCTCATGAAAAATACACAACATCAATAAAGCTATCAATCAGTTGATCTTTCCTTTCAGACGACGGTCATAAGACGTTCACCACGCTCGCGAAAAAGTAAAATATTTCGCTTTAAAATCGCCCAAATGACTATCTTCGAACTCTCACACCATCTTGAATATCATGTGCTTCTAACTGATGGTAAATGTCCCGGATATACAGTCCGTGAGACACTGCGGCATTGACTTGAAAAAAAACATACGAATATTTTTGCATATTTTTCGGTATTTTATTTAAAGACAATAGAATGTGACGTCACATATATTGCCAAATCCGGACTGTTTATATCAAAATAATTTTCATGCAGTTTAAAAGTTAATCCATATCTTGCGTGATGTTTACAAAAGAAGACGAAAAGAAAACCATAAAACGGGCGGCGCTATTTCAAGGAGGTAAGAAGCACGACAGGTTTATAGAGGAATAATTAGATTGAATTAAATTTTTTCGTCAAAATCTCTCTAATTGAGCTAAAACTCGGTCACAGACTAGAAAACAATTATACACAACTATCTACGTAAAAAAAAGTTTTATTATTGTATATTTGAGGCACAGCGAAAGGACATCTTGCGACTCCATACATTTACTGTAAAAGATCACAAGTAATGAGCTTGGGCTCCCTGTGCCAAAACCGACATAAATGCACAAACGAGTTTTGACAGACAAAGTTAGGATTGTTGATAACTTGTCCAAGTAAAGAACTCCTTACCTTTGTAGTGTGACAACTTTAAAATATTACGGTGTGTCCACTAACATGCTTCAAAACATGATATCGTTTAGTAGCTCACCTGCACGGAAAACCCAAAATCAGCCTTGATTTCCATACAAATAACGACCCACAAAGGTAAAACAAGAATAAATATAATCCCCAAGGGTCTTTAGCTATGTCAGTAAATGCATATATATGCATTAAGCAAATGAACATAATTGTCATATTATATAGTGTTGGGCTAGCACCTTTACAGGAACATCTTGAGGCAGTGAACGTACCTTTATGATCTTCTATATTTCTTTTAATGACAGTTTCTGCTTAACTTTGACTTCAGCTACAACACTGACTCCAACTAACTAAGAAGTCCTATTACAAATATATTTATACTAACATGCAAGTTAGACATAACCCAAACAGAACTCCTGGCGATACCCGGTTTAACTATAAACATTTGTCAAGTAAGAAACAGGCACGTGCTGTGGGGAAATCCCCTGATCAGGACCACCTTGGTTCTGTAGGTGTTGCGTTGCTCACGCAACTACGAATATTAATTATAATACGAATTACATCTGCGTCATTACTTAAATGCTACTCGTTAATATATGAAAATAATATAAAGTTTGTTACTTAAGTTGATATACGTTTCAAGCTGATTTCTCATGTATATGCCTAACTACAAACCCAATAATATAATAGAATGATAAAATGATTGCAACTTAATGATTTTGGAACCTGCCTTGGTTCGGTCTAATGTTTAGACAAAACTAACGAAATAGGCAACAACTTATTAAAAACATAGAGGGTCAATAAGTTATAAAACTCTAAAAAGCATGCTCTAACATACCCCCCTCTTAGTTTGATGTATCTCCCGATACATCGTATCGAGTTATATTTTATTCTATTCTATTCTATAAAAAAAAAGGTTTATATATGTATGAATATATATACTGTTGACTATGTTCATAATGGTTAGTGTTCAATCTGTATGTCTTCATGTATCGGCAGTTTCTTCTTCTTCTTCTTCTTCTTCTTCTTCTTCTTCTTCTTCTTCTTCTTCTTCTTCTTCTTCTTCTTCTTCTTCTTGTGATAGTTCTGATCTTTTATAATAACGGCGATTATTATAATGTTGATGATATTGAATCCTGTCAGTACAGCAACTGTGTAAATAACTATTTCATCTAGAGTAGTTGGGATGCATTTCTTGGCAATGTTGATTCGTTATTCTTGCAATAGTTGTTTTCTGTAATATGTGAGGATTCTATGATGTTGATGATGAATCCTTTATCAATGTTTTATAAGTCATGCAACTTGTTTAACTGGTTAGTAGTATTCTTTTTAATCTCTGTAAGCTTTGATGTACTGACCAAATTCGCAACTGAAGTAGTTTCAAATTAATGTCATCTTTTAACGTTCCATGTGATGTAGTTCATTGTTCGTTCTTGATAGTTATCTCCATTTGTTTTGCTCAATAAAATAGTTATAATTTCATGCCATTAGAAGATACGTTACATGTGGTTAACGGTAAAACCGTTAAAGTTCCAATATTAGTTTGTAATGTTTCTGAATTAGTACTTGGATAACTGGTTATATACCAAAGTTGATTACTGGATGTGGACCCTTTTTTCCGAAATGTGACAACGTGGAAAACTCAATCCCACACATGCACTCCATGGATTCCCAAGCCACTTATTTTTTTTACTTTTACATGCAGAATGTTAGTTTAGGGCAAAGTATAACATTGTTGTTTATAAAGCATTTATCTTAAAGTACATGTTGAGACTACACGCTTAGTATAAGGGCAAGTTATTTTAAATGAGGTTAGATCTCTTTATAATATATAAGTGTTAGTTCAAGTGGGGTCAAGCGATTTACAATACGTGAACGTTGTTAAGGTTACGTTTACAATAGTGTTAGCAAGTGTGGCTAAAATTATTTTGAAAGCATAGTTGACTTCAATTCTGAACCATTCCACGAACGCAAACTTAATTCAGCAAACATAAATTGTGGTAAATGCGATACTAAGTAAAATTGTGTTATTAAGTTTCGTTAGCTCTATCATGACATGTAGAACCTCAAAGAATCTAAAAATTGCGGATAAAGCACTTTAGTGGTAAATATAAGAAAACTACGTTAAGATTGTATAACATATATAATATAATAATAATATAACTACGTAAAGATAATCATTATGGTTCGCTCTACTTACTTGTCTGTCTAACTTTTCATTAATTATATTATTGTTGAAAAGCTCCAATTAATCTCTTATCTAGCTAGGTTACCATGTGTTTGCATTTTTATAATTTTTATTTATTTATTTTTATTTTCTATTTGTAAACTGGATCATCTTCTGATTTCGGTGTTGTCTCTTGTGACTAATCGTTGAGAGTACTATCGTCTAGTGTGTAACTATCGTTGGCATGACGAGCTTAGGACGACTTCGGATTTCTCAGCAGGGACTATGTGATATCACTTTAATCTCATTTAGATATTTACATTTGAAGTGTATTTGTTGACAAGAGGTTGTCATTAAAGTCAAAAGTTCTATAAGATTAAACTGAAATATTAGCTCAGTTATAAGCATGACAAAATTCCCGCCAAAACCCTCTATGTATTCGTCGATCGTACAGGCAAGATGATGGTCGACTAGAGACGTGTTTGGCTGTCTTCTTAGGGTTATTGGATCCAAACTAGAACTTGAAAGATGATGGTATCCACTTGTTATTGATATATATGTAGTTATAAACTTAGTCGATTCATAAAATCATGATGATTAGAGCATTTTAGTAGTGAGATCTCAAGAGTTATGGCGGGAAGACGGACAATTCGTGCCACCAACTTTTCAGCGCAAAAATCACGGCCATGACGGCCAATTTTGTTTAATATGGTAGCTTATGGGCAATTGTATAATGGCAAACAATTGGATTCTGCCCTATTTGATATTTTAAAGAGATATTGGTTCTAAATCAAGGTGATGTAGATTCATAAATATAATAATTATTTAGTCATGCATCTGCCGGTCTGACTTAGTTGCTTTCTTGGGTATTTGTTCACCTGTAAGCACTGGTATTAGGCTGGGGCAGGCTCAATATATTCATATATAATAATTTCATATAGTTATCTGCTTGTCTTATTCAGTTGCTTTCTTGGGCATTTATTTACCCGAATGCACTGGTATTAGGCTGGGGCAGGCTCAATATATATATTCATATATAATAATTTCATATAGTTATCTGCCTGTCTTATTCAGTTGTTTGCTTGGGTATTTATTTACCTGTAAGCACTGGTATTAGGCTGGGGCAAGCTTAGAATAACTAAAATATATTTGATATACTATAATTTCGTATAATAGTTATCTGCCTGTCTTATTCAGTTGTTTGCTTGGGTATTTATTTACCTGTAAGCACTGGTATTAGGCTGGGCAAGCTTAGAATAACTAAAATATATTTGATATACTATAATTTCGTATAATAGTTATCTGCCTGTCTTATTCAGTTGTTTGCTTTGGTATTTATTTACCTGTAAGCACTGGTATTAGGCTGGGGCAAGCTTAGAATAACTAAAATATATTTGATATACTATAATTTCGTATAATAGTTATCTGCCTGTCTTATTCAGTTGTTTGCTTGGGTATTTATTTACCTGTAAGCACTGGTATTAGGCTGGGGCAAGCTTAGAATAACTAAAATATATTTGATATACTATAATTTCGTATAATAGTTATCTGCCTGTCTTATTCAGTTGTTTGCTTTGGTATTTATTTACCTGTAAGCACTGGTATTAGGCTGGGGCAGGCTTAGAATAACTAACGTTAACATATCTTCGATATGCTATAATTTCATATAATATAGATATCTGCCTGTCTGATTCAGCTGTTTGCTTGGGTATTTATTTACCTGTAAGCACTGGTATTAGGCTGGGGCAAGCTTAGAATAACTAAAATATCTTTGATATACTATAATTCATATAATAGTTATCTGCCTGTCTTATTCAGTTGTTTGCTTGGGTATTTATTTACCTGTAAGCACTGGTATTAGGCTGGGGCAGGCTCATTATATTGATACATAATAATTTCATATAATAGTCTATAATAGTAATCTGCCTGTCTAGTTTAGTTTTACAAAATGATTTTTGTCGGTCAATTAATTTACTTTCACAATAATTCTAAAAACACTGCACGCCAAACTGAGTCAATGGAGCAGTGAGTATTAAAAAACAGTTACAATATAATAAAGAAAAATAGTTCTAGAAAATAATCATTTTTTTCACATCCTATGTAACTATTTTTCAGGGAATTATTCACCATTTATCATTGTATCAAATGGTTGTATTCTGACCAAGTTCAAAAGCTACGTAAATAGATTTAGTTTTCTTGCTGAATGATATGATGATACTTATGACGCCCCGCCTCGAAGTTGTGGTCATTATCCGAATGGAGAACGAGAGTTATGTTACACGATCTATTGTTTTTATGAGCTTGGCACCCCACAGATTAGGGCATATTTTCTGCCCTAATCTGTGGGATACCAAAATCCAAAGTCTTCCTAAGCTCGTCATGATACTTGAAGGATTCAAATATGGCTCATTGACCTCTACTTCTGGTGGATGGATGTAAGACTTCATTTTGTTTACATGAATTGCCAATTTAACTCTGCTGTTGTTGTCTGTTAACGTTCTTAAGAAGACATGTATAGGTGATAATTCTTGACTGAAGACGCCACAAAGACTCTTATTTATGCATTTGTAACATCTCATCTTGACTATTGCAATTCATTATTATATGGCATTCCGCATTACCAGATCGACCGACCACAGATGGTTGTGAATGCAGCGGCATCATATCCAATAATGTAGGCGCTATACAAAACTATCAAATTATTATTATTAATTGTTCTACAAGTCGATATAGTTTTTATAAACTTTTTTATTCTGTCTTTGGAGTGTGAACCTTTAAAAATACTTTCTGTCCAACTATGAACTTCGGTTTCTTTGCATTCTTATCATTTGAGCTTTCATCTTTTGCTGTGCTTTCTGAATGTTTTCTTTCGCAATGCGTTGACTAGGTTTAATGTATTCACAATTGGATGTCCACGTGAGGAAACTTCAACTGGTGTACGTATCAAGAAGGTCAGCATCAACAGGAAGACGACATTCAAGGCCGTATAAAATGACGTTTCCTGCGTTGCATCACTTATAAGATATGCAAAAAAAATTGAGGGAATATAGATCCCAATCGGTCTGATCTTTTTAACCTACCCAAACTGTGTTTTACGCATTCAGTATTTTAAACATTTCTCTCCATTATATACCTTGCGCGAAGTATCTGATAAGCCTTGTTTGTACCTAAGTAACCACTGGTGATATGATCATTGGCGTTGGCTAGGATTGTAACATCATTGAATTGGAAATTCAAGATATTACTAATTGAGATATCGGTTCTGACGAGTTTCGGTTTGTCTTGTGTTGAATACGATACAGTAAGTTATCTTCTCATATGTAAAAGTAGTCTTCAATCCATAGCAACTTTTTGCTGTATTTTCCTCATTGGGCAATTCTTTAGTTTCTAGGTAATGAATCAGGTCGGTTATTAAAGTTCACGGTCTCGTCTTTGTGCATCATAGATTTTATTGTCGGTGTCATGTTCAGTAATTCATTATAACTGATAGGTTTATTTAGGTGCAGCAACTAACGCTCTTTTCAAAAGATCGAATGCTTCTTGGCATGACAGGTTCGTAGAGTTCTTTGCAAGTTGCTGTCCAATCTTGGCAAAATCTTTAATAAATGTTCTGTAGCAGTTATCTAAACCAAGAAAACGTCTGATTTGTTTAACATTCTTAGGAACTGGGAATTCTTCTACGGCTTTGATTTTATTATGGCATGGTTTGATACCTTCTGTAGTGTCCATATATGGCCAAGATATTCTAGTTCTTGCTTGGCAAACTCACATTTCTTTGGATTCAATTTTAAATTCGCGTCGTGTAATCTTGTAAACACTTCTGTTATGTGCTTTAAGTGTTCGTCAACTGTTTTTGAGAAAATTATCACACTGTGGATGTAGATAAGTGTACTTTTGTATTCTAGACCTCTTAAAATGTGTCCCATTAAGCGTTGGAATGTTGCAGGTGCATTTGTCAATTCAAACGGTGTGTGCGTTGCAAAAGCCGTCTTTTCTTGCGTTGAGGGTCGAAATTTATCTGAGAATATTCTGATTTCAAATCTAGAGTTGTGGAATATTTTGTTCCATGTAGATTGTATAATACTTCGGTGATCAAAGGTAATGAAAAAGAGTCTTTCTTCGTAACTGCGTTTAACTTTCTGTAATCGACACAAAATATCATGGTGCCATCATTTTTCTTTACAAGGACAACTGGAGATTTCCATGGGCTTAGTTCTTTTATTCCTGTGTCACACATTTCTTTAACTTTTTGATCAATTTCCTTTCTCTTTTCAGGTGATGTTTGATAAGGTCGCTGTTTGATCGGCAATCCTTCGGTTGTAATGTTGTACTGAGCTAATGAAGTGTGTCTTAAATCTTTTAATTCGGTAGCAAAAATGTCATGACGGTCATGCAATAAGTTTCTAAGTCGTTCTTTGTCACGGTCACCAAATGCACAGTTGGAGACGTCTGGGATTGAAGAGTAGTCACGATGCGTCTGCTCTTGAACGTTACAATGTATTGCATGGTCTTCAGTTTTACCATTCAATTCAAAGGTTTCTATGTCTGGGTCAACAATGTTGAATTGTGCAAGTGTGGTTCTTCGATAAATTTTCACAGGCTTATCAGTAGGATTCATTAAACGTATTGGAACTGTGTGCTCTTCTGAGAGCTTCACTAATTCTGCAGCACCAATTGTTAAATACCTTTCAGGTAAATCTTCCCTAGCCGTTATCATACCCGTTGTGTTTGGTTGCAGTGCTTCATCAAGCTTCCCTGCTATGATGGTTTCAGATCGCGGTGGCAAAACAAAAGAAAACGATGCATGTACGGAATAGGACTTTTCTTCGTTCTCGGTGTCGTTCATTTCTGCTTGTGCATCATCGGTGTCCGGGAAAGGAAAAATAGGTTCTGATTCTGCGTCTTTTTCTGTGTTATGACTAAGAGTAAGTGTACCATCTAATATGTTTACGCTACAATTATACTGACTAAGGAAATCTATTCCTAATATAACATATTAACTTAAATTTCTAACAATTAATGCTGTATAACTAAAATAATTATTCTCTATCTGAAATTTTATTTCTGTCTCACCAACTAGTTCTAGAGGCTGACCATTAACAGATTCTAAGACCATTGAACGTTTACATGGTAACAAAGGATGGTTATCCTTTAACTTCTGCCAAACTTCGTCACTAATGCACGTGACAACCGAGCCAGTGTCGACAAGTAATGTGACATCCACTTTGCCAATTTTGCCTGAAAATGTAGACTTGTTTGGGTTTTCTTGCAGCTGAATCATGCTGATTTGATTGACCATTGCAGGAGGGATTTGACCCTTTTCCTGTTTTGTCGCACTATGTTTTGTTTCTTCATTTATTTCTGTCTTCATCTGGCAATTACCTTGAACTAGAGACTGCGTAGACGTCGTTGCAAAAACTTGTTTTGGGGTAATTTTGTGGTGGCTTTTTGTAGTATTGTAAAAACTTTGTTGAGCGCGCGCTTCTGATACGTTTTTTTCTTTGTTATAGGCCATAGAATACACTTCGTCTCTTATGCGGGAACTTGTTTGGCCATTAAATTCATCTGTTAATTCAATAATTGGTGCGAGTGATAATATTTCTGTTTGGGCATTGACAATATTAGTAGACTCCATACTCTTTCGACGCTTAACTTGCTCTGTCGTTTCTTTGTCTCGTTTAGGCATAGAATTGTTACGGGCCCCCATCTTACTACATCTATTGCTAGTACTACTATGGGCTGGCTTTTTGATGAGGGCCCCCACTAGTTTTCCTGGGGATTGTCGTTGTGTTGGTGGCTGTGAGTTTGAAATGGCTGATTTGAGAATCTATTTGTGTTGTTCTGGTTCTGGCTATTAGGAGTGCGGTTGTGATTACGCTGGCGGTTGTTTCGGCCTTGATTTTGATTTTCTGGACTATTGTTCCTTCTGCAATAGCACTGTGCATGGCCACGTTTTCCGCAAAAACCACAAGTAACTACTCCTGTTTGAGTTCTACGTCCAAAATGTCTCGGGTTTCTATATCGTTGATTATTTCTGTTGCGATTAAGAACTTGTTGTCTCATTTCGTCCCTTATGATTTGTCTGATATCGGGCATGGAAGTGTATTGTTGAGTTGATGTTGGATATTGATGGCTTTGTTGTGGTAGTGCGGGCAAACTAGAATATTCTACGTTATGAGCGGATATGCTTTGCGCAAGGTTAAGCGAGTTGGCGTTGCTAGTTGTTGCACTTTGCGTGGGCTTAGTTGAAATTGTATTGTAACGGTTGGGCAGTTTAAGGTTTGGCTAAGTGGCGCCGCTATCCCTGCTTCCTTCAGTTGTTTTAGGATGTCTTGTGAAATTTTATTAGTGTCTATAGGTGCGGTCTCATTTTCTGCTGACAGAACTTATTGTATCTTTGCTAGATTGTCTGCTTCTTCAAATGTAGATGGTTGTTGTAAAGCTACAAGTTCATCTAGCCATTCCTTGGGTGGAATGGGCAGATCAATATAATGTTCTAAGTTTATATCTATCTGTGATTCTATCTGTTGTACACTATTCGGTAAAATTACTGTATTCTTTGCTATAGGTTGTCTATCTCTCTGTACTAAAGCTTGGCTATCGGTAATAGCTACGCTAGCATTTTGCTGTCTTGCTTATGCATGGCTGTGTGCTTTCTGGCTTTCCTGTTTCTATAACATTAAGTGGATTATCTGCCTGCACTGAACTACAGTTACTATCACTATCTTCAGGAACATGACTTAAATTTAAGAAAGGCACTGTATTGGCTAAATAACTTTTTATAACGCTGGGAGATGTAGTGAGGACACGCTTTGCAGAATGTAACAACTGCTTAAAATGGTAACGCCTACCCGAGCGCGAGGATGCGCAACTTGCTGCTGCATCCGCCCTATTTGCTTCGGCCTGAGCCGCGCGAGCCTTACTTCTAGTCCACAGGATGAAAAAGTTAACGACTTTTAAAATAAGCACTTACAAAAACAGAAAGCGAAAACGAAGCCACGTACAAAGTTATTTATGTTTGCAGAACGCATTCGCAATCGCAAAACGCACAAAACAAAAGTCAACACAAAGAAATGAACTACTAAGTTATCAGTGACATTAGCACTTATTACAAAATAGAAATAGTAAAGTTAATCAATTAAAACATGCAATGACATGCACAACAAACAATTTTAAAATAAATTATGTGGCAAAGGCAAATTCAGAGATACAAGCATAAAATCAAGAAATCACATTTATCACATAAAGGATACTATCCACGAACCCCAAGGAGGGTTTCTCCACCAATGTTGGACTAGCACCTTTACAGGAACATCTTGAGGCAGTGAACGTACCTTTATGATCTTCTATATTTCTTTTAATGACAGTTTCTGCTTAACTTTGACTTCAGCTACAACACTGACTCCAACTAACTAAGAAGTCCTATTACAAATGTATTTATACTCACATGAAAGCTAGACATAACCCAAACAGAACTCCTGGCGATGCCCGGTTTAACTATAAACATTTGTCAAGTAAGAAACAGGCACGTGCTGTGGGGAAATCCCATGATCAGGACCACCTTGGTTCTGTAGGTGTTGCGTTGCTCACGCGACTACGAATATTAATTATAATACGAATTACATCTGCGTCATTACTTAAATGCTACTCGTTAATATATGAAAATAATATAAAGTTTGTTACTTAAGTTGATATACGTTTCAAGCTGATTTCTCATGTATATGCCTAACTACAAACCCAATAATATATAATAGAATGATAAAATGATTGCAACTTAATGATTTTGGAACCTGCCTAGGTTCGGTCTAATGTTTAGACAAAACTAACGAAATAGGCAACAACTTATTAAAAACATAGAGGATCAATAAATTATAAAACTCTAAAAAGCATGCTCTAACAATAGAAACAATAACACATTGACGGCATCAGAACAACAACCATGTCTATATCAACTAGTAAATGTGTTTTACAATAGCACACCAGAAGCTTGTGTACTTTGGTATTCTGAAATTGCTGGAACAGTAGATCAACCGAAAGTGGAAGATGATTGCAATGTTGGAACTTTTGTTGAAGTTAATACAACTGTTGAAATACCTCCAACTCTTGTTGAACTCAGCTCTCAAGTTGATAGTGTAGAAAAGCTCATCCAAAATTTACCTTTAATCAATGATGAAGAAGCAAGGGTACTCGAGGAATCTACTAGGGGCCAAAGTAATAACAAAAGCTGGAAGTTACATAGAATTGGCAGAATCACAGTTTCAACAATTCATAGAGTATTCACCAAGGTAAAATCATTAGAGAGTAACAAAAACTCTACTGTTATACCATTACTAAATGAACTTACCTGCATATCCACATCATCAGTTCAAAGTTACATTCCGTCATTGCGATATGGTCAAGAAATGGAGGAAGTTGCACGGAAAGCATACATCAAAGAAATGAAACGTCTCAAACACAAGGATTTCAGTGTAACAAACTGTGGGTTGTTTATTTCTAAAGACAGATATTACATCAGTGCAAGTCCTGATGGACTTGTCAGCTGTTGCTGCTGTGGAAAAGGACTGTTAGAAATAAAATGCCCCTCTAGTATTGCTAATGAAAAACCCACAGAGGCAAATGTGTCCTATTTGCAAAAAAATGTCCAGGACACCAATATTTCAGTCAAATGCAAACACAGATGGCAGTAACTGGTAGAACCTGGTGCGACCTTTTTGTGTACACAAGTCATGGGTTCCATTTAGAAAGAATCACATTCAATATTGATCATTGGCAACAGCTTGTTGCAGCGGCTGATTCTTTTTTTGTCAATTACATAGCACCAAAATTACTACATTTGTGAAAATTAATGAGAGAGTGAGAAAGTTTATACCAAAATGACTGATGTGTATTTCCATTATTGATATGATATTGCAGTGTTGTATAATCATGGTCACACAGTGTTTTTTTTTTTTTCTTTTCTTTTCTTTTAGGACCAGACTTTTCAGGTGTTTTCTTAAATCTTCGAGAATATTTAGTTGATATAACTTTTTTAGATCCATACCAGTATCTAATTTTCTTTGCTTTGCTACTCACATGGTTCAAAAGAGACTGAAAAGCTCGTTTATGAGATAGTCCTGTGTAGATTCTTACTTTCTTATTAGTCTTCAAAAACGAATCTACAGTTCTTTCCTTGTTTTTCTTTTCCAGCTTTTGACGAAGTGTTGAGCTTTTCGATGGTAGTTTGCTGCTGAATAATAATTTTCCTTCTTTCAAGACAACCATTACACATTTCTCCTTGTTGTACATTGGTATAGCAATGATCATGATAAACAGAATCAACAGTTTTATCAGAACTAGTAGATTTAGTTTGGTCGTTAGTTATATCTTCACACTTGATGACTGGATTTGATAGAATATTGTCAGGAGTGGTATTCGTACTATTAGGCTCAACTGCAAATGGTTTAGGTAGTTTATTGTCAGTTACTGCGTCGCTTTTTTCCATTTTAAGTTTCTTAATTTTGATATTATGATCAATTGTTGTTCTTGACTTCGGAGCAGATCTTTTCCGACGATAACAGTCTTTTCTATGGCCTAAGTTTATCGAAGGGTACGGGAAGCTACTCGTCGGTTTTCCATCGACAAAATGGTTTGAACAAATTAAATCGTCTGCATTAGGGATCCAATTCTTTCCTGTTTTGGCATCCTTACGATTAAAAGCTTTTATCCACTGGAGTCTTGTATGCGGATCTCCTTTCATTGTCGGGAAAGGATATAATTGAAATGGAGAGTCACACGGACAACGATCGTGGAGGCAGCCATGTTCAGTGCAATTGTTTTCCTTCCACTTTCGAAGACGATAAGTACCATTACTGCAGCCTATCACAGCACAAATTATCATTGTTGATTTGTTGATTCTTTTTTGGCGTCGATTAATTGAAAAAATCCTTTGCAGTTTTAGAATAACACACGCAAACTAACGCGCTATAACGGTTCCAGAGCGAATAGGGAGGTCGAATATTCAAATTTTATCCCGAATCGAGCCCAGTCTCTCGCTATTTTGTGTTCGTGCGCATGCGCTATCGAAACTCTGAATTCGCTTATTGATAAGTGTTCCCACATGATCGCACGAATAGAACAGTCACACTACCTGAACTAGACCTGGGTTTCAAAAATAGGCGCTGTGTATGTCTTTGTATTCTTTATTATTTTTTTAATCTTAATTTTTTGCTTTATAAGCATTTTAATACAACTAATTTAGTTATGTTAGGACGAAAATGCAATCTTGATCTGCCATCAACATCTGGTACTTTTCATCGTGTCGAATTTCTCCGCTTTGGGTAACAGCTCTATAGTAACATCTTCAGTACGTTTATCACCAACTACTACGGTGCTTGAATCTAGTGGGACTCTTGGCCGGGGATGTCGTTTGACCTAAACAAACAGCGTAAGAAAACGTTTAACTTTGACCATAGGGGCGGGGGCTGGGGCTGGGGGTACTCCCATATATTTCGTTTACGGGGATATGCCGCTGATAGGGTATGTATGGTTTGTGACCTTGTTCTCTTAAACAGGGTATCTATTTTACCAAAGATCGGCTTGAACAGGATCTACAATTTGGAACAAAGATCGTTGGTTTCATGTTTTTTTGTGTCTTAGATAGGGTATACATAGATTCAGATTTTTGAAACAAATCGCCTCACTATATATGCAAGAAAACCACTAATAAATGTCCATGGTTTTGATGTGTTTGCAATAATGATGTCATGTAATGTGGTGCTTAATATGTGGCTAGCGCATTTCACATACATCTCAATGCGCTGTACAAATATCATGTATACGGACCTCTTATTATAGCGTGAGCCGGTCACTTAGGGTGGTCACGGTAAGGGATTGTTACGTCTCCAGTGGTTCTATTACGTTCCTCCAGTGCAGGTTGTAGTGAGTGTAGTGTGGAGAGACGAAACCCCCGATTTAATGCCTTCCGACAAGACACGAAGTCTAATTTGCAGATGAAATAACAAAGTACATTCTCTTCAACTATTTTAAGACCCCGAGTACTAGTTCGACGGGGGCTGTACGACCCCGAACAGATCCCAGGACCCGAACAGATCCCTAGAATCGATGCCATAGTACCCGAACAGATCCCAGGACCTTAACAGTTCCCCAGAGCAAATGCTATAGTACCCGAACAGATCCCAGGACCCAAACAACGGGTACTATAGCATTTGTTCTTGGGATCTGTTTAGGTCCTGGGATCTGTTCGGGTACTATAGCATTTGTTCTGGGGATCTGTTTGGGTCCTGGGATCTGTTCGGGTACTATAGCATTTGTTCTGGGGATCTGTTTGGGTCCTGGGATCTGTTCGGGTACTATAGCATTTGTTCTGGGGATCTGTTTGGGTCCTGGGATCTGTTCGGGTACTATAGCATTTTCTTCTGGGGATCTGTTCAGGTCCTGGGATCTGTTCGGGTACTATGGCATCGATTGGGGATCTGTTCGTGAGCCGTACAGGGCGCAACGGGGATGCAATTTGGATTTCGTCCAAGATAATCCACCAATGTAGACTTTTCAGAGTTGTGTGATAATGTACTGACCAGCATTGGAAAGTAACTGGGGCTTTTGGAGGAACCGGTACTCCATACACATGATATACTTACACAGTGTCGACAAAAGGTGACCAATGCAGCCAAAACAAAATAAGAATAGATCCTGCTGTGTAGAAAACAGGGAAATAGGAATCACTTAAATCGGCAATAAGCCCTGGAAAATAATGCAAACAGAAATCAATACAATGCATGGTACTTGTGTCGAGCAGCAACTAAGGCATGCACAGTACAGGCAAAAATCATGTCTTAACCACAAAACACACAAATTGTACAATTGTGTTCCTGATGTTTTACTTAACTTTGTCAGTGTTCCTTTTTATACCTGTTTTTTGTGCCTGGTAGCAATATTTCATGCTACTGAATGCCCTCTAATAATATCGTAATTTAGTAAAAATGTTGAATTTGCAGCCAGGATTCATATTAAAATACAAATTGGTTTGACTCTGGCCTGATTTTGGTTTAATTTATTAAGCTCAATAGACCACTTTCACAAATACCATAATATGTAGCAGGAAATGATTTTTCGAGTAAACAGATATGTTAATATTAGCATTGTTATATGAAAGAACCACCTGAAATAGGCATGTTTGGAAAGTTTTGATGCTTTGGCTAAAATACCAAAGAAGTTATACTCAATGAAAAATTTCTACTGAGGCCTTTGATGCCTCGTTTTGGTGTTTTTCTTATTTTTCAAACTCTTATAGCTTCTTGCAAATTTAATCGTTTTTTCTCGAACTTTCACAAGTTATTGTTATGGTGAATGCCTATGATATGATAGCTTTCTTTTTCTTAAAACATCAATTTTAAAAATTGTTATAATTTGTGGCGGCCATTTATGAAAGTCAAATCTGCGCGCGATACATTATAACGAATCACTCAGTTTGTAATGATCACTGATGAAGGTCTAAGTGTAGATGGAAACGTCTGAATAAATTAAACCAAAATCAGGCCAGAGTTAAACCAATTTGTATTTTAATATCGTAATTATTTAATGTTGTAATGTAGTGGGGGTAGGGGATGGACTTAATTTTATGTGGTTTGGTTAGGTGTATGAACGATGTAGGGGACATCATGTCTTTTTGTTCTAACACCATTGATACGAATCTTTAAATAAATAAATAAATAAATATGTGCATTTTCATCTAAATGCTACACGCTATTTTTAAATGAGAAGTAACACTTAACCGACACTCGGCTTACAGTCATGAGTAGAATTAGTATTTAGTATATATATGTTAGTAAGACAGTCGCTGAGGGTGGTCACATCCAGGGTAACTTTAGTTAGCCTATAACTAAACCTAACTAAACTATTGCCTATTCTAAACTAGATGGGGAAAACAGAAACAATTTCCTTTAATTAATATAATATTTAACTCTTTGCATGACCACTGCTAGCCTCCTACTATACGCAGCCGCTCTTAGTGTCGGGAATTTTCGCCTCCCCATGAACGCCTGCTCAACCGAGCACTACATTCAATTCCCATTGTTTGACCATTTACAGGGGGCCGGGTGTATAGGAGGTTGGGATGGGAGCAAATTCATCGGTCCATAAAACGACTGTCATTCATGAGTTACCGACATTTACCCTTTTTACTTTCAAACAAGAATGACACTAACCTGAAAGAGGTGGACCAAACAAGATAGGGACTCCAGCAGAAAATAGAATCCAACTAATGCCATTTTCAGGGTTAATAACCATTGCCAGGCAAAATAACGAAGTAAGGTACATCGCTCCACACATTCCTTGAACCACAGCGTATACATATAGATACCCTAGCTTCCTGGACAGCGGCATCAGGAAATTATCTATACCCATTAAGACGGCTCCGAATTGAAAAATATGGAAGAATGAAACACGTCCTGTGTCACCAACCTTGCCAGTTAGGACTCTACTTACAATGGACACGATACCTCTGATGGGGTACATCCAAGATGACTTGTGACTTGGTATACCGAGCTCTTCAGCGTATTTGATCTATGTACAATGAAATGTTCTCTTAGTATTAGATTGCAGGTGGCGTGGATTGTGAACTGTCAATGTCCCCGATATGGGGAAGGATGATGGTCGGGAATTTTTGAAAACACCTCTTAGAAAACCGGACCTTCTTTCCAAAAAGTGTGGCACAAAGGTTTTACCCCTTAGAGATAGTAAAACCCCGCGTATAAGAACCTAGATATTTCAAAGTCAGCCTGGACAGGTTCTTATATAAATGGTGCTTAAATTGAAATCAGGATATCTAGGTTCTATTAGCATCACACACTTCATCATTACAACACCTTTCTTCCTATTTCAATTACATACAGGTCAAAGCTTTTGCACATGGCTCTCTTTTTACAAAAAAAAAAAAAAAACAAGTGAAAATTTCAGCCTCACAGGTTCTTAAATTTTAGGTTCTTATACGCGGGGTTTACTATACTGGTCACATAAAAACATAAAACGAAAAAAGTGGCTAAGAAAAAACGAAAATCGACTGGCTCTTACTGTTGTGACACACTAAGACACACCAAGAAATGTCGAAATTTAAATTTTAATACAATCCTCCAGAATACAATACCAGAAACCTTGCTTTGTGAATCGCAAATTGTTATCATTACCCCCAAGATATACGACGAGTATACCAGACCCCTTTACCATTGATATTGCAGGACTTGTGATAGACCACAAGTTCGTGTATACAAATTAAATGGTCAGGCGTACTACCGATTACGACAATAACTGAATTAGTTAATAGAAGTACATCTCTATATATATACAAACCAGGTGGACTGCAGGCATTTCATGTCCTAGCAGTAACAAAAACGACGCCATCAGCAGCACGACCAGTACACCATCCTTCAACGCAGTTAAGTTCATCGAAGATATGAAAACAGAACAGACTGTTTTTAACCTTGTGGGACCCGGCACAGGACGGATACGTTCTAGTTTCCTAGTTACACCGCATCCCAGAATGCAAGGCACAAGATTGATACCAGCCAATACCATTATAGCTTTCCTCCAACCCAAACGTTCTAAAAGTGATTGTGAAATAGGGCTCATCAATAAAAAGCCTGCATCAGGCCCAGAGGAGACCATGCCCGTAGCAAGTGAACGGTGTTTATCGAAGTACAATGGAACCGTAAGAAAACAAGTTGTGTAAATCAAAGAGGCACCCAACGGTAGCACAAAACCATACGCAAGACAAAACACGTAAATATTAGGAGCAAATGACGATCCCAGAAGGCCTAGCGCGCATAGGAAGCCTCCACATGCTATGGCAATTCGACCTCCAAAACGTTTAACAAACACTGATGCTATTGGACACAGTACGGCATACAATCCGCATGCAAGTGATCCGGGAAGAGCTGGGGAAACAAATTAAAACAATTAGCAACTAATTATATCTGCCAGCCAGCCACACGTTTTGGACGCCATGGTTGGATGGTAGCTGAGCCAACTATCTACATAACCAACAAACAACTCATGTTACCTGTTAATGCTTTCCCTGCTTGAAATTCTTCTAGTATTGTAGCAAAAAAGATTCCATACATTCCATTGCATTGTCCCACACTAATAGAATTAGCCAACGACAAGCATACACAGGCAAACCAAGAAGCTTTACAGTCTAATGACAGTTGATTAGTAGCTTGAACATCTTCACCAGCTGGGGTATTTTTATCTATACACAAATAAATAAAAAGGAATCAGTTACATATACATTGAGAACAGGTTTTATAAGTACACGCAACATATCTATAAAAGTCTAAATATTGCGCAAGTACTTTTTGATGAAATAGAATTCAGTAATCACTGACAAGGTAAGATTCAATGTAACGATCAAAGTAGAGCGTAATGCCGTAAACCCTATATCTATGGAACGATACTGATCAAATTGCTATACTGAGGAAAAGAGTGGAAACACTTTATTCATGAAATAAAATCATATTGAATTACTTATGTGGAAATAGAGCACAATCAGAGAATACCACCGTTCTAATCTTTCCGTTTTGGTCATTGACAAGTTGTGTGACTAAAACGTTGCATGTCTAAAAGCTTAGTGACTCTAAAGGCCCGTTTACACTAGCAATTTTGTCGCGCGACAAGAGCTGCGGGATTTCAATGGCGACTGATTTTATCGCAGCTTTGTCGCCGCAGTTTCGAATACGCTCGAATTTAGGAGACAGAAAGTCGCAGCAAATTGCACTAAATTTCGAGCATCATTGCTAAAAGTAGCGTTGACAAATCGCCATTGAAAATCGCAGCTTTTGTCGCGCAACAAAATTGCTAGTGTAAACGGTCCTTAACAATACAAACAAATTGATGCAAACGTTCTTTGTTCTGCGTTTACAATGCTCAATGCGGTTACAAAAATTAAAAATGTTTCTAAATATATGCTATATATTTACAATATGTCTATCTATTCAAATAATTCATCTTAAAAAATTCGAAAAATTAAAATAAACTATTCATAGAAACAACACAATTATGAATTTAAACACGGCTTACAAACATTTACTGTATTCATATACTGTTCATCTATTAAAATGTTTGTTTTTATATATATACTAATAAATGATTTAATGTTAACTAAAGTTGGGTGTTCATACACAGTCACTGAAGTAAGCTTTTCTGAAAAGGTTTGTTTTCAATTTCGATTTAAATGTCGACAGCGATTCAGCTAATTTACTTGGCGGGAAATTTTAGTTGTTTGAATTAGCTCCGGACACTTCCACCAAAAACGCAGCTTTAAAAGCGAAGACCTTGAGTATTTAAGCATGATTGTAGAGTTTACGATGTTAACTTGTGATTTGGTGACTTAGTTTAACGAATAAGCAGTAAACTTGAAAATAATCAAGAGTGAAAAATAAAGGCAACCACATCGGTGCTCATTTACATAACTACCCCAATAAAACATACAATAAATGTTTTGCCTCGCGAAATTGACGACACCGATGTCTTACAACGATAATATAATTAACTAGGGATTACTCGTGCCCTTGTTCTGGCTCTTATGGAGAGATGATCAATTGCTAGGGACAGTTGATCTTAGTTAGATACAGATTATCACAGGTATAGCTATTGTTTTCATCACTTTTATTTCCGTTCGTAGTAGCTTTTTGCTGTTCAATTCTAGCTAGCAGTCTGAGTTCGGTTCAGACTATTTGCAATCATTTAATTTTTCCTAATAAAGGTGTATTAATAATTCAGTGGTCACTTGAATGTAGAGAGAGAGAGTATTGCATTCCTATGAGGATCCACACTCTGTTTAATTACAGATTACTATGAGAATTGGGCCACATATTATTATTTTGCAAAGTCACAAGTACAACTAATCCTGAAATTAATAAGACATTATGTAAATCATGTACTATGGCAAACTAACCACTAGGTAATAGATTTGCGGCCAAGCCTACATACGAATTCACCAAAGTTGTTAGCCTTGCGCCCGTGCATTTTTGTAATGCGGTATTGTATAAAAATATAAATAAAACGAAGGGAGAGCCCCCAGCTCGCCGTTCATTCAACCAACATTATTCGCATGTACTTCGATATTTTTTTTATTTTCATAAAAACAGTACGTGTCGAAGGTATTGAATATATTGAAAGAAGAAAATCTGCACAGCTGGCATTACTTGCTCTTCTAGAAGAAACGAAAACTAAGGAAAAAGATTTGGAATGGCTTCTCTTGAGATATTTTGGACTTGAACGACGATTCAATAAACTTTTGAAGTCGTGAAGTTGACCGTCATCCCTAATGGCTTCTCAACCTATGTAAAACCCGGACTGACCAATTATCATTTCGAGGGAGGGGAGCCACGACGTATTAAAACAAGTTTATTTGATGCTTTACATTTTCAAGAAGATTTTATTTTATTGACGATAATTGTTATATCATGTTGTAAATATAGATTACTTCATAGAAAGTGCGGCGTACGGGGTTATATTCACGAGTTGTTTTACACAAACAACGAGTGAATATAACCCCGTACAAAGCACTTTCTATGATGTTTTCTCTTTATCATATATATAACTAGAATTCACATACAAACACGCTTATTTTGATTGAGTAAAAATGACAAATTTTGTCGAAACTTTCGTAAGTTTTAAGTTTATAAGTTATGTAGATGCAATGTCAACTATACACAATTAAATTGAAAAACTCCGCATGTCAGTTTATAAAAGGAAAATGGATATACAAAAAGTCAATATAAATATTAAAAATGTACTCTGATTGTTTTTCATTAGTCGCTGTCCGGCGAATCCAAGATGCAATAACGACTTTATTCTAAATAAGACAGCTACAATACTACTACTATTACATTACTATACAATACAATATAATACAGTACAATACTACTGCTACTTTTACAAAGATATTACAGTTATTTCCTGTTATTTACAGCTTCTATTCAACGTAGACAAGTATGCTAAGAAAGGTCAACCAAACAAAAACACTAGAAGACAGGGGTTATCAGGCGACAAGTTTTACACGAAAGCCGTAAAAAAAGAGTTATAATTACTACTCAAAATCTAGAGAGTTAAACTTATATATATATAATAATTATAATAATAATATGGCTTGTATATCGCTTATACAAGTCTGTTCTAAGCGCTTAACATAAAAAATATGATATGATTGATATGATATGATTACAATGAAAAAGCTAATTTAAATAAATGAGTTTTGAGTTTGGACTTGAACGAAGATAGATTTGAAATGTCTCTAATTGAAGGAGGTAGAGAGTTCCAAAGTAAACGAGCAGCAACTTAGAAAGAACGTAGATCATATGACTTGAGATTGTATGACTTTGAGGATAGCAACAAGTGAGAAGATGAGCGGAGATTTCTTGCATGTTTCTGAATAGTGATGAGATCGTATATATATATACGTTAACTGTGCAATAGGATGACAAAAGAATATTATATTTAATATTAGCATATAAATAAGAGCACTACAAAGTGTGAGCTACAAAGTAAAGTCAGTAAATTCTAGAATAAAGTTGATCGATCATCGTGCATGCCTCGTTACTTCAAGTCTCGTACCGTCTCGTAGAGTAACTTTACGGACCCGCTACGCGAGTTTCGCTTCGGTGTTTCGCTACTACCAACTGCTATTCTTCCCTTAAATAATTAAAGGAGCTCAAGGAGCTCATGTGGTTACTCTCACTTGTTTAGTTAAGTTAAGTGTTAGAAATGATGATACTATAAGTTTCTGCAGTGAAATGCTGCAATGCTATTCGAGTGGCTTTTGAATTTAGAGTAGAAGTTAAAATAAATAGAAAAATAATTATAGACCTACTTTAAAATTAGATTAAATGGAAACTAGACGCTCTGTGAGCGATTACTCGGGCTACTGAACAGAAGGGATTCTGAGGGATTGAAATAGCTGTTATTAGAGTTATATGCAAATGAATTTGAACAATGGGTTGAAGTGGAGGCTTTCGGGCGAAAACAATAGGTTTGCCCGAAAGCCTCAATTAGAATCCATTGTTTGAAATCATTTGCATATAACTGTAATAACAGCTATTCATAATGTATCATAGATAGATCACACACAATACATATACAGTGGTACCTCTATTAAGCGGTCACCCATTAAGTGGTCACCCTCTATTAGGCGGTCACAATAAAAAGCTCCAAATCTATTCCTATATACCTATTCTATACCTCTTTTCTGCGGCCAACCCGGCTACTTTGGAAAGTCCCGAGGGTGAGGAGGAATTAAATTGGTTGATTAATGTTTACAAAATGTTTAAAATGTGCACAAAAATAAACATATGCACGTAAATCATTTATGACTAATTTTAGGTTATTTTAATGAGAAATGTCCTTATCCCAAATTTCATAATGTTTTTATTGAGATAATGAAAATTAAATCTCAGAAACATTATTATCAAGATTAACCTTTTGAGAAATAAACGTCACGAAAATAAAGATGGATTTTGGGCTGTATGAATCTGTTCGACATATATTTCTATGTACCGGGATACCTGTGTTACAAAGTGTTGACATTTCATCCCGTCCCCTCCCCCCAAAGCGCCGCTACGAAGATTTGAGTATGCGATATCGAAAACTTGAATGCTTCGAAAACTTGAAGTTGTTCTTGAAAATTCAACGTCAGAACAAGAAAGATAGATAGTTATTTAAGCAATTTGTGTAATTTTTGAGGCGATTTGGGCTGTTGAGAGTGGTTTTCAGACAGGCCGATCTGAATGTTTTTATGTCGTGTTGACGGTGTTCGCTGTAGGCTTCGTGAAGGAAGTCACGTTCTCTGACATTATGAAGAACAAAAATAGCACATTAATCAATATAAACTCAAGATTTCTGTTTAAAAGTGCTTGATAATATACCGAAGCGAATGCAATTCTGCTGGCGTGGCACATCTTCTGTGAAAGGACTTCGCTAACGGCGGATCATTCCGGCCAAGATATCCTCGTCTTTATAAAAAAAAAGAATTTTGCCCTCCAATTATCCGGCAGATGAAACTTGAAATAGGATCTCCTTAATCGATTAAGTTTTTAAAAGAAATAACGACTAAAAGTACATAAAAGTACCTTTATTTGCGCGTACCGACCTAGGCCTTGGGGCAGAGACGTCATCTATCGTGACGTCACATTCTATTGTTACAGACGGACTTACACAGCGTGATGACAAAGTGGTACTCCGTATAACGGAGTAACCACAAAAATCATTACCGTAACAGTGCTGACCGTGGTCAAATCGGCTTACTGATACAAAATAATAACGTATCGTCTTTCTTATAATAAGACGCTAGATGTCATGCAATGCCGCTAGCTTATAAAAAGAAACATTGATCAAAAGTTATCATAAACATTCACCTTCCATCAGATGATGCTCCGTGTTTAGCAGTGATTTCTCCAAGATATAACGAAGGTCACTCTTCTTTAAAGCAAATTATGATTACTCGGATTACTAGAAATCGGGATAGACCTGCTTTTCATGACCTGACAAAAGGCAGTACCTATCATCCACGCTGGTAATAATCCTATGTCGTGCGTGGTACGTAGGTGAAATCGATGTCTGTTAATGAAGGGAGGTCATGCTTGATTGAAGCCAGGTGCTCCACTTTTGAATTGATGCAGTTACACTTATGAAGCGAGGAAAGTGGCAGCTTTGATTTGAAGTAATCCTCCTTTGCCGAAGTGAAAGCAAATACCTTATGAAGTAACATGCTCCTTTGTATTGAACATGAGCCTGCAGTAAGCCAAAACTTTCAAACAGCGGAATTTTTCACGCATGTGTAGACTATCACAATATAAATATTCTAAGACTATCACAATATAAATACTTCACTTGAATATAGTTTACCTTATCTAATGCTTTATTTATATCCAGTAAGAAAGGTAGAGCTCGAGGCTGTTTTAAAAGTAGAAAAAAATGCTATTAACAGTTTGGTATAAAGTTTAATGAAGCTTTTTTTGTTTCAAAACTTGATTGTCATTATCGGCGGATAATGATAAACTTTTCCTTTAGACAAAGGTTACATCTCTTACTTGCGCTGCTGTATGCTCTGGTGGTGGATAATACGCGCCATGAGATGGAATGTTCGATGTTGTTGTCCTTTAATGTCCAAATGTGTTTACTTAGTTCGGTGGAGTTTCTGTAGCGTGAAGAAACTACAGAAGCTACAGAAACTCCACCGAACTAAGTAAACACATTTTGACATTAAAGAACAACAACATCGAACATTCCATCTCATGGCGCGTGTATATATATATATATATATATATATATATATTATTTATATTTATCTATAAATATATACCAAAAAGCATAAAACAGCATGTAGAATCGGCAAAAAAAACATCCAATCTTGTCCGCCTTCAGATCTACTTTCTGTTTCGAAATAATAAGGAGGCTATGCACATTAAGTGCATGGTTAGCCTCTCACTTAATCAGCAAGTTTATCATAGGAACATCTCCCTTTTAAAATCGTTTGTATATATTTATAGATAAAATAGATGGCTATAAAGCTGTTCTATAAAGAGGGGAGAGGAACAAAATAGATATCCTTCCTCTCAATGTTTATACTATTTTCGTCCTCGTCCCTAATTTTGTCGACCATTTCTCCCTCCTCCTTGATTTTGTTTCAGTGTTCTTTCTAAATAATAGCTATTGATCATGAGGCTATTCATTAGAGACAAAATGATACAAATTTGAACTATTTAATAGTTTGTATTTCGGAGATAAAATTGGTCCAAATATCTTGACAGCACTAATACGCCACGTAATCCGAAACACATTGCGGCGTGACCACAAACTACAAATAGCTGTGGGAAGATCGTGCTTTTAATAGCCGTAGAAATTGATATAAGTACTTTTAGCTCAATAATTAATTAAGTAAAGTCGATCTTGTCCCTCTTCCATTTATATTTCGATTCTTCCTCCTCCCTCTATTTTTACCTCTTTCTCTCCCATATTTATTTTTGCTGCTTCAACCTCATCCCTGATCCGTTCCTCTATAAAGTAGATGCAATATTATTAAATATCTTCACAACTGGCTTCCCTAGTACTAGTGAGGTTTCTATGAGAGCACCATGCAATCTTTTCAATTCATTCCTTACACGGTGATTCGCAGAATTCTGAACAAAATATTTTGTAAAATACGATAATTTAATACCATCGATCGTTTATATTTTTATATTTCAACATCACTCCTTAAAAAAGCATTCACTCATGATAATGACAATAGCGAGTTTTGAAACAAAAAAAGCTTCATTAAACTTTATACCAAACTGTTAATAGCATTTTTTTTTCTACTTTTAAAACAGCCTCGAGCTCTACCTTTCTTACTGGATATAAATAAAGCATTAGATAAGGTAAACTATATTCAAGTGAAGTATTTATATTGTGATAGTCTTAGAATATTTATATTGTGATAGTCTACACATGCGTGAAAAATTCCGCTGGTCGAAAGTTTTGGCTTACTGCAGGCTCATGTTCAATACAAAGGAGCATGTTACTTCATAAGGTATTTGCTTTCACTTCGGCAAAGGAGGATTACTTCAAATCAAAGCTGCCCACTTTCCTCGCTTCATAAGTGTAACTGCATCAATTCAAAAGTGGAGCACCTGGCTTCAATCGATCATGACCTCCCTTCCACGCACGCCATAGGATTATTACCAGCGTGGATGATATGTACTGCCTTTTGTCTGGTCATGAAAAGCAGGTCTATCCCGATTTCTAGTAATCCGAGTAATCATAATTTGCTTTAAAGAAGAGTGACCTTCGTTATATCTTGGAAGTGGATCACCTGGCTTCAATCGAGCATGGCATATGAGCTAAACACGGAGCATCATCTGATGGAAGGTGAATGTTTATGATAACTTTTGATCAATGTTTCTTTTTATAAGCTAGCGGCATTGCATGACATCTAGGGTCTTATTATAAGAAAGACGATACGTTATTATTTTGTATCAGTAAGCCGATTTGACCACGGTCAGCACTGTTACGGTAATGATTTTTATTTAAGGGAAGAATAGCAGTTGGTAGTAGCGAAACACCGAAGCGAAACTCGCGTAGCGGGTCCGTAAAGTTACTTTACGAGACGGTACGAGACTTGAAGTAACGAGGCACGATGATCGATCAACTTTATTCTAGAATTTACTGACCTTACTTTGTAGCTCACACTTTGTAGTTCTCTTATTTATATGCTAATATTAAATATAATATTCTTTTGTCATCCTATTGCACAGTTAACGTATATATATATACGATCTCATCACTATTCACAAATCTGCAAGAAATCTCCGCTCATCTTCTCACTTGTTGCTATCCTCAATTTGCAAAGTCATACAATCTCAAGTCATATGATCTACGTTCTTTCTAAGTTGCTGCTCGTCTACTTTGGAACTCTCTACCTCCTTCAATTAGAGACATTTCAAATCTATCTTCGTTCAAGTCCAAACTCAAAACTCATTTATTTAAATTAGCTTTTTCATTGTAATCATATCATATCAATCATATCATATTTTTTATGTTAAGCGCTTAGAACAGACTTGTATAAGCGATATACAAGCCATATTATTATTATAATTATTATATATATAAGTTTAACTCTATCTAGATTTTGAGTGGTAATTATAACTCTTTTTTATGGCTTTCGTGTAAAACTTGTCGCCTGATAACCTCTGTCTTCTAGTGTTTTTGTTTGGTTGACCTTTCTTAGCATACTTGTCTACGTTGAGTAGAAGCTGTTTGGTTGTATGACGGTTTGTTCGTCTGCAGGCCTGCCCCTGGACCTTAAATCGCCGTAATTTAATGCGGTTTAAAGCGTTTTAAGGCGATTTAATGCGATTTAAGAAACTATGGCCAAACTTCGAGTGAAGTTTTAAGGCGTTTTAAGGCGTTTTAGTGCGATTTAAGGCGATTTAAGAAAAAATATAAGAACATCAGAGGCGCCATAAGGCAATTTTATAAGCAATTTACAGCAATTTAGGGATGTTCAAGAAAATATATGGTGAAGAAGATGCATTTTCTGGTGGTTTAAGTAATTCTTTTTTGTAAAAATGAACAACATTTTAAGTTCATTTAAGGAAATTTGAAAATAAAGGTATCATTGTTCAAAATATCATTTAAATATAATACTTCTAGTAAGCAAAAGCCAGTTTAAACTTTACATCAAAAATTGTATTCAATAAAGGTCAGTTTTATATCAATATAAGGAATGCCTGTGATTCATTTACATAATTGATTTAGAGTGCAAATATTATATCCATGAAATACAAAATAGTACAACATGATGCTAGTTAAAACTTACAATAGAATAGAGTGCAAATAGCGTAACAATTAAAGCACTTTTAAACAATGATTATCAATTATTTTAACATAGTTTAATACTATGAAACCAGTTGCAAAACAATTATTTTTATATCTTTTTTATTTTGAATATTTTTATTATCAACACTTTTAAACAACACTTCCTTTGTACATCTTTCTGTATATACATATAAATTAAATAATTCTATACGTTCTGGGTGCTTTCATTAAGGATTGCTGGCTATTTTCTAAGAAACATTTGTTTGAATTTGTATAATATTGCTAACCTCCAACAATAAGAATCTAATCTTTATTGTAGTAGATATTTTTCCAGATTAAACAAACGTTTCTGAAACCAGGGATTGAACAGTAACGAAATTATTAAAGCTAATATTTCTACATACCACTGATGAAGATTTAAAGTCCAATTCGCATCTTATCTTGATGTTAGTTAGTGTAAATGTTTCTGAAATTGTTTTTCCTGTCGCACTGATGATCCTTACAGAAAAACTTGGTTTTTGATACATAAATTATATCTTTTATGTATAAATAATCTCAGCGTGCATTTTCGGATCTTTCTCAGGAACCCATCCTATTTGACGTTCTCCAGATCGTATAGACAGCAAAATACCCCCAAACCATACCTTGATCCAAAAGCAAGTGTTTTTTCTTATGCTCACTTCAAATACTTCTTCTGGCTGATATTAATTACAGCAATAACCACTTCTTTACTTGATGCATACTTGGACGTTCCACTATTCGAAGGTGATGTCTGTGGCAGGTGGCAAGTCTTTTTTCCTTCTTGTTTCCTGGTTTTGATCTTATTTACAAGATGATCTCTTGTATGTACCTTTACAGGAGATGACAGAAGCTCAAAATAAAACTATGTTCGAGTATTCCGCCATTTTGATTTGTCCCAGTCTCTCACGCTAAGTTCTGACATGTGACCTATCTGACATGTGTTACTGTGCTGTCATAATATTATCGGCTATGACTCCCTCAATGAGAACTTTTTCTTTGACGATCGAATAAAACATTTTTTTCAACCCTTTGATGAAGTATCGATTAGCCGATACCGATTAGCCTCGTTGGCCATTTCTGAGCTTCGTATTACAAATCAAGAGTTCACTCAGTGAGTCGATGTATATTACCGTTCAGATTTGACAGAAAGTCTCATGAAATTGACCAGTAATTGGACACTCCTCCATCCACTCCCCCATCCCAACGGAGAAACACCTGTGCGGTGTTATCGCAGGCTCACAAAACCAATTTAAAATGGCGAACAGCAAGCTAAGATAGTTGAAGTGTTTTATATTTGCATGTGTTTTCCACTCGTTTATGTAAAATACGCAGACAACCTATTTGCACAAGTAAAGCTGAACAAATGATATTAACTTACAATGGCTTAATGGTGACCTTTTACTGTGTGACTTGACCATATTAATGTGTGACTGCATGCTTCTCACGTAAGTAGAATTCACTTGATTCTAAATTGTACAAATAAAATTATTTACTAGTAAAGTTTTCGAGATATTTCGGTGAAAACCACATAAAATCTTAATTAATTTCTTTTCAATTTTCTTTCATATTTCGCTAGATTGACGATAATTATTTGTTATAGAAAGACCAAGAAAAAATATTCTAAAATGTTATAAATAAATAATATGTTCTTGCAGTTTGGTTAAGTACTTTTAATGTGCTTTTATGTATATTTGCATGTAGAAGTTTCACAAAAAATGTTGAATTGTGCATTCCAAGACTGAAATGCATTGTTGGTTTCAAAGGTAGCAAATGTAGATTGATTTGCATTTCATATGAAGCTAATATACAAAACATAACTCTAATACACTGTACTGACATAATGGCATAAACTGCACAATGCATTTTGGTCTTGCATGGAATGTACTATTCAGTATTCATAAGTCAAACCCTTTCTGGAATAGTTATTTATTGTATATATACTGTATATATGTATGATTACATCCTATTGCAGAAGGATAAGAGCACATATTTATACAAAAATCTAATTTAATTAACATCCGGATAAACTATAGTATTTTGAGTTTTGCATCTCATTTATATTTGTATATTTGATTGTATAAATGTGTACCACAATTATTCTGTACTTGATGGTATGCATGTATAATTTCTTTTATACTACGTATTCTCAATTTCAGAAAGGTTATGGTTTATATATATATAATTATCCCAATACCTTATTATTCGGTGTATCTTTTTATGATTTTTTTTATATTTACGTGTGTTTAGAAGGATAAGAACATTCATTGCAGAATATTAAAGTTGTCCTTCAGAAGCATTTTGTAAGGTATTATGAGAGTAGGTTTGTGGCCATGTATTATACTGTATTTATTTATTTGGATCTATCTTCTGATGATGTCGTCGTCCAACAAAAGCTCAAGTTCCAAATAAATAAATACAGTAGTACATGGCCTCAAACCTACTCTCATAATTCATTGCAGTGTTTTGAGTTTGCATCTTTTTAGATGATTGGCCTTAGCCGGTTACTACAAGGTGTGCTTATACTGCAATCAAGTATATATACCAATATAGTGAAAATGGGTCGCAATGTTTTTAAGCGATTTTAGGCGTTTTAAGGCAATTTAGCGCGTTTTAAGGCGATTTAGCGCGTTTTAAGGCAATTTAGCGCGTTTTAGCGCGATTTAAGGTCCGGGGGCAGGCCTGTCTGCTGATATGTGCTAGATATATTGCCTGTAGTGTATATCTTATAACGTAAATATAAACAAGAATAAGTGCAATTACGATGCGTACGATTCAAGAACCAGCTAGTGAAGCGATTAAATTGTAACTGCTAAAAACATGGGATAATGTAAAAGGAAGTGTATTGGTTATAACTTGAAAATTAAGCAATGCTTGAAACCGGTAACAAGTCACGTTTAGCACTGCTCTTAACGCTGTGTCAGCTAGATCACAGTACGCGTGACTTGAATATGCTGAATTATAAATTAATTACTTGCAACAGGTGACTGGACTCTGGACATAACCGTAACCTGCTTGTTTAATACTATGTTCGCTCGGCCAATTTTACTAAATAGTGCCAATTATGCAATATATAAATAACAAACCAATTTGTGTATCAAATTTTCCTAAATTTCTTCCTTTACAGCACTCAGTACACAACATGAACGCTTATGTAAATAAACATTTTGGAACAAAAATCTTGGCAACGCAACTTCATATCATCGGAAAACATAGCTCTGTGATTTTGAACAATTGATCTTTGTCAAGCAGAAACCCTCTATTAAAAATAAATTAACCATCCAGAGAAGCCATTCTCTTCCCCAGACCCTTCTCAGCTTTCTAACGAAAAATCAAAGGCTCTGGCCGGACACAAACCGGAAGACCCAGAATCTGGGTCGCCAGATATGCGCATGCTCAATAATTTCTTACTTCCGGTAACAAAATGGCGGATTTTAAGTCGATTCTCGCCGATGCGTTAACCAAACTAAACGTAAAATTCGAACCAAAAGAAAAACAAATTGCGGCCATTCGTGCCATAACAAGTCAAAACAAGGATTGCTTTTGTGTATTGCCGACAGGATACGGTAAATCTCTAATTTATCAAGTTTTGCCCTTCGTTTTTGATGGCACAAGTAGTGTAAATTCTAATTCCATGATAATAGTTGTTTCGCCACTGAATGCTATAATGGAGGAACAAATAACCAAATTACAAACACAAGGAATCCCATGTGCAGTTCTTCGAATGTCAGATGATATTAATATAACAGAAGACTTAAAGACTGCCAAACTTCGCATTCTTTTTGCACATCCAGAAGTACTCGTTGAAAACGTAGCTGTAAAAAAACTGCTGAAAAGTTGCCACTATCAAAAAAACGTGAAGGCTATTGTTGTCGACGAGGCACACTTAGTCGTTCAGTGGTAAGTTATGAAAATTTTACTGTTATGTTTGTGGAGTTGCACATGGGATTTTGTTGTAGTGTATGAAATTAAATACAACAGTTTCAAATGTAAATTTAAACATTTATTAAAAGGAAATTAGAAGTTATGCAATGAAAAGTTGTCTATATACATTTGTAATATATACTGACCAGGACCTAGCTTGTCTATGAGCTATATAAACATCTTCAAATGTAATTGATATTGTTTTTAGAACTCTACAGGAACCATCATTTGTTAAATATCAGTTAATTTACTTTTAGGAAGTCTTTCAGACCAGCATATGCCAATCTCAACATATTAGGTGCTCTTTTCCCAACTGTCCCCATATTGGTTCTCACTGGTACTGCTAATGATGTCTATCAAAAGGAGATAATAAAATCAGTGGGACTAACAGACCCAGTTATGGTGAAGGAAAATGTAAATCGAGCCAACATTTGTTTTTCTGTGCATAGAAGGCCAAACAGGGAAGACAAAGTAGATTCAGTTGTAAGGCCATTGGCACTAGAGCTAAAAGAAAAAAAGCTAGACATGCCCCTAACTCTTGTGTTCAGTGACTTGCTAACATGTGCTGAAAGCTTTTCAATTTTTAATGTAGTACTTGGGAATGACCAGTATTATCCCAAGGGATCAAATAAGACATTTGAAAACAGGTTATTCGCTCAATACCATGCGCAGTACCCAGAGAAGTATAAGAAGTCACTAATATCAAATCTAGTAGATAAAACCTGTGTGGCCAGAGTATTGTTAGTGACTGTGGCATTTGGTATCGGTGTAGACTGCCCAAATGTTGATAGGGTCATACACATTGGTGTTCCCTGTTCTGTCGAAGATTTCTATCAGGAAGTAAGCCGAGCAGGGAGAGAAGGTCAACAGGCATTTTCTGAAATGCACTTCAATTCCTACGATATAAGTAAGAACAAACATTCTCTTCATGATACCATGAGAACATATGTACAAACAACAACTTGTAGAAGGCAACTGTTACTAAACTACTTTGGCAATTCTGTTCCTGAAGGTCAATTGCATCATAATTGCTGTGACAATTGCCAGAAACTTTGTCAATGCCAAATTTGTAATGAAAAGAAAGAGGATGAACAACTTGCTGATGCTTGCGCTGCCTTAGAAGTTGGAAATACTCCTTCAACCCCTAAACAACAGAAGAAATCATTGTCTCAAGTTCAAAGTCAACAGTTAAAACACAACCTTACAGAATATAGGTTATCATCTTCTGCAACAACAAGCTATGTTGGAATTACCTTTACAACTGGTCTGAGTGATAAAGTCATTGATTTGATTGTTGAAAGATTCTCTCTAATCAACAACTTGGAGGATTTAGAGAAAGAGATCCCCCTCTTCAGCAAAGTTCAAGCTCAAGATATTATGGTAATCTTAGAGAAATTTGTTTAGGCCACCATTTATTAAACTACATGTATTTACTGATATTCACTTACTGCTATAGTCAAAGTCATGCAGATTCAAATCCAAGTCAGTTTTGTAGTCCAGTGTGTTTTAATCAATGGTACCTTAATTCCCAGATAACTACACCTACTTGCAATAGGGTTGTCATACAAAACAGAACATTTGTCACAAAGAAAATACAACATCTGTGATTTAGTGTGAAAGTAATTAATTAAAAGACAAAAGAGAGAGTTCAGCTTGAGTGATCTTCTTTTGTCTTTTAATCAATTCCTATCGTACTAAATCACAAATGTTCTATTTGCTTTATAACAACTGTATATTTTTGTATGACAACCTTACTGCAAGTAGGTGTATATAAATTAGTAGTTTTATAAATTGCAATGACTTAAACAAATATACAATCATTCAAATGAACTTCTATTATGCACACTTGATTGCATAATATATAGCTGTACTGCACATTGCCTAGTAGTCATTTATGAGACAAAGTATTGAAACCTACCTTAATTATTATCCTCATTAATCTATCAAATATATATTGTGCATCATGGCATCATATAAAAGAAGAAACTAAATAATGAAGTGGGTATGGTTCCATTCTTAAATAGGTGTATCTAAGTATGTTGATGACTTTGCTCCTCATTTAATTTGTAGACCTCTACAACCAAGTAAACAAGTGATAATAATCATTTGTTGTATATTATGTGAATTAAGGTACCATATAATTTTTAAAACTAACCCTAGGCTTATGATTCAAATTTAGAGGACCTTATACACAGTATACAATAATTTTTCAGCTGTTTTCTGGTAATTATGAATACCATTAATTTCTCTAGCTATTTTTAACCAGAGGCTTTGTGTTATATATATATATATATATATTCTTACATAATGTATACAATATAAAGAGTACTGGAAATGTAAAATCATATTTGATCATCATCACTGTCTGTTTCACCATTGTCTTCAGTATCTTCCCATTCACTTTCATCGTCATCACTTTCATCATTGGCATCAACTTCACCATCTGGATCTGAGGCTAGTTTCCTGCGATGGGATTTCATCCACTTCTCTAATAAGCAGATATCAATAAGGTCAAGAGGACTGTTCGGTATGTTAGGGAAATGAGTGTGCCGTCTACCTGGAGTATTGTTGAATGGTTTCAATGTAAGAAGGGTTGCTATTATCTCATTTTGATCTCTCTCAGCACTTCTGTATGTGTGAGAAGAAGAATCAGGTGCAATATTTGTAGCAAGGTCATAATTCTCAAGCACTTTTTTAAGGCCACATGCAGCTGAAGTTGATCTTGTCACAGCCCTTTCTGTTTTCTGTGCACCCATTCCTTTCAAAAGTTTCTTATTAAACTTAACAAGATGTTCCTGTTTTAAATCATTGGCACAGTTCTTTCCAATGCCACCTTTCCAATTAACAAATCTTCCATGTATGACTCTGTGTGCAAGTTTCTCAGAGTACTGGCCTTTTACTTTGCTTATTAATCTGAAAAATTCAAAGGCATACTTCTTGCTATGCACACATGCCCGAAACAGCAGCATTAAAAGTTTTGCATTTCTAATAGATCGTTCTCCATCGCCTTCTCTCTCTGTGTCATTAAGTTGCCTAAGAATGAGCCCCAACCTAATAACCCAAAGTCCATAGTTTTTAACCTTATCTTCTTGGGTGTTCTCCTTGATCTGTTCTGAGTTGCAATTGTCTCTATTTCCATGTGGCTGTTCAGAGGTAAAATGGTCTTCTGGAACATTCAATGACTGATTTGACTGTTGGTGGATTTGTTGCCTTTGATCTTGACGCTGAATATGCTGTTGTCTTATTGCTTGCTCAACATTCCCCTCCAATAAGCAGTATTCATCTACGAAGGCACCAAATACGTCAGTAAAATAATTCACTTTGGCATTTTTGCTACTTTTCTCTTCTGGTGGCTTAGAACAATGTTTTGGTTCACCAGTCGTTCCTTCCATGCCAGCCCATTGCAGAAATGCAGTCACTAAGTAACCTGTTGAAACCTGTAAGAAAAGGTCTTCAGCTTGTGCATAGCCATCTTTTACTTTTGTCTTAACATTTCTTCTACCAAGAGCATTTCTGAAGTAGAACAAAGTACCAATATCTCTGCCAGACTGAGTATTGTAAAGCTTTTCCCAGCACAACTAAAAAGCAAATTACATAAAAATTAACAAAAAATCACTTTCAATTAATTTAAAGCAGTGAAAATATAAAGAGACATGAATACATTCAAAGTTCTGAAGTTCTCAATGACTTCATTGTCAAAAAAGTCAACATCTTGTACAGATAGATATTCCCTGTAGCTATATATAATAAGAATACTAAAAATTTAATAATCGGCAAACTGTTGATTAATTGAAATCGACGGGCCTTTTAGGGTCGACAATAATACCCTTGCACACCTTTTAGGGTCTCGAACTGGCATCATACCTTTTAGGGCCAGTTTTCAAACTTAAGATTATACATACTGAAATGTTTTTTTTAATGTGGTCGTACCTTTTAGGGTCTGAAATCGTCTGAAATCAGTATCTGAGTTAATTTATGCGTACCTTTCAAAACCGTCTGTCGAGCACCCCTATCCATTTTATAAGGGAGTAATCCCCCCCCCCCCCCCCCCCGGGTAATAAAGCAACTGTAAATATAAGGGCATTTAAAACTAAGAATAACATTTAATGGCTTACACTAAGAAAAGCTTGTTTTGCATGCCAGTACTCTGCTACCTCAGTGATATTAGAGAATCGCTCCACTGGTTTATCACAACCACTTCTTAGCTTTTTAGCACCTGTAGCTCTTTCCCTTCCAAGAAGATCTCCTCCTAAAGGCACTTTGGGTAAGGCATCAGACTCAGCATTTTCCATTCCAAACATTTTGACTAGTAATCCTTGGACATGATCTAGATATTTCACAACATCAGCATGCTTGGTTTGGTTGTAAGGGAGGACAGGCAGGCTAATTATTGTTGATTTCTGACTCATTTGCTCTGAATATTGATGTTGAATGTGGCTAGGGATAGCATCAGAAATGGCTTGAAGACAGGGTATAAAGGGTATTATGGCTCTAGCTACAAGCACCATCATTTCATATCTCATTTGTTGTTGTTCATTGAGACTCAAAAAATAGTTTTGAAGCTCAAAGTCATTCAAGTCCCTAATAATTGGTCTTCTATCATCTAAGCCGGTACTGTCAACTCGGTCAAATGTTACGTACTGACAAATCCAATGGTTATCCTTGGTTCTGATGCCTTTCTGCAGCAAAGTACTTGAAACTCTACAAGAAATAACAGTACAGTAGTGCCATTATAAGAAAAGAAAGTGACACAAATCAAATCATATCATAATAATAACACATTCAGATCACATTGTGGAGTTGATGTAGGATATTAATTCACAATATAATATAACAAAAGTATCTGTATGACCCAAAAAAAATTAAGCCTTAAATTCTTCAGCTAACAGGTTCCCATTTAAATCTGTACTTTCCCATTTAAATCTGTACTTATGCAAATTTTGTTGATGTGTGCTAAACACAAAGATCAACCAATCAGAAAAGTTCACTTCAGAAATAATATACTTTGATTGGTTGATCTGTGTGTTTAGCACACATCAACACAATTTGCATAAGTACATATTCAAATGGGAAAGTACAGATTTAAATGAGAACCTGTTAGCTATATGTATTATATATATATAATGTATACTTTCAATAAATGTCATAGAGTACACATGACTATATATATATATTATACTATATGATACATGGATTAGTTATAAATGGAAACTAGCAAGTTATAGTAACTAGTAAAGGCTGCGTCGGTGTTTGATATAAACTATAGGTAATAATGAAATTTGTAAACTTTACTGACATTTCAAGCTTTAAATAGCCCTTCGTTGGAGTGAAAGAACAAGAAGGGCTAAAGCTCGAAACGTCAGTAAAGCTGAGTCAACATTTTTAAATTTCATTATATTACCTATGAATTATTTATATATAGGTACCTGCAGCCTAATTTATACATGTATCTATTTACCTGAAGTCAAAATTATCCCAGGTTATTCTTGGTTGTAGCCCTTTAGCAATGTGGCCTTTGATCACTGTCATCAAGTTTTCTCCTAATTCATTCAGGATTTGCATCCATGTATCATGTGATTGGGACATCTTCAAGAAGTTAAGCCTTTTGAAGGTCTGAATATTAATAAGAAAAAAGCATGAAAATGTCACATGAGAAGGGCTTTCCAAATATAACTGTAGTTGAATTTTGTGTTGAAAACATGCACATTCAAAAAAGTAAAAAGCAGATATATTGCATTTCTTATCAATGTAGCATTATTTTACTTCATTATTATAATTATTGTTGTATTACATATATGTTTTACCATAGATGTATCTTTTATATGAAACATTTCCACATAAAAAATATGCACACCAATTAATTAACAAAATCTAGATAGGTTATTATTGATTTTGTTGAATATACAACAGTATACATGCATACTAGCTGCAGAAAGTTGCAGGGTTATGATAATTGTAACATATTGATCATGTATTTGTGTATTTTATAGATTGCTTTATAAGTTTTTATAATTTGTTGTTCAGGTACATTTTTTTTGTATTTGCACAATGAACATATATATCCTTCCTAGCTATAGTGTGCAAACAGTCCAAACAATATGCCTGCAAAACACAAATACTAAATAGTACAAAATAGTGCTTCATTAAACAAATTGCTCAAATTGTTACTGTTTAGTATGAATTTACTAATATTTCATCAAAAATTTAATGCACTCTAGCTGTTATGTAAAGATATACATTATTCACTCTGTGATATATGCAGTAATGCAGTATGCAACAAAACCAAAGGCAACCTTTTTAATAGGTATTCCAATATCTGTTCATTTTGAGATTTGTAAATGCAGAAGTTTACATAAAATGACATATTAACATCATACGCAATCATGTATTTTATCTTATATAATGGTTAATTATATTGCCATTTTGAACTTTTAAATGATTAAGTGTAATTCTATTATAGCACTAAATTATTATTTACCCGTTTTGTGCAGCCACCAATCCCTATGATGACAGTTGTTATTTTTTGAACAAGACTTAGCTGGTTATTTCTCAGGTTCATCAGAATTCCCCAGGCAGCACAAAGTGGTGCACTCATTGAGCATCCAGCATCAAAACTTTTTGGAGCTGAGGGTACTCCAACTGCCACAAGAACATCATATACATAAGGTGCCTTTTCTTTCAACTCAGCTAGGACGGTTTCCCACCTAAACTTTACCAAACTGTTGAAACATGCTGCACCAGTTCTCAGAACAGATGGTTTTCCCTTTTTTTTCAAGCAAAGTGCTTTGCATTCCTTTTCCACTTTTTCAATATATCTCTTTCTGATAGCTGTATTTAGCACTGGTATTGATAGAATGACGTCTGCTAAGGTTGAGGGTACATGACTATAACTGCATGCTTGCAGGATGTTTTGAATATCAGATGCATTCAAAGGTATGTTGTCACATTCAAGGAACTGAATTAAAACAAGGATGTTAACCCAGATGAGTTCAGTAAAATTAGATGTTCCCTGTCTTTTTATTTTTACTCATATTCAGTTTCTAAATGTTTTAATATTAAAGGTAATAAGAAATTACATAAACTTAACATTGTTCATGTACATGTATATATAACGTTACAATTAACATTCGTCAAAGAATCTCATCCTCATTTATGTCATATCTCACCTTAGAATCTCTAATTCCAGAAGTGCATAAAACATGATTATTAGTATTGCTGACATTGCTATTCAGTTGCGGAGTAGATACAACAGGTCGAGGTAAAATCGGCTGGAAAAGTGATCTGGCGCTTGCAGGATGTGATCTTTTACTAACTCTTAAATTTTGTGCACTCGGTGAATCTTCTTCATTTCGTAGTCGTTTAATTCTTGAATCCTTTTGAACAAGTGTAGCGGTCTGCTCATTGTGCGATTGTTGTACAAGCTTTTGAAACCTTTCTGCAGATTCGAGTGATCGTTTACACGATCTACATATCTTCTTTGGATAGTCCAAGTCGTCAAAACCCTGATTATTTTTTTCGGAAATAAACCTACTTAATTTTTCCCTTAACTCAGTGTTTAAGCAAAAAGGATGATTTTTATCTCCGATAACAACGTTACAACATAGACAAGTATTTTTGTCAAATTTGTGTTTATCGGGAAGCAGCTTAGTTGGCGTGGCTGCGGCCATAAGACATTTGATAATTTTTTTATAATGCTTTTATTTTGATTGACATTTTATGTATGTTTCTTTTCCAGACTTTTCCCGCGCATTGTGCACATGTTTTACCGGAAACAAAAAAACTAAAACCGGAAAACGAAAGCATTGCGTAGTAGTTGTGCATATTTATCGCTGATTGCGCATGTAATTATTTCAACCAATCATATTCACGCTGGATTTGTGTCCGGCCAGAGCCTTTGATTTTTCGTTAGAAAGCTGAGAAGGGTCTGGGGAAGAGAATGCCAGAGAAGCATGTCACGGCGTAATATCATTATATATACTCAGACGACCTATAACCTGCTGTAGAAATATGGCAATATATATATATCATTCAAAGCTTTTTCTAGGCTGAAATGAGAGTTTTGAATGAGAGGCTTATAAGATAATAAGATAATGAACCTACAGCGATAGACTGAGAAAACATACGTACATACATACATTTTATTAATCTTCCTATAAAAGGTTTTTCAAGAATGATTTACAATGATAACAAATATTTATTTTCATATAAAAAATACAAAGTATGATAGTTATAAAAACGTTTCGAAATATAAAATGGTAGAACAAGATGTATCATATAGTACTATTTATGGAAACTGTCTTTTAAGTTATTTTTTTAGTTCTTTTTTGAAAGAGTTCAGATTTGCTGTCTGTTTGCAAGAATCGTCTAATTGGTTCCATAACTTTGTTGCTCTTTACAGGAACGTTCTCTATCCTGTTGCTTTGCAATATTTTGGGATGTTTAGGTCATTGTTGTTTCTAGTGTTACGTTGATGGATGCTGCCTCTTTTGACAAATCTGTTGCTTAAATATTTGGGTGCTAAATTATTTAGGCATTTAAATGTTGACAGAGTGTTATTGTGTTGTAGAAAAAAAACAGACGTTATTTCGCTGCCGACTCTCTCTAGTTTTGCAGGGGGTAAGAGGAGCGAAAGAACGTCTTTTTCTGGGGCTAATACAGCGATAACAATTACAAATATTTCAAAGCACTTATGGCTTTTTCTCACTCATAGCTATGTATCAAACATCCAAAATGTCCGTTAAAGTGGGGTGTATTCATATCCGCTGTTACTTTTTCAGATAGTCTTTAATTCCAAATATAGCCTATTTTTGTAGCTTGACATGAGAATAGTTGCACAATCTCTCTTGTAAAAGTGATCAAACCGTTCAACTCAGAAAGTACTTATACTTTTTGCACGGAAAGTGTAGCCACTGTTACTTTTCTGCAATTATTTCGAGAAGAGATGTTTGTATGAGCTGCCATTGGCGCGCGCCGTCAAGCATAAAATTGCACCGGCATGACCAAATATGTTTTCCGAACATAATTTGCAATTTAATATGTTTCAGTGTTGCAGCGAAAACTCTCCCATATAGACGTTTCTACTTTCAGTTTTCTCAAATGTTCCACCTTTTTGATTATATTATCGTTACAAAACATCGCTAACGTCAATTTCGCGAGGTAAAACATTTATTCCATTTTCTATTTCATTAATTTGTTTGTATTATTAGAGTCACTAAATGCAACGTGTTAGTCACACGAGTTGTCAATGACCAAAACGGAAAGATGAGAACGGTGCCTGGTATGTTATTTCCGAAAATAGTCAAATTCAGTCATAAAGCAAAGCAAAAATTTTCATTTAGAAATGCAGATCGTCTTTTCTTTTCAGTAAGCTAAGTGAAGTTAGAATCAGAAAACGACAAAAACGACCGTAAAACGACATTGTAGAACTTAGTTTTCAAAAAGAAAATACGACCAGAAAAAAAAACATTCAACTGACATCAAATCAAAAACACACAACTTTTGGTCGCTTTGATGAATGGCAAATGAATTCATTCACACAAGCTCTATAGGAATGTTTTTGGACACGTTTTTGTTGTAAATTCTAAAGATTTGAGTGACAGGTTGACAATCTGACACAAATGTTGAAAAACTAAATCAAAGGGCCCCATTGGCCAACTCGTGGAAGGTTGGAACATTTTGGAAGCGCTTAGAGTTCAGTAGCACCTATAATGTTGATAATGTAGGCTATATTTGAAAAATCTCAAAATTTCATTTGAAAATAATGAATTTTAGGATATTGAAGAGACAAGGCATTGATTTTAAACAACTAAAACTTTATTTATAATAGATTTGAAATTGGTGTTATTCTTGAGATTCTATAATAAACGTAAGAAATTCCAATAACAATAGACGAAATTGGACAATATGGTAGTTAGCATTGATATGTACGTGTATCTAAACTATATAAAAGTATGTTTTGAAATATAACATTGATGTAAACAATACAAGCACAATATCTACAGTAAACGTATAATTATATTTAAGAACTTGTTTCTTTGCTATTGTGGCAGTTTGAATTGAAATAATCCAGCTTTCGTGTCGTTGTTCTTGTCTACTTGATTGATCATCTGTTATCTAGGAATTCGAGGATCGTGTAACAACATTATTTAACTTATAATGATTAGTTTTCCCGTAAAAACCAAAATAAAGAACAGTAATTCTATAATGTCTTCAGCAAACTTATACAAAGCCAACGTTGCTGATTTCGAACAGTAAAACGATTTAGAAGTACAAGAAATCGGAACAGATTCAACCTATTGAACCTTCACATCGAAGCACCGTCGGACTGAAGGGGAGTATTTGTTTGTGGACGTGGAAAATGTTTGTCAGTAAATGAAATAAACCACTAATACTCACATGTATTTATCTGTCCACATTTATTTGATAGCTACACGATCCTACGATGAATACACTCTAAATTAACTGTATTTTGATCTCCTTTTCTATCGTAAAGATAAATCGTTCAACGAGCTAACCGTCTTGGTTATTGTTTATGAGCCCGCAATATTATATAAAAAAAAAACGCAAACACGTGATCAACACAGAAAACCCAGTTTCTATGGGACACTATGTATGGTGTAGGACCATCAACTAGAAAACAGCTAGACCTGATTAGGGTAGGGTAGGTCTGATTCGGTGTCATTATACATTCGGCCAAAGTGGGGGAGGGGTGGTCTTATTAGTAAAAGTCATTACACAGGAAACCCAATTGTGAGAGAGGTTGTTTGAAAGAAGATATAATGCATATTCCGAGGTACGCTGACCAAAATATGGGGGCTCAAAAGTTTACACTGACGATCTAGTGACTGAGCGAGTGAGTGAGTGACACTTCCGGTTCAAAAGTCCCATCCCAATAACTTGAGGATCTTCGATCCACGAGTTAAATCAAAAGTGTCCACTATTTAGTACTAATTAGTACTACTTGTTTCACGGGTAAAATATTTGCATTCAATTAAGTTTTTTGTTTTAATTAAATAATTGATTGATGATGCCTACATCACCTACGTGGTTTATTTGTTCTATTTTATTTTAAGGAGGCTCGAAATGGTTTCTGTATATATCTATATACCTACTCTATATTGCATTTCATGCAGCATAATTGTGAAGCTATACAGTTAACCGATATATCATTTTAAAGCTTATGGATCTAGGATATCATATTTATTTAAATTATTGCGTTTGACGTTGTCATGACAACAGCAGGCCGCTGCAAAAAGGACCTGAAATTCCTTTATTAAACTGATATCTCCAAATCCTTTAGGTGAAAGTTTTTTTAAACTTGTACATGTCTAGTTCCCTACCTGGTCTTGCAACTGAGGAAAAATAAAAAAAAATCTGTAATGCGAAACCTTTTAAATATTAAAAAAATGATTTTTTTCTAGATATAAATGGTTTTTCATTACAGATTTTTCTTAAAATGGATCTACTAAATCTAAACTTTAATTGGAACAAATTGCCAAAAAATAAAAATAAATCTACCATTTCATTGCGTTGTTATTAATAAAAATACATTTTGTACGCGTCAGAGGGGTCTTAAAATTGGTGATATTGCGCGCGCAATTCATATGGAAATAATGAATCTGTCGTAGTATGTACCCCATATATGGTCATGGACCAAACTTGATTGCATATTCAGTACTGCTCGCGAGAGCATGATGTACCATGATTCTAGTTGCTTCAAAAAACAGATAAAAGAACCCCCAAACTTTCTACTTTCAACACTTTCAAGACGCTAAACTTCGATATTCAAGTTCAAGACTTAATCATGGCGGATAGATTCACGCCACCAACCATGGACTCACTGGTCGAGTCCGGGCGATATCCACAAGAGATATAAACTTTTCAAGCAAAAATGTCAACTGATATGCGATGGACCATTGGAAAAATCAGCAGAGCAGGAAAAAGTACGATTTTTATTGTTATGGATCGACGATAACGGTCTCGAAATATACAACACAGCCACGTGGGCTAACGACGGCGACAAGTTAAAGTTAGACCCTGTATTTCAACATTTAGAAGCTTATACCAAGCCGAAAAGCAATCACATCTTAGCACGATTTCAACTTCGATGTCTCAAGCAAGGAGATATGCCATTAGAAGAATTTGTGAAGTGTTATTGACGATGGCGGATAGGATCAACAGTTCAAAGACGAGACATTACGCGACACTCTGGTATTTGGAATTAAATCTGACAAAGCACGTAAGGACGCCATATCTCTTGGAAATAAGCTCACATTTCAACAAGTCTACGACCTTGCCAAAACAGAAGAAAACACCAGGGCTTACATGAAAATTGTCACTCAAGGCAGTGAAATTGACAACAAAGAAACACACTCCATTCGAAGCAAAATGCCAAGTTCAAAACCACAAACGGCGAGAAAACGGAAATCGACATTCAAAAAGCACTTTCAATCCTAAACTGAGAAAATTCGACTTCAAGTTCAATGGATGCTTTCGATGTGGCGGAGACCATGAAAAACAAGCAGCCTCTCCGGCTAAGCGCAACATGCAAATTCTGTGAAAAAGAAAGGACATTTTAATAAAGTCTGTATGAAGAGGAAAGTTAAACAATTACATGAGATCGTGGACGACCCAATTTACGATGGTCAAGAAATACACATGCAGCACGACGACATTACAGAATACCCTAGCAACGCCTACACTTATGAAGAAGAAAGTTCCAGCGACACTGAGCCAATTACCGTCATATTAGGATCTATCTCAACCGAGAACACTGTACACAACATAGACAGCCACAAGAGCAGGATCTACAAACGTGTCAAACTCAATGACAAATGTGATGTTAACATGAAAATAGACACTGGAATTGACACTTGTATACTAACGACCGAAGACCGCCAGGTACTACCAATCCCAATCGACCTAGAACCATCAGACATCATCTTAAGAGGCTACGGAGGATCTAAGACTCAAAACCTGGGAGCCACAAAGCTAAAAGTCACATACAACAAGAAGTCAATCAAAGCAAAATTCAACGTAGTTCATGCACCAGGTAGTCCCTCGATGATCGGTTGCAAGCAAGCACAGGACCTTAGAATAGTTACCGTGAACGTAGACAAACTCAATTCTATCAACGAGCAACGCACAAAATCCATCAAGAGCACAACAAGCCGCGCAAAGGGGCGAACTTTCTAAATCAATTGTTAAAGATGACTTTTAAGACTGTTTTGATAAAGTAGGACGATTTCCCGTAGAAAAAAAAAACACATCAAGTTAGTTGACGACCCAAAACCAGTCGTGCACCCACCACGCACAGTCCCAGTACACATCTTATCATTCTATAAAACAGAACTAGACAAGATGATCGACGATGACATCATTACAGAGGTCACCGAACCAACGGATTGGGTCAACTCAATAGTCTGCAACGCAAGCAAGACCGAAATGGAAAGCAAAAAGTGAGACTATGCCTGGACCCCAAGGACTTAAACAAGAACATACGACGTGAACATTACTATAGCAGGACAATAGACGAAATACTACCGCAACTACACGGAAAGGAATTCTTCTCAGTAGCTGACACAAAGAAAGGTTGCTGGCACGTTGAACTAGACCACGCATCAAGTCTTCTATCCACTTTCAACACCCCCATTCGGCAGGTACAGATTTAAACGCCTACCCTTTGGAGTGAACGTATCTCAAGACATCTTCCAACGCAAACTAGACGAAGTATACAAAGACATACCAAACGTCACCGGAATCACAGACGACGTCATCATCACTAGTCCGTCTTTTAGGACAAGGTCACATCTAAAGTTCCCGAAATCTACTAACTCTTGCGGGCATTCTTTTCTGTGAGCAGGCCATCCTTTGTAAACAGTGTCCTTAAGCTTAATAATCTCTGGATCTAGTGCGGTTGCAGATCTCAGTAGGTTGACGTCGACAGGGCAAGGGGTGTCTGTGACGAAGTGAATTTCCTTGTGTTGTTTACGATCTGGCGGTGTCTTCCTGTCGAAGCATACTAGTACTCTTGACAGTGCGTCCGCGACTGGGATAGTTTTGCCTGGCTTGTATTGGACTTTAACGTCGAATCTGAGGCATCTTAGTAGTAATCTTTGGAGCCTTCCCGGGGCTTGTGCAATGTTTTTCTTGAAGATTTGTTCAAGGGGTGAGTGGTCAGTTTCTACGATTGTTGTCCGTCCCAGTAGGTAGTATTCGAACCTCTCCAGACCATACGTTAGAGCTCGATGTTTGAATATCCCTTTTCTGTTTCTGTAAGTGATCTGGATGACATCGCGATGATTCTTTTGTTACCTTCTGAATCGATTTGTCGAATCCACTTGCCTAGTCCTTCCTGGCTTGCGTCAGATTGAAGCACAGTGGTTGTGTTTGGCTCTGGGTCGTAATAGGACAATACTGGTGCTGAACAGATTTCTTCTTTGATCTTGTTGAGTGCGTCCTGGTGACGTTGTTCCCATCTGAAGTGTGTATTTTTCTTTGTTAGCTCTCTTAGAGGTGCCGTCAGCTGCGAGCTTCGTTGAATACCTGTTGAGGTAAGTGATTAATCAGAGTGTGCTTAAATGTTCCTTGGCGTTGGTGGGTGCTTGAATGTTCTTAATCGTTCTAGTTTGCTGCGTGATGGCTTGATTCCTTCTGACGTTATTGTTTCTCCGTAGAAGTTTACGCTTTGCTGTTTGAACTAAAGTTTTTCTGAATTTAGGCTTACATTGTTCTTCCTTTTGTTTCGAGCATTTTCATAAATGTTCGATCGTGTTCTTGCTGCGTCGATCCTGTGATGATGATGTCGTCTGCGATTCCGGTGACGTTTGGTATGTCTTTGTATACTTCGTCTAGTTTGCGTTGGAAGATGTCTTGAGATACGTTCACTCCAAAGGGTAGGCGTTTAAATCTGTACCTGCCGAATGGGGGTGTTGAAAGTGGATAGAAGACTTGATGCGTGGTCTAGTTCAACGTGCCAGCAACCTTTCTTTGTGTCAGCTACTGAGAAGAATTCCTTTCCGTGTAGTTGCGGTAGTATTTCGTCTATTGTCCTGCTATAATAATGTTCACGTCGTATGTTCTTGTTTAAGTCCTTGGGGTCCAGGCATAGTCTCACTTTTTGCTTTCCATCTTCGGTCTTGCTTACGTTGCAGACTATTGAGTTGACCCATTCCGTTGGTTCGGTGACCTCTGTAATGATATCATCGTCGATCATCTTGGGTGCACGACTAGTTTTGGGTCGTCAACTAACTGGATGTGGTATTTTTCTCCTGGAAATCGTCCTACTTTATCAAAACAGTCTTTAAAGTCATCCTTAACAATTGATTTAGAAAGTTCGCACCTTTGCGCGGCTTGTTGGGCTCTTGATGGTTTTGTGCGTCGCTCCTTGAAAGAGTTGAGTTCGTCTACGTTCACGGTTACTATTCCAAGGTCCTGCGCTTGCTTGCAACCGATCATCGAGGGACTACCTGGTGCATCAACTACGTTGAATTTTGCTTCGATGGACTTCTTATTATATGTGACTTTTAGCTTTGTGGCTCCCAGGTTTTTAATCTTGGATCCTCCGTAGCCTCTCAAGATGCTGTCGGATGGTTGATTGATGGTTGATTGAGATTGGTAGTATCTGGAGGTCGTCGGTCGTTAGTATACAGGTGTCCGCTCCAGTATCTATTTTCATGTTAACATCACATTTGTCATTGAGTTTGACGCGTTTGTAGATCCTGATCTTGTGGCTATCTATGTTGGGTAAAGTGTTCTCGGTTGAGATAGATCCTAATATGCACGGAATTGGCTCAGTGTCGCTGGAACCTTCTTCTTCATAAGTGAAGGCGTTGCTAGGATACTCTGTAGTGTCGTCATGCTGTATGTGTATATCTTGACCTTCGTAGCTTGGGTCGTCCACGATCTCATGTAATTGTTTAACTTTCCTCTTCATACAGACTTTAAGAAAGTGCCCTTTCTTTTTACAGAATTTGCATGTTGCGCTTATAGCCGGACAGGCTGCTTGTTTTTCATGGTTTCCACCACATCGAAAGCATCCATTGAACTTGAAGTCGAATTTCCTTGGTTTAGGATTGAAAGTGCCTTTTGAGTATCGATTTCCGTTTTCTCGCCGTTTGTGGGGTTCCTGTGGTTTTAAACTTGGCATTTTGCTTCGAATGGAGTGTGTCTCTTTGTTGTCAATTTCACTGCCTTGAGTGATAATTTTCATGTGAGCTCTGGTGCTTTCTTCTGTTTTGGCAAGGTCGTAGACTTATTGAAATGTTAGCTTATTCCCGAGAGATATGGCGTCCTTACGTGCTTTGTCAGATTTAATTCCAAATACCAGAGTGTCGCGTAATGTCTCGTCTTTGAACTGTTAATCATATCCGCCATCGTGAATAAGGCTTCGTGCTTTCGTTACCAATTCTTCTAATGGCATATCTCCTTGCTTGAGACATCGAAGTTGAAATCGTGCTAAGATGTGATTGCTTTTTGGCTTGGTATAAGCTTCTAAATGTTGAAATACGGGGTCCAACTTTAACTTGTGGCCGTCGTTAGCCCACGTGGCTGTGTTGTATATTTCGAGACCTTTATCGTCGATCCATAACAATAAAAATCGTACTTTTTTCTGCTCTGCTGATTTTTCCAATGGTCCATCGAATATCAGTTGACATTTTTGCTTGAAATGTTTATATCTCTTGTGGATATCGCCCGGACTCGACCAGTCCATGGTTGGTGGCCATGGTGTGAATCTATCCGCCATGATTGAAGTCTTGAACTTGAATATCTAAATTTAGCGTCTTACAAGTGTTGAAAGTTGAAATTTGAACTACTTCAGTGGTAATATCTTGAGTTGCTTGGATTATTCCCACGATCCTGACACCATATGAAAATTTAAGGGTTCTTTTATCTGTTTTTCAAGCAACTAGAATCATGCTACATCATGCTCTCGCGAGCCGTACTGATTATGCAATCAAGTTTGGTCTATGACCATATACGGGGTACATACTAAGACACACTGCATTGTTATTATGTGCAAATATGTTCATGAAAAGTTGCCTATTTAGTTATTTCGGGGTTCAAAGAACGACCTATCAAGCAGACAAGATTATATAGCTACGATGTATTAAATGCACTCCAACCGCCACTGAAGTGTCGCTTGTTCTCTTTCTCCGTAAAAGGCCACAGCACTTTGAATATCACTACCAAACGGATAGATAAACTAGAATATTTCACATGATATGCGTGGTAAATAAGATTTTTGACTTTTAATTGAAAATATATATAGCAGATTATTTTTTGCACATAAAGTAAATATAATTTAATAAAATTAAAAGTCCTTTCCACCTATATCTATGATTTTGTAGTTGTCGTTTGCGGTTACATAACTAAAATAATTACAGTTTAGATTGGGTATGGCCCGTACACAAAAAATATTTACATGCACATCGAGCAATACCTCCCTTCATTAACATACATGGATTTGACCTATGTACCGCGCCATAGGATTATTATAGGATTATACTGTCTTTTGTCAGATCACGAAAAGCATGCCTATTACTATGTCAAGTAATCCGAGTTATAACTACTCTTAGACTTCGGTTTTTGCTCTACTGTTTAATTCGCACGTAAACGTGAAACTACAAATAAATAAATAAATAAATACAAAGTCAGGAACTTAAACTATATAACAAGGTTTACATATAAAATAAACTTACCAAATTCCTGGCTCCTGTTAGTAAAATCGACGCAATACGCAATACGAAAGAAAGAAAAGATCCGCAACGACACAGTACTTGTGAAGACTAACGATAATTATACGAAAACAACGATTACAAAAACTAACTGAATTTACATATACAAAACCCGAGGAAAAAACGATAAATGAAGCATAACAAAATAACATAACTCTAGGGAAAAGACCGGAAATAATAAAAACGGAAATACTAGTTTGCACTTACACGAGTAATCATTGCTCTAAAGAAAAGTGACCTTAGTTATATCTTGGGTAAATCATTGCTCTACTAAACACGGAGCATCATCTGATGGAAGGTAAATGTTTAAGTTAACTTTTTATCGATGTTTATTTTTATAAGCTAGCGGCATTGCATGACATCAAGCGTCTTATTATAAGAAACACGATATGTTATCATTTTGTACCTAAGCCAATTTGACCACGGCCAGCACTCCATACATAACAGGAACGCTTATGCTAATGAACATGAACAAAATCGAGCCGTAATTTATTTTCCAGAATTCTTTTTCTTTTTTTTTCTAATTCTCAAAGAACAATTCTTAAGCAGAGTTCTCATACGTTTTCAACAATTTTGACATAATGACACTTAACTTGTAGAAAGCATTTTTTGAAATCACCCATTGCACAGAATGCCCGGACACATCCGGGTCTTTTCTGATGTTTGAAAACCTGCGAATTCTGCCTCTGACATTTCAATTTTTCTCAAAATGTTGAGACATACTTTTTCCCCCATTCAAAGTTCCAAATTGTTTAGTGTTTGCGAGTTGCAAGTTGATCAATTTTGTTTCATAGATTTAGGGTTTACGCTCTACCTCGTTCGTTACATGGTATCTTACCTTGTCTGTGATTACTGAATTTTATTTCCTCAAAAAATATTTGTGCAATATATATATTTTAACGATATATTGATTGCACTCTAATTTTTTCTGAAAGTGGTTTAAAATGTAATATATATTTTTTACCTATACAAAAACTTGTTCTCAATGTATAATACATTCCATTTTATTTGTGCACAGATTCAAATGTACCAGTTGAGGAAGATGTTCAAGTTACTAATCAACTGCCATTAGACTGTAAAGCTTCTTGGTTTGCCTGTGTATGCTTGTCTTTGGCTAATTTTATTTGTGTGGGATCATCCTACGTGTATGGAATCTTTTTTCCTACAATACTGAAAGAATTTCAAGCAGGGAAAGCATTGACAGGTAACGTGTATTGTTTTTTTTGGTTTTGATTGGCTGGCTCACAAGTGTTGGACGCCTGGGAGTTGCTGGCTAGTTGGCTAACTGTTATGTATTTCTGATGACTATTTTGCTGACGGCTAATGAGTCGCCTGGTTCATAATTTGTCTTTCCAGCTGACACTGTTTGTGGTTTGTTGACTTGTTGTTTATGTGGCTTGTTGAGTTCGGATTTGAGTTCGGTTGATTGACCGATTGATGAGGTTTTCATGCTTTAGTTTTCATTATTAGCTGCCTAATATATTTTTTTTTCCCCAGCTATTCCCGGATCATTTGCACCTGGATTCGTTTCGCTACTCTGTCCAATAGCGGCAATGTTTGTTAAACGTTTTGGAGGTCGAATTGTCATACCATGTGGTGGCTTGTTATGCGCGCTAGGCTTTCTTGGATCGTCATTTGCTCCTAATATCTACGTGCTCTGTCTTACATTTGGTTTTGTGCTACCGTGGGGTTCCTCTTTGCTTTACATAACTGGTTTTCTTACCGTTCCATTGTATTTCGATAAACACCGTTCACTTGCTACGGCTTTGGTCTCTTCGGCGCCTGGTGCAGGCTATCTTGTGATGAGCCCTATTTCACAAGCACTTTTAGAACATTTGGGTTGGAGGAAAGCTATGATGACTTTGGCTGGTATCAATCTGGTGGCTTGCATTGCGGGGTGGCTTTTTTCTAGGAGACTAAATATTCAACGTATTCGTGCAGTGCCGGATCCCACAAGACAAAAGAAAAGTTGTTCTGTTATCTTATCTTCGATTAACTTAACTGCGTTTAAGGATCATGTACTGGTCGTGCTGATGATAGCGACGTTTTTGTTAATGATAGGACATGAAATGCCTGTGGTTCACTTGGTTTGTATATCTACTTTTATTATCCAACTAGTCATAGACAAGTACAAATATCACAGGAGTAGGAATGGATCGAGTAAAAATATCCAGCGATATTTTAACTCGTCTATCTAGCACTCAAGTAAAACAATATTTTGCATTATAAAAGACCAAAAACCTTCTGATTGGATAATAAATAACTTATTAAACAGTTTGATGTGTAATATGGCTGGATATTTTAATACAGCGTTTCACTCATAGAATATCCAGCCATATTACACATCAAACTGTCGAATAAGATATATCTATTAGCTATTTTAATAAGACCATGTGCAATACGAAAATGGTACTTTTGGAAGATATTG